>JAZHRO010000070.1:12254000-13522500 GCA_037157565.1 Thalassia testudinum
GCATTATTTGAAACTTTAAGCGACAACTCCATACATCTGTCCTCTACCTATCAAAATTGGTGCCGTTGCCGGGGAGGCAACAGACGCAATAGATTTACTTTATTGTTTTTAAATCTTTTGAGTTGTGAAATTATCTAATCATTTTGATTATTGTGCGAGGAATCCGCCGAGGCGACGAAGCGCATCAGAGCAGTGACAACAACCATGAGTTAAGCCAGACAAGGAAATGACGAAGGAGACCAAGATCCTATTTCGCAGAGAATTCTCCGTCGTCACAATTTAATTCTATCTTTTCGCCCTTGTAGTAACTAGGGCTAAATTTTTGGGGGTTCGTCCCTGCATTCTTAAGCTACTAGGGCTTACAATATTTTTGGTGCATGCATGATTATATTTTCTACTTGCTTGCTTTTAAAAACCAATAAGGAAAATATCGAGCTGCCTATTTAGAAGTTGCATGCCCTTAGGTGTGCGCATTTAGGGGTGATTGAGCAGCATATTAGATCTTATTATTGCATTGCAAGCATATTAGCACGAAGATTGCTGGACACAGGCATATCTTTCTAACTTTTGCATCCAGCTTCTGTTCACGCATTTGCATTCCAATTTAAATTCAAGACCACCAAGTTGTTTGAATTTACTACTTCAGCGGTCACGTAAATTTTGATAGTAACTTCTCCCTTGATCACCTGGGAGTATCATCCAAGCAAAGTATAGGTCCTAGGGCACTCGAAGGTTGAATTAAGGCATGTAATTGTAGTGAAAAACTTGTTTGGCCATTTATTTTGACAAATTCAACATCCACAATAAAGAAGGTTAAGATTTCAAGTCCACACCCCTCTTATAGCACTTACGTGGGAACGGAGGGATAAATCTTGATCTTTTGACTTATCTTTGGAGTGGAGGTTTGACTTACTCAAAAAAAAAAAAAAAATTCTGAATTATTTTTTGTATTCTTGGTAGATGCTCTCATGAGGGTAGTCTAGTATTTGATCCTGAGCCTGAGAGAATTCTTAGGAGAGCTCAACTAGGAGAAGAAAGGGAAGAAATGCTGAGCAAGGTGCAAATCAACAAAGGACCCTGAGGGACTATTTTATTCCTACCAACCAACCTACACAAGCACTAAGATGACCAGCAGGGGATAATCTGTATGAGATCAAGAGCAGTACCATATCTTTATTGCCCTCTTTTTATGGTACTACTAGGGAGGACCCCTACCGACATTTGGAGGAATTCACCGAGGTCTGTTCCACGGTGAAGCTCCAGGGCTTTACTGATGAAGCCCTGATGAGGACTCTATTTCCTTTCTCCCTAAAGGATAAGGCCAAGCACTGGTATCATACACTCGATGCAAGGGTAAATGATTAGGCTACCCTTAAGGGAGAATTTTTAAAAAGTATTTTCCTATGAGTAAAACCAACCATTACAGAATAGAGATTATGGGTTTTACTCAACAGGAAGGGGAGCAATTTCATGAGACTTGGGAGCGCTTTAATGACCTTCTTAGGTTATGCCCCCACCATCAAGTGCCAAGATGGAAGTTGGTCGAAAGGTTCTATAACGGATTATCTGAAAGACATAGGCAAACTATTGATGCAGCCTGTGCAGGAACCTTCATGACTAGAATAGAGGATGAATTCTGGGCATTATTTGAAACTTTAAGTGACAACTCCATACATCTGTCCTCTGCCTATCAAGAAAGAAAACCATCAATCTTGCAGAGGAAGATAGAGGCCCATGAAGCTGGGGCTTCTCAGAATTTGGCTTATCAGATTCAACTATTGAATAAAAACTTTGATAGTCTTTTAGCAAACCCCGGCATGAACCCGCAAGCAGCCTCTATTTTTCAGGCTTCAAGAGAATGCTCCATTTGCCAAAGCACAATGCGCGCCACTGCAGAGTACCATCTGGCAACCCAATTCCCTGAATGGATTTAGGCTGACTTGAATGCGACCCAAGGTTTTCGGCCCCCTCACAATAACCCTTACTCCAACACTTATAATCCAGGGTGGCGGAACCATCCAAACTTCCCTTGGAAGCAAGTTGATGCTTCTAACTCAGGGAATACAAGACCCTTACCTCCCCAGCCCACATACCAACCTTCTTATGAAAACCCTCTGCCGAATAAGCCCTCTGAGATGGATGAACTGAAGGACATGATGAAAGCAATGCAAGAGCATCAGAATATGGTTATCCAATCTCAGAATAAGATGATTATTGATATGCAATCCCAAATTGGTCATCTTACTGAGGCAGTTAGGCAATGTTATCCGGGGAAGCTACCTAGCTTTTCTGAGGAGAACCCTAATGGCAAGGGGGTTGTATTCAGGGAGCATGCCCAAGCAGTGACCGTGCTGAGGAGTGGAAAAAAGATTGACAAGCCTGATAACACTCCTACGGTTACATCTCAGAATTCCCCTTCCACACCTGACCCGACTTCCATCTCACCTGAGGAAGAGCCACACCACTCTCCCTCACAAAAAATCACCCACAATGAGGATGTCGTCCTTCCACCACCCCTTTCCCGCCATGACGACCCCTCTACCCAGAAGCTGAGGGTGTCGTATCCAGAGCGCCTATCTGCTCCTGGGGAATCTTCTGTTGGCTCGTCTGGAGCCAAGGATAGGATGGAAGAGATTATGGATACATTTAGGCAAGTCCATATTAACTTGCCTTTGTTGGAAGTGATTAAACAGATTCCATCCTATGCCAAGTTTCCAAAGGACCTGTGCACCCAAAAGCGCCAATCTAGGAAATAGGTCCAAACCAAGGTCATCCTGCCTGACCACGTTAGCTCGGTTCTTCAGCATGGAACACCCCCCAAAATGAAAGACCCAGGGGCCCCATATATTTCAGTGGTTATAGGTAACCAACACATTGATGAGGCTCTGCTTGATCTAGGTGCGGGGCTAAACATTCTACCGAGCTTTGTCTACAACCTTTTGGGAGGAGGAAAGCTAAAGCTTAGTCTAGTAATCCTTCAGGCTGCAGACAGATCACTTAAGACACCGCGGGGTTTGTTGGAAGATGTCCTTATGAGAGTGGAGGATTTCTTCTTCGCCGTTGACTTTCTGGTACTTGATACTGACCCATCTAATAAGCCCACAAAGCCGTCCATTATTCTAGGATACCCCTTTTTGGCCACAGCCAATACCTCTATAAATTATAGATCTGGGGCACTTAAAATGGGCTTTGGGAACAAGAAGATCCGGTTGAATGTTTTTGATACTTACAAGCAACCTGGATTTGAAGATTGTTCTCAGATTGAGGTCGTTGATGAAATAATTGAAGAGACTACTCTAGCACTCTTATGTAAAGATCCCCTTCAGAAGGTCATATCTCAGGACCATCACTCGATTATTAAAGAAACTGAAAGGAAAATGCCCGAACTAGAAGAGTTGCTGGGGATACACACTGAGTCTCCATCCCCACCCTGGACTGGGAAGGTAGATCTGTTGCCTGAGGCGGGGACATCTCAAGTAAAACCCTCAATCCAAAAGACTCCTGAATTGGAGTTGAAACCCCTCCCAAGCACATTGAAATATGCTTTCATTGGCCCTAATAACATGCTCCCTGTTATTATCTCATCTGCATTATCTGAATTTTAGGAGGGAGCTCTGCTTGAGTGTTTACAAAGGCACAAGGAAGCAATTTCTTGGACAATTGCAGATATTAAGGGTGTTGATCCCTCTCTTTGCTTGCATCATATATACACGAACGAGTCCGTGAAGCCTTTCCGAGATATGCAAAGAAGGCTCAATCCAAATATGTGGGAGGTTGTTAAAAATGAGATTCTGAAATGGCTGGATGCAGGGATTATCTATCCCATTTCAGATAGTAAATGGGTTAGTCTTATTCACGTAGTTTCGAAAAAGGCAGGAATCACTGTGGAGGAGAATGACCAAGGAGAATTGGTGACCACTAGACCATCAACTGGTTAGAGGGTCTACATTGATTACTGCCGTTTAAACACGGCTACCCAGAAAGACCATTTCCCCTTACCATTATCGATCAAATTCTGGAACGATTGGCAGGGAACAAGTACTTTTGTTTTCTTGACGGGTACTCTGGGTACAATCAGATAGCTATTTTTCCTGATGATCAGGAGCGTACCACCTTCACGAGTCCATATGCCACTTTTGCATTCCGTCGAATGCCATTCAGGTTATGTAATGCTCCTGCCACTTTCCAATGTTGTATGATGGCTATCTTTTCTGATATGATCGATGAGTTCGTTGAAATTTTCATGGATGATTTCTCCATTTATGGCTCATCGTTTGACCTATGCCTTTCACACCTTGATAAAGTCTTCACCCTTTGCGAACAGGCAAAGCTGGTGCTTAGCTAGGAGAAAAGCCACTTTATGGTCCAGCAGGGCATTGTGTTAGGGCATATAGTTTTCGAGAGAGGATTAGAGGTGGACATCACAAAAATTGATTACATCTCTAAGCTTCCTTTGCCTACCAATGTTCGTCAGGTTAGATCTTTCCTTGGCCATGCTGGATTTTATAGGCACTTCATTAGAGATTTCAGTAAAATCTCAAAGCCACTCTGCGACCTGTTAGCGAAGGATGTCTCCTTCGATTTTGATGATAGATGTGGTGAGGCTTTCCAAGTTTTAAAGAAAGCCCTCATTACCATGCCGATTCTCTAAGCACCAGATTGGACCCTTCCATTTGAGCTTATGTGCGATGCTTCTGATTTTCCAGTGGGATCGATCTTAGGTCAAAGGGTTGATGGCAACCCTCATGTGCTGCAATATGACAGCAAGACCCTTACGGATCCTCAGCAAAACTACACGGTCACTGAAAAGGAATTACTTGCTGTAGGTTTTGCTTTGGAAAAGTTTCGGTCTTATCTTTTGGGATCCAAGGTTGTGGTGTTCACTGATCATTCAGCCCTTAAGCATCTTCTAGGTAAAAAGGACACCAAACCTCGCCTAATTCGTTGGATTCTGCTACTCCAAGAATTTGACCGAGAAATTAAAGATAAGAACGGAGTTGAGAATGTGGTAGCAAACCGTTTATCTAGGATCCCTATTGAGGCATCAAACCCTGCTGGTGGTATTCAAGAGACTTTCCCTGATGAGTCTCTAATGGCTGTGGAAGCTAAAACTCCTTAGTTCGCTGGCATAGTGAACTATTTGGTCACGGATATTACCCCCAGTACTTGCGACAAGCAGAAGCGAGACAGGTTTCTCGCCAACGCTAAATTTTATCACTGGGAGGAACCCGAGCTTTTTAGAATAGGCCCTGACCAGCTATTTTGCTGTTGCATCCTTGATGAAGAACAAAGAAGTGTTCTGAGTTTCTACCATGACCTCCATTGGTGGGGACATTTTAGAGGGAACAAGACTGCCCATAAGGTTCTTCAGTCTGGTTTTTGGTGGCCCACAATATTCCGAGATGCACATACGTATGGGGGCGCATGTCTACATTGCCAGCAGACGAGAACCATTGGAAAAAGGGATGAGATGCCCCAACAACCTATCCTCCCTATTGAAATATTTGATATTTGGGGCATTGACTTCATGGGTCCCTTTCCTGTGTCCTTCGGATATGACTACATCCTTGTAGCTGTTGACTATGTATCGAAATGGATAGAAGCCATACCCATGTGAACCAATGACCATTCCGTGGTCTTGGGCTTTGTTAAGGCTAATATCATTTCTTAGTATGAGTGCCCAAGGACGATCATAAGTGATGGAGGACCTCACTTTAAGAATGTACACTTCATAAGACTACACCAAAATTTGGGAGTCAACCACATGATAGCCACACCTTATCATCCCCAAACGAGTGGACACATTGAAGTGTCCAATAGGGAGATTAAGCAAATTTTAGAAAAAACTGTCAGGCTTGATCGGAAGGATTTAGAAAACTAAATGATGCTCTTTGGGCCTACAAAACTATTTATAAGACTCCCTTGGGCATGTCTCCTTTCCATCTTGTCTACGAAAAAGCATGCCACCTTCCCATTGAAATCCAACATAAAGCTTATTGGGCTATTAAAAATGTTAACTTGAATCTGGATAAAGAAGGAAAGGCACATATGTTAGAATTAAATGAGCTTGAGGAGCTTCGTAATGAAGCTTACAAGCAACGTACAAAAGTCTTCCATGATAAGCACATCATTAGAAAGACTTTTGAGCCCAACCAGTCCGTCTGGCTTTTCAATTCTAGACTTAAATTATTTCCTGGAAAGCTCAAGTCCCGCTGGGATGGGCCATACGTTGTTATCAATACTTTCCCTCATGGAGCTGTAGAGATTAGGAACCCTATTTCAGGTGCGAGCTTTAAAGTAAATGGCCAGCGACTTAAACCGTATATTACTCTTTCTGATGGCTAGGTTTAGGACGTACTTCGGCTTGAGGAGCCTTAGCTCCTCCCACTCTCCTCCTCAGCTGATATTCTTCTATGTCTGTATTTTTCTAATGAGGACATTGTCAGTCTTAGGCATGGGGGGGTATAACCTGAGAATGTTTATAGCATTTATAAATATTTGCATACATATTTATAAAAAAAAAAAAAGTTCGCTTTTCTTGAGCTGAATGGGTTAGTCCCTAGCAGAATACCTTTGTCATTGGAGGTTTTTCTTCTTAAAATTATTTCTTAAGTTTAGAATCCAGTACATTTATTTCACGTGCAGGTAGACTTGGTAATAGATACTTGAGGAAAACCAATAAGCATTTGTACTCTAGTAAACCCTTGGAAAGTTTATAGGGAGTCAGGCATACTATCTTCTAGTAGATCCACCTCATATTTGTGAGAAGAAAGTAGAGAGATTACTGGTGCGCTAAGTCTAGTGCAAGGACTCTTAAGTTTTGGACAATTAGATGATGATACTTCAGAGTTGGGAATAGTTTTTCGCTCTCTGTTCCTGTGTGCATACTTTGTGAGAAGTCCTGAGAGTCACTAAATAAGGTAAATACACAGAGATTGAGTCTTAATAAAGCTGTAACTATGGTGGATGGTTATGACCATCCTTCATAGAGTCCTCGGCTGAAGAAGGGTAATAGTGTCAAAGGTCAGAAATAAGCCTGTCCTATCCATTCCTTCCCGGTGCCGAGAATAGGCACTTCCATTAAATAAGCCACAAAATATCCTCTTGACCATCATCATCCCGAATAATTCCTCATAAATAAAAGTCTATGTTGTATTATGTTGATTTATATTATAAAAAAAAAAAGAAAAGAAAAGAGGAAGAAAAAGAAAAAAGAAGAAATAGAAAAAGAAAAAGAAGAAATATTTATATTACAAAAAAAACAGAGGGTCCAAGTTATAATGTAACATTGTTTCTGAGGCAACAGAATACTTTTTCGCGTTCCACCAAATATGACCCATACCTATCTTTTAGTATTTCTGATCTCCCGAATACTGGTTGAGTACTCTAACTTAGTTATGGAGTTATTAGGACTTTAATCGAAGTGTGGATGCCATGTGAGGCCACCAAATAGTGAGTACAATTTCTAAATCTGGCGAGATTCATGATCTCAGAAAGAAAGAAAAGAGGGAGTGCCTAGGAACATCAAGAGAGCACAATTGTGTAGCCTTTCTCAGAGTTGACTTGTCTAATAGCCTAGAGATCTAGAGTCTGCGGTACTAGACTATATGTAGCACCAGATGAGTGTGTGCCACCAAATACAAATCCATTCAACTCGATATCTCCTACCTAAGCCAAATGCTAGGGTCAAATTACAGATCATCTTCTGCTTTATCCCCGAGGGAAGTAGTTGCCTATCCTGACAGAAATATTTGCCAAGGGTGATGTATGAACTCCCAGTGCAAATTGGTTTTTTCACTTGGATCCGTTACTTAGGCTATTATCACGTCACATTTGTCTAGATCTCTAAAGTTTTGAAATAAGAAAAGAAGAAATCTTCTGATTACTTCTATTATTTTTGCTAGGGACTAGCAAATCTTAGGCATGGGGATATTTGATGAATCCATCTTCATGGATTTGTATTACACCTAAGTAACTCTAATCTTACCTTTTAGGTGTGTTAATAACTACAATTAAGTTGTAGAATATTTGTATGCATCATGATTTAAGTTTATAACATTCTATAACTTAATATGTAATGATTTTGTTATTTTTATGCGTAGGAATGATATTTAGAAAGAACAAGGGTTGGGGAGTAAATTTCCCCAAAAACTGGCAGCATCTTCTCCCTTTTCTCTGGCCAGCCACAACTCTTGCACGCTTATCTGATATCCCACCGCCCTCCCTCAACAAACGAGGCCAGAAATAGCTAAGGGATTTGAAAATCCCTTAACTCACGCACGTGCAAAGGACAGGAGTTAAAAAGAAGAGGCAAAGAAAGGGGAGGGAGGATCATCCTGAGAGAGTGGGTAACTCCAGCGTGCACTATGGATTAGAATCTTCCCCGTGCACCCAAAGCTGTAGGCTCCCCACCGTGCACCTGCAGTCGCACCCTAACAAGCCTCTCCGCAGCCTGCAGGTACCCGCATCAGCGCCTAGTGCTCTCTGCAGACCGTCTCGCCACCAGCGCTGCCCGCAGGTGCTGTGCGCTCTCCGTCCACCACAGTACAGCGCCACCTCCTACAAGTGCTCGCACCCCAATCCAGCACCGTGCCCCTGCAAGCGCCTTCAGGCATCCGCCCGCCATCATTGCACCAGCCTGCACCGTGCCCTCCAACCAACTAGCAGGCGCGCACCCCTCTGTAGGCATCCTCCCGGCTTCACCTGCCAGGCCGCGCCATTTGCAGTGCGCCCCCCTCTCTCGCCCGCATGCCCACAGGCATCTAGTGCTTGCTCTTACACCGCATCGCCCTCGCCCCTGCAGGCGCCCGCAAGCGCTGCTCCACAGCACCACCCGCGCTGGCAGGCACGCCGGCCTTCATCCTCCAGCTGCACCCACAGGCGTTGCACACCTTCACCACTGCGCGCCCTCCTTACTATTGCATGCCTTCACTCCTGCAGGCGTGCGCCCGTCCGCCTCTGCCAGGCAGCGCCCACAGGCGCACACCTCCTCGCACCCCTCTCAAGCAGCACCTTCACGGCAGCAGCAGCCTCTTCGACGTTCTTCTCCTCCGCTGGCCGGCCACCTCCAGCCATCTCCGTCGACGCCGCGGCCTCCATCAGATAGGCCTCATCCTCGCCAACCTCCCTAACGCGTCCACAGCCCACCGGTGCTCTATCTCTCTCGCGAGAAGGAGAGAGAGCAAATACTCTATTTTGACTTCAATTAGTTATTACATTTGCTGCCATTGCCGAAACCTGATTTTTGATTTGTTATTATTTTATTACAGTAAAATTGTGAATGCACCCTCATGCTTTCTGATAATTACATGTTATTGATATTCATCTATTTTAAGATTGGTTTTGGGATCAACATGTGCACCAATTTTCTCTAGTATATGTCAAGTGAAAATTACATAAAATCATCATTTATTTATTGAAGATTTCAGTGAGGGAAAACTGCACATGTACCCTTATCTTTTTAAGTTATTGTGAATCTACTTTCCATTGCATTTTATGTCAGATTTGAATAGGGATTTCGCACTTAACCAAAAGAATTTAAATTAATCAAGAGTTTATTGCATAATTGCCTCCCTGTGGAAATGACCCGCTCTTCTATGACTTGTTACTTTTATTATTTTTTTATAGTCGAATTTTCCACCACTTAAATACTATAACGTAAAGTAGAAAGTCGACCCGTCACACCTCCATCCACTTCGCCGACAAACCCAAGACCTCCACCTCACCTTCTCGTACAAAACTCTTCTCCTATTTCTTCCTCTTGCTCACCGAAACTCACCCATGAACAACCAACCTTTCCATTGTCATTCCCGACCTTGCTTGGCCACTACAACTCCCATGCCACAAAACTATCACCACTGCATTCCTCATCCACCAACGATCCTCTGGAGCATTTTAATTGAGTCTTAGCACCCGTATTCTTGGATTTCATGTATACCTCCTAGCCGCCATTAATGAAGAGACTGAAGGAAGGTTCAAGCTTGCTCTAGGTCTTGACAGCCCCAGGTGGAAGTCCCAGGTTGTGCTGATTTGCTTCAGGCATTTCCCTAGGTGGTCAATTAGACGCATTGACCTCGTGAGCTAAAGTAATTGAAGGAAGAACCTTGCTACTACACTGTGCGAAGAATGGTGGGACTTTACTCCCACCTTGGAAGAGAAGGAGAGGTTGCACTTGCATAAATTGAATTTGTGCCTGGGGCTTATCGCCTCAGACACAAGGGATGAGGTCCCTCACACCCCTCACGTGACTCGTCCGTGACATTTCCCCTGCGGACCTGGTGCACCCGACCTACCTAAGCCTTCACTCCTCGCTCACCACCCACTGCCAGTGAGCCTGAACCTAGGTTCACGCCTACCCGATAACCTGACTATCCTGATATTGTCCCTGGGAGGGCAAATCCCAGCAAGAGAAGGAAAGAGAGAGTGTGTGGGGGCAAGGGGTTTTGCTCTTCAGTGTTCTCCACACTAAGCTGAATTTGGAGAAGCATTTCACCCCTGTACATCAAAAGGGCCAACGAAGAAGAAGAACAGAAGGTGGAAGAGAAAACAAGAAAGCACAAGCAAAGGATGGAAAAAAGAAAGAAGGAAGAAGGCCTCAGAAGAAAGAAAAAAGCGCAGAAAGAATGTAGGAAAAAGAAGAAAGGAGGAGCCAGACAGAAAGAAGAAGAAAGGAGAAGAGAAAGAGAGCAGTAGAGAAAAGAGACCCTTGAGTCTCTAGGAAGCACTGTAGCAACTGGCTATTTAAGCCGTCTGATGCAAGCGTAGATCGTCTGATTACATATATTTGAGGCTTTATTGATACTATTGATTTAGTTATTCTTTATGAGGAGTAATTGTTGATTCAAATCACCATTTTAATCCATTCTTTTTGCACATTGATACCTGACATTATTGTTGTTGCAATCTCTTATATTTTTTATTCAAATTGTGACCTTGAGGTTGAAATTGCCATATTGCTCCCTGTGTTTGACCTCGAACTTTCATTTAAGTAATAAATTTATTTGTTTAAGCGCTATTTTGGCATTATTGCAACGAAGCTATTTTAAAACATCGATTTATCACTCAAACACCCCATCCTCCATCCTCTGGCTCCATCGTCATTCGTCCCGCTCCTCACCACCTTCCTCCAGGCGACGTCAGAGCAAGTCATCCTCAAAGCAATCATTGAGGGGTATTTCTCTCACCTCTTTCTATCTTTTTCGCTTTTGTAGTGTAGCTTTCCTACTTTCGTAATTGTAGAAAACAATCATGAGATAAATAGATGACTATTTCTCTCTCTCTCTTATTTTTGCAAGTAGATAAAGTTTTCATCGACCTAATCTCTTGCTTGATAAAAATACAAATAAATAGAAAAGATAAAAAGTGACCAAAAATAAATAAAAGAGAAACACATATCTTTCGAAACCAATTGTTCGCCTCCCCGTGCTCGACCCGGGACTCACTTTTTGAGTTTTAGTTATAAATTTTATCTGATCGATGCATTTTGCGTGCTACGACGACGAGTCCTCCAAATCCTAATTTGAATCAGCGAAACACGCCTCGATCAAAGGATGTCATAAAAGAGGAGATCATTAAGTGGTTAGATGCTGGGATGATATACCCAATCTTTGAAAGTCATTCGGTGAGTCCTATCCAGGTTGTGCCTAAGAAGGCAAGGCTCACCGTAATTATGACTAAAACTGGAGAAACTATTCAGACTCGTATCGCAAACTTGTGGAGAGTCTGCATTGACTACCGAAGACTGAATGCCTCCACGAAGAAGGATCATTTCCTACTACCATTCATTGATCAGATACTTGAGAAACTAGTGGGAAATTGACTATTCTGCTTTTTGTACGGGTACTCCGGTTATAATCAGGTGGTAATCCATCCTGAAGACCAAGAGAAGACCACCTTCACCTGCCCCTATTGGACGTACGTGTTTCGCAGGATGCCTTTCGGGCTCTGCAATGCACCCGCTACCTTTCAACGGTGCATGCTTGCCATATCCTCAGATATGGTAGGTGATTACCTTGAAGTCTTCATGGATGACTTCTCAATATTTGGGGAATCATTCAATGATTGCCTACTACACTTGGTCCAAATCCTTAGGCGGTGCATTGACGTGAATTTGGTTCTTTCTTAGGAAAAGAGCCGTTTCAAGGTTCCTAAGGGAATTGTTCTTGGTCACTTTATTTCTGAGAACGACACCCAGGTTGATCAAGCTAAGGTTAATTTGATTTCTAAACTACCCATGCCTAGCTCGGTCAAGGACATCTACTCTTTTCTCTGGAACGATAGTTTTTACCATCGATTCATTCCTGATTTGTCGAAAATCTCGTGCCCCTAACTAATCTCTTATTAAAAGATGTCCCTTTCAAAATCACCGAGGAGTGCACTCGTGCATTTGAAAATCTACCTGACCGAGTCACCCAAGCACCTATCCTGCAATCTTTTGATTGGTCTCAACCCTTCAAGATCATGTGTGATGCATCTGACTATGTACTAGGTGTAGTGCTTAGGCAGAAAATTGTTGGGAAACTTGTGGTCATTTACTATGCTAGCACGACCTTGACGAGGCTCAGCGTAAGTACACAGTTATTGAGGAGGAGCTGCTAGCCGTAGTATTTTGCTTAGAAAAATTTTGATCATATCTCTTGGGTTCCCACATTATCATATACACGGATCACATAGTAGTAAGGCACCTTCTCGCAAAGAAGGACACAAAACCTCAACTAATCTGCTGGATCTTGCTGTTGCAAGAATTTGACCTTGAGATTCATGACAAGGTGGGAAAATAGAATGTGGTAGCTGATCACTTGCCCCGCCTTCCTTCTGCTATCATCGACCCTTCCAGCCCAATCACAGAGCATTTTCCTGATGAGCGCCTCCTGACTATTGGTGTGGAACTTCCCTGGTTTAATGATTTGGTTAATTACTTGGCATCTCATCATATCCCATCTGATTGGCTGAAGGCCAAGAAAGACAAATTACTTTCTGATGCCAAGTATTACATATGGGAAGACCCATACCTCTTCCTCATTGGTGCAAATCAGATCATCAGACGATGCATCCTGGTAGCGGATATTCAGGACATCTTGTCCTTCTTTTATGACGAGGCCTGCGGCAGACACTTCACTGGATATAAAACCGCAGCTAAAGTTCTCCAGTGCGACTTTTGTTGGCCCATGATTTTCAAGGATGCACACGATAACTGTAAGGCATGCACTCGTTGACAGACCTTAGGTAACATGAGCTACCACGATATTGTGCCCTTACAGCCAATTCTCATGTACGAAATCCTTGATATATGGGGTATTGATTTTATGGGCCCTTCTCTTAAATCGAATGGCTTCGAATACATTCTCCTTGTTGTGGATTACGTGTCCAAATGGATTGAAGTCATCCAGACCTAAACCAATGATCATAAAGTGCTAATCAAGTTCATCCGCCAACACATCTTCTCACGGTTCGGTGTCCCATGTGCTATTATTACTGATGAGGGGACCCATTTCACCGTTGCATAGTTTAGATCCCTAATGACAAAGTATGGGGTTTCGCACCAAATCTCGACTCCTTACCACCCCAAACCAATGGATTGGCTGAATTGGCTAATCGGGGGATCAAAAAAGTCCTTCGGGTCACTGTTCGGCCAGATAGGAAGGATTGGTCATCCTACCTTCCAGAAGCTTTGCGGGCCTATAGGACCACCCATAAAACCCAATTAGGTATGTCTTCCTTCAGACTAGTGCACAGGAAGGCATGTCACCTACCAGTCAAAATGGAGCACATGGCCTATTGGGCAGTACGGAAGTGTAATCTAGATATTTTTAAGGCTAGAACCTATTGATGTAAACATGTTTACACTACTTAACATGTCTATTTATGCATGTTCTTAAGCATAGGATTGCATTGCATACTATAAATATTGCATAACATGAATCATCTTGCATTTAGAGTTTGAATAAAATGGAGGTTAATTGTCTCCTTTTACGTTTATGGACAAGGCAAACTTTTTATCGGGGCCTTGGATCGAAGATCCAACTGTATAGATGTGATCGGGGTGATGATTGGAGTTCAACAACTCTAAGATCACCCTAATCAGGCATCTGTAACAACAGATAGAGACCGGGGAACCCTAGAAGATCAAGGGCCAAGAAGGTGTGAATCCACACCTCAAAGGATAAATCCGACTGCACGGATGGATTCGGATTGACCATCGTAGCCTAAGGGCATAAAAATCAACTTAATCCGACAATTGTGGCACCATCTACATCATCAAGAAGATGGATGGCTCAGATGGCGCCACATGGTGCCATCTCAGCCGCCCAACCAGTCGAAGCATCTACCGCGCCTTCTCTTCTTCAATCAAAGCGTCACTTCTCCACAGTTGGATGCACATCCAATGGTTGTGGAAGCGTGCACCTGAATTCGTCTCCGCGACCAACTCTCCTCCATAGTGCAGCGGGCGAATGCTTTAGCACAAGCGGGCGACGCGCATTCGAAACGCAAGGAGAGGGCGAGCAGGTGCGATTAGCCACTCGATCGCGATCGAACAGTCGTGCTCACGCAATTGCGAACATGCCATATCGCATGCTGCGCCTCACGTAGAATCGCACGTGGGTGGGCACGCAAAGGAGGCAGGCGGTAGCGCGACCTAAGTCGTCCGATATCGCAATTGGATGGCTAAGAGCAGCTGGGCATGTACGCGTATTACACGCGCGAGCAAGCGAGCAGACGTGCGTGCACCACCCACTACGGCCACATTCGGACCTTTAGCAACGGTTTTATCCATCACTAAAGGTCCTGAATTAATGTTTTTAGAGTTGTAAAGACCAAATTGCCCCCACTCCTTGCAACTATAAATGGAGACCCCCTCCACACGAAATTCTCATCCCTTCCTTCTCTTCTCTCCCTCTCCAAAGCTCAAGAGAAGCTTGTCCCACACCTGGGATGCTTCTCGCGAGATAAAGTCAAATTTTCGTCCCCCTTCAGAAGCGGATCCCGCAACGACGATGACGTGCTGCTTCGTTCTCGCTCCTCCTACCTTGATCTCCTTCTTCCCACTCCATCCTCCTTCATCTAGGTGGGGTGTCATCTGGCTCATCCTCCAAGCAATCGTCGAGGAGGATAACTTCTCTCTCCCATTCTTCTTTACAGCTTTCTAGTGTAAAATTTTCCTACTTTCTAGTGTAAATCTTATTTGGCTTTATTGTATAAACATTTTGAATTATTGAATGCATGTTTTCTCTCTCTCTCTCTCCCTTTTATTTAGTCTGATTGTTATTATGAGTTCATTGTAATTGCATCGCCTCACTTTTCAAGAAAAAATTCTAAAAAAAAATAAAATTACGAATATAGATCGACGTAGCCTCCCTGTGTTCGACCTGGGATTTTTATTCCGGTATAAATTTTATTTGTTGAATATGAGTTCTTCGCTTTCAAACTACAATGACAAGGTTTTTTTTAAAACCATACATGTTAGCGTAGCAACTCACATATCCAACATTTTGGTGCCATTGCCAGGGAGGTGACGATTTCTGATCTTCTTTTCGCATTTCTTGCACTTTATTATTTTCTAACTTGCTTTCTCTTGTGTCTATTGTTTTACAAAGACCTCCATCAGGGAATCATCAAGCGGTAGACCGGAGAAAATTGCAGTTGAAGACAACTGTAAGTGCTCGCAATTCTTCCCCCCTGCATAGATTTCATTTGCCACATTAAATCCAAATTCCAATTAACCTTGGTGTTTGAATAAATCCTAGGAATAGTTTGGTTGTTTGGATTCTCACTCACATTCATTCCACCCTCATTTATAAAAAAAAAGCAACGAAAAGATAATTCTGTGGGGCAATTTTCAATAAACACACAATGTACACCCACATTCAAGGCACTTAACCTAATTGATTTGTTTTTACTCAACCAGGTTCTAATCTGTGGAACCGGTACACACAAAGCAACACATAAGAGTAGAAATCATTCTAGGTTAGCCATCTTTGTGTTCCTAAATTAGTGGTGCATTTGCGGCCAGTTGTTTGAGTTGTTTGGGCTGCACCACTCTACTTAAAATCAACTCATCAAGTAGCTCCTCCTTAGGGTTTTCAATCTAGGTCTATTCTAAGCACTCCACTTTCTTTCTGGTTTTAAAGGAAAACAATCTTCACCCGTGTTTGACAACTTGGTTCGCCTAGAAACTTGATTGCAATCCACCTAATTTGAAACCTTAAAAGCTACTTAAGCAAGATTTGAACATTAAAATCCACGCATCACAAATAATCTTTCTTGAAAACCCTGGTTGTGCATGCACTTACACAAATTTCAATGAATCATTAAGGGCACAACCCATTTTAAGGGCCCATCACATTCCATAAGCACCACAATCCTAGGCCTTAATAAAATTGAGTAGACATTGGCCTTAAGGTTTGATTCTCTCTTCAGGGTCTAGTTTGAGATTGTCTTTGATTAACCTGCTTGTACTGATTAATCTGATGTCTAGCTAGGGGAGTAGCGTCAAACGACCGCAATTGGGGGGTGCACTACGAACTGGAGGTGAAAGCTGAAGGAAGAACCTTCTCCCCAGTCCCTCCTTCTAACTGGTTGGATTGAGCATATGCAAGTAGAGTAACTCATTTACAGTCTTAAGGTAGGTTTTGGGAGTCAGTAGATCCTTAGGCTACCCCACTTAAGGACAGCCTTATTTTGTTGTGCTGCAGGGTCCATATCCCCAGTCCTTCTGACCTACTCCTAGTTTATGCTAGGAAGATGGCCATTGAATCCCCGATTGGTAGGACCATTAGAGTATTCTAGGAGGCGTAAATTGGATTTTGGTCAAATTGATCCCATGGCCGACCAACAGCCTCCTCTGCCTGGAAATCCACAGGAAGAATTTCGAAGGCAGCTGGAACAAATGCAGAGAATGAAGGAATGGTTCCACAGAACGCAGGGCGCTCAGCCCTTGAAGGATTTTTATGATCCTTCAAATTACGGGGAATGTCTCGGCGTGCAGATTTCAGTCAGTGACGTAGAAATCAAGCCCCATGTGTTAAGCCTGATCAAACATTATCATGGGCTTGTCTCTAAAGATCCATTTCACCAGTTGGAATACTTGACCACTTTGGTCTAGACCACCAAGGCAAGAACGTAAACGAGAAGCAAATGATCATGAGGCTCTTCCCCCACTCTCTTAGGGATAAGGCCGTGCATTGGTATAGGACAATAGGAAGACCAATTACAACTTGGAATGAGTTGAAATCGGCTTTTCTAAATAAATTCTTCCCAGTCGGACATACCAATGCCTTGGGATGGGCAATCACTACCTTTACCCAGTGGCCGGGGGAGCAGTTTCATGTGGCTGGGAGTGATTCCAGGACCTATTGCAAAGGTGTCCACACCACGAGGTGCCGAAATGGCAACTCGTGCAAATCTTCTATCAAGGGTTGACTGAGCAACTCAAAAATAATGTGGATGCTTCTTGCGGAGGCAATTTCCTCAATAAAGTTGCAGATAGTGCACATGATTTATTTGAGGAAATGAGTGAGAATTCAATCTATCATGCCTCCATGGATACATTTAACTAGTCCCAGTAGCCCAGATCAAATGTCAATGAATTCCATGACTCTTATTCATTTGATATGGAATTGATTTGTAACAAACTTGATAAGGTGGACTTGGTTGCTAAGAGAATGGAAGAGTGTATGGCTAGTAATTCTATGAACAACTCTTGATCCACTCAATCCCAAAATTTGGGATTCCATTCTTCAGGAGCTCCTTTTGGACGGGAGTTAATGAATCAACTCAATGCGGCTCAACCTGTGAGTCAGCATTTTTCGAAACCCCACGGGTTCCAAACTGAGACCATTGATCCTAGTTTTTCTGATCCTTCCCTTTCTTTCTCTCCATCCTCACCCTATGAGGATGTCTGTGTTGTACAAGAGAATGTTAGATCCAACCCCTACTCTAATGCTTATAATCTGGGTTGGAGAAACCACCCTAACTTCTCTTGGAAAAACCTGGGGCAACAAACCCAATTCCGACTTGGCAACTATGCTCCACAACGACCAATGGGTCAGGGTCATGTCTATACTCAGTTGCCTCCAAATCAGGTCAATCAGCCAGCTTGGAATGCCCATCAACCCGCAGGGCAGGTTGACTTGAACTGATAAATGGTAGAGATGCAAGGATCCATGCTCCAGCTCATGCAGCAAATGAAAACCTCGCAGGACAACTTGCAGTCTGGGCTCATTGCTAACTCTCGTCAACCCAGATCTCTGCCATCATAACCCATACCCAACCCACGAAATATTATGAATTCTGGCAACCAAGCCCATGGGTATGGAAATCAAAGGGACCCACATGCACATGCTTAGGTGGTTGAGTACGGTTCCTCATCCTCTTCTTCTTCTTCTGCAAATCAACAATTCATGGCTAATCAAGCCCCTCCAATCTTTCCTAACCGTCCTCAAGACCGAAATTCTTATGCATCTGCAAATGCTATCACTTTGAGGAGTGGTAAGCAGACTCAGGATCCACAACCACACTATTCTGATCTTTTGAATCTTGTAGAACCTGAGGAGAGAGAGGAGAATTCTAGAGGAGAAATCAAGGCTCAGGAATCTGATTCCAAAGATCTAACTCATGTTCCTTTTTCTGAAGACTTGATTAAATCAAAGAAGAAGAAGTCTGTTGATAGCAATGAGGAGCTTCTGAATCTATTTAAGAATGTTGAGATCAATATTCCTCTCCTTGATGCTATCAAGCACATACCGGCTTATGCAAAATTTTTAAAGGATTTATGTACACAAAAGCGTAAGTCGAAAGAATCTGTTCCGAGGAAGGTGGCACTCTCCGAGCAGGCTACTTCTGCTATCCTTCACCACCTCCCTCAGAAAAAGAGAGATCGAGGTGCTTCGTTGATTTCTTGCGTCATCGGATATTACACATTTGATAGAGCACTTCTGGATCTGGGTGCATCCATCAACTTAATTCCGACTTCTCTTTACGAGAAGTTTGGATTAGGTGAACTTCGGCCAACTTCAGTAACGCTACAATTAGCGGACCGCTCGGTCACAAATTCGCGAGGCGTTATTGAAGATGTTATAGTTAAGGTCAAGGATTTCTATTTTCCTATAGATTTCCTTCTCCTTGACATGGATGTACCTAATAATCTGAGGAACACGCCCATCATTCTGGGGCGTCCATTCCTGGCTACTGCTAAGACCAATATTAATTGTGAAAGCGGTAGCATGGAAATCACCTTTTGAGATCAACGAATGAAATTGGATAATTTTAAGGCGATCAATAAATTTGAGGATTGTGGATTTATTGAGGAACTTGAGAAGGATAATGGAAACATTGAAACTTGTTTGATGGTTTCTTCAATCGAAAGTTTCTCCTTCGATGACAAATTCGACCGCAACCCTCTATGGTTGACTTGCCATCTTCTGAAGAGGTTATTGATTTTGTTCACTCACAACCTCTTCCTCTTGTTGAGTCTTCAGCATCTACCTTACCATCAATAATCAACCCGCCCCAGCTTGAACTGAAACCATTGCCTGAGAATTTGAAATATCAATTTTTAGGACCTCAGAAGACGTTCCCTGTGATTATCAGTGCTAAATTGACAAAGGAGCAAGAAATTAAATTGATCAAGGTCCTGAAAAAACATAAAGAGGCAATTGGTTGGACCATTCATTACCTTAGGGGGACCGAGCCATCTTATTGTAATCATAGAATATTCTTGGAAGATGGATCCCGCCCTTCTTGCCAGATGCAGAGGAGATTAAATCAAAATATGCAAGAAGTGGTCAAAAAGGAAATCATCAAGTGGCTCGATGCAGGAATTATTTATCCAATCTCTGATAGTCCCTAGGTAAGTCCTGTGTAGATTGTTCCGAAGAAAGCCGAGATTACCATTGTGACTAACGAGAGAGGAGAATCTGTCACAACTCGTTCTGCTTCCTCTTGGAGGGTTTGTATTGATTACAGGAAGCTGAACACAGCCACTAAAAAGGATCATTTTCCCCTGCCCTTCATCAATCAAATCTTGGAAAGATTAGCCGAGCAGAAGTACTTCTGTTTTCTTGACAACTACTCGGGATACAACCAAGTTCCTATCCATCCCGAGGATCAAGAGAAAACTACTTTCACCTGTCCCTATGGAACCTTTGCTTTCCGTAGGATGCCTTTCGGGTTATGCAATGCACCTGCGACTTTTCAAAGGTGTATGCTAGCCATATTTTCCAACATGGTGGGATGGTTTATGGAAGTCTTCATGGATGATTTCTCTATTTTCGAAGAATCATTTGACTCTTGTTTGGCTAATTTGGAAATGATTCTTAAGCGATGTATCAAAACACGATTGATCCTTAGCTGGGAAAAGAGTCATTTCATGACACAAGAAGTCATTGTTTTAGGTCATGTAATCTCTAAACAGGGAATTGAAGTGGATAAAGCTAAGGTTGATGCTATCGCTAAACTTCCTCCTCCCACATCTGTTAAACAAATCCGATCATTTCTTGGCCATGTGAGATTTTATCGAAGATTCATCAAAGATTTCTCGAAGGTTGCACGTCCCTTGAGCAATGTTCTTGCCAAAGAAACGCCGTTTATTTTTGATAAATCATGCCGAAAGGCATTTGCTTTCCTGAAAATGGGAGTCACTTGTGCTCCAGTTTTGCAACCACCAATTGTGACAGCCCCTTTTGAGATCATGACCGATGCTTCTGATTACGCGGTCGGGTCTATCTTGGGTCTGAAAATTGATAGAAAGCCCTCTGTCATTTACTACGCTAGTAAAACTCTGGATGAAGCCCAGAGGAATTACACTATCACTGAAAAGGAATTACTACCTGTAGTGTTCGCTTTGGAAAAATTCAGGGCTTATCTCTTAGGGTCTCATGTTATCATCTATACTGACCACTCAGCCTTGAGACATCTCTTGGCAAAAAGGATGCTAAACCTTGGCTTATTCGTTGGATTCTTTTGCTCCAAGAATTTGATCTTGAAATCAAGGATAAAATCGGGGTACAAAATGTGGTAGCAGATCATTTGTCGAGACTTTTAGGTGATTCTTCTCATTCGGACATTCCGATTGCTAACCCTTTTCCGGATGAAACTATTCTTATAGTTTTAGGTGTCCACACCCCATGGTTTGCTAACATTGTTAACTATTTGGACATTGGTCAAATCCCCCAGGATTGAACCAAGTAACAACGGGATAGACTCAAATCTGAGGCCAAATACTACTTCTGGGAGGACCCTAAGCTGTACCGCATCAGCTCTGATCAGATTATTCACCGATGTATACCGGAGATTGAATTCAACAGTATACTCGAGTTATGCCATGCATCTAGGTATGGTGGACATTTCTCCGGGAGAAAGACGGCTGCAAAAATCTTGCAATCCGGCTTCTATTGTCCGTCTTTATTTAAGGATGCCTAGGATTTCTCATGGTCATGTTCTCGATGTCAGGCACTCGGGAGCATAACTAAGAGAAATATGATGCCCCCAAACCCAATTCTTCCTATCAAAATTTTCGATGTTTGGGGCATCGATTTCATGGGACCCTTTCTCCCTTCATTTGGACATCAGTACATTCTTGTTGCTGTTGATTATGTGTCCAAATGGATTGAGGGGATTCCCACTCGAACCAATGACCATAAGGTGGTTATCGATTTTGTCAAGAAAAATACCTTCAGTAGGTTCGGGGTTCCGAGGGCCATCATTAGTGATGGTGGCACTCATTTTACTAATGCCCAATTCCAGGATTTGTTGGCTAAATACGGGGTTAATCACCTAATGTGCACACCATACCATCCCTAGACGAATGGACAAGCCGAGATCTCCAATCAAGAGATCAAGAACATTTTGCAGAAAACGTTTAGGCCTGATCGCAAGGACTAGACTCAAAAGCTTGAGGACGCTCTTTGGGCCTACCGTATGGCGTATAAAATGCCTATCGACATGTCTCCATTCCGTTTGGTGTATGGAAAGGCATGCCATCTACCCGTAGAGATTGAACACAGGGCATTCTGGGCAATCAAACAATGCAATTTAGATCTGAATTTAGCTGGGAAAACCAGGAAACTCCAACTATCTGAGTTGGAGGAGCTTAGAAATGATGCATATGAGAATGCCAAGATCTACAAGGCTTGGACCAAAGCTCCACATGATCAATTGATTTCCCGCAAGAGCTTTGAGCTAAACCAGAAGGTCTGGTTATTCGATTCTAAACTTAAGCTCTTTACTGGCAAACTTAGATCTAAATGGAATGGCCCATTCATAATTGACCAGACTTTTCCAAATGGAGCCGTTCAGATTTCTGACCCAAAGACGGGTAACACATTTAAAGTCAATGGTCAATGTCTGAAGCTTCTTATTGACCGTATTCTTCCAGAACCCGTCTCAGACACGATTGCCCTAGCCATTCTGTGACTTCTTTCGCTAGACTTCGCCTAGCTGACGGCATTAAACTTAGCAATTTTACATATGACATAAAGCTGATACGAGCTTCATATTCAGGTGACATCTTTCATACTCTACCCTTTCTTTCATGTCTCTTTTTCAATGAGGACATTGCATTAGCAAGGCATGGAGGGGTGGATTCATTTTTGAATCCTTTGGTCAGCTTTGTGAAATTCATGAAAATTATTCTTCTCTTCCTATTTATACATAAAAAAAAAATTAGGAAGGAATAGTTGGACATTAGGACTTTTCAATCTTAGGAAATACTACATTATGATCTAAACACAAAGACCTTTCAGGTCTTTGGACTTAATCAGCCTATGTATCCACTAAAATGTGGATTTATTTTTCAAGTCCTTGCCAACCTAAATTCTATTTTAATTGGAGTAAATAAGTTTGGGAGATAAGTACATGACTTATCAACCCACCCTTTGATTTAAGGTAATTTTGAGTTTTAAGCATCTACACACTATCTTGTCATTGACTTGTTGTTCGATGATTCTAGCAGAAATTGGGTAGCTAATGAATCTTCTAAGGTGATATGGCTGGCAAGTTATCGTAGGTAACAGCCCATAGGTAGGTTGTCCAGAGGCCAGTCACTGGATCTTTCTCTTTTTGCTGCCTTTAGATAAATCTTAGACCAGGGAAGCCACCTACTTAAAAGAAAAAGGAGAAAAGAAAAGAAAAAAAGAAATAAGCCACACTTCGCCACACGAGTATGGCTGGCAAGTTGTTGGTGGTAACAGCTCATCGACCGGTTGTCTAGAACCCAGCTCAATAAATGCACCGAAAAAATCCCAAAACACTTAGGTTGAAGTGAAGTAGAATAAACTGGGGAGATATACACTAGATTCACCCTTGTGTTGACCCCGTAAAAAAAATATAAGTAGGGAGAAAGGTACCTATTTTAAAGATACACCTTTAGGCAGAATTCTTTTTTTTTCTTAAGTCACCTAGATGCGCAGAAATCCGAAGTCCATTTTAACTGTCGGTCAATGAGTCAATCACATTTAGAATAAGATGCTTAGAACTTAGGGTTCTCATCAAATCTTGGGTGAGTTGAATGGCCGTAGAAAGCCACTCTTAAACCCTAAAACTTGAAAATAAAAAAAATAGAAAAGAAGAAAAAGAGAAAAATGAAATTTTCTTTGAATAAGGTGAGGGCTTGAGGTGGTCTGTATTTTGGCAGATACTCGAGCACTATTGTGTCTTTGAAACTTCAGATCCTAACTAGAAATTTTCTTAATGATTGAAAATAACTCATGCCCAAATAATCCAACCTGATTCTTTTATAAATAGCATAAAATTTTTGCTAGGAACTAGCAAAAGATAGGCATGGGGGTATGATGTAAACACGTTTACACTTCTTAACATGTCTATTTATGCATGTTCTTATGCATAAGATTGCATTGCATACTATAAATATTGCATAACATGCATCATCTTGCATTTAGAGTAGTTTGAATAAAATGGAGGTTAATTGTCTCCTTTTACATTTATGGACAAGGCAAACTTTTTATTGGGGCCTCAGATTGATGATCCAACCATACAGATGTGATCAGGGTGACGATTGGAGTTCAACGACTCAAAGATCGCCCTAATCAGGCATCTGTAGCATCAGATAGAGACCAGGGAACCTTAGAAGATCAAGGGCCAAGATGGTGTGAATCTGCATTTCAAACTACAAATCCAACTTCATGGATGGATTCGGATCGATGATCGTAGGCTAACGGTGTGAAAATCGACTCAATCCGACAACCGTGGCACCATCTACATCATCCAGAAGATGGACGGCTCAGATGGCGCCATGTGGTGCCATTTCAGCCACCCAACCAACCGAAGCATCTGCCGCACCTTCTCTTCTTCAATCAGAGCACCACTTCTCCACCGTTGGATGCGCATCCAACGGCTGTGGATGCTCGTGCCTGAATTCATCTTTGCGACCAACTCTCCTCCACAGCGTAGCAGGCGAACAGTTTATCATGAGCAGGAAGCCTGCGTTCGAAACTCAAGGAGTGGGCGAGTGGTGTGGGTGAGTGGGAGCAATTAGATGCTCTATCGCGATCGAACGGTCGCGCGCGTGCCATTGCGAACACGACATATTGCACGTCGCGCCTCACGTAGAATGGCATGTGGGCGGGTGTTCAAGGGAGGCAGGCGGTAGCGTGATCTAAGCCGTCCGATCTACGCACGTTACACATGCGAGCAAGAGAGTGCGTGCGTCGCCCACTACGCCCACGTTCGGACCTTTTGTGATGGTTTTATCCATCGCTAAAGGTCCTGAATTAATGTTTTTGTAGTTGTAATGACCAAATTGACCCCACTCCTTGCAACTATAAAAGGAGACCCCCTCCACACGAAATTCTCATCCCTTCCTTCTCCTCTCTCCCTCTCCAAAGCTCAAGAGAACCTTGTCCCACACTCAGGATGCTTCTCGCGAGATAAAGTCAAATTTTCGTCCCCCTTTCGAAAGCTGATCCCACGACGACGATGACGTGCTACTCCGTTCTCGTTCCTCCTGCCTCGATCTCCTTCTTCCCACTCCGTCGTCCTTCGTCCTGGTGGCGTCTCATCCGGCTCGTCCTCCAAGCAATCGTCGAGGAGGATAACTTCTCTCTCCCATTCTTCTTTATAGCTTTCTAGTGTAGCTGATTTCCTGCTTTCTAGTGTAATTCTTATTTGGTTTTATTGTATAAACATTTTGAATTATTGAATACATGTTTTCTCTCTCTCTCTCTCTCTCCCTTTTGTTTAGTCTGATTGTTATTATGGCTTCATTGTAATTACATCGCCTCACTTTTCAAGAAAAAATTCTAAAAAATAAATATAATTACGAATATAGATCAACAAAGCCTCCCTGAGTTCGACCCGGGATTTTTATTCTAGTATAAATTTTATTTGTTGAGCATAAGTTCTTCGCTTTCAAATTACAGCGACAGGGTTTTTTTCAAAACCAAACACGTTAGCGTAGCAACTCGCACATCCAACAACTACCGACAATTACAAATAGGAGAGATCGAGGAACTACGCAATGACGTGTATGAGAACTCGTGAATTTACAAAGATCGGGTTAAAGCCTTTCATGACAAGCACATATCAAGAAAAACTTTCCATTCCGGTCAAAAGGTGCTACTCTTTGATGCCAAACTCAAACTATTCCAACTCAAACTCAGATCAAAATGGATTGGACCATTCCTTTTTAGACATGTCTTTGGAAATATGGCTTTAGAAATCAATGAACTCAGCCATGATTCTAAACCATTTATCGTGAACGGCCAGAGACTCGAACTGTTCATTGAACTCACTGACACAAACTTGGTTGTGTTATCTTCTGATCTCCATTCTCCCTGAGCCTATTGCACCTAGCTGATGCCGTTAAACTAGCAGTTAACAGGAGGCAACCCGTCATCTTTTTGAAAAACCCAAAATCCTTTTGACATTACTCTCTACTGAACTCATATTACACTTTAGGATCTTTATTAGATCTGCCGACTCCAACTCTGGTACACGTACCAGAGCTTGAAATCGTCCACAATAGTCACATCGACCCGTCCACCCACCCTTTGAACCTATTCCAATGTTCGATCTAAGGTGAAATCGAACCCACCTAATTTACAATGAGGACATTGAAAATCATAGGCAAGGGGGGTATTAAAGCACAAAACATCATGGAAATCAAATCTCACAAAATAGTATTTGATAAAAAAAAAGAGGTTGAAAAAAGGATCCATTTGAGATAAACAAAGAGAAAAACGAGGTAGGAAAATTAAAAAGATAAGAAAGGAGCAAAAAGATAAAGAAAAAATTGTGTCCCTTCAAAATAATATGGAACCTACCAAACTTCTAGGTTGGATCAAATGATGAATTAAGACCTGGAAGGCCAAAACTTAATGGATTAGTGACGAATACCAACCTTAGGGCTCTTGGATCTATTATGAGATTTAAACACTCACGTACTTGTCAAGATTCGGATTAATCCATAGGAGGTTGAGGAGAATGCAAAGCTTATGTATTAGGTCTATGGAGTGGGGATTATTCAGCCTCATTAACTGACCTATGGTTTACGGGAATCGGTAACTTAGGCACACTAAATTACACACAGTCTAGTCTAATGTGCTTAAATATTAAATTATGCCAAAAGCATTAATGCTATTTTGTAAATGGTCCTAGGATCTAGACTAGCAGCGACTCAAAAATAAAAGTTGATTTAGATGAGTTCCCAACATGGAGAGGCGGGAAATTCCCCTCCAAGATGCGCATCAATATATCGTCTCCTCGGTGCTTGTCTCCTAGGATATCTAAATGTCCTACCGGGGGCATGTAAGCACTTTGTGCTAATTTGGATGTCATGGGTGGCATTATCATGAAATGTCGGTTGCTAGGGTTTGGATTTAGCTATAGAATGCCATGGGCGGCACTATCCTGAAGTGTCCAAAGCTAGGGTTCTGGGGGTTGCCATGAGTGGTGCTATCTCGAAGAATTGATTGCTAAGGACCTTGCGAGGATTGATGGTAGGAACATGGAATCTGATACAGAATGTGTTTAGGGCCAATCTAAGGTTTGATCTATGGAAAAATATAATGAGAAGAAAAAGAGAGAGAAAGCTCTCCACAAGTGAAAATCCTCTTCTATCCCTCTCTCTCTTACTAAAAAATGCAAGGTCAAGCTGAACCTAGCCTAACTATGTTACAAGCATGGGTGCTTTAACCGCTGGGTCCAACACACCTTAGGATAGTTCTTGTAGGCCTTAGAAACCTTTACAGCAAACTGAGGGAAAGCGAGTTAGGTCTGGATCTTGGCTGGTACTTGAGTACCTCTATGCCTATTGTTGGTATTAATCTCTGATTCCTAGAGTTGCGGCTTAGTAGGGCATCCTAACGGTTACATCCAACCTAGATAATTGGTTTGGTCAAAAAGGTTTTGTTAAGGGACTAGCAAAAACTAGGCATGGGGGTACGATGAGAACACCATCATGAGTCATAACTAGCTCAGTTTGTTCTAATAAAGTTGGTAAAAGCTCCTACATAACCATCAGAGGGTCATATATGTAAAATGCTCTGTTTTGAGAAGATAAGAAGCCAGGGTTATTTCTACAATTTTAATAGAATTCCACAATTATAGAATAACTATGGGGTATTTCAGGGGTTTATTAGAGGTCATATGGTCATTAATGTCTAATAAGTGGGTCAATGCAGAACGAAATGGGTTTTTACACATTTCAAGAATTAATGGACATCTGAAGCCCTAAAAACAGACCTGCTTAATTAATTGGGGTTATGGTGAGGATAAAATTCATTTAAACCTTCTAAAAATCATAGAAAAATATTCGGTAAGGTTTGGTACCCTTGATTTGACCTTCTGAACTCAATTTGACCAAAAATAAAGTCACAGACAGAAAATTACCCTAATTTGTGTTTTTGCATAACTTACCCTATCAAACTTCGTCAAATCCTAATTCTGACTTCGCTACTAAATTTCTTGGGTCAAAGTTAGGTTTGTACCGAAATTTGGGCACAATATGAGATTATTTCAACCTAGTTTGCATGTTTGCCCAAGTCTGACTCTTATTACATCAAACAGCCCCTCAGCTTGTGAAATCTTTACAAAATACCCCTAACTTCTTCATCTTCTTTGCAGATTAGTCCTTGCCGCCATTGGAGATCAACCAACCTCCAGGCAAGCTTTGACCGAGCAGAATCTTACTAAAATGGCAATCAAATCCCACCAAATTTGGTGGGATTGATGTTCACACCAAGGAAAACTTATTAAGATCGATTCTAATTCCTAAAACCCATTGAGTCATGTGTCTGAACCCATGAAATCAGCGGGATTCCTCTTGACTCCAAAGCAAGCTTTGAAGCTTGTTTTCTATTCTTCAGGCTTCCCTAAACACTATAAAAGACCCACCATGGCATTCCTCACCTCCTTAGCGAGAAATAAAGCCAAAAACCCTTCTTTTTCCCTCAACCTCCGGCTCGCTCCACCTCGCAATAGTGACTTCCTACCTTCGACCTCTTCACCGGCCACCACATACAATAGCTGGCTGGATCTCCTTCTCCATATCTTTCCACACCTCATAATATTGCCGAGGTGTTGTCTATCCCTTTGTCATCATCATTATCCTCCTCCAGAGCACCTTCGTCTTCGGCACTGGCCATACCAGACCCGGCACCTTCTCCGCCCCTCGTCAACTGCTACTTAGTCTCCATGGCTCCTTATCATCAACTCATCATAACAACAACTCCAGACCTCACTTTCGACCACTAACGTGACTGCTCCACCCCCGTTTTCCTCCTTTTCGAATACCTCCAATGAGACCTTCCCACCACCACACGACACCAATCCACCTCGCACCTGTCCCAAAAGCATCACCATACTCCACCGACGAAAACCCCTCAACTATTTGAGGGGTTACTTCCCTAGCCCTCCACCGAACACCTCCACGAACTTTGACCATCTTTGCCTTCGCCACGCCCACACACATACTCTCACAGCACGCCACCTCCATTATCACCTTCGCTGCACCTGCACGAAGTTTCTGAACATATTTGACTTGGCTGCAAGGCCATATTCGTGCTTTCAGGTACTCTATTGGAGCTCTGCTGTAGCGTCATCTTCTCTGGTTTTGTTTGTGGTTTTCTACCCATGATTGCTCTAGGAAACCTCCCCTGGTGACACGATTCTCCACCAGGTACATCTCCAAGCTCCTAATTAATGCCTACGACACAACTACTGCATCAATTAGACCATTTGCCATCAGTTGCTCGCACGTGAAGAATAGCTACACCTTTAGTCTCACATCATTTGTTGAAGAAGAGTTTACGCGGAATAAATTGCTTTTGTTATCTCGACTCATCGCCCAATACATGAGGGGTCGAATCCCTCAACACATGCTCTCACTCCTCGGCTACCACCATGCCCGATAGACCTGGTCAATCGAATCCCCGAATACCCAGATAATGTCTTGTTTAGGCGGGTTAAAAAGAACGAGAAAGAAGTGATTGAAAGAAAGAGGATGGAGGGGGGTTTTCACCTCACCCCCTAAATCTCTAACACTTGGCTGCTGAGATGCCTGCCTTTGTTGTGATGCTGCTGTGAGCCTCTCTGCTGAGGCTCAAGAAGAAGATATGCCTCTCTCCTGAGGCTCTTAAAGAAAGGAGCGAGGCCCTTAAGCCTCTTGAAGGCACTGTAGCAAGCTTCACTTAAGCCGTCTGAGGCTTGAATCTGTTGTCTGATTCTGCTAGTTCTGCGCTTCTGTGGTTATATTGGTTACAAACTGTCATGCCATTTGAGTTGAAAATACTATTCATGTATTTGAGATATTTGTGGGTTAATATTCTTGGGTTAATTTGGTGATTTAAAGCACCAATTTAACCACATCTTTTTGCACTCTGAGATTTGATTCTATTGATATATTATTCTATTTCATTCCGAGCAAGATTTTGATCATATTTCTGAATATATTTATGATTAGTGGATTGAATTGCCATTGTTGCTCCCTACGAACAATCTCGAACTTCTTTTAGTTATAAACTAAGTGTTTAATGCAATTTTCTCCTATACTAGAACGCATTTCTTAAACATCGACGATTTCATGTAAACAATCAGGAGGATCTTTCCCTACTCTCTTAGGGAAAGGCCACTGATAAACGCCAGTTTATCATCATTTTTATGCTTTAAAACTAACCTAGCTCTTAGGATTTTACTCTGCAAACGGGTTTTTGGGCTGCATTTAGGCATAAATTAGGATAGGCATGCATTGCATTTTTTATTGTCTTTTTAATGAGTTTTTGTGAGTGTTAGGGATGTACAAATGCACAGATCCCTAAAACCCTAGCACTCAAGAAGGCAATTGGTGAAGGAGAAGCCCAGACTAGCTGGAACTCAGCCTAATCCAGCTCACCTCAGCTTGATCCAGCTCACCTCAGCTTGATCTAGCTCACCGCAGCTGGAACCTAGCTTACTTGAACTAGGGTTAGCTCATCCCAGCTCCATTCAGCTAATCTCAGCTGGATGGCAGCTCAAGAGAGTTCACCGTAGCTCACCCTAGCTCAAGTCAGCTCAGATCCAGCTCAACTTAGCTTAGTCTAGCTCACCTCAGCTCCCACTAGTTCACAGGGAGCTCTAGCTAGCTCAGCTGAGTTGACAGGAGTTCACCCCAGCTCAGATCCAGCTACATCCAGCTCCACTCAGCTCCAACCAGCTGAAGAAGAATTCATCCCAGCTCAGGAAGCTCAAGTCCAGCTCACAGGGACTCAGCTTAGCTCAACTCAGTTGAGCTAAGCTACCTTAGCTGCCTCAACCAGCTTGATTCTCCCCGGGAGCACCAGACCCAGCTCACCTTAGCTCATTTTGGTAGAAGCTAGCTCACTTTAGCTTGGCTTAGCAACTAGCAAAGAACTAGCAAGCTAAGCCAGCTAGAGTAGCCCCATGCCAGCCTCTTCAGCAGCAGCCAGCTCCAGCTCCAGCTCCAGACTTCTTCTCCTCAGCTCCTTCCTCCAAACCCTAGCTCCAACACCTTCTCCACTCCACCTTTAGCTAAGCTAGCTTAGCTTATCTTAGCTTAGCTTAGCATAGCTAACAACCAGCTCCTTGGCCCTTCATTACCTCCAAAATCAACCCTAGCTAGCTCCACCAACTCAAGCCTACCTAAGCTAGCTACTCTACTCAAGTTGGCGCCACCTCCTAGCCATCCCTTCACCCCATTATCTCCACCAAAAGACACTTCAAGTTGGCGCCAAAAACAACCCCTAACCACCTCTATATTGGCGCCACTTTTCCCTCCAAAATCTCCTCTCATCTCCACCACACAATCTCCCTTGAACCCATCCCCACCATCCACCTAACCCCCTTCTAGAAGACCCCATGTTGGCGCCAACATGGTGGTGTCTCTCCACCACCAAAAGACACCAACACCACCATAACCACCCCCTTTAACACCCCTTGGGTTGGCGCCAACTCTCCTTGGCCATAGGATCTCCAACCACCTCCATCAACTCATCTTGGCCATCCATTTCAAAGGTCACCATAGCCCCCCTCCTATTCTATAAAAAGCCACCACCTACCACCATTTTGGAGGCATCCTCCCTTAGTATATTTTCTACCTAAACCACCTATACCTACGGCCAAGAAGAAGGAGTAGAGAAGGAGATTAAAGGGGCACATCACCAGCCCTTTTGGTGCCTTCTTCTCCCCACTCTCTTCAACTTGAGCCACGCCAAGGAGGAGGACTCTCCCACTTCAAGGAGGACGGCCAGGCAAAGGAGAAAAGCTTAGGGTGGACGTCCACCCTTGCAGAGAAACTTAGGGCACGCCCCCTTAGGGCTTGCCTTGGAGGTCATCACCTTGGCGGAGTTCTGCAAGGAAGGAGTTGAAGGATTCTTTTCAAGCTTGGGAGCCACCAACCTTGGAGCAAGAAGCCCTCTTCTTCACCATCTATTTAGAGGATTTGTGTTTTCTTTCTTTATTTCAATTATCTAGTAGTAGAAGCATTCCTCTACTAGGCATTTTTGTTAAACACTTTATCAATTATCTAGTTTCCTTCTTCGCATATCTTGTTTGCATTTCTATTTGCTTATTTTCAGCATTCTTCACTTCCTCTCCCTAATTATTCTAGGCCTCCACTTGCTTAGAGTGAGCTTAGGGAGAGGCTCTACTTGCCACTTTAGAGTAGTTTACTTAATTGGAAGTGTAAACACTTTTCCCGCCATAATTTCGCATGTTGCCCTAGTTCAAAAACAAAAAAAAAATGGTATATTGAAAAATACCAAAAAGAAAGTTGAGATTTATATTCCTAGCAAGAGAATCACTATTGCAAACATTTGGCCTCCTTGGACGACCCTAGATACTCCCCTATCTAGGATTATAAATTTAAGAGCGAAAGCGGATTTACGCGTTACAACGACGTATTTTAACAAACCGCGTATTTTCGCTGTCACTTTTTGGCGCCGCTGCCGGGGAGGCACGGCTTTGCATTAACTCATTTTCTCTTGCTTGAAGTGGATCTCATCCCCTTCTCTTTCTTTCTTTTGTGTGTGCAGGAACTACAACGGGAAAGCGGGAATCTGGAAGCGAGAGCTTAAAGATCCTTTTCTTCCCGCGAAAATTCAGGTTGGTTCCTCTTTCTGGTCACATAAATAATTAAAACTACCAAAAATATATTAAACTTGGCTTTCAGGACCCTAAACACTTAAATTAAGTGGAGTGGTGCATTTTAAAATCCATTGTTTGCTTGTATGCTTCTTTAGCACCATTCCATTGCAAGTATTGGTGTTCTATTTTTCGGGTCCAGATTTCTGTCCGGACTTGAAAAATCGATTCCTAACACCCCAGGCCTCCTAAAATCATAAAATTTCATAGAGTGATTCCCAATTAAGTTATGAACATCTGTACCAAATTTCAGATCAATTGGATTTTTATTTAATTTTTAAAAATTCGTGGATTACAGAGGGGTCACACCCTCTAATCTTCCTGTTTTGCTACTGTCCGCGAATTTTCAGAATTTTTATACTCATCCAATTTTTGTGAAATTTATCTTTTTGGAATCCCTGTGAAATTTTACATATCATATAAAATCATAAAAATTTTTCTGAGGTCGGTGGTAATACTGAAAAGTCTATAATACCCATGGGTATTATTTCTGGACTTTGACACCAGTACAATTAAAAATTCAAAACTATTATCAAACAAATTCCTAAAATCTTACAAAAATCTTTTCTGGAATCCTTGTTTGATTTTCTTCAAAGTAGTGGTGTTTTTTGACTTGTTTGGACCACTACTTAATTCTGAAAGCTAAAAATAATTCATTGGTAGTTAAATTTCTGTCTCAGGGATAATTGGTTTAGGGTTTCTTCTTTCTCTTTAGAGACTCAATTAAAAGGAAATATACAATCACACATACAACTTGTCTTTCCTTTGATTGTGAACTTTCAAACTTGTTTGAAAACTGTAACGAGCGCGTGCCCCAGACGTCTTTTAAGACGTCTGGGAGGTGGCCCAGACGTCTATAAAGACGTCTGGGATAACATCCAGACGTCTGACCAGACGTCCGGGATAGTTTACAGACGTCTGGCGAACAGTTATGCTCGCACGGGATATTCGTCTACGCGCCTGTGCGCGCAGACCTGCGATCCTGCATCTTTCTCTGCGGCTGCAGGCGACTGCGACCGTCTCTCTCTCCTCTCCGCGCGGCGTTAAAAGGGGGGGGGGCGTGCCTCCCCTCCCGTCTCCACCATCTTCCTCCTTCTCTCCTGCCTGTGCGCGAGAGCGAGCGGACGCGAGGGCGCAGCGGCAGCGGCAGCCGTAGTAGGCGCGGAGGAGCTGCGGCGTGCGAGGGCGGGGCTCTGCCGTGAGGGCGAGCTCGCCGGGAGCGGCTTGGCCGGCCGGCGGAGGGCGCAGGGGGCGCAGAGCGTCGCGGAGAGGGACCTGCTGCGGGCGGAGCAGCGGACGCGCGAGGTGCGACACGGGCGGCGTCGCGAGCGGAGGCCGAGCAAGGTTCTGATTCTGGAAAAATTTCCAGAATCAGACGTCTGGACTGATATCCAGACGGCAAGGTCGACGTCTGAGAGATCATACAGACATCTGAAAGGTGAGTTTCCGCTTTCTTCTTCTTTTGTCGACTGACCGTACTGAGGGAGGGGGGTTGGCTGTGCGCAGGTGTTCTGATTCGTCATCCTTTGCGAATCAGACGTCTGGAAGTTGTACCAGACGGCGGGAGTGACCTCCAGACGTCCGTAGTGACCATCGGATGTCTGGGATCTAGGAGAGACGTCCCCACAGACTTCTGGACGTCCGGGGAACCAAGCCGAACAGGTAATTCTCTGATCCACCGTTTAAGACGTCTGGAAGGAGTTCCAGACGTCTGATTTTGCACAGTATTGTCTTTCTCGACCCGTTTAGGGCCCGTTTGGGCTCCGTTTTCCGCGATTCGAGTTGCGTTCGTTTCAGAATTTATTCCTCTACCCGCCTACAGTAGCTATACACTGTTTTGAGACACTCCTTGTGTTTGATCCTTGTGATAGGACCTCGTTCGGTTGCAGTCTTGAGAGTCGCGGAGGCGCGCGGGATTCCCGACCACGCCCCCATTACTCCCGTTGTACCTGGTAGAGTGGTTTTAAGTATTAATAAAATCTGTTAAAGTATGGAACCATAACTAGAACCTAGGGCATTGCATGAATCCTAGGAACGAGAAATATATGGAATGATAGCTCCTAGGTGTTGCATGAATCCAAGGGTCGGAAAACTAGATTGTATGATAGATCCTAGGATATGGCATGAATCCTAGGATGGAAAAAAAAAAAAACTAGTGGAATGTATATTACTGCAGTCTTGGAAAAATGGAAAGGAATATATATAAAGCTGCCTGTAAATTTAATTAACAGCTGCCTGTTATGCATAAAGAATCATGTTGAGATCATGGAATGTGAGAACGTGAATCTGGAAAGTGAAACATATGATGTTCTGAGATAAAGAGCCGGAACCCTACGGGGAATTAGGAGTGGAACTCCTGGAAAGAAAAGGAATGGAACTGAGATGTAGTTTGTACTGTCTCTTGGGTACGCAGTACCAAGGGAAGTACCTGTACCTGTTTTAGTGCAGAGTGGGGCCAGCCGCCCCAGGGACCCGGGGTTAGGCTTGGCCGCTCTGTACCGACTTGTTGGCCCTCGTGTACGTAGTACCGAGGAGAGCTAGTAGTGTTAGGAGAGTACTAGCTACCCCACGGGCCCCGGGGTTCTGCTAGCCTCCTTCACCGACTTGTTAGGCCCACTAGGGCAAACCAGGGTAGTCAGGCGAGGGTGCGCGGACTGTGGAGGGGCAAGGCCCTGGTTTGGTTACTGTGGAGGGGTTGGACCCCTGTTACTGAGAGGGCTCTGCCCTGGTTCCGTGCTGTGCTTTGGGCGCACCCGTTAACGGAAAGGACTGACCGCGTGCCAGTGCGGGCTAGCTACCTGTGCGTTTATCGCGCGTGCCGTAGTCACCGTTACGTCTGTCAGTGACCCTGGGGTGGTTGACTGAGGGTAGGATCACCACGGGGGACTCTCCCGGCCAGGAGAGCACCACGTGCTACTTCTACTTTTGGAAAAGGCTGCAATCAAGATCGTCCCACGAGGACATTCGAGATCAAGTAAAGGATCTGGGAAGTAAATGAAATAGTGAGAAAAATTGAAAGATGTAAATAAAGGAAGTAATAGAACATAACAGCTACTGTACACTCTACTGTTGCCTTTAGTTAGTTTGCCACTCTACTCAGCGTTTTGCTGACGTGTTACACTCGTTACCTTTTTCAGGACCAGGTGTTGAGCAGCCAGGGTCGGCGGCTGCAGAGGACGCTGGGCCGAGTAGGGTCCAGTAGAGTTACCACAGCTTTGTACCTTCTTTTGTTTCTGTTCTAGTGAGTAGTTTTGTTTCCACTATACCTTCTTTACCTGCAGTTTTTGTTATATGATAAATGTTGCTTTACTGTTGTGGTGGTACCTACTGTAGTAGTTTCTTTCCTTACTGCTGTACTTTCTTACTGTTAGTTATATTCATGCTGAATGTGGTTTATTTTACTGTCTTTTGGTTACTTCCTCGTTGGACGACTGGGTCTTGGGATTAGTCGAGTCGGTCCGGTTCTCGTGTCTCGTAGGGACTCGGGAATCGGGTCGTTACAAGATGGTATCAGAGCAAGGTCGTCCCGAGAAGTGAATCAACTGACTGGAAAATAACCAATTCGCATGTTTATAGCTAGAGTAGCCACCACAACATATCTCTTGACTTGAGCTCTTAGAAGTGTTGTTAGGTACCGTCTGTTTTGACGTTTCCGTTTTGTTTCGCGTCTCCTTGCAGGAGATGCCTCGTCGTGGGACTGGCGAGACTGGCCGCGGGCGCGGCCGAGGGCGAGGTCGGCGAGGTGGACGTGCTGTCGTTGACGTCTCGGTGGACCAGCCACCACTCCCTGGCATCCAGGCCCAGGACCTCGCCAGACTGATACGGGATATTGTACGAGAGGAGCTCCACCCACCGCCCCGAGCACCTCCTCCTTGGGTTGCAGAGGGGGAGTCCTCTGTGGGACCACGCGACGGACGCGGCGCCGGACACGAGGGAGGGGATGGGCCCCTGCCGCCCCCACCTTCCTCCGACACTTCTGTACACGAGGCACCTTCGCCTGGAGGTGCACCAGCACCTCCCCTACAGCACCACTTCGAGCTTTTCGGACAGTTCCGGAAGCTGAAGCCCCCCTCCTTCAAGGGGGATGAGGACCCGACCGAGGCAGAGGACTGGCTTGAGCAGCTGGAGAAGATCTTCGACACCCTTCGCCCCCCGGTGGAGTGCCGTGTGGCCTTTGCCACGTACCAGCTGGAGAGTACGGCACACCGGTGGTGGAGGGCGGTCCGGGGACAGGAGAGGGACGAGCCGACGTGGGACCAGTTCGTCACCCCCTTCTGCGAGCAGTACTTTCCCCAGACGTGGCAGGACCAGAGGAGGCGGGAGTTCCACACTCTCCGCCAAGGGACGATGACCGTGAGCGCGTACCGCACGCGTTTCTTAGAGCTGTCCCGCTTTGCAGCGACAGCGGTAGCCACTGAGGAGGAGCGCCTTTGGAGGTTCACCGAGGGGCTCCGGCCTGCGATCCGGGGGTATGTCAAACCCCTGAAGCTGCCGACGTTTTCGAGGGTGGTAGAGGCAGCCATGACTTACGAGGAGACCAACCCGTCCGCGCGAGAGACCGACGGCGGGCGGAAGAGGCCCTTTCAGCCAGACTTCTCACAGGGCCGGCGAGAGCGGAGACACGTGGCGTCCGCAGGAGAGCCGTCACGTTGTGCAGGGCCATCAGTGGCCTTTGGGGGCCCTCGACAGGGGCCAGTCGCCAGCACCGGACCCCCGCCTAGCCGACAGCAGGGACTCACTGAGGGCGGGAGTCGGGTTCCCCTCTGCTACCAGTGTGGCCAGCCGGGCCACGTCAGGAGGGACTGCCCATCTAGGGCAGGAGGTCAGCAGATACTTCCCGCGCAGAGCACTGGAGGGCGCGCAGGAGGCCGCGGTTTCCAGGCGCGAGGAGGAGGACCGCAGTCGCGAGGAGGGTACCGGCCGGCACCTACCCGTCCGACGCAGAGTGTGGCTGCTTCGTCCGCACCTAGATCTGAGGGGCGTATCAACGCCCTAACACATAGGGACGCCAGAGCTTCGGGATCCGTGGTAGCAGGTATGGTTTCAGTTTCTGGCAGACTCGTTTACACGCTTTTCGATTCCGGCGCTACGCACTCGTTTGTCGCAGACAGTTTCGCAGTTAGTTTGGACCAGGATTATACATTGCTAGAGAACCCGTTCGTAATCAGAGGTCCGAGTGGTCAGTTGTTTGTAGCTGAGGAGGTGTACACGGGTTGCGGGGTCAGCATCGGGGGACACAGCCTGCCAGCTGACCTGATTATGATACAGATGGAGGACTTTGGAGTGATTCTGGGGATGGATTGGCTGTCCGCTTACCACGCCTTGGTAGACTGTTTTGAGAGGAAGATTGTCTTCTCCATTCCGGAGTTGCCTTCCTTCGAGTTTCACGGGCAGCCAGTGGATGGAGGTTTCAGGTGCATTTCGGCACTTCGGGCGGCGAGACTTTTGAGCAGGGGTGTGAGGGCTTCTTAGCTTGTGTGGTGGCAGAGCACAGCCCCGTGGCAGACTTCCAGAGCATCCCGGTGGTCAGAGAGTACCCCGACGTGTTTCCAGACGAGTTACCAGGACTACCGCCCGAGCGTGAGATCGAGTTTGAGATCTCACTAGTACCAGGGACCAGCCCCATCTCCACCGCGCCATACAGGATGGCACCGCTTGAGCTGCGAGAGCTCAAGTCTCAGTTGCAGGACCTTTTGGAGAAGGGTTTCGTGAGGCCCAGTGCGTCTCCCTGGGGAGCCCCGGTACTGTTTGTGAAGAAGAAGGATGGGACCCTACGCCTTTGTGTGGACTACCGACAGCTGAATAGGGTCACCATCAAGAACAGATATCCGCTGCCGAGGATTGACGATTTGTTTGACCAGTTGCGGGGTGCCACGGTGTTTTCCAAGATCGACATGAGGTCTGGATACCACCAGTTGAGGATCAGGGAGACCGACGTCTCCAAGACAGCTTTCCGCACCCGCTACGGACACTACGAGTTTTTGGTCATGCCGTTTGGGCTGACCAATGCCCCCGCTGCTTTCATGGACCTGATGAACCGGGTGTTCAGACCGTACTTGGACCAATTTGTGGTGGTTTTCATAGATGATGTACTCATCTATTCTAGAGATCGGACGCAGCACGGACAGCACTTGCGGATGGTTCTGGACACTCTGAGACGACGCAGGCTGTACGCCAAATACAGCAAGTGCGAGTTCTGGTTGAGGGAGGTGACCTTTTTGGGTCATGTGATCTCTGGAGACGGCCTGGCGGTGGATCCCGCCAAGGTCGAGGCAGTGCTCAGGTGGGAGAGACCGCGTTCAGTCACTGAGATTCGCAGTTTCCTGGGACTGGCAGGTTACTACAGACGGTTCATCAGAGGGTTTTCGCAGATTGCACGTCCTATGACACAGTTGACTCGGAAGGATGTGCCTTTCACTTGGACAGACGCCTGTGAGGCGTGTTTTCTGGAGCTGAAGGAGAGGTTGACCTCGGCTCCCGTGCTCACCATCCCTGACAGTAGTGGCGGGTTCGTTGTGTACACGGACGCTTCCTTGCAGGGGTTAGGAGGTGTGCTCATGCAGAGGGGTCACGTGGTCGCTTACGCTTCGCGGCAACTGAAGCCCATGAGCATACCTACCCTACCCACGATCTAGAGTTGGCAGTTGTTGTCTTCGCGCTGAAGACATGGAGGCACTACTTGTACGGTGAGACCTTCGAGATTTTTACAGATCACAAGAGCCTCAGATATCTTTTTGACCAGAAGGAGCTCAACATGAGACAGAGACGTTGGTTGGAGCTCCTGAAGGACTACGACTGCAGCATCTCCTACCACCCGGGAAAGGCCAATGTGGTGGCTGACGCCTTGAGCCTTAAGGCGCCCGCACGCTTGGCCAGTCTACAGTTACAGAGTTGGAGCCTTTTGGAGGAGGTGGGCAGTTGGCGACCTCAAGAGTTACGAGGGTACTGTGGGGCAGTGACGGTGACACGGCAGACCAGACCAGAGTTGATAGACCACATCATCACGGGACAGATGGCCGATCCGTACTTGCAGTCTTTGCGCGACAGAGTACTGTCAGGGGACCCAGGGGACTTCTCTTTCACAAACCAGGTGTTACGCTTGAGGGGACGGCTGTGCATCCCCAGAGACGAGGAGCTGTTGAGAGAGCTCCTGACTGAGGCACACGGTTCCAGATTCACCATACATCTTGGAAACACGAAAATGTACCATGACTTGAGACGCGAGTTCTGGTGGAGAGGGATGAAGCGGGATGTGGGTGAGTTCGTGCAGCAGTGCTTAGTGTGCCAGCAGGTGAAAGCCGAGCATCAGAGGCCTGCAGGGCCGCTTCAGCCGCTTCCAGTGCCAGAGTGGAAGTGGGAGAGCATCACCATGGACTTGGTGGTGGGCTTACCTGTTACCCAGCGAGGACACGACGCGGTCTGGGTAATAGTGGATAGATTGACGAAGACGGCACGATTCTTGCCGATCCGAGTCACTTTGGGACCAGCACAGTTGGCAGAGAGGTATATCCGTGATGTGGTGTGACTACACGGAGTTCCGCGGGAGATCATATCCGACCGGGATACCCGCTTTACGTCCCAGTTTTGGGCTGAGTTTCAGCAGGCTTTGGGGACGAGGTTGAGGTTTAGCACGGCTTACCACTCCCAGACGGACGGACAGTCGGAACGCACGATACAGACACTTGAGGATCTTTTGCGTGCCTGTGTACTAGACTGGAGGGGCTCTTGGGAGGAGCACCTGCCCCTGGCAGAGTTTGCATACAACAACAGTTATCACTCGAGCATCGGCATGGCTCCCTACGAGGCTCTGTACGGACGGAAATGCACGGCACCCTTGAGTTGGGTTGAGGTGGGGACCAAGTGGGAGGTTGGCCCCAGGTTGATCCGGCAGAGTCAGGAGGTAGTTGAGCAGATCCACAGACGACTCCGCACTGTCAGGAGCAGACAGCAGAGCTACGTAGATCGCAGACGCAGAGAGGTGCAGTTCGAGGTCGGGGACCACGTCTTTCTTCGTGTTTCGCCCATGAAGGGCTTACAGCGGTTTGGGGTGAGAGGGAAGCTCGCGCCGAGGTTCGTGGGGCCCTTCGAGGTCCTGGAGCGGGTTGGACCCGTTGCTTACAGACTTGCCCTTCCCCCGCAGCTTTCTGGTGTGCACGACGTGTTCCACGTGTCCAACCTCAGGAAGTACGTAGCCGATCCCAGCCACTTACTGAGTCACGAGAGCGTCGAGGTGAGCGACGACCTGACCTACCCCGAGCGGCCAGTGCAGATCCTAGACCGAGCCGTCCGCAGGTTGAGACGAAAGCAAGTACCCCTGGTAAAGGTTTTGTGGAGGACCCAGCGGTACGAGGAGGCTACCTGGGAGCCTGAGGCGGCAATGCAGGAGCGGTACCCAGAGCTTTTCGCGGGTACGTCTTTTCGGACCGGCTTCGGTCCTCTTTGAGTTTGTTATGGTTATTTGGACATCTTTTTCCCGCACCCTAGTTGGCGCAAGTTTCGGGGACGAAACTTCCTTTGAGTTTGTTATATTGTAACGAGCGCGTGCCCCAGACGTCTTTTAAGACGTCTGGGAGGTGGCCCAGACGTCTGTAAAGACGTCTGGGATCACATCCAGACGTCTGACCAGACGTCCGGGATAGTTTACAGACGTCTGGCGAACAGTTATGCTCGCACGGGATATTCGTCTGCGCGCCTGTGCGCGCAGACCTGCGATCCTGCATCTTTCTCTGCGGCTGCAGGCGACTGCGACCGTCTCTCTCTCCTCTCCGCGCGGCGTTAAAAGGGGGGGGGGCGCGCCTCCCCTCCCGTCTCCACCATCTTCCTCCTTCTCTCCTGCCTGTGCGCGAGAGCGAGCGGACGCGAGGGCGCAGCGGCAGCGGCAGCGGCAGCCGCAGTAGGCGCGGAGGAGCTGCGGCGTGCGAGGGCGGGGCTCTGCCGTGAGGGCGAGCTCGCCGGGAGCGGCTTGGCCGGCCGGCGGAGGGCGCAGGGGGCGCAGAGCGTCGCGGAGAGGGACCTGCTGCGGGCGGAGCAGCGGACGCGCGAGGTGCGACGCGGGCGGCGTCGCGAGCGGAGGCCGAGCAAGGTTCTGATTCTGGAAAAATTTCCAGAATCAGACGTCTGGACTGATATCCAGACGGCAAGGTCGACGTCTGAGAGATCATACAGACGTCTGAAAGGTGAGTTTCCGCTTTCTTCTTCTTTTGTCGACTGACCGTACTGAGGGAGGGGGGTTGGCTGTGCGCAGGTGTTCTGATTCGTCATCCTTTGCGAATCAGACGTCTGGAAGTTGTACCAGACGGCGGGAGTGACCTCCAGACGTCCGTAGTGACCATCGGACGTCTGGGATCTAGGAGAGACGTCCCCACAGACTTCTGGACGTCCGGGGAACCAAGCCGAACAGGTAATTCTCTGATCCACCGTTTAAGACGTCTGGAAGGAGTTCCAGACGTCTGATTTTGCACAGTATTGTCTTTCTCGACCCGTTTAGGGCCCGTTTGGGCTCCGTTTTCCGCGATTCGAGTTGCGTTCGTTTCAGAATTTATTCCTCTACCCGCCTACAGTAGCTATACACTGTTTTGAGACACTCCTTGTGTTTGATCCTTGTGATAGGACCTCGTTCGGTTGCAGTCTTGAGAGTCGCGGAGGCGCGCGGGATTCCCGACCACGCCCCCATTACTCCCGTTGTACCTGGTAGAGTGGTTTTAAGTATTAATAAAATCTGTTAAAGTATGGAACCATAACTAGAACCTAGGGCATTGCATGAATCCTAGGAACGAGAAATATATGGAATGATAGCTCCTAGGTGTTGCATGAATCCTAGGGCCGGAAAACTAGATTGTATGATAGATCCTAGGATATGGCATGAATCCTAGGATGGAAAAAAAAAAAACTAGTGGAATGTATATTACTGCAGTCTTGGAAAAATGGAAAGGAATATATATAAAGCTGCCTGTAAATTTAATTAACAGCTGCCTGTTATGCATAAAGAATCATGTTGAGATCATGGAATGTGAGAACGTGAATCTGGAAAGTGAAACATATGATGTTCTGAGATAAAGAGCCGGAACCCTACGGGGAATTAGGAGTGGAACTCCTGGAAAGAAAAGGAATGGAACTGAGATGTAGTTTGTACTGTCTCTTGGGTACGCAGTACCAAGGGAAGTACCTGTACCTGTGTTAGTGCAGAGTGGGGCCAGCCGCCCCAGGGACCCGGGGTTAGGCTTGGCCGCTCTGTACCGACTTGTTGGCCCTCGTGTACGTAGTACCGAGGAGAGCTAGTAGTGTTAGGAGAGTACTAGCTACCCCACGAGCCCCGGGGTTCTGCTAGCCTCCTTCACCGACTTGTTAGGCCCACTAGGGCAAACCAGGGTAGTCAGGCGAGGGTGCGCGGACTGTGGAGGGGCAAGGCCCCGGTTTGGTTACTGTGGAGGGGTTGGACCCCTGTTACTGAGAGGGCTCTGCCCTGGTTCCGTGCTGTGCTTTGGGCGCACCCGTTAACGGAAAGGACTGACCGCGTGCCAGTGCGGGCTAGCTACCTGTGCGTTTATCGCGCGTGCCGTAGTCACCGTTACGTCTGTCAGTGACCCTGGGGTGGTTGACTGAGGGTAGGATCACCACGGGGGACTCTCCCGGCCAGGAGAGCACCACGTGCTACTTCTACTTTTGGAAAAGGCTGCAATCAAGATCGTCCCACGAGGACATTCGAGATCAAGTAAAGGATCTGGGAAGTAAATGAAATAGTGAGAAAAATTGAAAGATGTAAATAAAGGAAGTAATAGAACATAACAGCTACTGTACACTCTACTGTTGCCTTTAGTTAGTTTGCCACTCTACTCAGCGTTTTGCTGACGTGTTACACTCGTTACCTTTTTCAGGACCAGGTGTTGAGCAGCCAGGGTCGGCGGCTGCAGAGGACGCTGGGCCGAGTAGGGTCCAGTAGAGTTACCACAGCTTTGTACCTTCTTTTGTTTCTGTTCTAGTGAGTAGTTTTGTTTCCACTATACCTTCTTTACCTGCAGTTTTTGTTATATGATAAATGTTGCTTTACTGTTGTGGTGGTACCTACTGTAGTAGTTTCTTTCCTTACTGCTGTACTTTCTTACTGTTAGTTATATTCATGCTGAATGTGGTTTATTTTACTGTCTTTTGGTTACTTTCTCGTTGGACGACTGGGTCTTGGGATTAGTCGAGTCGGTCCGGTTCTCGTGTCTCGTAGGGACTCGGGAATCGGGTCGTTACAAAAACTTAAAGAGAAAAACTCTAAAATTCATTTAATTAAATCACATCCTAAAAGACAAAAATATAAAAAAATTGTGTGACAACTTGATTTTCATTGGAGCCACTCTCCAATTCCTGCACACACACAAAAAAATCAAATAACAGGGCAACAACCCAATAAACGCCCTCCACATTCCGTGTGCACTATAGAATCCTAGACCTAATTAAAATTTGTAGCAACTTGACCCCTAAGGCCTTATCAACTCAGGCTTGCTATTTAGGTCTTAAGTTTTCTTTAGTTGATACCAATTCTATCATCTATATCTGGTGTTCAGGCTGAGGGGCCGTGTCAAACGACCAGGCGCGGGTTTGTACAAGCACCTGGGGTTTTCCCTGGGAAACGTTTGGGCCCAAACCTCCCCTTAAGCAACTTGGCTAGATTTGTTGATAGAACGGGTATTCACTATTGACTACTTATTTCCTATATAGACCAAGTCTTAGGTTATTATTAGGGAGTCACAATTAAGTTAGGTCTAGTTTTTGTTTGTTTGAATTGCACACTTTCTCTCATCTCTTTCTCTTCTCCTCCCCTCCCCGTTCTTCCATTTTATGCACGGGCGACGGTCTCAAAATCCGCACTTGGAAGGACCATTTGATTTCGCCCCCCACGTAAAAAGACCACTTTTTCTGTCTTCTCCTAAAAAAATGGAAACACAACAAAATAGGTCCACTGACCCTTCCACGTCTACCTCTAACCCCACCTCTGACCCTAATTCTAACCCTTCCACTCAAAACCCAACCACCAGTAACTTTCCACACTTGGAGCTCCCCAATCTTGAGTTGCCCCACACACAACATCAAGACCCCCTACCTGATCTTTTAAAATTGATGGCCGATCAGATTAATAAATTAAATTCCAATCAACAAACATTGACTAGGAACATCCAAAACCTAGCCAATCCAAGGCCAAACCCACCACCCCGTCAGCAGCCTGTTGTTCCTCTAAAAGATTTCTATGATCCGTCTTATTATGAGGAACGACCAGGAGTGGTCATACCGGAGGGGGACTTTGAGATCAAGCCTGCCGTCCTGAACCTAATTAAACACTTTCATGGCCTTCCTAGGGAAGATCCTTTCAGCCACCTTGAAGAACTAACTCTTCTTGCATAGACAACCCGTTCCCGAAATGTGCAAGAAGACATATGGCTGATGCGGCTTTTTCCATTATCTCTCAAAGATAAGGCCGCTTATTGGTTCAGGACCATTGGCCGACCCATCACAACATGGCCTCAACTCAAGAGTGCCTTCCTCAAGAAATTCTTTCCCATAGGTCGTACCAATTCCTTACGAAGATCTATTACGACCTTTCACCAAAAATCTGGTGAAACTTTCCATGATTCTTGGGAAAGATTTCAAGACCTTTTAAGAAGTTGCCCGCACCACGAGATTCCTTTATGGCAGCTCGTGCAAATCTTCTATCATGGATTAGAAGATCAAATCCGACAGTTTGTCGACGCCTCGTGTGGCGGCAACTTTTTAAATAAAGATGCAGAAAGTGCCTATGACCTGTTCGAAGAAATGAGTGAAAACTCATTTAATCAAGCTTCCATGAACACATTTTGCAGAACTCAAAACCCGCAGTTCGGTGTTCATGAAATAGGCACTCAATCTATCCCTGTCACCCAAGATGATCTTCAATTGATTGCTCAAAAACTCGACCAGATGCATATTAATCAAAAGAAAATTGAGGAAAGACTAGCCACTTCAACTCAAGCTCCACACCCACATCTAACCCAACATAACTTTCCACAAAGAGAAAATTTGCACAATCTCAACACTACCCCTGCTGATTATTCTGAGGTTGCCCATGATTCACTGGGGAACTACAACTATCCAGATCTTAACCCCACTCAAAATATTTTTGCCATCCAGGAGCCCTTTAAAAATTCTTCCAATTGGAAAAATTACCCGAACTACTCCTGGAATAATCAAGTTTCCTCCCAACCATATCATTTTAATGGGTATGGGTTGAATCCAAACTTCCATCCTGGGCCATCCCAACAAGATATCAATGCCCAGATGCTGCGAACCCTGCAGGATATGCAAACAAAAATGTCGGAAGTAACCCGCAACATCACAAATCTGAACAATCAGATTGGGGTTACTCCCACGCAAAGACCTGTAGGACATCTTCCGTCCCAACCCATACCCAACCCTAACCACCAAGGAAACCATTATATGGGCAGAAATCCACATTATCCACATCAGCCTCCTCCTAATCCACCACCTCAGCAGCCACCCAGGTTTCTGCAATCACTGGCCCCCCCACCTCCTCTAAATAATAATCCGACTGCACATTAGTTACTTTGAGGAGTGGGAAAACCACCACTGACCCCGAGCCTTCGCATGAACCTGGTAAGATACATGTGCAAGTTGACTCCCCACCTCCCCATCAGGAAGAAAAAGAACAACAAAAATCTCAAGACAAGATTCCTGTCCCTTTCCCACAAGCTCTCTACCCTACCACCAACAAAAGAAAGAAATCTGAGCCCACTACAGAAGAACTCATGGAGCTATTTGGGCAAGTTCATATCAATATCCCTCTCCTAGATGCCATTAAATATATACCTGCCTATGCTAAATTTTTAAAGGAGATTTGTACTCCTAAAAGGCAGGCCAAAAATCTAGGACAGGTGCATCTTTCGGAGACAGTAAGCTCTATCATACAGTGTAAGCTGCCTCCTAAGATGAAAGATCCGGGGGCGCCTTTAATTTCTGTAATTATTGATGACACTACATTTAATCGCGCCCTCCTTGATCTTGGTGCCTCTGTAAATATTATTCCCACAAGTTTATTCGAAGAATTTCAGATCGGTGAATTAAAACCCGTCGAGGTTACCCTGCAATTAGCCGACCGATCTACAATCAAACCTCGTGGGATTGTCGAGGATGTATTAGTCAAGGTCCAGAATTGTGTCTTCCCTGCAGACTTTCTGGTTCTTGACATTGAGGCACCCGAATCATTACTGGACTCCCCGATAATCCTTGGACGCCCCTTTTTGGCTACTGCAAAGGCAAATATCAATTGCCACACAGGCAAAATGGATATCAACTGTGCAGGCCAAACTATCACCTTAGATATTTTTAAATCCTCCAGGAGATTCCATGATGATAACTTCTTTGAGGGCTCAGATACTGAAATTTCTAATATGGTGGAGGAGACAATGTTAATAGATACCCTTACCGACCACAGTTTTTTTGAGGACTCTGATTCAGACTCAGTGGTCGGTGAGATCTGTGATCCGGAAACTTGTCTTGACTCCAAATTTGTTCCTGATACCCCCCCTAACCCACCCACTATTCACGCACCTAATTTTTCCACACTAACTCACCATTCCTTCCCCGACCCCTTTCTTACGGACCTGCCACCAACCCCGCCCGAGTTTGGCACCCAACCTGAATTAAAACCATGGCCAGACTCGGGCCACACTTATCAATTTCCATCTCACTTTGATCCCAATATTATTTCTAATCAATTTTCTAGGGATCTAGACGAAGACACCTTTTTTGCGGGCATCCAAGTGTCCAATTATTTACATGATTTTCCGTCTTCTGTGCATACCTTCACGCCCGGCTGAATGGCGTAAAAGATAGCACTGGATGGGAGGTAACCCATCATTTTCTTGCTTTCTTTTTTTCTTCTTTTTCCAGGTTTTATTCATCCTAAACCGACTGTTCCTCACTAAGGTAATTCCTTTTCCCTCCTAATGCATGAGGACATGGCATATCTTAAGCATGGGGGGGTGTTTTTAAATTTTTACGATCGATTTAGGATGTTTAAAACCTAAAAACATGCAATTTTCTTTAATTTATTTCTTGCTTGCATACCCAAAAAAAAAAAAAAATATACATATATATATTGAAAACTTTTTGAGGAAAAAATTTTGAAATCGGGACTACGGTCGAAAAATTCACTTCTGGTACAATGGGATTTAATCTTTAACAAACTAAGGATGAGGATATGGATCTGATCATTAGAATTCTAGGGTCTATTTTAGACTAGATCAGATATCCTTCTCTAAAATTCCACCTGAACTCATGATAGTTCAGGTGACTTGATCCTATTTTGTAATATGGAAAGTATTTGACTTAGTTTTTGATTCAAAAACTTGCGGTTCTTGAGAAACTTCTTGTGTCAATTTTCACACACAAGCCAACACTTAAAAATAACTAAAAATTTGAAAAAACTCCCTTGTTTGGATTTAGTAAAAGTCTGAAGCAGATCATTGGTTTGAGTTCCCACCGTCGAGAAGAAGGAAAAAACCTTCTTTGAGGACACGATGTCAACATGTTACCGCCTCGGTGCTGCTCTATATCTATATTTCATATCTTTAGACAGAGCATTAAAGTGCATTTCAGCAGCTCAAGTGTCTTGGACGGTGCTCTACCTATAGCGTCGGAGCAAGAGCTTGAGTTTGCTTGGAGCGCCCCTTTTCACCGCATCGTGTTTTGGGGTTGTGAGCTCCTGGGTGGTGTCATGGACAGTGCTATCCCGAAGTACTGGCGCCAGAGCCCCCTCGAGAAATGGTAATGGGAATGATGATACCGACACATCTGTTGTAAGACTAAGCTAAAAATAAGCATGAGGGAGAGAAAAAAAAAAAAATAATAATAATAATAATAACACGTCCTTATAAAGGTTGGCTTTTCACAAGCACAGACACAAGGTTTTAAAGGAATTTGCAAGTTGCGAATCAGATTCACGAGCCAGAAAAATCCTAAAAACAAACATTTCAAGTCATCTGAATTAACAAGGGGTTAATTTGTGAATTTTCTGAGGATATATTGATCCCGTTCTATCTAATGGTTGGATCCAAAAACAAATCCTGATGTTTATCTTCAACAAATCCCGTATCTCCTGTGTTTTAATCTACCAAGGTCCCTTAATCTCTTTTTCTCCTCAAAAGTCAAAAAAAAAAAAAAAAAAAAATAGATTTCCCAAAAATTCCGTTTTCCAAAAAAATTAATGTTTTGCTAAGAGACTAGCAAAAGATAAGCATGGGGGTGTGATAAACGCCAGTTTATCATCATTTTTATGCTTTAAAACTAACCTAGCTCTTAGGATTTTACTCTGCAAACGGGTTTTTGGGCTGCATTTAGGCATAAATTAGGATAGGCATGCATTGCATTTTTTATTGTCTTTTTAATGAGTTTTTGTGAGTGTTAGGGATGTACAAATGCACAGATCCCTAAAACCCTAGCACTCAAGAAGGCAATTGGTGAAGGAGAAGCCCAGACTAGCTGGAACTCAGCCTAATCTAGCTCACCTCAGCTTGATCCAGCTCACCTCAGCTTGATCTAGCTTACCGCAGCTGGAACCTAGCTTACTTGAACTAGGGTTAGCTCATCCCAGCTCCATTCAGCTAAGCTCAGTTGGATGGCAGCTCAAGAGAGTTCACCGTAGCTCACCCTAGCTCAAGTCAGCTCAGATCCAGCTCAACTTAGCTGAGTCTAGCTCACCTCAGCTCCCACTAGTTCACAGGGAGCTCTAGCTAGCTCAGCTGAGTTGACAGGAGTTCACCCCAGCTCAGATCCAGCTACATCCAGCTCCACTCGGCTCCAACCAGCTGAAGAAGAATTCATCCCAGCTCAGGAAGCTCAAGTCCAGCTCACAGGGACTCAGCTTAGCTCAACTTAGTTGAGCTAAGCTACCTTAGCTGCCTCAACCAGCTTGATTCTCCCCGGGAGCACCAGACCCAGCTCACCTTAGCTCATTTTGGTAGAAGCTAGCTCACTTTAGCTTGGCTTAGCAACTAGCAAAGAACTAGCAAGCTAAGCCAGCTAGAGTAGCCCCATGCCAGCCTCTTCAGCAGCAGCCAGCTCCAGCTCCAGCTCCAGACTTCTTCTCCTCAGCTCCTTCCTCCAAACCCTAGCTCCAACACCTTCTCCTCCACTCCACCTTTAGCTAAGCTAGCTTAGCTTATCTTAGCTTAGCTTAGCATAGCTAACAACCAGCTCCTTGGCCCTTCATTACCTCCAAAATCAACCCTAGCTAGCTCCACCAACTCAAGCCTACCTAAGCTAGCTACTCTACTCAAGTTGGCGCCACCTCCTAGCCATCCCTTCACCCCATTATCTCCACCAAAAGACACTTCAAGTTGGCGCCAAAAACCACCCCTAACCACCTCTATATTGGCGCCACTTTTCCCTCCAAAATCTCCTCTGATCTCCACCACACAATCTCCCTTGAACCCATCCCCACCATCCACCTAACCCCCTTCTAGAAGACCCCATGTTGGCGCCAACATGGTGGTGTCTCTCCACCACCAAAAGACACCAACACCACCATAACCACCCCCTTTAACACCCCTTGGGTTGGCGCCAACTCTCCTTGGCCATAGGATCTCCAACCACCTCCATCAACTCATCTTGGCCATCCATTTCAAAGGTCACCATAGCCCCCCTCCTATTCTATAAAAAGCCACCACCTACCACCATTTTGGAGGCATCCTCCCTTAGTATATTTTCTACCTAAACCACCTATACCTACGGCCAAGAAGAAGGAGTAGAGAAGGAGATTAAAGGGGCACATCACCAGCCCTTTTGGTGCCTTCTTCTCCCCACTCTCTTCAACTTGAGCCACGCCAAGGAGGAGGACTCTCCCACTTCAAGGAGGACGGCCAGGCAAAGGAGAAAAGCTTAGGGTGGACGTCCACCCTTGCAGAGAAACTTAGGGCACGCCCCCTTAGGGCTTGCCTTGGAGGTCATCACCTTGGCGGAGTTCTGCAAGGAAGGAGTTGAAGGATTCTTTTCAAGCTTGGGAGCCACCAACCTTGGAGCAAGAAGCCCTCTTCTTCACCATCTATTTAGAGGATTTGTGTTTTCTTTCTTTATTTCAATTATCTAGTAGTAGAAGCATTCCTCTACTAGGCATTTTTGTTAAACACTTTATCAATTATCTAGTTTCCTTCTTCGCATATCTTGTTTGCATTTCTATTTGCTTATTTTCAGCATTCTTCACTTCCTCTCCCTAATTATTCTAGGCCTCCACTTGCTTAGAGTGAGCTTAGGGAGAGGCTCTACTTGCCACTTTAGAGTAGTTTACTTAATTGGAAGTGTAAACACTTTTCCCGCCATAATTTCGCATGTTGCCCTAGTTCGAAAACAAAAAAAAAAATGGTATATTGAAAAATACCAAAAAGAAAGTTGAGATTTATATTCCTAGCAAGAGAATCACTATTGCAAACATTTGGCCTCCTTGGACGACCCTAGATACTCCCCTATCTAGGATTATTAATTTAAGAGCGAAAGCGGATTTACGCGTTACAACGACGTATTTTAACAAACCGCGTATTTTCGCTGTCAGCCACACATTGGTACTGGACTATTGGAAGGCCGATAGAAACATGGGTTTCTCTTAAGTCGGCTTTCCTGAATAAATTCTTTCCTATTGGATAAAACAATACCCTGTGATGGGCGATTACCACTTTCGCCAAATGGTTGGGGGAACCGTTTCATGGTGCCTGGGAGCTATTCTAGGAACTTTTGAGGAAGTGTTCACACCATGAGGTGTCGAAATGGCAACTCGTGTAGATATACTATTATGGTTTGGTCGAACAACTCTGTAGTCACGTCGACGCCTTCTGCGGAGGCAATTTCCTCAATAGGGATGCAGATAGCGCATACGACCTATTTGAGGAAATGAGAGAGAATTCAATTAATCATGCTTCCATGGATGCCTTCAATCGATCCCAACAACCCAGGTAAAATGCTAATGAGACCCAGGATTCTCATTCATTTGATATGGAGTTGATTGGTAACAAGCTTGATAAGATGGACTTGGTTGCTAAAAGAATGGAAGAATGGATGTCTGGGAATTCGGGAAACACATATACACCCACTCAATCCCAGAATTTAGGACTCCATTCCTCACAAGCTCCCACGGGGTGGGAATTTGTGAACGAACTTGAATTGGCTCAACCTATGAGCCAGGATTTCTCAGAACCTTATGGGTTCCAAACTCAGGCCTTTGATCCTAGTTTTTTCTATCCTTCCTTCTCTCCATCCTTGCCCTATGAGGATGCATATGCAATATAGGAGAATGCTAGGTCCAACCTGTATTCCAACACTTATAACTTGGGTTGGAGGAACCACCCAAACTTCTCTTGGAAAAGTCATGGGCAACAAACCCAAACAAGACCCAACAACTATGCACCTCAGAGACCTATGGGTCAGAGTTAGGTATACACCCAGTTGCCCTTGAGACCGATTACTTAGCCACCTTGGAATGGCCAACAATCTGCAGGGTAGGCTGATTTAAACCAGCAGATGGTAGAAATGCAAGGGTCCATGCTACAGCTTATGCAGCAAATGAAGACATCCCTGGAGAACTTGCAATCCAGACTTATTGCCAACATCCGATAGCCCGGATCTCTACCATTTGAACCCGTACCCAACTCGCGCAATGTGCAAAATTAGGGCAATAGAGCCCTAGGGTACGAAAATCAAAGGGATCCATACGCATATGCTCAGGTGGTTGAGCAGGGTCCCTCTTCTTCTTCTGGATACATGACTAATCAAGGCCCTCCAATCTTCACTAGTCCACCTCAAGACCCGAACCCATACGCCTCTGGAAACTCCGTCACCTTGAGAAGTGAAAAGTAGACCAGGACCCTGAAATACCTTCTAGATGCCAAAACCTTAGGGAGCTTGAGAGAGAAAAGGAGGAGATTGATGAAGACAATAAGGCCCAAGGATCAAAAATTAAAGATACCACCCACATCCCATTCCTTGAAGCCTTACTGAAAACCAAGAAGAAGAAAACCTTAGAAAGCAATGAGGAGCTCCTGAATTTATTTCAGAGTGTAGAGATCAATATTTTTCTTCTCGATGCTATTAAGCACATCCTAGCTTACGCTAAATTTTTGAAAGATCTATGTACGCAAAAGCATAAGCCGAGAGAACCCACACCAAGGAAGGTGATTCTCCCTGAGCAGGCAAGTTTTGTTATCGTACATCACCTTCCTTAAAAGAAGAAAGATCCTGGTGCCCCCTTGATTTCATGCATCATTAGGGAGTACACTTTGGATAGGGCACTGTTGGATCTAGGTGCATCCATCAACCTAATCCCTACCTCGCTTTATGAGAGGTTTGGGTTAGGCAAACTTAGGCCAACCTCAGTAACGCTACAATTAGCAAACCATTCGTTCACCACACCGAAGGGCATTATTGAGGATGTAATTGTCAAGTTAAAGGACATATATTTTCCCAAAGATTTCCTAGTTCTTGACATGGATGTACCTAATGATTTGAGGAACATGCCCACCATTCTGGGGCTCCCATACCTACCTACAGCCAAGGCAAACAAAAATTGTGAGAGTGGTAGTATGGAAATCGCCTTAGGCGATAGGAAGCTAACTCTTGATATTTTCAAGGCGATAAAAGAATTTGAGGATTGTGGATTCATTAAGGATCTCGAGGATCTCAATTTTAATGTTGAGACTTGTATGACGATTAGTGTACTTGAGGACTCCACCAGCTCTAGTGAACCCAACCCACAACCCACTGTGGCAGACCTGCCACATCCCGAAGAGGCTATTGATTTTATTCATTCCCAACCTCTTCCACTGGATTTTCCTGATGAATCTTCATCAGCATCCTCCATTCCCTCTATACTAAACCCTCCTCAACTAGAATTGAATCCATTGCCTAAAATTTTGAAATATGAGTTCTTAGGACCTAAGAATATGCTCCCTGTGATTATTAATGCTGATTTGACTAAGGAGGAAGAAGTGAGATTTATTGAGGTCCTTGAGAAAAGTAAAGAGGCAATTGGTTGAACCATCCACAACCTTAGGGGGATCGAGCCATCTTACTGTAATCATTGTATTTTTATGGAAGATGGTGTTGGCGCTAGAGCACCACGATTATTTATTTTGATAATAACAAAACACGTGTTATTTAACATTTGCATTTGAAGTCTTAGATTTTAGGTTAATGGAGATGTGTTTAGATAAAATTCAAGCTCGCATCCATAGTGGATTGGAAGAGCTAGGCAGAGGAGACGGAGTTTCATGAGGAGCAAAAGCTTGAAGAAGGAGATGAAGAATAAGATAGATTTCCTTTCTTATTCATTTGTACTTTGTTCTTTTGTTGTTCTTTATTTTATCTCTTAGTAGCATGTTAAAGAGCCTCAAAGAACTCACAAAGTAGTCCTAGGAACACCTGCACAACCCTATGATACTTAGGTTTTCTATAGAGAACTTAAAAAGACAAAATAGGGTTCTAACAGCCTAATTAGACGTCTAATCTGGAAATCAGATATCTGATAGTGACTTTTGAGATGTTTGACTGTTGACTCAGACGTCCAATAATGTAGGCTGGACTTAGTTGATTCTGTCTGTTGAATTCAGACATCCATACCTTAATCCAGACGTCTTACAAGGCATTTAATGGTTGTGCCAGGCATTCAATTAGTGGAACGTTGGGTAACAAAGTAAACGTTGAGGGAAATAACCATTAGGGTTCTATCAGATGTTCGTAGAGGACCCCTGACGTCAGATATGTGACCGTTGAGCCTTGACTGACCGAAAATCACTTTGTAAGATATTCTAGTCGTTAGCCTATCTTGGGAAATCCATTCCCGCAGTACTATAGGTTTCCAGACATCCAAACCTAGTGCCAGATGTCCTATACGTTGTCTAGTGGCCTTACACTAGAACCTTGTTTACGTCTGAACCAAGTCAAGAAGGACACCAGCCTAGAATCAGACATCTAACTTAGTTCCCAGATGTCTTAAACTAGTTTTCCAAATGTCTGATACCTAGAACAGACATCTGATGACCCTGTTAGAATCATAAATGATTATGATTATGGCCTGTTTTGCCTTGGGTTCAACCCCAACGGCTATGGAAGCCTTCTAAAGTCTTCCAAAGCCTTCCTAGGCCATCTATTAAAAGACCGTTGCCTTGTAAACACACACCAAGCAACACACTTTCCACATCTTTTGTGTCCAAGAGAAGTAGAAGAAGCTCTATCTCTCCAAGCATTTGTTCCACATCTAGAGAGCTTCAATCCAGTTGCTCAGCCGCTCTCCCTCCGCGATTACGAGAGCGACGAAGTGCCACCATGTGGCTCACGCACCTACGTCATCACACTCCCACCAAAGGGAAGTTCCCTTACCTATAGTAGCTAGATTTAACCATATACTTTGTGGCCCTATGGGTTGTATTGTATTTTATCTTTGCTTGTGCTGGGTATTCGCTTTGAGAATTCTCATCTCCATCGAGGGACAAATTACTCCTCGTGAAGAAGGGTGGTCTTGAGGTTCGCTACCCTTGGGTATTAAGTAGCGTAGTTGTACTGAGGTTGAACTACCCTCATTTTAAGTAGTTCGTTTAGTGGATTTGATCAACTTTGTCGATCGGGAAATCCTAACTCGAGAGGGTTAGGTGGTGGTTTTCACCCGGTTTGGGTTTCCACCTAAAATCTCTTGTGCCTTTGTGTGATTGCTTACTTTTAAGAGATTGTTTATTTTAATTCCTCCTTTTATACGTCATGCATATCTCACCTCCTCCTGTAGGGATTTACAGATGGATCCCACCCTTCTCGCAAAATGCAAAGGAGATTAAACCTGAATATGTGAGAAGTGGTCAAAAAAGAGATAATCAAGTGGCTCGATTCTAGAATTATTTACCCGATCTAAGATAGTTTGTGGGTTAGCGATGTTCAAATTGTACCCAAAAAGGTGGGAATAACTGTTACGACTAACAAGAAAGGGGAATCCTCTATCACCCGTTTAGCTTCTACTTGGAGAGTTTATATTGACTATAGGAAGCTGAACACAGCCACCAAAAAGGATCATTTCCCCTTGCCATTCATTGATCAAATCCTTGAAAGGTTAGCTGGGCAAAAGTACTTTTGCTTCCTGGATGGTTATTTGGGATATAACCAAGTCCCTATTCATAAGAAAGACCAAGAAAAGAAAACTTTCACATGTCCCTATGGAACCTTTGCATTCCGTAGAATGTCGTTCAAGCTTTGCAATGCACCCGTAACTTTTCAAAAGCGCATGCTGGCCATCTTTTCAGACATGGTGTGAGATTGTCTTGAGGTGTTCATGGATGATTTCTCTATTTTCAGAGATTCCTTCGAGTCAGGCATGGTTACTTGGAATTGATCCTCTAGAGATGCATTACGACATGGCTGGTGCTTAGCTGGGAGAAGAGCCACTTCATGACCTGAGATGGCATTGTCATAGGTCACATGGTTTCTAATTGGGTATTGAAGTTGATAAGGATAAGGTGGATGCTATCTCTAGACTCCCTCCACCCACATCTATAAGACATATCTGCTCTTTCCTTGGGGATGTGGCTTTTTATAGAAGATTCATCAAGGACTTTTTAAAGGTTGCTCATCCCTTGAGTAACCTTCTAGACAAAGACACGCCATTCGAGTTTGATGAATCATGCCATAAGGCATTTGATTTATTAAAAACGACAGTCACCTGTGCCCCAATGTTGCAACCACCAGTATGGATAGCCCCATTTTAGATAATGATAGATGCATCTGATTATGCCATCAAGGCTATCTTAGATTAGAAACTTGACAAAAAGCTCTCTGTAATCTACTACGCTAGCAAGACTCTGGACGAGGCTTAGAGGAATTACACTATCATTGAAAAAGAGTTGCTAGCCATAGTTTTTGCCTTAGAAAAATTTAGGGCTTATCTTTTAGGTTCTCACATTATCATTTACACCAACCACTCGACCTTGAAAGATCTCTTGGCCAAAAAGATGCCAAGCCCCAGCTTATTCGCTAGATTTTATTACTTCAAGAATTTGATTCTGAAATCAGCGACAAAGTCGGGGTACAAAATGTAGTGGCAGATCAGCTGTCGAGAATCCAAATTGATTCTCCTCATTCAAATGTCCCTATCTCTGAAACATTTCCGAATGAGACTATCCTTAAAATCTCAGGTATCCGAACCCCTTGGTTTGCGGATATCGTCAATTATTTGGCCGTTGGTGAAATCCCCTTGGATTGGACTAAATAACAACGGGACAGACTTATGTCTGAGGCCAAATATTATTTTCGGGATGATCTCGAGCTTTACTGTATCGGCACTGACCAAATTATTCACCGATGCATCCTGGAAAATGATTTCCAATGTATACTTGTGTTCTACCATGCATCTGCATTTAGTGGACATTTTTCGGGAAAAAGACGACAGCAAAAATTTTGCAATCCAGATTCTATTGGCCGTCATTATTTAAGGATGCCCAAGAATTCTCAAAGTCGTGTGCCTGAAGACAGACACTTAGGAACATGGCCAAGAGAGACTTGATGTCTGATAAACATGCATGAATTCATGATTAAATGCTTATTTATGATAGTTCATAAGCTTAGCATTGCATATCAAGTTATAAATACTGCACAACATCCATTGCATGGCATTTAGGATAGCTGTGTATTATGTACATTAATTCTTCCATTTTACATGGCTAGGAGGAAGTGCGACATCTTTATGGGCTTCGGATGAAGAATCTGACCGTACGGATGAATCTAGAGCGATGATGCCAGTCCGTCAACGTGAAAATCACCCTGATCAGAGATTCGTAGCACCCACTACAAGAAGATGAAGATGAACAGCCCAGATGGTGCCATGTGGTGCCATCTAGGCTACCCTCCTTGAGCCATAATGCTTGGCCTCAATCAAGGACTCACCTCGACTGTTGGATCTTCATCCAATGATCAAGCCACGTGCGATCTGTAGGCGAGTCTCGGTTGTGCAATGCATCATCTGACAACTGCCAACGCACATGCTAGTTGTATAGATTTAAACCGTGGGCAAGCATGCGTTCTCCTCTCACGCTCACAGCCGTCTATGCCTGATCGAATGATCGACGATCGTCGTGCCCTATGCCAACTACAAGTAAGCTTCTAAGAGCCAGCCAAGGCAAGTGAATGCTTTAGCGACATCTTTGGCGAGCCTTTAGCAACGTCTTAAATGTCACTAAAGGCCCTTGTGCGCAAACCACCTCCATTCCACCACTATGTAAACACCCGTACACCCCCCCATTCCTCTTCATCTCTACCTACTTTACTCCTACCTACTCCTAAGCTCTAGTAGCCTACCAAAGCTCCATTAGAGCTTACTCTTAAGCTCCAAAGTCCTCCTATTAGTGTAGCATTCCTTTATCCCACCAAATATTCATCCCTCATCCCGTTACCTTCAAAGGTCGCCTTCGAGTTGTCCTGCCACCTCCATTCCTGTAGATCGCATCTGCCTCTTCACCTCCATTCTAAAGCCTTGGTTAAGCATTCCTCTACCCATCGTCCTCCTGCATCTCACCACCATCGTCCTGCTCGTCAACTCATTCGTCCAAGCTTTCGCCAAGCACCGTCTTCTTGCCGAACAACCGATTCAGGAGATTTCCTCTCACCCCTGTCTCTTTTATGCTTTCATAAATTATTGTAACAAACATTTGTGTAATATATCGTAGTTGTGTTCCATCTCATTTTGTGAACTTGTCTTGCTTGTCTTTTATTTCAAAAAAAGAAATCAAAAAATAATAAAACCCCAAGACACCAAAAAGAAGCAAAATGAAGCATAGTTTTCAAATAAACTAAACGTTGTCTCCCTGTGTTCAACCTGGGACTCCCTTGGAGTTTTACTAAAATTGTATTTGGTAATGAGTTTTGTGACTACGACGGCTGGTTCCTCCAAACCCAAATTTCTACCATGAGAAACACGTTCATCAATGCCCTTAAGCCTAATACTTTATGTCGAAATTTTTGACATTTGGGACATCGACTTCATGGGACCTGTCCATCCATTTGTACACCAGTATATTCTGGTCACTATAGATTATGTGTCCAAATGGATTGAGGCAATCCCCACTCGGACCAATGACCACAAGGTGGTCATTGACTTTATGAAGAAAAATACTTTCAGTCGATTTGGGATTCCTTAGGCAATTATCAGTGACGGTTGCAGACATTTCACACATGCCCAATTTCAAAATTTACTGGGGAAATACAGGGTAAATCATTAGATTACCACACCATATCACCCACAGACAAATGGATAGGCCGAGGTCTCCAATCAGGAGATCGAAAACATTTTGCAAAAAATTGTAAGGCCTGATAGGAAGGATTGGACCCAAAAGCTAGATGACGCTCTTTGGGCCAACCGTACAATGTACAAAATGCCTATCAGTATGCCTTCATTCCATCTGGTGTTTGGTAAGGTGTGTCACTTACTTGTAGAGTTAGAACATCATGCATTTTAGGCCATCAAGAAATGTAATTTTGACCTAGAGTTGGCTGGGAAGACTAGGAAACTCCAATTATCTGAGTTCGAGGAGCTTAGAAATGGCGCCTATGAAAATGAAAAAATCTATTAGGCAAGGTCTAAAGCTCTTCATGACCAAATGATTTCAGGTAAGAGCTTTGAGCAAAACCAGAATGTCTAGCTTTTCTATTCTCAATTGAAGCTCTTCCTTGGTAAGCTTAAGTCTAAGTGGAACGACCCGTTCGTTATTAAGCAAATTTTTTCTAACGAGGCTATCAAAATCTCTAACCCAAAGGTAGGTAATTCCTTCAAGGTCAACGAACAACATCTCAAACCCTATGTTGACCATGTGATCCCTAAACCTATCTCGGAGAAGGTTGCTCTCACCTTGCCCTAACCACCGCTAGCCAAACATCACCTACCTGAAGGCACTAAACTCAACACATGTAAAGACTATTTTGAGCTGACCAAAATCACACAAAAACCAGGTGTTGTCCTTCAAATTCTACTCTCCTACATGCTTTCATTTTAACAATGAGCACATTGCATTAGCTAAGCATGGGGGGTGAATATCCTATGAAATAATCATTTTGTCAACCATAATAGTAATTTCCTATTATTTTATTTGAAAAAAAAAGAAAAGAAAAAAATAATATAAGTAGTAGAAGAAAACTTAGGCATTAGGACCTGCAAACTTTAGGAATTGATACTTTGAGACCTGAATACTTAGACTCTTCAGGTCTTTGGGATTAATTAGCCCAGGTGTCCACTCGAATATGGACTTAGTCTCGAGTCCTCACCAAATATTTTTCTTCCAATTTGGCTAACAAATTGGGGTAATAACTACATGACTTATTAACCCACCCTCTCATTTGAGGGGACTTTACGTCTAATCATCTACACACTAGTTATATTGACTCACTTTTCGGCAGTTTCTTTGGAAATTAGGTAGTAATCAACTTTCTAGGGTAGTATGGCTGGCAAGTTGTCATGGGTAATAGCCCATTGGCCGATTGTCCAGAGCCCAACTACTTGACCATACTTATTCTACTACTTTTACGTAAAGCTTAGATCAGGGAAGCCACCTAATTAGAAAAAATAAATAGAAAAAGAAGAAAAAAAAAGAAAAATTAACCACACTTCATAGCACGAGTATCCCTGGCAAGTTGCCGTGGGTAATAGCCCATTGGCCTATTGTCTAAAGCCCAACTCAAAAAAAAATGCACAAATAATTCCCAAAACAATTAGGGAAGAAGCGGGGAAGTAGAATAAACTGGGGAGATATATACTAGGTTCACCATTGTGTTGACCCCATAAAAAATTTAAAAGTAGGTAGAAAGCTACCACTTGGAAGGCACTCTCTAGACGCCTTCTTGAATTGTTGAATGGAACATTGGAGGAGGATGGAGGGCGATCATGGGCCGACAGTAGGGAGGAGCCGCGACGCTGAGGGATGGACAACTTGGAGGTCTAGGGCTTGGAGACGGAGGGAAAGGAGAGGTTTCATGACCACTAGCAAATGGGAGGCAGGTAGGATGAGGGCAAACATGGGTAGATCATGGGGCAATAAGGAGACTGTTTGCTTTAGATGCCAGCGTGGAGGCCATATGGCGGCGATGAGCCACTTCCCCCTTGTCTGCCTCGCATGTGGAGGGCATGGCCGCAAGCGGGATTCCTATATGGCCAATAGAGGGCAAGTGAAGGGAAGGACCAAGATGCACCGCAAAATTTCAAATTTTAGGGCACATCCGCCACCACCACTGCCTGCTTATGGGGGTCATACAGTCGACGGCGAAGTCCCTATGACAGAGGACATCAAAACAACTGAACTAGTGTTAAGAGGGGAACTGATAGGAGAGGTGATGACTTGCAACCCCTCCCCAGAAAAGCTCCAATAGCTAGTAAGCTTTTTATCCCTATCGATTGACAGTTCGAAAATCGTGTTCCTCTCCCCCACGCAATTTGTGCTTTTTGGTTTTAGGATGATGGACATTGAGCGGCTGCGTTTTCAATCGAGTTCTTCCGATGGGTTGATGGTGATATAGAGATTAGTCTCCCCTTTTGACGGGTCTCTACCTGAGAGGCTGCCCTAGAGGGTAGGCTCTAAATCGTGGAGATTGGAGATTAAAGGCTTGCCGCTTGACCTGAGATCAAGAGAGGTGGTGGCGACCATGATATCAGGTTTTGCTATGATTGCTGAGGATGCTGTTATTGGTTTAATGGAGGGTGATGGATGGGTTCTCAATGTCCTGGTGGATGTCTTCAAAGCAGGATCGATCCCAGAGAGACTAATCCTTCGATGTAGGGGTATCTCATGGCTGTTGATCTTAAAATGTACAGTGGTGATACTGCTGTGGAGAAGGGGCAGGATAAGATGTTTTATATGCTAGGTATTATTGAGGAGACTAATGTACAGGTGCCGGGTAGGATATCCACTGAAGAGGCACCGGCGTCTAAAACATGTAAGGACAACCAATTTTGGGACAGGGAACAGATGACGAATGCGGTGCAGGTGGAGTCTGGTAGGAGTGAGGAAGTGACGACCATGATCGAGGCGATGGTTGCGACTCAGCCAGTGACTGATAAAACTGAAGAACGCGTCCTGTAAGAGATATAGAATAATCCCTTGAGAACCCAATCAAACTTAAAAGATGTGGAAGGCCTGAAGTTTCATACTGGATTAGCTATCAAGGTTTGTTTAGGCAGATCGCCTTATAGGCTTAGGCAGAGGTGGCTGAAATTAGATTTGAACCTTGATGAAAATGTCGTGGCTACGATTAAGTAGGTTGGCAATGTCCAAAACCAAATGTTTGGGGGTTCCCAAAGAGTAGGTTGAGAATCCTTGCTTAGAATGTGCGTGGCCTGCTTGACAAGAGACAGAGGGCCTCTCTATTGAGATACCTGAAAGAGTGGGAGATTGACTGCGCGATAATACAAGAGACTCAGATTGAGAATGAAAATGATAAGGTCTGGAATGAAATGAAGACTGTGGGGTCGACTGAGTGTGTGATGCTCAATGCACATGGCAGATCTGGTGGCATTGTTATGTGGTGGAGAAAGGTTGGTTACAATTGCTGGAAGTGCATAAAGCTCGGCATTTGGTGACTTGCAAGCTCCAAAGATGTCAGGGGCAGAGTGTCATTTATATTACTGGTGTTTATAGACTGTGTGTCGCTTTGATGAGACTTGAACTTTGGGAATATTGGGCAGCAACTGCAGAGCTCGTGCAAGGGGGTGCCTGGTTAGTGGGTGGGGATTTCAACTATGTACTGACAGGGAATGATAAGCCGAATGGTGTAGTGGACAGTGCCTCTCTTGGATTTCAGCTAGTGGTTCAAGCTCTTGGTTTGAATGAATACCCGTCATCAAGAGTTGAGTTTACTTGGAGAAATGGCAATGGCCTTATGTCAAAGATCGATAGATTTTTTGGGAATGTTACTCTCCTTGACATGTTCCAGCTCTCTATCGTCGCTGGGCTAGAATGCCCCTTCTTAGACAACACTCCATTTCTCTGGGACAGTGGGGAACAAGTTCACATAGGCTCTTACTTCAAGCATAAAATATCATGGCTAAGAGAACTAGGGATCCATGGGATGATTGAGTCTTGGTGGAGGACCAAACAGGTGGAGGGTTTAGCACTGTCAGGCTTGCCTCTAAGCTGTCTACCCTACACACTATTTTGAAAGAGTATGGAGTTGCGGTGTCTGCTCTTAGGCAGCAAAGGCATATTGAGGCCATGAATAAAATCCAGATATTGGACTCTAAGGAAGCAGTAGGTCCCCTATCTAATGATGACCATGAAGCTAGAAGAATGTGGCAAGATGTGGTGGTGGAGGAGGACATGAAACTGGAGATGGACTGGAGGGAACGGCCTAGACAGCTTGGCTTAAGGAGGGGGATGGCAACACAAAATTCTTCCATCTCTCAGCCAGCTCTCGCAGACGAGTAAACATAATTTCATCCATACTTAAAGATGGACAAAGATTGTCTTCTATGCTAAAGATTAGAATGGAGGCTGTCAAGTACTACAGAGACTCTTCATGGGCGGGAGAGAGAGGGAGTTGGAGGATGGCTACGTGTGATGCTCCTAGAGTTTCAAATGATCAGGCTTCCAAGTTGACAGCTACTATCACTGAAAAGGAAATCGTAGAAGCCATAAAAGACTTAAACAATGAGGGCTCCCCAGGACCGGATGGCTTTCAAGTTTTCTTTAATTGGGAAATGTGGCCTGTGATTGGCAATGATGTGATTGATGTTATTAGAGAGTTTGAGAAGGGAAACTCTGGCTTTGACAAGATCAATAGATCTTTCTATTCTTTCTGCCAAAGATATAGGGGCTGAGAAATTTTATGATTTCAGACCGATCGCTCTATCGAATTCCATCTACTTGGTGCTGAGAAAGATATTGGAAAACAGACTAAGGACAGTTTTGCAGGACCTGATCCACCCTGTTCAATCAGCGTTTTTGCCTAGTAGATCACTTCAGGAATCATTTATAATGGCTCAAGAAATGTGTGGTTGGCACAGAAGGAAGTGTAAAGCCTTTATGTGGAAAGTGGATTTTCGAAAGGCTTATGACTCCGTCTCATGGCCTTACCTCTGGGAAGTTTTTGAAAGAAGAGGTTTCCCTCGCCTCTAGATCTAGTGGATGAAGCGGTGCATTACAACCACCTCCTTCTCTCCATTGGTCAATGGGAAACCTTGTGGAGTTTGGATTCAACCTTAGTGCAGTGGTAGGCAAGGTTGTCCATTAGCCCCTTTGGTTTTTAATCTTGTAGTAGATGGTCTTGCGAGATACGCTTACAAATTTTCAGAAGCTAGTGTTATAAGAGGATATTCCTTATCCAATAGGAGAGCTATGGCCCCTATATTACCGTATGCAGACAATACAGTCTTCTTTGTGGAGGGGACAACTACTGTAGCTCATGCTTTAGGCCACATGGGTAAGATCTTCGGGGACATGTCCAATCTGAAACTGAATAAGGAGAAGTCTACTTTGATTTGCTTTGGCCTTAATGAAAAGGAGTAAGAAGCACTCTCATCTATGCTAAGAACCCCTCGCTCAAATCTGCCGATTAGATACTTGGGACTACCACTGAAGTACTCGAAACTGAGAAAAAGCGACTAGAACATACTCTTTGACAAGATTTCTATAAAGTTGGAATGATGGAGCAACAAATTCCTATCTAAAGGAGGAAGACTGATCTTGTTAAACTTAGTTATTACTTCTATCCCGATATTCTATTTCTCCCTCTTCAGAGCTCAGAAGTCTATTTGGAAACATGTGGATGTGATGCATAAGAAATTCTTTTGGAAGGGGGCACAACATGAGGGTAGATTCAAGCAGCCCCTAAAATTGGAGCACATATGTTGGTCCAAGGAAGAGGGTGGATTGGGGATCAAAGCTCTTAAAGAATTCAACGAGGCCCTTATGATCAAATGGGCCATTAGGATTCTTAATGGCAAGGAAAAATATGTACTAAACTTGTTCAAGACTATTATGGCCGGTCTAACAGTGTGTTAAAGAGATTATACTCCCTCAAACCATCCCCCTTTTGGCGATTGATTACTCAAGCTATCAAGAACAACTGGCATTTGGTGCAGCTGGTGCTTGGAGATGGCAATGAGTTCAGTTTCTGGAAAGAACATTGGCCACCGCTGGGTGTCTTCAAAGAATCGTATCCAAGGGTGTACTCGGCTGCAATTGACAAAGAAGTTCCGATCAGCAGCGTTTGGTCTGAGACAAGTGGGTCCTGGAGCCTGAATGAACCTCAAACCAGTAGGGAGGGTACTCATTTTTGGAAGGAATGGCAAAAATTGATTTTAGACTTGAAAATTTTCAGACCGAGACTTGGCATGTAGGATGCATATGTATGGGACGGCATCTATATAGCCCAACGTGCCTATGGAAAACTAATCATGTCCAGCAGTAGTTTGGGGAGTGATCATGTTGATAAGAAACTATGGTTATTGAAGATCCCACTCAAAGTGAAAATTTTGTTATGGTTATGCAAGAGGGAAGGTCTGATCACTAGAGATCTTAGACACAAAAGAATGGTGGAAACATTACATGAATGACACCATTGTCGACTGCACACTAATAGTCTATCTCACATTTTCTCTTCATGCTTGGTTATGGATATGATATGGAGAAAAACTTGGCAGGAGCCACTACCATCATGGGAGTCTATTGATAGCGAAAGCTACATGTTCGGAGTTGGATTTGAAAGCCTGTCATTGTAGTTCGAGCCACGAAGAAATCCGTTCAACAGATAAAATTTATACAGAGAATCCATAAAGAAGTTCCAGGTCAAATACAGGGAGGCTACGTCGATCTCAAAATCCTCAATTATATTTTTTTGAATTTTTATTTAAAATGCGAAATAATCACAATGGAATCGTTATAGACAATAAAAGAGATAGAGAGAACAAACATTTTGTATTTGAGTAATGTTTTTACAACTAAGAAAGAGAGAAATGATTACACTAGAAAGCAGGAAATTCTACTGTAGAAAGCGATAAAAGAAAGGAGAGAGATGTTACCCTCCCCGACGAGTGCTTGGAGGATGAACCAGATGTAGGCAACACCTGGAAGATGGAGGATGAGGCAGGAAGGAGGATGAAGTTGGAAAAATGGGAACAAGGCAACATGTTGTCATCGCTGCTGAATCCAGTTCTGGAATGGGGGCGAAAACTTGGTTTTAGCTCTTGAGGAGCATCCTGGTTGTGGGATAAGCGTCTCTTAAGCTTTGGAAAGGGAGAGAGGAGAAAGAAGGGATGAGAAATTTGTAGGGTAGCGGTCTCCTTTTATAGTTGCAAGGATTTGGGGCATTTTGGTCATTACAATATCAAAAACATTAATGTGGGACCTTTAGTGACAGACTTAAACGTCGCTAAAGTTCCATCGTGGGCGACGTGTGCGCACGCTACGCGTGCCTACTCCTCTTCCGTGCCCTAAGACCCGCACACGTTTGGACGATCTCAGCGATCCGATCTCAAGATCGGACGGCTTAAATTCATCCTTAGAGTGCCCTTCAAAATGCCTCTGCTACACGCCCACATACGATGAGGCGTGCAGACGTGTGTCATCGCATGCGTATGCGATAGATGAATCCTTCGCATGCCACGTCTCCTCCCCTCGGTCGCCCGATCTTCATCTAACGGCCCAATCGCGCTCATGCCCACACTATTTGGATTGAGGCACTCAGTGCGACTCGAACGCGCGACCCCTGCGTCGCCCACAGGGGCGTGACCACTGCGCTGCACCTTCGTTTTTGTCACGCAGAGGTATTAGATGCGTGGATCTGTTGGTCATTGGATCGAGATCCAATTGCTAGGATCGCTCGATGGAGGGCCTTTGAAGATGTAGCTGCGGTTCCTTGGGGTCGATTGGGCAGCAGAGATGGCGCCATGTGGTGCCATCTTAGCTGTCCATCATCTGTGAGATGCATATGGTGTTACAGATTTCAGATTGGACTGATTTTCGTATAGTTAGGCTGCGATCATCAATCCAAACCCATCCGTGTGGTTGGACTTGTCATCTGAAGTGTGGATTGGAACCATCTTGGACCTTGATCATTAGAGTTCCTTGATCTCTATCTGGTGCTACGGATGTCTAATTAGGACGATCTTGGTGTCGTTGAACTCCAATTGTCGCCCTGATCAGATCCGTATGGTTGGATCTTCGATCCGAGGCCCCGACTAACAAGTTACCTTATCCCTGGCTATAAAAGGAGATAATTACTATAAAATTTATATAGCAAGACCTAAATGCATGATTATGCATGTTATGCAATATTTACAATGTATGATGTTAATATGGTACTAAGAACATGCATTAATAGACATTTTAGATTAATCAGATGTATGCACATCACAGCCCCATGCCTATCTTTTGCTAGTCTCTAGCAAAAACTACATGCTATTTATAAAAGAATTAGGTTGGATTACTCAGGCAGAAATCATTTTCAACATTAAGAAATTTTTACTTGGACCTGAACCTTCAAAGAAACAACACCCGGGTATCTGCCAATATGTAGACCCCCTCAAGTCCTCTCCTTATTCATAGAAAGATCTCTTTTTTTCTCTTTTTCCTCTCTTCTAGTTTTTTTTTGGATTTCTGAGTTTAGGGTTACAGAGTGGCTTTCTACGGCCACTCAACCCACCTAAGATTTGATGAGAACCTTAAGTTCTAAGCATCTTTTTGTGAATGTGATAGGCTTATTGATCGGCAATCAGAGCGGACTTTGGATTTCTATGCTCCTAGGTTACCTTTGAAAGTAATCTTCCTGAAGGTGCATCTATATGACTGGTTGACGTGGCATGGGGTGTGTGTGTTTAAAAGAGCCATTATAGCTTGTGCTCTCAGCGTCGATTTTAAAATGAAGAAACAGATATGAGTTTGAGTGTCAATCTCAGGGAGGCATGAAAATTGGATTTTTCTTATCACTTAATGTCACAAAAATAATGGGTTTTTGCTTACGAAAAGTCGTGGGTGAAAAGAGAGTGAGGGAGAGAGAAAGAGAGAGAGAGAGTAGGGTTAGAATTTCTTCATTCACACAAGCAACTTTAAACATAAAAGAAGGCAAGTAATTAGATAGGAAACAACTTCATTTGACATGCAACTTTAGTTTATTAATACAACACTAGATAAATGCTTGAACATAAGTAAAGTAAAGCTTAAGATAAAGAGGGAAAGAGAAAAGGAAGACGGCGAGGCAACCACGACAGTGGAGAGGGGCTTTGTCGGCAGCTCGTCGGCTCCAGTGACTACAAAGAGGGTTTAATGGTAGCTAGGAGTGGGGTAGAGCACTTGCAAGTGGAATGAATGCCCTTCATGGGTGGTTGGAAGGGGTTTAAAAAGGGAGAAGGTCTTTCCAAATGAAGAAGGGGTTTTAGTGACATCTGAGTTGTCACTAAAACCCTTCCGACATTGTCGGTGAAGCCCCCTACCCATCGGTCGCTAGCGCGCACATGGTTCCTCGTGCACAATCCGTGTGCGTGGCTTGAGAGCCGTCCGATCATGGATCGGACGGTTGATGTTGCTCGTGGGGAGCACGTCTGGATCATGCCCACGCTCCCTGCATCATCGCGGGCGTCGGCCTTGGACGTGTGAGATCGCACCATGTAACTTCATCTGCGCCGTCCGCTGCTGATCGAGCGGTGGAATTTCCCCAGTGCACGCCTTTGCCTTCTGATTTCTGCAAGGTGCGATTCAAACCCGCACCGGCTGCACAGGCGTGAGGCGTTCGACTGCTGCACTGCACCTGCTACTTTGTCGCGGCAAGGGAAGGTGCGTGGGCATCTCTCAACCGTTCGATCGAAGATCGATGGTTGAGATTCGTCCTCCAGGTGAAGGCAGAAGCGGGTGGCGGTGGAGATGCGTTGAGCGGGTGCCACGTGGTGCGTTGTGGACCATTGATCATCAAATCAACAGCCAGAACTTCTTAGGCCCATTGCAGGAGCACCAGATGTCGAATTTGGCCGATTTTGAGTCCGTTGTTCTCCATTCGTCGCTATGAATCCATCCATGCAGTCCGATTGCTCATCTGAGGCCTATTTTGACATGTCCTTGTACACATGGCCGTTAATAATACATTATAAGCAATCTTGATGTACAATGCATGTGATGCTCCTATTCCTATTTATGATGTATTATCTATACATTTTGCTCTTAAGATAGAGCCCAATTGATAGATTTATCACCACACGATGCAGTGTTATCATACCCCCATGCTTACTTCTTGCTATTCCTTAGCAAGGTTTATTCTAGCCTTCATTTCCAGTCAGAATTTAAGAAGTAATTACTTGGACACTTCGTCACTTGTCAATACCAGGAAATATACTAAGATCTTAATCTACAAAGACTAAGCAACGCTCGGGTGTTTGCCAAAATATAAATCACCTGAATCCTTTCTTTAACGTATGTATTTATATATATATTTCTTATTTTTAGATTTTTTGGAGTTAAGAGTGTGTTGGTAACTTTTTACGGCTACCCAACCCACCCAAAAGTCGGACAAAACTCTAAGTGCTAAGCATCTTGGTGTGAGGATCGTGATAGACTCACTCAATGGTAATTTAGACAGACTCCGGGTTTCTACCACCCTAGGTGACTGGAAGAGAAGTGTTTTGCCTGAAGGTGTATTTGTTCGATCGGTAGCATTCTCCCTAAATTTGTCTTACTTGGGGTCAACACAAGGATTTTTCCAGTGTATATCTCCCCAGCTTGCTCTACTTCCCCGCTTCTTCCTTAAGTGTTTTGGTTCTTCTTGTGCATTTACTGAGCTAGGCTCTAAACAACCGACCAATGGGCTGTTACCTACGATCACTTGCCAACCATACTCGTGTAGTGAAGTGTGGTTTATTTTGTTCTCTTTCTTTTCTCGCCTTTTTTTTCTTTTTTCTTTTTTCTGGTAGGTGGCTTCCCTGATCTCAAATTTACCTAGAGGAAATGAAGAAGAGGTGGTCCCATGGCTAGGCTCTAGACAACCTGCCAATGGACTGTTACCCACGACAACTTGCCAGCCATACCACCCTAGAGAGTTCATTAGCTACCCAATTTCTGTCAGAATCTCCGAGGAATGAGTCTGTGCAAGAATGTGTGTAGATACTTAGACTAAAAGTCCTTCTGAGTTAGAGGGTGAGTTGATAAGTCGTATACTTATCACCTTATTTAGTTAGTGGATTAGAGTAGATTAAGGTAGCAACGATTTGAAGCTAAATCCATATTTTAATAAACACCAGGGCTGATTAAGCCTGAAGGCCTGAAAAGTCTAAGTGTTCAAGTTCTTTCCGTATTAGTTCCCAATATTGACAAATTTCTAATGCCTAAGTTTTTCTTCTTAAATTTATTTTTTTTTAATTTAATTTTATTCTATTCAGACTGATTAAATGAGCTCAGAATCATGCAATTTACCACCCCCCCATGCTTAAGTTGGATAATGTCCTCATTGACAAATACATGGATGCAACAATGGTTCAAAAAGATATTACCTGAGTGACATAGAATACCTGATCAGTCCGAATCATCTAGGCTGCCTCCCAGGAAGCGCTAAGTTTAACGCCTCCAGCTGGGCGGTGCTTCGTGTCATCCCTCAATGAGGGTGACATCTCCTTTAGGGGAACCTGGGCTAGGAAGAGTTTCAATCTCTAGCCATTGTCTATGAAAGTGTGCCCAGTGTTCAGATCAGCGATTTCAACCACCCCATTGGAGTAGGGCTTGACCACCCTAAATGGTCCTGTCCACTTGGACCTGAGCTTCCCTAGAAAGAGTTTCAAACGGGCATCAAAATGCTAGACTTGCTGGTTAGGCTCAAAGGTATTTCTATGGATGAGTCGGTTGTGGACGGCTTTCATTTTCTCCTTATACAGTCGACTATTCTGAAAAGCATCCCGACGAATTTCTTCGAGCTCTGAGAGTTGGAGCGTCCTCTACGCATCGGCTAACTGGGAATCCATGTTACACTGCTTGACAGCCCAGTAAGCCCGGTGTTCCAATTCGACAGGAAGGTGGCAGGCTTTGCCAAAGACCAGGCAATAAGGCGACATGCCTATCGATGTCTTGAAAGCGGTCCTATATGCCCACAGGGCATCATCTAGTCGTGTGGACCAGTCTTTCCTGTCAGGTCTCACAGTTTTCTATAGAATGTTCTTGATTTGTTTATTTAAGACCTCGGCCTGCCCATTTGTTTGAGGATGATACGGGGTTGCAATGCGGTGGTTAACCTCGTATTTTCTAAGTAGGGCACGGAATTGGGATTGAATAAAATGACTTCCACCATCACTGATCATAGCCTTTGGTATTACAAACTGGGAAAAGATGTTCTGCTTAACAAAGTCCATGACAGTCTTATGATCGCATCAGCAGGTGGCGATAGCTTCAATCCATTTAGAGACATAGTGTATCGAGACTAGGATGTACTCAAAGCCGTTGGATGGTGGGAAGGGGCCCATAAAATCAATACCCCAAACATCGAAGATCTTGACAATCAAAATGGGCTGGCAGGGCATCATATCTTTTCTGGACATGGTCCCCAGTGTTTGGCAGCGAGAGCAAGTCTTGGCAAAGTTGTGTGCATCCTTAAATAAGGAAGGCCAATAAAATCTGGACTGCAGAACCTTCGCAGCCATTTTTTTTCTTGAGAAGTGGCCACCACAAGCTTAGTCATGACAAAAAGATATGACACTTTCAACTTCGTTCTCAAGGATACACCTTCTGATGATCTAGTCGGCACAGAGGTGAAACAGCATCGGATCATCCCAGAAATAGTGCTTGGCCTCTGCCAAGAACTTGTCCCATTGTTGTCTGGACTAGCTGTGCGGGGTCTGTCCTACAACCAGGTAGTTGACATAGTCAGCAAACCACGGCAGTTTCTTGTCTTGCATAGCCAAAATGTGTTCATCGGGGAAGGTGTCGGATAAATGCATGGAGGGTCCAATGTGGTCTGGGTGAAGTTTGGATAAATGGTTAGCCACCACATTCTTTGATCTGGCTTTGTCACGGATTTCCAGGTCAAATTCCTGCGAGAGTAGGATCCATCTGATGAGCCTAGGCTTCGCATCCTTTTTAGCCAACAGGTGTCGGATGGCTAAATGGTCAGTATAGATGGTCACGTGGGATCCCAGCAGGTAAGATCAGAACTTCTCAAGTCCGAAAACTATAGCGAGCAATTCTTTCTCTGTGATCGTATAATTTCGTTGGGCCTTGTCCAACATCTTGCTCGCGTAGTAGATCACCACGGGTTTCTTGTCTTGTCTTCGTCCTAGGATAGCGCCTATGGAAAAATCTGATGCATCGCACATAATCTCAAAGTCCTAGGACCAATCCGAGGGTTGAAGTACAGGTGCTGTGGAAACTAAGTTCTGGAGGGTGTGGTAAGCCTGGATGCAATTAGAGGTCATGTGGAATATGGCGTCGTTGGCCAGAAGGTCAGTTAACAGTTTGGAAAGCTTGGAGAAGTCTTTGTGAACCTTCGGTAGAAGCCAACATGTCCCAGGAATGAACGGATTTGCCGGACCAAGCTAGGTGGAGGAAGTTTGGAAATCAAATCAACTTTAGCCTGATCCACCTCAATGCCCTAATGCGACACGATGTGACCGAGGATGATTCCTTCTTGAACCATAAAATGGCTCTTTTCCCAACTTAACACCAAATTAACCTCGATACATCATTTCAGGATTTTCTCCAAGTTGCTTAAACAATGGTCAAATGAATTCCTAAATATAGAGAAATCATCCATAAAGACCTCTAAGTATTCACCCACCATTTCTGAAAAAATGGCTAGCATGCAACGCTGAAAGGTAGCAAGTGCGTTGCATAACTAGAACGGTATTCGACGGAATGCAAACGTGCCATACGAGCAAGTGAATGTTGTCTTCTCTTGATCTTTAGGAGTAATTGCGACTTGGTTATATCCTGAATATCCATCCAGGAAGCGCAAATACTTTTTCCCTGCCAGTCTTTCAAGGATCTGGTAAATGAATGGCAAGGGGAAATGATCTTTCTTGGTTGATTCATTGAGCTTCCCATAATCAATACACACCCGCCATGCGGTGGTGGTGCGGGTGGGGATGGATTCACCATGCTCATTGGTAAGAACGGTGAGCCCAGCTTTCTTTGGAACCACTTGGGTGGGGCTCATCCAGGGGTTGTCAGAGATTGGATAAATGACATCGGCGTCAAGCCAGTTGATAATTTCTTTCTTACGACCTCTCGCATATTTGGGTTTAACCATCTCTGCATCTGGTGGTAGGGTCGTGCCCCGTCTTCCTGGTAAATCTTATGAGTGCAATAGGCAGGACTAATTCCTCTTAAGTCTGAAATGGTCCATCGAATGGCAGTCTGATGTTCCGAAAGGGTCACGGTCAACCTGAGTTCCTGATCCTTGGTTAGATGAGAGTTAATAATCATAGGGATGGTCTGGTCAGGTCCCAGGAAGACATACTTGAGATTCTCAGGTAGTGGCTTTAGTTCGGGTACGGGTGGAACAACAGTCGAAGGGAAAGGGAAAGGCGGGAGTTGATCAACATCAATCTCCTCAACTGATGTTGTTTGATGGTAATGATCCATACAGAGGTCCATGGGTAGAGATGGTGACGGGTCAAAACAGTCGTTACAAGATTGGTGGTCTGAGACAGAACTAAGGGTAAGGCATTCCTCGACCAAAGCTTCCACGGGATCATGTTCCTCAACACAATTGCAATCAAAAGACTTGGTCACCTGGAAGATATCCAACTGCTTTCTCTTGTCTCTGAAGGTGATTTCCATACATCCTGTGTCACAATCGATGTTCACCTTAACAGTAGCTAAGAAAGGTCTGCCTAAGATTGTGGGTGCATTCTGTAGTTTTTCAGGGACTTCCATGTCGAGCACCAAGAAGTCAACCGAGAAATAGAAGTCCTTGACCTGCACAATCACATCCTCGACAACCCCCTTCGGAGTCTTCATAGGTCTATCAGCCGGTTGGATGGTGACAGGTGTGGGTGTCAACTCTCTGAAACCAAATTGGTGGTACAGGGTTGTTGGAATTAGATTGATGGAAGCACCTAAGTCCAAGAGCACTCTATCAAATGTCATGTCCTCGATATTGCAGGATATCAGGGCTGCTCCTAGGTCAATTCGCTTGAGCGGAAGGTTGCTTGATATTACGGAACTTGCTTGCTCGGAGAGCACAACCTTCCTAGGTGCTTGAGGTCTTGTCTTACGTTTGAGTGTATAGGCATCGTTTAAAAACTTGCCGTAAGCCTAGATGTGCTTAACGGCTTCGAGGAGTGGAATATTAATCTGAACCTGCTTAAAGATCTCCAAAAGCTTCTCAGTTTCCATAACACTTTTCTTCTTCTTGATTGTCTCCAAGGCCTCGAGGTGTGGTGTCTGCACATGGATAGGATCTATTTCTGGGTCCTTGGGTTTTTCCAGTGCCTCTTCTGAGTCGGGTATTTCAGCTGGTGAAGTCTCGAGAAGAGTCGACCATTTGGGATCCTGGGTTTTGGTGTCGCTTCTCAAGGTTACCGCATTTGTAGAGGCATTGGTACAATGGGTTGATCCTTGAGAAGACGAGGATGAAGAAGCACCAATCCCAGGGGGTGTTTGTGGGGCTAGCTGGACCATGTGAGCCTACCCGGGATTGCCCTGGAACCCTTGCGAATTGGGGCCTCTGTTAGTCATGTTTTGCTGGTTCGATTGTGGCTGGGAAGGTAGGGATCCTTTTTGTTTATAATCTGATGTAAACACGTTTACACTACTTAAGATGTCTATTTATGCATGTTCTTAAGCATAGGATTGCATTGCATGCTATAAATATTGCATAACATGCATCATCTTGCATTTAGAGTAGTTTGAATAAAATGGAGGTTAATTGTCTCCTTTTATGTGCTTAGACAGGGAAAACTTTTTATCGGGGCCTCAGATCGAAGATCCAACCGTACAAATGTGACCAGGTCGACGATTGGAGTTCAATGACACCAAGATCGCCCTAATCAGGCATCTGTAGCATCAGATAGTGACTGGGGAACCCTAGAAGATCAAGGGCAAAGATAGTGTAAATCCGCACTTCAAACGATAAATCCCACCACACAAATGGATTCGTATCGACGATCGCAGCCTAATGACACAAAAGTTGAATCAATCCGATATCCGTGGCACAATCTACATCATCCAGAAGATGGACGGCCAAGATGGCGCCACGTGCCACCATCTCGGTCGCCCAATCACCAGCATGCACTAGCTGAAGCCCTCGCATCCACCCTTCTCCACCGTTGGATCAAGATCCAACGGCTGCGACGCGCCCGTGCTAAAGTCAGGCGCTCGACACAAACGTGCCCCAAGCGCGTTGGTCGAGCACTCTAACGCTAAGCGAGAGCGTGCGTGCGAGCCTCGCCACGTGGAATTTGGAGCAGGGGCATGCCTTTGATCGACCGTCGGGTTGCGATCGAATGGTCGTGTGCACCCAATAGCGCCCACGCGCTATTGCACGCGCGGCAGTAATGTGGAATCGCAAGCGATCGGGCACGCGCTGAGGAGGCGGGTGTAGCGCGATCTGAGCTGTTCGTTCTCGCGATCAGACAGCTAAGGATGGCTGAACGTGCGCGAGCATTGCGCGTGCGGGCAAGCGAGCCGGCGCACGCATGCCGTCCACTATGCCCACATGCAGACCTTTAGCGACGGTTTATCCATCACTAAAGGTCCTGAATTAATGTTTTAAGAGTTGTAAAGACTAAATTGCCCCCACTCCTTGCAACTATAAAAGGAGACCCCCTCCACACGAAATTCTCATCCCTTCCTTCTCTTCTCTACCTCTCCAAAGCTCAAGAGAAGCTTGTCCCACACTCGAGATGCTCCTCGCGAGATAAAGTCAAATTTTCGTCCCCCGTTCGGAAGTGGATCCTACGACGACGACGACGTGCTACCCCATTCCCGTTCTTCTGCTTCGTCCTCCTTCGTCCTGCTCCATCCTCATTCGTCCAGGCGTCGTCTCGTTTGGCTCGTCCTCCAAGTGATTGTCGAGGAGGATAACTTCTCTCTCCCATTCTTCTTTACAGCTTTCTAGTGTAGAATTTTCCTGCTTTCTAGTGTAGCTGATTTCCTGCTTTCTAGTGTAATTATTATTTGGTTTTATTGTATAAACATTTTGTATTATTGAATGCATGTTTTCTCTCTCTCTCTGCCTTTTTAGTCTGATTGTTGTTATAGCTTCACTGTAATACATCGCCTCGCTTTTCAAGAAAAATTCTAAAAAAATATAATTGCGAATATAGATCGATGTAGCTTCCCTGTGTTCGACCTGGAATTTCCATTTCGGTATAAATTTTATTTGTTGAACACGAGTTCTTCGCTTTCAAACTACAATGACAAGGTTTTCAAAACCAAACACGTTAGTGTAGCAACTCGCACGTTCAACATTTTGGCACCGTTGTTGGGTAGTCGATGCTCTTTGATTTTTTTTCTTCACTTTTTCTAACTTACAAATCATTTACCTCACTTCTCTCCTTTCTTATTGTGATTGCAGGTACTCTTTCGAGACAGGAAAAAGCGATAGATTGGAGTGCTGTGGAAGGTTTTGTATGTTATCCCCCACATCCCACCCAATAGATTTCATTCCACACATAATAACACAAACATCAATCAACCTAGGTGTCCTTATAAACTCTAAGGTTAGATTGTTTGTTGTTTGACACCCACACCAGCCCCAACCCCCACATTTAAAAAAAAAGAAAAATTAAAAAAATCTCACAGAAGTACACATCCTCATCTAATTTTCAAACTCAACCGGTAAACCGATCTTTGGAGCCGGTGCACACATCCAAACACATAATTGAGTAGAAATTAGATTAGGTAATCACTTGTGTACCTAATTAAGTGGTGCAACAGGATAATTGTTTGAGTTGATTGGGCCACACCACTTCAATTAAAATCAACTCATCAAGTAGCTGCCACTTAGGTTCAACTCTTAGGGATTTACCAGGCACTCCACATTCTTTTTAAGCTTCAAAGGAAAATATCTTCACTTGTGCTTTCAAAACCTGGTGTGCCAACAAAACTTGTTTGAAAACACCTAAACTTAAATCCTAAAAGCTACTAAGCAAGATTTGAATCCTAAAATTCACCGCATCAAAAATAATCTTGCTTGAAAATCATTGGTTGTGAGCGCACACACAAATCAATCAATCATTAAGGGCACAAGCCATATAAAGGGCCCATCACATTCCAAAGCACATTCAAACCTAGCCCTAAATAAAATAGAGTAGATGTTGGCCTTAAGGATTTGACTCGCTCTTCAGAGCCCAGAACGAGGTTATTTTTTATTAGTCTGCTTCTACTGTTCAATCTGATATCTAGCTAGGTTAGCAGAATCAAACGATCGCGACTGGGGGGTACACTAAGAACTGGAGGCGCAAGCCGATGGAATAACCTTCTCCCCAGTCCCTCCTTCTAACTGGTTGGATTGAACAGACAGAAGTAGATCAAATCATTTCTTTATCTTAAGATGGGTTTTGGGAGTCTGTAGATCTTTAGGCTAGCCCACTTAAGGACATGTTTGATTGTTTGTATTGCAGAGCACCTTTCTTCCTCCCGTCTCTCATGAATCCTTCCACATATTACACTCATTCTCGCTCTTTCCCTCCTGTTTTGAATTATCCTCAACATGATGATTATCCTGACTCGTACTGTAATCAACCATCACTTAGTTGGGATAACTCAGATTGGGGATACAGTTCCGGAACTCTGTGTTTAGGGTCTAGCCCTAAACACTATGATTGCGATTTCTATCCTTCTCAAAGCCACATTGATTATAGATCGTCAACCTTTCATGAACAACCTAATACGATCTGCAATCAAGAAGGATATACTAATCCTTACCCATCCTCTTATTACACTGCCTATAGGTCATCACAACCTTTTGAACAATCTGAAATGACCTATTATCAGGAAGGGTGTAATGAATCTCAATTCGTTAATTCCCTTGCTTTGACCCCAAACCCACCCAACCCTGGACCAACTCATTTGGTTCAGGGTAACCAGGTTCAAGATAAGGTTCTGGCTAACTTGAGGAATATCATTCAATCTTTCGAAGTTCAGCCAATGCCTTGAATTGAGAGATTGGAGCCCTTGATTGAAATGATTGATGATTTGAATAAGTCTTTGTTGGATTGGCTCCAGGATGTTAAGGATAAGAACCCGGGTGAGTTTTTACTTTGGAAATTAGTGAAATTGAGGATGAGATTTGTGGTCGCTTTGATTCAATCATGGGATGATTCCCAGGATGAACCCTCTTCAGGAGAGCCAATTTCAGAACCCGTTCAGGCACCTGTTTGGGGGGACACGTGTTACGAGGCTGACCAGATTGAATTAAAGCAACCAATTAAGGATGATCTGATTTCTTCACCTGAGATCCCTGAGCCGAGTACGAAGAAACGTATGTCTCCATAGATTAGAAAGTGACAGATGATTTTGAGAGATACATTAATATGGATCTTGATTTCTTTGATTCTGATGATGAAGATTCAAGTTGCGAAGTGTCACGCTAGTTTACAGAACATGATTTTTGTGAGATGATTGGGCCTGAGGAATCTGAAAGATCATTAGATAGCCCAAGAACTAAGGAAAATGATCCTATTAGGGCACACATTACGGATCCAGAATCGCATTTTCTGGAGGATTCAATCAAATGCCCTGATTGCTAGTTACACCCCATTGAGCTAATCAATGATTCTATTTCTGAGATAATTAGACCCAAGTCAATTCTGATTCAGCCACATCATTTAGACTTGGAGATTTCAGACGGGGTGATTAACATGCAAGAGGTCTTGGAATTTAATTTTCTGATTGAGGAGGATAGGAGTTGGGAAGTTCTGATTTGGGAAGCTAACTTTGGAGGAAGTACAAAACTAAGTCAAAGGGTGCCTATTAAGCTGAAACCATCAAACCAAAACCCTTATGACATTTTCTTTGAGGATGTCAAACCCAAGCACACATTCAATGGTTATCCTTTTGAGCTTCAATTCTCTGTAACCCGACTTTTTGGTCTTGGGTTACATCCTCATAAATTGCAGGCCTGACCCTGCTTGCATTCAGATTTTAGTTTTTGGGTAATTGTTATCCAGAACCTGAGATATTCATGATTATGGGGTATGGGTCTGCACCACAATCTGGTCCACATCTGTGGACATTTACTGACAGGTCAGAAGTTTTTTATGTTTATTCTGATTCTGACCTGCACCTGTGAATTTGTTATTTCTCTTCTTTGTATAGTGTGCCTAGCTGAAGGCACTAAATTCAGCACATATACAGTTCTTGTTAGTTTTCATCTCGGAGCGGACCTGACATTCACACAATTCAGGTGCTTTCTATGCTATTCCACCATGTTTTATATCCTTTTAATACTATGAGGACATTGCATTAGATAGGCATGGGGTGGTGGATATTCATCTCTGAATTTATTTGTCAGCCCCATAGATTTGTTTTATTTTCTTTTATTAAAAAAAGAAATGGAATTAGGAAAGAGAACTTGGGTTTAAGAAAATTTTCAACCTTAGGAAATACTATATTATGATTTGAACACGAAGACCCTTCAGGTCTTTTGACTTAATCAACCTGTGTATCCATTAAAATGTGGATTTATTTTTCGAGTCCTTGCCAATCTTAATTCTATCGTAATTAGAGAAAATAAGTTTGGGTGATAAGTACAGGACTTATCAACCCACCCTCTGATTTGAGGGAATTTTTGAGTTTTAAGCATCTACACACTTTCTTTGCACTGACTTGTTGTTCGGCGAGTTTAACAGAAATTCGATAGCTAATGAATCTTCTAGGATGATATGGCTGGCAAGTTATCGTGGGTAACAGCCCATAGGTAGGTTGTCCAGAACCCAGTCACTGGACCTTTCTCTTTTTGCTGGCTTTAGTTAAATCTTATACCGGGGAAGCCACCTACTTAAAAAAAAAAAATCAAAAAGAAAAGGAGAAAAAAAGATAAATAAACCACACTTCGTGTTGGGAGAAATCGTAGGTCACATTTTTGATAAAAGCGTTGTAGTATAGTTGCGAAATACAATCCAACAAAGATATTGTTTTGTAAAAATAACGAGACCTTGTGTCCCGGTCGTTCGTCTCTGGGAGGCGTTGTTTTTGCATTTGAAATCGATCTTAAAGCTGCGCTACTTTATTTAAACGACATGATGGTGCATAATATATAGGCGGTTAAAGAACAGGCACTTAAATCACGTAAATATGATAATCATTTAGCTCAAGGTGATTTCAAACACATAAGATATATATATATATATATAATGAAACTTTATTCATCGTGGGAGAGTTGTTGCACAAGGAAATCTAGAGGAAAGCTTATACATGAATGCTTAAAATTAAATCTAAAATTAAATCTAACTACCAGAAAACGATTGCATACAAGAATCAGCGGGGGGATTTCGCATGAATCATTGGGGGAGAAGTAAGAGTACTCTACTAAGGAGTAAATGAAAGCAATAAAAATTATGAAGAGCATGATCTAGAGCTAGAAGAATAGAGGGCATTCAGGGGTGGTCCCCGATGGCCTTGGAGTGGTCGAGAGGAGAATGAGGGGAGGCCAATGGAACTTAGGCCGACCCTTGGAGAGAAGTAGGGTTGATCCAGCATCCTGGCATGGTGTCCTCCATGGTGGTGGTAGTGAGCTCATGGAGGTGGAGTGAGTGGCTAAGTGGAGGTGGCGTGAATGGCACCAATGGAGAGCAATTGCCAAAGGAGTGAATGGGTGCAAATGAGCCACCCAAGGGGTCTTTTTATAGACCTAATGGAAGCTCTCTAGAGAATTATGGAGTTCTCTAGAAGGCCTATGGTGGGAGCTCGTGGGAGAGTGAGAGAGAGAGGGTGGATGGTGGTTTTTAGATCCACCAAATGCGGATCTAAAAATTGAATGGCTCTTGGTTGCTATTTTTGGCAACCAAGGCAACCACACATGGTAGAGAGTTATAGAGAACTCTAGGCTAGATATTTTCGTGTGGATGGTGTGTGTGGGTGTGTGTGGGTGTGTGTGGGTCGAAACTTAGGTGGCTAGGTTGATTAGGTTGGGTTCTAGTGGGTTTAGGTCAAGGTAGGTCTCAAATTAAGGTTATAAACACTAATTCACTAAGGTAAAGTGCAATTAAACTTAATACAAGTTTAATTAGGTGTGTGAAAACTTAATTGAGAGTAAAACAACTCAATTAAGTCAGGTCTTGATCAATTGGACTCTCACTGAGTCCAATTGGACAGTGTGTGTTGAGATCAGGGCTTAATTGACTCAATGAGTCCAATTGAATAGGCTGATGGAATTGACTAAGATCCAAGTCAATTAGGTTTAGTGAGGACCTAACTAAGTCCTTAGGGAGGTCTAGAGGTGGTGTACTAGGGTTAGGGCACCTTAATTTAGGTTCCTATGGGGTTGGAATTGGGTTTAGGGACCTAGAGATCCAAGATCAAGGCTTAAATCTCAAAATAGGAATTGGAGAGCAGTATCAGACATCTAATTATATAATCAGACGTCTTATACTTAAAAATCAGAAGTCCAAACTTGTTGTCTGGATGTCCAATCAGAGTCAGGAAGGATTTCAGGTTTTGTTTTGGGTATTCTGCAGAAATTGGATGTCTGACAAAGTGTCTGGACGTCCAATAACACTGCAGAAGTGGGTTTGAAGTGTGTGAGAGTTGGCTAAGGGTCCTGGACATCTTAAAACTTATCTGGACGTCCAGAGAAGGGTTGGAACTAGGGCTTTAGGGCTTCCTAGGGTGTTGTGACCTAATCTAAGGGTAGCTAATGCTTGGGGAAGTCTCTAGGCTATCCTAGGGCTAGGATGGACATAAGCTCTTCACATTTTACTGCTTTATTCCTACTTAATAGAATAGAAAACTTTTAAACCCCTTACATTATTATTCCTACATCTAAACTAGGCCTTCTGCTTCAGCTCTGCTACAACTCCCGTTATTCCTGATCCAGCTCCTGATTAGCTTATTCCCTGCAATCAACATAATGTACTTAATCAGCGCATTATAACATTATTTTATGCATAGCTAAAGGAAAGCAGTAAAGATGTAGATAATGCGAATGCATGCATGAATAACCCTAACTTATGCTAAGTCCTAGCTTAATCAAGGCTAATTAAGACCTATGATTGCTGCGTAATCACTTCGCCACACGAGTATGGCTGGTAAGTTGTCAGTGGTAACAGCTCATCGACCGGTTGTCCAGAACCCAGCTCAATAAATGCACTGAAAATTCCCAAAACACTTAGGAAGAAGCGGAGAAGTAGAATAAACTAGGGAGATATACACTTGATTCACCCTTGTGTTGACCTCGTAAAAAAATAAAAGTAGGGAGAAAGCTACCGGTTATAAAGATACACCTTTAGGCAGAATTCTTTTTAGGTCACCTAGAGGCGTAGAAATCCGATGTCCGTTTTAACTGTCGGCCAATGAGTCTATCACATTCACAATAAGATGCTTAAAGCTTCGAATTCTCATCAAATCTTGGGTGAGTTGAATGGCCGTAGAAAGCCACCCTTAAACCCTAAAACTTGAAAATAAAAAAAAATTAGAAAAGAGGCAAAAGAGAAAAAGAAATTTTTCTTTGAATGAAGGCTTGAGGCGGTCTGCATTTTGGCAGATACTCGGGCACTATTATGTCTTTGAAAGTTCAGATCCTAAGTAGATAGTTTCTTAATGATTGAAAATAACTCATGCCCAAATAATCCAACCTAATTCTTTTATAAATAGCATATAGATTTTGCTAGGGACTAGCAAAAGATAGGCATGGGAGTATGATGTAAACATGTTCACACTACTTAAGATGTCTATTTATGCATGTTCTTAATCATAGGATTGCATTGCATGCTATAAATATTGCATAACATGCATCATCTTGCATTTAGAGTAGTTTGAATAAAATGGAGGTTAATTGTCTCCTTTTATGTGTTTAAATAGGGAAAACATTTTATTGAGGCCTCAGATCAAAGATCCAATTGTACAGATGTGATCAGGGCGATGATTGGAGTTCAACGACTCCAAGATCGCCCTAATCAGGCATCTGTAGCATCAGATAGTGACCGGGGAACCTGAGAAGATCAAGGGCCAAGATGGTGCAAATCCGCACTTCAAACGACAAATCCAACCACACGGATGGATTCGGATCGACGATCGCAGCCTAACGACACAAAAATCATGTCAATCTAACATCCATGGCACCATCTACATCATCCAAAAGATGGACGGCCAAGATGGCGCCACGTGGTGCCATCTCGGCAGCCCAATCGCCCGCACGCACCGGCTGAAGCCCCCGCATCCACACTTCTCCACCGTTGGATCAAGATCCAACGGCTGCGACGCTCCCACGCTGAAGTCAGGCACTCGACACAAACGTGGCCCCAGCGCGTTGGTCGAGTGCTCTAATGCGAAGAGAGAGCGCACGTTCGAGCCTTGCCACGCGGAATTTCAAGCAGGCATGCGCCTTCGATCGACTCTCGGATCACAATCGAATAGTCGCGCACGCTCGATAGCGTCCACGCACTATTGCACGCGCGGCGGTAACGTGGAATCGCACTCAATTGGGCACGCACTGAGGAGGCGGGTGTAGCGTGATCTAAGCCGTCCGATCTCGCGATCAGACGGCTGAGGATGGCTGAACGTGCGCGAGCATTGCACGTGCGGGCAAGCGAGCAGGCACGCGCATGCCATCAACTACGATCACGTTCAGACCTTTAGCGACAGTTTTATTCATCACTAAAGGTCCTGAATTAATGTTTTAAGAGTTGTAATGACTAAATTGCCCCCACTCCTTGCAACTATAAAAGGAGACCCCCTCCACATGAAATTCTCATCCCTTCCTTCTCTTCTCTACCTCTCCAAAGCTCAAGAGAAGCTTGTCCCACACCCGGGATGCTCCTCGCGAGACGACGACGTGCTGCCCCATTCCCATTCTTTTGCTTCGTCCTCCTTCGTCCTGCTCCCTCCTCCTTCGTCCAGGCATTGTCCCGTCTGGCTCTTCCTCCAAGCGATCGTTGAGGAGGATAAGTTCTCTCTCCCATTCTTCTTTACAGCTTTCCAGTGTAGAATTTTCCTGCTTTCTAGTGTAGCTGATTTCCCACTTTCTAGTGTAATTCTTATTTGGTTTTATGGTATAAACATTTTGAATTATTGAAAGCATGCTTTATGTCTCTCTCTCTGTCCCTTTTTAGTCTAATTTTTGTTATAGCTTCATTGTAATTACATCACCTCGCTTTTCAAGAAAAATTCCAAAAAAATATAATTGCGAATATAGATCAACGTAGCCTCCCTGTGTTCAACCCGGAATTTCCATTTTGGTATAAATTTTATTTGTTGAACACGAGTTCTTCGCTTTCAAACTACAACGACAAGGTTTTCAAAACCAAACACGTTAGCGTAGCAACTCACGCGTTCAACATTTTGGTGCCGTTGCCGGGAATCGAACCCGAGTCACTCACGTAACAGGCAGGAATACTCACCACTATAGCATGACAGTCCAATAGTTGGCTTAGCTATCCCTTTACTAAGGCCATTTCCTCCTGATGTTTCTGGTTCATTTCAGCCATCATCTTTATCAGGGTGTCCATTTGGATTTTCAGGAGAGTGGCCACCCTATTCGGATTATATGGAGGTCTAACTGGCAGTCCTTGCTGATAGGGGGCGAGTTTTGCTGCTAGTTTGGCCTGGCTGGGTTCTGGAATTGAGGTGGTTTCTGGTTTGTCCAACAAAAGTTGGGGTGATTACGCCAGCCAGTGTTGTAAGTGTTGGAGAAAGGGTTAGGTTTAGCATAACCTTGGATAGCCTATACATCTTCAAGGATAGCAGATGTCGATGGGGAGGGAAGAGAGTAATCAAGGGTTGAGGGGGCAAAGGTCCCTCCCTGGAACGTGGTTAGGGGTTGTTCCTGGTTTAGTTGGCTTAAGGGCTAGACCAGGTCAACATTGTGAGCTCCCTTCGCTAGGGAGAAGGTTTGTAATGGGTTCCTGGTCTGGTTCACTAGCTCTTCTATCTTTTTTTCCACTAATTCCACTTGATCTAATTTCTTGGCAATGATGTCCATGTCAACCATTCCAGAATTTGCTTCTACCTCATAAATCCCACCACGAGGTTGACTGGATCAGTTAAACTAGGTCATGGAGGCGTTGTTGAGCGAATTCTCTCTCATAGACTCAAAGAGCTCAAACACACTCTCCTCATCTTTGTTCATGAAGTTCCCCCCGCATGAGTTCTGGATGTCGGATTTAGCCAATTTCAAGTCTGTTGGACTTCATTCGTCTTTCTGAATCCATCCGTGTTGTCCAATTGCTCATCTGAGGCATGTTTTGACATGTCCTTGTACACATGGCCGTTAATAATACATTATAAGCAATCTTGATGTGCAATGCATGCGATTCTCCTATTCCTATTTATGATGTATTATCTGTACATTTTGCTCTTAATATAGACCCCAATTGACAGATTTATCACCCACGACGCAGTGTTATCACCGGTAGCTTTCTCCATACTTTTATTTTTTATGGGGTCAACACAAGGGTGAATCCAGTGTATATATCCCCAACTTATTCTACTTCTCCGCTTCTTCCTAAGTGTCTTGGAATTTTTAGTGCATTTCTTGAGCTAGGTTTTGGACAACCAGTTAAAGAGCTGTTGCCACCCACAACTTACCAGCCTTACTCGTGCAGCAAAGTGTGGCTTATTTCTTTTGTTTCATTTTATTTCTTTTCTCCTTTTTCTTTTTTTTTTCTTTTCATTTTTGAACTTTCTTTCTCTTTTTCTTTATGTAGGTCGCTTCCCAGGTCTAAGATTTACCTAAAGGTAGCAAGAAGAGAGTGGTCCGGTGACTGGGCTCTAGACAACCTACCTATGGGTTGTTACCCACAATAACTTGCCAGCCATATCACTCTAGAAGGTTCATTAGCTACCCAATTTCCATTAAGACCGCCGAACAAAGAGTCAGTGCGAATAGTGTGTAGGTGCCTTGACTTACAGTGCCCTCAAATCAGAGGACAGGTTGATAAGTCATGTACTTATCACTCGAACTTATTTAATCAAATTAAAATAGAATTTAGGATGGCAAGGTCTCGATAAACAAATCCACATTTTAGTGGATACCCAGGCTAATTAAGCCCAAAGACCTAAAGGGTCTTAGTGTTCAGATCCTACTATATTATTTCCTAAGATTGAATGGTCCTAATGTCCAAGTATTCCTTCCTAATTCAATTTCTTTTTATGTATATATAAGAAAATAAGTAGAATTTACAAGAATTCCATAGAGCTGGTAAATTGATTCAGAAATGATTCCACCCCCCCATGCCTAGCTGATGCAATGTCTGCAATGAGAATAAAAGACAAAAGGAAGGGTAGAATGCCAAAGATATCGCCTAAATATGAAGCTCGGGTCAGCTCTGAGTCTGACTGAACAACTGCTGAGTTTAATGCTGTCTAGTAGGCATAGTACAACCAAAGAAGTCACAACATAGCTAGAGCAACCATGTCTTAGATGGGTTTTGCAACAGTACGGTCAATAACAGGCTTCAGACGTTGAACGTTGACTTTGAATGAATTACCCGTCTTTGGGTCAGAGATCTGAACTACCCCGTCTGGAAATATCTGATCGATATCGAATGGCCATTCCATTTTGACATAAGTTTGCTAGGAAAGAGCTTAAGTCGAGAATCGAAGAGCCAGACCTTCTGGTTCGGCTTAAAGCTCTTACGGGAAATCAACTGGTCATGAAGAGCTTTGGTCCAAGCCTTATAGATCATGGCATTCTCATACACATAATTTCTAAGCTCCTCCAAATCTAATAGGAGGACTTTCCTGGTCTTCCCGGCTAAACTCAAATCTAGATTATATTGCTTGATTGCCCAGAATGCCCTATGTTCAATTTCTACGGGTAAATGGCACACCTTTCCATACACCAGACGAAACAGAGACATGTCGATGGATGTTTTATATGCCATACAGTAGGCCCATAGAGCGTCGTCAAGCTTTTGAGTCCAGCCTTTGCGATCAGGCCTAACCATTTTCTACATAATATTCTTGATCTCCCGATTGGAGATCTTGACCTATCCATTCATCTGGGGATGGTATGGTGTAGAGATTCTGTGATTAACCCCGTATTTTGCCAACAAATTACGGAACTGGCCATTAGTGAAATGAGTGCCACCATCGCTAATGAAGGCCCTCAGAATCCTGAACTGGCTGAAGACGTTCTTCTCGACAAAATCAATGGCCACCTTGTGGTCATTGGCTTGGGTGGGAATAGCCTCGATCCACTTTGACACGTAATCAACAACAATGAGAATATACTGGTATCCAAATGAAGTGAGGAATGGTCCCATGAAATCGATGCCCCAAACGTGAATGATTTCGACGGAAAGAATCAGGTTTAGAGGCATCATATCTCTCTTAGTTATGCTCCCAAGTGCCTGGCATCGGGAACACGACCTCGAGAAATCTTGGGCATCCTTGAATAAAGACGACCAATAGAGTCTAGATTGCAAAATTTTTGTAGCCATCTTATTCCTGGAGAAGTGTCCACCACACGTAGATGCTTGGCAGAACTCGAGTATACTATTGAATTCATTCTCTGAAATGCATCGGTGAATAATCTGATCAGAGCCAATGTAGTACACTTCAAGGTCCTCCTAGAAGTAATATTTGGCCTTAGATTTAAGTCTATCCCGTTGTTGCTTGGTCCAATCTTGGGGGATTTGACCAATGGCCAAATAGTTTACGATGTCTACAAACCATGTAGTTTGGACACTTGAAACTGTAAGGATAGTCTCGTTCGGAAAAGTATCAGCAATCAGAATGTCCAGATGAGAACAATCACTCAGATATCTCGACAGATGATCCGCCACCACATTCTGTACCCTGGATTTATCCTTGATTTCAGGTCAAATTCTTGAATAGAAGAATCCATCGAACAAGCCAGGGTTTGGCATCCTTTTTGGCCAAGAGATGTCTCAAGGTCGAGTGGTGGGTATATATGATGACGTGAGACCCCAAGAGATAAGCCCTAAATTTCTCCAAAGCAAATACTACAACTAGTAATTCCTTCTTAGTAATATTGTAGTTCCTTTGGGCCTCGTCCAGAGTTTTACTAGCGTAGTAAATGACAGAGGGCTTCCCATCAATCTTCTGACCCAAAATAGCCCTGACCACGTAATCAGAAGCGTTGGTCATGATCTGAAATGGGGCTGTCCAAACTGGTGGTTGCAACACCAGAGCACGAGTGACTGCCATTTTAAGAAAAGAAAATGCCTTATGGCATGATTCGTCGAAATCAAATGGTGTTTCTTTCGCGAGAAGATTGCTCAAAGAACAAGTAACCTTCGAAAAGTCCCTAGTGAATCTCCAGTAGAATCCCACATGACCAAGAAATGATCAAATTTGTTTGACAGATGTGGGAGGAGGAAGTTTAGCGATAGCAACAACCTTAGCTTTGTCCACTTCGATTCCCCATTTAGAGATGACATGACCCATGACAATGCCTTCTTGTGTCATGAAATGACTCTTCTCCCAGCTAAGGACCAGTCTTGTTTTGATGCATCGTTTAAAGATCATTTCAAGATTAGTTTGACAAGAGTCAAACAGTTCTCCAAAAATAGAGAAATCATCCATGAAGACTTCCATAAAGTCTCCCACCATATCAGAGAATATGGCGAGCATAAACCTTTGAAAAGTCGCAGGTGCATTGCATAAGCTGAATGGCATCCTATGGAAAGCAAAGGTTCCATAGGGCCAGGTGAAAGTCATTTTCTCCTAATCCTCAGGATGGATAGGGACTTGATTATATCCCGAGTAACCGTCAAGGATACAGAAGTACCTCTGCTCGACTAGTCTTTTAAGGATTTGATCAATAAAAGGCAAAGGGAAATGATCTTTTTTTTTGGCTGTGTTCAGCTTCCTATAATCAATACAAACTCTCTAAGAGAAAGCTGAACGAGTTGTGGCAGATTCTCCTTTCTCGTTAGTCACAACGGTAATCTCAGCTTTCTTGCAAACAATTTGCATGGGACTTACCCAAGGACTATTAGAGATCGAATAAATGATTCCTGCATCGAGCCACTTAATAGTCTCCTTCTTGACCACTTCGTGCATATTTGGGTTTAATCTCCTCTGCATCTAGCGAGAAGGACAGGATCCATCTTCCAAAAATATTATGTGATTGCAGTAAGATAGCTCGATCCCCCTAAGGTCATGAATGGTCCAACCAATTGCCTCCTTATGTTCCTTTAGGACCTTAATCAGTTTAATCTCCTACTCCTTTATTAATTTAGCACTGATAATCACAGGGAGCATCTTATGTTATCCTGAAAATTGATTTTTCAAATTCTCAGGAAATGGGTTCAGTTCAAGCTGGGGTAGGTTGATGATTGAAGGTAAGGAAGATGCTGATGAAGAGTCATCAAGAGGAAGAGGTTGAGAGTGAACAAAATCGATAACCTCTTCAGAAGGTGGCAGATCTGCCATGGAGGGTTGCGGGTCCAATTGAACATCAGAGGAGGAACTTTCAATTGTAGAAACCACCACACAAGTTTCAATATTCACGTTATCTTCCTCAACTTCCTCAATAAATCCATAATCCTGGAATTTGTTAATCTCCTTAAAAATATCCAATTTCATTCTTTGATCCCCAAAGGCGATTTCCATGCTACCGCTCTCACAGTTAATGTTTGACTTGGTGGTACCCAGGAACGTACGCCCCAGAATGATGGGCGTGTTCCTCATATTTTCAGGTACATCCATGCCAAGGACAAATAAATATACAGGAAAATAGAAATCCTTAACCATGACAATAACATCTTCAATAACGCCTCACAGATTTGTAACCGAACAGTCCACTAATTGCTGTGTTAATGAAGTCAGCCGAAGTTCTCCTAATCCAAACTCCTTGTAAAGAGAAATCGGAATTAGGTTAATGGATGCACCTAGATCCAGCAGTGCTCTATCAAAAGTGTAATCTCCGATGACACAAAGAATCAAAGGAGCACCTGGATCTCTCTTTTTCTGAGGGAGGTGGTGCAGGATAACAGAACTAGCATTCTCGGAGAGTACCACCTTCCTTGGAACAGATTCTCATGACTTACGATTCTATGTACATAAATCCTTTAAAAATTTCGCATAAGCTGGTATATGTTTGATAGCGTCGAGGAGCAGGATATTGATCTTGACATTCTTGAAAGTATTCAGAAGCTCCTCATTACTATCAATGGACTTCTTCTTCCTTGATCTAATCAAGGCCACAGGAAAGGGAACTTGAGTCAGATCTTCGGAATCAGGTTCCTGAGCCTTGATTTCTATTGCAAAGTTCTCCTTTCCCTCCTCAGGCTCTTCGAGATTCGGCAAATCAGAACAGTGTCGTTGTGGATCCTGAGTTTGTTTACCACTCCTCAAGGTAACAGAATTAGCAGATGCATACGAGTTTAGGTCTTGGGGAGGGTTAGGAAAGATTGGAGGGGCTTCTTTAGCCAAAAACCTTTGATTTGAGGAAGAAGGGGAAGAGCCCGCTCAACCACCTGAGAATGTGCATGTGGGTCCCTCTGATTCCTGTAGTCATAGGCTTGATTGCCCGAATTCTGGATTTTACGTGGGTTGGGTACGGGTTGAGATGGTAGAGATTCGAGTTGATGAGAATTAGCAATGAACCCATTTTTCAAGTTGTCCAGCAAGGTTTTCATTTGCTGCATGAGTTGGAGAATAGATCCTTGCATCTCTACCATTTGTCGATTCAAATCAGCCTGCCATACTGGTTGATGGGCATTCCAAGCTGGCTGATTGACCTGATTCGGGGGCAGCTGAGTGTAAATGTGACCCTGACCCATTGGTCATTGTAGAGCATAGTTGCTAGGTCAAAATTAGGTCTGCTGCCCCAGGTTTTTCCAGGACAAATTAGGATGGTTCATCCAACCCAGATTATAAATATTAGAGTTAGGGTTGGACCTAACATTCTCCTGTACAGCATAAACATCATCATAGGGTGAGGATCAAGAGAAAGAAAGAGAGGGATCAGAGGAACTGGGATCAAAGGCCCCACTTTGGAACCTGTGGGGTTCCGGATAATACCGACTCATAGGTTGAGCTACATCAAGTTGATTCATGAACTCCCATCCAAATGGAGCTCACGATGAATGGAATCCTAAATTCTGGGATTGAGAGGATCGAGAGTTGTTCATTGAGTTTCCAGCCATCCGCTCCTCCATTCTCTTAGTAACCAGGTCCACCTTATCAAGTTTATTACAAATCAATTACATATCAAATGAATGAGAGTCGTGGACTTCATTAACATTCGATTTAGGATGCTGGGACTGGTTAAAAGTATCCATGGAGGCATGATTAATCAAATTCTCACTCATCTCCTCAAACAAATTGTGTGCGCTATCTGCATCTTTGTTGAGGAAATTTCCTCCACAAGAAGCGTCTACGTGATTTCTGAGTTGCTCAATCAACGCATGCTAGAAGAGTTGCATGAGTTGTCATTTCAGCACCTTGTGGTGTGAACACCTCCGCAATAAGTCTTGGAATCGCTCCCAGGAAACATGAAACTACTCCCCCAGCCACTGAGTGAAGGTAGTAATTGCCCGTCTCAAAGCATTGGTACGTCCGACAGGGAAAAATTTCTTTAGGAAGATCGATTTCAAATCATTCCAAATTGCAATTTGCCTTCCTATAGTCCTATACCAATGAGCGGCTTTATCCCTAAGAGAGTTGGGGAAGAGCCTCATGATCATCTGCTCCTTTTTCACGTTTCATGACTTGGTGGTCTGGACCAAAGTGGTCAAGTCCTCCAAGTGCTAAAACGACTCTTTAGAGACAAGCCCATGGAAATGTTTAATTAGGTTGAACACCTTGGGCTTGATTTCTACGTCTCTGGTAGGAATCTAGACACCAGGACGTTCCCCGTAATTTGAAGGATCGTAAAAATCCTTCAAGGGATAAGTGCTTTGCATTCTTTGGAACCATTCTTGCATTCTCTGCATTTGTTCCAGCTGCCTTTAAAATACCTCCTTTGGATCCTATGGCAGAGGAGGCTATTGATTGACCATGGGATCAATTTGGCCAAAATCCAAAATACGCTTCCTACAATACTTTAGTGGTCCTTCCAATTGGGGATTCAATGACCACCTTCCCAGCATAAACTTGGAAAAGGTCAGAAGGACTGGGGATAAGAACCCTACAACACAACAAAACAAGATTGTCCTTAAGTTAGGTGCCATAAGGATCCACAGACTCTCAGAACCCGCTGGATGATTATAAACGATTTACTTCACTTGTGTCTACTTAATTCAACTAGTTAGTAGGAGGGATTGGGGAGAAGGTTCTTCCTTCAGCTTGCACCTCTAGTTCATAGTGTACCCCCCAGCCGCGGTCATTTGATGCTACTCCCCCAACTAGACATCAGATTGATCAACATAAGCACGTTAATCATAAACAATCTAAGACTGGACCCTGAAGAGCGAATCAATCCTTAAGGTCAACGTCTACTTGATTTTATTTAGGCTTGGGATTGTAGTGCTTATGGAAAGTGGTGGGCCCTTAAAATGGGTTGTGCCCTTAATGATCAATTAAGAATGTGCGAGTGCATGCACAACCAAGGTTTTCAAGCAAGATTACTTGTGATGAGTAGATTTTAGGGTTCAAATCTTGCTAATGTAAACACATTTGTGGAGGGTAAAATGCCTATTCATGCATGTTCCTAGGCGTAGATTTGCATTTCATGTTATAAATATTGCATAGCATGCATCATTCTACATTTAGAGTAGTCGTATATAATTTAGGTTAATTGCATCTTTTTTGTGGTTAGGAGAGAAGCATATTTATTTCAGAGCCTCGAATTGACGATCCAACCGTACGGATCTGATCGAGACGAGGATCGGAGTCCAACGCCTCTGAAATCGCCTTAATTGGAGTCCCGTAGCTCCATATGCAGTCTGAGGAAGATCAATGGCCAAGGGACTAGGAGACATAATTCGTAGCTTCAAATGATAAATCCGACCAGGTGGATGGATTCGGGTCGACGATCGCAGCCTAACGGCGTGAAAATCGACTCAATCTGACCTCTATAGCAACCCCTACAACACGAAGAAGATGGACGACCCAGATTGTGCCACGTGGTGTAACCCAGGCCGCCAGCACACGCACGCAGCACCGCACGCGCACGGACACGCGGGCACGCAGGCACGCATGCGTGCAACGCCAGCGTGTGGGTGCGTGCGTGCACGACAAGGCTGGAGCGGTGCCAGCACAGCGTGAGGTGGACTACAGTGACGCATGAGCTGGACTTACAGCGACGCTTACAGCCATCGGTAATTCATCGCATGCCAGTAGAGCTTGCTGTGGGTGCCAACAGGCATGAGCTGCCTAAAGCGATGTTTCCAGTGACGGCCTGGATGTCACTAATGGTCCCATACCGATTTTTGCCTCTTCTCCACCACTATAAAAGGACCTATACCCCCTCCCTTCCAAGCCATCTCTACCTACTCTACTCCCACCTACTCCCAAGCTCTAGCAAACCTACCAACGCTCCATTAGAGCTTGTTCTCAAGCTCCCAAGGTGCCTATTAGTATAGTGAACCTTTGCCTCACCAAATACTCCTCCAACTTCCCATCTCCCTTCATAGGTCACCTTGGAGCTATCCTCCCACCTCCATTCCGGTAGCAGATCACCTCCATCTTCTCACCTCCATTCCGGAGCTACGCCGAAGCTTTCCACAACCCGAGGTCCTCTAGAATCTCACCTCCATCATCCTGCTCCTCACCTCCTTCGTCCGAGCTTCCGCCAAGCGCCGTCGTCACACCGAACAGCTGATTCCGGAGATTTCCTCTCACCCCCTCTCCTTTTTTGCTTTCATAGTTCATTGTAATTGACATTGGCTTGATATATATATCATATCTGTTCCATTTCTATCTTGTGATTCATTCCACTTGTCTTTTATTTCAAAAATACAAAAAATAACAAAACCCTAAAATACCAAAAAGAAATGAAACGAAGCACGACTTTCAATAAAGTAAACGTCGCCTCCCTATGTTCGACCTGGAACTCCCTTGGAGTTTCTGTATAAATTTTATTTGATCAACGTGTTTTGCAACTACGACGACAGGTTACTTGTAACCTCGATTTCTAAACTCGCAAAGCACGACACGACCATTTTGGCGCCGTTGTCGGGGAGGCAATGAAATTTACTTTATTTTTTATTACATTTCTTTGCATTTACATAACACTAACCCTACTTGTCTTTGATCTACTGTCTTACAGGTACCCTAGCATGGAGATCCAAGTGTGGTAGACCGGAGTAAAGTGCGGGTAGAGTGTTTTGTAAGTGTCCCCCACACCACCCCCACCTTAGTTTTCATTCCATAGCCGAATAACTCAAACCCAAATCAACTTAGGTGCTTTTTATGAACCCTAGGATAGATTTGGTTATTTGCTTGCCACCTTCACTCACCTCGCCATCCACATTAATAAAAATAAAAAATAAAAAAAAGTGTTATCTAATTGTGGGATTTTCTATAAGCTACACACTTAACACCCACAACTTCTCACCCTAAGGTGCACAATCACATCAATTCTACCACTTAACCAGGATCTGACCTGTGGAATCGGTACACTTAATTCAACACACAAATAAGTGAGTTGAAATTTGAATAGGTCAAAAATTTCTATGTGCCTTAACTAAGTGCTGCAATAGGCCAATTGATTGAACTGTTTGGGCCGCACCACTTAAGATAAAAGTGATTCATCAAGTAGCTTGACACTTAGGGTTGATTCTTAGGGCTAAACCAGGCACTCCACATTAGTTTTGATTTTTAAAGGAACATATCATCACCCGTGCTTTCAAAACTTGGAGTGTTCTACTAAACCTTGATTGAACCAACCTAAGAATTAAACCCTAAAAGCTACTAAACAAGGTTAAATCCTGAAAGACACATCATCAAATAACCTTGTTTGAGAACCATGGTTATGCACGCACACACATTTTAACTGATCATTAAGGCAACAACCCATCTAAAGGGCCCATCACATTCTTGAAGCACCATTGTCCCAAGCCTAACTAAAATCAATTAGACGTTAGCCCTAAGGATTCATTCGCTCATCGGGATCAAGATTGAGATTATTCACGATTAACCTGCTTATGCTACTTGACCTGATGTCTAGCTAGGGGAGTAGCATCAAACGACCGTGGCTGGGGGGTACACTAGGAACCGGAGGCGCAAGCCAAAGGAAGAACCTTCTCCCTAGTCCCTCCTTCTAACTGGTTGGATTGCCTGGACATAAGTAGAGTAAATCGTCTATAATCTTAGGACGAATTCTGAGAGTCTGTAGACCTTTAGGCTACCCAAACTAAGGACAGGCTTGTATTTTTGTATTGCAGGGCTCCTTTTTCTTCTGATTTCCCTCTTTACTTCACCATGTACCCTTCCACATCCTGCACACATTTCACATCCTATCGTCCTACCACCACTTATCCCCAAGATGATTACTATCCTGACTTGACTTATAGTTACCCATCCACTACCTAGGATGACTTTGATTGGGGATATGAATCTGGACCTCAGTGTCCAGGGACTAACCCTGGAAAACAAGGCTATGATTATTATCCTTCGCAGAGCTATAATGATTATGGATCTCCATCCTTTGATGACCAAACCAACCCAATCTACAGTCAGGAAGGATATAATGATTATAACACCTACCCTCCCCAGTATTCCATTGAAAATAGGTCATCACCCTTCTTTGAACAATCCAAGATGACCCACTACCAGGGAGGAACCCGACAACCTCGACATCTTGACTCCCCTAGATTTAACCCAAACCCACCCAATCCTAAACCGAACCAGTCGGTTCAAGTGAACCAGATCCAGGATAGGGTGTTGGCTAATTTGAGGAACACTATACAATCTTTAGAAGCTCAACCAACACCATGCACTGAAGCACTGGAGCCTATGATCAAAATGATTGATGAACTTAATAGTCCTCTATTGGATTTGCACAAAAGTGTTAGGGATATGGACTTGGGTGAGTTCCTGATGAGTCCATTTTAATGGACTAATATTAAGCCTAAGTACTTTTAATTGTACCCTGTAGGTATGTTAATAATTGCAATTAAGTTGTAGAAGAATTGTACGCATCATGATTTACGTTTATAACATTTATAACTTAATATGTAATGATTTTGTTATTTTTATGTGCAGGTATTATATTTAGAAAGAGCAAGGGTTAGGGAGCAAATTTCCCCAACAACCGGCGGAACTTTTCCCTTTCCTCTAGCCATCTCCTCCAACGCTCGCCGGCTAAAAATAGAAAAGGTATTTGAAAATCCCTTGATTGGTGCACGCGGAGAGAGAGAAGAGTTAAAAGAGAGGAGGCGGCGTGGACTGGAGATCAATCTTCCCCCCTGCGGGGAAAAGGCTCTATCTTCTCCACTGTGGAGAGGGCGAGCACGGTGCTCGCTCCTTCTCCACCTTGTGCAGCTGCAGGCGCACGCACATCACCAACCTGCACCTGCGCCCAACCAATGCACGCACTGCCTCGCTACCAACCACGTGCCTCTCCCGTGCCGCAACCTCCAGCAGCACCAAAGGGCGCTGTGCACCTTCACCGCCATCTGCAGGTGCGCCTACCCTGCACCAAGCCTGCAGCCATTCACCCTTGCTCCTCTGCAGACTCGCTTCCATCTCTCCAGCGCTCCCTACGGGTGCACCTCAGCACGCCATCTTCCAACGTGCCCCCCTCCTTCCTGCAAGTACAACGCTCTCCTCCTCTTTCCCGCTCCTGCTCGCCCGCACGCCACCAACCGTAGGCGCTGCGTGCAGAGTGCCCGCATGCCCCAGCCGTGCCTGCAGGCACTTCCACCACCAGCGCGCCTCACTGCAAGCGCACACCGCCCACTGTGCCTGCACCAAACGCCTACATCCTCCGTCAGCCGTCCCTACAGCACCTGCTCACCCACCTCCAGCGAGACCTGCAGGCGCAAGGCCAGCGCTACAGCAGGCACTAGCACCGCGCCTCAACCCGTAGGTGCCAACTGCAGACGCACACCCATCATCACACCCACAGGCGCCAACTGCAGAGTGCCGTCTCGCCTCAACCGCCCATCTGTAGCACCCACAAGCCTACCGTCGCACCCATCTGCAGATCGCCGTGCCCGCAAGCCACCAAGCCCCCAGGCGCTACCGTTCTAGCACCTTCATAGCGGTCTCCTTCTCCTCCAACAGGCGGTGGCCCTCCTCCGCCCGCCAACCATCGTCGGCCACCTCCGGATGCTGCGCCACCGCCGTTGCGTACCTCTTGTCAAGCCGCACCTCCTTGTCGACTCTCGCGGCCAACTGTGTGTCGCCGCACACGTGAGGAGAGAGGAGAGATCCTCTATTTTTACCTCTATTAATAATTACATTCAATGCCATTGTCAAGTTTATATTAGTATTTTATTCTGGTCACATTGCACTGATGCACTTAGATTTTCTTGAAATTATTTTATTTATGTTATGTGCATGTTTCTATCTTGAATTTCAAATTAGAATTGCGTTAAAGTTGAATTCACATGATAAGCCAGTACACAAGCATCTTGCAAATATTTTTGGGGCTTAATTCCTGACATGAAAATTGCATAAACAACCCTGAACTTTTAAAGAAATTACAAACTTCATCTAAAATAGCATTTTCCTCGCATTAAAGTTGCAGAAGAGTTTGCGAACTGTGTATTCCTTGACTCGTGAAATTATTAGGCTAATTCCTCCCTATGGATATGACCTAACTCTTTGTGGTTAGTTTTGAAAATTTAAATGTTTTGAAAATCAATTTTCTACCATGCGATTAAATACAACGACACATCATTTTGTGATAAAGCTTTCAATGAAAAGGAAGATCGCTCTTTCAAATGGTGCCGTTGCCGGGGAGGAAAAATGCCTATTAATTTTTTGGGAATTTTATGTTATTTTTATGCTATTTTGAAAGCTTTTCTAAATTATTAACTGTGGATTTTCTTCTGTGCAAAAACACGCAGTGAATGCGACGGGCGCGTATGGTGAAGATGATCTTTTTGGTTGACCTTGAAGCCACCTGGAGGACGGCAACAGGAACACGTGGGCCTTGATCCCACACACATAGGCTTATGGAGAAGCCTATTTCTGATTTAGTCAGTAGGTTTTAGTTAGATTTAGTTAGATAGACATTAGAATTTAAATTCTATCTTTTGGACCCCTGTTGAGTATTTTTGGGAACGTGTCCCTAGTGCCACTTTATTTCTTATAGCTCTTGTATGCGGGAGCGTATTTTTGGGAGCGTGTTCCCATTTATTTAGATTGTAGGATTATTTGCACTGTTTAAACTGAATTTCGATTACTTAGTTAGATTAAGTCTGTTTGCTTATTATGTAAAAAAAAAAAAGAAATTCGAACTGCCTGCTGGAAGTTGCATATTTATAGGACGACCATCAAAAATTGAATGAGCAGCATCTAGTTTATTTTTAATGCAGTGCATTCATTACTACACGAAGAAAGCTGGACTAAGGTACATCTTCACTTGAGCATTAATTAGTTGTCATGCATATGCACTGAACCTAAATCTAAGACCTTAAAGTGCTTGAATCAAATTAATTCAATGGTCACTAAAAAAGAAAAATTTTGAACTATTAAGTGGTTGGACTTTAAAATCTGTGACTGAAAATTGTGTGTAAAAGAATCCTATTTGCGAAATTTAAAAAAATCAAAACACTATCGTATGCTTACACACTTGAGATACTGTGCACCTCACACAAAAGGTCACTTGATAAATTTCTACCTCTCCTCTTTTGCACCACAAGGGAAGTTAGTCGGAAATCAAGAAGCCTATCCACCAAGTTACTTCGGTTCCTCGTGTGTGGGCTCGATTCGAGACTTCCATCCCTTGCAAGTAGGTTATAGGCACCAGCGAAGGTTGGCCTAGGAAGGGCAATTTTTGCAAAACTTGTTTGGCCACCAACTAAACATATAACTCTAAGACCTGCAATCTACTAAAAATAGATCTCCTTGAATTTGCGTTTGCTGTGACAATAGAACTCTCTAGGAAGTTTTCTGCTGAATCCTAAGAAAGTTAAAATTATTTTGCTTAAAGAAATGGATTACTCTTACTCCTATCATTCATATTATCAGAGTTAATACTTCCATCTTTTAATTAGGATCCCATGCTCCGAGCGTATCCATCCTTTGATGGGTGCATTGACAATTCATGGGATCATTCTCATTCTTACCTTGGGAGTACCAGCTTGATAACTCCCACTTTTGAGCAGAGCCTAGGAGCGGGATTTTCCAATCTTGAAATCCATACTTCCATGCAAACACCCAACCCTCCCACCCTTCATGATTTTCCGTATCGATGTTGGACCAATGCCCCTAGGCAACCATAGCCTGAAATTGACTATCCTCCCCAACCTGATAATAGTAGCCTCTCCTCTTTCATGATAGAAATGCAAAAACAACAAAAGGAAATAATGAAATCAGTGGGAGAGATGTTGAGGAATAGTCAACAGTTAAATGAAGAAATAAGACAACTTAGCTACACACTTCCTAATAGTCCTGATCCCTACCCATACGATCATGATCATGAAAATAATTCCAAGGAACCTAATGACAATAGGGATCCAATTTTATGTAGCTATCACTTAGACTCTCCGAATGAGACACGGCCACTAAAACACAATGATCATAGTGATTATCCACCTGAACTACATTTGAGTCAAAAGCAAGGGAAGATGGTACCTCTTGAGGACCTTGACCCCAATGACGGTATTCTCCTTACCCCTACCAACCCGGGTCAAGGTTATATTGTTCCTATCACTTCCACTCTTGATTATTTGGTGGAATCCCATTCTACTCTTAGTGAGCCTACTCCTGACCCTCTACTTAGGGAATCAACACCTACCATTCAGCATCCTGAGGATTTAAACGCACCCAATGAAGGTGACCCTAACGGAATAGAGGATGATGAATTCTGGTCTCAGGGATATGAAGAGTCTAATTCAGAAAATGAGGATGCCCCAATAGAGGAACTTGGACTGAAAATTTGGAATGAACCACAGGAGAATTATTTTGAGGATTTACCTCCAGAAGATAGAAATAATATGATTAAATCCAGATTCCTTCCTTCTTTTGAGAGTCATCCTCCATCAAAACAAGAGTTGATATTAGACGAGGACAAACAAAATAATGAGAAGTCTATAGGAGACTCTCGGGAACAAAACACTCTTGGTGCTAGAGCACCACGATCGTTTGTTTTGATGATAACAAAACACTTGTCATTTAACATTTGCACTTGGAGTCTTAGATTTTAGGTCAATTGCAAATGAAGACGTGATTATATGAAGTTCGAGCTCGCATCCAGGATGGATTGGAGGAGCTTGCTGGAGAACAGAGGAGATTCGTGAGGAGCGATAGATTGAAGATGGAAGGACAAGAAGAATAGGATAGAATTATGTCTATTTCTTTCATATACTTTTGTCTTTATTTCCTTGCTCTTTTTGTTCCTTAGAACATCATGTTAAAGAGCCTCAAAGTACCCAAATTGTAGTCCTAGGAACACCTGCACAACCCTAGGACACTTAGGTCTTCTGTGGAAAACTTAGAAAACCAAGATAGGGTTCAAATAGCTTTTTCAGACGTCTAATTCCAAAATTAGATGTCTGATAATATGTTTTAAGACGTCTGACTATTGATTCAGACGTCTGATAACATTTAGGCTGGACTTGTTAGCTCTGTCTGATGAAATCAGACGTCCACACCTTAGTCCAGATGTCTTAGAAGACGTCTGATGACTTTGCCATACATCCAACTAGTGGACCGTTGGCTGGCTTACCAAACACTGAAGAATAAGACCATTAGAGCCTTATCAGACATCCTTAAGCCTTTCCAGACGTCTGATAAATGACCATTTTGCCTTGACTGACCTGAAAATCTCTTCTCAGAGATTTTCTAGTCATTGCACTCTCTTGGAAATCCCTTCCCACAGAAAAGTAGGTTTCCAGACGTCCAGACATTGTGCCAGACGTCCTGTATGTCGTCTGATGGACTTGCACTAGAACCCTGTTTAGATCTTATTCAAGTTAGGAAGAAACCCGCCTAAAATTAGACGTCTGACTTTGTTCCCAAACGTCCTAAACTGATCTTCCAGACATCTGATGCTAGGATCAGACGTCTGATAACCCTGTCAGTGCAATCATTGTTCCTGATTTCGGCCTGATTCTCTTGGGCTTGCTCCCAACGGCTATGGAAGCTTTCCAAAGCCTTCCAAAGCCTTCCTAAGGCCTCTATAAATAGAGGGGAGCCTTTTCCACTCAATACACACCAAGACACACCCAAGTAACATACTTTCTACTCTTTTGTGTCCTAGAAAAGCTCTTGCTCTCCAAGCTCAAGTTCTTCATCTTGAGAGCATCAAGCCTTTGCGCACCTGCTCTCCCACCGTAGTTCACGAGAGCGACGTTGCGCCGTCATGTAGCTCACGCACCCACATCATTGATTCGATGCACTCCTTGAAAAGGGAAGCATCTTAATTCCTATGGAAGCTTAGGTTAAAAATTACTTTGTTGGCTCTACAGGATTGTTGTTATTTATCTTTGTTCTTTGGTTGGGTATTCGCTTTGCGAATTCCTGTCTCCTTCGTGAGACAAAATCCTTCTCGTGAAGAGAGGGGGTTTGAGGTACGCTACCCTCGTATAAAGTAGCGTGGCTATAATTGAGGTTGAATCACCCTCGTTTAAGTGATTCGTTTAGTGGATTTGATTAACTTGGTTGATCAGAAAATCCTAACTCGAGAGGGTTAGGTGGTGGTTTTCACCCGGTTTGGGTTTCCACCTAAATATAATTGTGTACCTTGTGTGATTGAATTTTGTGAGATTATTTTATATTATATTTCCGCAATTTATTACGCCACCCCCTTCTAGTAGGGTTTCTACAAACACGTCAATTGAGGATTTATACCCTGAGAAGAATGACGAATTCAATGATATAGGCTTCCTCCAAAATATTAAAATTGATCTTCCTTTAGAAATAATTAAGGATACTGATCCAACTCCTAATGAATCACATATACACCCCGATAAATATTTGAGTGAACGAAACAAATCTGGGGATGAGCTGAATGATAATGATTCCTCCATTTTGACCCTACCATCAAAAGGTTGTAATTTGGAGTCTACCCTTGATTCAAATATTACTCCGATCATTAATGCTAGGTAGGATAACTTGAAGTTGTCTACAACTATTATGGAGTGTACATAATCTGAATCATTGTTAGAATTGGACCTAACACCAACTAAGCCCTCATTGGACTTAACCTTTACCTTCCAATAGTACAAACAACCCTTATACTCCTTAACCGATCCTTGGCTCAAATCTCTGCTCATGTACATTCTTTCTGGAGAATGTATCAGGCCACTACATCCTAGATTAGAATGGCGAGTGTGGATTGATGCTTTACTTTTACTCTCGCCATTCAAGGGTTTGAACTAATTATGTGTATATCTTTTGAGACCCATCCTGCTCAGGAGGATCCTTGTTATCCTCCACTTATTCCTTATTGGGAGGCCCCTTTTCATATTCCGTTTATTATTCCTAGACCTCCCAAGGTAGCCAACAAGATTTTCTGTTTTCATTTCTTCTGGCGAGCATTTGGAATTACATTACATCATCAGCTCGCCAACATCCGTGGTTACCTGCTTTCTAGGCCTACACTATTACGCATATTTTTAGGGCCTAACTTTGTTTGTCTGGAACCTGACTTATAGGTTCCTTCTTAGTCTAGCTGCTGACAGAAAATACAGCGCTTGTTGGGAGGCAACCTAGCAAACCGTGTCAGGTGATATTTTTCCTTTCTCCTCCTATTTTAATTTTACAATGGGGACATTGTACGATTTAGGCATAGGGGAGTGCATTTGCATTTTAGGAGTATTCATGCATTTAGGTTAGCATAAAAAAAAAAAATTCTTTAGCTGAATGGGTTAGTCCCTAGCAAAATACCTTCGTTATGGGAGGTTCTTCTTCCGGAATTATTTCTTAAGCTTAGAATCCAGTACATTTATTTCACCTGCACATAGACTTGGCAATGGATCCTTGAGAAAAACCAATGAGCATTTGTAAGTCTACTGAACCATTGGATAGTTTATAAGGAGTCAGGCATACTATCGTCCAATAGATCCACCTCATATTTGTGAGAGGAAAGTAGAGAGATTACTGGTGCACTAAGTCTAGTGCAAGGACTCTTAAGTTTTGGATAATTAGATGATGATACTTCAGAGTTAGGCGTAGTTCTCACTCTCTATTCTTGTGTGCGTACTTCGAGTAATTCCTGAGAGTCACCAAATAAGGCAGATACACTGAGATTGAGTCGTAATAAAGCTATAAATATGGTGGATGGTTACGACCGTCCTTCATAGAGTCCTCAGCTGAAGGAGGGTAATAGTGTCAAAAGTCAGAAATACGGCTGTCCTATCCATTCCTTCCCAGTGCCGAGAATAGGCACTTCCACCAAATAAGCCACACAACTTCCTCTTGACCATCATCATCCCTAATAATGCCTCGTAAATAAAAGTCCGTATTGTGTTGTGTTGATTGAGAAAGAAACAAAAATAAGAAGAAAAAAATAAAAAATGGAAAAGAGAAACGAAGAAGAAAAGCAAGAAATAGTTATATTACAAAAAAAGAAAAGTCCAATTTTATTATGTAACACTGTTTCTGAGGCAGCAGAACACCTATCGCGTTCCACCAAATATGACCCATACCTACCTTCTAGTATTTCTGATCGCCTGAATACTGGTTGAGAACTCTAACTTAGTTGTAGAGTTATTTAGACTTTAATTGAAGTGTGGATGCCATATGAGGCCACCAAATAGTGAGTACAATTTCTGAATCTGGCGAGATTCGTGATCTCAGAAAGAAAGAGAGAGAGTGCCTAGGAACATCAAGAGAGCATAATTGTGTAGCTTCTCTCAGAGTTGACTTGTCTAATAATCTAGAGAGCTAGAGTCTGCAGTACTAGACTATATGTAGCACTAGATGAGTGTGTGCCACCAAATATAAATCCATTCAACTCGATATCTCCTACCTAAGCCAAACGCCGGGGTCAAATTACAGATTATCGTCTGCTTTATCTCTAAGGGAAGTAGTTGCCTATCTCGACAGAAATTTTTGCCAAGGGTGATGTACGAACTCCCAATGCGAATCAGCTCTTTCACTTGGATCTGTTACCTAGGTTATCGGCACTTCACATTTGTCTGGATTTCTAAAGTTTTGAAATAAGAAAAGAAGAAATCTTCTGATTACTTCTATTATTTTTCATTTTTTTTAGGGACTAGCAAATCTTAGGCATGGGGGTATTTGATGAGTCCATTTTAATGGACTAATATTAAGCCTAAGTACCTTTAATCGTACCTTGTAGGTGTGTTAATAATTGCAATTAAGTTGTAGAAGAATTGTATGCATCATGATTTACGTTTATAACATTCTATAACTTAATATGTAATGATTTTGTTGTTTTTATGTGTAGGTATTATATTTAGAAAGAGCAACGGTTGGGGAGCAAATTTCCCCAACAACCGGCGGAACTTTTCCCTTTCCTCCGGCCGTCTCCTCAAACGCTCGCCAGCCAAAAATAGAAAAGGGATTTAAAAATCCCTTGATTGGCACACATGGAGAGAGAGAAGAGTTAAAAGAGAGGAGGCGGCGTGGACTGGAGATCAATCTCCCCTCCTACAGGGAAAAGGCTCTATCTTCTCCACTGTGGAGAGGGCGAGCATGGTGCCCGCTCGTTCTCCACCATGCGTAGCCGCAGGCGTGCGCCCATCACCAACCTGCACCTACGCCCAACCATTGCACGCACTACCTCGCTCCCAACCATGAGCCTCTCCCAGGCCGCAACCTCCAGCAGCGCCTAAGGGCGCTGTGCGCCTTCACCACCATCTGCAGGCATGCCCACCCCGCACCAAGCCTGCAACTGTTCACCCTTGCTCCTCTGTAGACCTGCTTCCATCTCTCCAGCACTCCCTGCGGGCGCACCTCTACATGCCATCTTCCAATGCCCCCCCTCCTTCCTGCAAGCACAGCGCTCTCCTCCTCTTTCCCTCTCCTGCGCCTACATGCCACCAACTGCAGGCACTACGTGCAGAGCACCCGCAAGCCCATACCGCGCCTGCAGGCGCTTCCACCACCAGCGCGCCTCACTACAGGCGCACACCGCCCACTGCGCCCACACCAAACACCTGCATCCTCCACCAGTCATCCCTGCAGCACCCGCTCACCCACCTCCAGCGGGACCTGCAGGCACTAGGCCCGCACTACAGCTAGTGCTAGCACCATGCCTAAACCCGTAGGAGCCAACTATAGACGAATGCCCATCAGCGCACCCACAGGCGCCAACTGCAGAGCGCCGTCTCGCCTCAACCACCCATCTGCAGCGCCCGCATGCCTGTCGTAGCACCCATCTGCAGACCGCCGTGCCCGCAAGCGTGCGCAATCCACCAAGCCCACAAGCGCTACCGTTCCAACACCTTCACAGCAATCTACTTCTCCTCCAATAGGTGGTGGCCCTCCTCCACCTGTCGGCCACCTCCGGACGCCGCGTCAACACCGTTGAGTAGCTCTCGTCAAGCCGCACCTCCTTGCCAACTCTCGCGGCCAACCGTGCGCGGCCGCACATGCGAGGAGGAGAGACGAGAGATCCTCTATTTTTACCTCTATTAATAATTACATTCAATGCCATTGTCAAGTTTATATTAATATTTTATTCTGGCCACATTGCACTGATGCACTCAGATTTTCTTGAAATTATTTTATTTGTGTTATGTGCATGTTTCTATCTTGATTTTCAAATTAGAATTGCATGAAAGTTGAATTCACATGATAAGCCAGTACACATGCATCTTACACATATTTTTGGGCCTTAATTCCTGATGTAAAAATTGCATAAACACCCCTGGACTTTTAAAGAAATTGCAAACTTCATTTAAAATAGCATTTTCCTCGCATTAAAGTTGCAGAAGAGTTTGCGAACTGTGTATTCCTTGACTTGTGAATTTATTAGGCTAATTCCTCCCTATAGAGATGACCTAACTCTTCGTGGTTAGTTTTGAAAATTTAAATGTTTTGAAAAGTGATTTTCTACCACGTGATTAAATATGACACATCATTTTGTGATAAAGTTTTCAACGAAAACGAAGATCACTCTTTCAGTTCCTTCTTGGGAAATTGTTAAGGTTGAGGATGAAATTTGTGGTTGCACTAGTCAAATCTTGGGATGATTCTCAATATGAACCCCCTTCAGGAGAGCCAATGTCTGAACCCGCTCAGGCACTTGTTAGGGGGGATACATTTTCTGAGACTGAGGATGACAAGAATGGGCTAGAGCAACCATTTGAAGATGAATCGATTGATTCACCCGAGATCCCCAAGCCAGGGAGTGAGGAAAAATATGTCTCCACGGGCCATGAAATGACATATGATTTTGAGACATATACAAATGAGGATCATGGATTTTTTGACTCTAAGGGTGAAGAATCTTTTGGTGAAGTCTCACTTAAACTTAAGGAAGAGGATTTTAGTGAGATAAATGGGCTTAAGAAATCTGACAAACCAGTTGATAGCCCAATTATTGAAGATTTAGATTCGGTTGGGGTTAACTTGGAGGATCCGAATATTGATGATTCAATCAGTGACCCCAGTCCTCATCTACGCCCCGAAGATCTGTCTTCTGAGATCTTTGTGCCCAAGTCAATCTTGATTCAGCCATGATTTCTAGACTTGGGAGAATCATATGGGGTGAATAATATGCTAGAGGTCTCGAAGCCTGAGCCCTTGATGTTGGAGGATGGAATTGTTGAAATAAAGATTTGGGAGGGTAAATCTGAGGGAAGTTTGATTTTGGATCTAAGGGTACCTATTGACCTAAAACCACCTACTTTCTACCAGGACCCTTACGATTTCTTTCACGTGCAACCCAAGCTCAAAATAACTGATTATTTTTCTGAGCTAGATGTTAAGTGGACAACCGCACCTATTGAACCATCTTTACCCGTTGTCCGACACTTTGGTCTTGGGTTGCACACCACTAAACCGCTGGCCCGGCCCCGTAAACACAACAACCTTCGATTCTGGGTGATTTTCATCCAGAATCTGAGAACTACTCGACCCTGGGGCATGGGTCTGCACCATAATCATGTCCACATCTGTGGACATCTTCTGCAGTTAGGTTTTAGGATCAACCTTTTGATTTTGATTCTGACCTGCACTTGCGAATTCTCAATTTTTTCTTTGTATATATGTTATACCTAGCTGAAGGCATTAAACTTAGCGCGTGTGTATACACTCTTCTCTCTATGGAGCTGACCAGATTTTCACGACACTCAGGTGATATTCTGTTTACTTTTCCCTTTTCATGTCTTTATTTTTACAATGAGGACATTACATCATTTAGGCATGGGGGTGCGGATAATCAATTCTTGAAATCATTATGTTAACTCCATAGAATTTCTTTTAGTTTCTTATAAAATTTAAAAAAAAAATTGAAAATTTGAAAAAGGATAAAAAAAGAAAGAAATTAGGAAAAGATAACTTAGCCATTTGGAAGTTATTAACTTTAGGAAATGATACAAGAGGATCTAAACACTTAGACTCTTTAGGTCTTCAAGCTTAATTAGCTCGGATGTCCACTCGAATGTGGATTTAGTCTCGAGTCCTCGCCAATTAAAATTCATTTTAATTTGGTAAATAATTTGGGATGGTAAGTATGCGACTTATCAACCCGCTCTCTGATTTGGGGGGACTTTAAGCCTAAGCATCTGCACACATTTTTTTTTTTTCACTGACTCACTTTTTGATGATTTTTGCGAAAATTGGTAAGCCAATGGACTGACTTGGGTGGTATGGTTGGCAAGTTGTCGGTGGTAACAGCTCATCGGCCAATTGTCCAGAGCCCAGCCACAAGACCATTTTCGTTTTACTGCCTTTAGGTAAATCTTAGATCAGGGAAGCCACCTACTTATAAAAAAAAAAAGAAACACTCAAAAAGAAAGAAAAAAAAAGAGAAAAAGAAAAGGAGAAAATACAAAAAATAAAGAAAACCACACTTCACCGCACGAGTATGGTTGGCAAGTTGTCAGTGGTAACAGCTCATTGGCCGATTGTCCAGAACCCAGCTCACAAAAAAATAATTGCACAATAATTCCCAAAATACTTAAGGAAGAAGCATGGAAGTACAATAAATCGGGGAGATATACACTGGGTTTGCCCTTGTGTTGACCCCATAAATAAAAGAAGTAGGGAGAAAGCTACCGATCGTAAAGATAAACCTTTAGGCAAGGTCACCTAGGGTCGTAGAAACCTGAAGTCCATCTTAACGGCCATTTTGAGTCTATCACCTTTTCAAAAAGATGCGTAGTACTTAGAGTCCTTTTCGAGTCTTGGGCAGGTCGGGTAGTCGTAAAAAGTTATCTCGGAACTCTCAAACTCCAAAAGTACAAAAAAATTAGAAAAGAAAAAAAATAAAAAATATATATCTTCCCTTCTCAAATAAGGCGAGAACTTGGGTGGTCTGCATTCTAGCAGACACCTGGGCACTGTTGAGTTTTCGTAGTTTAGGACCTTAGTTGAAATTTTCTATTGTTAATAAATGACTTAGGCCTAAGTGATCTAATCCTAATTCTACTTTTATACAAAGCATATAGTTTAATTTTGCTAGGGACTAGAAAAAGATAGGCATGGGGGTATGATGCAAACACATTTGTGGAGGGTAAAATGCCAATTCACGCATGTTCCTAGGCGTAGATTTGCATTTCATGTTATAAATAATGCATAGCATGCATCATTCTACATTTACAGTAGTTGTATATAATTTGGGTTAATTGCATCTTTTTTATGGTTAGGAGAGAAGCATATTTATTTTGGAGCCTCGGATTGTTGATCCAACTATACAGATCTGATTTAGACGAGGATCAGAGTCCAACGCCTCTAAAATCGCCTCGATCGGAATCCTGTAGCTCCATATGCAGTCCGAGGAAGATCAACGGCCAAGGGACTAGGAGACATAATTCAAGCTTCAAATGATAAATCCAATCACGCGGATGGATTCGGGTAGACATCGCAGCCTAACGGCATGAAAATCGACTCAATCCGACCTCTGTAGCAGCCCCTACAACACGAAGAAGATGGACAGCCCAAAATGCGCCACGTGGCATAGCCTAGGCCACCAGCACAGCACGCAACACCGCACGCGCGTGGACGCGCAGGCATGCATGCGCGTAGTGCCAGAGTGTGGGTGCACGCGCGCGGCAAAATTGGAGAGGCGCTAGCTCGGCATAAGGTAGACTACAACGATGCATGAGCTGGACTTACAGCGACACTTACAGCCATTGGTAATTTATCGCATTCCAGCAGAGCCAGCTGTGGGCGCCAGCGGGCATGAGCTACCTACAGCGATGTTTCCAGCGATAGCCTGGATGTCACTAATGGTCCCAAACCGATTTTTGCCTCTTCATCACTATAAAAGGACCTATACCCCCTCCCTTCCAAGCCATCTCTACCTACTCTACTCCCACCTATTCCCAAGCTCAAGCAAACCTACCAATGCTCCATTAGAGCTTGTTCTCAAGCTCCCAAGGTGCCTATTAGTGTAGTGAACCTCTGCCCCACCAAATACTCCTCCAACTTCCCATCACCCTTCATAGGTCACCTTGGAGCTGTCCTCCCACCTCCATTCTGATAATAGATCACCTCTGTCTTCTCACCTCCATTCCGGAGCTACGCCGAAGCTTTCCTCAACCCGACGTCCTCCAGCATCTCACCTTTGTCGTCCCGCTCCTCACCTCCTTCGTCCGAGCTTCCACCAAGCACCATCGTCTCGCCGAACAACTGATTCAGGAGATTTCCTCTCACCCCCTCTTTTCATGCTTTCATAGTTCATTGTAATTGACATTGGCTTGATATATATATCATATTTGTTCCATTTCTATCTTGTGATTCATTCTACCTGTCTTTTATTTCAAAAATAGAAAAAAATAACAAAACCCTAAAATACCAAAAAGAAACGAAACGAAGAGCGATTTTCAATAAAGTAAACGTCGCCTCCCTGTGTTCGACTCAGGACTCCCTTGGAGTTTCGGTATAAATTTTATTTGATCGACATGTTTTGTAATTACGACGATATGTTACTTGTAACCTTGATTTCTATATACGTGAAGCATGACACGACCACTTGCTTAAGTAGCTTTTAGGGTTTAGAATTAGGTTTAATTCAATCAAGTCTGAGACAAACTAGGTTTTCAAGCACGGGTGAAGATCACTTTTCTTTTGAAATCAAAAATAAAGTGGAGTGCTTGGTATTAACCTAAATTGAAAACCCTACGGGGAAGCCACTTTCTGAGTTGATTTTAGGTTAAGTCGTGCGGCCCAAAAAACTCACACAATTGGCCATAAATGCAACATTGAATTAGGCACACAAAGTGATTGACCTAGACTAATTTCTAGCCTTTTATATGTTGATTTTTGTGTACCGATTGCACAGATTAGAATTCCATTTAGTAGATAAGAATCAATTAGGTTATGTGCCTTGAATGTGGGTGTATGTTGAATTACCCCACAAGAAATATCTTTTTGATTTTTCTTTTTTATATATGCGAGGGTGAAATGAGTGTGGGTGGAAATCAAAGTAACCAAACTAATCCTAGGATTTATGCAAACAACTTGGTTAATTGGAGTTTGAATTAATATTGTGAAATGAAATCTATAGAGGTGGTAAAATGGGTAGCACTTACAGTCGTCTTCTACTGCACTTTACTTTGATCTACCACTTGATGATTCCCTGATCAAGGTATCTACAAAACAATAGACAAGAGTAAAGCGGGAGAAATGTAGAAAGACGATCGAAAAATCGTTGCCTCCCCAGCAACGGTGCTAAAATGTTGACAACGGAAAACTACGCATTCGGAGTTGGATTCAAAAACCCATCGTTATAGTTTGAGCCGCAAAGAAATTCATTCAACAGATAAAATTTATGTAGAAAATTCGTAAAGAAATTCCTAGTCGAACACACGGAGGCTACGTCGATCTCAAAATCCACAATTATATTTTTGTTTAAAAGGTGAAATAATCATAATGGAATTGTTGTAGACAATAAGAGGGAGTGAGAATAATCATTTGGTATTTGAGTAATGTTTTTACAACTAAGAAAGCAGGAAATGATTACACTAGAAAGCAAGAAATTGTTACAATAGAAATAGAAAATTCTACTCTAGAAAGTGATAAAAGAAAGGAGAGAGATGTTATCCTCCTTGACGAATGCTTGGAGGATGAGCTAGATGGAGGCGATGCCTAGAAGACAGAGGACGAGGAGGGAAGGAGGATGAAGTCGAAAGAATGGGAACAAGGCAGCACGCCATCGTCGTTGCAGGATCCACTTCCGGAACGGGGGTTAAAACTTGGTTTTAGCTCTTGAGGAGCTTCCCAGGTGTGGAACAATCTTCTCTTAAGCTTTGGAGAGGGAGAGAGGAGAAGGAAGGGATGAGAAATTCGTAGGGTAGGGGTCTCCTTTTATAGTTGTAAGGAAAGGGGACATTTGGTCATTACAATATCAAAAACATTAATATGGTACCATTAGTGACAGACATAAAAGTCACTAAAGGTCCGTCATGGGTGACGTGTGCACGCGCCTGCTCCTCTTTCGTGCCCCAACGCCCATGCAAGTTTGGACGATCTCAGCCATCCGATCTCAAGATCGGACGAGTTAAAGTCATCCTCACAACGCCCTTCAAAATGCCTCTGCCATGCACCTGCATGCGATGAGGCATGTAGATGCATGTCATCGCGTGCGTATGCAATTGAAGAATCCTCTGCATGACACGTCTCCTCTCCTAGCCTCTCGATCTTCATCTAACGGCCTAATTGCCCCTGTGCCCATGCCCGTCTAGGCTAAGGCGCTCAGCGTGGCTCGAATGCGCGACCCCTACGTTGCCCACAGTGGCACGACCACTACTCTGCGCCTTCGTTTGTTTGATGTGGAGGTATTGGTTGTGCAGATCTCTTGGCCATTGGTTCGAGATCCAACGGCTAGGATCACTCGATGGAGGGCCTTTGAAGATGCAGCTACAGTTCCTTAGGGCCAGTTGGGTGGCTGAGATGGCGCCACGTGGTGACATCTTAGTTGTCCATCTTTTGTGAGTTGCAGATAGTGCTATGGATGTCGGATTGGATCGATTTTCATGCTGTTATGTCACGATCATAATCCAAACCTATACGTGCGGTCGAATTTGTCATCAAAAGTGTGGATTGGCGCCATCTTGGCCCTTGATCTTTAGGCTTCCTCAGTCTTTATCTGGTGCTACGGATGTCTGATCAGATCCATATTGTTGGAGTCATTGAACTCCAATTGTCACCCAGATCAGATCCGTATTGTTGGATCTTCGATCCAACGCCCCGATTAACAAGTTGCCCTGTCCTTGGCCATAAAATGAGATAATTACTATACAATTTATACAACTTGACCTAAATGCATGATTATGCACGTTATGCAATATTTACAATGTATGATGCTAATATGGTACTAGGAACATGCATTAATAGACATTTTAGGTTAATCAGATGTATTTACATCAGAGTTCCTATGGCAGTGGTTTGCAACACCGGGAAGGCCACACTTGCTTATGGCAGTGACCATGTGGTGTGTGTGGAAGGCGACGGATGAGAGATTATTTTAGGATAGACCAGTATGCTTTGTGCAAATTGTAAATGAGTGCCGGTCCCTCATACATACATGGGGATCCAATTTGCAATTCTCCCTATTTTTCTTATATTGAATAAAATTCCCTCTGAATCGCTATCGTAACACGATAGCTTTCCTTTTAGTCTAAAAAAAAAAAGCTACCACTCAGAAAGATAAACTTTTAAGTAGAAACTCTTAAGGTCACCGAGGATCATAGAAACCTGAAGTCCATTTTAACGGCCGCTTAGTGAGTCTTTCACTCTTTTCACAAGATGCTTAGCAATTATAATCCTTCTCGAGTCCTGGGTGGGTTGGGTAGCCATAAAAAGTTAACCCGAAACTCTCAAACTCAAAAATTCCAAAAAAATTAGAAAAGAAGAAAAAGCAAAAAAAAATGTATCATCCCTTTTCAAATAAGGCAAGGGCTTAGGCGGTCTACATTCTGGTAGATACCCAGGCATTATCGAGTTTTTGTAACCAAGTCTTGGATTGAAAGTTTCTGAAACAACTAACAAATCATGCCTAAGTGATCAGATCCTAATCCTACTTTTACTCATAGCATTTACGTTAATTTTGCTAGGGACTAGCAAAAAGTAAGCATTGGGGTATGATAAACACAAAAGAATTCATGTTAAAATGTTTATTTATGATAGTTACTAGGTCTAGCATTGCATATCATAGTATAAATATTGTATAATATACATTGCATTGCATTTAGGATAGTTTGTATATTCTGTATATTAATTACAACATTTCATATGGCTAGGAGCAATGCGACATCTTTACAGGCTTCAGATGAAGAATCTGACTATACGGATGGATCCGGAGAGACGATCACAGTCCGTCAACAAGAAAATCACCTCGATCTTAGCTCCGTAGCATCCTTTACTAGAAGAAGGAGATGGATGGCCCAGATGGGTCCATGTGACGCCATCCAGGCCACCATACATGAGCCACATCCGCCAGCCTCATCTAAAGGAGAAGATTACACTCGTTGGATCTCAATCAAACGGCTGAGAATCATCGAAACATCACCCAGCCTCCTCTAAAAGCAGCTCAAGGAAGATTTGATCTCGATCGTTGCATCCTCATCCAACGGTCGAGTAGCAACTACACCTATCCCTCCGTATGGCCATCGAGCACCCTTGTCACAATGGCAGCACACCCGCTCCTCAAACGAGAGGCACAGGTTCAAGCCTCAATAAGCTGTGACCACTCCAGCACCTAAAGAAATCAGACCGCTCAATCTTAATCGAGCAATTATGGTTGCATACATATGATCAAATGTCGCCCAGCGATGCGAAGGGATATGGGAGATCACACGCGTGCAATCAGGAGCGCTCATTTAAGATTACCGAATGCGCTCTCGATCATCGGATCAGCTCGAAAGTGCGATGTGAGCATATTTGAAATCGCGAGGGTGTGATCTACAAGTGCCCTCAGCCGTGCAATGGTTCATCCAATGGCTGCCGTTGAGCACGGGATTCAAATTCCATCAAGCGCGTGCTTCCTCCTCACTATCCCAGCCCTCCGCACCTAATTCAACCGCTAACGCTCTCCTCGCGCTATGCCAGCTGCAGCCGTGCCTCCTTAGGCCAGCCAAGGTGCTTGAATGTGTGGCGACTCCCCCCAACAGGTCCTTAGCGACATTTTAAATGTCGCTGAAGACCCATGCACGTAAAACACCACCATTCCACCACTATATAAACACAATGACCCCTTCCCATCCAAACCATCTCTACCTACTCTGCTCCCACTGACTCCTAAGCTTTAGTAGCCTACCAAAGCACTATTCAAGCTTATTCCCAAGCTCCAAAGGCCTCCTATTAGTGTAATGTTCCTATACCTCACTAAATATTCATCCTCCATCTCACCACCTTCATAGGAATCCTCAAATCCGTCCTCCCACCTCCATCCCGGTAGAAGATCGCCTCCATCTCCTCATCCCCATTCTAGAGCCTTGGTGAAGCATTCCTCTACCTGGCATCCAGCATCTCACCTCTGTCGTGTAGAACCTCACCTCCTTCATCCAAGCTACCATCAAGCACCGTCGTCTTACCAAACAACCGATTTGGGAGATTTATTCTCACCCCTATCTCTTTTGTATTTCTTAGCTTATTGTAATAAACATTTGCATGATATATCAGATTTGTTTTCATCTCATTTTGTTCCATTATCTTGCCTGCTTCTTTATTGCAAAAACAAAAGAAAAAAATCACAAAACCCTAAAACCTCAAATAGAAACAAAAAGAAGTGCAGATTTCATTGAAAGTAAACATCGCCTACCTATGTTCGACCCGGAACTCCATTGGAGTTTTAGTTATAAATTGTATTTGATAACGCATTTTGCGAGTTGCGATGATCAGTTCTTAAAACCTTGATTTTACTTCACCAAAACTCATTCATCAGAAATCAAGCTCGATTAACTTGGATACCTTTCTCAGATACGAGGTGTCCAAGTATGATGCCCTTTGGAGCCATGAAATGGCACTTTTCCTAGGAGAGAACTAGATTCATGTCAATGCATCATTGAAGGATCAGAATCAAGTACAGAAGGCAATCATCAAATGTTTGATTGAATACCGAGAACTCATCCATGATAACTTCAAGGTATCTACCTACTATGTTGGAGAATATGGCTAGCATGCACTACTGAAAGGTGACAGGCACATTGCATTGCCCAAATGTCAACCTACAGAATGCATATGTACCGTAAGGGCAGGTATAGGTGGTCTTCTTTTGATCTTTAGGATGAATTGCTAGTTGGTTATATCTAGAGTACCCATCCAGAAAATAGAAAAATTGATTTCCTAGTAGTTTTTTAGAGAACTAGTCAATAAACGAGAGAGGGAAATGGTCTTTCTTTGTAGAGGTATTCAATTTTCAATAGTCGATACAGACACTCCACGAGTTTGCAATTCATGTCGGGATGGTTTCTCCAAACTCAGTCATAATCACTCTGTGTCTCACCATTTTAGGCACAACTTGGATGGGACTCACCCAGTGGCTATCAGAGATGGGGTAGATGATTCTCGCATCAAGCCACTTAATAATCTCCCTTTTCATGACCTCTTGGATATTAAGGTTAAGTCTTCTCTACATCTTGCGAGAAGGTTGTAGGTCCTCTTCAGTATAGATACAATGAGTGTAATAAGAGGGACTTATTCTAGTCAAATCATCTAGAGTCTAGCCAATGGCTCTATGATGTTGCTGGAAGAAAAAAATCAGCTTTGCTTCTTGATCAAAAGTGAGTCAAGAATTGATAATCACTGCAAATGTCAGATTTGAACGCAAAAGGACATATTTTAGATGATCCGAGAGAGGTTTCAACTCCAAAATCGAGTTATCAGTAGGTTGTGGGGTTTACGGTTAGCCTCAAAAGATAATGTGGAAGCTAAGGATAGGTCTATATCAGATTCAGGCTCCCTGCTCTGTGGCTCAATTTCTTCTCGTGGTTGAGGTTTTTGGAGAATTGGGTTCACCTTGGGAATCGGATCCTCAACTAGAGAACCTATGTGACATACTTAATCGCTCGATAGTTTATTCCTTTTTTAGCCCTAAAAATATTGATCCTCAAAGTTTTATCCCTGAATTTTTAACTCAATTTGGCCCTCTTCTCAATTGATATTCGCCCTAGCAGTTGCTAGGAACGGTCTCCCCAAGATGATCGGTGTATCTCTTAGATTCTCAAGAGTATCCATATCCAAAACTACGAAATCCACCAAAAAATAGAAATCTTGTACACTAACTTGAACATCCTCGAGAACTCATCATGGTGACTTAATCGATCTATCAGCCAATTACAGAGTCACCTCAGTTAGTCTGAGCTTGGTTTCCTCAAAATGTTATAGTAGGGAGGTGGGAATCAGGTTTATGGAGGCTCCTAAATCCATTAAAGCTCGATCAAATTCTAGGTTTCCTATCTTATAGGAGATCAAAGGGGTCCAGGATCCTTTGCTTTTTGTAGGAGTTTACTTAGAATTACAGAGCTTAGTTGCTTTGACAGAACAATCGGACTAGTGTCTTTGTTTCGTGGCTTACTCTTTCATGTACATAAATCCTTCAAAAATCGTGCATAAGCACGCACACGGAAAATTGCATCCCTCAAGGGAATGCTCATTTGGACTTGCTCAAAGAGCTTGACCATGTCCTCCTCAGGTGCCATGTGCTTGAATTTCCTATTTTCTTTGGTTAAGGCCTTGGGAAAATGAATCTCTTTAGGTTTTTCTAGGATTGGCTCAGGCTCTAGATCTGGGGTGGGTTTTACCTTGATATCAATTATGAGTTTAGATCTTGAAATACTCAGACCAGATTGGTTACGGTAAGGTGGTGGGTCTTGAGTAGTTTTGCCAGTATGTGTAGTGATAGAGTTTAGGCCTACCTGGTTTGTATTTGGAAAGGAGGTTGCTCCTAATAATCTGCATACGAAGTAGAAGCCTCCAACAATTCAAGTGGAGTTGTAGAAGAGGCCTGATAAATGTAATGTGCTTGGCCCAGATTTGGGTTCGCAACGTGCCTCTACTCCATCATGTTACTTAGATTCGACAGAGGTTGGGAAGGAAGTACACCAGGTTGGCGAGTCCCAGCCATTTGTGCGAGTTGTTTACGAGCCTTTGTAATCTTCGCATTATGCTACCTTTGCATGGCAGCATTTATCTTCTGCATATCAGCCAATGTCTGTAAAATTAGGCTCATCTGGTCTTCCTTGCTAGGACCAGTTTGAAAGTTTGGGTTGGGCCTAGGATGAGTAGGTTGATATGGTTGCAGATTTTGTGGTCAGGGTTGGAATTGACATCTAAAGTTCTGATTATTTCCCGACCAAGCGAATTTCGGATGATTACGCAATCTAGAGTTGTAAGAGTTGGGGAATGGATCATTCTAGATGCCATGAAGCTCCCCACAGGGTTGAGTAGCTCCCGAGTAATTAGAATACGGGGGTTTAGAGATCCTCCAACTAGAGTTGGATGGTTCAGAGTTTCCTCCAAAACTAAGATAAGATGGGGATGGATACACATCCATCCCCTAATATGAGTGGTGATGAATGTTATGCACGGCCTCCCTCCCCGTATGCGTACGTGCATACATGCTCTGCTAAAAAGAAGTAGCTCTCTATAGTTGGTGAGTCAAATCATCGAACTTCTTCTTGATAATGTAGACCTTATCCAATTGACTGGCCACTTAACTCCAGATTTACAAATGTAGTTAGGTCTCGTGTCTCGTGTGTCCATTTGGTGTTTGTCAATGCACGGGTAGTCATTTGATTGAACATACCCATAGACTCATCGTTTATCGAGTTCTCACACATGTTCTCAAGAATCTCCCAAACAATGTCTTCATCTTTACCCATGAAGTTGCCTGCACAGGCTGCATCGACAAATAAATGGATATCCTCATAGAGTCCCAGGTAAAAAGACTAGACTTGTTCACATTTAGGAACTCCATGATGAGGGCATTTTCGCATGAGATCCAAGAAGCAATCTCATGCCTCATGAAGTGGTTCCCCCGCATTCTATCTAAAATGCATGATTTGGTGCCTCATGGCATTAGTTCCCCCCACTGGGAAGAATTTCCAAAGGAATTCAGCTTGTAAACCCTCCCAAGTGTTGATCAATCGAGTTAGAGACCGATACCAATGAGCCGCCTTGCCTTTCAAAAGGAAGGGGAACATCTTGTGTAGGGTGTTCCAATTTTGAACATTTGTCCCAAGAGTTAGGGCTAGATGTTTCAACTCCAAGATATATTGGAATAGGTCATTAGTGTAATTACCACTATTTTGATGCACAAAAATTATGCTTTTTGCAAGACAAATATTTCAGGACTCTTTCTTTTAGATCAAAGCTTCTCCCATGGGTCAAAGCTAGAAGAATGCTAATATGTGTTTTAGTGTCTTTTATCTTTATTGAGTCTAGAATATTTTTGTAAGGAACCTCAAAATAAGTCTCAAATAGATTTTTTGTGTCGCTTGTTAAAATCAAGTTTTTAGAGATATTGATCGACCAAATAGGATTAATTGATTGACCAAATTAATTGGTCAACCAACCATCTTAATTAATCAATCAAAGCAGCCCATTTTCGAAAATTAATTAATATAATTTTGATTGACCATTTAGACTAATTAATCAAACAATAATTGATCGATCAAATAACTAGAATGATCGACCAAACATTATTTTGATCAACTAATCTACCTTAACTGATCGACCAATTTGATTTCTCTTTTAGGTCAATTTGTGATTGCGTAGCAGTGATAAGTCCTAATCTACTAGAATTAAGTTAGATCCTAGCTTTAACTTAGGCACTATGCATACATATGCATCATACTTTGCATCATAGTTGATTTATTAGTTTTGTAAATAATAATGTCATATTATGTTCTAATTGAGAGGTATTAACAACTACAGGCAATTCAGGGTTGTGGATGACCAATTCAATCATACGGATCTGCTCAGAATGATGACAAGAGTCCAACTCTTCCAAGATCATCTTGATCAAACTCCCGTAGCATCCTATGGAGTCTGTAGAAGAGCAAGGTCTAAGAGGCAAATAGGTGAAAATCCAAACCTCAAATGTCAAATCCAATCGCACAAATGGATCCAAATCAACAATCACAATCCAATGACGCAAGAATCATCTTGATTAGAGGCCTATAGCACCATCTACAAAGCAACGAAGATCGACAACCACGATGGCACCATGTGGCACCAACGTAGCCGCCCAACCTCAGAATAAGACCTCCTCATGCACTATGGGTAGTTAGTTCATCATCCAATGGCCACAGAGTAGCCACGTCACCACTACACTAGCACGCCTCATCAAGGAAGGAAGACACTTAGCCATTGGATCTCCATCCAATGGCTGAGGGCATGCGAGCAGGAAATGGAAAGTGAGACAATCTGCGATCCTAGTGCGTTGGCTCACACGCTCAACTGCAAAGCGAGGATGTAGGGTCAAGATGCAATCCACTCAAAATCATGGCTGCAGCGTGCACAAATGAATTCAAAGCATTAGATCTCCATCAGATGGCGAGGGAACGACTGCGTGGCACGCTGGTAGGTGTTCGATGATGAGTCCATTTTAATGGACTAATATTAAGCTTAAGTACCTTTAATCATACCTTGTAGGTGTGTTAATAATTGCAATTAAGTTGTAGAAGAATTGTACGCATCATGATTTACGTTTATAACATTATATAACTTAATATGTAATGATTTTTGTTGTTTTTATGTGCAAGTATTATATTCAGAAAGAGAAAGGGTTGGGGAGCAAATTTCCCCAAAAACCAGAGGACCTTTTCCCTTTCCTCCGGCCGTCTCCTCCAACGCCCGCTGGCTAAAAATAGAAAAGGGATATGAAAATCCCTTGATTGGCGCACGCAGAGAGAGAGAAGAGTTAAAAAGAGAGAGGCGAAGAAAGGAGAGGAGATGTTAATCTTCCCCCTGCGGGGAACTACTCTCTCTTCTCCACTGCGGAGAGCACGAGCACTGTGCCGCTCCTTCTCTACCTTGCCCAGCCGCGCACGCACCAAGTCGCACGCTACCACTACAAGAGTTTTCCTGCACCCAACGCCGCACCTGCGCCCATCCACCACATGCACTGTGTACTCAGTGCACCCGCACCAAGCCTTACCACAGTCGCTCCAACCTCTAAAAGCTCCTGCAGCCATCCGCCCGCGCACCTACCTCCGTCCATCTGCAGGCGCACCCACAGGCGCTCTCAGCTGCACGCCTCGCTGCACGCGCTCACGACACCTCTGTCGGCACCCACCATCACCAGATCTCCGCCTGCAGGTGCACACCGCTCCACCTTGCACTCCTGCAGGCGCATCCCCCTTCCAGTACCTAGCGACCCTCTCCAACCCCTTCACCGCAGGCGCACGCTCCTCACCAAGTAGCCGCCTCATCCGCTTTCGCCACCCGCGCTGCAGGCACGCACCCTTCTGCAAGCGCCCGTAGATGCTCTACCAGACCCACTGCCTCGCTCCCAATCGCACGCCTCTCCCGCACCGCAACCTCCAGTGGGACCTGCAAGCGCTAGGCCCATGCTACAGCCAGCGCTGGCACTACGCCTCAACCCATAGGCGCCAACTGTAGGTGCCCGCCCATCAGCGCACCCGTAGGCACCAACTGCAGGGCGCCGTCTCGCCTTAGCAGCCCATCTGCAGCGCCTGCATGCCTGTCGTCGCGCCATCTGCAGATCGCCGCGCCCGCAAGCCACCGTGCAGCTGCAGCAGTCTCCGTCTCCTCCAACAGGCCAGTGCTCCGGCCACCTCCGCCAGCTACCGCCAGGCACCTCCGAACGCCGCGTCACCGCCGTTGAGTAGTTCTCGTCAAGCCACACCTCCATGCCGACTCTCGCGGCCAATCGTGCGCGGCTGCACATGCGAGGAAGAGAGAGGAGAAATCCTCTGTTTTTCCCTCTATTAAAAATTACATTCAATGCCATTGTCAAGTTTATATTAATATTTTATTTTGGCCACATTGCACAGATGCACTCAGATTTTCTTGAAATTATTTTATTTGTGTTATGTGCATGTTTCCATCTTGAATTTCAAATTAGAATTGCATGAAAGTTGAATTAACATGATAGGCCAGTACACATGCGTCTTACACATATTTTTGGGGCTTAATTTTTGATGTGAAAATTACATAAACACCCTTGAACTTTTAAATAAATTGCAAGCTTCTTTAAAATAGAATTTTCCTCGCATTAAAGTTGCAGAAGAGTTTATGAACTGTGCATTCCTTGACTCATGAATTTATTAGGCTAATTCCTCCCTGTGGAGACGACCTAACTCTTCGTGGTTAGTTTTGAAAATTTAAATGTTTTGAAAAGCGATTTTCTACCACGCGATTAAATACAACGACACATCATTTTATGATAAAGTTTTCAACGAAAACGAAGATCGTTCTTTCATTAGACAGCCACGTACGTGATGACGCACAACCAAATTTGCGCACGCACATTGTAAAGGTGATGGGCTGTGAGAGGTTTAAGCAGTTTGATTGTGAGATGGGACGACTGAGATCTGATGCACGTGCAATACGCAATTTAAGTGCTACAACAGTTGAAATGAAGATCTGTTGTTAGTGAGGCGCGATGATGACCATGTGATCGAGATCCAAGGATGCTGGGCATGCCACATGTCAGCACGAGGGAGATTCACACTTATTAGGTGGGTGGAAGGTCTTTTCCTTTTTAGAATGAAAGGAATGGTATCGAGATCGATAGCAAACTGACAATTAATTTATTAAAACATCAACTATAAGTATTTACAAAGAATCACTCCATTATTTAACAAGAGATTCACAAATCCATACAATTTTCCCCACATAGACTGACAACCCCCTAAACACCTTTTCATTTCTCACTCTCCACACACACCATAACAAGGCTGCCATAGCAACATGTGGTTTCCCATACATTTGAAAATCCCTCCATAGGCCATCCTATATGGGCAAGGGGTATCCACACAAGAAAGTCCATACTTGGTCAGTCACCAAGCAAGAAGATAATATGTGCCTTGCACTATAAATGGGGAAATCATAAAGAGGGCATTCTTGTAGTTGGATTCCCATCCTTCTATGTCACCGCTCCCCTATGACAAGTCCTCTCCTACACAGCCAAAGAAAAATTTGCACTTTCAGGGGTATGCATAGCTTCCATAGACATACACTTTGTCTATCAATTTCTTCCATATTGGGTTGATCACTAGCACGCAACAATAATTTGTACGCTTCCATAGAGGTAAACTTCCGATGGGACCATTCGAATCTGTGCACTCCACCCTTTGGGTCAAAACATTCCAAGTCATGTAGCAGCCTATCCATATCTTCACGTGATCTGCCACCCTTACGCAGAATGCACCCAGCAAGCATCCACTACTTGCGATCTGCACCCTAGCAACCAGCAACTAAAATTGCCTTGTCTGCTACAGCATCAAAGGCGCGTGGATACTTCTCCTTTAGCAGCCCTAGCTGAGACCAACTGTCTGTCTAGAATGCAAATTTTGCACCATCCCCAACCACTAGTTGGAAATGCTGTCAGTTTTCTTATAGTGCCTTGGCCATAGATTTCCAGAGTGGTGAAGGTCTACATGGATTTAGTCTTGTCAGCTCCACATGTGAAGATCCATAGGAATCCCGGATCAATTTAGACCATAGCCTACTGCCTCCACCAAAAAGCTTGATAGCCCATTTCAGCAGTAAAGAATCATTGAATTCATTCAATGAGAGTATCCCCATACCACCCTCTTTCATTGGTCTACATAGCCCTTGTCACTTCACAGGTTGGAGGAATTTACCTTCAAATTTGATCCCTTTCCTAAAGAATCATTTACGTGTCACATCCAATCTTTTCCACACAGATTTTTGGTGATCTAAACAAAGAGAAATAAAACACCAGAAGGGAAGTGATAACGGTGTTAAGGAGGATCAATCTCCCACCATTCAATAGGAAGGGACTACTCCAATTCTCAATGTTTGCAATGATTTTATCAAATAGGATGTTCTAGTCACTTTTTTTCAGTTTTGAATCTCTCAATGGCAGCCCCAAATATTTAACAGGTAGGGTTGTGATTGGTGTGTGCAGAATTGCAGATATCTTAGCGCTCACCTATTCCTCCATGCCAAAATAGATCAGAGAAGATTTGCCACCATTGAGCTTCAAGCCTGAAATTTCCCTGAAAATGGACACCATACTATATAGTATCATTGCTTCCTTTATGCCTCCCGCCACAAAAAGGATAGTGTCATCAGTGTATTGGAGAACTAGTGTCAAGGCTCGAGAGTTCGACATGAATAACCTCTCACCATGCCCGCACTTGATAGCTTGCAAGCAAACCTAGCAAGAGTGTCCACAGCCAAGTAAAAATGAAAGAAGCCAGTGGGCATCCTTGTCAGACTTCGCATTGTGGCTGGATCCAATTTCCCAATAAGCTACCTTCAACATATAAGCCTTACACCTTCTTCTACGCCAACCCATCACAATTTCCTATGCAATAATGAAAGATTCCTGCAGAGATCTATCAAGAAGAAAGGCAAATAGCACTGGGCTGATCAAGTCCTTCAATATACCCTTCAATCTGTTGGCCAAAATTTTCCCAATAATTAGATAGATGGAGTTGGACAACACAATTAGTCTAAACTCTGATAAACTCTCTGCCCCTGGTTTGTTGGTAACAAGAAAATATACGATCTATTAATTCTCTTAAAGCCTAAGTTCCCACCTTAAAACTCTCTTTTGACATCCAAAGCATCATACTTTGCAGTTGGCCAAAACTCCTCATAGAAGAAAACCTGAAACCCACCTAGACCTAGAGACCCTTCGGCATTTAAAGCTTGCATGGCCTCTACCACCTCTAGCTCAGAAATAGGTGCTACCAACTGTTGCCCCTCAACATTCCCAACTCTCGGCATATCTAAAGATGTCATCCTCCACTGCCCCATTCCCAAGGATCTAGTGGAGGCTTTGAAAATTTTGATCGTTTCCCTTTTGATATCATCCATAGAAGCTAGGACTTGATCTCCAACTCTCAACGTGGCTATGAAATTATGACGCTTCCTAGAACTGGCTGTTAACTGGAAGAACTTAGTATTCGCATCCCCTTCTTTTAGCCATAATTGTCGAGGCTTCTCCCTCCAGTCAATCTCCCTCTTCAAATCCTCCTCCGCCACCACCAACTGCCATTGGACACACTGGCCCCTTTCTACATCAGATAGCAGGCCCAAATTTTCTCTGATATTTAGACTCTTTACCATCTCTAAAGCCTCCGTTCATCATGATCTCTCAAAATCTTAGAGGTACGTCTAAACTCCCACAGTAGAGTTCTTAGTTCCCTTAATTTAGTGGCTAATCTGAAGGTTGTAGAACCAGCCACATGCTTTGAGTTCCACCATTGACAGATCATATCCCTGTAACCCTCCTCCTTCAACCAAGACGTCCTAAATTTAAAATAGGTACCACATGAGGCACCTTCACCATAGTCCCACATGAGTGGGGTATGGTCTGAAAATGGTCGATCCAGACCGATCACCGACGATGATTGAAACATCTTTAGCATTTCTGAGTTTCCAGAAGAGCGATCTAACTTGGACATTTTCCCATTACCATTTCTCCATGTATATTCAGCTCTGGTTGATGGATACTCATTTAGACGCAACTCTGACAATGCTAAATGAAACCCAGTCAACACTTGGTCCACCCTCCTACTCACCCTATCTCCCTCAGACAAAGTGCAGTTGAAATCTCCCCCCACTAGCCATGGTTTCCCACATGTTCTTGTTGCCACATGAGCATGTTCTTGCCACAACCAAACTCTTTGATTGGCTGCACATGGGCCATAGATACATGTAACAAAAAATTCATGCTTACCACAGACCATTTTAAAACTATAGGTCAATTGGTATTCCTCCCTCCATGAATTCACTAGCTGTAAGTGAGAGCACTTCCACTAGATAGCCAAGCCACCAGATTTTCCCACCGCAACAATGGATCGCACATTTTCCTGACCTGCCTACAGCAATGAAGACCATACAGAGGCATCCCCTTCTTCAAGATGTGTCGCCTTTAGTAGTGCATAATCCACTTCCCACTCTTGCAAATAACACGCCCAAGATGCCTTCCGAATACCATCGCGTAACCCATGCACACTCCAAGTGAGGATCTTCATCCCATCAATTGATTATCCCCCATTTTGCAACACGCTCCACCTTCAGAATGACTACAATGGCCTTCTCATCAGTCACCTTTCCACCTCCCACCATGCGTCACCTTAGTTTATAGGGAGACCTAACAACTTTCTCTTTAGATGAAGATCCTACTCCAAATTTTAAATTCCCCACTGTATTAGGTGATAGCACTGTTTTGTGATCGCTGAATCAGGTTTTAAGAGTATCACATTGTAATATAGCAAAAAAAGCATTGAAAATAAATACAATTTTATTACTCGAATTTGAAGTCCGAGGTCGAACACAGGGAGCAAATTGGTGTTTAGATCTCAAGATCACAATTGAAGGAATATGCAATAATCACAGTGCAAAAATATAGGAGTAATTGGCAATGTAGATCACAAAATACTCAAGAACTCAATGTATATCAATATGAATTAAAAATTGAATATCTGATATGTAAATCAGATGTCTTAAACTATGCTCCTTCTGAATTCTTCTTTCTTTGATTTCTTCTCTTCTTATTTTGCCTTGGCGAGTTTTCTTTCCTTTCTATCTTTCTTTCCTTGGCTTTCTCTGCTTTCTCCTCCCTTCTTCTTCTTCTTTGGCTTTTCTTCTCTTTCTCTGATTTCTGCCTTCTATTCTTCTTTCTCATTTCTTTCTCTGCCAGCTGCCCTCTCTCTTCCTTTGGATTTCTACCTGCTTGCCTTCCTTCTTCCTTTGCCTTTTTCCTGCTTTCTCTGCCTTAGCTTTAGATTCTTGTTCCTTCAGCTTCTTCCTACTCATTCTTTCTCTACCTTAGCATCAGCTTCTTCTTCCTTCAACTTCTTCCTTCACTTTCTTTCTCTGCCTTAACTTCTTTGCATCCTTGTCTTCTCCTTCGACTTCGTTTCTCCTCTTCTTCAACCTGTAGCAAAACCTACCCCCTACCCATGCGCACTCTCCTCTCTATTCTTTCTTAGGTTCCGCTCTCCAAGAGCCACATGTTATCGGGTAATCGGGTTGGGTATGTACCAGGAACCAGGCCCACCAGCGTGCAGTGGTGGGCGAGCAATGCAATCGAGTCGGGTCAAGGCCAGGTTTGTGGGGCGTGAGCACGGACGAGGCTAGGTCAGTCAGGTGAGAGGGACCTCACCCCGTGATTCAGAGGCGATAAGGCGAGAATAGTTTTCAATTTATTCTGGTGCAGGCGCTCAATCGTATCTGAGGTAGGACTATGTGTCCACCTTCCTTCGCGCATGCCTGCAGCAGGTACAAGTCCTCTAATTGCAGTAGTTGAGGTGGCCTTTGACTCCAATTGATAGCCTAGAGTTGTGCGTGAGTGTCTTCCGCGCAACCAGGGATAGGAACCTGGAGCTGGCGAAACCTGGAGCTCGCCTCAAGCTTGCTTCAAGCTCTGCGCCAATGGCGAAGGACACCTATACCTGAAATCACCACGACGACCTCACAGCCATGTCAGAACGTTCAGGAAGCTTCGATGAGGCTTGGCGAGTGTGCTGCGGTGGCTGGTGTGGTGTGAGGACACCTGTGCGAGCATACCTAGGGCACACTACGTGTGTATGTGTAGGTGTGTTCGAGGGTGTGTTTGGATGAGTGGAGTGGTGGTATATGTGAGGGGAAATATCGAGTGGAGTGAGGCGATGCTTATGGACTTGTCGGTGAGGGGTGGGATGACCTGTGGTGGTGGAGCAGCCTCATTGGAGTTGGTGGCCGGAGGTGAAGGAGATGATGGTGGTGGTGTGTGGCAGTAGTCGATTTAGGGAAATAAAGAGGGAGGAAGATTGTAAAGGGTGATGGGGACTTATTTGGGAGGTCAAGAGAAGAAGGGGAGACGGAGATGTCATTGGGTGCGTACTACCGACGTCAGAGATGAAGGTGCTCAAAGAGGGATGGTCGGCGAGGATGAAGGGGAGACAAGGGCGTCAATGGGTGCTGCGCGATGCGGATGAACACAAGGAGGAAGAAGTTGCCATTGGTATTGTGGTCCGATGATGAGGGAGATTAGGGAAGGTCACCAGACCTTGATTAGCGAATCGACCGGAGGAGGAGAGAAGAATTTGAGGGGGTTTCCGATTGATTTCAAGCTTCGAGGAGTCAGTTGGATCTGGGGCTCCTTAAATAGATCTTTGGAGGGGGATTTATGCTTGGAAGCCAAGCTTCCAAGCAAGGTAGGCTCATCGGAGATGGCAACTCCAAAAGTGACCCAAATCTCTCTTGCATTCACAGGAGAGATTCGGTAACAAGTAGGCATCAAATTGGGTTCACAATGGAGGGATTTTCTTAGAGAATCTCCATTCCAATGTTGAAGGGGATTCTCTGAGAAATCAGGGAGAAACCACCTTCTAAAGCCTGCCGGAGTTGGATTCCTCTGCTATAATGGCTGAGGGACCTAGTTGCGGGAACGATGAAGAAGCTAGGGGGGCTTTTCAAATGTTTTTGAAAGATAGGGGTACAAATGTAATCAGGCTGGACCTGCTTGCAAAGTGGGTCAAGATGCATTCTCCTTTGGTCTAAATTTTGGTGCAAACCTAATTTAGACCTAAGGAATCTAATGGTGAAGTTGGATTTTCGGTTTGACCACGTTTGATTGGCCAATTTTTGCAAAAACCCAATTTAAGGCAAATATCTATCTGAGACCCCATTCTAGGTCAAGATGGGCTCCAATGGCCAAATTGAAAGTTCTAATCCCTAGAGAATATTTTTCGTTGATTTTTAGAGGATTTTGGTGAATTTTATCCTGACCAGAACCTTGGTTAATCAAGTGAGTCTGTTTGAGGGTTTCAAGAAGTCATTTAATTCACAGGGTACACACAAACCCTTTTCTGTTAAATCCAACCCACTTTTTATCTTGTTAAGACCTTTTTACCTGTGTTTAGCCCTTAAGAAAACCCGTTCTTTTATTACAATGGTGAAATTATAGTTTTACCCCTTGTTTCTTGCTTTTCTCTCAGAAAGGTTATCCAGTGACTTATGACCTCCAGTTGGTTATGTAAGAGCTTTTATTCTCTTCATTGGGTCAAAATGAGCTAGATAGGGCTCATGATAGTATTCCCATCATACTCCCATGCCTATCTTTTGCTAGTCCCATAGAAAAATTTTAAGGTTTTGACTTTGATTCAAGACCATGAGTTCCTTGATGTTCAAAATTGTGATATGTGCTTTTTTTTCTGTAGATTAGGTTAGAATGCTAATAGTAGGCCTAGAGGTACTCAAGTGCCAACCAAGATCCCGATCTAATCGGCTCTAGCCTCAGTCCGCCGCGAAGGTTTTTGAGGCCCACAGGAACTATCCTAAGGTGCATTGGACCCTACGATTAAAGGACTCGTGCTTGTAACATATTTTAGCCTCGGTTCAGTTTGTAATGCATTTTTGTAAGAGAGAGAGACAAAGGAATTTTCTTTGTTTGGAAAGTTTTCTCTCTCCTTTCATTTTATTTCTAGCTTCAGATTGGTTCTCAACATGGTCTGTATCGGATTCCTAGTCCCCATCATCAATCCTCGAAGGGTCCCTAGTAATGGATGTTTCGGGATAGCACCGGCCATGGTAAACCCTAGAACCCTGGCTTTCGAGATTTCGAGATAATCCCTCAGACCCTAACAATCGACATTTTGTGATAATGCCACCCATGGCATTTGAACCAGCACAGGGTGCTTACATGCCCCCGGTAGGATATGTAGATATCCTAGGAGACAAGGACAGAGGAGACGATATGTTATTGCACATCTTTGAGCGGAATTTCCAGCCTCTTCGTGTTGGGAACTAGTCTAAATCAAATTGTGTTGATCAGCCACTCCTAATCTAGGTGACTTTTTCAGAACAATTTAATTGCATTTTCGTGATTTTGATACTTATGCGCACTAAGCCAAACTATGTGTCGATTGGGGTGCTTAAGTTACTGAGTCCCGCAAACCAGAGGTCAATTAACGAGGCCGGATACTCCCTAAGCCTTAGACCTAATACTTAAGCTTCGCATTTTCCCCAACCTCTTGAGGACTATCCAGATCTTAGCGGATACTTGAATTTTTAAGCCTTGGAGTATAGCCCAAGATGCCTAAGATCAGAATTCCTACTAATCTCTTCTATTTTTCATTAGCATTTTTTCCTTTCATTTTCTTTTTCTTGATATGATCTAGAACTTAGTTAATTCCTCAATTCCTTACTAATGGCTATCTCTTTTATTTTCAATTTGTGCTCCTTTTTTGTCAATTTTCACTTTTCCCCCTTTTCTCCTCAAGTTTTGTATGGCCTCAAAATTTTCTCTCCTGTTAGAATTTTTTTGGTCATTTCAAGAATTTTTTCATTCTTTTGGTATTTTTGGGATATGTGATTGTTTTGATGAAACCTTTTCTTGTGAGATGATTTTCACATCATTTTGCACTTTCATACCCCTCATGCCTACGATTTGCAATGTCCCCATTGTAGATTAGGTGGGTTAGAGTTCAGCTTAGATCATTCATTAGAACAGCTTCTGGGTGGGCGAACGAGTCGAGGTGACTATTGTGGACGATTTCAAACATGGGTACGGGTACTAAAGGTGGGGTCAACTATTCTAATGGATGAACCCTAAAGTGCAACATGAATTTAGCACAGGAATGTTAAGAAATGTTTCAGGTTTTTCAAAAATGATAGGTTGACCCTCGTTAAGCATTGAGTTTTATGCCATCGGCTGGGTGTAATGAGCTTAGGGAGAATGGAGGGTAAGGGATGTCTCAGCCAAATTTGTATTGGTAAGGTCAATGAATGGTTTGAGTCACTGACCATTCACGATGAAAGGTTCTGAATCGTAGCTGAGTGGACTGATCTCGATGGCTCCATTTCTAAAGATTCGTCGGATGAGGTAAGGTCCGATCCATTTTGATCTTAGTTTTCCTAGAAATAGTTTGAGCTCAGGATAAAAGAGTAGGACTTTTTGACAAGGGCGAAAGATCTTTCTGGATATGTGCTTGTCATGAAAGGCCTTAACCCGCTCTTTGTAAATTCGCGAGTTCTCATATGCGTCATGGCATAATTCATCGATCTCGCTCATTTGAAGTTTTCTGTGGGTTCCTGCCTTAGAAAGATCTAGAGTGCAGTTCCATACTGCCCAATAGGCTTTGTGCTCCAATTCGATGGGGAGGTGACATGCCTTCCTGTACACCAATATGAAGGGACACATACCTAATTGGGTTTTGTGGGTGGTCCGATAGGCCTACAAAGCTTTTAGAAGTTGGGATGACCAGTCTTTCCTATCAGGTCAAATAGTAACCTGGAGGATTTTCTTGATCTCTTGATTAAATAGCTCAGCTAGACCATTAGTTTGGGGGTGGTAAGGAGTAGAAATTCGGTGTCACACCCCATATTCGATCATCAATGACCTGAACTGAGCATTAGTGAAATAGCTCCCTCCATCAAAGATTATAGCATGCGAAATCCCAAACTGAAAAAGGATGTTCTGATGAATGAATTTGATAACCACCTTATGATCATTAGTTCAAGTCGGAATGGCTTCGATCCATTTGGACACGTAGTGAACAGCGAGTAGAATGTACTCGAAGCCGTCCAAAGCAGGAAAGAGTCTCATAAAATCAATCCCCCAGTCATCGAAGATTTCACATGCGAGAATCGGCTGTAAGGGCATCATATCCCGGTGGCTCATGTTGCCTAATGTCTGGCAACGAGTGCATGCCCTAGAGTGATGGTATGTGTCTTTGAAAATCGTGGGCCAATAAAAGCCACACTGGAGGACTTTCGCTGCGATTTTATGACCTGAGAAGTGTCCACTGCATGCCGGGTCATGGCAGAAGGACAAGATGTCCTGGATTTCCGCTCCCACAACACATTGTTGAATGATTTGATCAGCACTGATGCTGAAAGGATACAGGTCTTCCTAGAAGTAATACTTGGCATCGGAAAGCAATTTATCCTTCTTGGCCTTCAGCCAATCGGATGGGATCTAATGTGATGCCAGGTAGTTGCTAGATCAGCAAACCATGGAAGCCCTGTACTTATAGCCAGGAGGTGCTCGTCAGGAAAATGTTCTGTAATGGGTTCAGAAGGGTCGATAATATCAGAAGGAAGGCGGGACAAGTGATCAGCTACCACGTTCTATTTTCTTATTTTTTCCAAATCTCGGGGTCAAACTCTAATAATAGTAAGATCTAGTGGATTAATCGAGGTTTCACGTCCTTCTTCGCAAGGAGATGCCTCACAGTTGTGTGATCAGAGTAAATGATAACATGGGAGACCAGAAGATATGATCTAAACTTTTCCAAGGAAAATACTACAGCTAGTAGCTCCTTCTCAGTAACTGTGTAGTTACGCTGAGCCTTGTCAAGTGTCTTGCTAGCATAGTAGATGACCACGGGTTTCCCGTCAGTTTTCTGCCCAAGTACCGCACCTACAGCGAAGTTGGATGCATCTCACATGATCTCAAAGGGTTGAGACCAATCAAGGGACTGTATGATTGGAGCTTGGGTAACTCGATCGCATAGGATTTCAAATGATTGAGTGCATTCCTTGGAGATTTCAAAAGGAACATCCTTAGATAGTAAAGCGGCCAGGGGGTGCGCGATCTTTGAGAAATCAGGAATGAATTGGCGATAAAAATCAACGTGCCCCAAAAAAGATCGAATGTCTTTGATCGAGCTAGGCATAGGGAGTTTGGAAATCAGATTTACCATGGCTCGATCGACCTGGATGCCCTTTTCTGATATGAGATGTCCCAAGACAATTCCTTCAGGCACCATAAAATGGCTCTTTCCCCAGGAAAGAATTAGATTCACATCAATGCACCGCCTGAGGATCTGGACCAAGTGCAGGAGGCAATCGTTAAATGATTCTCCAAATACTGAAAAGTCATCCATGAAGACTTCCAGATAATCACCTACCATATCTGAGAATATGGCAAGCATGCACCTCTAAAAAGTAGCGGGTGCATTGCAGAGATTGAAAGGCATCCTTCGGAACGTGTACATCCTGAAGGGGCAAGTGAAAGTGGTCTTTTCTTGGTCCTTAGGATGGATTGCCACCTCCTTATAACTGGAGTACCCATCCAAAAAGTAGAACCTATTTCCAGCTAGTTTCTCGAGGATCTGATCAATAAATGGTAGTGGGAAATGATCCTTCATTGTGGAGGTATTGAGTCTTTTGTAATCAATGCAGACTCTCCACAAATTCGCCACATGGGTTGGTATGATTTCTCCAGTTTCAGTCGTGATTACGGTGAGTCCTACCTTTTTAGGCACAACCTAGATTGGACTCACCCACCGACTGTCAGAGATCGGGTAGATGATCCCAACATCTAACCACTTGATGATCTCCTTTTTCACGACCTCCTGCAGATTAGGATTCAGACGTCTCTACATTTCACGAGAAGGTCATGTGCCCTCTTCAGTGTAGATATGATGTGTGTAGTAAGAGGGACTGATGCCAGTCAAATCATGGAGAGTCCATCCAATGGCTCTTCGATGTTGCTGGAGAATAGTAATTAGACGGGATTCCTAATTAGGTGTGAGAATGGAGTTGATAATCATAGGAAATGTCATATTGGAACCCGAAAATATGTACTTAAGATGATCGGGAAGAGGCTTGAGTTCCAAAATAGGGTTATCAGCAGCAGCGGGCGGTTCAGGGTGTGTGTCAGTAGCAAGGGAAGGAGTTATGGGTGTGTCTAAATCAAGTTCGGACTCCTCTGATTGTGGGTTTTAATCCTCTTGTGGTTGATCAGAAGTAGTCAGGTTTTCCAAATATATGGATCGTCAACCACAACCTTGATATCACATATCTATTCTATAACACCACAATTAATTCTTTGTTGGGCCTTAAAGATGTCAATCTTTAATGTTTGGTTCCCGAATTTCAATTCAATTTGGTCCTCCTCACAATTTATGTTGTCCCTAGCAGTGGCCAAAAAGGGTCTCCCTAGTATGATTGGTGTATTCCTTGGGTTTTCTAGAGCATCCATATCCAAGACTACAAAGTCCACTGGGAAATAGAAATCCCGAACCCTAGCAATGACATCCTCAAGAATTCCTTTGGGTGACTCAATAGATAAATCAGCCAACTGTAATGTCACATCAGTTGGTTTGAGCTCAGATTCCTCAAGATGGTCAAGTAGGGATGTAGGTATTAGGTTTATGGATGCTCCTAGATCCAATAAATCTCTATCAAATTGGGTATCACCAATTTTACAGGAAATCAGGAGAGTACCTGGGTCTTTTGTCTTAGGTGGGAGTTTGCTCAAAATTATAGAGCCAGCTTGCTCCGATAATACAATTGGGCTCCCACTTTTGGTTCGCGGCTTACGTTTTGGTGCACACACGTCTTTCAGAAATCGTGTGTAAGCCGGTCTGTGGTGGATTGCATCCATCAAGGGGATGTTTGTATGGACCTATTCAAAGAGCTTAACTAGGTCCTCCTCATGTGCCATAGGTTTGTTTGTCCTCTTTCCTTTGGTCAAGGCCTCGGGAAATGGAACTTGGATGGTTCCTCTAGAATAGGTCTAGGTTCTTGATCAGGTATAAGGTTATCCTAGAAAACTATCCTAGGGCTTGGGTTAGCACTACCAGGCTGAAAGTGGCTTGGTAAGGTGGGTCTTGTGTTGTTTTGCCACTACGGGTTGTTACTGAATTCAGTCCTGACTGGTTTTGGTTTGGTGTCGGTACAATAAGTGGCTGCTGCTGAAATCCCAGGTATGATGTTGAAGCTTCCATCCCATCAAGTGATGGAACAGAAGGGGGTTGATAAATCATGTGGGCTTGGCTCGGATTTGGGTTCATAACGTGCCTCTGGTTTGGCATGTTATTCAGATTCCGTAGAGGTTGCGAAGGGAGCGTGCTAGGTTGACAAGAATTTGTCATCTGGGCAAGTTGATTGCGAACCTCTGTGATCTCATCTTTGTGCAATTTTTGCATAACCGCATTCGCCTTTTGAATGTCAGTCATAGTCGGAAGGTTGAGAGTCATTTGATCTGTCTGAGTTGACCCAAATTGATTAGTGGGGTTAGGTTGAGGCTGATGCAGCTGAAATGGACGAGGAGCTTGTGGATGGGGTTGATATGGTGGTCACTGATTCTGATTATTTCCCGCCCATAGGAAATTGGGATGATTCCACCATCAAGTGTTATAGGTTTTAGAGAATGGGTCATTCTGGATGGTGTTGAGGTCCTCACAGGTCTGAGGAACCTCAGAAAAGTCCAAGTACGAGGCTTTAGAGTTCCCTTAACTAGAGTAAGTAGGATCGGAGTTTCCTTCAGTCCTAGAGTCAGACAGGGGTGCATACGGGTCCATCCCCTAAGAAGATCAGTGACAGAAGTTATGCACAGCTTCCTTCTCAGAGGGCAGCTGTGCGAACAGGTTTTACGCAGAGGTGGCTCGCTGTAGATGTCGAGTTAGCTCATCCGCCTTCTTCTCAATGATAGAGACCTTGTCCAAACGACTGGCCATTAATTCCAAGTCGACGGATGTGGACAGGCCCTGTGTCTCGTGTGCTCCCCTTGGATTTGTCGATGCGTGGGCATTCGTCCGGTCGAATAAGCCCATCGAATCATTATTGATGGAGTTCTCGCACATATTCTCGATAATCTCCCACACAGTTTCTTCGTGTTGACCCATGATATTTCCTCCGGAGGTTGCATTGACGAATAAATGGATATCTTCACGGAGTCCCTGGTAAAAAGACTAGACTTGTTCCCATTTAGGAACTCCGTGATGGCGGCACTTTCACATGAGATCCAAGAAATGGTCCCTTGCTTCATGAAGTTGTTCTCCAAGCTGCTTTGTGAAGTGTGTGATCTGGTGTTGTAAGGCATTCGTCTGACCAACTGGGAAGAACTTTTTTAGAAACTCGGATTGTAGTTCATCCCATGTGTTTATTGGACACATTTGAGTCTGATACCTGCGAGCTACTTTGTCCATGAGAGAGAAGGAGAACAACTTCATGAGAAGAATATCTCGATTTTGGACATCTGACCCGATGGTCTGGACTAGATGCTTGAGTTGTTTGATGTACTGGAGAGGATCCTTGGAATTAAGCCCATGAAACTTTAGAATAGTATGAATCATGTTGGGCTTGAGTTTAGAATTAGGACCTCTAGCTAGGATTTGGACTCGAGGTTCGATCGCCACTACAGTGGGATTGTAGTGATCTTGCATCATAGGATGCTATGGTGGGTTTACAAAGGCTTGGAATAAATCATTAAGGCACTGAAGTTGGTTCTCAAGGTTATTCTCTTCTTCTACAGGTTGTGCCATGATGATTGAAGAAGGAGAATTGGGTTCAGATGAACCAGAGGAGATGTCTATGTGGTGGGGTTGCTGCACAAACACGGAAGTCGAGGCCTAGCCTCGATGAGAGTGATCACTAAAGGAGGCCTCAAGGATGGTCCTAAGGACCTCCTACCGAACATGCACCAATGGTCTGGATGAGAGTAGAATGTGATTGACCTAATCAAGACACCCAAAAACTTTGGATGACTATAGAGGTTCGGGGCGGATGATACCCCTTAGTCAGAAAGCCGTCCACCTGAGAAATACCTGGGCAGCCATAGAGGGAGAGTCCTGTAAAGACCCCTACATGGTAGAGCACCCTCAAGAGTTATAGGGTTTCCCCCACCCGACCTCTCTTGTCACTGATGTTCCAGGTAGACCAGAATGGGGACTTGACCTCTTAAGTCTACCAGTTTAAATTAAAAGCAAGGGTGCTCAAGATTTCCACTTGAACTTTAGATGTATTGAGTGCAAAAAGTGACCTAATTTCAAGGTTGGTTAACCCAACAAAGTGGGTCAACTTCACCTATTTGTCCTTTAAGTTTTAGGTCCCTTCTTTTAGGATTCAAGTGAGATTAAGAGCCTAAATTTTAATGTTTTATTGAATAAATCACTTCAACCAATGCTTAGGCACACCTTTTTTTTTGGAAAGTTAATTATTGCTTATGAATGTGTGTCTCTAAAACCCTAAACTAAAGTCCTTAACCTGGATCTAAACTTGGTCCAATTTAGTTTGTCAAATGTGGTATCTAGGGCTCAATCAACAATGTGGTAGCCCTAGTTACCTTACATGGGTGCACAAATCAGTTTTGTTGTTGAAATCAAATCAAGCAACTTGATGAATTAGCTAAGAATGTAAAGTAAGTAGCCCTAATTGATTTTATCCTTTTTTCCTTTTCAGAATGGGGGGCTTAAGAGAAAGTAATCAGAAATTACCTACCCTTGGCGAGTTTGATGTGCAGCTGTCTTTCTTTGAATCTTCTCCCCTGAAACAACAACAAAAAGAGATATAGCAAGTTAGTACCAAATCAACAATTGTAATCCAGAATTCTAAATCGCTCGTTGCTCTGGGGCAACGATGCCATAATGTTTTGTGATCGATGAATCAGGTTTTAAGAGTATCACGTTGTAATAATGCTGAAAAAGCATTGAAAACAAATGCAATTTTATTACTCAAATTTGAAGTCCGAGGTCGAACATAGGGAGCAAATTGGTGTTTAGAAATCAAGATCACAATTAAAGGAATATGCAACAATCACAGTGCAAAAATATGGGACTAATTGGCACTGTAGATCACAAAATACTCAAGAACTCAATGTATATGAATATGAATTAAATATTGAATATCTGATTTGTAAATCAGATGTCTTAAACTGTGCTCAATTTGAATTCTTCTTTCCCTGATTTCTTCTCTTCTTATTTTGCCATGGTGAGTTTTCTTTTCTTTATATCTTTCTTTCCTTATCTTTCTCTGCTTTCTCCTCCCTTCTTCTTCTTTCGCTTTTCTTCTCTTTCCCTGATTTCTGCCTTCTGTTCTTCGTTCTTATTTCTTTCTCTGTCGGTTGCCCTATCTCTTCCTTTGTCTTTCTGCCTACCTACCATCCTTCTTCCTTCGCCTTTTTCCTGCTTTCTCTGCCTAAGCTTCAGTTTCTTCTTCCTTCAGCTTCTTCCTTCTCTTTCTTTCTTTGCCTTAGATTCTCTGCATCCTTGCCTTCTCCTTCAACTTCGCTTCTCCTCTTCTTCAGCCTGTAGCAAAACCTACCCACTACCCACGTGCACTCTCCTCTCTTTTCACTCTTAGGTTTTGTTCTCCTAGAGCCACACGTTATCAAGTAATCAGGTCGGGTACGTACCTGGGACCAGGCCAACCAACGTACGGTGGTGGGTGAGGACTATAATCAGGTTGGGACAAGGCCAGGTCTACGAGGTTTGAGTGTGGATGAGGCTGGGTTGGTCAGGTGAGAGGGACCTCACCCCGTGATTCGGAGGCGATAAGGTGAGAACACTTTTTCAATTTATTTTGGTTCTGGCGCTCTATCGTATCCTAGGTGGGACTATCTGTCCACCTTTCTTTCCGTGCACTTGCAGCAGGGACAAGGGCTCCAATTGCAGTAGTTGCGGTGGCCTTTGACTCCAACTGATAGCCTGGAGTCATGCGCGAGTGTCTTCCGCGCAACCAGGGACAGGGACTTGGAGCTGGCGAAACCTGGAGCTCGCCTCAAGCTTGCTTCAAGCCCTGTGCCAATGGTGGAGGATGCCTGTACCTGAAATTACCACGGCGGCTTCGCAGCCATGCCAAAACATTCAGGAAGCTTCACCAAGGCATGGCGAGTGTGCTACGATGGTTGGCGTGGCGTGGGGATCCCTGTGCAAGCGTGCCTAGGGCGCACTGTGTGCACATGTGTGGGTGTGTTCAAGGGTGTGCTTGGATGAGTGAAGTGGTGGTATGAGTGAGGGGAAATGTTGAGTGGAGTGAGGGGATGCTTATGGACTTGTCAGCGAGGGGTGGGACGGTTTGTGGTGGTGGAGCGACCTCGCCGGAATTGGTGGCCGGAGGTGAAGGAGATGATGGTGGTGGAGTGCGATAGTAGTCAATTTAGGGAAATAAGGAGGGTGGAAGAATGTAGAGGGTGAAGGGGACTTATTTGGGAGGTGAAGAGATGAAGGGGAGACGGAGATGGTGTTGGGCGCATACTGCCGATGCCGGAGACGAAGCTACCTAGAAAGGGACGGTCGGTGAGGATGAAGCGAAGACAAGGGCGTCGGCGGGTGCTACGTGGCGTGGATGAACACAAGGAGGAAGAACCTACCACTAGTATTGTTGTCAAGCGATGAGGGAGATTAGGGAAGGTCTCCAGAGCTTGATGAGTGAATCGGCCAGAGGAGGAGAGAAGAATTTGAGGGGGTTTCCAGTTGATTTCAAGCTTCGAGGAGTCGGTTGGTTCTGGGGCACCTTAAATAAATCTCTGGAGGGTGATTTGCACTTGGAAGCCAAGCTTGCAAGCAAGGTAGGCTCGCAGGAGATGGAAACTTCGAAAGAGACCCAAATCTCTCATGCGTTCGCATGAGAGATTGGGTAACAAGCAGGGCATCAAATTGGGTTCACATTGGAGGGATTTTCTCGGGGAATCTCCCATCCAATTTTGAAGGGGATTCTCTAAGAAATAAGGGAGAAACCACCTTCTAGAGCTCGCCGAAGTAGGATTCCTCTGCTATAATGGTGGAGGGACCTAACTGCAAGAACGATGAAGAAGCTAGGGGTGCTTTTGCAAAGGTTCTTGAAAGATAGCGGTAAAAATGTAATCAGGCTGGACTTAATTACAAAGTGGGTCAAGATGAGTTCCCCTTAGGATCAAATTTTGGTACAAACCTAATTTAGACCTAATGAATCCAATGGTGAAGTTGGATTTTGGGTTTGACCACCTTTTACTGGGTAATTTATGCAAAAACCAAATTTAGTGCAAATATCTGTCTAAGACCCCATTCTAGGTCAAGATGGCTTCCAATGGCCAAATTGAAAGTTCTAAGCCTTAGAGAATATTTTTCTATGAGTTTTAGAAGGTTTAGGTGAATTTGATCCTGACCAGAACCTTGGTTAATCAAGTGGGTCTGTTTTAGGGTTTCAAGAAGTCATTTAATTCACAGGGTACACACAAACCCTTTTCTGTCAATTCCAACCAACTTTTTATGTTGTTAAGAGCTTTTGCCCTGTGTTTAGCCCTTAAGAAAACCCGTTGTTGTACTACAATGGTAAAATTGTAATTTTATCCCTTATTTCTTGCTTTTCTCTCAGAAAGGTTATTCAGTGAATTATGACCTCCAGTTGGTTATGTAGGAACTTTTATTCTCTTTCTTGGGTCAAAATGAGCTAGTTAGGGCTCATGATGGTGTTCCCATCAAGCACCACCACTGCCTTCCCATCCTGCCCATCGTCCTGATTCCTCCCTTGAATTCCCTCCATTGCACTACTAACTTCTTGATTCCCTCTCATATCAGTACTATCAGCCACCACCCTGACAGGTTGCTGTACAACTTCTATCTCCTCCTCCATGACCTCATACTCATGGTGCTTCTTCCTATTCTTAGGTTCTGGGTGATCTACCTTGATAGTTTTATCACATTTAGTCCTACTCCTTCCACTGACAACCTATGCAAAGGATCTTCCTTCCCCTTTCTTGGCACCATTGCCATGGAGGCGACGCTCATTGATTCTTCACATTTTCCTGCCTTACTTATCGTTTACCTCGCTTCTCTCCTTTCTTATTGTGGTTGTAGGTACTCTCTCGAGGCGAGCATAAGAGGTAGATTGGAGTAAAGTGTGGTTGAAGGGTCCGTAAGTCTACCCCCACCTCTCCACCCACTAGATTTCATTCCATCACTTAATAACACAAACCCTAATTAACCTAGGAGTTCTCATAAACCCTAAGGATAGTTTTGATTGTTTGTTTGTCACATCTACCCACCTCACCCTCCACATATAAAAGCAAAATTAAGAAAACCTCTCAGAGGTACACAATCTCTTCTTATTCTTCATACTCAATCGGTAACCCGATTGAAAGATGACTTTTTTCTTTGCGTTATAGTATTTAAGTGGTGGAAAAATCGACTAATAAAAAAGAATGAAAATAACCACTTGTAGAAGAGCGGGTCATGTCCACAGGGAGGCAATTATGCAATAAATTCTTAATTATCTAGTATTATTTCGAATAGTGCGAAATCCCTATTCAAATCTGACATAAAATGCGAAGGAAAGTAGATTCGCAATAACTTAAAAAGATAAAGGTATATGTGTAGTTTTCCCTCATAGAAATCCTCAAAAAATTTATGATGAATTTATGAAATTGTCACGTGACGTGTACTAGAGAAAATTAGTACTTAAGTTAAGCCCAAAAATCAATCTTCAAACTAGTGAATATCAATAACATGCAATTATAATGAAATATGTGTTCATGTGCAATTCTGCCATAATATAATAATAATAAATAAAAATCAAATTATGTGGCAATGGCAATGAATGTAAATACTAATTGGTGTAAAAATAGATTATTTTTGCTCCGACATCCTTGAGAAAGAAAGAGAGAACCAGCGGGCCTTTGGAGAGGCTAAGGAGGATGGTGAGGACGAGGGCTCTCCGATGGTAGCTATGGCATTGACGGAGGTGGCCGGAGGTGGCCGACAGGTAGAGGAGGAGCACCGGTGTGAAGGTTCTGTTGAAGGTTGAAGGTGTTGGTGGCAGGCGGCGTTGTCGCGCGCGTGCTTGCGAGCAGAGGCACGGGTCGGTTGGGAGCGCTAGTGCTCGCTTGTGCGGTCGCTGCGAGTGCTGGAAGGTGCGGGCGCTGTGGTGAGGCAAGATGTCACTCCGCAGGGAGGAGGGGGCGATGCCTGCAGATTAGGCGTGAAGGCAGGCGTGCGGGCGAGGTGGTCTGCAGATGCTGGAGCGCATGTGGAAGGGAGATGGGCACGCGGTGGTGTTGCTGCAGTGCGGTGTAGGAGCGGGAACGAGGCTTGGCTCGATATTGAGGGTGCTTGCGCACGCGCCTGCAGGTGGCGCGGCCATCTGGTGGTGTGGGTGGTGCGGTCTGCATATGGGCGAAGTGGGCAACTGCGGGTGTGGTAGCGCCTGTGGGTGCACCTACAGGGAGGTAGAATACACTGGCGGGTGAGGTAGTGTCTGCAGGCTTGGTGTGCGGGTGTGCTGAGGCGAGATGGTGCTCTGCAGGGAGCACTGGAGAGGTTGGCTGCGGTGGGGCGTGTGGGCGCGGTGCTGCCTTAGGATGCGCTTGCAGGGGCGCTTGGTGGCTTGGCGGTGTAGATGGCAACAGCACCTGTGGGTGCTGGAGAAGTGAGTGCCTGTGGGCACTTGCAGGCAGTGTGGTGTCGTGCAGACGATGAGGTTTTTCCCCGCAAGGGGAAAATGATCCACAGTGCATGCTGGAGATGATGGTGCCCATTCTTCTTTTCCTCGATGATCTTCTCCTCTTTCCCTGCCTCTTCTTTTAACTCCTCTCCTTTACGCGTGCATGAGTTAAGGGATTTTCAAATCCCTTAACAATTTTTGGCCTTATTTGTTGAGGTAGGGTGGCAGAAGAGTAACCCAATGTGCGGGGGGGAGTTGCGGCTATTATCAGAAAATGTGTTGGGGAAATTTATTCCCCCACCCTTGTTCTTTCTGAATATTATTCTTGCAATCATAAAAACAACAAAATCATTACATATTAAGTTATAGAATGTTATAAACTTAAATCATGATGCATACAAATATTCTACAACTTAATTGCAGTTATTAACACACCTAAACAGTACGATTAAAGTTACTTAGATGTAATATTAGTCTATTAAAATGGACTCATCATATACCCCCATGCCTAAGATTTGCTAGTCCCTAGCAAAAATAAAAAATAATAGAAGTAATCAGAAGATTTCTTCATTTCTTATTTCAAAACTTTTGAGATCCAGGCAAATGTGAAGTGCTGATAGCCTAGGAAACAGATCCAAATGAAAGAGTCAATTTACATTGGGAGTTTGTACATCACCCTTTGCAAATATTTCTGTCGAGATGGGCAACAACTTCGCTCGGGGATAAAGCAGACGATAATCTGTAATTTGACCCCGACATTTGGCTTAGGTAGGAGATATCGAGTTGAATGGATTTGTATTTGGTGGCACACATTCATCTGGTGCTACATATATCCTGTGTACTACAGACTCTAGATCTCTAGACTATTAAACAAGTCAACTTTGAGAGAGGCTACACAATTGTGCTCTCTTGATGTTCCTAGGCACTCTATCTTTTCTTTCTTTCTGAGATCACGAATCTCGCCAGATTTAAAAATTGTACTCACTATTTGGTGGCCTCACATGGCATCCACACTTCACTTAAAGTCCTAATAACTCTACAGCTAAGTTAGAGTCCTCAACCAGTATTCGGGCAATCAGAAATACTAAAAGGTAGGTATGGGTCATATTTGGTGGAATGCGAAAGGTGTTTTGTTGCCTCAGAAACAATATTACATTAGAAACTTGGACTTTTTTTTTTGTAATATAACTATTTCTTCTTTTTCTTCTTTCTATTTCTTCTTCTTCTTTTCTCTCTTCCTTTTTTCTTTTTTTTAATTTTTTTTTCTTCTTCTTTTTATTTCTTTTTCAATCAACACAACATGATACGGACTTTTATTTACGAGGCATTATTAGGGATGATGATGGTCAAGAGGAAGTTGTGTGGCTTTTTTGGTGGAAGTGCCTATTCTCGGCACCGGGAAGGAATGGATAGGATAGGTATATTTCTGACCATTGACATTATTACCCTCCTTCAGCCGAGGACTCTATGAAGGACAGTCATAACCATCCATCATAGTCATAGTTTTATTAAGACTCAAAGTACGCACACAAGAATAGAGAGTGAAAACTATGCCTAACTCTAAAGTATCATCATCTAATTATCCAGAACTTAAGAGTCCTTGCATTAGACTTAGCGCACCAGTAATCTCTCTACTTCTTCTCACAAATATGAGGTGGATTTACTAGAAGATAGTATGCCTGACTCCCTATGAACTGTCCAAGGGTTCAGTGGACTACAAATGCTTATTGGTTTTCATCAAGGATCCATTACCAAGTCTACATGCACGTGAAATAAATGTATTGGATTCTAAACTTAGGAGATAATTCCGGAAGAAAAACCTCCAATAACAAAAGTATTTTGCTAAGGACTAACCCAATCAGCTCAAGAAAAGAATTTTTTTTTTAATATATATAAATATGTATGCAAATATTTATAAATGCTATAAACACTATAAACATTCTCTGGTTATACCCCCCCATGCCTAAGACTGACAATGTCCTCATTGGAAAAATATAGACATAGAAGAATATCACCTGAGGAGAGGGGAGGAGCTAAGGCTCCTCAAGCCGTAGTGTGTCCAAAACCTGGCCATCTGAAAGAGTAATATACAGTTTAAGTCGCTGGCCATTTACTTTAAAGCTCGCACTTGAAATCCTAATCTCTACAGCTCCATGAGGGAAGGTATTGATAACAACATATGGCCCATCCCAACGGGACTTGAGCTTTCCAGGAAATAATTTAAGTCTAGAATTGAAAAGCCAGACCCACTGGTTGGGCTCAAAAGTCTTTCTAATGATGTGCTTGTCATGGAAGACTTTTGTATGTTGCTTGTAAGCTTGAGAAGTTTCATAAGCTTCATTACGAAGCTCCTCAAGCTCACTTAATTCTAACATACGTGCTTTTCCTACTTTATCCAGATTTAAGTTAACGTTTTTAATAGCCCAATAAGCTTTATGTTGGATTTCAATGGGAAGGTGGCACGCTTTTCCATAGACAAGATGGAAAGGAGACATGCCCAAGGGAGTCTTATACGCAGTTCTGTAGGCCCAAAGATCGTCATTTAGTTTTTAGACAAATCCTTCCTATCAGGCCTGACAGTTTTTTCTAAAATTCGCTTAATCTCCCTATTAGACACTTCAACTTGTCCACTCGTTTGGGGATGATAAGATGTGGCTATCATGTGGTTGACTTCAAATTTTGGTGTAGTCTTGTGAAGTGTACATTCTTAATGTGAGGTCCTTCATCACTTACGATCGTCCTTGGGCACCCATACCGAGAAATGATATTAGCCTTAACAAAGCCCAAGACCATGGAATGGTCATTGGTTTGTGTGGGTATGGCTTCTATCCACTTTGATACATAGTCAACAGCCACAAGGATGTATTCATATCCGAAGGACACAGGAAAGGGACCCATGAATTCAATGCCCTAAATATCAAAAATTTCAATAGGGAGGATAGGTTGTTGGGGCATCTCATCCCTTTTTCCAATGATTCCCGTCTATTGGCAATGTAGGCATGCACCCACATACGTATGTGCATCTCGGAATAATGTGGGCCACCAAAAATCAGACTGAAGAACCTTATCGGCAGTCTTCTTCCCACTAAAATGTCCCCCACAGTGGAGGTCATGGCAGAAACTCAGAACACTTCTTTGTTCCTCATCAGGGATGCAATGATGAAATAGCTGGTCAGGGCCTATTCTAAAAGGCTTGGGTTCCTCACAGTGATAAAATTTAGCGTTGGCGAGGAACCTGTCTCGCTTCTGCTTGTCCCAAGTACTGGGGGTGATGCCCGTAACCAGATAGTTCACTATGTTAGCGAACCAAGGAGTTTTAGCTTCTACGGCCATTAGAGACTCATCAGGGAAAGTCTCTTGAATACCTCTAGCAGGGTTTGATGCCTCAATAGGGATCCTAGACAAATGGTTTGCTACCACATTCTCAACTCCTTTCTTGTCTTTAATTTCCAGGTCAAATTCTTTGAGTACCAGAATCCAACGAATTACGCGAGGTTTGGTGTCCTTTTTAGCTAGAAGATGCTTAATGGCTGAATGATCAGTGAACACCACAACCTTGGATCCCCAAAGATAAGACCGAAACTTTTCCAGAGCAAATACTACAACAAGTAATTCCTTCTCAGTGACAGTGTAGTTTTGCTGAGGATCCGTAAGGGTCTTGCTGGCATAAAGTAGTACATGAGGTCTGCCATCAACCCTTTGACCTAAGATCGCTCCCACTGCAAAATCATAGGCATCGCACATAAGCTCAAACGGGAGGGTCCAATCTGGTGCTTGGAGAATCGGTGCAATAATGAGGCTTTCTTCAAAGCTTGGAAAGCCTCGCCACATCTTTCATCAAAATCGAAGGAGACATCCTTTGCTAATAGGTCACAGAGTGGCTTAGAGATTTTACTAAAATCTTTAATGAAGCATCTATAAAATCCAGCATGCCCAAGGAAAGATCTAACTTGACGAACATTAGCGGGAAATGGAAGCTTAGAGATGGAATCGATTTTTGCGGTGTCCACCACTAATCCTTTCTTGGAAACTATATGTCCTAACACAATGCCATACTAGACCATAAACTGGCTTTTCTCCCTGCTAAGCACCAGCTTTGCCTCTTCGCAATGGGTTAAGACTTTATCAAGGTGCGAAAGGCATAGGTCAAATGACGAGCCATAAATGGAGAAGTCATCCATGAAAATTTCAACAAACTCGTTGATCATATCAGAAAAGATAGCCATCATACAATGTTGGAATGTGGCATGAGCGTTACATAACCCAAATGGCATTCGGCGGAATGCAAAAGTGCCATATGGACTCGTGAAGGTGGTACTCTCCTGATCATTAGGAAAAATGGCTATTTGATTGTGCCCAGAGTACCCGTCAAGAAAACAAAAGTACTTGTTCCCTACCAATCGTTCCAAAATTTGATCGATAAACGGTAAGGGGAAATGGTCTTTCTGGGTAGCTGTGTTTAAACAGCGGTAATCAATGCAGACCCTCCAACTAGTTGAGGGTCTAGTGGTCACTAGTTCTCCTTGGTCATTCTCCTCCACAGTGATTCCTACCTTTTTCGGAACTATGTGAATAGGACTGACCCATTTACTATCTGAAATGGGATAGATAATCCCTACATCCAGCCATTTCAGAAGCTCCCTTTTAACAACCTCCTGCATATTAGGATTGAGCCTTCTCTGCATATCTCGGAAGGGCTTCACGGACTCGTCCGTGTATATAAGATGCATGCAAAGAGAGGGATCAACACCCTTAATATCAGCAATTGTCCAGGCAATTGCTTCCTTGTGCCTTTGTAAACACTCAAGCAGAGCTCCCTCCTACAATTCAGATAATGCAAATGAGATAATAATGGGGAGCGTGTTATTAGGGCCATTGAAAGCATATTTCAATGTGCTCAGGAGGGTTTTCAACTCCAATTCAGGAGCCTTCTAGATTGAGGGTTTTAGTTGAGATGTCCCAGCCTCAGGCAGCGGATCTACCATCACAGTCCAGGGGGACAGAGACTCAGTGTGTACCCCTAGCAACTCTTCTAGTTTGGGCATTTTCCTTTCAGTTTCTTTAATAATCGAGGGATGGTCCTGAGATATGACCTTCTGAAGGGGATCTCTACATAAGAGTGCTGGAGTAGTCTCTTCAATTATTTCATCAACAACCTCAATCTGAGAACAATCTTCAAATCCGAGTTGCTTGTAAGTATCAAAAACATTCAACCGGATCTTCTTGTTCCCAAAGCCCATTTTAACTACCCCAGATCTACAATTTATAGAGGCATTGGCTGTGGCCAAGAAGGGGCATCCCAGAATACTGGACGGCTTAGTGGGCTTATTAGATGGGTCAGTATCAACTACCAGAAAGTCAATGGGGAAGAAGAAATGCTCAACTCTCACAAGGACATCTTCCAACAATCCCCGCGGTGTCTTAAGTGATCTGTCTGCAACCTGGAGGATTACTGGACTAGTCTTCAGCTTTCCTCCTCACAAAAGGTCGTAGACAGAGCTCAGTAGAATGTTTACCCCTACACCCAGATCGAGCAGAGCCCCGTCAATGTGTTGGTTACCTATAACCACTAAAATATACGGGGCCCCTAGGTCTTTCATTTTGGGTGGTGTTCCATGCTGAAGAATCGAGCTAACATGGTCAGGCAGGATGACCTTGGTTTGGACCTATTTCATAGATCGGTGCTTCTGGGTACACAGGTCCTTAGGAAACTTGGCATAGGACGAAATCTGTTTAATCGCTTCCAACAAAGGCAAGTTAATCTGGACTTGCCTAAAAGTATCCATAATCTCTTCCGTCCTATCCTTGGCTCCAGACGAGCCAACAGAAGATTCCCCAGGAGCAGATAGGCGCTCTGGATAGGGTACCCTCGGCTTCTGGGTAGAGGGGTCGTCATGGCGGCAAAGGGGTGGTGGAAGGACGACATCCTCATAGTAGGTGATTTTTTGTGAGGGAGAGTGGTGTGGCTCTTCCTTGGGTGAGATGGAAGTCGGGTCAGGTGTGGAAGGAGAATTATGAGATGTAACCGTAGGAGTGTTATCAGGCTTGTCAATCTTTTTTCCACTCATCAACATGGTCACTGCTTGGGCGTGCTCCCTGAACACAACCCCCTTGCCCTTAGGGCTCTCCTCAGAAGAGCTAGGCAGCTTCCCCAGATCACGTTGCCTAACTGCTTCAGTAAGATGACCAATTTGGGATTGCATATCAGCAATCATCTTATTCTGAGATTGGATAACCATGTTCTGATGCTCTTGCATTGCTTTCATCATGGCCTTCAGTTCATCCATCTTAGAGGGTTTATTTGGAGGAGGGTTTTCATAAGAAGGTTGGTATGTGGGCTGGGGAGGTAAGGGTCTTGTATTCCCTGAGTTAGAAGCATCAGCTTGCTTCCAAGGGAAGTTTGGATGGTTCCGCCACCTTGGATTATAAGTGTTGGAGTAAGGGTTATTGCGAGGGGGTGGAAACCTTGGGCCACGTTCAAGTCGGCCTGAGTCAACTTAGGGAATTGGGTTGCCTGATGGCACTCCGCAGTGGCGTGCGTAGTGCTTTGGCAAATGGAGCATTCTCTTGAAGCCTGAAAAATAGAAGCTACTTGCAGGTTCATGCTGAGGTTTGCTAAAAGCCTATGAAAGTTTTTATTCAATAGTTGAATCTGATAAGCCAAATCCTGAGAAGCCCCAACTTCATGGGCCTCTATCTTCCTCTGCAAGATTGATGGTTTTCTTTCTTGATATGCAAAGGACAGATGTATGGAGTTGTCACTTAAAGTTTCAAATAATGCCAAGGCTTCATCCTCAGTTCTAGTCATGAAGGTTCCTAAACAGGCTGCATCAATGGTTTGCCTATGTCTTTCAGATAATCCGTTATAGAACCTTTCGACCAACTGCCATCTTGGCACTTGATGGTGGGGGCATAACCTAAGAAGGTCATTAAAGCGGTCCCATGTCTCGTGAAATTGCTCCCCTTCCTGTTGAGTAAAACTCATAATCTCTCTTTTGTAATGGTTGGTTTTACTCATAGGAAAATACTTTTTTAAAAATTCTCCCTTAAGGGTGGCCCAATCATTTACCCTTGCATTGAGGGAGAAAGGAAACGAAGTCCTCATCAGGGCTTCATCAGTAAAGCCCTGCAGCTTCACTGTGGAACAAACCTCGGTGAATTCCTCAAAATGCCGGTAGAGGTCCTCCCTAGTAGTACCATAAAAAGAGGGCAATAAAGATATGGTACTGCTCTTGATCTCATACGAATTATCCCCTGCCGGTCGTCTTAGTGCTTGTGCAAGTTGGTTAGTAGGAATAAAATAGTCCCTTAGGGTCCTTTGTTGCTTTGCACCTTGCTCAGCCATTCATTCTTTTTCTTCTCCTAGGTTAGCTCTCCTAAGAATTCTCTCAGGCTCAAGATCAAACACTAGACTACCCTCAAGAGAGCCTCTACCAAGCATACAAAACACAATTAAGAATTTTTTTTTTTATTGAGTACGTCAAACCTTCACTCCAAAGATAAGTCAAAAGATCAAGACTTATCCCTCCGTTCCCACGTAAATGGTATAAGAGGGGTGTGGACTTGAAATCTTAACCTTCTTTATTGTGGATGTCGAATTAGTTAATAAAAATGGCCAAACAAGTTTTTCACTGCAATTATGTGTCTTAATTCAACCTTCGAGTGCCCTAGGACCTATACTTTTCTTCGATGATACTCCCAGGTGATTAAGTGGGAAGTTACTCCAAGAATGAAAGGGATGCAAGTAGGGTGAACCCTTCCTTTAGGCGATGCGTATGCGGTGCCCCTTAACTACCCTTTCATTGCTTTAAGGGGTGTCCCCCTCCGTGGAGTATCAAAACACTTGATCAAAAGATAGTATCACCACCACCACAAAGAACAATAGGAGGGTTTACATCAATAAAGAGATCAGTGCCTATAGCCTTAAGGGATCGAGCCTTAGTGCGGTGCCTAATGTGCGTGCTCAGTGTCAGAAGTGTGCAACACATCGCAAATCTTTGTAATTTCTTTTGAAATCGCAGACAAGTCCATTAGAATCAGATCAAATGTGAATTGCTTTTAGGGTTGAATTTGATTATTAGTTCCGCTTTTAGTTATGTGACCACTGAATTAGTAAACTCAAACAACTTGGTGGTCTTGAATTTAAAATTGAATGCAAATGCGTGAACAGGAACTGGATGCAAAAGTTAGAATGATATACCTGTCTCTAGCAATCTTCGTGCTAATATGCTTGCAATGCAATAATAAGATCTAATGAGCTGCTCAATCACCCCTAAATGCGTGCACCTAAGGGCATGCAACTTCTAAATAGGCAGCTCGATATTTCCTTTATTGGTTTTTAAAAGCAAGCAAGCAGAAAATATAATCATGCATGCACCAAAAATATTGTAAGCCCTAATAGCTAAAAAAAATGCTGGGACAAATCCCCAAAAATTCAGCCGCAATTACTACAAGGGTGAAAAGACAGAATTAAATTTGTGACGACGGAGAATCCTCTACGAAAATAGGATCTTGGTCTCCTTCATCTTTTCCTCGTGTGGCTTAACTCGTGGTTGCTGTCGCCTCTTTGTTGCGCCTCCTCACCTCTTCAGATTCCTCGCACAATAATCAAAATGATTAAATAATTTTGCAACTCAGAAGATTTAAAAATAATAAAGTAAATCTATTGCATCTATTGCCTCCCCGGCAACAGTGCCAATTTGAAAGATGACTTTTCGCTTTGCGTTTAGTATTTAAGTGGTGGAAAAATCGACTAGTAAAAAATAATGAAAATAACCACTCGCAAAAGAGCAGGTCCTATCCAGAGGGAGGAAATTAAGCAATAAATTCTTAATTATTTAATATTATTTCGGATAGTGCGAAATCCCTATTGAAATCTAACATAAAATGCGAAGAAAAGTAGATTCGCAATAACTTAAAAAGATAAGGGTATATGTGCAGTTTTCCCTCACAGAAATCCTTAATAGATTTATGATGAATTTATGCAATTTTTACATGACGTGTACTAGAGAAAATTAGTACTTATGTTAAGCCCAAAAAAAAAACTTCAAACTAGTAAATATCAATAACATGCAATTATAATCAAATATGAGTATTCATGTGCAATTCTACCACAATATAATAATAAATAAAAATCAAATTATGTGGCAATGGCAATGAATGTAAATACTAATTGGTGTAAAAATGGAGCATTTTTGCTCTCTCCTCCTCGCGAAAGAAAGAGAGAACCGGCGGGGCTTTGCAGAGGCTAAGGAGGACGGCGAGGACGAGGGCTCTCCGATGGTGGCTGTAGTGTCGACGGTGGTGGCCGGAGGTGGCCAGCGGGTAGAGGAGGAGTGCCGGTGTGAAGGTTCTGTTGAAGGTTGAAGGTGCTAGTGGCAGGCGGCGTTGGCGCGCGCACGCTTGCGACCAGAGGCGCAGGTCGGTGGGGAGCACTGGTGCGCGCTTGTGCGGTGGCTGTGGGTGCTGGAAGGTGCGGGCGCTGCGGTGAGGCGAGATGGTGCTCTACAGGGAGGAGGGGGCGATGCCTGCAGGTTAGGCGCGAAGGCAGGCGTGCGGGCGAGGTGGTTTGCAGATGCTGGAGTGCGCATGGAAGGGAGATAGGCGCACGGTGGTGTTACTGCAGTGAGGTGCAGGAGAGGGAACGAGGCTTGGCTGGAGATTGAGGGTGCTTGTGTATGTACCTACAGGTGGCGCAGTCGTCTGGTGGTGTGGGTGGCGCGGTCTGCAGATGGGCGAAGTGGGCAACTGCAGGTGCTGTAGCGCCTCTGGGTGCGCCTGCAGAGAGGTGGAATGTGTTGGCGGTGAGGTAGAGCCTGCGGGCTTGGTGCACAGGCATGCTGAGGCGAGATGGCGCTCTGCAGGGAGCAATGGAGAGGTTGGCTGCGGTGGGGCGTGCAAGCGCTGTGCTAAGCTAGGGCACGCTTGCAGGGGTGCTTGGTGGCTTGGCGGTGTAGATGGCAGCAGCACCTACGGACACTGGTGAAGTGAGTGACTATGGGCACTTGCAGGCAGTGTGGTGTGGTGCAGACGATGAGGCTTTTCCCCGCAAGGGGAAAATGATCCACAGTGCATGCTGGAGATGGTGGTGCCCATTCTTCTTTTCCTCAATGATCTTCTCCTCTTTCCCGGCCTCTTCTTTTAACTCCTCTCCTTTGCGCGTGCGTGAGTTAAGGGATTTTCAAATCCGTTAACTATTTCTGGCCTTATTTGTTGAGGAAGGGCGGCGGAAGATTAACCCAATGTGCGGGGGGGAGTTGCGGCTGTTATCAGAAAATGTGTTGGGGAAATTTATCCCCCCACCCTTATTCTTTCTGAATATTATTCCTACAATCATAAAAGCAACAAAATCATTACATATTAAGTTATAGAATGTTATAAACTTAAATCATGATGCATACAAATATTCTACAACTTAATTGCAGCTATTAACACACCTAAACAGTACTAAAGTTACTTAGATGTAATAATAGTCTATTAAAATGGACTCATCACCAATCTTTGGAACCGGTACACTCATCAACATATAATTGAGTAGAAATCAGATTAGGTAATCATTTGTGTGCCTAACTAAGTGGTGGATCGAGCCAATTGTTTGAGTTAATTGGGCCACACCACTTCATTTAAAATCAACTCATCAAGTAGCTGCCACATATGTTCAACTTTTAGGGATTTACCAGGCACTCCACATTCTTTTAAGCTTTAAAGGAAAACATCTTCACTTGTGCTTTCAAAACCTGGTGTGCCAACTGAACTTGATTGAATACACCAAAAGTTGAATCCTAAAAGCTACTAGGCAAGATTTAAATCCTAAAATTCACTGCATCCAAAATAATCTTGCTTGAAAATCATTGGTTGTGCACGCACACACATATCAGTTAATCATTAAGGGCATAACCCAGATAAAGGGCCAATCACAATCCAAAGCACATTCAAACCTGACCCTAATTAAAAGAGGGTAGAAATTGGCCTTAAGGATTGGGCTCTCTCTTCCGAGCCCAGACTAAGATTATTTTCGATTAGTCTGTTTCTACCATTCAATATGATGTCTAGCTAGGGGAGTAAATCAAATGATCACGGTTGAGGGGTACACTAGGAACCTGAGGCACAAGCCAAAGGAAGAAACTTCTCCCTAGTCCCTCCATCTAACTGGTTGGATTGACCATAAAGAAGTAGATCAAATTGATTCTTTATCTCAAGACAGGTTTTGGGAGTCTGTAGGTCTTTAGGCTAGCCCACCTAAGGACAAGTTTGTTTGTTTGTACTATAGGGCACCTTTCTTGCTCCTGTTCTATCATGGATCCTTCCAGATTCTACACGCATTCCCATTCTTATCCTCCTAATACATCTTATTCCTAAAATGGTTATTATTCCAACCAGACTTATTCTCATCCATCTTTTAGTTGGGATAATCCTGATTGGGGATACAGTTTTGGACCTCCGTCTTTAGGATTTAACCCTGGACACCATGATCTTAATTCTTATCCTTCTCTAAGCTACACTGATTATAGATCATCACCCCCATTTGGACAACCTAATATGATCTACAATCAAGAAGGATGCACTGATCCTTACCCCTCCCCAGAATACAATGCCTTTAAGTCATCACCACCTTATGAACAACTCGAAATGACCTATTATCAGGGAGCGTGTCAAGATCCTCAATTGGTTGATTTCCGTACATTGAACCCAAACCCACCCAACCCTGAACCAAACCATTTGGTTCAGGTTAACCAGGTACAAGAGAAGGTGTTGGTTAACTTGAGAAATACTATACAATCTTTAGAAGCTCAGCCAACACCTTGTATTGAAGACTTGGAGCCCCTATTTCAAATGATTGATGATCTTAACAAGTATCTGTTGGATTGGCTCCAGGATGTTAAGGATAAGGGCTTGGGTGAGTTTTTACTTGGGAAATTATTGAAATTGAGGATGAGATTTGTGGTTGCTTTAGTTCAATCTTGGGATGATTCCCAGCTTGAACCCCCTTTGGGAGAGCTAATGTCAGAACCCGCTCAGGCACCTGTTGGGGGGACATGTGTTACGAGATCAAGTTTGACCAAGTTATTCTAGTGTAATCAAATAAAGATGATTTGACTTCTTCACCTGAGATCCCTTAGCTTGGGTAAGAGGAGATGTATGTTTCCATGGATCAGAAAGTGATTGATAATTTTGAGACATACATTAATGAGGATTCAGATTTCTTTGATTCTAAAGGTGAAGAATCATTATGCGAAGTCTCACATGAGTTTACATAATACGATTTTAGTAAGACAACTAGGCTTGAGGAATTCGATAAATCATTTAATGGCCCTGAAATTGAGGAACTTGATCCTGTTGGGGCTCACGTGGAAAATTTGGATCCTATTCTGAAGGATTCAACTTATAGCCTTGATCGTCAATCACACCAATAGAGTTTGCTGACGATTTTGAATTTGAAATCACTAAACCCAAGGCCATTCTAATTCAGTCACATCTTTTAGACTTAGACAATTCAGACTAGGTGGTTAATGTGTAGGAGGTCTCAAAATTTCAAATCTTGATTATGGAGGATAGAAAGTGGGAAATGATGATATGGGAAGTTAATTCCAGAGGAAGCGAAAGACCGAGTCTAAGGGTTCCAATTTGTCTAAAACTACCTTTCTACTAGGACCCCTATGACATCTTCTCAGAGGTTGCTCAACCAAAACAAACATTCATTGATTATCCTTTTGAGCATGATCTCTCTGTTATCTGACTTTTTGGTCTTGGGTTGCATCATCACAAATCGCAGGCTCGACCCTGCTTGCAAGCTAATTTCAAGTTCTGGGTAATTTTTATCTAGAACCTCAGATATACCCGAGCAAGGGGTATGGGTCTGCATCATAACCTGGCCCACATCTGTGGACATCTACTGGCAGGTGTTGAGGTGAATCTTTTTATTCTGATTCTGACATGCACCTACGAATTCTTTGTTTCTTCTTTATTTGTATAGTGTGCCTAGCTAAAGGCACTAACTTCAACACATATATAGGCTCTTTTCATTTCGGAGCCAACCTGTTATTCACACAATGCATGTGCTTTCTGCTCTATTCAACTCTATTTCATGTCTTTTAATACAATGAGGATATTGCGTTAGATAGGCATGGGGGGGGTGGATATTCATTACTGAATCATCTTGTTAGCTCCGTTATTTCTTTTTATTTTCTCTTTCTTTTTGAAAAAAAAATTTGAATTAGGGAAGAATATTTGGCGACTAGGACTTTCCAATCTTAGGAAATAATACAGTAGGATCTGAACACAAAGAACCTTCGGGTCTTTGGGCTTAATCAGCTCGGGTATCCACTAAAATGTGGATTTGTTTATCAGATCCTCGCCATCATGAATTCTATTTCAATTTGATTACATAAGTTGGGGTGATAAGTACATGACTTATCAACTCACCCTCTGTTTAGAGGAAACTTTAAGTCTAAGCATCTACACACTATTCACACTGACTTGTTGTTCGGTAGTTTTAATGAAAATTGGGCAGCTAATGAACCTTCGAGGGTGGTATGGCTAGCAAGTTATCATGGGTAACTGATGTAAACACATCCTTTTAGGTTAAAATGCCTATTCAAGAATGTTCCTAGGCTTAAATTTGCATTTCATGTTATAAATATAGTATGCATCATTATGCTTTTATGGTCAGGAGAGAAGGGTATTTATTTCGGTGCCTTGAATTAACGATTCGACTACATGGATCTGATCAAGATGACAATCGAAGTCCAACGCCGTCGAAATCGCCTCGATCGAAGTCCCGTAGCACCATATGCAGTCCGAGGAAGATCAACAGCCAAGGGACTAGGTGATATAATTCAGAGCTTCAAATTACAAATCCGACCATGGAGATGAATTTGGGTCGACGATCGCAGCCTAATGACACAAAGATCGACTCAATCCGACCTCTGTAGCAGCTCTTACAACGAAAAGAAGATGGATGTCCAAGATTACGCCACGTGGCGTAGCCTAAGCTGCCCATGCACACGCACGTGCCATTGCACACGACAGCAACGCGGGTGAGCGCATGCATGTAGAGGCACACATGCACACAGCGTAGCACCACCATGTGAGTGTGTGTGCGTGCGACATGGCACGCGGAATGCGTGCCAGCATAGTGGATGGTGGGCGCATGCTCGGTTGGCACCTGCCTACAGCGACGCATGAGCTGGATCTACAGTGATGCTTACAGCCATCGCTAATTCTTCGCGTGCCAGCAATGCCAGCTGTGGGCTTGTGCAGTCATGAGCTGCCTACAGCGATGCTTCCAGCGATGGCCTGGAGGTCACTAATGTTCCCATACCTATTTTTACCTCTTCTCCTCCACTATAAAAGGACCACCCCCTCCCTTCCAAGCCATCTCAACCTACTCTACTCCCACCTACTCCTAAGCTCTACCAAGCCAACCAAGGCTCCGTTAGAGCTTACTCTCAAGCTCCCAAGGATTCTATTAGTGTAGTGAACCTCTGCCTCACCAAATATTACTCCATCTTCCCATCCCCATTCATAGGTTGCCTTAGTGCCGTCCTCCCACCTCTATTCCAGTAGCAGATCATCTCTGCCTTCTCACCTCCATTCTGGAGCCACGCCGAAGCTTTCCTCAACCCGATGTCCTCCTGCATCTCACCTCTGTCATCCCACTCCTCAGCTCCTTCGTCTGAGCTTCTGCCAGGTGCCATTATCTCGCCGAATAGCAGATTCTGAAGATTTCTTCTCACCTCCCTCTCTTTTTATGCTTTCATAGTTGATTTTAATTGACATTGAAGTGATATCTATATCATATTTGTTCCATATCTCTAGTCTTCTTTCAAAAACACAAAAGAAAATAACAAAACCCTAAAACACCAAAAAGAAACAAATCGAAGCGCCGTTTTCAATTAAAGTAAACATCGCCTCCCTGTGTTCGACCTGGGACTCCCTTGGAGTTTCAGTATAAATTTTATTTGACCACTAATTTTGCAACTACGATGGCGGGTTACTTGCAACCCTGATTTCAAACTCGCGAAACCCGTGTGATCATTTTGGCACCGTTGCCAGGGAGCCAACGGAATTTACTTTATTATTTTCTACAATCATTTTGCATTTACATAGCACTAACCCTGCTTGTCTTTGATGTACTGTCTTGCAGGTACTCTAGCATGGAGATCTAAGTGTGGTAGACCGGGGTAAAGTGCGGGTAGAGTGTTTTGTAAGTGTCCCGCACACCACCCCCACATTAGTTTTCACTCTAATACCTAATAACTCAAAGCCAAATCAACTTAGGTGCTTTTTATAAACCCTGGGATAGATTTGGTTGTTTATGTGCCACCTCCACTCACTTTGCCATCCACATAAATAAAAAAAAAAGTGTTATCTGATTGTGGGATTTTCTGAAAGAGACACACCTTAACACCCACAACTCTCAACTTAAGGCGCACCACTCCACTTTGATTCTACCACTTAGCTAGGATGAAACCTGTGGACCCGGTACACTTAATTCAACACACAAATAAGTGAGTAGAAATTTGAACAGGTCAAACATTTCTATGTGCCTTAACTAAGTGGTGCAATAGGCCAATTGATTGAACTGTTTGGGCCACACCACTTAAGTTAAAAGCGATTCATCAATTAGCTTGCCACTTAGGGTTGATTTTTAGGACTGAACCAGGCACTCCACATTTTATTTCTGATTTTTAAAGGAATATATCTACACCAGTGCTTTCAAAACTTGGAGTGTTCTATTGAACCTTGATTGAATATGCCTAAAGATTAAACCCTAAAAGCTACTAAACAAGGTTGAACCCTGAAAGACACATCATCAAATAACCTTGTTTGAAAACCCTGGATGTGCACGCACACACATTTTAACTGATTATTAAGGGCACAACCCATCTAAACGGCCCATCACATTTCTGAAGCACCATTGTCCCAAGCCTAACTAAAATTGATTAGACATTGGCCCTAAGGACTGGTTCACTCATCGAGATCCAGATTGAGATTGTTCATGATTAACCTGCTTATACTAGTCAATCTGATGTCTAGCTAAGGGAGTAGCGTCAAATGACCGCGACTGGGGTGTACACTACGAACCGAAGGCGCAAGCCAAAGGAAGAACCTTCTCCCCAGTCCCTCCTAACTGGTTGGATTGCTTGGACATAAGTAGAGTAAATCATCCATAATCTTAGGGCAGATTCTGAGAGTCAGTAGACCTTTAGGCTACCCAACCTAAGGATAGGCTTGTATTCTTGTGTTGTAGGGCTCCTTCTTTCTCTTCTGATTTCCCTCCTTACTTCACCGTGTACTCTTCAACATCTTACAAACATTTCCAACCCTATCCTCCTATCACCACTTATCCCTAAGATGATTACTATCCCAGCTTGACTCATAATTACCCATCCACTAGTCGTGATAACTTTGATTGGGGATATGAATCTGGACCTCAGTATCTAGTGTCTAACCCTGGATAACAAGACTATGATTACTATCCTTCCCAGAGCTATAATGATTATAGATCTCCACCCTTTGATGATCAACCTAACCAGATCTGCAACCATGAAGGATATGCTGATTATAACACTTATCCTCCCCAGAATTATGCTGAATAAGGTCACCACTATTCCTTGAACAACCTGAGATGACCTACTATTAGAGAGGAACCTGAGAACCTAAATATCTTGACTAACCTAGAATGAACCCAAACCAGCCAACCCTGAATCGAACCAGTCGGTTCAGGTGAACTAGATCCAAGATAGGGTGTTTGCTAACTTGAGGAACACCACACAATCTTTAGAAGCCCAGCCAACACCATGCACTGAACCATTGGATCCTCTGATAAAAATGATCGATGAGCTGAATAGCTCTTTCCTGTATTTGCTCCAAAGTGTTAAGGATAGGGACCTGGGTGAGTTTGTTCTTGGGAAATTGTCGAGGTTGAGGATGAAATTTGTGGTTGCCCTACTCAAATCTTTGGATGATTCTAAAGATTAACCTTCTTCAGGAGAGCCAATGTCTAAACCCACTCAGGCACCTGTCGGGGGGATACATATTCTGAGATTGGAGATGACCAGGTTGGTCTAGAGCAACCCTTTGAGGATGAATCGAGTTTCTCACCTAAAATCCCTGAGCTAGGGAGCGAGGAAAAATGTCTCTTTGAACCAGGAAATGACAATCAATTTTGAGACATATGTAAATAAGGATCATGAATTCTTTGACTCTGAGGGTGAAGAATCTCTTAGTGAAGTCTCACTTGAGCATAAGGAAGATAATTTCAGTGAGACAAACGGGCTTGAGGAATCTGATGAACCATTTAAAAGCCCATTCATTAAAGATTTGGATTCAGTTGGGGCTAACTTGGAAGATTTGAATCCTAATTTACTAGAAGATTCATTCAATAGCCCCATTCCTCATCTGTACCCCTAAGAGCTGACTTCTGAGACAATAATGCCCATGTCATTCTTGATCCAGTCATGATTATTGGACTTGGGTACTTTAGATGGGGTGTACAACAATTTGGAGGTCCTGGACATATTGATTTCAGAGGATAGGAAGTTCGAATTAAAAATCTGGGAAGCTAATTATGAGGGAACTTTGATTTTGGATACAAGGGTTTCTGTTAACCTAAAACCACCTACTTTCTACTAGGACCCTTACGATATCTTTCACAAGCGACCCACACTCAAAATAACTGATTATTTTTCTGAGCTAGATGTTAAGTAGACAACCGCACCTATTGAACCATCTTTACCCGTTGTCCAACACTTTGGTCTTGGGTTGACACCACTAAACTGCAGGCCCAACCCCACAAACACAACAACCTTCTATTCCGGGTGATTTTGATCCACTCAACCCTAGGGCATGGGTCTGCATCACAATTTGGTCCACATCAGTGGACATCTTCTATTAGCGGGTTGGAGGATCAATATTTTTATTTTGATTCTAACCCACACTTGTGAATTCTCAATTTCTTTGTATGTATATTATACCTAGCTCAAGCCATTAAACATAGCATTTTTGTATACTCTCTTCTCTTTGCGGAGCTGACCTGGTTGTCATGAAATTCAGGTGATATTTTGCTTACTCTACCCTTTTCATGTCGTTGTTTTTACAATGAGGACATTGCATCATTTAGGCATGGGGGAGTGGATAATCAATTCCTGAAATCATTTTGTTAACTCCATAGAATTTCTTTTAGTTTCTTATAAAATAAAAGAAAATTGAAAATTTTAAAAAGATAAAAAAAGAAAGAAATTAGGAAAAGAGAACTTAGGCATTTGGAAGTTATTAACTTTAGGAAATGATATGAGAGGACCTAAACACTTAGACTCTTTAGGTCTTCAAGGTTAATTACCTTGGTGTCCACTCGAATGTGGACTTAGCCTCAAGTCCTCACCAACTAAAATTCATTTTAAGTTGGTAAATAAATAGGGATGATAAGTATGCAACTTATCAACCCGCCCTCTGATTTAGGGGGACTTTAAGCCTAGGCATCTACACACTTCTTTTTACACTGACTCACTTTTTGGTGGTTTCTTCAAAAATTGGGTAGCTAATGAACTATCTAGGGTGGTATGGCTAGCAAGTTGTCGGTGGTAACAGCTCATCGACAGGTTTTCCAGTGCCCAGTCACAAGGCCACTTTTGTTGTACTTCCTTTAGGTAAATTCTAGATCAGGGAAGCCAACTACTTCAAAAAAAAAAGGGAAAAAGAAAAAGAAAAAAAATATATGTATAGAAAAAGGAGAAAAAAATAAATAAAACCGCACTTCATCGCATGAGTATGGCTGGCAAGTTGTCGTGGGTAACAGTCCATTGGCTGGTTGTCTAGAACCCAGCTAAAAAAATACATAATAATTCCCAAAACACTTAGGGAAGAAGCGGGGAAGTAGAATAAACTAGGGAGATATACACTGGGTTTGTCCTTGTGTTGACCTCATAAATAAAAGTAGGGAGAAAGCTACTCTTCTAAAAGATAAATCACTAGGCAAGGTCACCTAGGGTCGTAGAAACCCGAAGTCCGTTTTAACGACTGCCTAGTGAGTCTTTCACTCTTTTCACAAGATGCTTAGCACTTAGAGTCCTTTTTGAGTGTTGGGTGGATCAGGTAGATGTAAAAAGTTATCTCAGAACTCTCAAACTCCAAAAGTACAAAAAAATTAGAAAAGAAGAAAAATAAAAAAAATGTATCTTCCCTTTTCAAATAAGGCGAAAACTTAGGAGGTTTGCATTCTGGCAAGCACCCAGGTACTGTTGAGTTTTCATTATTTAGGACCACAGCTGAAATTCTCTATTGTTAATAAATGACTTAGGCCAAACTGATCTAATTCCAACTCTGCTTTTATACATAGCATGTAGTTTAATTTTGCTGGGGACTAGCAAAAGATAGGCAAGGGGGTATGATGTAAAAAAATTTTTTTGGGTTAAAATGCATATTCATGCATGTTCCTAGGCTTAGATTTGCATTTCTTGATATAAATGTAGCATAGCATGCATCATTATGCATTTAGAGTAGTTGTATAAAACTTAGGTTAATTGTGTCCTTTTCATGGTCTGGAGAGAAGGGTATTTATTACAGAGCCTCGGATTGATGATTCGACTGTACGGTTTTGATCAAGACGATGATTGGAGTCCAATGCCTTCAAAATAACCTCGATCGGAGTCCCGTAGCACCATAAGCAGTCTAAGGAAGATCAATAGCCAAGCGATTAGGTGATATAATTCAAAGCTTCAAATGACAAATCCGACCATGTGGATAGATTTGGGTCGACAATCGCAGCCTAACGGCATGAAAATCGACTCCATCCAACCTCTGTAGTAGCCCCTACAACAAAAAGATGGACGGCCAAGAATACGCCACATAGCATAGCCTAGGCCGCCCATGCGCATGCACGCACCACCGCACACGCAGAGCAGCGCGGGTGCGCACACGTTTGGAGGCACGCATGCGCATAGTGCAATGTTAGCGCGTGAGCATGCACACACGCGACACGGCGCGCGAAGCACGCGGTAGTGCTGCGGCAGCGTAGGCACGTGCTTGGTTGGCGGCAGCCTACAGTTACACATGAGCTGGATCTACAGTGACGCTTACAGCTGTCACTAATTCTTCATGCACCAGTAAAGCCAGCTATGGGCATGAACTGCCTACAGCGACACTTCCAGTGATGGCCTGGAGATCACTAATGGTCCCATACCTATTTTTGCCTCTTCTCCTCTACTATAAAAGGACCTACACCCCCTCCCTTCCATGCCATTCCTGCCCACTCTACTCCCACCTACTCCTAAGCTCTACCAAGCCTACCAATGCTTTGTTAGAGATTACTCTCAAGCTCCCAAGGCTCCTATTAGTGTAGCAAACCTCTGCCTCGCCAAATATTCCTCCATCTTCCCATCCCCATTCATAAGTCGCCTTGGAGCCGTCCTACCACCTCCATTCTGGTAGCAGATCATCTCTGCCTTCTCACCTCCGTTCCAAAGCCACGCTGAAGCTTTCCTCTACATGACATCCTCCTTCATCTCAACTCCGTCGTCCTACTCCTCACCTCCTTCATCCGAGCTTTCGCCAGGCACCATCATCTCGCTGAACAGCCGATTCGAGAGATTTCTTCTCACCTCCCTGTCTTTTTATGATTTGATAGTTGACTGTAATTGTCATTGAAGTGATATCCATATCATACTTGTTCCATATCTCTGGTGATTTATTCCGCTTGTCTTCTTTTTTTAGAAACAAAAAAAAAAATAAAACCCTAAAACAACAAGAAATAAATCGAAGCACGATTTTCAATTAAAGTAAACATCGCCTCCCTGTGTTCGACCTGGGACTCCCTTAGAGTTTCGGTATAAATTTTATTTGACCACGAGTTTTGCAACAATGATGACAAGTTATTTGCAACTCTAATTTCAAACTCGCGAAACCCGTGCCATCAGTAACACCCCATAGGTAGGTTGTCTAGAGCCCAACCACAGGACCATTCTTTTCCTATTGCCTTTAGGTAAATCTTGGACCAAGGAAGCCACCTACTTAAAGAAAAAGAAAAAAGAAAAGGAGAAAAGAAAATAAAAGAAAATAAAAGAAATAAGCCACACTTCACCACATGAATATGGCTGGCAAGATATCATGAGTAACAGTCCATTAGTAGGTTGTCCAAATCCCAGCTCAGGAAATGCACGTTTAATTCCTAAAACACTTTGGAAGAAGTGGAGAAGTAGAATAAGCCGGGGAGATATACACTGGATTCACCCTTGTGTTGACCCCATAAAAATAAAAGTAGGTAGAAAGCTACCGATCGCATAGATACACCTTTAGGCAAAATTCTTTTTAAGGACACCCAGGGGCATAGAAACCCAAAGTCCGTTCTGATTGCCGATCAACAAGTCAATCACATTCACAAAAAGTTGCTTAGAACTTAGGGTTCTCATCAAATCTTAGGTGGGTTGAGTGGTCGTAGAAAGCCACTCTGTAACACTAAGCTCAAAAAACCAAAAAAAATAGAAAAGAAGAAAAAGGAGAAAAAGAGATCCTTCTTTGTATAAGGCGAGGGCTTGAGGTGGTTTGCATTTTGGTAGATACCTAGGCACTGTTGTGTCTTTGAAAGTTCAGGTCCTAAGTTGAAATTTCTTAATGTTGAAAATGACTTTTGCCTGAGTAATCCAATCGTAATTCTTTTATAAATAGCATGTAGTTATTGCTAGGGACTAGCAAAAGATATGCTTGGGGGTGTGATGTGCATACATCTAAATAGCCAAAAAAGTCTATTATTGCATGTTTATAGTACCATATTACCATCATGCATTGTAAATATTGCATAACACGCATAAACATGCATTTAGGTCAAATTGCATAAATTGTATAGTAATTGTCTCCTTTTATGGCCAGGGATAGGGTGACTTTTAATCGAGGATTCGGACATAAGATCCAACCATATGGATCTGATCAGGGTGACAACGGGAGTTTGATGCGAAATACGCGTGATTTGTAAAAGCTGGTTTTTAACGTCGTTGTAACACGCGAATTCGCATATATTTTTAAATTTACATCCTAGATAGGGGAGTATCTAGGGTCGTCCAAGGAGGCAAAAATTGCAATTCAATTATCTTGCTAAAAACACATCTCAACTTTCTTTTTGGTATTTTAACAATATATTATTTTTTTTGTGTTTTGAAATAATACGGGCAAAGTGCAAATTGTGACAAAAGAGTCCTAACACCTACAATGCTAAGCTGAAACTTAAGAGATTAAAAAGTCCACTACCTAAGCTCACTCTAGGCAAGTGGAGGCCTAGAGTAATTAGGGAGTAGAAGTAGAATAAATGCTAGAACTACAGTAACAATTGCAACAGAAAATTAAAAAGAAGGTAATTTAATTAACTCAAATTTGTGTTCTTTTTCCAAGACAAGTAGAGGAATGCTTCTACTAGAAATAAAAAAATTTTAAAAGTAATAAAAGAAACACAAATCCTCTTGCACAAATTTGTGAAGAACGGAGACTTCTTGCTCCAAGCCTAGCTGCTCCTTAGCTTGAAAAGATGGCCTCCTTCTCCTTCCTTGAGAGCTCCTCCAAGGTGGAAGCTACAACCTTCAATGCCCTCCAACAAGGGGTGGGCGTGCACCACCCTCAAAAGCTACTCCAAGGTGGCGTGGACCACCTTCAACATCTCCTCCAAAGATCTTCCTTGCCTGGCTTCTCCTTTGGCTGGCGTGGGCACAAGAGAGAAGGGAAGAGGGGAAGGCACCAAGGGGACAGAATATCCCCTTAATCTTCTTCTTCTTCTTCTCTCTTGGCCGTGGGCTTCTAGGTAGAATTTGAGAGGGAAATTGCTAGCCAAGGATGGTTTGAATGGTGGTGGGTAGTGGTCTTTTTATAGGGTAGGATGGGGGGTTAAGGAGCCCCTTGAAATGGAGGGCTAAGATGGAAGGATGGAGGTGGTTGGTGATCCTATGGCCAACGACATTTGCCGCCAACCCAAGGGACTCCTAGGGAGTGGTTATGGGTGGTGAAACCCCTTGAAGTTTGACCCAAAATAGCTTCTAGAAGGGGGTCTTAGGTGGCGCCAAGAAAGGTTCTAGAAGGAGGGCGTATGTGGAGGTTGGAGATGGGTTTAAGGGAAATTGTGTGGTGGAGATGAAGGGGACTTTTAGAGGGAAAAGTGGTGCCAAAAAGGGGGCAATTAGGGTGGTTTTGGCATCACTTTTTGGTGTCTTTTGGTGGTGGTGAGTAGGCTAGGTTGGCACCAAGTAGGTTGGCTTATTTGGAGCTTAGGTGGAGCTAGTTGGCTGGAGTTGTTAGGTGGGTTTTTGGGGTGGTAAAAGCCAAGGAAGTTGGAGCATAGCTAATGGAGGAGTAGAGGTGGAGGTGTTGGAGCTAGGGTTTGGAGGGAGGAGCTAAGGAGGAGAAGTCTGGAGCTAAAACTGGAGCTAGCTGCTGCTGAAGAGGCTAGCATTGAGCTACTCTAGTTGGCCTAGCTTGCTAGTTCTGTGCTAGCTGCTAAGCCAAGCTAAAGTGAGCTGGGTTCTACCATGATGAGCTGAGGTGAGCTAGGTTTCGTGCTCCCGGGGAGAATCAAGCTGGTTGAGGTAGCTAAGGTAGCTTAGCTCAACTGAGTTGAGCTAAGCTGAGTCCCCGAGAGCTGGACTTGTGCTTCTTGAGCTGGGATGAGTTCTTCTTCAGCTGGCTGGAGTTGAGTGGAGTTTGATGTAGATGGATTTGAGTTGGGATGAACTCCTGTCAACTCAGCTGAGCTAGCTAGAGCTCCCTGTGGACTAATGGGAGCTGAGATTAGCTAGACTCAGCTAAGTTGAGCTGGATCTGAGCTGACTTGAGCTAGGGTGAGCTAAGATGAACTCTCTTGAGCTATCATTCAGCTGAGATTAGCTCAATGGAGCTGGGATGAGCTAACCCTAATTCAAGTGAGCTAGGTTCCAGCTGTGGTGAGCTGGATCTAGTTGATTTCCAGCTAGTCTGAACTCCTTCTTCACCAATTGCCTTCTTGAGTGCTAGAGTTTTAGGGATCTGTATATCTGTTCATCCCTAACACTCACAAAAAAAATTAAAACAACAAAAGAAAATGCTATGCATGCCTAACCTAGCTAATGCCTAAATGCAGCCCAAAAACCCTTTTGCGGAATAAATCCCTAAGAGCTAGGTTTGTTTTAATGCATAAGAATGATGATAAACTGGTGTTTATCACACCCCTATGCTTATCTTTTGCTAGTCTCTTAGCAAAACTTCAAATTTTTTGGAAAATGGAATTTTTGGGAAATCCAAATTTTTTGACTTTTGAGGAGAAAAAGATTAAGGGACCTTGGTAGATCAAAACATAGGAGGTATGGGATTTATTAAAGATAAACATCGGGATTTGTTTTTGGATTCAACCATTAGACAGAAAGGGATCAATATATCCTCCAGAAAATTGACAAATTAACCCCTTGTTAATTCAGATGACTTGAAATTTTTGTTTTTAGGATTTTTCTAGCTCATGAATCTGATTCGCAACTTGCAAAATCCTTTAAAACCTTGTGTCTATGCTTGTGAAAAGCCAACATTTATAAGGGCATGTTAATTTATTTATTACTACTTTTTTTTCCTCCCCCATGCTTATTTTTAGATGTATCGAGATCATCATTCTCATTACCATTCCTCGAGGGGGCTCTGGCACCAGTACTTCGGGATAGCACTGTCCATGACACCACCCAAGAGCTCACAACCGCAAAACACGATGCAGTGTAAAGGGGCGCTCCAATCAAACTCAAGCTCTTGCTCCGACACTATAGGTAGAGTACCGTCCAAGACACTTGAGCTACTAAAATGTGCTTTAATGCTCTGTCTAAAGATATGAAATATAGATATGGAGCAGCACCAAGGTGGTAACATGTTGACATCGCATCCTCAAAGGAGGCATTTTCCTCCTTCTCGGCGGTGGGAACTCAAACCATTAATCTGCTTCAGACTTTTACTAAGTCCAAACAAGGGAGTTTTTCAAATTTTTAGTTGTTTTTTAAGTGTTGGCTTGTGTGTGAAAATTGACACAAGAAGTTCTTCAAAACATGCAAGTTTTTGAATCAAAAACTAAGCCAAATACTTTCAATATTACAAAATAGGATCATTCCATATTACAAAATAGGATCAAGTCACCTGAACTATCATGAGTTCAGGTGGAATTTTAGAGAAAGATATCTGATCTAGTCTAAAATAGACCCTGAAATTCTAATGATCAAATCCACATCCTCATCCCTAGTTTGTTGAAGATTAAATTCCATTGTACCAAAAAGTGAATTTTTCCACCTTAGTCCTGATTTCAAAAAATTTTTCCTCAAAAAGTTTTCAACAATTTTATTTTTTTGGGTATGCAAGCAGGAAGTAAATTAAAGAAAAATGCATGTTTTTAGGTTTTGAAAATCCTAAATCGATCGTCAAAATTTAAAAGCACCTCCCCCATGCTTAAGATATGCCATGTCCTCATGCATTAGGAGGGAAAAGGGATCACCTTAGTGAAGAACGGTCAGGTTTAGGATAATTAAAACCTGGAAAAAGAAGAAAAAAGGACAGCAGGGAAAAATGATGGGTTACCTCTTATCCAATACTATCTTTTACGCCATTCAGCTGGGCGTAATGTGCATTAGTGATCAAGGGTGGCTGGCTCAGTAAAATTAAAAGATTCAAACGGAATTTTAGGCGTATGATCAAAATAGGGCTTTAAACATTGGCCATTGACTTGAAAGGTCGAATTAGTCTTTGGATCAAAAAGATTAATAGTGCCGTATGGATATGTTTCATGGACAATAAAGGGGCCGATCCATTTAGATTTTAATTTGCCAGGAAAAAGATGTAATCTCGCATCGAAAAGCCAAACGCGTTGATTAACGTCAAAGTGTTTCCGAACAATATATTTATCGTGAAATTTCTTTCTTCGGTATTTATAAATCCTCGCATTTTCATAGGAAAAATTACACAATTCTTCCAATTCAGTTAATTGTAATTTTCTATGGTTACTGGCGTCAAATAAATCCATATTGAGTTTTTTTATTGCCCAAGAAGCCCTATGTTCTAATTCTATCAGGAGATGACATGCCTTCCCAAAAATCAGACGGAAGGGAGACATGCCAAGCGGGGTTTTAAAAGCGATACGGTAGGCCCATAAAGCGTCGTCCAATTTGGTGGACCAATCTTTACGGTCGGGCCTAACCATCTTTCGTAAAATATTTTTAATTTCCCGGTTAGAAACTTTAGCCTGGCCATTTGTTTGGGGGTGATAAGGTGTGGAAATTTTATGATTAACCCCATATTTAGAAAGGTGATGGAATTGTGAGTGGGTGAAATGTGAGCCTCCATCACTGATAATGGCTTTTGGTATGCCGAATCTTGAGAAAATATATTTCTTAAGAAATTCGACAACCACATGATGATCACTAGTGCGGGTGGGTATTGCTTCTATCCATTTAGAAACATAGTCGACTACGACTAATATATATAAATACTCACCAGAGTTGATGAATGATCCCATGAAGTCGATGCCCCAAACATCAAAAATTTGAACCTCTAAAATAGGATTAAGGGGCATCATATCCTTCCAAGTCATGTTGCTGATGCTCTGGCAACTCACATAGGACCGAACAAAGTCATGAGCATCTTTGTGCAAGCTGGGCCAATAAAATCCCGCATTAAGGATTTTAGCTGCAGTTTTCTTGCCCAAAAAATGTTCGCCACAAGCCATTGAGTGACAATGTGTCAAAATATCATGGATTTCAGAATCGGGGACACATCGTCGAATGACCTGATCGGCACAAATGCGGAAAAGGTCGGGCTGCTAGCAAAAATAATATTTAATATCAGCAAAGAACTTATCCCCTTTTGTTTTTGGCCAATCAGCAGGGATTCATTATGTTGCTAAGTAGTTTGTGATGTGTGCAAACTAAGGGAGGGTTGTAGAAGCTAAAATGCTTTCATCGGGGAACTGATCTATGTCATTCATCATAAGACGAGAGAGATGGTCGTCCACTACATTGTGCAATCCCGCCTTATCCTCGATTTTCAGGTCAAATTCTTAGAACAGCATAATCCAACGGATAAGGCGGGGTTTGCATCTTTCTTTGTCAGCAAATATTTAATTGCTGAGTGGTCGGTATATACAATGACATGTGCCCCCAACAGATAAGATCTAAATTTTTCTAAGGAAAATACAATGGCAAGAAGTTCCTTTTCAGTAACCGTGTAATTCCGTTGTGCATCATCAAGGGTTTTGCTAGCATAATAGATCACAATGGGCTTCTTGCCAATTCTTTGCCCTAGAATGGCCCCCACAGTGAAATCTGAGGCATCTATCATTAATTCGAAGGGACTATTCCAATCAAGTCCCTGTAATATTGGTGCCTCAGTAAGCTCTTTCTTCAACCTCAAAAAACTCTCTAGGCACTTATCATTAAAATCAAATGGCTGGTCTTTAGTGAGAAGTTGACTTAAGGGCTAGTGGATTTGGGAAAAATTTTGTATGAATCGATGGTAGAACCCACATGACCCAAAAGGGATCTGATCTGTTTGACAGTAGTGGGAGGTGGGAGCCTAGATATAGCTTCTATTTTTGCTTTATCTACCGTGATTCCTTGTTTTGAAATAACATGGCCCAAGACAATACCTTCTTGGACCATGAAATGACTTTTTTCCCATCTGAGGATCAGATTAACTTCTATGCATTTTTGGAGAGTTCTTTCAAGGTTTTTGAGACAATGGTCAAAAGAATCTCCAAAAATAGAGAAGTCATCCATAAAGACTTCTAAACATTCACCTACTAGGACTGAAAAAATTGCAAGCTTGCACCTTTGAAAAGTCACAAGTGCATTGCAAAGACCGAAGGGCATCCTTCGGAAAGCAAAGGTTCTGAAGGGGCAGGTGAAAGTTGTTTTGTCCTAGTCCTTAGGATGAACCGCTACCTGATTATAGTCGGAATAATTGTCCAGAAAATAGAAAAAATCCCGTCCGGCTAACCACTCCAAGATTTGATCAATAAAGGGGAGCAGGAAATGGTCCTTCTTGGTGGCGGTGTTTAATTTTCGGTAATTGATACACACACGCCAAGAAGAAGCGGTTCGAGTGGCTACATTTTCCCCATTATCATTAGTGACAACTATTAGTCTAGCCTTTTTGGGTACAACTTGTGTTGGACTAACCCAGGAGCTGTCAAAAATGGGGTAGATGATATCAGCATCCAGCCACTTAATAATCTCCTTTTTTACCACCTCCTGCATAATAGGATTCAAGAACCTTTGTGGTTGGTGGGAGGGGCAAGAATCATCCTCTAAGGTGGCGTGCACCACCCTCAAAAGGATTCAAGCTACCACCTTCAATGCTCTCCTCCAAGGGGTGGGCGTGCACCACCCTCAAAAGCTCCTCCAAGGTGGTGTGGACCACCTTCAAGATCTCCACCAAAGATCTTTCTTGCCTGGCTTCTCCTTTGGCTGGTGTGGGCACAAGAGAGAAGGGAAGAGGGGAAGGCACCAAGGGGACAGAATATCCCCTTAATCTTCTTCTTCTTCTTCTCTATTGGGTGTGGGCTTCTGGGTAGAATATGAGAGTGAAATTGCTAGCCAAGGATGGTTTGAATGGTGGTGGGTAGTGGTCATTTTATAGGGTAGGATGGGGGGTTAAGGTGCCCCTTGAAATGGATGGCTAAGATGGAAGAATGGAGGTGGTTGGTGATCCTATGGCCAAGGGCATTTTGCGCCAACCCAAGGGACTCCTAGGGGGTGGTTATGGGTGGTGAAACCCCTTGAAGTTTGACCCAAAATAGCTTCTAGAAGGGGGTCTTAGGTGGCGCCAAGAAAGGTTCTAGAAGGAGGGCGTATGTGGAGGTTGGAGATGGGTTTAAGGGGAATTGTGTGGTGGAGATGAAGGGGATTTTTAGAGGGAAAAGTGGTGCCAAAAAGGGGGCAATTAGGGTGTTTTTGGCATCACTTTTTGGTGTCTTTTGGTGGTGGTGAGTAGGCTAGGTTGGCACCAAGTAGGTTGGCTTATTTGGAGCTTAGGTGGAGCTAGTTGGCTGGAGTTGTTAGGTGGGTTTTTGGGGTGGTAAAAGCCAAGGAAGTTGGAGCATAGCTATTGGAGGAGTAGATGTGGAGGTGTTGGAGCTAGGGTTTGGAGGGAGGAGCTAAGGAGGAGAAGTCTGGAGCTAAAACTGGAGCTAGCTGCTGCTGAAGAGGCTGGCATTGAGCTACTCTAGCTGGCCTAGCTTGCTAGTTCTTTGCTAGCTGCTAAGCCAAGCTAAAGTGAGCTGGGTTCTACCATGATGAGCTGAGGTGAGCTAGGTTTGGTGCTCCCGGGGAGAATCAAGCTGGTTGAGGTAGCTAAGGTAGCTTAGCTCAACTGAGTTGAGCTAAGCTGAGTCCCCGAGAGCTGGACTTGTGCTTCTTGAGCTGGGATGAGTTCTTCTTCCGCTGGCTGGAGTTGAGTGGAGTTTGATGTAGATGGATTTGAGTTGGGATGAACTCCTGTCAACTCAGCTGAGCTAGCTAGAGCTCCCTGTGGACTAATGGGAGCTGAGATTAGCTAGACTCAGCTAAGTTGAGCTGGATCTGAGCTAACTTGAGCTAGGGTGAGATAAGATGAACTCTCTTGAGCTATCATTCAGCTGAGATTAGCTCAATGGAGCTGGGATGAGCTAACCCTAATTCAAGTGAGCTAGGTTCCAGCTGTGGTGAGCTGGATCTAGTTGATTTCCAGCTAGTCTGAACCCTTCTTCACCAATTGCCTTCTTGAGTGCTAGAGTTTTAGGGATCTGTATATCTGTTCATCCCTAACACTCACAAAAAAAATTAAAACAACAAAAGAAAATGCTATGCATGCCTAACCTAGCTAATGCCTAAATGCAGCCCAAAAACCCTTTTGCGGAATAAATCCCTAAGAGCTAGGTTTGTTTTAATGCATAAGAATGATGATAAACTGGTGTTTATCACACCCCTATGCTTATCTTTTGCTAGTCTCTTAGCAAAACTTCAAATTTTTTGGAAAATGGAATTTTTGGGAAATCCAAATTTTTCGACTTTTGAGGAGAAAAAGATTAAGGGACCTTGGTAGATCAAAACATAGGAGGTATGGGATTTATTAAAGATAAACATCGGGATTTGTTTTTGGATTCAACCATTAGACAGAAAGGGATCAATATATCCTCCAGAAAATTGACAAATTAACCCCTTGTTAATTCAGATGACTTGAAATTTTTGTTTTTAGGATTTTTCTAGCTCATGAATCTGATTCGCAACTTGCAAAATCCTTTAAAACCTTGTGTCTATGCTTGTGAAAAGCCAACATTTATAAGGGCATGTTAATTTATTTATTACTACTTTTTTTTCCTCCCCATGCTTATTTTTAGATGTATCGAGATCATCTTTCTCATTACCATTCCTCGAGGGGGCTCTGGCACCAGTACTTCGGGATAGCACTGTCCATGACACCACCCAAGAGCTCACAACCCCAAAACACGATGCAGTGTAAAGGGGCGCTCCAATCAAACTCAAGCTCTTGCTCCGACACTATAGGTAGAGTACCGTCCAAGACACTTGAGCTACTAAAATGTGCTTTAATGCCCTGTCTAAAGATATGAAATATAGATATGGAGCAGCACCAAGGTGGTAACATGTTGACATCGCATCCTCAAAGGAGGCATTTTCCTCCTTCTCGACGGTGGGAACTCAAACCATTAATCTGCTTCAGACTTTTACTAAGTCCAAACAAGGGAGTTTTTCAAATTTTTAGTTGTTTTTTAAGTGTTGGCTTGTGTGTGAAAATTGACACAAGAAGTTCTTCAAAACATGCAAGTTTTTGAATCAAAAACTAAGCCAAATTCTTTCAATATTACAAAATAGGATCATTCCATATTACAAAATAGGATCAAGTCACCTGAACTATCATGAGTTCAGGTGGAATTTTAGAGAAAGATATCTGATCTAGTCTAAAATAGACCCTGAAATTCTAATGATCAAATCCACATCCTCATCCCTAGTTTGTTGAAGATTAAATTCCATTGTACCAAAAAGTGAATTTTTCCACCTTAGTCCCGATTTCAAAAAATTTTTCCTCAAAAAGTTTTCAACAATTTTATTTTTTTGGGTATGCAAGCAGGAAGTAAATTAAAGAAAAATGCATGTTTTTAGGTTTTGAAAATCCTAAATCGATCGTCAAAATTTAAAAGCACCTCCCCCATGCTTAAGATATGCCATGTCCTCATGCATTAGGAGGGAAAAGGGATCACCTTAGTGAAGAACGGTCAGGTTTAGGATAATTAAAACCTGGAAAAAGAAGAAAAAAGGACAGCAGGGAAAAATGATGGGTTACCTCTTATCCAGTGCTATCTTTTACGCCATTCAGCTGGGCGTAATGTGCGTTAGTGATCAAGGGTGGCTGGCTCAGTAAAATTAAAAGATTCAAACGGAATTTTAGGCGTATGATCAAAATAGGGCTTTAAACATTGGCCATTGACTTGAAAGGTCGAATTAGTCTTTGGATCAAAAAGATTAATAGTGCCGTATGGATATGTTTCATGGACAATAAAGGGGCCGATCCATTTAGATTTTAATTTGCCAGGAAAAAGATGTAATCTCGCATCGAAAAGCCAAACGCGTTGATTAACGTCAAAGTGTTTCCGAACAATATATTTATCATGAAATTTCTTTCTTCGGTATTTATAAATCCTCGCATTTTCATAGGAAAAATTACGCAATTCTTCCAATTCTGTTAATTGTAATTTTCTATGGTTACTGGCGTCAAATAAATCCATATTGAGTTTTTTTATTGCCCAAGAAGCCCTATGTTCTAATTCTATCGGGAGATGACATGCCTTCCCAAAAATCAGACGGAAGGGAGACATGCCAAGCGGGGTTTTAAAAGCGATACGGTAGGCCCATAAAGCGTCGTCCAATTTGGTGGACCAATCTTTACGGTCGGGCCTAACCGTCTTTCGTAAAATATTTTTAATTTCCCGGTTAGAAACTTTAGCCTGGCCATTTGTTTGGGGGTGATAAGGTGTGGAAATTTTATGATTAACCCCATATTTAGAAAGGTGATGGAATTGTGAGTGGGTGAAATGTGAGCCTCCATCACTGATAATGGCTTTTGGTATGCCGAATCTTGAGAAAATATATTTCTTAAGAAATTCGACAACCACATGATGATCACTAGTGCGGGTGGGTATTGCTTCTATCCATTTAGAAACATAGTCGACTACGACTAATATATATAAATACTCACCAGAGTTGATGAATGATCCCATGAAGTCGATGCCCCAAACATCAAAAATTTGAACCTCTAAAATAGGATTAAGGGGCATCATATCCTTCCAAGTCATGTTGCTGATGCTCTGGCAACTCACATAGGACCGAACAAAGTCATGAGCATCTTTGTGCAAGCTGGGCCAATAAAATCCCGCATTAAGGATTTTAGCTGCAGTTTTCTTGCCCAAAAAATGTTCACCACAAGCCATTGAGTGACAATGTGTCAAAATATCATGGATTTCAGAATCGGGGACACATCGTCGAATGACCTGATCGGCACAAATGCGGAAAAGGTCGGGCTGCTAGCAAAAATAATATTTAATATCAGCAAAGAACTTATCCCCTTTTGTTTTTGGCCAATCAGCAGGGATTCATTATGTTGCTAAGTAGTTTGTGATGTGTGCAAACCAAGGGAGGGTTGTAGAAGCTAAAATGCTTTCATCGGGGAACTGATCTATGTCATTCATCATAAGACGAGAGAGATGGTCGTCCACTACATTGTGCAATCCCGCCTTATCCTTGATTTTCAGGTCAAATTCTTAGAACAGCATAATCCAACGGATAAGGCGGGGTTTGCATCTTTCTTTGTCAGCAAATATTTAATTGCTGAGTGGTCGGTATATACAATGACATGTGACCCCAACAGATAAGATCTAAATTTTTCTAAGGAAAACACAATGGCAAGAAGTTCCTTTTCAGTAACCGTGTAATTCCATTGTGCATCATCAAGGGTTTTGCTAGCATAATAGATCACAATGGGCTTCTTGCCAATTCTTTGCCCTAGAATGGCCCCCACAGTGAAATCTGAGGCATCTATCATTAATTCAAAGGGACTATTCCAATCAAGTCCCTGTAATATTGGTGCCTCAGTAAGCTCTTTCTTCAACCTCAAAAAACTCTCTAGGCACTTATCATTAAAATCAAATGGCTGGTCTTTAGTGAGAAGTTGACTTAAGGGCTAGTGGATTTGGGAAAAATTTTGTATGAATCGATGGTAGAACCCACATGACCCAAAAGGGATCTGATCTGTTTGACAGTAGTGGGAGGTGGGAGCCTAGATATAGCTTCTATTTTTGCTTTATCTACCGTGATTCCTTGTTTTGAAATAACATGGCCCAAGACAATACCTTCTTGGACCATGAAATGACTTTTTTCCCATCTGAGGATCAGATTAACTTCTATGCATTTTTGGAGAGTTCTTTCAAGGTTTTTGAGACAATGGTCAAAAGAATCTCCAAAAATAGAGAAGTCATCCATAAAGACTTCTAAACATTCACCTACTAGGACTGAAAAAATTGCAAGCTTGCACCTTTGAAAAGTCACAAGTGCGTTGCAAAGACCGAAGGGCATCCTTCGGAAAGCAAAGGTTATGAAGGGGCAGGTGAAAGTTGTTTTGTCCTAGTCCTTAGGATGAACCGCTACCTGATTATAGTCGGAATAATTGTCCAGAAAATAGAAAAAATCCCGTCCGGCTAACCACTCCAAGATTTGATCAATAAAGGGGAGCAGGAAATGGTCCTTCTTGGTGGCGGTGTTTAATTTTCGGTAATTGATACACACACGCCAAGAAGAAGCGGTTCGAGTGGCTACATTTTCCCCATTATCATTAGTGACAACTATTAGTCTAGCCTTTTTGCGTACAACTTGTGTTGGACTAACCCAGGAGCTGTCAAAAATGGGGTATATGATATCAGCATCCAGCCACTTAATAATCTCCTTTTTTACCACCTCCTGCATAATAGGATTCAAGAGCCTTTGTGGTTGGTGGGAGGGGCAAGAATCATCCTCTAAGGTGGCGTGCACCACCCTCAAAAGGATTCAAGCTACCACCTTCAATGCTCTCCTCCAAGGGGTGGGCGTGCACCACCCTCAAAAGCTCCTCCAAGGTGGTGTGGACCACCTTCAAGATCTCCACCAAAGATCTTTCTTGCCTGGCTTCTCCTTTGGCTGGTGTGGGCACAAGAGAGAAGGGAAGAGGGGAAGGCACCAAGGGGACAGAATATCCCCTTAATCTTCTTCTTCTTCTTCTCTATTGGGTGTGGGCTTCTAGGTAGAATATGAGAGTGAAATTGCTAGCCAAGGATGGTTTGAATGGTGGTGGGTAGTGGTCATTTTATAGGGTAGGATGGGGGGTTAAGGTGCCCCTTGAAATGGATGGCTAAGATGGAAGAATGGAGGTGGTTGGTGATCCTATGGCCAAGGGCATTTTGCGCCAACCCAAGGGACTCCTAGGGGGTGGTTATGGGTGGTGAAACCCCTTGAAGTTTGACCCAAAATAGCTTCTAGAAGGGGGTCTTAGGTGGCGCCAAGAAAGGTTCTAGAAGGAGGGCGTATGTGGAGGTTGGAGATGGGTTTAAGGGGAATTGTGTGGTGGAGATGAAGGGGATTTTTAGAGGGAAAAGTGGTGCCAAAAAGGGGGCAATTAGGGTGTTTTTGGCATCACTTTTTGGTGTCTTTTGGTGGTGGTGAGTAGGCTAGGTTGGCACCAAGTAGGTTGGCTTATTTGGAGCTTAGGTGGAGCTAGTTGGCTGGAGTTGTTAGGTGGGTTTTTGGGGTGGTAAAAGCCAAGGAAGTTGGAGCATAGCTAATGGAGGAGTAGAGGTGGAGGTGTTGGAGCTAGGGTTTGGAGGGAGGAGCTAAGGAGGAGAAGTCTGGAGCTAAAACTGGAGCTAGCTGCTGCTGAAGAGGCTGGCATTGAGCTACTCTAGCTGGCCTAGCTTGCTAGTTCTTTGCTAGCTGCTAAGCCAAGCTAAAGTGAGCTGGGTTCTACCATGATGAGCTGGGGTGAGCTAGGTCTGGTGCTCCCAGGGAGAATCAAGCTGGTTGAGCCAGCTAAGGTAGCTTAACTCAACTGAGTTGAGCTAAGCTGTGTCCCCGGGAGCTAGACTTTTGCTTCCTGAGCTGGGATGAGTTCTTCTTCAGCTGGCTGGAGTTTAGTGGAGCTGGATGTAGCTGTATTTGAGCTGGGATGAACTCCTGTCAACTCAGCTGAGCTAGCTAGAGCTCCCTGTGGACTAGTGGGAGCTGAGATGAGCTAGACTCGGCTAAGTTGAGCTGGATCTGAGCTGACTTGAACTAGGGTGAGATAAGATGAACTCTCTTGAGCTGCCATTCAACTGAGATTAGCTGAATGGAGCTGGGATGAGCTAACCCTAGTTCAAGTGAGCTAGGTTCCAACTGTGGTGAGCTGGATCAAGCTGAGTTCCAGCTAGTCTGTACTCCTTCACCAATTGCCTTCTTGAGTGCTAGGGTTTTAGGGATCTGTATATCTGTTCATCCATAACACTCACAAAAACACATTAAAACAACAAAAGAAAATGCAATGCATGCCTAACCTAGTTAATGCCTAAATGCAGCCCAAAAACCCATTTGCGGAGTAAAATCCTAAGAGCTAGGTTTGTTTTAATGCATAAGAATGATGATAAACTACCGTTTATCGGAGTTCAACGATGCCAAGATTGCCCTGATTGGACATCCGTAGCACTGGATATAGTCCAGGAAGCTCAGAGATCAAGGGCCAAGATGGTGTCAATCCACACTTCCGACAACAAATCCGACCACACAGATGGGTTCAGATTGATGATCGCCGCCTAATAACGTGAAGGTTGGTCCAATCTGACATCCGTGGCACCATCTACAACACATAGAAGATGCTACCCCCCTCCGCTCAAGTCCTCAAGGCTCGCATGATGTGAGATCTTAGCCATTGGATGAAGATCCAACGGCCAAGATTAGCCACGTGCAAAAGCAGCGTCGCACCGCAAACCGCTATGTAGTGCAGCGGTTAAGGTGCTATGCATGCAAAAAATGCGTGTTTAAGGCACCATGAAGTGCTTCTTCTCACGTAGACACATGTGATCTCGACCGCGTGATCAGCTATGAATGGCTCAGATCACCCAATCAAGCGTACGTGCAATTAGACGCCTCGTTTCACACCTGATCTCACATGTAGGAGCACGAAGCTGAAGCGGGCGAGAAGCGATCTGAGCTATCCTATCTCACGATCAGACGATTGAGACTGCTTGGACGTACGCTTGCATTAGGCGCATGGGAAAGGAGGAGGCACACGTGGCACGTGCACACGTTGCCGATGATAGGTCTTTAGTTACGAATAAATCCATCATTAAAGACTTGATTTTAAGGTTTTTTCAATATGGAATGACCAAATTGCCCCTAATCCTTGCAACTATAAAAGGTGACCCCTACTCTAAGAAATTCTCATCCCTTCCTCTCTTCTCTTACACCCTCTAAAGCTCTAAGAGCTTGGTATTTTTGGAGGAAAAACCGAGGTAGCTCTTCATTTCCCTCCCATTTTTCCCTATAAAAATATCCAAGCACCCCTTCATTTCCATCCAAAAAAATGCCATAACCACCCCCCTTCCCATCCTATAAATACCCTACCCTACCACCACATAATTCCCATACACCATTAGTGTTTAATTCCACCTACATCCACCTACACCTACGGCCAAGAAGGAGTAGAGAAGAAGATTAAGGGGGCACATCACCAGCCCCTTTGGTGCCTTCTTCTCCCCACTTTCTTCAACTTGTGCCACTCCAAGGAGGAGGAGAATTAAAGGTGGTAGCTACCACCTTGGTGGACATCATTTGGATGAGATCTCAAGCCAAGGAGATGGAGTTGTCTTTTCAAGTCAAGGAGCTACTTGGCTTGGATCAAGAAGCCCTCTTCTTCATCATCTCTCTAGAGGATTTGTATTTTATTTTTCTTGTATTTTCAAGTTGAGTAGAAGCATTCCTCTATAGGTTTTGTGTGAACCATTTTACTTTAATTCAAATTGCCTTCTTTCAATTTTTGTTGCATAGCTTTTTACAATTTTTTTGCCTAGCATTTGTTTCACTCCCTCTCCCTAATTATTTTAGGCCTCCACGTGCCTAGGGTGAGCTTAGGGAGAGGCTCTACCTATCACCTAGGTTTAGCTTTATTGAAATAGGTTTTAGTTTTTTTCCCGCTATCAACAAAAACTTGCGTGTTGCCATTATTTCAAAATCGTAAAAACTATATATTCAAAAACATCAAAAAGAAAGTTGAGTTTCATCTTTAAAGCAAGGGATTTTGATTTGCAAACTTGCCTCCTTGGATGACCCTAGATACTTCCCTATCTAGGAATACAAATTCAAAACTGTACGCGATTTCACGTGTTACAGCGACAATAAAAACTCTAATTACAAATCACGCTAAACTTCGCATCACTTTTTGGAAACCGTTGCTGGGGAGGCATGGATTTTCCTAATCATTTTTCCTCTTGCTTGAAGTGGATCTCATCCCCTTCTCTTTCTTTTCTCTAGTGTGTGCAGGAGCTACAACGGGAAAGCGGGAATTTGGAAGCGAAAGCTCAAAGTTTCTTTTCTTCCAGCGGATTTTCAGGTTGGTTCTCTTTTCTGGTCACATAGTCAGTTAAAACTACCAAAAAATTATTAAACTTCACTTTCATGATCTCAAACATCAAAATTAAGTGGAGTGGTGTCCATTAAAATTCATTGTTTGCTTGAATGTTTCATTAACACCACTCCATTTCATGTAATGGTGTTCAATTTTTCTGGTCCAGATTTCTGTCCAGATTTGAAAAATCAATTCCCAACACCACAGGCTTCTTAAAGTCATAAAATTTCATACAGTGATTCCAAGTTAAGTTTGGAACATCTTTTACAAATTTCAGGTCAATTGGCTCTATTTTTAATTTTTAAAAATTCATGGACTACAGAGGCGTCACACCCTCTAATCTTCTTGTTTTTCTACAGTTCGTGAACTTTTAGAATTTTTATACTCATCCAATTTTTGTGAGATTTAACTTTCTGGAATCCTTGCAAAATTTTAGACATCATATAAAATCATCAAAATTTTCTAAGATCAGTAGTAATACTAAAATGTCCAAAATACCCACGGGTATCATTTCTGGACTTTGACACCAACACAATTAAAAATTCAAAAAAATATCAAACAAATTCTTAAAATCTTGCAAAAATATTTTCTGGAATTGTTGTTTGACTGTCTTCAAATTAGTGGTGTCGTTTAAATTGTTTGGACCACTACTTAATATAGAAAGCTTAAAAATAACTCAATGGTAGTTAAATTTTTATCCTAGGATCAATTAGATTAGGGTTTCTTTTTCATTTTTAGAGATAAACAACCAAAAGGAAACATATCATCACCCATACAACTTGATTTCCTCTTGTTTGTGGAATCACAAACTTGTTGAAAACTTAACAAGAAAACCCAAAAAACACACTAAGTTAAATCCAATTCTAAAAGTCAGAAATACAATAATTGTGTGACAACTTGCATTGCATTAGAACCACTTTCCAATTCCTGCACACACACAAAAAAATTGAAATAACAGGGCAACAACCCAAACAACGCCCTCCACATTCGGTGTGCACACTAGTATCCTAGCCCTAACTAAAATTTGTAGCAATTTGACCCCTAAGGTTTCATCAATTTAGGCTTACTATATAGGACTTAAGTTTTCTCTAGTTAATACCAATTCCGTCATCTATATCTGGTGTTCAGGCTGAGGGGCTGTGTCAAACGGCCAAGCGTGGGTTTGTACAAGCACCTAGGGATTTTCCTGGGAAATGCTTGGGCCGAAACCTCCCCTTAAGCAACTTGGCTAGATTTGTTGACAGAATGAGTATTCACTGTTGATTACTTATTTCCTAGGTAGACCGAGTCTTAGGTTAAATTCTAGGGAGTCACAATTAAGTTAGGTATAGAATTTGATTGCTTGTGTGCACACTTCTCTCATCTCCATCTCTTCTCCTCCCCTACAATTTCTTCCATTTTGCACACTTGGAGGGACCACTTGATTTTGCCTCCCCAAAGTAAGGACCTTTCCATGCATTCTTCCTCTTCTTTAAAAATGGAAAATCAAAATTGGCCCTCTAAACTGAATGCTAATTTTTCTTTCCCCTATATTTCCACCCAGGAGCTACTTAATTAGGCCCCTACACCTAATCTCTACTCTATCATGGCTCAGCTAGAAATTCAGCAACAACAGTTGCATAAGGAATTAATTGACCTAGCCAACCAAGGTCAACCTACTAGACCTAACCAAGCTTCGCAAATCCCACGTTTCACCCCAGCTGACACCCGCAAGAGAGAAATCTGCATAAATCCCGTGCTGAGTATAATTATTATTCTATGGCTTTCTATGGTTCAACGGGAAATTATGCTTATCCCAATCATCACTCCCTCCCAAAATGTCCATACTTTCCAAGAGAAATTTAAAAATTCCACTAATGGGGGCAATTATCCGGCTCACTCCTAGACCAATCCGAGTCCACACCAACAACAGAACCCATTTGGAGGGTATGGTTCAAATCAGACTTATCAATCTGAGAAATCTCAAGAGGACATTAATGCCCAGATGATGAAAACCTTGCAAGAGTTCAAAGAAAAACAAAGGAAACAACCCATCTTATTAACAATCTCAATGATCAAATTGGGGATATTCCAACTCAAAGATCTGCAGGACACTCACCATCCCAACCCACACCAAACTTTATTAACCACAGGAACCAACACCCGTGTGGATACCAACATCAGAACCACATAGTTCAGCCTCCTATTAACCCAATATCTCAACACCAACCCAGTTTCTATCAACATCAGGTTCCCTCATCTCCTCCCAGTGATCACCAAACTGCGTATGGAGAGACTTTGAGGAGTGAGGAAACCACCATGGATTTAGGGCCTTCACATTCAAATGATGAAACTAATTCTCAACCAATGCAGATTGACTCTCCTAACCTCAATCAGGAAGAAGAAAAAGAAATCCCAAAAACACCTGATTCAAACCCGATTTCCCACTCTCAAAAATTGCAATCCAACAATCCAAAATCAGAGCCCTCTCACCACAATACTTTGCACTTATTTGGGCAAGTCGAGAGGAATATTCCCCTTCTAGATTCTCCCCTTGCCTTTAAAAGATTTACTTCAATAGGGCATGATCAGAATCTAGGAAGGTTGGTCCTTTCAAAAATAGCCAGCTCAATTTTTCAGAGCAAGCTGCTTTTTATAAAAAAAGACACGGGCGCATCACTCATTGATAAATGCCAGTTTATCATCATTCTTATGCTTTAAGACTAACCTAGCTCTTAGGATTTTTACTCCGCAAATGGGTTTTTGGCCTGCATTTAGGCATAAATTAGGATAAGCATGCATTGCATTTTTTATTGTCATTTTAATGTGTTTTTGTGAGTGTTAGGGATGTACTGATGCACAGATCCCTAAAACCCTAGCACTCAAGAAGGCAAATGGTGAAAAAGAAGCCCAGACTAGTTGGAACCCAGCTTGATCCAGCTCACCACAGCTGAAACTTAGCTTACTTAAACTAGGGTTAGTTCATCCCAGCTCCATTCAGCTAATCTCATCTGGATGGCAGCTCAAGAGAGTTCACCTTAACTCACCCTAGCTCAAGTCAGCTCAGATCCAGCTCAACTTAGCTGAGTCTAGCTCATCTCAGCTCCCACTAGTTCACAGGGAGCTCTAGCTAGCTCAGCTGAGTTGACAGGAGTTCACCCCAGCTCAGATCCAGCTACATCCAGCTCCACTCAACTCCAGCCAGCTGAAGAAGAATTCATCTCAGCTCAGGAAGCTCAAGTCCAGCTCCCGGGGACTCAGCTTAGCTCATCTCAGTTGAGCTAAGCTACCTTAGCTGCCTCAACCAGCTTGATTCTCCCCGGGAGCACCAGACCTAGCTCACCTCAGCTCATTTTGGTAGAAGCTAGCTCACTTTAGTTTGGCTTAGCAACTAGCAAAGAACTAGCAAGCTAAGCCAGCTTGAGTAGCCCCATGCCAACCTCTTCAACAGCAGCCAGCTCCAGCTCCATCTCCAGACTTCTCCTCCTCAGCTCCTTCCTCCAAACCCTAGCTCCATTACCTTCTCCTCTACTCCACCTTTAGCTAAGCTAGCTTATCTTATCTTAGCTTAGCTTAGCTTAGCTAACAGCCATCTCCTTGGCCATCCATTACCTTAAAAATCAACCCTAGCTAGCTCCACCAACTCAAGCCTACCTAAGCTAGCTACCCTACTTAAGTTGGCGCCACCACCTAGCCACCCCTTCACCCCATTATCTCCACCAAAAGACACTTCAATTTGGCGCCAAAAACCACCCCTAACCACCCCCATTTTGGTGCCAACTTTCAGCCTCTTCATCCACCCTACACCTACCCATATAACACATCCTAGCAATCCACATACCCCCCTTCTAGAACCTTAAGGTGGGGCCACCTAATAGCCTTCTAGAAAGCCCATTTTGGCGCCAACACTAAGGGGTGTCAACACCCATAAGTACCCCCTTGGTGTCCCTTAAGGTGGCGCCAACTCTCCTTGGCCATGGGATCTCCAACCACCTCCATCAACTCATCTTGGCCATCCAATTCAAAGGTCACCATAGCCCCCTTCCTATTCTATAAAAAGCCACCACCTACCACCATTTTGGGGCATCCTCCCTTAGTATATTTTTCTACCTAAACCACCTATACCTACGGCCAAGAAGAAGGAGTAGAGGAGATTAAAGGGGCACATTCCCAGCCCCTTTGGTGCCTTCTTCTCCCCACTCTCTTCAACTTGAGCCACGCCAAGGAGGAGGACTCTTCCACTTCAAGGAGGATGGCCAGGCAAAGGAGAAGGACTTAGAGTGGACGTCCACCCTTGGAGAGAAACTTAGGGCATGCCCCCCTAGGGCTTGCCTTGGAGGACATCACCTTGGCGGAGCACTGCAAGGAAGGAGTTGAAGGACTCTTTTCAAGATTGGGAGCCACCAACCTTGGAGCAAGAAGTCCTCTTCTTCACCATCTATCTAGAGGATTTGTGTTTTCTCTTCTTATTTGCATTTTTCTAGTTGTACAAGCTTTCCTCTACTAGGCCTTTTGTAAAACACTTTATCAATTATCTAGTTGCCTTCTTTGCATTTCTTGTTTGCATTTCTATTAGCTTATTTTCAGCATTCTTCACTCCCTCTCCCTAATTATTCTAGGCCTCCACTTGCCTAGAGTGAGCTTAGAGAGAGGCTCTACTTGCCACATAGAAGTAGTATTTAAATTGAAGTGTAAATCACTTTTCCCGCCATTAGTTTGCATGTTGCCTTAGCTTAAAAACAAAAAATGATATATTGAAAAAAATACCAAAAAGAAAGTTGAGATTTATATTCCTAGCAAGAGAATCAATTTTGCAACCATATTGCCTCCTTGGATGACCCTAGATACTTCCCTATCTAGGATTATAAATTTAAGAGCGAAAGCGGATTTACGCGTTACAACGACCTAATTAACAAACCGCGTAAAATCGCTATCACTCATCTCGATTGTCATTAATGACACCACTTTTTTTCGTGCCACTCTCAACTTAGGTACCTCTCTTAATATCATTCCCCCAGTCTTATTTAAGGAATCTCAAGTTGGTGATTTTACTAAGGTTAAATTTTAATTGGGAGATCGATCTACCATTCAAACGTAGGGAATCATTGAGGATCATATTGTCAAGGTCCAGAACTATCTAAATCCGGTAAATTTTCTGGTCCTTGACACAGAGGTATTTGCAGCTCTCACTAACACCATTCTTGGAAGACCCCTTCTGATTACCGCAACAGCTAATATCAACTCTTACTCTGGGAAAATGGATATAAGTTGTGGTAACCAGATTTTTTCATTAGTTTTATTTCAAGCTTCCAAGAGGTCCATTGTTCATAAAATTTTCGAGGACACTGATAATACAATGGAAGCAATTTGTGAGAAATCTTTGTTGATTAAATTCTACTCATCTTTGACCACTATGGATCAAGATTTTATTGATTCTTACTCTAAGGATGATTTTGTGGTCTGAGACTTTTCAAATCAACTAGGGTTTGACTTTTACTCTTTCAATCTTCCTGATTTTTCAACAAAAACATCCACACTAACTTCACCCACCCTACATCTCATTGACTCCTTTCCCCCTCCCTTTCCATTGGACCTATCACCTGACCCACTAGAGTCCGACATTTTACATGACTTAAACCATGGCTAGATCTGGGTCATTCTTCCATTTTTCCGTTTCATTTTGATCTTGATTTCTTTACCATTCATCTTTTTAGGGATCTTGAGGATAACACATTTCTTGAGGACTTTCAAGTGTCCAATTATTTACATGACTTTTTGTCTTCCGTGCATACCTTCACGCCTGGCTGAATGGCATAAAAGATAGCACTGGTTGGGAGGTAACCAATCATTTTTCTTCCTGCTTTCCTTTTTCCTTTCTTTTTCCAGGTTTTGACCATCCTAAACCCGACCGCTCTTCATTAAGGTGATCCCTTTTCCCTCCTAATGCATGAGGACATTGCAAATCTTAAGCATGGGGTGGTGTTTTTAAAATTTGATGATCGATTTTGGCTTTTCAAAACCTAGAAACATACATTTTCTTTAATTATTTTATTTTCCTACTTGCATACCCAAAAAAATATAAATGTTGAAAACTTTTTGAGGAAAAATTTTGAAATCGAGACTAAGGTTGAAAAACTCACTTTTGGTACAATGGGATTTAATCTTTAACAAACTAGGGATGCGGATGCAGATCAGATCATTAGAATTTCAGGGTCTATTTTTAGACTCGATCAAATATCCTTCTCCAAAATTCAACCTGAACTCATGATAGTTCGGGTGACTTGATCGTCTTTTGTAATTTGGAAAGTATCTGACTTAGTTTCTGATTCAAAAACTTGCATTTCTTGCGGAACTTCCTATGTCAAATTTCACACACAAGCCAACACTTAAAAACAACTAAAAATTAGAAAAACTCCCTTGTTTGGACTTAGTAAAAGTTTGAGGCAGATCATTGGTTTGAGTTCCCACCGTCGAGAAGGAGGAAGATGCCTCCTTTGAGGAAGCGATGTCAACATGTTACCACCTCGGTGCTGGTCCATATCAATATTTCATACTTTAGATGGAGCATTAAAGCACATTTTAGTAGCTCAAGTGTTTTGGACGGTGCTCTACCTAGAGTATTGGAGCAAGAGCTTGAGTTGGCATGGAGTGCCCCTTTACACGGCATTGTGTTTTGGGGTTGTGAGCTCCTTGGTGGTGTCATGGACACTGCTATCCCGAAGTACTCGCGCCAGAGCCCCCTCGAAGATTGGTAATGGGAATGATGATCCTGACACATCTGTTGTAAGGCTAAGCTAAAAATAATCATGGGAAAACAAAAGTTTTAATCCAAAAACACACCCTTATAAAAGTTGTCTTTTCGCAAGCACGGACACAATGTTTTAAGGGATAGTACAAGTTGCGAATCATATTCAAGTGCCAGAAAAATCCTAAAAATAGAAATTTAAAGTCATCTGAATTAACAAGGGGCTAATTTGTGAATTTTTTGGAGGATATATTGATCATGTTTTGTTTAATTTTTGGATCCAAAAACAAATCCCATTGTTTATCCTTAACAAATCTCATGCCTCCTGTGTTTAGATCAACCAAGGTCCCTTAATCTTTTTCTCCTCGAAAGTAAAAAAAAATTAGATTTCCCAAAAATTCTATTTTGTAAAAATTTAAGTTTTGCTAAGAGACTAGCAAAAGATAAGCATGGGGGTGTGATAAACACCAGTTTATCATCATTTTTATGCATTAAAACAAACCTAGCTCTCAGAATTTTACTTTGCAAACGAGTTTTTGCGCTGCATTTAGGCATCAATTAGGTGAGGGATGCATTGCACTTTTTATTGTTTTTTCAATGTGTTTTTGTGAGTGTTAGGGATATACAGAATGTCAGAACTCCAAAACCCAAGCACTCAGAAAGGCAACTGGCGAACAAGAAGCTCAGACTAACTGGAACTCAGCTTGATCCAGCTCACCATAGCTGGATTCCAGCTCACTTGAACTAGGGTTAGCTCATCTTAGCTCCATTCAACTCATCTCAGCTGAATGGCAGCTCAGGAGAGCTCATCTTAGCTCACCCTATCTCAGGTCAGCTCAGATCTAGCTCAACTTAGCTGAGTCTAGCTCATCTCAGCTCCCATTAGTCCAAAGGGAGCTCTACCTAGCTCACTAAGTTGACTGGAATTCACCCCAGCTCAAGTCTAGCTTCATCCAGCTCCACTCAACTCCAGCCAGCTGAAGATGACTTCATTCCTGCTTAGGAAGCTCAAGTCCAGCTCCCAGGGACTCAGCTTAGCTCAACTCAGTTAAGCTAAGCTACCATAGCTACCTTACCCAGCTTGATCCTCCCCGGGAGCATTAAACCTAGCTAACCTCAACTCCTTTCAGTAGAACCCAGCTTGCTTTAGCTTCACTTAGTAGCTAGCAAGGAACTAGCAAGCTAAGCCAGCTAAGGTAGCTCCTTGTAGTTCTCTTCAGTAGCCACCAGCTCTAGTGTAGCTCAAGATGACTACCTCTAGCTCTTCTCCCTGAAAACCCTAGCTCCAAATGCCTCCAATTCAACTCCTGCTAGCTAAGCTAGCTAAGCTGCTTAACTTAGCTAGTCCACCTCCATGGCACCAAAACCTACTACCCTACTACCTTAGCTTCAACAAAAAGACCAACTACTCCTACTTTATTTTGGGTCCAACTATCCCTTCCATCACCACCCTACATCCACCATCAAAACCCATCTCCACCCTCCATTTTTTCCCTCCAAAATTGCCTTCTAGAAGGTATTTTTGGAGGAAAAATCAAGGCACCTCTTCATTTCCCTCCCATTTTTCCCTCTAAAAATATCCAAGCAACCCTTCATTTCCCTCCAAAAAAATACCATAGCCACCCCCCTTCCGATCCTATAAATACCCTACCCTACCACCACATAATTCCCATCCTCCATTATTGTTTAATTCCACCTACATCCACCTACACCTACGGCCAAGAAGGAGTAGAGAAGAAGATTAAGGGGGCACATCACCAGCCCCTTTGATGCCTTCTTCTCCCTACTTTCTTCAACTTGTGCCACACCAAGGAGGAGGAACATTCTACTTAAAGGAGGACAGCCAGGCAAAGGAGAAGAACCTAGGGTTGACATCCACCCTTGGACGAGGAGAATTAAAGGTGGTAGTTACCACCTTGGAGGACATCATTTGGAGGAGCATCTCATGCCAAGGAGAAGAAGGAGTTGTCTTTTCAAGTCAAGGAGCTACTTGGCTTGGAACAAGATGCCCTCTTCTTCACCATCTATCTAGAGGATTTGTGTTTTATTTTTCTTGTATTTTCAAGTAGAGTAAAAGCATTCCTCTATAGGTTTTGTGTGAACCATTTTGCTTTAATTCAAATTATCTTCTTTCAATTTTTGTTGCATAGCTTTTTACAATTTTTTTGCCTAGCATTTGTTTCACTCCCTCTCCCTAATTATTCTAGCCCTCGACGTGCCTAGGGTGAGCTTAGGGAGAGGCTCTACCTATCACCTAGGTTTAGCTTTATTGAAATAGGTTTTAGTTGTTTCCCCATTAAAAACTCATGTGTTGCCATTATTTCGAAACAATAAAAACTATATATTCAAAAACATCAAAAAGAAAGTTGAGTTTCATCTTTATAGTAAGGGATTTTGATTTGCAAACTTGCCTCCTTGGACGACCCTAGATACTCACCTATCTAGGAATATAAATTTAAACGCGTATGCGATTTTGCGTGCTATAGCGACATTAAAAACCCTAATTACAAATCATGCTAAACTTCGCATCATGTCTCAGCGCCTTTGAGACTTTACGAAGCGCTGTCTCTGATTCCCCGATTCTACAACCACCCGACTAGTCACTCAATTTTGAGATGATGTGCGACGCTTCTGATTTCATCATCGGTGATGTTTTAGGCTAGCGTTAGGAGAAACAACCCTTCGTCATATACTATGCTAGCAAGACACTGAATGAGGGTCAGCCCAATTATACTATCACTGAAAAAGAACTGCTAGCAGTAGTATTTTGGTTGGAAAAATTCAGATCGTATTTATTAGGGTCCAAAGTCATCATTTTCACTGACCACTCCTTCCTCCGGCATTTGTTGGCAAGGGAGGATGCCAAACCACGGCTCATCAGATGGATCCTTCTATTGTAGGAATTTGATATCGAAATCCGTGACAAAGCTGGAAAGCAGAATGTTGTGGTGGATCACCTATCCAAACTAGACCTAGGCCACATTCCTTATTCCCTACCTATCCACGAGCAATTTCTGGATGAATCTCTTTTGGCAGTTCGTTCTGTTGAGTTCCCCTGGTATGCGGATATCGCGAACAACCTTGCCACAGGTAAGATTCCCATGAACCTATCCAAGGCCCAGAAACTCAAATTCATTGCAGAGGCCAAATTTTACCTCTAGGATGACCCACTGCTCTTCCGCATTGGAGCAGATCAGATTATTCGAAGTGCATCCCGGATTCTAAGATCCCCAGTGTGTTATCTTTTTGCCACAATGATGCTTGTGGTGGTCATTTCTCGAGATGGAAAACCGCTACAAAAATTTTGCAATCAGGATTTTTCTGGCCAAGCATTTTCAGAGATACACACGAATATGCCCAACACTGCAAACGATGCCAGTTGGTCGGTTCTATGACCAGGAGAGACATGATGCCTCTCCAACCCATCATGGCCAAAGAAGTATTCAACGTCTGGGGCATTGATTTTATGGGCCCTTTTTCGAACTTACATGGCTTTGAGTACATATTACTAGCCATTGACTCTCAAAGTGGGTCGAGGCCATCCCGGCAAGATGGGTTGACCATAAGACCGTCATTTCTTTCGTATGGTAGCATATCTTTGAGAGATTTGGAATACCACGTGCTTTGATTAGCGATGGGGGAAGCCACTTCATCCACGCCCATTTCAGGTCATTACTAAAGAAATACGGGGTACATCACCGTATAGCCACCCCATATCACCTGCAGACCAATGGGCAGGTTAAAGTGTCTAACCATCAAATCAAGCTAATTCTCCAGAAGATGGTTAGACCAGATAGGAAGGACTAGTCTGATAAATTAGTTGATGCACTCTGGGCATATCAGACCACATAGAAGGCCCTACTCGGAATGTCACCATATCGCATGGTATATGGCAAGGCTTTTCACTTTCCTATAGAGCTGGAACACCGTGCCTTTTGGGCAGTGAGAAAATGTAACCTTGACCTCCATGCAAGAGGTCAACAATGTAAACTCTAGCTCAGCAAATTAGAAGAGATCCGGAGGGAGGCCTATGAGAACGCATTGATATATAAGGACAAGACCAAGGCCTTTCATGACTGCCACAATTGGAGGAAAGCATTCACGCCCAACCAGCAAGTCTGGTTGTTCGATTTGCAACTAAAACTTTTCACAGGGAAGCTCAAGTCCAAGTGGACTGGCCCGTATGTTGTGATTTAGCCATATCTTAATGGGGTAGTCCAGATCAGGGACCCAAAATCTGGGCATATATCTACGGTAAATGGCCAGTGCCTTAAGCCATTTTTGGCCTAGGAACCTCCTCCACCTGGCAAGATTATTGATCTTATTGAGGATGTGTGATTGAGTTCTTGCCTGGCTGGGGGCATTAAACTCAGCATGTATGACTAAAAATGGTGGGGTTTGAAAGCTGGTCTCATTGGGTCTATTTTTCATATTTTTCCTGAATTTTTGAAGGTCAATTGATACTATTTCAAAGCGAAAAATCGACCAGGGGTCAAAATTCCAAATCTAACCCTCTAACATTCAAAAAGCCCTAAAATTTTGGTTGAAATAGTAAAAATTCCAAAAAAATATTCTCTAAAAACCTAATTGAAAAAGGAATCTACTCGCCAAATTTCAGGTTAATTAGATTCCAATTACTATCAGAGAACAAACCTTACTTTTGTGGTCTGCTGAAATAGAACAAAACCATAGAAGTGCATGAACTTGGAGACCACACTTGGGATAACCCTAGGGTAAATCTTTAGGGTTACAATTTGAAGACCACACTTGGGCTAACCTAGGCTTAACCAAGCCTAGTACTTAGTCGGTGAGCTTGGTCACCTTGTGGGCCACTCACCAAGAGAAACCCCACTGAAGAAAATGGGCTAAAACAAATTTTAAAACACGAAATAAAACTCGAATTCGTTGTCGTACTACTGGGTGGTTTCAACCTCTTGGCTGGGTTAGCCAAGAGGCAGGAATCACTTTCAATCGGTTGTACGATGAATTCTTCAATAATTAAAAAATGAAAAAATCTGGTCATCCGATTCATAAGGACCACTTGATTGATAGGGCCTTAGCCTTGTCTTGCTTGGCTACACCAACACAAGGGCTTGGTGGTGTATGCAAGGAAGGAGGTTGCTTAGACCTCACTTGGTTGGACCTTGGGAGCCACTCCCAAGGAGGCAAGTCACCTCGCTGGGACCATCTTCCCCCCCCACTTCTACTCCCAGAGCCACCATGGCTAATCCTAGACCTAGACCTAGACTAGGTCAGGATATCAAGAATCTGGACCCGATCGCTCGTTTGGAAGCCCGAGTAGTCGAATCCAAGGAGCGACATCGGCAAAGCATGAATTGCATACTAACGGCGCTTGACAGGATGCAGCACCCACCGCGAGGAGAACAACTGTAGGATTTCTACGACCTAGCCGCACAAATCGTCACACCACTCGTCAGAATTCCTACAGGCAGAGATGTATTTGAGCTCAAGCCCAATGTGATTTGGTTGATCAGCACTGATTTCTATGGGAACTCAAGCAAAGATTCGTTCCAGCACCTTGAAGATCTGAGTTGACTAGCTGAAACAATTCAACCTAGGAATATCGATCTTGAGATTATTCTATTGAAGCTTTTCCTGTTCTCTCTGAGGGACAAAGCTTCATACTGGTTCAAGACCATTGGGAAGCCAATTGGAACTTGGATGGAATTACGGCGTGAATTCCTGCAAAAGTTCTTCGTAATCGGTCGAACAAACGCAATGCAGCGCGCAATCACAACTTTCTCCTATGGAGCTGGGGAGAAGTTACATGAAGCTTGGGACATATTTCATGACCTTCTCTGGAAATGCTTACAACATGGTATACCCTGATGGCTCCTGGCTTAGATCTTTTACCATGGGTTGGATGACATACTTCAGTATCTGGCCGATGCATCTAGTGGCGAGAATTTCCTTGCAAAAGATGAGAACAGTGCATTTGAGCTGTTTGAATCATTTACGGAGAACTCGATGAATGCTGCATCCATGAACCAATTCCAGTGGCCTGGTCAGCAGCAGGTTAGTGTCCACGAGGCTCACACTAAGTCTATTTGAAACGACATGGATATCATTGTCAAGCAGCTGGATGGAATAAATCTAATTGAGAAGTGGATTGACCAGATCAGTCTGGATCAATCTGACTCGAGCTCTGCCACCTTAAGACCCTCCTGCTCGAGTTAATCTACTCACTAAGGATGCATCTTCTCCGTATTTATGAGATCCTACATACCAGGATCCTGTGAATAATCCAGATTTGGCACCGTACGACCAGGGTTATGCACCACCCGTAAATTACAATGCGTATCCCCATGACAGATATACGTCTCAGACAACTTCGGCCTACAAGGACGTCAGTGCTATCGAAGGATACAGGCGTAATAACCCATATTTAGAGACGTATAACCCTTGTTGGCACCAGCATCTGAACTTCTCTTGGTCTGGTAATTAACAGAGACCACATCAAGATCGACACTACCAGATTAGGCAATATGGGAATGCGCAAAACATGTACCCTAGGCAGCAGCCATTCTCGTCTCAGCAGCAGCAACCCCACTCTTTATGCTAGCCACTGCACCAAGCTGCCAGTCACCCTCTGAAGCGGGCTAACTCTTTGGAGGCACTGAAAGAGGAGTTGCAAGAATCAATGAGGAAGTCTGCACAAGATAGCTTGCAGATTGTGAAGGCGATGGCTGAACAGATACAGACCATACAGAGCATGCAGAACTAGCAGTTGCAGGAGCATAGGAATCTGGGAGCCTTGCCCTCCCAACCTGTCTCGAATCCTCGATATGTGTAGAACCAAGGTGCCCCATTTAGGTTTCAGGCACCACAGGGATAGGCACACGCCATACTACAGGCACCTCTTGCACCACCCGATTACGTGCAAGGCTAGCTGCCTTTGCAGAACCCCGCATATTTTGCCCCTTCCGCTCCCCCACCACCTCATCGACAGCAAGCAGATGCACATGCTATCTCTTTGAGGATCAGAAGGAAGACATTCGACCCACCAATTAGGCAGGTGGGTCCTAATCTTTCACACCCTTCGCCGCAGGCTGGTTTGACTCCTTCCTCATCTCAGGAGCCACCCGTGGTAGATAAGGGTAAGAGGCTACTTGACCCAGAGATTCGCGTCCCTTTTCTTGAAGCTCTGACACGAAATGTAGTACAGAAAAAGGACACGTGGAATTTTGAGGACCTGAAATCAATGTTCAAGAAAGTACATATTCAGGTCCCCCTCCTCGAGGCAATCGATCACATTCCCACTGTCGCTAGGTTCTTTAAGGTCTATTGTACCTTGAAGCGACAACTGAGAATTGGACGATAGGCGGTACTGTCAAAAGAGGCTGGCGCCGTGATTCTAGCTGACTTACCGCCGAAGAAGAAAGACCCTGGTACCCAACACATATCTTGCTTCTTGTAGGATTCTCCATTTGATTGGGCCCTTCTAGATCTAGGTTCATCCATCAACCTAACTCCCACAGTCATATTTGATTAATTTCAATTTGGGTAGTTGAAGCCCACCTCGGTCACGATTTAGCTGGCTGATAGATCAGTCAAAACATCGAGGGGGGTGGTTGAGAACGTGATCGTGAAAGTTCACGGGTTCTGCTTTCCCCTAGATTTTTTCGTTCTCGATATGAAAGTTCCTCCTAACCTTCGAGATGCACCAATTATTTTGGGTCACCCATTTCTTGCGACAGCCCGAGCGAACATTGATTGTACATCCGAGTGTACGGAGATAGCTCTAGGCAGTGAGCAAATTTGACTGGACATATTCAGGGTAGCAAAAAACTTCGACTATGATCGAATAGAGGACAATGGTGAAGACGAACATGCTGGCATACTGTAGTAATGTTGGGCTCCTTTCTGACGACCCAATGTCTCATTCGTCTACACTATCAGGGTTCTTGGACCTCAATCCACATGGGACTGAGACCACTGCACTACACATATCTCCCTGAGGATCTAACTATTTATGGTGTGCTTCTGACCACAGCAACCCTGAATCCAGCTATCCTGATCCACACATTACTGAATTGCCCCTGTTGCTGCAGGAGGATGTGACCCTAGCTAACGGGTTTCCCGTTAACGCAGCCACAACCAATTATTTCACAGGGAGCGACTCAGTGGGAATTCACGTGCACATGGATCAGCAGATTCCCACCCTCGATTATGCTCCTCCCACTCTCATTTTTGACTCTGACCCACACGTGATTGAATTGAAGCCCATACCTGACTCACCTAAGTATGTGTTCTTAGGAGAAAGTGAGACATACCCAATCATTATCAATGCCCACTTAACCCAAGAACAGGAGCATCAATTGATTTCTACACTGCAAGACCATAGGGCTACTATCGAGTGGAGTATTGTTGATCTCTGCAGTATTCGCCCCTCATATTGTACTCATCACATTTACACAGATGAGGGGGTGAGACCTTCGAGACAACCTCAAAGATGGCTTAACCTTAATATGCTAGAGGTTGTTAAGAAGGAGATCATCAAATAGCTGGATGCAGGCATTGTATACCCACTCTCAGACAGCCAGTGGGTGAGTCTGATCCAGATACTGCCCAAGAAAGCAGGACTCACCGTCATAAAGAATGACAAGGGTGAATCCATCCTGACTCGCACTGCTACACCGTGGTGAGTCTGCATCGACTACAGGAAACTAAACACGGCTACCCAAAAGGATCACTTTCCTTTGCTGTTCATTGATCAAATCTTGGAACGGCTAGCCGGACGTAGTTTCTTCTGCTTTCTGGATGGATATTCCGGGTATAATCAAGTAGCAATTAGCCAGGAAGATTAAGACAAGACCACATTCAGATGCCCCTTTGGAACATTCGCTTTCAAGCGGATGCCCTTTGGCCTCTACAACGCACCAGCGACATTTCAACGTTGTATGATGGCCATCTTCTATGACATGATTGGGAACTATGTGGAGGTATTCATGGATGACTTCTCTATTTTCAGAGATAATTTTGCATCTTATCTTGATAACCTCACCAAGATCTTGAAACGGTGTATTGAGGTGAACCTAGTACTATCCTGGGAGAAAAGTCATTTCATGGTGAGGGATGGCATCGTACTAGCGCACATGATCTCCAAAAATGAACTCGTGGTCAACAGAGCTAAATCCGAGATTATCTCCCACTTACCAGCACCAAGCTCGGTCAAGCAGATCAGATCATTCTTGGGTCACGTCAACTTCTATCAGAGATTTATACGAGATTTCTCGAAAATCGCACGGCCTTTGATGAATCGCCTGGTTGCCGATGCCCCATTTGAATTTGACACCTCGTGTCTCAATGCCTTTGAGACTTTACGAAGCGGTGTCTCCGACTCCTCGAATCTCCAACCACCCGACTAGTCGCTCGATTTCGAGATGATGTACGACACGTCTGATTTTGCTGTCGAAGCTATTTTAGGTCAGCGTCAGGAGAAACAATCCTTCGTCATATACTATGCTAGCAAGATGCTAAATCAGGCTCAATGCAATTACACTGTCACCAAAAAAGAACTGCAGTAGTATTAGGGTTGGAGAAATTCTGATCGTACTTATTAGGGTCCAAGGTCATCATTTTCACTGACCACTCCGCCCTCCAGCATTTGTTGGCAAAGAAGGATGCCAAACCACAGCTCATTAGATGGATCCTTCTATTGCAAGAATTTGATATCGAAATCCGTGACAAAGCTAGAAAGCAGAATATTTTTTGAAACAGTGAGGATTGCTATCAAGAGTCGATAGCAATCTGGAGGGTAGTATATTTCATATCAAAAAAGTACTACAAGAAAGAAGCCAACTATGTATGAGAGACCAGTACTCCTTTACAATATTCCCACATATCACCGGTCTCTCCTGAAAAAGCTTATGATTACGCACCCTCCACACACACCACAAACTGGCTGCCATAGCCTCCAAGGGTCGACCAGGAATGATGAACCTCTACCACACAGAATCCCAGGAGGGGAGAGGTTCTAATCAAGCCAACCTCTAAATCTTGTCAGTGACCAAACAAGAGGAGAAGATTTGTGTTCCACTATCAGAATGTAACCCACAAAGAGGGCAGGCATTCAGAACAGTCCCCATCCTTCTGTGCCTCAGATCGCCAGTGATCAACCCTTCTCATCTGCAAAGGCACAAGAATATCTGAACCTTCAGAGGAACTCTCAAATGCCAAATCTTTCTGTCAACAGGGTCCCATTCCACCACACTATTGGATCTAATAACTTTCTCATATGCCTGCTTCACTGAAAAACTACCCTGCCAGCAGTATGTATCTGTCACATCTCTCACAAGATGCATCTGCTATAGATTAGCCATCAATTTCTACCTCTCCTCCCATAGTCGACTGCACTGTTGTAGCCCTTCCAGCCGCCAGCATCCCTCTGCCTGAGACCACAGACTATTAACTGTGGCTTCCTTTTCTGCAGTAGCGTCATACACCCTCGGGTAGATCTCTTTCAGCAGGCCCAAGTCAAACCATCGCTCATTCCATAAGTTGAAACTTCTGCCATCTCCGAGCTTAGGTTGCAGTAGGTGTCAGTAGCTGGTGACTGCAGATATCACTGATCGCCAAAATGGGGATGGTTTCTTTGGTTGAAGCCTTTGCAAACTACTGTTAGATCCCCCATAGCTATCCTTGATCAGATCATCCATCATCCCCTCCTTGCAATCGAAAATCCTGATGGCCCATTTTAGCAACAGGGCTTCATTGAATTCTTTTAGTGCTTTAATTCTCAGCCCCCCGATCTCCTTTGGTCCATAGATACTGCTCCATCTGATGGGCTACATGAACCTGCCCTAATGACCTGCTCCCTTCCAGAAGAATCTCTTCCTCATAACATCCAATATCTTCCAAATACATTTAGGGGCCCTAAATATGCTAAAATAGAATACTGGTATGGCTGTAATGACCGAATTGAGTAGGATTAGTCTTCCACCCTTAGATAGGAATTTACTACTCCAACCTTTTAGCTTTCCAGACACCTTCTCAAATAGGACATTCCAGTCTGATTTTTTTAGTTTTGTGGCCCTCAGTGGTAATCCAAGGTATCTCAGTGGCAGTTTAGCACTAGGTAACCCCAATATACCCTACAACTCCATCTGCTCCTGTTCATTCATGCCAAAGCAAATCAAAACAGACTTATCCTTGTTCAAACACAAGCTTGAAATATCGCCAAATATCTTTACCAATAACCCTAGAGCATGCACCTTAGACTTGGACCCTTCCACAAAGAACACCGTGTCATCTTCATACTATAAAATGGGGGCCAAGTTTCTCCTGTTAGATAATGAGTACCCTTTAATTATACCCACCTCAGCCAATTTGCAAGCATACCTTGCAAGTCCATGCACCACAAGGTTGAAAATCAATGGGGCTAGAGGGCACCCTTGTCTAACCCCATGCTGAGGCTGGATCTAGGCTCCACATGGCTTCCCATTGACCAAAGGAGAAAATGAAGTAGTAGTGACACATCGTTTCATCCATTGGATCCAGAGGGGGGGAAGCCTCTTCTTCAAAATATCTCCCATAGGTACAGCCAAGAGATCGAATCATAGGCTTTCTGGAAATCAACTTTCCACATAAAGGCCTTGCATTTCCTTCGATGCCATCCATTAACCATTTCCTGAGCCAAAATAAAGGATTCTTGAAGTGATCTATTGGGCAAGAAAGTAGCCTGTATCAGATGAATCAGGTCCTGAAGAACAACTCTCATCCTATTAGCCAAAATCTTGCCGATGATAAGATAGATGGAGTTTGAAAGGGAGATCAGCCTGAAATCTGAAAAGTGTTCTGCTCCCATTGATTTAGGCAAGAGAAAAAGATAGGACTTAATCCTCTCAAACCCCGCATTTCCCAACTCAAATTCTCTGATAGCATCCATCACCTACTTACCCACCACATTCCACATCTCCTTGTAAAAGAAAACTTGTATTCCACCAGGGCCCAGGGAGCCTTCCACATTTAATTCTCCAATTGCCTACAGGATCTCCTATTCAGTAATAAGTGCAATCAATTGCTCAGCCTGTTCACTTGTCACCCTAGGACCCTCGTTTCCTACCATTCTCCATTTCCCCCTCTTAGCTGCCCGGGATGCCTCTCTAAAATATTTGATGGCTTCAGATCTAATCTCCTGATCAGAAAAGACCCTCTGTTCACCACAAAGAATAGAGGAAATGAAGTTAACATGTCTCCGAGAGCTAGCTGCAAGATGAAAAAACTTCATATTGGCATGCCCCTCCTTAAGCCATAGCTGCCTGGATCTCTCCCTCCAATTGATTTCTTTTTTCAGGTCTTCATCAAGGACCACACACTGCCACATTTTCCTTTCAGCCAATTCATCTTCAGACAAAGGGCCAGTTGCTTCCTTGGAGTCCAGCTCCTAAATTTTAACCAGAGCTTCCCCTCTCCTCTGCTCCCTCATCAAGCTAACAGTAGATCCATAATCTTTTAAGATCATGTGCAAACCAGCCAGTTTGGTTGACAGTCTGACAGTAGCAGACCCCTACACCTTTTTTGTTCTCCACCAAGAGCTGATCATCTGGTAGAAGCCCGGTTCATTCAGCCATGATCGTTTCAGTTTGAAGTAGGACCCAACCTGAGTTTCTTCCCCACTATCCCATACCAAAGAGGTATGATCTGAGAAAGGTCGGCTCAATCCACTCACAGTCGAAAATTGAAATCTAACAAGGATGTCCACATTCCCAAAAAATCTATCAAGCCTTGATGCCAGCCCATTTCCATTGCGCCAAGTAAATTCCACACCAAAGGAAGGATATTCACTCAACTACAGAGATTGAACCATCATCTGGAATCCAATAGCCGAACTGTCATTGCTGCCATTAGACCTATCAGCCCCTGTTAACACACAATTAAAATCCCCACCCGTTAGCCACATTCCCCCCTACACCAACTCAGCCATAGCAGACCACTCCTCCCATAGCTCCTACCTGGTAGATGCAATACAAGGTCCATATACCCCAGTAATCCACATACATTCCTGCCCCTGATGAAACTAAAATTTGCATGTCAGCATATGTCTGGCTTTGTGAACTTCCAAGCACTGAGCCCACCTCTTCCACCACCAGATAACAATGCCCCCCGACCTCCCACGTGCATCAATCTGCACACAATCATTCACCCCTGAAGCTATCAAGTCGGACCAAAGCCTTTCAGAATTACTTTCAATGTGTGTCTCTTGAATGAGTGCACATTCAATTCCCCATTCTCTCAAATATCTCATCAGAGATGCCCTCCAGCTTTTGTCACGCAACCCACGCACGTTCCAAGTGAGGATTCTCATCAATCCCCACTAGAACCCTCTCTCCTGAGGGTTTTGGCATTTGCACACTTGCATAACTTTTGCAACCTCATCTTCATCCATCAGAATGATAGCCTTTGATTTTCTCTGTCAAAGGATATACGGTGATCTCCCCTTACCAATCTTTGAACAAGATCTCCCTTCACATTTAGGATCTTCCTTCTCCTGCAGGTCCTGCTGATCCTTCAAAGACTCAGGCTACGTGTCCAGATTCCCCTGCTCGTCAGTCTCCATACCACCTAGCAGCACATCCCCTACCACCATGGATGACGGTCCTGCAGTTTCCCCTCCGCCCATTTCCTCCTTTCCTTCATTCTGAAAACCCCCCATCTCCCCATCACATAAGTCCTTACAACTCTCGGCAATTAGGGATTCATCACCATGAACCGTGCATAGCTCCTGAACAGTCGCCTCCTCATCAGCTGTAGGTCCAGACGACTTAAGTTGCTTCGCTACAGTATCACCCACCAAGAATTTCAGCCTCAGCATCCAGGAACTTCCACTGCATCTCAAAATCAGATTGTTAGGTATAGATCCAGTGATGAAAACATTGACCTTCACAATCAGTAGACACCCATTCCCCTCCAGCAGTCCAATGATCGCATCCTCTGCCATGATGCAAAGCCTGAGATCATCGACGACACAACCTCATTTGACCTCAAATGCAGAGGCAATCCCTCGATCTCAAGTTTTCCCAACCAGATTCCCACTCTTTGGGGCGGTCTCTCCAGCAAGGCTCCATCAAAAGAAGAAACCAGTCTCTAGATCACCGTGAAGCCATCGTTACAAGATGTTTGAAACTGCAGCTTCTCGACATCCCCCATACCCAACCCAAAGAGAACAAAACGTGCATTTGATAGAAAAGAAACCTGCTAGAAGTTGGTCGAGAGGGACAGAGAGGTTACCAAGGTGCGAACATTCTCCATCATCGGTCCTCCAGACATAACCTCCCCAACTAGAGCTCCCCGCAAGGCCATCTCTGCAGCTTTGATGTTCTCCGTCATAGGAACCTCCACATCGGCCACAAGCCCTCCCGGTTTATGCAGAGAAGGGGGTGGAGGCGGAATCTACACAGCCCTAGAAATCAAATTTCCTGAGCTCGAGAAAAGGCGATTACTCATCTGTCCCCCCAAAATCCTACACGAATCCCTTTTATGGCTGAATCCCCCACATCCCAAACACACCATGGGAGATCGGCAGGTGGCAGCCATATGTCCCCGCCGTCGGCATCGGAAACACACAGTCTTGCCGAGCAGCTTAGCTCCCCTTCCATCAGACCACCTCGCCTCCATCCTCCTTTTGCCGTAAGCACCAGATTCCCCCTACTCCTTCCTCCTCCAACCATTCGGCCTCCAAGTATGCCATCCTTCCCCCTCCCTACTCCCACCAGCCATCGCCCCTAAGCCGCCTGTCGTCAGGAGAGCCATCCGCCTGTCGTCGGAAAGTAGAATGTTGTGGCGGATCACCTATCCAGATTGGACCCAAACCATATTCCCTACTCCCTACCTATCCACGAGGAATTTCCAGATGAATCTCTTTTGGCAGTTCATTCTGTTGAGTTCCCCTGGTACGTGGATATCGCAAACTACCTTGCCACAGGCAAGATTCTCGTGAACCTATCCAAGGAGCAGAAACTCAAATTCACTGTAGAGGCCAAATACTACCTCTGGGATGACCCACTGCTCTTCCGCATTGGAGCGGACTAGATTATTCGAAGATGCATCCCAGATTCTGACATCCCCAGTGTGTTATCTTTTTGCCACAACAATGCTTGTGGTGGTCATTTCTTGGCACGGAAAGCTGCTGCAAAAATTTTGCCTTCGAGATTTTTCTAGCTAACCTTCTTCAAAGATACACATGAATACACCCAACACTGCAAACGATGCTAGTCGGTCGATTCTACGACCAGGAGAGACATGATGCCACTCCATCCGATCATGGTTGTAGAAGAGTTAGACGTCTAGGCATCGATTTTATGGGCCCTTTTCCAAACTCACATGGCTTCGAATACATATTGCTAGCCATTGACTATGTATCGAAGTGGGTCGAGGCCATCCTGGCGAGGCAGGCTGATCATAAGACCATCATTTCCTTCGTACGGTAGTACATCTTCGCGAGATATGGAATACCCCGTGCTTTGATTAGCGACGGGGGAAGCCACTTCACTCATGCCCACTTCAGGTCATTATTAAAGAAATACGGGGTAGATCACTATATAGCCACCCCGTATCACCCGCAGACCAATGGACAGGCTGAAGTGTCTAACCGTCAGATCAAGCTAATTCTCCAGAAGACGGTCAGACCAGTTAGGAAGAACTGGTCTGATAAATTAGTTGATGCACTCTGGGCATATTGAACCGCATACAAGGCCCCACTTGGAATGTCACCATATCGCATGGTATATGGCAAGGCTTGTCACCTTCCTGTAGAGCTGGAACACCATGCCTTTTGGGCGGTGCAAAAATGTAACATTGACCTCGATGCAAGAGGTCAAGAACAGAAGCTCCAGCTCAGTGAATTAGAAGAGATCCGGTAGGAGGCCTATGAGAATGCATTGATATACAAGGACAAGACCAAGGCCTTTCATGACCGCCACATCCGGAGAAAAGCATTCACGCCCAACTAGCAAGTTTGGTTGTTTGATTCATGACTGAAACTTTTCACAGGGAAGCTCAAGTCCAAGTGGACTGGCCCATATGTTGTGATTCATCCATATCCTAATGGGGCAGTCCAGATCAAGGTCCCAAAATCTGGGCATGTATCTATGGTAAAGGGCTAGTGCCTCGAGCCATTTTTGGCCCAGGAACCTCCTCCACCAAACGAGATTATTCATCTTATTGAGGACGTGTGATTGAATTCTCACCAGCTGGAGGCGTTAAACTCAGCATCTATCCCACATTCCACCATCATCTATACATGACTATTTTTATATATAGCATATTTTTCTTTTAGCAAATTTTCTTTCTGCATATTGCATGCTGATAGGTTGGTCGATGCTGAATGCATACTTTCAGGAGCAATTACAGGTGATTTCTACCCATTCTCCCCCTGTTGTATTTCTTTTCTTTTATATTCATGCATGAGGACATGCAAGAACTTAGGCATGGGGGGGTAGATACAACAAAACTGAAAAAATTTGTTATGCCAACATTTAGGAAAACCTTAGAGCTGCTTGTCAAATGTACTTTAGGACCCTAAATAAAAGAACAACCGACTCCACCTCCAATGCTCACATTGGAGCTAGAAATCATCTGCAACAGCTATTTCCAACTCACCCGCTCACCTCTTGTTCTAAATTTAGGGTCAAGCTGAATGTAACCCGAAGGAAAATTTTATGAAGTACAAATTATATGAGGTTACTTGTTCATAGCATATATACATATTGCATTCATGAATAAGATTATCTCATTAAGAGAATGCATTAGGGATTTTATCCTTTAGTTGATTCTTGTAATCTGAAACCCAGTACAACTTTTCACACACACGTAGAATTTGCAATGGATTCACGGTGAAGGCTGATAAATGTCTTTAGTCTATCAAGAAGAAGTAGTGCTTCTTCTACTGAACCCCTGGACAGTGTTTTTGGAGTCAGGCAGATTTTCTTCCAAAAATCCACCAAATAGTGTGAGATGAGAGTAGAGTGTACTGGTGCTTTAAGATTAGTATAAGGAATCTAGAATCCTAGATAATTAGGTGATGGTACTCTAAGATTAGACATAGTTTTCACTCTCGATTCCTGCGTATACATGTTTGTGTGAATATTGAGAGCCACCAAATAAGGCAAATATGCGGAGAGTGAGTTTTCATAAAACTAGGGCTAAGGTGGATGGTTACGACCATTCTTTACGGAATCCTCGACTGAAGGAGTGTATTGATGTCAAGGTCAGAAATACATCGTCCTATTCATCTCTTCTGGTGCCGTAAGTAGGCACTTCCACCAAATAAGCCACTTAATGTCTCTTAAGTACCACCAATCCCTAATAATGCCTCCTCAATAAAGTTCATCAATGTGATCTAGTTGTGTTATGTTGAAAAAAAAATGAAATGAAAAACATGGAAAAGAAGAAAATATTAAGAAAAGAAGAAAGAGTAAAGAAAAAAAAGAGTGAATATTTATTCCAGTTGCATTAAGGCAATACTACCAAATAAATTTGAGATCCACCAAATATGGCCTTGACCCATCTTTCTTGTATTTCTGATCGCCCGAATACTGGCTGAGGAATTCCAACTTAGTTTTAGGGTAATGGAAACTCAATTAAAGTGTTAATGCCAAGTGTGACCACCAAATACAGAACATGTGTGTGAATGTGGTAAGGATGTGACCTCTAAGAAAAAGAAAGAAAAGAAAAAGAAAAAGCGTAAGAGAAAATGAATACAAAGGAATCAAAAGAGAGCATAATTTTTCTCGCCTTTCTCTGAGTTGAGTTACTTAGTAATCCGGGATTCTGTAGTACTAGCCTCTATGTAGCACCAAGTGAGAGTGAGCCACCAAATATATAATCTTTCCCTCAGAGATTCTCTACATAAGCCTAAAGTTGGGGTGAAATTCATAGAATATCTTGAATACCCCAGGGGAAGAAGTCTGCCTATCTTGCTAGAATTTTTACTAGGGGTCAAGTACAGGTTTTAAAGGTGAGTCAGTTTTTCACTCGAATCCATTGCAAAAGCTACATAGCTGCAATTTCATGATTGTCTGGATTTCTAGAGCGTAGGATGAAAACAAAAAGGAGAAAAATCTTTTGGCATACACTTGATAAAATAATCAATCCCTTAAGGACCCTTACTGTAAATAATTTAGTCTTGCATTTGCTAGGGACTAGCAAGATTTAGGCATGGGGGTACGATTGCATAGAAATCATAGGTCATAATTGACCTAGATTAAGCTAGGACTTAGCAAAAGTTAGGGTTATTCATACATGCGTAAGCATTATCTGCATCTTTACTACTTTACTTTAGCTATGCATAAAATAATGTTATAATGTGCTGATTAAGTGTATTATGTCAATTGCAGGCAATAAGCTGATCATGAGCTGGATCTGGAGTAGGATCTAAAGCTGGATCAGGAATAACGGGTGTTGCAGCAGAGCTGGAGTAGAAGACTTAGATTAGATGTAGGAATAATGATGTAAGGGAGTTAAGGTTTTCTATTCTATTAAGTAGGAATAAAGCAATAAAATGTGAAGAGCTTAGGTCCATCCTAGCCCTAGGATATCCTAAAGACTTCCCCAAGCCTTAGCCACCCTTAGATTAGGTCACCGCACCCTAGGAAACCTTAAAACCCTAATTCCAACCTTTATGTGGATGTCCGATGAATTATAGGACATCCAGAACCCTTGGCCAACTCCCTCACACCTTAAACACACTTTTGCAGTGTTATTGGACGTCCAGACACTTGGTCCGATGTCCAATTTCTGTAGAATACCCAAGACAGAACCTTGAATCCTTCTTGACTCTGATTGGACATCAAGACAACAAGTCTGGACTTTTGATTTTTGAGTATAAGATGTCTAACACTATTATTAGATGTCTAATACTGCTCTCCAGTTCCTGTTTTGAGATTTAAGCCTTGATCTTAGATCTCTAAGTCCCTAAACCCAATTCCAACCCACAGCAACCTAAATTATGGTGCCCTAACCCTACTACATCACCTCTAGACCTCCTTAAGGACCTAATTAGGTCCTCACTAAACCCAATTGCCTTGGATCTTAGTCAATTCCATTAGCCTATTCAATTGGACACATTGAGTCCAATTGAGCCCTGATCTCGGCACATACTGTCCAATTGGACTCAGTGAGAGTCCAATTGACCTAGACCTAAATTAATTGAGTTGTTTTACTCTTAATTAAGTTTCCATACACCCAATTAAACTTATATTAAGTTTAATTGCATTTTACCTTAGCGAATTACAGTTTACAACCCTAATTTGAGACCTACCTTGAACTAAACCCACTAGAACCTAACCTAATCAACTTAGCCACCTAAGTTTTGACCCACACACACCATCCACATGAAAATATCTAGCCTAGAGTTCTCTAGAACTTGCTACCATGTGTTGTTGCCTTAGTTGCCAAAATTAGCAACCAAGAGCTATTTAATTTTTAGATCCACATTTGGTGGATCTAAAAACCACCATCCACCCTCTCTCTCTCACTCTCCCATGAGCTCCCAACATTGGCCTCTCTAGAGAATTCCATAATTCTCTAGAGAGTTTCCCTTAGGTCTACAGAAAGACATAAGGGGTGACCATTTGCACCCATTCACATCCATTGGCTCCTATCTACTTTTTGGCCATACTTGCTTGGCTCCAACCACCTCCACTTAGGCTAGCCACCATCATCTCCACTCCATCTCCACGAGCTGAGCACCACCATGAAGGACACCATGAAGGACACCATGCCAGGATGCTGGATCACTCCTCCAACCTCTCTCCAAGGGCCGGCCTAAGCTCCATTGGCCGCCCCTCTTTCTCCTCTCCAACACTCCAAGGCCATCGGAGCCCACATCCGAATGCCCTCACTTCTGATAGATTAGTAGCTAGCTCTTTACATTTACTGCTTTTATTTACTGCTCAGTAGTGCAGCCCTTATTCTCCCCGAATGATGCATGCAAAATCCCCCTGTAGATTCTTGTATGCGATCATTTTCAGATAGCTAACTTTACATTTTTAAGCATTCATGTACAAGCTTTCCTCTACAAGTTCATATTGCAAACACTCTCCAAATGAATGAATGAAAATTATATTTTCTATATATATATGGCTTTGTGTTAAGAATCACCATGAGCTCATTGCAATATCTTTTGTGTGATTAATGTTGCCTGTTTTCAATTCCAGATATACTTGCTACTAAGCATGTCATACTTCAATACATAATAGTCATAAACCGACGTGTGATTTTAAATAGAGTAGAGTGATAAAAGATCAAATTCAAAAGTAAAACAAACGCCTCCCAGATATGAACGACCAGGACTCAAGTCTCGTTATCTTTTATTGAATATCTTTGTTTGATCATATTGCGCATTATACTACGATGTTTTCCTAGCAAAAACGCACTCTACGCATAACAAATAGTCTCCAGTTCCTGTTTTGAGATTTAAGCCTTTATCTTGGATCTCTAGATCGATAGACCTAATTCCAACACCATAGGAACCTAAATTAATGTACCCTAGCCCTAGTACATCACCTCTAGACCTCCCTAAGGACCTAATTAGGTCCTCACCAAACCTAATTGACTTAGATCAAAGTCAATTACCATCACCTAAGTCAATTGGACTCATTGAGTACAATTGAGCTCAGATCTCAACCCACGTAAGTCCAATTGGACTTAGTGAGAGTCCAGTTGACCTAAACCCAACCTAATTGAGTTATGTTGCAAACCCTAATTGCTAAGGGGGATTTGCAATTAAACTTAACCCAAGTTTAATGGAATGTGTGTGAACCTAATTGAGTTATTTCACTCTGAATTAGGTTCACACTTATTCCATTAAACTTGGGTTAAGTTTAATTGCAAATCCCCCTTAGTAATTAGGGTTTGCAACCCTAATTCAAGGCATACACCTACCTAAACCTTTTAGGAACTAACCTATACCTCCTAGCCACCTAGGGCACGACCACACACACACACACACATACCCATTCACGCACAGACACACCTCTAGAGTTCTCTAGAACTCTCTTCCAAGTGGTGCCACTCTTGGTTGCCAACATTAGCAACCAAGAGACATTCAAATTGGGATCCACATTTTGTGGATCTCAAAACCACTTGGCCGGCCACTCAATGGAGCTCTCACAAGAGAGTTCCACACTTCTCTAGAGAGACTCCCTTAGGTCTATAGAAAGACCTAAGCGGTGGCCATTTGCACCCATCCACATACTTGGCTCCATTCACATTCACCTCCACTTGGGCTAGCCACTTCCATATCCACTCCATGAGTTGAGTACCACCATGGAGGACACCATCTCCACGCAAGGATGCTGGATCAGTCTGCCAACCTCTCTCCAAGTGCCAGCCTAAGCTCCATTGGCCGCCCCTCATTCTCCTCTCAACCACTCTAAGGCCATCGGAGCCCACCTCCGAATGCCCTCACTTTCTGATAGATTAGTGGCTAGCTCTTTACATTTATTGCTTCTATTTACTACTTAGTAGTGTAATCCTTATTCTCCCCCAATGATGCATGCAAAATCCCCTCATAGATTCCTCTATGCGATCATTTTCTGGTATCTAGATTTACATTTTTAAGCATTTCGGTACAAGCTTTCCTCTACATTTCATGTTGCAAACACTTCTCTGAATGAATGAATAAAAGATACATTTTTATATATATCTCTATGTTTGAAATCATAATGAGCTTATTGGTTGCCATCTTTTTTTCTTGATTCAAGTTGTTTGTTTTTCACTTATATATATTTTTTTCAACAAGCTTGTCGGTTCTGGAAACTATAGATGCATTTTCTATAAACAGCTACCACGTAACTAGAATTATGCGCACCAAACTCATACTTTGACTTTTGTTATCTATCTAACACACACGCACGTAATCAGAATTCATAATAGAAGTGGCGAAGTTTTAATTCGAAGATTGGAAGCCGGCATGCAATTTTAAATAAAGAACGATAAAAAATCGATTTCAGATTTTAACCAATGCCTCCCAGAGATGAATGACCGGGACTCAAGTCTCATTATTTTTACAAATTGATTTTCTGACGAATGTTTTTGTTCGACTATACTATGATTTCCAACGACTTTCAAATGTGCGAGAACGGCCTCCGTCACCGACTGCCTTCTTCTTTGGCTTTTCCCTTCTTCTTTCTCTCTCTACCGGCTACCTTCTTCTTTTCCTTTGCCTTGCTGCCTTTTCTTCCTTCAGCTTCTTCTTTCTCTTCCTTTCTCTGCCTTAGCTTCTCTGCATCCTTGTCTTCTCCTTCCTCTTCTTCAGCTTTGCTCTCCTTCTCTTAGCCTGCAGAGCAAAACCTACCCCTTACCCGTGCGCACTCTCCTCTCTCTTTTCTCTTAGGTTCCGCTCCCCCAGAGCCATGCTTTTCTCGTGTAATCGGGTCGGGTATGCGCCTAAAACCAGGCCCACCGGTGTGCGGTGGAGTGCGAGGAGTGCAAGTCGGTTCTAGTCAACCAAGTCTGCAGGGCATGGTCACGGACGAGGCCAGTCGGGTCGGGTGAGTGGGACCTCACCCCGTGAGTTGGAGGCGATAAGCCTTTGGTAGGAATTCAATTTATGCAGGCACTGTGCCTCTTCCAGTTCCGAGGTGGGACTATCTTCCCACCTTCTTCACACGCACCTGTGGCAGAGGTGCTCTCTTCGATTGCAGCAACTGCTACTGCCCTTGTCTTGAATTGGATGCATGGAGTTGTGCGTGAGTATCTTCCGCGAGGCCTGGGATAGAGACTTGGGGCGGGCAAAGCCTGGAGCAACTGTAAGCTTGCTTAAAGCTTTGCTCCAATGGCAGATGAACGTCTACACCTGAAATCACCAGAACAGCCTTGCGACCACATCAGAACGTTCAGGAAGCTTCGACAAGGGATGAAGAGTGTGTTGCGGTGGTCAACGTGGTGTGGGAATGCCTATGTGAGTGTGCCTAGGGTACACTGTGCGCATATGTGTGGGTGTGTTCAGGGGCGTGTTTGGGTGAGTGGCGGAGTGAATGGAATGAGGGGTTATGATTAGGGAGTCGAGGTGATGATTATGGACTTGTCAGTGAGGAGGGGGGTGGTCTGTGGTGGTGGAGTGATCTCGCCAGAGTTGGTGGCCGGAGGTGAAGGAGATGAAGGTGGTGGAGTGAGACAGTAGTCGATTGAGGGAATTAATGAGGGTAGAAGAATGTAGAGGGTGAAGGGGACTTATCTAGGAGGTGAAGAGATGAATGGGAAATGGAGATGACATCTGGTGCGTGTTCCTGACGTCGGAGATGAAGATGCTCAGAGAGGACGGTCGGCGAGGATGAAGGGAAGACAGGGGCATCAGCGGGTACTGTGCAACGCGGACGAATGTGAGGAAGAAGAACCTGCCACCGGTATTGTGGTCAGGCGACGGAGGAGATCAGGGAAGGTCATCGAAGATTGATCAGTGAGTCAGCTGGAGGAGGAGAGAAGAAATTGAGGGGATTTTTGATCGGTTTCAAGCTTAGAGGAGTCGGGGCAAACTGGGGCTCCTTAAATAGATCTCTAGAAGGGGATTTGTGCTTGGAAGCCAAGCTTCCAAGTAAGGTAGGTTCGCCGGAGTTGGCAACTCGAAAGAGACCCAAATCTCTCATGCGTTCGCATGAGAGATTGGAAAAGAATGTTGGATCATGGATGGGTTTAGATTGGAGGGATTTTGTCAGAGAATCTCCCTTTCAATTTTGAAGGGGATTCTCTGAGAAATCAGGCAGAAATCACCTTCTAAAGTTTGCCAGAGTAGGATTCCTCCGCTATAATGGTGGAGGGACCTAATTGCAAAGAATGATGAAGAAGCTAGGGGGCTTTTGCAAATGTTTTTGAAAGATAGGGGTACAAATGTAATCATGTTGGACCTATTTGCAAAGTGGGTCAAGATGAGTTTCCCTTAGGTTCAAATTTTGGTACAAACCTAATTTGGATTTAAAGAAGCCAATGGTGAAGTTGGATTTTGGGTTTGACCGTATTGACTTGGCAATTTATGCAAAAACCCAATTAAGGGCAAATTTATGTCCGAGACCCTATTCTAGGACAAAATGGGTTCCAATGGCCAAATTGAAAGTTCTAAACCCTAGAGAATATTTTTCTATGATTTTTAGAGGGTTTAGGTGAATTTTATCTTGACTAGAACCATGTTTAATCAAGTGGGTCTGTTTTAGGGTTACAAGAAGTCATTTAATTCCCAGAACTCATACAAACCCTTTTCTATCTGATCCAACCCACTTTTTATCTTGTTATGACCTTTTGACCTATGTTTAGCCCTTGACAAAACTCGTTGCTGTACTCCAATGGTAAAATTATAGTTTTACCCCTTCTTCCTTGCTTTTCTCTCAGAAAGGTTATTCAGTGAATTATGACCTCCAGTTGGTTATGTAGGAGCTTTCATTCTCTTCTTTGGGTCAGAATGAGCTAGTTAGGGCTCATGATGGTGTTCCCATCACCCTCCTATCCATGATTTGAATGCTAAGGTGGAAATCCAAGGAAAAGCTAATGGCACTCAGTCAATTCTTGCTAGCCTTCGGTTGGAGTTATATAGACAGATTCAAGAATTGATTGAGTGAAAATAGGCTATGATTGATATGTTCCAACAATTGGATAAAGAGGATCAATAGAAAGTGATGAAAGAAACTTCTTTCTTAAAGACAATGGAACAAGTCCTCGTGATAATTGATTAGACCACACCTAGTTGCTTAAAATTGGTGCAGTCCACTATCAACACTTCCCTAACGTTGGAAAGCATTGAGGATCCTTTGGAACACAAATTGGTAGAAAATGAGAATGAATTTAAAAATTTGAATGATAAGATTGGGGTCAATGTGCCAGAATTGAATGATAATAATTTAGTAATAGGGACATCAAGATTTGGGGATGGAGAATTTGACTCTAGACACTTTGATTGTGAAATACTTAAAGATCCCATCATGGATTTAAAGGAAAGGCAAGGGGAAGAACTGAAGCATGAAATGAATGATGAAGTTAGCTCCATTACAACTTCTTCCCTGATGATTGACTATAATTTGGAAGAAATGAACAAGATTTCAGGCTCCAATAGCTATGACAAATTAGACAAAGAAATCATGATTAAGGATGGGGAGGATTTTCACTTTGACCCATCCGAATTAATCATGTCTGATCAAACACATTCTTTTGAGGCTAACCTAAGTCTCAAAGGTGTTAATGCAACCAATGTGGAGTTGGCTAAACCTTTAGATTTCAAACTTCTAGAAAAAGAAGAGGACATTTTGTTGAAATCAAGTTTTTGGATGGACATTGAAATAACCCCTACTGAGAACAATAAAATCGAAGAAGGAAATGTTGACTGCAGGGGTCCTAAGTTGATCAAGCCATCGACCTTTTATTAGGACCCCTATGACCTTTATGACTTAGATCCACGGAGGAATAAAAACCTCGAACCTAATTTTGTAATGACAAGAACTGCTTATTCTGGCAATCTAAATGTCCGACATTATAGGTTAGGGTTACATCTATCTAAGCAAATCTCTGGTCTACATGCCCAAAGGAAAAGAGACAATTGGTCTACGACATGCATAACCAATGACTTTCTGAGTTCTCGACCCATAGGGATGGGACTCCACCATAATCTAGTCCACATCTACGTACTTTTGACTCTGGGTCTAGTTGATTATGTCTTCCCCTTCTTTACCTAGTTCGTTCAGCTAATTAATCTTGGCAATAAACTCAGCGCTTCCTGGGAGGCAACCTAGAGGTTTCGAGCTAACCGGATACACGATTACAACTCAGGTGATTTCTTTTCTTACTCCCTTGCATACATTTATTTTCCAATGAGGACATTGTCCAACTTAGGCATTAAGGGGTGGTAATTTGTATGTTCTGAGTGCAGATTGTCAGCTTGAATTTTTTAAATAAAAAAAGAAAAAATGGAAAAAAATAGGAAGAGAAAACTTAGGTATTAGGAGTTTGTCAACTTCAGGAAATGATATGTTAGGGACCTAAACGCTTAGACTCTTTAGGTCTTCAGACTTTAATCAGTATGGGTGTCCACAAAAATGTGGACTTGGTCTCGAGTCCTTGCCACTATAATTTATATTAATCTAGTCAATAAAGTAGGGTGATAAGTATACGACTTATCAGCTCACCCTCTAAGTTGAGGGGATTTCTAGTCTAAGCATCTATAAATGTTTTGCACTAGCTCACTCATTAGCAGTTTTAACGGAAGTTGGGTAGCTAATGACCCTTCTAGGGTAGTATGACTGGCAACTTATCGTGTGTAACAGCCCATTGGCTGGTTGTCTAGAGCCCAACTCGTAAAATGCACAAATAATTCCCCAAACACTTAGGGAAGATGCGGGGAAGTAGAATAAATTAGGGAGATATACACAGGTTTCAAACTTGTGTTGACCCCATAAAAGATAAAAAGTAGGGAGAGAGCTACCGATTGGAAAGATAAACCTTGAGGCAGAATTCTTAGGTCACCTAGGGGCGTAGAAACTCGAAGTCCGTTTTAATTGCCGTTGAGTGAGTCTATCACTTTCACAACAACATGCTTAGTACTAAGAGTCCTTTTCGAGTCTTGGGTGGGTTGGGTAGCCAAAAAAAGTTACCCTAAAATCTTCAACACCAAAAACCCAAAAAAGTTATAAAAGATGGAAAAGAAGAAAATATGTATTTGCTTCTATATAGAATAAGGTGAGGACTAAGGCGGTCTGTGTTTTGGCAAGCACCTGGGCAATGTTAAATCTTTGCAGACTAGGTTCTTAGTAGAACTTTCCTCTGGTTGACAAGCAACTTCTACCTAAGTGATCAATTCCTTATTTTCGTGGTAAATAGCATTTAGTTTAAATGTTTCTAGGGACTAGCAAGGGGTGGGCATGGGGGTATGATGACTCTACAATTATCAGTGCTAATATTATGAATTAGAGTCAATTTTGAGGGTACTTACACAACAATGACAAATTATATTGGGCTTTGGAGCATTGCATGCATATTACGTGATCTTTACATTTAAATTACTTAGAATCACTGATTAACAACCTTGTGTACAAGTCCATACTGAAACAGGTCTCAGATGAATAATCGAACCATACGGATGGATTCGGATCAATGAATGGAGTCCAAGGGACTCAAAGTCACCTCGATCCGACCTCCATAGCTCCCAAATCAAGCCTGAGAAGTTCTAACCATTGATCTAATGATCAACGACCAAAATCCCATCACGTGTTGTGCATCCAAGCACTCGCCGCACAGCTCTCTCTCTCCAGTGTTCCTTCATCAAGTGATCTTAGCCGTCGATCTTCAGTCGAGCAGTTGAGGAGTTGTGGGCACCTGCACAAAAGAAGACACAGATGCGACCTTGGCACACTGGTCGCACCTCCAGCCCGCATGCGCTCGACACTAGATCGAGTCATGCCTCACTCCTCCATGTCACGCCCAATCAAAATTGGTTCGTTCGATCCGATCTACGATGGAGGAGCAGCCGCATCGCATGCCATCCAGCCATCCACGTGAAACACACAGATCACATGCTCCCTGATGCCCATCACAATGCCTGATCAGACGCGCATCCAAGGCATGATCTTGCACGCGATCCCAGCCCTCTAATGTAGATCAGACGATCGAGTGCACACCCAGTCGTCTTAAAGCAGTGCGCGTTCTCAGCGCGCTATCTTTACGCAATTAGGACCTTTGATCAACGATCAAATGGTGGGCGAGCGAGGCAGCTGCTGCGTGCATGAACACAACTGCGAGCATCAGCAGTGGTTGTGGGTCCTTTAGCAACACTCGCGGTAGGGCTTTAGCGATGAATTAAATGTCGCTATTGACTATGGATGACGAAAATCTCCACTCCTCCCATATAAAAAGGGACCTACCCCTTCCATTTGTAGGGATCTTCTACTTAAGAGTCTCCACCACTCCATAGAGCTCCCAAGCAAGGTTGCAAAGATGTCAAGCCACTGACAGAAGTCCCTCCACCGCTGTGGCAGTCTCGATGCTATCCATTGCCTCAAATTTAGTTTTGATTGTTGACAGTTGTAGTTCATCTATTTTATTTAAGCATTCATCAATATTGTGCTGATCATAACATTTGGTAGTCAATAGATCTTTGATATATTATTCTCATATGTTTATCATGGATTTCTAGCCTTATCTCTCTCTCTCTCTCCCTATCTTTCTCTTCCTCTATGGTTTGAATGTAAACAAATCGACATATATTTGTGACATATAAGCGAATATATGATCCGATTACACACCTCCCTGTGTTCGACACTTGAACTCACGTTCGATATTTTTATTTAAAATTGATTTCGTAAATGTGCTACAATGAGTGACTTTACACAAGCTCATCGTTCGACATCATTCAGCAGGGGCGTGGAGCAGTCAATAGCCCTAATTTCTCTAGTGCTTTTGATTGAGGGGTTGTGGCAGAGCTTCTAGACATTGTGGCGAGCGGAATGATGCAGCAAACCGGGCATGCGAGTTCGCTGGAGGTATGCCGATGCTAGGGAAGGCAATGGTGGAACAAGCATATGGGTGAGTGAACCTACGTTGTAAGGGTGTTGGGAGATTCAAGGGAAGGCGAGGAGTCAAAGGAGAGTAGTTACGGATGAAGAGAGAGAGAAGACGACGTCAGCTATGATTGGCCGGAATCAAAGACGAAGGAGCTCCGGAGATGAGGATGGTGACGAGGAAGGGGTCAGAGAGCTCCTCGTAAGTATAGGGAGGTGCGGAAGGAAGAAAGGAAGCACTTTTTGCTACCAATGGTATGTTTCAGTGAGCAAGGAAGCCGGAGAGAGGAGGTCACTGGAGCAAGCCTAGAGCAAGCTAGTGGTAGAAGAAGAAGGGGATTTCTAGGCCAAAAACTCACGAAGGAGCAAGGCCTTACGAGAAGGGTTCTTTTAAAGGCCTCTGGGTAGGCACTAAGCATGGGAAGAAGCTTGAAGAGGGTGAAGTTTCAGGGAAGAGAACCCCAAAAATTATAAGCGTTCACATGGTCTTTATGGTGCAAATCAAGGTCCCAGATGTTGTTCAGGTGATAGAGGGATCTCTCAAGATCAATCCCTCCAAATTTTGAGTGATTTAGTCTTGATTTGAGATAGATTTCTTCTCTCAAATCATGGCCTGAAGAGATTTCTCGCCAACATTGGCAGTTAAGGTCCTGAACGGAAGGAATTTTGAAACTTAGGGGTCTAATTGAGAGAAATAGAGATTTAATGGACTGAATTTGTAAACTAGCTTAAGATGGACTCTGATTGGGCCCAAATTTTGGTACCAACCTAATTTGGACACAAGGAACATAATGGTGAACATGGATTTCAATTTTGACCACATTTAACTAGAAAATTTGCATAGATGCCCAAATTAGGGTAGAATTCCATTTGAAACTCTGTTCTAGGTCAAAAAAAATTTAGATGATTAAACCAAGGATACTAGACCCTCAGAATATTTTTATATGAATTTTAAGGGGTTTGGATAAAATTTATCTTGACCCAAACCTCTTTAATTTAAGTGGGTTTAAAAGTAAGGTTTTATGTGCTATAGTGATTCTCGACACGTGTGAAACCCTATTTTTGTCTGTATGAACCAAATCTTAGGACTTTAATGCTCATTAGACCTTCAATTAACCCCTAGCAAACCTCATGGTTACTCTGTTTTCATGAGGTGATGTTAAAACTATAGAATTAACCCTATTTGAATGTTTTCTTCTCAAAATGGATTTGAATGGAATTATGGCTCTCAAGCGATCATGTACGAGCATTTGACACTTAATTTCCATTAATTTAAGCTAGTTATGGATAATGATGGTGTTACCATCACCTTCTCCCTTATCCATAGAAAGAAATGAATTAACCTATAAATTATATAATATATCCTAAATGTAGAATGATGCATGCTATGCAATAGCTATAATATGAAATGCATCTGTAAGTTTAGGAACATGAATAAATAGCCATTTTAACTTTAATGGATGTTTATACATCAGGCGTGCGCACCCTTCGTTGGAAATAGAGGGGAGTGCGGGTCACTGGATCACAATCGCATAGCTGCGATTGCGCGAGGGTCTTGCTTTTAAAATCACCGTAGCACACACTCAATGATCATTATGACACATGGTGCGATCAACATCGTCGTTCACATTTAAAAACCATGCTTTATTATTCTTGCGGAGATCATGATGACATGTTGTGTGATTAGTGCCGTCATCATACTTCTCAATTGCGTGACTATGCTTGCATCACCTGGCCATGCAAGATGGCGAGATCTGAAGCTTGCATGGTCGATCAGACAATGGAAATGATATGAGGGATTGCACAAGGGCTGCAACGAATTGAGGTTTGAACGAATGCCTCTTAGTTTTGAGGCATGCTCGTGGACCACTACACTATTGCCTTGGATGCGTGATCGTTGTGATGACCCGAGTCCCAGCAAGAGATAAAACCCGAGTCACTGTATCCTAACAACCAGTACAACTCACCCACAAGATCGCAGTCACCTAACATATAATCATAAATAAAAAACCTAGCTAACAAACAATTCATATTGCATAAATTAAAGGAACTTAAATTGAATACTAACAAGAAAATTTACTGTACAACATAGGTATATAAGCCCAAGGAGATGTACAATGGAATCACCTTGCGAATTACCAAGTATACCTGAGTACGGAACCCACAAACACGTCAGAAAAAATTGAGTAGAGTAGAAACAAAAGCAGAGTACAACATTAATCGAGCGCAAGAGGAAATGAATACTATTAATCCATTTATTAGACATCTCATTATCCGATTCTGTTTTGTATATTGGAAGCCATATTATTATGGTTTACCATCTATTAATCAATATCATAAGGCATCAGATGATTTTGTGTAACTTCCTGCAACACAAGACCGGTATAAGTCACCCTCCAGGTCGAGAAGATGGCTTATACCCAACCAATCCACCACTCACCATCACCTCGAGGTCATTGCGGAAAGGGGTGGTGGTGACATCGTGTAGCGTAAACATGTACAAGCACTATGTACACTGAATGGTCGCATGTGCTTCGCATGTTAGAAATTGGGGTTACAACTAACCCATTGTCGTAGCTGCAAAACACGTCGATCAGATAAAATTTATACCAAAACTCCAAGGGAGTCCCGGGTCGAACACAGGGAGGTGATGTTTACTTTAACTAAAAACTGCGCTTCGATTTGTTTCTTTTTGGAATTTTAGGGTTTTGTTATTTTTTTGTATTTTTGTAAGAAGAAAACAAGCAAATGAATCACAAGATAGAGATGGAACGAAAATGGTATAGATATCACTTCAATGTCTATGACAATCAACTATGAAAGCATAAAAAGAGTGGGGGGTGAGAGGAAATCTCCCAAATCGGCTGTTCTGTGAGACGACGGTGCCTGGCGGAATCTCGAACGAAGGAGGTGAGGAGCAGGACGACGGAGGTGAGATGTAGGGGGATGTCAGGTAGAGGAAATCTTTGGAGTGGCTCTAGAATGGAGATGAGAAGATGGAGGTGATCTGCTATCGGAATGGAGGTGGGAGGACAGCTCCAAGGCGACTTATGAATGGGGGTGGGAAGATGGACAACTATTTGGTGAGGCAGAGGTTTGCTACACTAATAGGAGCCTTGGGAGCTTGAGAACAAGCTCTAATGGAGCGTTGGTAGGCTTGATAGAGCTTGGGAGTAGGTGGGAGTAGAGTAGGTAGAGATGGCTTGGAAGGGAGGGGGTGTAGTTCCTTTTATAGTCGAGGAGTAGAGGCAAAAATAGGTATGGGACCATTAGTGACATCCAGGCCATTGCTGGAAGTATTGCAGTAGGTAGCTCATGCCTGCTTATGCCTACAACTGGCTTTACTGGTACTCGAAGAATTAGAGATGGCTGTAAGGGTCGTTGTAGGTTAGCTCATGTATCGCTGTAGGCCAGCTCATATGCCGCTGGTGCGCAATGTCCCCACCTTTGCCGCGTAGGTGCACGCTAACGCATTGGCACTACACTGTGTGCATGCACGCCTTCGCACGTGCGTGTGCACCATCACTGCTGCGTGCGTGTGCACCATCACTGCTGCGTGCGTGTGCTGGGGGGCCTGGGCTATGCCACGTGGCGTAATCTGGGCCGTCCATCTTCTTTCCGATGTAGGGTCTGCTATAGAGGTTGGATTGAGTTGATTTTTGCGCTGTTAGGTTGCGATTGTCGTCCCAAATCCATCCATGTGGTTGGATTTTTCATTTGAAGCTTCGAATTTGTCACCTAGTCCCACAGCCATTGATCTTCCTCAAACTGCATATGATGTTACGGGACTTCGATCGAGGCGATTTCGCAGGCGTTGGACTCCGATCGTTGTCTTGATCAGATCTGTACAGTCGGATCATCAATCCGAGGCTCTGAAATAAATATCCTTCTCTCCTGACCACAAAAAGGACGTAATTAACCTAAATTATATACAACTACTATAAATGCAGATTGATGCATGCTATGCAATATTTATAACATGAACTGCAAATCTAAGCCTAGGAACATGCATGAATAGGCATTTTACCCTCAATAACTGTGTTTACATCATACCCCCATGCCTATCTTTTGCTAATCCCTAGCAAAATTAATCTATATGCTATGTACAAAAATGGAATTAGGATTAGATCACTTAGGCCTAAGTTATTTTTTAACAATAGAAAATTTCAACTAAGTTCCAAAACTATGAAAACTCAACTGTACCTGGGTGCCTGCTAGAATGAAGACTACCCAAGTCTGCACCTTATTTGAGAAGGGAAGATACATTTTTTTATTATTTTTCTTCTTTTCTAACTTTCTTGTACTTTTGGAGTTTGAGAGTTCTAGGATAACTTTTTATGGCTACCCGACCTGTCCAAGACTTGAAAAGGATTCTAAGTGCTAAGCATCTTATGAAAATAGTGAAAGACTTACTAGGTAGACGTTAAAATGGACTTCAGGTTTTTACGACCCTAGGTGACCTTGCCTAGAGGTTTATCTTTTCAAACGGTAGCTTTCTCCCTACTTCTTTTATTTATAAGGTCAACACAAGGGCGAACCCAGTGTATATCTCCCCTGTTTATTCTACTCCCCCACTTGTTCCCTTAGTGTTTTGGGAATTATTGTGCATTTTTTTGGGAGCTGGGTTCTGGACAATCGGCCGATGAGCTGTTACCACCGACAATTTGTCAGCCATACTCGTGCGGTGAAGTGTGGTTTTATTTATTTTTTTATTTTCTCCTTTTTCTATTTTTTTCTCTATATTTTCTTTTCTTTTCTTTTTCTTTTTTTTTCTTTTTACGTAGGTGGCTTTCCTGATCTAAGATTTACCTAAAGGCGATACAATGAAAATGGTCTTGTGACTGGGCTCTGGACAGCTGGCCGATGAGCTATTATCACCGGCAACTTGCCAGCCATACCACCCTAGATAGTTCATTAGCTACCCAATTTCAGAAGAAACTGCCAAAAAGTGAGTCAGTGCAAAAAAATGTGTGTAGATGCTTAGGCTTAAAGTCCCCAGAAATCAAAGGGTGGGTTGATAAGTCGCATACTTATCATCCAAATTTATTAGCCAAATTAAAAATGAATTTGAATTGGTGAGGACTTGAGACTAAGTCCATATTCGAGTGGACACTCGGACTAATTAAGCCAAAAGACCTAAAGAGTCTAAGTGTTTAGGTCCTCTCGTATCATTTCCTAAAGTTAATAACTTCCAAATGCCTAAGTTCTCTTTTCCTAATTTCTTTCTTTTATATCTTTTTCAAATTTTCAAATTATTTTTTAATTTTATAGGAAACTAAAAGAAATTCTACAGAGTTAACATAATGATTTTAGGAATTGATTATCCACCCCCTTATGCCTAAATGACGCAATGTCCTCATTGTAAAAAAAAAGACATGAAAAAAGATGGAGTAAGTAGAATATCATCTGAGTGTCGTGAAAATCCGGTTAGCTTCATAGAGAGAAGAGTGTATACACATGCGCTAAGTTTAATGCCTTCAGCTAGGCATAACATACATACAAAGAAGAAATTGAGAATTCACAAGTGCGGGTCAGAATCAAAAATAAAATATTGATCTTGAAACCCACCAGCAGAAGATGTCCACAGATATGGACCAGATTATGGTGCAGACCCATGCCCCAGGGCCGAGTGGTTCTCAGGTTTTGATTGAAAATCACCCAGAATCAAAGGTTGTTAAGCTCTGTAGGGTTGGGCCTGCTATTTTGTGGTGTGCAACCTAAGACCAAAATGGCAGGCAATAGGTAGATCTGATTCACTAGTTTCATATGTCCACTTAACATTTAGCCTTGAAATATAATCAGTTATTCCAGGCTTGGGTCGCACGTGAAAGACATCATAACAGTATATATAGAAGATAGGTGGTTTCAGGTCAGTAGGTACCCTTATATCCAAAATCATAATTCCCGTAGAATTAGCCTCCCAGATTTTTAATGCTAAATTCCTATCATCTAAAATCAGGTTCTCAAGCTTCAGGACCTCCAAATTGTTGTATACCCCATCTAAAGTGCCCAAGTTCAACAATTGTAGCTAAATCAGGATTGACTTGGGCGTAATGATCTTAAAAGTCAGCTCTTCAGGGTGCAGATGAGGACTGGGGTCACTTATTGAGTCATCATGATTCGGATCCTCCAAGTTAACCCCAATCGAATCCAAATCTTCAATGAATGGGCTATCAAATGGTTCATCAGATTCCTCATGCCCATTTGTCTCACTAAAATCATTTTCCTTATGCTCAAGTGAGACTTCACCTAAAGATTCTTCACCCTCAAATTCAAAGAATTGATGATCCTCATTTATATATGTCTCAAAATCATAAATCATTTCATGATCCAAGGAGATATAATTTTCTTCATTTCTTGACTTGGGGATCTTGGGCGAATCAATCGGTTCATCTTCAAAGGGTTGCTCTAGACAAATCTGGTCATCTCCAACCTCCAAATATGTATCACCCTCGACAGGTGCCTGAGCGAGTTCAGACATTAGCTCTCTTGAAGAGGGTTCATCTTGAGAATCATCCCATGATTTGACTAGTGCAACCACAAATTTCATCTTCAACCTCGACAATTGCCCAAGAAGAAACTCACCCAGGTCCCTATCCCTAAAACTTTGGAGCAAATCCAATAGAGAACCATTAAGTTCATCAATCATTTTGATCATAGGCTCCAGTGCTTCAGTGCATGGTGTTGGTTGAGCTTTTAACGATTGTATAATGTTCCTCAAATTAGCCAACACCCTATCTTGGATCAGGTCCACCTGAATTGACTAGTTCAATTCAGGATTGGGTGGGTTTGGGTTAAATCTAGGGGAGTCAAGATGTCGAGGTTCTTGGATTCCTCCCTGGTAGTAGGTCGTCTCTGGTTGTTCAAAGACTGGTGGTGACCTATATTCAGTGGAATACTTGGGAGGGTAGGTGTTATAATCATCATATCCTTCCTGATTATAGATCGAGTTGGTTTGATCATCAAAGGATCGAGATCTATAATCATTGTAGCTCTGGTAAGGATAGTAATCATATTCTTGTTGTCCAGGGTTAGGCCCTAGACACTGAGGTCCGAATTCATATCTCCAATCAAAGTCATCCCAGCTAGTGGATGGGTAATTACAAGTCAAGTCGGGAAAGTAATCATCTTAGGGATAAGTGGTGGTAGGAGGATAGGATGTGAAATGTGTGTAGGATGTGGAAGGGTACATGGTAGAAAAGGAGGGAAAATGGAGAGGAGAAAAGGTGCCCTGCAATACAACCAACCAAACCTATCCTTATGTGGGTAGCCTAAAGACCTACAGACTCTCAAGACCCATCTTGAGAATATAAATGATTTGGTCTAGTTTTATCCGATCAATCCAATCAGTTAGAAGGAGGGACTGGGGAGAAGGTTCTTCCTTTGGCTTATGCCTACGGTTCCTAGTGTACCCCCTAGCTATAGTCGGTTGACACTACTCCCCTAGCTAGACATCAGATGGACTCGCAAAAGCAGATTAATCAAAAAAAAATCTCAGTCTGAGCACTGAAGAGCGAATCAATCATTACGGCCAATGTCTACTCAGTTCTAGTTAGGTTTGGGATGATCATGCTCTTGGAATGTGATGGGCCCTTTAGATGGGTTGTGCACATAATGATCAGTTAAAATGTGTGTGCGTGCACAACCAGGGTTCTCAAACAAGGTTATTTGATGATGTGTCTTTTAGGATTTAACCTTGTTTAGTAGCTTTTACGGTTTAATTCTTAGGTGGGTTCAATCAAGGTTTCGTAGAACACTCCAAGTTTTGAAAGCACGAGTGATGATATGTTCCTTTAAAAATAAAAAATAGTGTGGAGTGCCTGGTTCAGGCCTAAGAATCAACCCTTAGTGGCAAGCTACTTGATGGATTAGTTTTAGATTGAGTGGTGCGGCCCAAACAGCTCAATCAATTGGCCTATTACACCACTTAGTTAAGGCACACAAGAATGCTTAACCTATTCGGATTTCTACTTACTTATATGTATTTAGTTGAAGTGTACTGGGTCCACAGATCAAATCTCAGTTAAGTGGTAGAATCAAAGTGATTGTGCGCCTTAGGATAAGAAGTTGTGGATGTTAAGTGTGTAGCTTTCAAAAACTCCAACAATTAGATAACACTTTTTTTATTTTTTTTTATTTATGTGGATGGTGAGGTGAGTGGAGGTGGCAAACAAACAACCAAATCTATCCTAGGGTTTATAAAAAGTACCTAAGTTGATTTGGGTTTGAGTTCTTAGGTTATGGAAGGAAAACTAAGGTAGGGGTGGTGTGGGGGATACTTACAAAGCACTCTACCCGCACTTTACTCCGATCTTCCGCACTTGGATCTCCTTGCTAGGGTACCTGCAAGGCAATAGATCAGAGATAAGTAGGGTTAGTGTTATGTAAATGCAAAGAAGCACAGAAAACAATAAAGTAAATTCCGTTGCCTCCCCGGCAACGGTGCCAAAATGGTCGCACATGTTTTGCGTGTTAGAAATCGGGGTTACAAGTAACCCGTTGTCGTAGTTGCAAAACACGTCGATTAGATAAAATTTATACCGAAACTCCAAGGGAGTCTCGGGTCAAACATAGGGAGGTGACATTTACTTTAACTAAAAACCACGCTTCTATTTGTTTCCTTTTAGTATTTTAGGGTTTTGTTATTTTTTTGTATTTTTGTAAGAAGAAAACAAGCAAACGAATCACAGGATAGAGATGGAACAAAAAAAGTACAGATATCACTTCAATGTCTATTACAATCAACAATGAAAGCATAGAAAAAAGGGGGTGAGAGGAAATCTCCCAAATCGGCTATTTGGCGAGGCGACGGCGCCTGGCGGAAGCTCAAACGAAGGAGGTGAGGAGCGGGACGACGGGGGTGAGATGCAGGAGGATGTCGGGTAGAGGAAAGCTTCGGCATGGCTTCGGATTGGTGGTGAGAAGATGGAGGTGATCTGCTACTGGAATGGAGGTGGGAAGACAGCTCCAAGGCGACCTATGAATGGGGATGGGAAGTAGGTAGGAGTATAGTAGGTAGAGATGGTTTATAAGGGAGGGGATCTAGATCCTTTTATAATGGAGGAGAAGAGGCTTTGGGACGATTAGTGACATCTAGGCCGTCACTAGAAGCGTCGCTATAGGCATCTCATGCTCGCTCATGCCCACCCACGCCTACAGCTAGCTTTGCTGGTGTGCGAAGAATTAGTGACGGCTGTAAGCGTTGCTGTAGGTCAACTCATGCGTTGCTGGCGTGCGTTGTCCCCAACTTTGCCCCGTGCATGCACACTCACGCGCTGACGCTGTGCTGTGTGCATGTGTGCGCATCCGCACTGCTGCGTGCGTGCGGTGGCGCAAGCGTGTGCTGGGCGGCCTAGGCTGTGCCACGTGGCGCAATCTGGGTCGTCCATCTTCTTTTCATTGTAAGGGCTGCTACAGAGGTCGGATTGAGTCGATTTTCATGCCGTTAGGCTACAATCGTCGACCCAAATCCATCCACATGGTCAGATTTTTCATTTGAAGCATCGAGTTATGTTACCTAGTCCCTTGGTCGTTGATCTTCCTCGGACTGCATATGGTGCTATGGGACTCTGATCGAGGCAATTTCGGTGACGTTGGACTCTAATCGTCGTCTTGATTAGATCCGTATGGTCGGATCATCAATCCGAGGCTACAAAATAAATATCCTTCTCTCCTGACCACAAAAAGTATGCAATTAAGCAAAATCATATACAACTACTCTAAATGAAGAATGATACATGCTATGCAATATTTATAACATGAAATGCAAATCTAAGCCTAGGAACATGCATGAATAGGCATTTTGGCCTCAATAAATGTGTTTACATCACCGAACCACAGACTTCCAATGACCCACCCTCCGACCGAGAAAGAACTAAACCTTGAGCCATGCATCCCGTTATCCTAGTTGGCCACTAAGCCTAACCAAAGAGTTGTAGGGAGGCCAGCAACTCCCTAAGCCATCCTTTGAAACTAGTCTAAAGTACCAAAGCTACACCCAAAATCTAGTGAGTAATGGGGCTAAAACCAGTTATCCAATTCTTTTAATTCCCAACAAATCCATTGTATTGATTAAATGATCATTTCCTGATAACTATATCATTTGTTGGTATCCAATCAAACCATGCTAACGATTTCACCTTCTAATTTCAATATTTCCAGATGTTCACGTTATCCTCCACTTTTCTGTTTACAAGTAGTTTCCACTTTGGATAGTGATTAAACTACTAATTAACAGTCACCATGAAGTCAGTTTTATGAACAACAGAGTTCGTTTTACACATGCTGTCATAAGGCTATATCCAATAAGCTTAATACTTTATAATTCGTTAAATCATGAGAATCATTTAATAATTTGCAAGTAACCTAATAGTTAATTATCTCAAATTAACTATTCACAATCCAAGTCACCACTTGATTTACAGCAACCATGTTTAACATTCAAGTTCCGAAGATAGCAAGAAACATGAGGATGAGTTTCGAATCTTAGCGAGAAGTAAGAATGCACACTAAACAATGAAATATGTGAAAAAAACCACAATGTAGACAAACTATACGAAAAAATAGAGGGACTACTTGATTAGCCCATATTCATGGGCTATTTAAGTATCTAAATGTCTGGACATTAAATTAATTTTAACATTTAGGTAGCATACATTAGGATGTAAATAAATTAATTCATATTTTTTAGCTTAAGTACATAATTCATGCATTTAGAATTAACCTAGGGTTCCATACATTTAATTAGTTAATTAATTAGATGCACTATTTTAATTAACATAGAGTTAAGATGTTATGTATAAATAACCCTAATTATTTTGTTCCCTTATTCTTTTTCTCCTTGCACAGGTAACACCTTTGGCTTTGCCTCCTCCTCCTGTGCATCACATTTATGCTACGGCATTTTGAATTTGAAATCAGTGTGGCCGTGGCTGCAAAAGGAGGAGGGAGAGCTACCGTTGAGGGAGGCCACCATCCTTTGCTCCTCACTGTGTTTAGAGGACCTTGCTCCTCATCCATTCCATACCACTGGCCTCACCGCGCCAAAACCACTCACCATCGTGGGCGTGTGGGGTGACAGCCCACACCGCCAAAGAGCTCTACAACTCTTCACCTAAACCAGCAACTCACGCCAACCTCCAGCACACCCACCTTCAGCGCATGCACCATCTGCCCACCATGCCTTCACCTTCATCCAGTCCACTGTGCCCTCAACTCAGCCAGCGCACGCCCTCACTTCATCACTGCAGCACCAGCCACCAGAGCGCGTGCACCCTCACCTCAGCCAGCACACGCGCCAGCAGCTTCCCCCCACTCCATTAGACCCACCACACGCCTCTAGCCCAGCCAGCACTCCTGTGCCTCCTCGCCTTCTCCAGAACCTCCAGCGCCTTGCACTTCCGCACCTTCGCTTGTCCACAACGCACGCTCCACGCGCCTTCACGTCCGTGTGCCACTGCCCACACTCCAGCACCCATGCATGCGCACCCCTTGCGCCCTATAGAGCCTCGCCTCCACGTGCCCACCTCCAGCGCCTCCCTGCAACACCTGCAGCCGACGCCACCACCACACCCACACGCACCTATGCGTCCAGGAGAGCCTGCGCTTGCATGGGCTTACTTGCTGCGTGCGTCTGCAGCACCTGCAGTTCCCGCACGCTGCTCTCCTTGCACCTGCAGCACGCATGGCAGTAGCAAGCTTCTCCACCGTTGCCACTCCTCTCCTCTGGCAAGCCAACTCCGACCATCTCATAACACACCACTTCCACCATTGCGAAGGCCTTGCTTCATCCGACCTCTTGTAGGAGTAGCTCCTCGATTGAACCTCTCTCGCATGCGCAAGGAGGAGAGAGGTAAAATCCTTTGCTTTTACGTTAATTACTATTTACATTTGAATGCCATTACCACCAAAATCAATTTTAATTTATGATTATTTTATTATGGTGAAATTGTGACTTCATACTCATGCTTTCTAATAATGTGTGGCTATTGTTATTCACATGTTTTAACATTGGTTTTGGATTAAAATGTGCATAAATTTTCTCTAATGCATGTCAATTGGAAATTACATAGAATCATCACATATTTATTGAATATTTCAATGAGGAAAAATTCCACATTTACCGTTATATTTTCAAGTTATTGTGCATCTTCTTTCCATCGCATTTCATGTCAGATTTGACTATGGATTTCGCACTTGATTGAAAGAATACGAAATAATTGAGATTTTATTGCATCATTGCCTCCCTGTGGACACGACCGGCTCTTCTGTGAGTGGTTTAATTTTAATTTTAATTATTTTGTTGAGTGATTTTCCACCACTTTGATCGTACAACTATAAATCATCTTAATACATTATTCGAAGGTGAAAATCATCTTATCAAATGGCGTCGTTGCTAGGGAGGCAGCAGATGCAATAATTTCACCTGATTTCATTTATGATTATCTCTCATTGCACAGTGATCTGACCATTTATTATTGTTTGTGTGAGGAATTTATGAGAGGAATTTGAGAGAGGTGACAGGCACATCGGGGAGAAGACATCGACCTTGAGCGACGCTTACACGTGGGGAAGACGAAGGAGGCCTAGATTCTGCCTCTATAAGAGATTTTCCGTTCATAAGTTTTATTTCTATTTTCTCACCCTTATAGTAATTGGTGCTGATTTTTGGGAGCTTGTTCCCTTTTCTTTAGATTTAGGTTTTTAATTTATTTTGTGGATTGTTTACCCTTTATTTACTTGTGCATAAGTAGCTAAAAATAAAAAAATAAAAATAAAAACACGAGCTACCTGCTAGAAGCTGCCTACCTTAGGTCAAATCATTTAGGACTGAATGAGCAGCATTTTGATTTAATTTCCTGTCTTGCATATTGCATGAAGAATGCTGGAATCAGGTATGCAATTCTAACTTCACATTTCTATCTGTCATGCAAATGCATTTGAATTTGAATTAATTTTTAGACCACAATCTATCTTGAAGCGATCTAACAAGTGGTCACATATATTCTTGAAAAAGGACTAATTAAAGGAGGGATATCTAAAAATCAAGGATTTGATTTTCAAATGTGGTGTGCGATTCAAAATTCAAAATCTTTTTGCGGTGTATGCACACTTATATCTTTTGCACCACGGCACACATTTAGACACTCCTAAGTCTTGGAGCGACTAGGACAAGAGCCCTCCTACCGTTGGATTCTGAAGTGTTCGGAACTTGAGATCAAAGGTTTTGTAAATCCAAAGAGGGGGATACCTTGTCACAGATTTTTGGGGGTAGTTGAGAAGCACCACGAAAGCACAGCTTCAAAGGAAGGCTTAGGCCTACTTGCATCCCTCAATCTTCCGTCTTTGGATTTGCTTTACCATTTGAGAGTTAGGGAAGAACACTTAAGCTCCAACTAGGTCTTTTAGGCATTTTGAAGGTTGACAATTGGCGCATAATTGATTGGGCAACTTGCTTTGTCACCTACAATTTGAACTAAAGTCAAAAGCCTAAATTTATAAAGATCTAAGAAGTCCTTTTGAATTGTGTTTGTAGTGCATGTTTGGCAGGCGTTCTCTTAGGAGACAACTTGTGTTTGATCCTGAACCCGAAAGAATCTTGAGAAGAAACCTTCCAAGGGTAGAAATGGCCAGTCAAAGGAGCCTTAAGGAATATTTCATTCCAACCAATCAAGCTGGCCCTACACTACGTAGACCAAGAGGGGACAACCCTTATGAGATCAAAAGCAGTACCATATCCTTGCTGCCATCCTTTTATGGTACTGCTAGGGATGACCCTTACAGGCATATAAAGGAATTCACCAAGGTATGTTCCACGGTGAAGCTGCAGGGCGTTATTGATGACGCTCAAATGCGGACCCTCTTTCCCTTCTCCCTTAAGGACAAAGCCAAGTATTGCTATCACACCCTTGATGATATTAACACTGGGGATGCCCTAAAGAAGGAGTTTTTGAAGAAGTACTTCCCCATGAGCAAAACCAATCACTTTAGGAGGGAAATTATGAGTTTTGTTCAAAAGAATGGGGAAGCTTTCCATGATGCGTGGGAGCGCTTTAATGACTTGCTGAGACTTTGCCCACATCACCAGGTGCCTAAATGGCAACTGGTTGAAAGGTTCTACACTGGACTTAATGATTCGCATAGGCAAACCGTGGATGGTGACTATGCAGGAACCTTTCTATCTAAGACTGAGGATGAAGCTTGGAACCTTTTTGATACTTTGAGTGAGAATTCTATTCATTTGAATTCTGCCTACATGGATAGAAAGCCCACTCTCATGTATAGAAAGTTGGAGGCAAATGAGGCAAGGGACACCCAGAATTTAGCCTATCAGATTCAATTATTGAATCAAAACATGGAAAGGCTTACGTCGAACCCGAGTCCATTCGTATCTAACACCTCCACATCCCAAGCTTTCGAATGCTCAATTTGCCAAGGCAATGCACATGCCACTGTGGATTGCCACTTGGCCTCCCGATTCCCTAAGCTTGTACAAGTGGATCTAAATGCCGCTCAGGGGTTCCATCCTAGACCTCGTAATGACCCTTTTTCGAACACTTAGAATGAGGGATGGAGGAACCACCCAAACATTTCATGGAGACAAGGAAATGTGTAAAATTCTGGGAATTATAAACCACAATCCTTTCAAAATCATCAAATGAACCAACCTCATACCTTTGCCCAACCTAAGACCTCTGAGATGGATGAATTGAAGGCGATGTTGAAAACTATGCAAGAAAGTCAAAGTGCCATCATCCAATCTCATGACAAGGCTATACATGAGATGAAATCACAAATAGGACACCTTGTTGAGGCCGTTAGAAAGAGGGAAACTGGGAAGCTCCCCAGTGCTGCTGAGGAGAATCCTAAAGGAAAAGGGATTGTCTTTAGGGAGCATGCTCATGCAGTGACTATTCTGAGGAGTGGGAAAGAAATTTCCAAACCCGATGCTCCTATAGTCTCATCCGCTAAAAAACCATCCACCCCGACTTTCACCCCCACCAGAGAAGACTTGCCCAAATCTTCTTCGCTTGAAATCACCTCACCGGAAGAAGTTGCCCCCGTTCCACCCCTTACTTGACATGACAACCCTTCCACCCAGCGATTGAGAGTGCCCTTTCCAGAGCGCTTATCCACCTCTGGGCAGACTTCTACTGGCTCATCTGGAGACAAAGATAAGACAGATGAGATCATGGAAACTTTCAAGCAGGTGCAGATTAACCTGCCTTTTCTTGAGGCTATCAGGCAGATTCTGTCTTATGCTCGCTTCTTAAAGGACCTATGCACGAAAAAGTAGTAATCTAGGAAATAGGTCCAATCAAAAGTTGTCCTGCCTGATTTTGTTAGCTTAATTGTTCAACAAGGCACACCCCCGAAATTTAAGGACCTAGGAGCCCCATACATCTCAGTAGTTATTGTTGACTTACAAATTGGTGAGGCTCTACTTTATCTAGGTGCAGGGGTGAACATCCTTCCGAGCTACGTGTATGAACAACTTGAGGAAGGCAATCTGAAGCCTAGCCTTGTAATCCTTCAAGTTGTTGATCGATCACTTAAGACACCACGGGGAATTTCGGAAGATGTCCTCGTAAGAGTGGAGGATTTCTTCTTTCCTGTTGACTTCTTAGTTTTGGACACTAATCCTACCAACAAGCCAACCAAACCCTCCATTACTTTGGGCCACCCCTTCCTTGCAACTTTGCATTCTTCAATCAATTGCAATACTAGGGCATTGAAAATGGGCTTTGGGAATAGGAAAATATGGCTTAATGTGTTTGATGCTTACAAACAAGCCAGACTTGAGGATTGTTCTCAAGTTGAGGTGATAGATGACATGATTGAAGAGGTAACCCCTGCAATGTTATGTGATGAGCCCCTTCAGCATGTCATGCTAAATGAGCATTCCCATCTCTTGGAGGAATGTGAAGGGGACATACTAGAACTTGAGGAATTGCTGGGTGTTTCTACTGAGTCTCTTCCTCAATCATCTCTGCCTAAGGTAGATCTACATGAGATGGGGACATCTATTATGAAACCCTCAACCATACAAGCCCCCGACCTTGAGTTTAAACCCCCCCTGACACCCTCAAGTACGTCTTCCTAGGTGCTAATGATACGCTCCCCATTATCATTTCGGCTGTGCTATCTGAGGCATAGGAGGGAGCCCTGATTGAATGCTTGTCTAGGCACAAGGAAGCTATTGCTTGGAGCATAGCTGACATTAAGGGTATAGACGCTACACTCCACATGCACCAAATTTATACTGATGATTCCATCAAGCCATTTAGGGACATGCAGAGACGTCTGAACCCTAATATGAGGGAGGTGGTCAAAAAGGAAATCCTGAAGTGGTTGGATGCTGGGATCATATATCCTATTGCAGATAGTAAATGGGTAAGTCCTACTCATGTGGTGCCAAAGAAGGTAGGCTTTACTATGGAAATCAACGACCAAGGTGAACAAGTTGTCACTAGACCCACAACTGGATAGACGCTCTATATTCATTACCACAAGTAGAATACCGCTACCCAGAAGGATCACTTTCCGTTGCCTTTTATTGTTCAAATTCTCGAGAAATTGGCAGGGAATAAGTACTATTGCTTTCTCGATGGATATTCTGGGTATAACCAGGTTGTAGTCTTCCATGATGACCAGGAGAAGACGACATTCACGAGTCCTTATGGTACTTTTGCATTCAGGCATATGCCGTTTGGATTATGTAATGCCCATGTAACCTTCCAGCGGTGTATGATGTCGATTTTTTTGGACATGATTGACTAGTGTGTTGAAGTGTTTATGGATGACTTCTCCATTTATGGCTCATCTTTTGACCAGTGTCTCTTGCACCTGGAGAATGTGTTGAAGCGATGTAAGGAGACTGGTTTAGTCCTCAGCTTGGAGAGAAGTCATTTCATGGTACTGAAAGGAATTGTACTTGGGCATATTGTATCCGAGAGAGGTTTGGAAGTAGATAAAGCCAAGATTGATTCTATTTCCAAACTCCCATTGCCCACGAACATCAAACAGATTAGATCCTTTCTGGGCCATGCCAGCTTTTATAGGTGCTTTATTAAAAATTTTAGTAAAATTTCTAGGCCACTTTGTGACTTGTTGGCGAAGGAATCTTCCTTAAATTTTGATTCAAAGTGTGCCAAGGCCTTTCAAACTCTGAAGGAGGCCTTGATCTCTATGCCTGTTCTCCATGCTTCGGATTATGTAGTGGGAGCAGTCCTTGGACAAAGGGTTGAGGGAAGACCTCATGTGCTGCATTATGCTATCAAGACTTTAACCAAACCTCAGCAAAACTACACTGTCAATGAAAAAGAATTACTTGCTGTAGTTTTTGCTCTGGAGAAGTTTAGGTATTATCTGCTTGGGTCTAAGGTGGTTATTTTTACTGATCATGCGGTAGTGAAACATCTCATTGCTAAGAAAGATTCTAAGCCATGTCTGATTAACTGGATCCTACTCCTTCAAGAATTTGACTTGGAGATACGTGAAATGAAAGCAGTAGAAAATGTTGTGGCTGACCACCTGTCTCGCCTTCCACTCAATGACTCTCTTTCTGGAGACATCCACGAGACATTTCCCGATGAAACTCTGATGGTGGTAACACCAACTTTACCTTGGTATGCAGATACCATTAATTACTTGGTCACTGGACAAACTCCCAACTCTTGGGATGAGTAGAAAAGAAAGAGATTCATTTCCCAAGCAAGATATTTTCATTGGGAAGAGCCAGAATTATTTAGAATTGGACAAGACCAAGTATTGAGAATTTGTGTACCTGAAGAAGAACAACAAAGTGTGCTGAGTTTTTGCCATGAACTTCATTGTGGAGGACACTTTGGTGCTAAGAAAACTACTTTTAAGGTTCTCCAGTCTGGTTTTTGGTGGCCTTCCTTATTTAAGGATTCTCATAATTTTGTTAGGGCCATTATTAGATGTCAACGGACTGGAACGATTGGGAAGAGGAATGAAATGCTTCAACACCCTATTCAATCTATTGAAATTTTTGATGTGTGAGGAATTGACTTTATGGGCCCCTTCCCATCATCCCATGCTTATAAATATATCTTGGTGGCAATTGATTATGTTTCTAAATGGATAGAGGTCATTCCTACGTGCACAAATGACCACTCTGTGGTTTTGAAATTTGTGAAGGCCAATATCATATCTCGTTTTGGCTGCCCCATGACCATTATAAGTGATGGGGGACTTCATTTCCGAAACCACCACTTCAATCGGCTAATCAAGAGTCTGGGAGTGACTAACAAGGTCGCTACCCCTTACCATCCTCAAACGAGTGGCCAAGTTGAAGTGTCGAATAGGGAGATAAAAAATATTTTGGAAAAGACTGTTAGACCTGATAGGAAAGACTAGTCCCAAAAGCTCGATGATGCTTTGTGGGCAAATCAAATGGCCTATAAGACCCCTATGGGTACTTCTCCCTTTCGGATTGTGTATGGGAAAGCATGCCATTTACCTGTTGAGTTGGAACATAAGGCACTTTGGGCTATTCAAAGTGTTAACATGGATTTAGAGAAGGCGGGTAAGGCACAACTTCTGGAATTAAGTGAGCTTGAGGAGCTGAGGAATGATGCTTATGACACCACTAAGCTTATAAAGAAAGAACTAACGTCTTGCATGATAGGTATATACTTCGAAAGACCTTTGAGCCCAACCAATAAGTCTGGCATTTCAATTCCAGACTTATGCTTTTTCCTGGGAAGTTAAAATCTCGTTGGGATGGGCCTTACATAATCACTAAAGTTTTTCCGCATGGAGCTATGGAGATTAAAAGCCCTTCCTCTTCAGCAACACCCTTTATCGTCAACGGTCAATGGTTAAAACCATACATTACTTTGGATGGCCATCTGGTTGACGAGGTCACTCTTGAGTAGCCTTAGCTCCTACCATTCTCCGCCTCAAGTAATATCTTCCTTTAACTATTTCTGTTTCCAATGAGGACATTGTTTGAACCAGGCATAGGGGAGAGGGCCTGAGGCATTTTGTTTATAGCATGTCTACATTTTGCATTCATCCATGCATATAGCATTTAAAAAAATAAAAATAAAATAAAAATAAATAAATAAAAAGTTTTCAGCTTAACTGGCTAGGTCCTGTAATCTTAAGCAAATCAGAACTCTAGGTTAGACTAAGTTAATTTAGGGTCAAACTTTATAAGCTAAGTGAGCTACTAGTTTTAGACCTCTAGGGTTCTTTGTGGACTTAAAAACTTAAGTAGGAGTTAAGTTGCAGACCATTCCTCAAGAGGTTGAGGAAGGAAAGCTAGGGTTGAGTTAAAAAGTGGGGTGGTACCTGGAGTCTTATTCTACCTTTTAGTTTACAGGTCCTTGTAACCCAAGCATCTAAATTTCACACACTTGGTCTGGTGTAAGTAATCAACTTAATTCCTTTCTTAAAAGAGATTTGGTTCTCTTAGTTTTGACTTAGGAGAGGCTTGAAAACACAATTTGATTGGAAACATTCCCATAGTAGGAGAGGTGGAGTATATACTCACCTTGAGGATGCGATGATAACATATTACCTCCTCGGCACTTGTCTCTTAGGATATCCATCCTACTGGGGGCATGTAAGCTCATTGTGCGATTCAGGTACCATAGGCGGCCCTATCTCGAAGTGCCGATTGCCACAGGCCTGAATTCGCTTTAGAAATTCATGGGCGATACTATCTCGAAATGTCGATTGCCAGGAGTTCTTGGGGTCGCTATGGGCGGTGCTATCTCAAAGCATCGAAAGCCAGGTGCCCTTTGAGGTACGATGATGGGGACTATGAATCCGACACAGACCGTGTTGATAGCTGATCTGAAATTAGACATAGAGGAATCAAACAAAAAAAATATGTATAAATATTATTAAAAAAAAAGAATCCTTTTTCCTTTAACACAAATAACTCAGACCAACGCACATGCACGGATGCTTTAATCTCAGGGATCAATAAACCTTAGGGTAGAATCATAAATCGGGGAAACTTGTGCCTGCAACTCATCTTTAGCTGACCTAGTCTGTAACTTAACAACTACTTGGGAACCTTAGGTCTAAAATCTGAAGTTAATATGTTTCTAAAGGAAGACCGATTGGGTTGGCTAGTCCACTTGTAGTGCTAGGTTTTACTTGATTTTGCTAGGGACTAGCAAAAACTAGGCATGGAGGTATTTGATTAGCCCATATTCATGGGCAAATTAAGTATCTAAATGTCTAGACATTAAATTAATTTTAACATTTAGGTAGCATACATTAGGATGTAAATAAATTAATTCATATTTTTTAGCTTAAGTACAAAATCCATGCATTTAGAATTAACCTAGGGTTTCATACATTTAATTAGTTAATTAATTAGATGCACTATTTTAATTAACATAGAAGGTAAGGTGTTATGTATAAATAACCCTAATTATTTTATTCTCTTATTCTTTTTCTCCTTGCACAGGTAACTCCTCTGGCTCCGCCTCCTTCTCCTGCACATCACATTCATGCTACAGCATTTTGAATTTGAAATCAGTGTGGCCGTGGCTACAAAAGGAGGGAGAGCTGCCGTTGAGGGAGGCCACCATCCTTTACTCCTCACTGTGTTTAGAGGACCTTACTCATCTTCCATTCCATACCACCAGCCTCACCGCAGCAAAACAACTCACCACCATGGGCGTGTGGGGTGATAGCCCACACTGCTAGAGTCTCTGCAACTCTTCACCTCAGCCAGCAACTAACGCCAACCTCCAGCACACCCACCTTCAGCGCACGTGCCATCTACCAACCGCGCCTTCACCTTCATCTACCCCACCACTCCCTCAACTCAGCTAGCGCACGCCCTGACTTCATCACTGTAGCACCAGCCACCTACGTGCGTGCGCCCTCACCTTAGCCAGCGCATGCGCCAGCAGCTTCCTCCCGCTCCATCAGACCCACCACGCACCTCCAGCCCGGCCAGCACGCCCGGGCCTCCTTGCCTTCTCCAAAACCTCCAGCGCCCCTGCACTTTCGCACCTCTGCTTATCCACAGCTCACACTCCATGTGCCTTCATGTCCGCGCGCCACAGCCCGTGCTCCAACACCCACGTCCGCACACCCCATGTGGCCTGTAGAGCAGTGCCTCCATGCGCCCACCTCCAGCGCCTCCCTGCAGCACCTGTAGTTGGCGCCACCACCACACCCGCGAGCACCTATGCGTCCAGCAGAGCCCGTGCCTCCACGTGTCCACACGCCGCGTGAGTCTGCAGTGCCTGCAGTGCCCACACGTTGCTCTCCTTGCACCTGTAGCACGTGCGGCAACAGCAGGCTCCTCCACTGCCACCACTCCTCTCCTCCGGTAGGTCGGCTCCGGCCATCTCACGACACACCACTGCCACCACCGCGAAGGCCTCGCTTTAGCCGACCTCTTGTAGGAGTAGCTCCTCGATTGAACCTCTCTCCCATTCGCAAGGAGGAGAGAGGTAAAATCCTCCACTTTTAGGTTTATTACTATTTACATTTGAATGCCATTGCCACCAAAATCATTTTTCATTTATGATTATTTTATTGTGGTGAAATTGTGACTTCATACTCATGCTTTCTAATAATTGTGTGGCCATTGTTATTCACATGTTTTAACATTGGTTTTGGATTGAAATGTGCACAAATTTTCTATAATGCATGTCAATTGGAAATTACATAGAATCATCACATATTTTTCTGAATATTTCAGTGAAGAAAAATTACACATTTACCCTTATATTTTTAAGTTATTGTGCATCTTCTTTCCATCGCATTTCATGTCAGATTTGACTATGGATTTCACACTTGATTGAAAGAATATGAAATAATCGAGATTTTATTGCATCATTGCCTCCTTGTGGACATGACTCGCTCTTCTATGAGTGATTTAATTTTAATTTTAATTATTTTGTTAAGCAGCTTTCCACCACTTTAATCCTACAACGATAAATCATCTTAATACATTATTCGAAAGTGAAAATTGTCTTATCACTACTCTACTTACTATCATCAGAGGGTCATGCTGACTTCGAATCGTACGCAAAAGGCCTGGGGCAGTCTCCACACCTTCTCCAAAATCTGCACTCACACCGGGGTAAGACCTGGTTCAAATGGACCAACAACATGGTCGGAGACACCTAATCACATTTCTGATTTTTCACTAAAGGAACAAGACTCAAATGTGAAAATAAGTTATACCAACACATAGTACTCATAAATACGATTCTAATGGTACCTTATTTGTCAAAATCAGAGGTCAGGAAGGCCTCGAACCGCTTGAAATAGCGTGAGGGGGTTGCTGGATCAACCAATTCAGTTAGACTAGTCAATGATCAGTGGCATGCTACACGTCACTGATGCGAAAAGTCGCGTGATTTGTAAAAGTGGGTTTTAATGTCATTGTAACACACGAATTCACATACGCTTTTAAATTTGTATTCCTAGATAGGGGAGTCTCTAGGGTTGTCCAAGGAGGCAAAAATTGCAATTCAATTCTCTTGCTAAAAACAAATCTCAACTTTCTTTTTGGTATTTTAAATATATATATATTTTTTGTGTTTTGAAATAATACAGCAAAGTGCAAATTGTGACGAAAAAGTGCTAACACCTAAAATGCTAAGCTAAAACTTAAGACATTAAATTGTCCACTACCTAAGCTCTCTCTAGGCAAGTGGAGGCCTAGAATAATTAGGGAGTGGAAGTAGAATAAGTGCTAGAACAAAAGTAACAATTGCAATAGGAAATTAAAAAGAAGGCAATTTGATTAACTAGAATTTGTGTTCTTTTCAAAGACAAGTAGAGGAATGCTTCTACTAGAAATGAAAAAATCTAAAAGCAATAAAAGAAACACAACTCCTCTTGCAAAATTTGGTGAAGAAGGGAGTCTTCTTGCTCCAAGCTTAGCTACTCCTTGGCTTGAAAAGATGGCCCCCTTCTTCTCCTTCCTTGAGAGCTCCTCCAAGGTGGATGCTACCACCTTCAATGCTCTCCTCCTAGGGTGGGCGTGGACCACCCTCAAATTCTCCTCCAAGGTGGCATGGACCACCTTCAAGATCACCACCAAAGTTCTTCCTTGCCTAGCTCCTCCTTTGGCTGGCGTGGGCTCAAGAGAGAAAGGAAGAGGGGAAGGCACCAAAGGGACAAAATATCCCCTTAATCTTCTTCTTCTTCTTCTTTCTTGGGCATGGGCGCTAGGTAGAGTATGAGAGTGAATTTACTAGCCAAGGATGGTTTGAATGGTGGTGGGTAGTGGTATTTTCATAAGGTAGGATGGGGGGGTTGAGGTGACTCTTGAAATGGAGGGCTAAGATGGGAAGATGGAGGTGGTTAGTTGATCTAGGGTTAAGGATGGTTGGCACAACCTAAGGGGTGTAAAGGGGGTAGTTAGGGTTGGTCAAGGGGCACCTAAAAGTGGTGCCAACCATGGAGAGGTGCCATGGGTTGCGCCAACTTCGAGGCTACTAGAAGGTGGGATTATGTTGATGGTGGGGATGGGTTTAATGGGAGATGTGTGGTGGAGATGAAGGGGATTTTTGGAGGGAAAAGTGGCACCAACAAGGGGGTAGTTAAGGTGGTTTTGGTGCCACCATTTGGTTTCTTTTGGAGGTAGTGGGTAGGCTAGGTTGGCACCAAGTAGGGTAAGCTTATGTGGAGCTTAGGTGGAGCTAGTTGGTGGAGTTGTTAGGTAGGGTTTTTGGGTGGTAAAAGCCAAGGAAGCTGGAGCATAGCTAAGCTAAGCTAGCTTAGCTAATGGTAGAGTAGAGGAGGAGGTGTTGGAGCTAGGGTTTGGAGGGAGGAGCTGGATCTGAAGAATTTGGAGCTAAAGTAGAGCCAGCAGCTGCTGAAGAGGTCAATATGGGGCTACTCTAGCTGGCTTAGCTTGCTAGTTCTTTGCTAGCTACTAAGCCAAGCTAAAGTGAGCTTGCTTCTGTTGAATGGAGCTGAGGTGAGCTGGGTCTGGTGCTCCCGGGGAGGGTTGAGTTGATTGAGGTAGCTAAGGTAGCTTAGCTCAATTAGCTTAAGCTAAGCTGAGTCCCCGAGAGCTGTGTTGGTGCTAGAGCACCACGATCATTTGTTTTGATGATAACAAAACACGTGTTATTTAACATTTGCAATTTGAGTCCTAGATTTCAGGTCAATTGCAAATGAAGACGTGTTTAGACGGAACTCGAGCTCGCATCCAGGACGGATTGGAGGAGCTTGACGGAAAACAGAGGAGGTTCGCGTGGAGCGAAAGATTGAAGATAGAAGACAAGAAGAATAGGATAGATTCTTTTTTATCCTTTCATGTATCTCTTGTATTTATTTTCTTGCTCTTTTTGATTCCTTAGAACATTATGTTAAAGAGCCTCAAAGTACCCTAAAAGTAGTCCTAGGAACACCTGCACAACCCTAGGATACTTAGGTTTTCTGTAGAATACTTAGAAAACCAATATAGGGTTCAAACAGACTTTACAGACGTCTAATTCCCAAATCAGACGTCTGATAAAGCATTTTAAGACGTCTGACTATTGTTTCAGACGTCTGATAACTGTTAGGCTGGACATAGTTAGTTCTGTCTGATGAAATTAGACGTCCAGACCTTAGACCAGACGTCTTAGAAGACGTCTGATGGATTTGCCAGACGTCCAGTTAGTGGACCGTTGGCTGGCTTAGAAAACACTCAAGATTATGACCGTTAGAGCCTTATCAGACGTCCATAGGACTTTACAGACGTCTGATAAATGACCGTTTTGCCTCGGCTGACCCAAAATCTCTTCTCAGAGATTTTCTAGCCGTTGCAACGTTTGGAAATCAATTCCCACAGTAAAAGTAGGTTTCCAGACGTCCATACATAGTGCCAGACGTCCTGTATGTCGTCTGATCGACTTGCACAAGAACCCTGTTTAGATCTGATTCAAGTCAGGAGGAAACCCGCACAGAATCAGACGTCTGACCTTGAAATCAGACGTCTTAAAGTGGCCTTCCAGACGTCTGATGCCAGAGTTAGACGTCTGATAACCCTGTCAAGTGTAATCATTGTCCTGATTTCGGCCTGATTCTCTTGGGCTTTGCACCCAACGGCTATAGAAGCTTTTCCAAGCCTTCCAAAGCCTTCCTAAGGCCTCTATAAATAGAGGCGAACCTTTGTAACACAAACACACTACAAGACATACACCTAGAGAGACATATACACACTAAGACACACACCTTGCAATACACTTTCAATCCTTTTGTGTCCAATGAAAAGACTCTCTTGCTCTCCAAGCTCAAGCTCCATTTTCTTGAGAGCATCAACCGTTGCGCACCCGCTCTCCCGGTGTTGATAACGAGAGCGACGTAGCGCCATCGCGTGGCACACGCACCGCGTCATCGTCAACGCACTCCTTGCAAAGGGGAGTTTCCTATTTCCTATAGAAGCTAGGTTTAATTATTTTGTTGGCTCTATAGGACTATTGTTTATTTTATCTTTGTCTTTTGGTTGGGTATTCGCTTTGCGAATTCCCGTCTCCTTCGTGGGACAAAATCCTTCTCGTGGAGAGAAGGGGCTGAGGATCGCTACCCTCGTACTTGTAGCGTGGTTGTATTGAGGTTGAATCACCCTCGTTCAAAGTGATTCGGTTAGTGGATTTGATCAACTAGGTTGATCGGAAAATCCTAACTCGAGAGGGTTAGGTGGTGGTTTTCACCCGGTTTGGGTTTCCACCTAAAAATACCTGTGTACATTTTGTGATTGCTTATTTCTTGTGATATTGCTTTATATTTTTATTTCCGCAATTTATTACGTCACCCCTCCTGGTAGGGACGAACCTACAAGCTGGACTTGAGATTCCTGAGCTGGGATGAATTCTTCTTCAGCTGGATAGAGTTGAGTGGACCTGGATGTAGCTGGATCTGAGCTGGGATGAACTCTAGTCAGCTTAGCTGGGCAAGCTAAAGCTCCCTGTGGACTAGTGGGAGTTGAGATAAGCTAAACTCAACTAGGTTGAGCTGGATCTGAGCTGACTTGAGCTAGGGTGACCTAAGATGAGCTTTCTTGAGCTGCCATTCAGCCAAGATTAGCTGAATGGAGTTGGGATGTGCTAACCCTAGTCCAAGTGAGCTAGGTTCCAGCTGTGGTGAGTTGGATCAGGCTGAGTTCCAGTTAGTCTGAGCTCCTCCTTCATCATTCGCCTTCTTGAGTGCTAGGGTTTTAGGGATCTGTATATCTGTTCATCCCTAACACTCACAAAAACATATTAAAGCAACAAAGGAAAATGCAATGCATGCCTGACCTAGTTAATGCCTAAATGCAGCACAAAAACCCGTTTGCAAAGTAAAATCCTAAGAGCTAGATTTGTTTTAATGCATAAAAATGATGATAAACTGGTGTTTATCACACCCCCATGCTTATCTTCTGCTAGTCTCTTAACAAAACTTCAATTTTTTTGGAAAATGGAATTTTTGGGAAATCTAATTTTTTTCGACTTTTGAGGTGAAAAAGATTAAGGGGCCTTGGTTGATCTAAACCCGGGTGGCACGGGATTTGTTAAGGATAAACATTGGGTTTTGTTTTTGGATCCAATCATTAAACAAAATGGGATCAATATATCCTCCAAAAATTCACAAATTAACCCCTTGTTAATTTATGTGACTTGAAATTTTTGTTTTTAGGATTTCTCTGGCTCATGAATCTGATTTGCAACTTGCAAAATCCTTTAAAACCTTGTGTCCGTGCTTGTGAAAAGCGAACATTTGTAAGGTCGTGTTAATTTATTTATTATTATTATTATTTTTCTCCCCCATGCTTATTTTTAGCTTAGTCTTACAACAGATGTGTCGGGATAATCATTCCCGTTACCAATCCTCAAGGGGGCTCTGGCACCAGTACTTTGGGATAGCACTATCCATGACACCACCCAGGAGCTCACAACCTCGAAACACAATGCGGTATAAAGGGGTGCTCCAAACAAACTCAAGCTCTTGCTCCGACACTATAAGTAGAGCACCGTCCAAGACACTTGAGCTACTAAAATGTACTTTAATGCTCCGTCAAAAGATATGAAATATAGATATGGTGCAGCACCGAGGCAATAATATGTTGACATTGCATTTTCAAAGGAGGAATTTTTCCTCCTTCTCAGCGGTGGGAACTCAAACTAATGATCTGCTTCAGACTTTTACTATGTCCAAACAAGGAAGTTTTTCAATTTTTTTAGTTGTCTTTAAGTGTTGGCTTGTGTATGAAAATTGACACAAGAAGTTACTCAAGAAATGCAAGTTTTTGAATCAGAAACTAAGTCAAATACTTTCCATATTACAAAATAGGATCAAGTCACCTAAACTATCATGAGTTCTGGTGGAATTTTATAGAAGGATATCTGATTTAGTCTAAAAATAGACCTTAAAATTCTAATGATCAGATCCACATCCTCATCCCTAGTTTGTTAAAGATTAAATCCCATTGTTCCCAAAAGAATTTTTTTAACCTTAGTCTCGAGTTGAAAATTTTTTTCCCAAAAATTTTCAACATTTTTATTCTTTTGGGTTTGCAAGCAAGGAAAATAAAATAAGTAAAGAAAAATGCATGTCTTTAGGTTTCGAAAATCCTAAATCGATCGTCAAATTTTAGAAACAACCCCCCCATGCTTAAGATTTGCAATGTCCTCATGCATTTGGAGGGACAAGGGATCACCTTAATGAAGAACGGTCGATTTTAGGATGGTTAAAACCTGAAAGAAGAAAAAAGGATAGCAGGAAAAGAAATAATGGGTTACCTCCCATCTAGTGTTATCTTTTACGCCATTCAGCTGGGCATAGTGTGCATTAGTGATCAAGGGTGGCTGCCTTAGTAAAATTAAAGGATTCAGACGAAAGATTTGGCGTATGATCAAAATAGGATTTTAAATGTTGGCCGTTGACTTGAAAGGCCGAATTAGTTTTTGGATCAAAAAGATCAACAGCGTTGGATGGACATGTTTTATGGACAATAAAGGGGCCGGTCCATTAGATTTTAATTTGCCAGGAAAAAGACGTAATCTCGCATCGAAAAGCCAAACGCGTTGATTAATGTCAAAGTGTTTCCGAACAATAAATTTATCGTGAAATTTCTTTGTTCGGTCTTTATAAATCCTCGTGTTTTCATAGGAAAAATTACGTAATTCTTCCAATTTAGTTAATTGTAATTTTCTATGGATACCGATGTCAGATAAATCCATGTTGAGTTGTTTTATTGCCCAAAAAGCCCTATGTTCTAGTTCTACCAGGAAATGGCATGCCTTCCGAAAAATCAAACGGAAGGGAGACATGCCGAGTGGGGTTTTAAAAGCGGTACGGTAGGCCCATAAAGCATTGTCCAATTTGGTGGACCAATCTTTACGGTCAGGCCTAATCGTCATTTGTAAAATATTTTTAATTTCCTAGTTAGAAACATCATCTTGGCTATTTGTTTGGGGGTGATAAGGTTTGGAAATTTTATGATTAACCCCATATTTAGAAAGAAGGTGACGGAATTGTGAGTGGGTGAAATGTCAGCCTCCGTCACTGATAATGGCTTTTGGAATGCCGAATCTTGAGAAAATATTTTTCTTCAGAAATTCGACAACCACACGGTGATCACTAGTGCGGGTGTGTATTGCTTCTATCCATTTTGAAACATAGTCGACTGCAACTAATATGTATAAATACCCACCAGAGTTGATGAACGGTCCCATAAAGTTGATGCCCCAAACATCAAAAATTTCAACCTCTAAAATAGGATTAAGGGGCATCATATCCTTCCGAGTCATGTTGTCGTTGCTCTGGCAACGCACATAGGACTCAACAAAGTCATGAGCATCTTTTTTAAAGCTAGGCCAATAAAATCCCGCATTAAGGATTTTAGCTACGGTTTTCTTGCACGAAAGATGTCTGCCACAAGCCATTGAGTGACAATGTGTCAAAATATCATGGATTTCAGAATCGGGTACACATCGTCGAATGACCTGATCAGGACAAATGCGGAAAAGGTCGGGCTCCTCCAAAAAATAATATTTAATATCAGCAAAGAACTTATCCCATTTTACTTTTGGCTAATCAGCGGGGATTCGCTCTATTGCTAAATAGTTTGCAATGGGTGCAAACCAAGGGAGGGTTGTAGTAGCTAAAATCCTTTCATCGGGGAACTGATCAGGTCGGGTCATTATGTCATTCATCATAAGACAAGGGAGATAGTTGGCCACTACATTATGCGATCTAGCCTTATCCTTGATTTCCAGGTCAAATTCCTGGAGTAGCAGAATCCAATGGATAAGGCAAGGTTTCGCATCTTTCTTTGTCAGCAAATATTTAATTGCTAAGTGCTCGGTATATACCGTGACATGTGACCCCAACAGATAAGATTTAAATTTTTTAAGGCAAATACAATGGCAAGAAGTTCCTTTTCAGTAACCGTATAATTCCATTGTGCATCATCAAGAGTTTTGCTAGCATAATAGATCACAACAGGCTTCTTGCCAATTCTTTGCCCTAGAACGGCCCCTACGGCAAAATTTGAGGCATTTGTCATTAATTCAAAGGGACTATTCCAATCAGGTCCCTGCAAAATTGGTGCCTCAGTAACCTCTTTCTTCAACCTCAAAAAACTCTCCAAGCACTTATCATTAAAATCAAATGGCTGGTCTTTAGTGAGAAGCTGACTTAAGGGCTTGGAGGTTTCGAAAAAATTTTGTATAAATCGACGGTAGAAACCCACATGACACAAAAAGGATCTGATCTGTTTGACAGTAGTGGGCGGTGGGAGCTTAGATATAGCATTTATTTTTGCTTTATCTACTGTGATTCCTTATTTTGAAATAACATGGCCCAAGATAATACCTTCCTGGACCATGAAATTACTTTTTTCCCAACCGACCAGATTGACTTCTATGCATTTTTGGAGAGTTCTTTCAAGGTTTTTGAGACAATGGTCAAAAGAATCTCCAAAAATAGAGAAGTCATCCATAAAGACTTCTAAACATTCACCTACCAGGTCTGAAAATATTGCAAGCATACACCTTTGAAAAGTCGCAGGTGTGTTGCAAAGATCGAAGGGCATCCTTCGGAAAGCAAAGGTTCCAAAGGGGTAGGTGAAAGTTCTTTTGTCCTGGTCCTCAGGGTGAACCACTACCTGATTATAAACGAAATAACCATCCAGAAAATAGTAAAAATCCCGTCCAGCTAACCACTCCAAGATTTGATCAATAAAGGGGAGCAGGAAATGGTCCTTCTTGGTGGCGGTGTTTAATTTTTGGTAATCAATACACACGTGCCAAGAAGAGGCGGTTTGAGTGGCTACATTCTCCCCATTATCATTAGTGACAACTGTTAGTTCAGCCTTTTTGGGCACAACTTGTGTTGGACTAACCCAGGAGCTGTCTGAAATGGGGTAGATGATATCAGCATCCAGCCACTTAATAATCTCCTTTTTTACCACCTCCTACATAATATGGTTCAAGTGCCTTTGTGGTTGGCGGGAGGGGCTAGAATCGTCCTCTAAATATATACGATGTGTACAATAGGACGGATGAATGCCCTTAAGATCAGAAAGGGTCCAGCCAATAGCTTTTCGATATTTACTCAAAACCTGGAGAAGTTTGTGCTCTTGTGCCTCAGTAAGTCCAGAATTTATAATCAGGGGCAGGGTCTAATTAGGACCCACAAAAACATATTTAAGTGAGTTGGGCAAAGGTTTTAATTCCAATTGTGGGCCCGGCTCCGAAAGAGTTTCTACTTTGTTGGTTAGTGGTGAGGTGAGAGTGAAAGGGTCAGCTGGAAGGTTATTGGACATGTGGTTAGGGTGGAAGGGTGAGAAGAGGTGTATTGTTCAGGAACTGCATTGATGGCAAAATAGGAACCTAAATGGGAAATCTGCAAAGTTTCCTGCACAATGTTTTCTATCTCTGAATGCCAATCATCAAAGAAATCTGGTTCTTGGAACCACCAAGAAGCTTGAAAAATGTCTAGGGTTACAGATTCACCGCCACACATGATCTTCATCTTTCCAAAATCACAATAAATATTTGCATGGGCGGTGGCTAAAAATGGTCTTCCAAGAATAATGGGGGCAAATTTTAGTCTTTCTAGCACCTCTATGTCCAGGACTAAAAAGTCTACTGTGAATAGACAATTTTTGACCCGGATAAGAACATCCTCAACAATTCCCCTTGGTTTAATTGTAGATCGGTTGGCTAATTGGAGAGTAACCTCAATAGGCTTTAAATCATTGATCTTAAATTCCTCAAAAATAATTGTGGGGGTAAGATTAATTGAGGCACCAAGATCCAACAAAGCATAATCAAATGAGGTATCGTTAATGATAACTTGAATTAGGGGGGCGCCAGGATCTTTTCTCTTGAGAGGCAGTCGGCTCTGCACAACTGAGCTGACTTTCTCTGGAAGGATCACCTTTCCTAAAATTCGGGGCTGCCTTTTTGGAGCACACAAATCTTTTAGGAATTTTACATAGGCAAGGATGTATTTAATGGCATCTAGGAGAGGGATATTAATTTCTACTTGCCCAAATAAATCAATTAATTCCTTCTCAGTGGGCTCAAATTTCTTCTTTTTCTTTTTTGAAGAGTGGAGGGCTTGTGGAAGTGGAGCAGGGTTTCCCTGTTTTGCATTAATTGGTTCCTGAACAATATCAGGGGGAGATGGGGAAGAGTTAATCTGTGTTTCATTAAAGTGGGTTTCTTTAACAGGCAGGGGATTGTGAGTGGTTTTCCCATTCCTCAGAGTAACTGCATTTGTAGTTTGGTTTTTCTAGGATGAGGACGGGAAGCCTGACTGTTATTGTAACCCGGCGGATGTTGAGGTGCTAGTTGAATGGGTTGACTGGGATATCCACCTTGGAATATTTTCCTTTGATTATTTGGGTTGGGCATGGGTTGGGATGGTAAATTCCCAATAGGTCAATGATCAAGAGTAACCTTAACTTGGTGTTGCAAGTTGGTAATCATGCAGGTTACTTCTGTCATTTGAGTCTGCATTCCTTGCGGAGTTTTCATGACCTGATTATTAATATCATCCTGAGATGGTCCAGGTTGATACATAGGCTACCCATAATTCCCAAAATAGTTTTGTTTGGGAAAAGGAATCGGGTTTGGGTTTTTCCAGGAGTGATTTGGGTTAGTCCTCCAGTTTTGATTGGAAGTGTTGGAGGGGTTTCTAAATTGCTTCTGGAGAGCATAAATATTTTCTGAGGTGGGATCAAAAATATTTTGATCAAAATTCCCAGTCAAATCTTGTAGGAAATCAGCTGGAAATTGCTGACCAGCAGATGTGGCGTCAATGTTGTGAAGATTTTCCCTTCGGAGAATGTGTGGAGGGTTAGTGTGTGGAGAGTGAACCTGTGGAGCTTTTTTATTTGTGAGCATTTCTTCCATTTTCTTTTGCTGAATTTGCATCTGGTCCAGTCGTTGAGCTAACATATATAGATCATCTTGAGTGACTGGAATTGAGGTGGATTTGGAGTCAATTTCATGGACTTCGTGTCTGGGGTTTTGTGATCTACCAAAAGTGTCCATTGAAGTCATGTTAAATGAGTTTTCACTCATTTCTTCAAATAGGAGATAGGCACTTTCGGCATCTTTGTTAAGAAAATTGCCCCCATAGGAGGCATCCACAAATCGTTTCAATTGATCTTCTAATCGATGATAGAAGATCTGCACTAACTGCCATTGTGGAATTTCATGGTGGGGACAACTTCTTAGGAGTTCCTAAAATCTTTCCTAGGCTTCGTGGAAGGGTTCACCAATTTTCTGTTGAAAGGTCATTATGGATATTCTTGATGCATTCGTTCGACCAGTCGGAAAAATTTTTTTTAGAAAATCGCTTTTTAATTGGGGCAAGGTGGTAATAGGGCACCCAACCAGTCTAGACCAAAGAGAGGCTTTGTCTTTAAGAGAGAGAGGAAAAAGTCTCATTAACCACATGTCTTCCTACACATTGTGGGAACGAGTGGTTTGAGTGAGGACAATTAATTCCTCGAGATGACAAAAAGGGTCCTCTCTTGGAAGACCATGAAAATGCTTGATAAGGTTTAGAATGGCTGGTTTGATCTCGAAATCCCCTTGTGGTATGACCACCCATGGTCTTTCCTCGTAATTGGAAGGATCATAGAAATCCTTAAGAGGAATGACAGGTTGTTGGAGGGGTGGTGGATTTTGCCCTTGGTTAGCTAGGTTCATGACAGTCCTAGCTAAATCTTCTTGATTTTGTTGTAGTTGAACCAAATGGTCGGCCATTAAGGCAGAGGGATTTGGATTTTGAGTTATAATGGGAGGGCCACCTGGCCTTGCTGGAATTTCTAGTTGCTCCAAAATAGGGAGGTGAGGGAGGGTGAAGCTAGCTTGTGGGTCGGCTGACGGGTTAGAAATGGAAGCAGAATTTTTTTGTCGACTTCCTGGGCTTTCCATTTTTTTAGAAGAGGAGGGAGAAGAAAATAATGATTTTCTATTGTGGCGAGCGAAATCAGATGGTCCCTCAAGGTGTGGCTTTTGGGACAGTCGCCCATGCATGCATTATTTTGGAAGAATTGGTGGGGCGGAGAAGAGAAAGAGATGAGAGAAAGTGTGCAATTCAAACAAACAAAGCTAAACCTAACTTAAGTGCAACTCCCTAACAATAAACCTAAGACTTGGTCTACGTAGGAAATAAGTAATCAATAGTGAATACCCGTTCTATCAACAAATCTAGCCAAGTTGCTTAAGGGGAGGTTTGAGCCCAAACGTTTCCCAGGGAAAACCCTAGGTGCTTGTACAAACCAGCGCTTGGCTGTTTGACACAGCCCCTCAGCCTGAACACCAGATATAGATGACAGAATTGGTATTAACTAAAGAAAACTTAAGACCTATATAGCAAGCCTAAGTTGATGAAGCCTTAGGGGTCAAGTTGCTACGAATTTTAGTTAGGTCTAGGATACTATAGTGCACACGGAATGTTGAGGGCGTTAATTGGGTTGTTGCCCTGTTATTTCAATTTTTTTGTGTGTGTGCAAGAATTGGAAAGTGGTTCCCATGTAAATCAAGTTGTCACAAATTTTTTTTTTTTGTATTTATGTTTTTTAGTATTCAATTTAATTGAATGTGTTTTAGGGTTATTCTCTTTTAAATGTTCAAACAAGTTTGAAACTCCACAATCAAAGGAAAAACAAGTTATATGGGTGATGGTATATTTCCTTTATATTGTGGGACTAAAAAGCAAGAAAGAAACCCTAATTGGATTTGAACCCTAATACAAAAAATTACTACCAATGAATTCTTTTTAGGCTTTCTGAATAGGTAGTGGTCCAAACAATGCAACCAACACCACTACCTTATATAAAATCAAACAAGGACTCCAGAAAAGATTTTTCTAAGATTTTAGGAATTTTTTTGTTAATTATTTTGAATTTTTATTTTTACTGGTGTCAAAGTCCAGAAATGATACCCATGGGTATTTTGGACTTTTTAGTATTACCACTAACCTCAGAAAATTTTGTTGATTTTATATGATGTGTAAAATTTCAGAAGGATTTTAAAAAGTTAAATTTCACAAAAATTGAGTGAGCATAAAAATTCTAAAAATTCATGGACAGTAACAAAATAGGAAGATTAGAGGGTGTGACCCCTCAGCAGTCCACGAATTTTTATAAATAAAATACAAAGTGAAGTGATCTAAAATTTGGAACAGATGTTCCTAACTTAATTTGGAATCACTTTATGAAATTTTATGATTTTTGGAGGCCTCTGGTGTTAGGACTTGATTTTTCAAGTTCGGACTGAAATCTGGACTCGAAAAAGAAAAGAACACCAATACTTGCAGTGGAGTGGTGTTAATGAGACATTCAAGCAAACAATGAATTTTTATGGGCACCACTCCACTTAATTAAAGTGTTTAGGGTCCTGAAAGCCAAGTTTAATATTTTTTTGGTATTCTTTTAGCCTAAATGTGACAAGAAATGGGGAACCAACCTGAAATCCATGGGAAGAAAAAGAACCTTATGCTTTTGCTTCCAAATTCCCGCTTTCCCGCCGTAATTCTTGCACACACAAAAGAAAAGAAAGAGAAGGGGATGAGATCCACTTCAAGCAAGAGAAAAATGACTAATGCAAAGCCGTGCCTCCCCGACAATGGTGCTAAAAAGTGATGTGAAAAGTTGCATGATTTGCAAAAGTGGGTTTTTATTGTCGTTGTAACATGCAAATTCGCATACGCTTTTAAATTTGTATTCCTAGATAAGGGAGTCTCTATGGTCGTCCAAGGAGGATAAAATTGCAATTCAATTCTCTTGCTAAATATAAATCTCAACTTTCTTTTTAGTATGTTAAATATATATATATATTTTTGTGTTTTGAAATAATATGGGCAAAGTGCGAATTATGATGAAAAAGTGCTAACACCTAAAATGCTAAGCTAAAACTTAAGAGATTAAAATGTCCACTACCTAAGCTCACTCTAGGCAAGTGGAGGCCTAGAGTAATTAGGGAGTGAAAGTAGAATAAGTGCTAGAACAAAAGTAACAATTGCAACAGGAAATTAAAAAGAAGGCAATTTAATTAAGTAGACTTTGTGTTCTTTTCAAAGACAAGTAGAGGAATGCTTCTACTAGAAATGAAAAAATCTAAAAGAAATAAAAGAAACACAAATCCTGTTTCAAAATTAGGTGAAGAAAGGAGTATTCTTTCTCCAAGCCTAGCTGCTCCTTGGCCTGAAATGAGGGCCTCCTTCTCCTTCCTTGAGAGCTCCTTCATGGTGGATGCTACCACCTTCAATGCTCTCCTCCAAGGGTCGGTGTGCACCACCGTGAAATTCTCCTGCAAGGTGGCATGGACCACCTTCAAGATCTCCTCCTAAGATCTTCCTTGCCTGGCTCCTCCTTTGGCTGGCGTGGGCTCAAGAGAGAAGGGAAGAGGTGAAGGCACCAAAGGGACAGAATATTCCCTTAATCTTCTTCTTCTTCTCCCTTGGGCGTGGGCTATAGGTAGAGTATGAGAGTGAATTTGCTAGCCAAGGATGGTTTGAATGGTGGTGGGTAGTGGTCTTTTTATAGGGTAGGATGGGGGGGTTATGGTGACTCATGAAATAGAGGGCTAAGATGGGAAGATGGAGGTGGTTAGTTGACCCTAGGGTTAAGGATAGTTGGCGCCACCTAATGGGTGTAAGGGGGGTAGCTAGGGTTGGTCAAGGGGCACCTAAAAGTGGTGCCAACCATGGAGAGTTGCCATGGGTTGGCACCAACTTTGAGGCTTCTAGAAGGTGGGATTACGTGGATGGTGGAGATGGGTTAAAGGGGAGATGTGTGGTGGAGACGAAGGGGATTTTTGGAGGGAAAAGTGGCGCCAACAAGGGGATAGTTAGGGTGGTTTTGGTGCCACCTTTTGGTGCCTTTTGGAGGAAGTGGGTAGGCTAGGTTGGCGTCAACTAGGGTAAGCTTATGTGGAGCTTAGGTGGAGCTAGTTGGTGGAGTTGTTAGGTAGGGTTTTTGGGTAGTAAAAGCCAAGGAAGCTGGAGCATAGCTAAGCTAAGCTAAGCTAAGCTAGCTTAGCTAATGGTAGAGTAGAGGAGGAGGTGTTGGAGCTAGGGTTTGGAGGGAGGAGCTAGATCTGAAGAATCTGGAGTTGAAGTGGAGCAAGCAGCTGCTGAAGAGGTCAACTTGGGTCTACTCTAGCTAGCTTAGCTTGCTAGTTCTTTGCTAGCTACTAAGCCAAGCTAAAGTGAACTGGCTTCTGTTGAATGAAGCTGAGGTGAGCTGGGTCTGGTGCTCCCGGGGAGGGTTGGGCTGATTGAGGTAGCTAAGGTAGCTTAGCTCAATTAGCTTGAGCTAAGCTGAGTCCCCAAGAGCTGGACTTGAGCTTCCTGAGCTGGGATGAATTCTTCTTCAGTTGGCTGGAGTTGAGTGGAGCTGGATGTAGCTGGATCTGAGCTACGGTGAACTCCAGTCAACTCAGCTGAGCTTGCTAGAGCTCCCTGTGGACTAGTGGGAGCTGAGATGAGCTAGACTCAACTAGGTTGAGCTAGATCTGAGATGAATTGAGCTAGGGTGAGCTAAGATGAGCTTTCTTGAGCTGCCATTCATTTGTGATTAGCTGAATGGAGCTGGGATGAGCTAACCCTAGTCCAAGTGAGCTAGGTTCCAGCTGTGGTGAGTTGGATCAAGCTGAGTTCCAGTTAGTCTGAGCTCTTCCTTCACTGTTTGCCTTCTTGAGTGCTAGGGTTTTAGGGATCTGTATATCTGTCCATCCCTAACACTCACAAAAACATATTAATACAACAAAAGAAAATGCAATGCATGCCTAACCTAGTTAATGCCTAATGCAGCCTAAAAACCCATTTGCGAAGTAAAATCCTAAGATCTAGATTTGTTTTAATTCATAAGAATGATGACAAACTGGCATTTATCAGTCACCATGCAGTTGGCCCACGCAACTGCCTGTGGATCGCCTGATGCACCTCACTTTCCCACCGTTGGATTGTCATGCATCACAATCGTAGCGGCCGCACACCACTTTATCCCTCTCGGAAGTGCACTCCCGCAACGCCCCACCACGTGACACATGTCAAGCATCTGGCACACATTGCCAATTAGAATGGCAGGTGTACACCACTGCCACTACCTCCGTAAAGTTTGCAGTGAAAAGCCCGTCGAACTCAAACTTGGACTCGGGTCCTTAGGAATTTGAATTAAGATTTCTAATTGAAATCCTAATTATCTACTCTCTAATTTTCTTGGGTTTTGGTGGCCCTAGAGTACTAATGATGACCCAAGGACCTGAGGGAGTCCTTTTATAGGCCTAAATTCGATTAGGTTTATGTTTGGTGGGATGAAATACCCAAAATACCCTTGGGATTGGTTCCACCTTACATTTAAGTCCTTTTCAACTTGTTTTAGCTGTAACTTGAGCTATACACTTTAGATTGACATGAAACAAGCGTTGTCGAAAAACTTGTGACGAGAGAAATCTAAAGGTACCATACATGGCACCCTTTACACAATGGTTGATTAGGATTGACTACAAACACGTATTTATTGGAAATTTAAGGAGGTGCTGACACCTACACCAAACCACAACCAGGTTTTCGGGTTTAAATTGACCTGAACCACTTTGAAATGACTCAGAACCTGGATTTTGGGATGTTATAGATATAACAACCTTAAAGGGAGTTTCATCTCCGAAACTCGAGCTAATGTGTAAGTATGAAAAGAGACATCCAAGCAAGAAGTCCACAATAGCCTTAAAGAGAACAAACTAGGGTGTTATGGAATCATCGATAAACAACTTGGGATGCCTCTCCCACAGTTAAACTAGATAGGAAACTCTATTTCCTGGTAATAACTAGAAGAAAACATAGAAAATTATTCTGAATGCATTTGATTGTAAGGTAACTATAGGGTCCAAGGACAAAAATGATGGGGCTTAAGTAAGGTGTGCAAGCATAAGAAACTCACAACAAAATCAACCAAAGTCTATTCGGTGCGTAAATCACATTTAGAAAGATTATTTAGTTATAGTATAGTGCGAAAACACGTCGACAAATAAATTTGTAAAGACCGATATGTACCAGGTCATTCGCAGGGAGGCAATCTCGATTTATGTAGAAGCTCTTTATAAAACTATTTCTAATAGGTATTTATATATGTATATATGTATAAAGAAATACTAGGCATTCAGAAGATTAGAATTTTATTGCAATTAGATAGAGTTTCCACAATAGAGAATGCTAACAGAAACAAATAGATTGATAGAGAAAGAGATAGAGAGATAGAGAGAGAGAGATAGAAGGAGGCAGAGAGACAGTGCCACTTGTAGGATGCTTGTGCGAGATGCGGCAGCACCTCAGATCCAAAGCATCGAAAAGAAGGTCAGAGTGGAGTTGTAGAGGGAGAGCCTTATCCTGGAGGAAGGTGGAAGAGTTGTATGGAGGAGATGATCCATCCAAGGGGGCTTTGGCCTTCTTTTATAATTTTCTTGGAGGGCAAAAAGGTTATTTTGGCCATCCATCTTGTGCAACTACCTTAGGAAAATCAGATCCATCGATCGAGAGATGAACAGATCTGATTTAGCCTTAAAATAGTCTTCAAATCACCTTCTATGCTCGGATTCAGTCTCTGATCAACACGTGGCAACCGCTGCACCTTAGGATTGCAATCTGACGATCTGTCGTTCTCCTCGTGCACCTACTCCTATCTTCACGCTCTTCTGTTTATCGCTCTGAATCAAGGTTTTAAAGATGCTACATTGTAGTATAGATGATAAAGCGTGAAAACAAAAAGAATTTATACTCGAATAGAAGTTTGAGGTCGAATATAGGGAGCAAATATGGAATTCACGCACTAATCTTTAATTAAAATCATTGAGCACAATTAATTGTGCATTAAAAATAGATATTCAATGAATAATAACCTGTCACATTATTTATTCAATGTATCTAGAGATTACATGAAATAAAAAGAGGAGAATAAAAAACAATGGTGATTTAGATCACCACTAATCCTTTTAATCAAGCATGTACGTAATTATTTAATCAGAATTCAATTGTAAACTGTAGTACTTAAATTATTCAATAGTAATTCAAATAATGCCACAGTCAGATGACAAGTACCTAGATGCTAAAGTGCAAAGGCACTATTCATCTTCTTCAACTCTTCTCTTCCTTCTTCTTCTTCTTCTTCTTCTTCTTTCAGCGTGCATAGTCTCTCTTTCTTCCCTTCGAAGAATAGGGGGAACAATTCCTCAAATTTTGCTAAGTGTCCCACAGGGACACTTCCTTCAGAGACCAAAAAGTCCCCTCCCCCGCACTCTCTTTCTTTCTTCTCTTCCTTCTCTCTCAGATGGCTGGGTAATCGAATCGCTCGCACCCAGGTCCAAGCTCACCGACAGTGGTGATGAGCAAGGAGTGAAGGCTAATCAGGTCGGGTCGATTGCATGTGGGTGAGAGGGGACCTTACCCCTTAAGTGTCCAAGGAACTGAGGCCGTATCACAAAATCAATTTATTCTCAGCCAACACCTCTTCACTTTCCGATGTGGGATTAAATGTCCTACATCTTTTGTATCCTCCCTCGTCCACAAGCTACCTCCGTCGAACCCTCATCATCTACTCATCTCTACAGCATCTTCAGATCAATGTTTCGACCACCGTTGCACCATCCACACCTCCTTCTTCTACCTCGCTAACGTACCTCCGACGAAGCATTCCCACCACCACAGACCATCTCTCTGCCTCCCACCGAGTCAGCAAGCATCACCTCGCCTCACTGATCAGATGCCCCAAAGAAATTTGGGACTTTGGTCAATCATTCACACCACCAAACTCGCACCTCTCTGTTCCATCGTCTAGAGGTCATCAGACCTCTAAACTCGCTCTTTCGCCCTCCCACTCACGTGACCACATTCGCCATTCCATGGCGAAGGTTCTGAATTACTTTGACATGGCCGAGAGGACTTATTCATGATTTCAGGTACACAGGTTGTTGCGCCATTACCAAAGCTATTTTGAGCAAGCTTGAAGCACATTCCTCAGACATCTGCTACTGGTCTTCATCCCAAGTTAAGCGGATTCACCTTAGGAATGTTCCTAGGTGATCAATTGGGAGTGTTGACCACTCCAAGGATGCCAATTGAACGAGAGCTACTACTGCTGCTACACACGAAGGAAGTGGGACGTTTAGTCCCACATCGGCTGTGGATAAGCAACTGATAGCACATATATTGAATTTCTCACTTGGGCTTATCACCTGAACTACGTCGGGGTGAGGTCACGCTCACCACGCACACACCCAACCCATCTAATCTTCTCTCACTCCTTGGCTGAGACTCATGCCCACAGCCCTAGACCCGGGTACGTGACCCGAATACCCAATAAGCCTTGCTTGAGAGAAAGAGAAGGAAGGAAAGAAAGAGAGAGCAGGGGAATGGGGGATTTTGCTCTGTAGAGTGAAGCCTCAACACTTAGTTATTAAGGAGTTGTGCGAAACCCTTCAGCGTGAAATGAAGAAGAAGAGAAAGAGAAGAAGCCAAAGAATAAGAAGAAAATAGTGCCTTTCCACTGTAGCAAAAAAGAGTTTAAGACGTCTAATTTGGAGCCTTGTCGTCTGATATCTTTGATAGTGCACTGTGCACTTTAGCTTGCATGGATTAAATTTGGTTGATACTGTTCAAATACTGCTATTACTGTAATTAGGGTAAATTGGTGTTTCAAATCACCATTTTGCCCAAATCTTTTTGCATCAATGACATTTGCTCTTATATATAAATCATTATTGCTTGGAATTTTCATTATATATTGCTATTTTGTACTTAAATTGTGATCTTTAGATTAAATGCAAAACTTGCTCCCAGTGACGACCTCGAACTCATTTCTTGATTATGAGTTATAAGTTGTATTTATTTTTGAGAGATTTCGACCTATACTATGACATCTTTTACAACATCAATTTCGCATGTAAACATTTTGGCACCGTTGCCGGGGAGCAATGCACAATTCACCGCTATTCTTGTTTCTATTTGATTATATCTGGGCATTAACTTACCCTTGTTTATTTCTTGTGATTTTGCAAGGTACTTCACGAGGCGATCTTCCATGCAAAATAGCCACTTCCAGGGTAGGTAATCTCTCTTCTTCCCTAATCTCCTAATCCATGGAAGAGATAAAGGGAAACAAAATCAATTAGGAACTACCTACCTTAATTTCTTAGTAAATTATCATTTTAAAGGCAAGTTTTCCTGATCTGCGAAAAATTTTTCATATCTGATTGAAGCTTGAGGTTATTCTATTTAGAATTCCCTGCCCAAATTTCCTGTACCTATTAGGGACTACGCTTGACTTCTAAATCACTTTGGCCTAACATACTTCTTGTTTGAATCCCAAGGTTAACATTTTAAGATCAAATTGAACTTGAAATAGAGCTAATTAGGGTTTTTAACACAACGGTTTGAAGTGTTAGAACACATTTTTCATATCTGATTGAAGCTTGAGGTTATTCTATTTAGAATTCCCTCCCCAAATTTCCTGTACCTATTAGGGACTACACTTGACTTCTAAATCACTTTGGCCTAACATACTTCTTGTTTGAATCCCAAGGTTAACATTTTAAGATCAAATTGAACTTGAAATAGAGCTAATTAGGGTTTTTAACACAACGGTTTGAAGTGTTAGAACACATTTGCTTGCATAAACAGAATAAACTCTCCCGCATTTGTGTGTTACCCAAGCCCCTATTTGAAAAGATCTAATCAAGAAGAACCCTAAAAATCAGGCTCTAATTTTACTTGAGCCTTAAAAATTATGGACCTAAGAACCTGAGAGTCAATTCAGGGTGATTTCTGTTTCTTAACCTAGATTTCATTCTGCCATCTTTAGGGCAAGTCAAGTGAAGTTGACTTACATTGTCGGCCAACCAACCTCCAAATTAGGTCACAAGTGAAATCACCTTTTAATCAAGTGAAATTCAAGGCACAAATTAGGCTAAAATTGGTCGACTTAAGGTCTTAAGTCCAAACATTCCAGTCTACTTGGAACTGCAGTGACAAGGAAGGTTGGGTCGGGGAAACCTTGTAACCCATGGGGACGTTCTACCGTGTAGGGGTCTTTTCGAGGCTCTCCCTTCCTGGCTGCCAAGGTATTTCTCGGGTGTGCAGATTTCTGATTTAGTGGTATCATTCACCTCGAAACTGCCTTAGTCATCCAAAAATCTTTGGGTGCCTTGATTAGGTCCGAATAACATCCAGTCCCTCATCTTTTCTCTAGAGCACACACACAGGAAGGTACTTAGGTTTTTAACCTAAGAAACCACATTAGATCTTCTTGGGAATATCTTTTCAGATTTGATCAACTTCAATCTAACCTAAGTTTGATTCTACATCTTGATTCCACCACCTGATTTGAAAATGCAACCTAGCAATCTAGGAAGATTGTTTAGGAAACTTGAGTCCTAAATAAGCATGAAAGAAATGATAATTGAGAATGCTTATAGACACCAAAAAGAATATTGCAAAAGGGACATTCAAGATAAATTCAAGAAAATAATGGACCGCATTTTGAACCATAAAGAGATGATAAGGATACAACTAAACCACGATTCAACCCGGGATGATCTTTTAACAGAACACATTGAATTGGTGAAATTACACAACAATGATTGTCTGCTATATTGGCCAAATCCTTCAATTCTAGAAGAACTCCAGAATTTTTTAGTCCCAAGTTCAAGAATCAAGGTTGTTGTGGACCCCCAACCCAAATGAATTTAGATTCAAACTTCATAATAATTGACATATTTGATCTTGATGAGGATAGGGAGGATCCAATTGCAAGTGTTCCCGATTTCGAGCCAACCCTAGAAAATCAGGAGCTTGGTTGACCAAGCTTAGATTTCCCCGACATCGATGATGATAAGCTTAAAACAAACATACTCGAGAATGTAAATCTTGAGCTTTATCATGTTAAGGTGATTCTCGAGAATGATTCTAACATCCCTGTAGAGCCCAACATAAATTCTAGTGATCAAACCGTTATACTTAACCTAGAATCTGGATTCAAGCCTACTTCAGATAATTATGAGGCCCAATGTGTTGAGAATCAAAATTTAAATCTAGAATACGATTCTGGGCCTGTATTTGATGATTACACCTCTCCAACCTCCTTAGAAAAACAAATTGATTTTTCAAAAGTCATGCCAATCTATGATACAGAAATTGAGGAGTTGGATGAGTTGGGAATTGATTGGGTCTATCCTAGGAGCCAAGAACTTGACCATATGCCTAATAAGGACACCTTTTTAAGCTCAGAATCTAAAACTAGGTTAGATCCAAGTCAAGTTGCTGATTCTACACATCTTGATTCTCTCTATGGTGGAACTTCTGATCCAGAATTAGATTCAAAAACTTATTCCCGCAAGTTCTCCCATGATTTCTAATTCTACTCTGATTTCGAAGAACCTTTGTTTCCTAACAATTATGAACCAATCTATGACCTCAGCCTCCATGATCCATTTTATTACTTCGACTCTGAGGTCCCTAATATCGAGATCATTGATTCAAAATAAAGTTCCATTGAGATGGATTCATTGCTTTATGATTTCTAGTATTCAGAAGTGCCGAGAGTGTCTGCAATTGAGAATTTGAATCTTTTATTGACTTAGATTTTCATGATCCTATAAGCACTCTCCAGTCATGTACATTTGATGTTGATGAACACTACAAGGTCTCTTTAGATGAGCCAATGTTTGAACCTTTTCTAGAGGTGCCCACATCATAAATAATTCTCCTTGAAGCCACCTTTTCTACAACACATAGAGAACCTTCTCAAATCTGATCCCAACCCTGACTCGCATCCAGAATCAACTTCTACTCTGATTCTCATCTCGATGATCCGGTCGCATATGATTCTCCATCTTTTGATCGGGTTTTTGACATTGATCAGATTGCTAATCACATCCCATCCTTCTCTGATCACTTTCATAGGGTTCCTACATCCTCCATAGACTCATTTTCATTTGAGGATCCCTACTCTGACCAGACTGATCCGATTCAACCAAACCTGCGATTCACACCGCCATATCTTTTTGAGTCAGAGAGTAACTGGTGGGCACTGCGTCTATTAATTCACATTCATCAACCCACAAAATTGATTGGGTTATGGCTGCATCATCAGCCTGTTAATCTAAATAAGCACCTGGTTGGACCAACAAGGCTATTGATCAAGGAGCTTGTTCTACAAAATTCATCTGATTTGACCACTCATCCATGACCATTTTCTGCTCGACTGAAGGCATTAAATTTAATGCTTAACGAGAGGCAACCCGTCTTTTCAAAAACCCAAGATCCTTCTAATTATCCTTTTGAGTTTCATGTCTACTACACTTTGAGTTAAGTTTTAGAACAGCCGACTCCACCTTTGGTATTCATATCAAAGATTGAAATCATCTGCAACAGTCATACCAACCTGTTCACCCACCCTTTTGACCCTATTCTAACCTATGATCCAAGCTAATTTCATACCTTCTAGCTTACAATGAGGACATTGCAAAACTTAGGCATGGGGGGATGTTAAAGTGCAAACATATAAAAATTCACGTTTCCGAAGGGTTCTAACAAAAAAATTACTCATATTCAAAAAACCAAAAAAAATAAAAAATGAAAAAGAAAAAAAATGGAAAGGGGAGGAAATTTTGTGGGATTAATTGCATATCATTTCTTAGGAGGAAATGAGGAGGTGATTTAAATGACAAAAAGGAGATACAATTTGAAACAAAAAAGGGATAGTCATTAGTAAATAATTATGGAATCTACTAAAATTCTAGACCAAATAAAGAAAAAAGAATTAAGTCCCAAAAGAACAGAAAGACATAGAGATTAGTATAAGTGCTGATCTTAGGCCTCTTGGGGTTATTTTAGGGCTTAAACATTCACGTATTCGTTAAGATCATGATAATCCACAAGAGGTTGAGAAAAATGCGAAGCTTACATATTAGGTCTAAGGATTAGGGATTATCCAACCTCGTTAAATAACCTCTGGTTTCTAGAACTATGTAACCTAAGCACTCTAATCCACACACAGTCTGGTTCAGTGCGCTTAATAATCAAAATCACGTAAAAGCATTTACTTTGTTTTGAAAAGCTACCTAGATTAGGAGTGGCTTATCAACAAAAGTTGATTTGGATGAGTTCCTAGTAAGGAGAGGTAGGAAATTCCCCTCGAAGATGTGCAGTAACATATCATCTCATTAGTGCTTGTCTCCTAAGATATTCAAATATCTTACCAGGGGCAGTAAGCACCTTGTGCTTGTTTAGGTGCCATGGGTAGGATTATCCTAAAATGTCGATCTCCAGGGCCTGAATTTAGCTACAGAAAGCCATGGGCAACACTATCTCGAAGTTTCGAAAGCCAGGGTTCTGGGGGTTGCTATGGGAGGTGTTATCCTGAAGCATCGAAAGCTATGAATACGATACAGACCATGTTTTTGAGCCAATCCAATGCTAGAATTAATCAAGTAAAAGACAGAGAGAAAACTCTCCAAAAAATGAAAAAAGTCTTCAATCCCTTTCTCTTAGCAAAAATGCACTGCAAACTAAACTGAGCCTAACCATGCTACATGCACGGGTGCTCTAACCGCAGGGTCCAACAAACCTTTGGAAAGTTTCTGTGGGCCTAAAAAACTATCGCGATAAACTGAGGTAAAGCTGGTCAGGTCTGCATCTTGGTTGGTACTTGAGTACCTCTAGGCCTATTATTAACATTCTAGCCTGATTCTATAAAGAAGAAAGAACCAAGACTTTGAACATCAAAGCATGGTTTAGAATCTGAGTTCTCTTTATAAGATTTTGCTAAGGGACTAACAAAAGTTAGGCATGGGGTTTTGATGATAACGTCATCATCAGCCATATTTAGCTTTAATTAGTCAGAATCCACTAATAAATGCTCATACATAATTGCCAGAAGATCGTAATTCACTACAAATCCATTCTAGGAGATAAACATGAAAATAGGGGTAAAACTGCAATTTTAATAGAATATCCTAATTGCAAAGCAATCATGGGGTTTCCCAGGGGTTAATTAAAGGTCAAAAGGTCTTAAATATCTAATAAGTTGGTCCATGCAGAACGAAATGGATTTTCACGTATTTCAAGAATTAATGGACATCAGCAATGCTAAAAACAGACCTGCTTAATTAACTGAGGTTCTGGTTAGGATAAAATTAACCTAAACTATCTAAAAATCATAGAAAAATAGACCCTAAGGTTTAGTACCTTTGATTTGACCATTGGAACCTATTTTGACCTGAAATAGAGTTACAGATAGTCAATTACCCTAATTTGGGTTTTTGAACAAATTACCTAGATAAACATGGTCAAAACTCAAATCCAAGTTCACCATTGGATTCCTTGGGTTCAAATTAGGTCTGTACCAAAATTTAGGCCTAATCTGAGATCATCTTTAGCTAGTTTGCATTTTAATTCTGTTTTGACTCTTTTTCTTACAAAAAGCTCCTCAACTTTCAAAAATCCTTGCGAACTGTCCCCCAACTTTGTCTTCTTCTTCGCATTTGGGTCCCTACCGCCAAGGTAGATGTGAATCCAGAGATCCAAGCTTCAAGAGAGAAGATCTCCCGTTTCAACTCCAAATCCATAAAAAATGGGAAGGATGATTGTTTTGGCAATCACGTATCTATTAAACATCCTTTTGGAGTTTAAAATCGACCCTACAAGCCATGCGAACATTAGGATTTCAAAGACTCCTATTCCTTGAATTGCATGCTCATCAAAGTTCTTTCCTGATCTGAAGCTCGACCCAAACTCTATAAAGCCAAGCCATTCACAACCTCACCTCCTTAGTGAGAATTTGAGCCAAAAACAACTCTTCTTCCTGAACCACCAGCTTGCTGCAACCTCGTTCCGGTGACTCTCCACCTCCGACTTCTTTGTCAGCCACCACGTACAATAGGTGGTAGGTTCTCCTTCCTCATGTCTTTCCGCACCTCGCAAGACTGGCGAGGTGCCCCCTAACCCTCCATCGTCATCGTTATCCACCTTCGGAGCACCTTCCTTCTCCGAAGCTGGCCATATCAGACCCAGTTCCTCCTCCATCCTCCTTCCGCTAGCTACCTCTGTCAAACCCTCATCATCTACTCATCTTTGCAGCATCTTCAAACCATCATTTTGACTACTATCGCACCCTCCACACCTCCGTCTTCCACCTCGCCGACGTACCTTCGGTGAAGCATTCCCACCGCCATAGACCATCTCTCTGCCTCCCACTGAGTCAGCGGGCATCACCACACCTCACTGATCAAAAGACTAAAGAAATTTAGGACTTTGATCATACATTCACTCCACTAAACTCACACCTCTTCGTTCCATCATCAAGAGGTCGTCAGACCTCTACACTCTCTCTTTTGCTCTTCTACGCATGCAACCACATTCTTCATTCCATAGCAAAGGTTCTGAATTGCTCTAACATGGTTAAGAGGCCTTATTCATGATTTCAGGTACGCTGGTTGTCACACCATCACCAAAGCTGCTTCGAGCAAGCTTGAAGCATGTTCTTCAGACATCTGCTCTAAGTCTTCATCCTAGGTGAAGCAGATTTGCCTCAACAACGTTCCCAGGTAATCAATTGTGGGTGTTGACTGCTCCAAGGACACCAATTGAATGGGAGCTACTGCTACTACTACACGTTAAGGAAGTGGGATGTTTAGTCCCACATTGGGCATGGATAAGCAACCGATAGCGCATATATTGAATATCCCACTTGGGGTTATCGCCTCAAATACATCGGGGTGAGGTCCCGCTCACCATGCACACACCTGACCTGCCTAAGCTTCTCTCACTCCGCGGCTATGACCCACGCCTGTGGCCTTGGACCTGGGTACACAACTCGAATACCTAATAAGCCTGGTTTAAGAGAAAGAGAAGGAAAGAAAGAGAGAGCAGGGGAAAGGGGGGTTTTGCTCTATATTGTGAAGCCTCAACACTTAGTCATTGAGGAGTTATGTGAAGCCCTTGTGCATGAAACGAAGAAGAAGAGAAGGAGAAGAAGCCAAAGAATGAGAAGAAAATAGTACATTTGCACTGTAGCAAATAGGAGTTTAAGACATCTGATTTGGAGCCTTGTCTTCTAATATCTTTGATAGTGCACTATGCACTTTAGCTTGCATGGATTAAATTTGGTTGATACTGTTGAGATATTGCCATTATTGTAATTAGGGTAAATTGGTGATTCAAATCACCATTTTGCCCTAATCTTTTTTCATTAGTGACATTTGCTCTTATATATACATCATTGTTGCTTGGAATTTTTATTATATATTGCTATTTTGTGCTTAACTTGTGATCTTGAGATTAATAGCAATACTCGCTCCTAGAGAACGACTTTGGATTCATTTCTTGATTCTTAGTTATAATTTTTATTGTTTTCAAACGATTTCAACCTACACTACAACACATCATTTTTAACATTGATTTTGTGCGTAAACAATTAGCTACTAAGTACGTAAGTAGTAGCTATGCTAGAGGGACTTTAGCTGCTATGAGCTAAGTGTAGATTGGTAGAGCTGGACCTAAGCTGAGGTGGACTTCTGTCAACTAAGTTGAGCTTGCTAGAGCTCCCAGTGAACTGATTGGAGCTAGGATGAGCTAGACTCAACCAAGTTGAGCTGGATCTGAGTTGAGTTGAGGTGAGTTGAGCTAACTTGAGCTATTTTGAGCTACCATCCAGCGAAGATGAGATGAAGGGAGCTTGGTAGAGCTAAACCTAACTCATGTAGGTTGATAACCAACTGTGATGAGCTGGATCCAACTAGGGTTCAACTAAAATGCTCTTCTTCTTCACTTTCTTCCTCCTTGAGTACTAAGGTTTTAATGGTTTGAACATCTGCTTAACCCTAACACTCAAGTGAACATGCTAAAAACACGAAAAGAATGCAATGCATGCCTAACCTAGATTATGACAAAATGCAACCTGAAATCACATTTACGGAGTTAAAAACATAAGAGGTAGATTTATTTTGGGGCATAAGAATGATGATAAACTGTCATTTATCAGTTCTCACAAAAAAATGCATATAAAAAAAAGTGAAATGGAGGAAAATTTTGAGAATTAATTGAAAAGTCTTTCTTGAGGGGAAAAGGCGGAAATACAAAAATGTCGAAAAGAGTAGAAAAAATCAGAAACAAAATTGATAGTCCAAGCAATTGATAATGGGATCTAGCTAAGTTCTAGACCAAATCAAAACAAGGATTAACTCATCAATTGCTAGAGACAAGAGATCAGTAACAGTGCTAACCTTACGCTTCTTGGGCTTATTCTATGGCTTAAACACTCACGTATTTGTAAAGATCTGGATTACTCCTCAAGAGGTTGAGGAAACTGTGAGGCTAATGTATTAAAGTCTAACGCTTAGAGATTATTTGGCCCTGTTGCCTGCCATTTGATTTGCGGGACTTGGTAACCTAGGCACCCAAAAATCACACACCAGTCTGGTTCAGTGTGCTTAAAGAAGAAACAATGCCCAAAGTGTTCCATTCTGAAAATCTTGTCTCGAATATCTTGCTTAGGAATGGCTCGAAGACATAAGTTGATTGGACAAGTTCCTGGCATGGAGAGGTAAAATGCTTCCCTCGAAGATGTGTAATAACATGTTGTCTCCTTGGTGCTTGTCTCCTAAGATATCTGAATATCCTACCGGAGGCATGTAAGTACCTTGTACTAGTTCAGGTGCCATGTGCAGGATTATCCCGAAATGTCTTTTGCCAAGGCTTGAATTTAGCTACAGAAGACCATGGGCAGCACTATCCCAAAGTGTCGAAAGACAGGGTTCTTAGGTTGCCATGGGCGGTGCTATCCTGAAGCATCGAAAGCCAGCGACCCATCGAGGATTGATGGTGGGGACAAGGAATCCAATGCAAATCGTGTTTAAGGCCAATCCGATGTGGGTTTAGAAGCATAAAAAGAAAAGAGAGAAAACTCATAAAATGAAAATTCCCTCTCTATCTTCCTCTTACCAAAAATGCACTAGCAAACTAAATAAGGGCTTGATATGTTTTGCGTACGAGTGCTTTAATCGATGGGATCAACAAACCTCTGGGCAATTTTTGGGGGCCTTAGATACCATCGCAGTAGACCCAGGGTTGAAGCTAGTTAGGTCTAGATCTTGGTTGGTACTTGAGTACCTTTAGGCCTATTGTTGGTATTCTAATCTATTTTCTAGAGAAGTAGCATAATCAAGCATCTGAGCATATGCATGGTTTAGAGATCTAATTCTTTCCATGAGATTTTGCTAGGGACTAGAAAAAGTTAAGCATAGGGGTATGATGGTAACACCATCAATAACTATAACCATATTTAATTAGTTGAAATCAAGAGACAAATGCTCCTGAATGATCGCCTAAGGACAGTAATTCCACTACGATCTGTTCTGAGAAGATGAAAATAAAACAAGGTTAATTCTGTTGTTTTACCATCACATCATAAGTGCAAAGCAACCACAGGGTCACCTAGGGGTTAATTAGAGATCAATTATGTATTAAAGGCTAAAAGGTGGGTCCACACTGACAAAAATTGGTTTTCACGCATTTTGAGAACCGAAACAATACATAAAATCCTAATTATCAGCCCCACTTATGTTAAAGAGGTTCTGCTTAGGCCAAAACTCATCTAAATCTCTTATAATTTATGGAGAAATATTTTAAGAGGTTTAATACCTTTGTTTTAACCGTCTAAACCCATTTGACCTAAAATAGAGTTTCAGACAAGAATTTACCATGATTTTGGTTTCTATGCAAATTGCCTATACAAACGTAGTCAAAATTCAAATTCAAGTTCACCATTAGATTCCTTGGGTTCAAATTACATTAGCACCAAAATTTGTGCCCAATCAGACTCCATCTTGACCTAGTTTGCAATTCAATCCCTAAGATCTCTATCTCTCACATTCAAGCCCATAGGTTTTAAGATTCTTGCAAAAAGGTCCCTTACATTGTCGTTGATTTTGCAGATGAGTCCCTACCACCATTGGTGTGAACAGAGCTTCTCAGCCAAGATTCGAGCGAAGATTTCTCGCTCAATCCTCAACCAAATCCCTCCAAATTTGGAGGGATGAATCTTAAGATGATCTCTAATCTTTTGAACCAAACCAAGAACCTGAAATCGATCCCTAGAGCTCATGCAAGCTCAAGGAGTGTAATGAAGTTGCCTCCTAAAGCTGAGGAACAAACAAGCCTTTTTTTTGCATTAGAGCTCAGATCTAGGCTTTATAAAGAGCCCTCAATTTCTCAGCATCCTCCTTAGTCAATTCTGTAAGTACCTCTATTTTAATGTACCAAAATTATGCTATTTGCGAGGCTAATATTTCAGGAATCTTTCTCACAGATCAAAGCTTCTCTCATAGATCAAAGCTAGAAGAATGCAGATCCGTATCTCAGTGTCTTTTTATCTTTATTGAGTATAGAATATTTTGTAAGGAACCTCATAAAAAGTGTCAAATGGATTTTCGCATTGCTCCTTAAAAACAAATTTTTAGAATTATTGATCGACCAACAAATTTAATTAATCAATCAAATCAGCCAATTTTAGGAAGTTGATTAATATACTTTTAATCGACAATTTAGGTTAATTAATCGATCAAATAACTAGATTGATCGACCAAACATCATTTTTGTCAACCAATCTACCACAATTAATTGACCAATTTGATTTCCTTTTCAGGTCAATTTACTAGTATAAATAGACATTGTACGCACTCTTTTTCAACACACACTCAAGTAGAAAATCCTCTAAATGCAAAGTGCTTCTCATGCTTCTCTAAGTGCTTCTACGCTCTTGTGTTCACACCTTTCAAAGCATGATGATCCAAACCTCTATTGGAATTCTACTTTGACTTTTATTGAGGTTCCATAGGTTTTTATTGTTCTTTTATACATTGTTGCTTTTGATTAACGGATCCCTAGTTGTTGGGAGAAATCCGTTGTTATTTGCTTCTCTTCAGGTCAATAAGAGAAGGGTTCATTGTAAGGGGGTTGTGCCACCCTCGTTCAGGAGATACGTTAGTGGATTGACTACCTTTTTTTAGTTGGGAAAATCCTAAGCTGAGAGGCTTAAGTAGTGGTTTTCACCTGGTTTGGGATTCCACTATAAATCCAAGTGTTGTCTGTGCTTGATACTTTTGCTAATTGATTTATATTAAATTTTATTTTTTAAAGCTATACTATTCACCCCTCCCCTCAAGTATACTATTACGATCCACAGGCACCCTCATTTGCTATCAGAGCTTCATTGTCCGAAAGATGTCAAAGTCGTCTGTTGGCATGTATGCAGAGGGACAATCGGTAGTTCGACCTCCATTATTTAATGGAACAAACTACGGATACTAGAATACCAAGAAGTAGATCTTCCTAGAATCAATGAATTTTGAGGTGTGGGCTATCATTATGTCAAAATACACACACCCTAAGATTAAGGAGGGAGTGCCAGCAACTTTGGATCAGAGGAAAATGGCAGTGCATAATGTGAAGGTCATGAACACAATTTTCTGCAGGCTTTCTAGAGTGGAGTTCCATCGAGTCTTAGCTTGTAAGATAGCCCACGAGATCTAGAGCATCCTCAAAGTCACTCATGAAAGGAAATACAAGGTAAAGGAAACTAGAGTTAATTTCCTAACTCAAAATTTTGAGCTTTTTAGGATAAAGAAGGGAGACTCAATCAAAGAGATGTTCACAAGATTCATGGACATTATAAACTCCCTACAAAATCTAGACCAAGCTATCAAGAATGAAGCTCGAGTGAGAAAGATCCTCTGATCTCTCACCAGCAATTGGGAGACAAAGACAACAACCAAATAGGAATGAAAAGATCTATGCACTATAAAACTAGACGATCTTATTGGAAGTCTAATGGCTTTCAAGGTCCAGCTCTAACCCAAGAAGGAGCATGAAGACGAAGGAGTTTAGAAGAAGACTATGGTGCTCAAAACCAACCATCAATCAAAGGATTCCTCAAGCGAAGATGAAGAGGAAGACAACCCTCCTCTCCAGAAAATTTAGAAAGTTCCTCAAAAATAAGAGGAGTTGGAGAAAGAAGAAACAAGAATCTAAAGCAGACACCATTATCTGCTATAACTGCAAATGGAAGGGACACATCAAGAAGGATTGCCCACTTCTCAAGGAGGAATCAGAGAAGAAGATATTTCCTAGAAAGGATGGGAAGAAGAAGCTTTTTCAGCAACATGGGATGAGTCAGATTCAAGTTCAGAGGAAGAAGAAACCTCAGGAGAAGAAACTCTTCTAGGACTTACGACCCTATATGATGAGGTAACCTCCTTTTCATAAGATGAATTATTAGAAGTTTTTTGTTAGTTGCATGACATAGGTAAATCACTAAAGATAGAAAATAAAAGCTTAGCGAAAGCCTTAAGAGAAGAGAAAGCACAAACGGATATGCTTGCCTTACAAAACAAAGAGTTTTCTACTGAAACTACTTCACTAAAAACACAAATAGAAAATCTGAAAGTAGACATAGACAAGCTAAAGGAAAACTCTACTGTTCTCTTAAAGGATCTACCTAAGTTTACTAAAGTTAGGTAAAATTTGCATAAACTTTTAGGAACACAAACCCAGAGCACCACAAAATTTGGGTTAGGTTATATACCTAAAAATGATCTTGAAGCATCTAATTCTAGCCAAAGGAAGGAGAAAGCTAGCTTTCCTAAATAGGCGGCACCAGCTAACCATCGTGAACCCAAACAAAATGGGTACCAAAAGCACTTTTGCAATCCTATTTTGTAGGTCAAGTAGACTATAAAAGGTATACATATCAAGAAACAAATGGAAATCTGAAGCCACTTTATATATCCATCAATCTAAGACCTTACAATTGCAAATAAATGATAGGATTAAAAAGAAGGATCATGAGTAGCGGATGTTCCAAGCATATGACTGGAGAGGAAGACCTGTTCCTACAGCTCCACTTCCAGGAAGGTGGTACGATCACATTTGGGAAAAACCACAAGAGTCGTATTATTGGTATTGGCCAAATTGGTAACTCATCCACATCCTTTGATAATGTGCATCAAGTTAGTGGATTAAAACACAATATTCTTAGTGTAGGTCAAATATGTGATAAAGGATATAAAATCACTTCCACACCAAATGATTTTAAAATGTGAGATAAAGAAACAAAACAAATTCTGTAAGCACTTCTATTTTGATGCACCTAAATTATGTTTATTCCAGGACTAATATTTCAGGACTATCACAGATCAGAGCTTCTCTCTTGGATCAAGATCAGATGGATGCTGATCTGTGTCTTTTACTTTTATTTAGTATAGGATATTGTTGGACGGAACTTCAAAATAAAACTCAATTGGATTTTCATGCTTTTCCCTAAAAATCAATTTTTAGGATTTTTAATTGACCAATAAGACTAATTGATCCACCAAATTGATTGATCGACCAACTAGCTTGGTTAATCAATCAAACTAGTCCATTTTAGGAAGTTGATTAATACCCTTTTGATTAACAAATTTAGCTAAGTAATCAACAAATCTGTGATCGATCAAATAACTAAATTGATCAACCAAATCTCATTTTGATCAAGCAATCTACCTTAATTGATTGACCAAGTTCATTTCATTTTTAGTTCAAATTTTTAGTATAAATAGAGGTCGTACGCAGCTCTCTTTCACGTAACTTTCAATAGAAAATTCTCTCAAAAGAATAGAGGTACTTGTGTTTCTTCAAGTGCTTCTACACTTCATTTCTTACGCTTTTCAAAGCACATCAATTTAAACCTCCGATGAAATTCTGGTTTAATTTTTATTGAGGTTCCATAGTTCTTCATTATTCCTTTATGTTACGACCCGATTCCCGAATCCCTACGAGACATGAGAATTAGACCGACTCGACTGATCCCAAGACCCAGTCATGCAACGAGAAAGTAACCAAAAGAGTAGTAAAATAAATCACATTCACCATGTATATAACTAGAAGTAACAATATACAGCAGTAAAGAAAAGAACTACTATAGTATACACCACCACAACAGTAAAGAAATAAACAAGTAAATAAACATAATGCTTACAATAAAAGAGTACAGTGGTAACAGAAACTACTCATTACAATAGAAGGACAGGTACAGTGGGTACTACACAAGTAAAAACTACTGGGCTCTACTAGGCCCAGCACCCTCTGCAGCCGTCGGCTCTGGCTACTCAACACCTGGTCCTGAAAAGGTGACAAAGGTGACACGTCAGCGAAGCACTGAGTAGAAGGGCAACCAAAAGCTAAGAAAAACAGTAGGGTGGAAAGTAGCTGTTATATTTTTAATCTCTTTCTTTATTTTTCGTTCACTCGTTATTGAGTTATTCCTCAGATTTTTCTCTTGATCTTGATTGTTCCTCGTTGGAACGATCTTGATTGCATTCTTTTTCAAAAAGTAGAAGTAACACAGGGTGCTCCCCTAGCCGGGAGAGTCCCCCGTGGTGGTCCTACCCTCAGTTAACCACCCCAAAGTCGCTGACAGACGTAACGGTGACTACGGCACGCGTGATAAAAGCACAGGTAGTAACCCCGCACAGGCACGCGGTCAGACATTTCCGTTAATGGGTACGCCCAAAGCATAGCACAGAACCAGTATAGGGGTCCAACCCCTCCACAGTATCCAAACAGGGGTCTCACCCCTCCACAGTCCGCGCACCCTCGCCTGACTACCCTAATTCACCCTGTGGGCCTAACAAGTCAGTGTAGGAGGCTAGCAGAACCCCGGGGCCCGTGGGGTGGCTAGTGCTCTCCCTACACTAGTATCTCTCCTTGGTATTGTGTACACGAGGGCCAAAAGTTGATACAAAGTGGCCAAACCTAACCCCGGGTCCCTGGGGCGGCTAACTCCGCTCTGCACTAAACAGGAGGACAGTCGCTCTCTTTGGTACTCCGTACTCAAGGGCCAGCTCACTTCCCCAATTCTATTCCATTCACTTCTCAGGAGCTCTACTCCTAATTCCGTGTAGGGTTCATGCTCATTTTTCTTTAACTCAGCCAATTTAGGTCTCACCATTTCAGCTTTATATTCATATAACCCATGTTCTCAACAATAATTATCCATTCATAAGCAGGCAACTGTTAACCAATTATAGGCAGTTATCGTTTTCCTTTCTACTTTTCCAAGACTACAATATATGTATTCAATCTAGTTTTCCAATCCTAGGATTCATGCAATATCCTAGGATCTATCATTCAATCTAGCTTTTCAGTCCTAAGATTCATGCCATACCCTAGGATCTATCATTCAATCTAGTTTTTCAGGCCTAGGATTCATGCAATACCCTAGAATCTACTAATTATTTAACAAGTGCATAATTTTTGATAAACAATTAAAGGGGCCACTCTACCCGCAAAATTGGGAGTACTGGGGGCGTGATCGGCAAGCCCGCGCGCCTCCGCAACCGCTAGAGTAGCAACGGAATGGGGTCCTAACACAAGGATCAACTACAATGAGTTACTCAGAACAGGATACAAATACTGTAAACAGGTAGAGGAAATAAATCTGAGAAGAACGAAACTTGAAACGCGGAAAGCGGATTCCGAAAGGACCCTAAACGGGTCAAAAACGACAAGTCTGCCCAAAATCAGACGTCTTAAATGGTGGCTCAGGTCATACATTGATCCTGCGCGGTCCTTCAGACGTCCAGACTCCCACTGAACCATCTAGACTTAGCCTCCAGATGTCCGACTGTCACTCCGAACGTCTGGAGACCCTCTCCGTCGTCTAGTGCTGTGCCCAGACGTCCAATCTACGTGGGAGGGCGTGCCCTTGCACCTTCTCGAATGAGACCTACATGCACACGCGATCGTCCTCAACATGAAAAGAGGTAGAACTCCTTGGCAGGATGGCTGCAAGGCCGTACACGTGAAAATAGAAGGGGTTGAAAACTATCGCACCTTTCAGACATCTAGACCTTCCTCCAAACGTTTCCTGCATCGTCTGGACGTATGTCCAGACATCTGATTCTGGGAAATTTTCCCAGAATCAGGACCTCCTCGCCCTCCGCCTGCAGTGCACAGTCGTGCCGCGCCGCGCTCGCCAGCTACCTGAGCTGCAACAGCTCCTCCCTAGCACCACGCACCTGCTGCGCAACCGCCGGCCAGCCCTGGCTGCTTCAGCGAGCTCGCACTCTCACGATTTAGCTCTTTCCCTCTCACAGCAACCCCTCCCCACACACTCCCAGTGGCAGCTGCTGCTGCCCTCGCCCGCTCACTCTCTAGCTAACATGAAGAAGAGGAAGAAGAAGGTGGTGGAGTGAGGGTGAGGGAGAGGATAGGGGGTATTTGAAGGTTGCCATGGGGAGAGAGAGAGGAAAAGGTGTCTGTGCCTGCAGGGAGGAAGGAAAGAGAAGGAGGGCGGTGGTTCAGTCTGCGCGCACATGCGCACAGACGTGAACCCGTACGCCGAAAAAATTAATTTCCAGACGTCTGGGAAGGCTTCCAGACGTCTGGACCAACTCCCAGATGTCTTAAACGATGTTTGATGTCGGGTCATAACAACGTAACAAGCTTAAAGGAAGTTTCATCCCCGAAACTTGCGCTAACTAGGGTGCGGAAAAGAATGGTATATGCATAACAAACTCAAAGAGGACCAAAATCCGTCTGAAAAGATGTACCTGCAGAAAGCTCCAGGTACCGCTCCCTCATCGCCGCCTCAAGCTCCCAGGTAGCCTCCTCCACAAAACCTTCACCAGGGGTACTTGCTTCCGTCTCAAACTGCAGACGGCTCTGTCAAGAATCTGCACTGGCTGCTCAGGGTAGGTCAGGTCGTCGCCCACCTCGACTCTCTCGTGACTCAGGATGTGACTGGGATTCGTGACGTACTTCCTAAGGTTGGACACGTGGAACACGTCGTGCACACCAGAAAGCTAGGGAGGAAGGGCAAGCCTATAAGCAACGGGTCCAACCCACTCCAGGACCTCAAAGGGCCCCATGAACCTCGACGTGAGCTTCCCTCTCACCCCAAAACGCTGCAGGCCCTTCATGGGTGAAACGTGAAGGAAGACGTGGTCCCCAACCTCAAACTGCACCTCTCTGCGTTTCCGATCTACATAGCTCGTCTGTCTGCTCTTCACAGTGTGGAGTCGCCTGTGAATCTGCTCGACCACCTCCTGACTCTGCCGGATTAGCCAGGGGCCAACCTCCCACTTGGTCCCCACCTCAACCCAACTCAAGGGTGCCGTACACCTCCGTCCGTACAGAGCCTCGTAGGGTGCCATGCTGATGCTTAAATGATAACTGTTATTATATGCAAACTCCGCCAGGGGAAAGTGCTCCTCCCAAGAGCCCCTCCAATCCAGTACACAAGCACGCAAAAGGTCCTCAAGTGTCTGTATCATGTGCTCAAACTGTCCGTCCGTCTGGGGTGGTAAGCTGTACTGAACCTCAACCGCATCCGCAGGGCTTGCTGAAACTCAGCCCAAAACTAGGACGTAAAGTGGGTATCCCTGTCGGATACGATCTCCCACGGAACTCTGTGTAGACATACCACGTTGCGGATATACCTCTCTGCCGACTGTGCTGGTCCCAAGGTGACTCGGATCGGCAAGAAACGTGCCGTCTTCGTCAATCTGTCAATGATTACCCAGACTGCGTTGTGTCCTCGCTGGGTAACAGGTAAGCCCACAACCAAGTTCATGGTGATGCTCTCCCACTTCCACTCTGGCACTAAAAGTGCCTGTAGCGGCCCTGCAGGCCTCTGATGCTCGGCTTTCACCTGCTGGCACACTAAACACTACTGCACGAATTCACCCACATCTCGCTTCATCCCCCTCCACCAAAAGTCATGTCTCAAGTCATGGTACATCTTCTTGTTTTCGGGATGTATGGTGAATCTGGAATCGTGTGCCTCAGTCAGGAGCTCTCTCAACAACTCCTCATCTCTGGGAAAGCACAAACGTCCCCTCATGCGCAATACCTGGTCTGTAAAAGAGAAGTCTCCAAGGTCTCCTGACAGTACTCTGTCATGCAAGGACTGTAAGTACAGATCGGCCATCTATCCTGTGATGATGCAATATATCAGCTCTAGCCTCGTCTGTCGCGTCACAGTCACTGCCCCACAATGCCCCCGTAACTCTAGGGGTTGCCAACTGCCCATCTCCTCCAAGTGGCTCCAACTCTGCACCTGTAAACTGCCCATCTCCTCCAAGAGGCTCCAACTCTGCACCTGTAAACTGGCCAAGTGTGCGGGTACCTTCTGGCTCAAGGCATCAGCCACCACGTTGGCCTTTCCCGAGTGGTAGGAAATGCTACAGTCATAGTCCTTCAGGAGCTCCAACCAACGTCTCTGTCTCATGTTGAGCTCCTTCTGATCAAACAGGTATCTGAGGCTCTTGTGATCTATGAAAATCTCGAAGGTCTCACCGTACAAGTAGTGTCTCCAGGTCTTCAGCGCGAAGACGACAGCTACCAGCTCCAGGTCGTTGGTAGGGTAGCTATGCTCATGGGGCTTCAGTTGCCGCGAAGCACAAGCAACAACGTGACCCCTCTGCATGAGCACACCCCCTAACCCCTGCAAAGAGGCGTTCGTGTACACAACGAACCCGCCACTACTATCTGGGATGGTGAGCACAGAAGCCAAAGTCAGCTTCTCCTTCAGCTCTTGAAAACACGCCTCACAGGCGTTTGTCCAAGTAAAGGGCATGTCCTTCCTGGTCAACTGTGTCATAGGACGTGCAATCTGTGAAAAGCCCCTGATAAACTGCCTGTAGTAGCCTGCCAGTCCCAAGAAACTACAAATCTCAGTAATCATACGTGGTCTCTCCCACCTGAGCACTACCTCGACCTTGGCTGGGTCCACAGCCAAGCCATCCCCAGAGATCACATAACCTAAGAAGGTCACCTCCGTCAACCAGAACTCGCACTTGTTGTATTTGGCGTACATCCTACGTCATCTCAGTGTGTCCAGAACCATCCGCAAGTGCTGTCCGTGCTGCATCTGATCTCGAGAATAGATGAGCACATCATCAACGAATACCACCACAAACTGGTCCAAGTACAGTCTAAACACCCGGTTCATCAAGTCCATGAAGGCAGCGCGGGCATTGGTCAGCCCAAACGACATGACCAGAAACTCGTAGTGTCCGTACCGGGTGCGGAAAGCTATCTTGGAGACGTCTGCCTCCTTGATCCTCAACTGGTGGTATCCAGACCTCAAGTTGATCTTGGAGAATACCGTGGCACCTCGCAGCTGGTCAAACAAGTCATCAATCCTCGGCAGCGGATACCTATTCTTGATGGTGATCCTATTCAGTTGTCGGTAGTCCACACAAAGGCATAGGGTACCATCCTTTTTCTTTACAAATAGTACCGGGGCTCCCCAGGGAGACGCGCTGGGCCTCACAAAGCCCTTCTCCAAAAGATCCTGCAACTGAGACTTGAGCTCTCGCAGCTCAAGTGGTGCCATCCTGTATGGTGCTGTGGAGATGGGGCTGGTCCCTGGTACCAGTGGGATCTCAAACTCAATCTCACGCATGGGCGGTAGTCCTGGCAACTCGTCTGGGAAGACGTCGGGGTACTCTCTAACCACCGGGATACTTTGGAAGTCTGCCACAGGGCTGGGCTCTTCCACCACACAAGCTAGGAAGCCTCACAACCCTTGCTCAAAAGTCTCGTCGCCCGAAGTGTAGAAATGCACCTAAAGCCTCCGTCCACTGGCTACTCGTGGAACTCGAAAGAAGGAAACTCCGGTATGGAGAAGACGATCTTTCTCTCAAAGCAATCCACCAAGGCGTGGTAAACGGACAGCCAGTCCATCCCTAGAATTACACCAAAGTCCTCCATCTGTATCATAATCAGGTCAGCGGGAAGGCTGTGTCCCTCAACACTGACCTCGCAACCCGTGTATACTTCCTCAGCTACAAACAACTGACCACTCGGACCTCTGATCACGAACGGATCTTCTAACAGCATGCAATCCTGCCCCAAACTAACCGTGAAACTGGCGGCGACAAACAAGTGCGTAGCGTCGGAATCGAAAAGCGTGTAAACGAGTCTGCCGGAAAATGAAACCATACCTGCCACCACTGATCCTGAAGCTCTGGCATCCCTGTGTGTCAGGGCATTGATACGCCCCTCAGCCCTAGGTGCGGACGAAGCAGCAACACTCTGTGTCGGACGGGTAGCTGCTAGACGATACCCTCCCCATGACTACTATCCTCCTCCTCGTGCCTGGAACCCGCGGCCTCTTGTTCGCCCTCCAGTGCTCGGCACGGGAAGCATCTGCTGACCTCCTGCCCTAGACGGGCAGTCCCTCCTGATGTGGCCCGGCTGGCCACACTGGTAGTAGAGGGGAACCCGACTCCCGCCCTCAGTGGGTCCTTGCTGTCGGCTGGGCGGGGGTCCGGTGCTAGCAGCTGGCCCCTGTCGAGGGCCACCAATGGCCACTGATGGCCCTGCAAAACGTGGTGGCTCTTCTGCGGGCGCCACGTGTCTCCTCTCTCGTCAGCCCTGTGAGAAGTCTGGCTGATAGGGCCTTTTCTACCCACTGTCAGTATCTCGCGCGGATGGGTTGGTCTCTTCATATGTCTTAGCTGCCTCCACCACCCTCAAGAATGTAGGCAGCTTCAAGGGTTTGACATACCCCCGAATCGCAGGCCAGAGCCCCTTGGTGAAGCTCCAAAGGTGCTCCTCCTCAGTGGCCACTGCTGTCACTGTGAAGCGAGACAACTCCAGAAAATGCGTGCGATACGCGTTCACGGTCATAGTCCCCTGGCAGAGAGTGAGGAACTCCTGCCTCCTCTGGTCTTGCCACGTCTGGGGAAAGTATTGCTCGCAGAAGAGGGTGATGAACCGGTCCCAAGTCAGCTCGTCCCTCTCCTGTCCGATGACCGCCCTCCACCACCTCTGTGCCGCACTCTCCAGCTGGTACGTGGCAAAGGCCATGCGACACTCCACCGTGGGGCGAATGGTGTCAAAAACCTTCTCGATCTGCTCGAGCCAGTCCTCCGCCTCGGTCGGGTCCTCATCCCCCTTGAAGGAGGGGGGCTTCGGCTTCTGGAACTATCCGAAAAGCTCGAAGTGGCGCTGCAGTGGAGATGCTGGTGCACCTCCAGGTAAAGAAGCCTCGTGCACAGAAGCATCGGAGGAAGGTGGGGGCGATGGCGACCCATCCCCTCCCCCGCGTCCAGTGCCATGTTCGTCGCGTGGTCCCACAGAGGACTCCCCCTTCGCAGCCCCAGGGAGAAGCGCTCGTGGTGGCGAGTGGAGATCCTCTCTCACGATGTCCCGTATCAGCTGGGCGAGGTCCTGGGCTTGAATGCCCAGGAGTAGTGGCTGGTATACTGAAACATCGACCTCAACACGCCCAACCCTCCGACCTCGTCCTCAGCCGCGCCCGCGGCCTACCTAGCCAGTCCTGCGTCGAGGCATCTCCTGCAAGGAGACGTGAATACAGAAAGGAAACACGTCAATACGAATCGATATCTAACGGAGAAGTCTAAGAACATATGTCAAAAGAAACATTGTGGTGGCTACTCTAGTTACAGACACGTGAATTGGTTATTTTCCAGTCAGTTGCTTCACTTCTCTGGATGACCTTGCTCTGATACCATCTTATTACGACCCGATTCCCTTATCCCTACGAGACACGAGAATCGGACCAACTCAACTGATCCGAAGACCCAGTCATCCAAGGAGAAAGTAACTAAAAGAGCAGTAAAATAAATAACATTCACCATGTATATAACTAGCAGTAACAATATACAGCAGTAAAGAAAAGAACTACTACAGTACACACCACCACAACAGTAAAGAAATAAACAGGTACATAAACATAATGCTTACAATAAAAGAGTTCAGTGGTAACAAAAACTACTCACTACAATAGAAGGAAAGGTACAGTGGGTACTACACAAGTAAAAACTACTGGGCTCTACTAGGCCCAGCACCCTCTGTAGCCATCGGCTCTGGCTGCTCAACACCTGGTCCTGAAAAGGTGACAAAGGTGACACGTTAGCGAAACACTGAGTAGAGTGGCAACCAAAAGCTAAGAAAAATAGTAGAGTGGACAGTAGCTGTTATATTTTTAATCTCTTTCTTTATTTTCCGTTCACTCGTTATTGAGTTATTCCTCAGATCTTTCTCTTGATCTCGAATGTTCCTCGTGGGAACGATCTTGATTGTAATCTTTTTCGAAAAGTAGAAGTAACACGTGGTGCTCCCCTAGTCGGGAGAGTCCCCCATGGTGGTCCTACCCTCAGTCAACCACCCCAAGGTCACTGACAGACGTAACGGTGACTACGGCACGAGTGATAAACGCACGGGTAGCTACCCCGCACTGGCATGTGGTCAGTCATTTCCATTAACGGGTGCACCCAAAGCACAGCACGGAACCAGTATAGGCCAGAGCCCTCTCACTAACCGGGGTCCAACCCCTCCACAGTAACCAAACAGGGGTCTTGCCCCTCCACAGTCCACGCACCCTCGCTTGACTACCCTGGTTTGCCTAGTGGGCCTAACAAGTCAATGTAGGATGCTACCAGAACCTCGGGGCCCGTGGGGTGGCTAGTGCTCTCCTTAAACTAGTAGCTCTCCTCGGTACCGTGTACACGAGGGCGAAAAGTCGGTATAAAGTGGCCAGACCTAACCCGGGGTCCCTGGGGCGGCTAGCTCCGCTCTACACTAAACAAGGGGACAGTCACTCTCCTTGGTACTCCGTACTCAAGGGCCAGCTCACTTCCCCAATTCTATTCCATTCACTTCTCAAGACCTCTACTCCTAATTCCCCGTAGGGTTCATGCTCATTTTTCTTTAACTCAGCCAATTTAGGTTTCATCATTTCAACTTTATATTCATATAACCCATGTTCTCAACAATAATTATTCATTCATAAACAGGCAACTGTTAACCAATTACAGGCAGTTATCGTTTTCCTTTCTACTTTTCCAAGACTGCAATATATATATATATTCAATCTAGTTTTCCAATCCTAGGATTCATGAAATATCCTAGGATCTATCATTCAATCTAGTTTTTCAGTCCTAGGATTCATGCCATACCCTAGGATCTATCATTCAATCTAGCTTTTCAGTCCTAGGATTCATGCAATACCCTAGAATCTACTAATTATTTCACAAGTGCATAATTTTTGATAAATAATTAAAGGGGCCACTCTACCCGCAAAATCGGGAGTACTGGGGGCCTTATCGGCAAGCCCGTGCGCCTCCGCAACCCCTAGAGTTGTCATGGAATGGGGTCCTAACACAAGGACCAATTACAAGAAGCTACTTAGAACATGATATAAATACTGTAAACAGGTAGAGGAACTAAATCTGAGAAGTACGAAACTTGAAACGCGGAAAACGGACTCCGAACGAATCCTAAACAGGTCAAAAATGATAAGTCTGCCCAAAATCAGACGTCGGGAACATCTTCCAGACACCTTAAACGGTGGCTCAGGTCATACCTTGATCCTACATGGTCCTTCAGACGTCCAGACTCCGGCTGAACCATCTAGACTTAGTTTCCAGACGTTCGACTGTCACTCTAAACGTCTAGAGACCCTCTCCGTCGTCTGGTGTTGTTCCTAGACGTCCGATCTACGTGGGAGGGCGTGCCCTTGTGCCTTCCCGAATGAGACCTGCATGCACATGCGATCGTCCTCAACATGAAAAGAGGTAGAACTCCTTGGCTGGATCGCTGCATGGCCGTACACACGAAAATAGAAGGGGTCGAAAAATATCGCACCTTTCAGACGTCTGGACCTTCCTCCATACTTCTCCTATATCGTCTGTACGTATGTCCAGACATCTAATTTTGGGAAATTTTCCTAGAATCAGGACTTCCTCACCCTCCGCCCACAGCTCACAGCCGTGCCGCATCGCGCTCGTCTGCTGCCTAAGCTACAGCAGCTCCTCCCCAGCACCATGCGCCTGCTGCGCACCCGCTGGCCAGCCATGGCTGCTCCGGTGAGCTCACACTCTCACGATCTAGCTCTTTCCCTCTCACAGCAACTCCTCCCGGCGGCAGCTGCTGCTGCCCTCGCCCGCTCACCCTCTCGCTAACAGGAAGAAGAGGAAGAAGAAGGCGGTGGAGTGAGGGTGAGGGAGAGGAGAGGGGGTATTTGAATGTTGCCGTGGGGAGAGAGAGAGGAAAAGGTGTCTACGCCTGCAGGGAGGAAGGAAAGAGAAGAAGGAGGGCAACAGTTAAGTCTGCGCGCGCATGCGCGCAGACGCGAACCCGTATGATAAACGCCAGTTTATCAACATTCTTATGCTTTAAAACTAACCTAGCTCTTAGGATTTTACTCTGCAAACGGGTTTTTGGGCTGCATTTAGGCATAAATTAGCATAGCATGCATTGCATTTTTCATTGTCGTTTTAATGTGTTTTTGTAAGTGTTAGGGATGTACAGATGCACAGATCCCTAAAACCCTAGCACTCAAGAAGGCAAATGGTGAAGGAGAAGCCCAGACTAGCTGGAACCTAGCTTGATCCAACTCACCACAGGTGGAACCTAGCTTACTTGAACTAGGGTTAGCTCATCGCAGCTCCATTGAGCTAATCTCAGCTGGATGGTAGCTCAAGAGAGTTCACCTTAGCTCACCCTAGCTCAAGTCAGCTCAGATTCAGCTCAACTTAGTTGAGTCTAGCTCATCTCAGCTCCCACTAGTTCATAGGGTGCCCTAGCTAGCTCAACTGAGTTGACAGGAGTTCACCCCAGCTCAGATCCAGCTACATCCAGCTCCACTCAACTCCAGCCAGCTGAAGAAGAATTCATCTCAGCTCAGGAAGCTCAAGTCCAGCTCTCGAGGACTCAGCTTAGCTCATCTCAGTTGAGATAAGCTACCTTTGCTACCTCAACCAGCTTGATTCTCCCCGGGAGCACCAGACTTAGCTCACCTCAGCTCATTTTGGTAGAAGATAGCTCACTTTAGCTTGGCTTAGCAACTAGAAAAGAACTAGCAAGTTAGGCCAGCTAGAGTAGCCCCATGCCAGCCTCTTCAGCAGCAACCAGCTCCAGCTCCAGCTCTAGACTTCTCCTCCACATCTCCTTCCTCCAAGCCCTAGCTCCAACACCTTCTCCTCTACTCCTCCATTAGCTAAGCTATCTTATCTTAGCTTAGCTTAGCTTAGCTTAGCTTAACTATGCTCCAACTTCCTTGGCATGTACCACCCCAAAAATCCACCTACCAACTCCACCCAACTACCTCCACCTAAGCTCCACATAAGCTAACCTACTTGGCACCAACCTAACCTACCCACCACCACCAAAAGACACCTAAAAGTGGTGCCAAAAACTACCCATAACCACTCCTTAATGGCACCACTTTTCCCTACAAAATCCCCCTTCATCTCCACCACACAATCCCCCTTGAATCCATCTCCACCATCCACCTAACCCCCCTTCTAGAAGACCCCATGTTGGCGCCAACATGGGGGTGTCTCTCCACCACCAAAACACACCAACACCACCATAACCACCCCCTTTAACACCCCTTGGGTTCGCGCCAACTCACCCTAGCCATAGGATCACCAACCACCCTCATCCTTCCATCCTAGCCCTCCATTTCAAGGGGCACCTTAACCCCCCCATCCTATTCTATAAAAAGCCACCATCTACCACCATTTTGGGGCATCCTCCCTTAGTATATTTTTCTACCTAAACCACCTATACCTACGGCCAAGAAGAAGGAGTAGAGAAGGAGATTAAAGGGGCACATCACCAGCCCTTTTGGTGCCTTCTTCTCCCCACTCTCTTCAACTTGAGCCATGCCAAGGAGGAGGACTCTTCCACTTCAAGGAGGATGGCCAGGCAAAGGAGAAGGACTTAGGGTGGACGTCCACCCTTGGAGAGAAACTTAGAGCACGCCCCCCTAGGGCTTACCTTGGAGGACATCACCTTGGTGGAGCACTGCAAGGAAGGAGTTGAAGGACTCTTTTCAAGATTGGGAGCCACCAACCTTGGAGCAAGAAGCCCTCTTCTTCACCATCTATTTAGAGGATTTGTGTTTTCTTTTCTTTATTTCAATTTTCTAGTAGAAGAAGCATTCCTCTATTAGGCATTTTTGTTAAACACTTTTTCTATTATCTAGTTGCCTTCTTTGCATTTCTTGTTTGCATTTCTATTTGCTTATTTTCAGCATTCTTCACTCCCTCTCCCTAATTATTCTAGGCATCCACTTGCCTAGAGTGAGCTTAGGGAAAGGCTCTACTTGCCACTTTAGAAGTAGTTTATTGAATTCGAAGTGTAAACACCTTCCCGCCATAAGTTCGCATGTTGCCTTAGTTTAAAAACAAAAAAAAAAATGATATATTAAAAGTACCAAAAAGAAAGTTGAGATTTATTCCGAGCAAGAGAATCAATTTTTAAACCATATTGCCTCCTTGGACGACCCTAGATACTCCCTTATCTAGGAATATAAATTTAAGAGCGAAAGCGGATTTACGCGTTACAACGACCTAATTAACAAACCGCGTAAAATCGCTATCACTTTTGGCGCCGTTGCCGGGGAGGCACGGCTTTGCATTAATTAATTTTCTCTTGCTTGAAGTGGATCTCATCCCCTTATCTTTCTTTCTTTTATGTGTGCAGGAATTACAATGGGAAGGCGGGAATCTGGAAGCGAGAGCTCAAAGTTCCTTTTCTTCCCGCGAAATTCAGGTTGGTTCCTCTTTCTGGTCACATAATTAATTAAAACTACCAAAAATATATTAAACTTGGCTTTCAAGATCCCAAACAACTTAATTAAGTGGAGTGTGCATTATAAAAATCCATTGTTTGCTTGTATGCTTCTTTAGCACCATTCCATTGCAAGTATTGGTGTTCTATTTTTCGAGTCCAGATTTCTGTTTGGACTTGAAAAATCGATTCCTAACACCCTAGGAGACCTAAAATCATAAAATTTCATAGAATGATTCCCAATTAAGTTAGGAACATCTTTTCAAAATTTCAAAACAATTGGATTTGTATTTAATTTTTAAAAATTCATGGATTGCAGAGGGGTCACACCCTCTAATCTTCCTGTTTCGCTACTGTCCGTGAATTTTCAGAATTTTTATACTCATCCAATTTTTGATAAATTTAGCTTACTAGAATCCTTGTGAAATTTTACACATCATTTAAAATCATAAAATTTTTCTGAGGTCGGTGGTAATATTGAAAAGTCCAAAATACCTATAGGTATCATTTCTGAGCTTTGACACCAGTACAATTAGAAATTCAAAACAATTATCAAAAAAATTCATAAAATCTTACAAAAATCTTTTATGGAATCTTTGTTTGATTTTATTCAAAGTAGTGGTGTTGTTTGACTTGTTTGGACCAGTACTTAATTCAGAAAGCCAAAAATCAATTCACTGGTAGTAATTTTCTGTCTTAGGGACAATTGGCTTAGACTTTCTTTCTTTCTCTTTAGAGACTCAATTTAAAGGAAATATACAATCACCCATACAACTTATTTTCCTTTGATTGTGGATTTTCAAACTTGTTTGAAAATTTAACTAAAGAAACCCTAAAATACATTCAATTAAATCAAATCCTAAAAGACAAAAATACAAAAACAAAATTGTGTGACAACTTGATTTTCATTGGAGCCACTCTCCAATTCCTGCACACACACAAAAAAGTCAAATAACAGGGCAACAACCCAATAAACGCCCTCCACATTCCGTGTGCACTACAACATCTTAGTCCTAATTAAAATTTGTAGCAACTTAACCCCTAAGGCTTTATCAACCTAGGCTTGCTATTTAGGTCTTAAGTTCTCTTTAGTTAATACCAATTCTGTCATCTGTATCTGGTGTTCAGGCTGACGGGCCGTGTCAAATGACCAGGCGCGGGTTTGTACAAGCGCCTGAGGTCTTCCCTGGGAAACGTTTGGGCCCAAACCTCCCCTTAAGCAACTTGGCTAGATTTGTTGACAGAACAGGTATTTACTATTGACTACTTATTTCCTATATAGGCCAAGTCTTAGGTTATTATTAGGGAGTCACATTTAAGTTGGGTCTAGTTCTGTTTGTTTGAATTGCACACTTTCTCTCACTTCTTTCTCTTCTCCTCCCCTCCCGTTTCTTCCATTTTGCACGGGTGGCGGTCCAAAACTCCACACTTGGAGGGACCACTTGATTTTGCCTCCCCAAGAAAAGACTTTTCTGCATTCTTCCTCTTCTTTTAAAATGGAAAATAAAAATTGGTCCTCTAACCCGCATGCTAATTTTTCTTTCCCCTATTCTTCCACCCAGGAGCTTCTTAATCAGGCCCCTCCACCTAATTTCAACTCTATCATGGCTCAGCTACAAGTTAAGCAACAACAGTTGCATAAGGATTTGACAAACCTAGCCAACGAAGGGAATCCTGCCACACCTACCCAAGCTCCACACATTCCACATCTCACCCCTTTTAACACCCTCAAGAGAGGAAATCTGCATAAATCCCATGCTGAGTATAATTGTTATTCTGAGGCTTTCTATGGTTCCCAAGGGAATTATGTTTATCCCAATCATCACCCCACCCAAAATGTCCCTACTATCTAGGAGAAATTGAAAAATTCCTCTAATGGAGGGAATTATCCGACCCACTCCTGGACCAATCCGGTTCCACACCAACAACAGAACCCGTTTGGAGGTTATGGTTCAAATCAGACTTATCAATCTGGGCAATCTCAAGAAGACATTAATGCCTAGATGATGAAAACCCTGCAGGAGTTACAAAGAAAAACAAAGGAAACAACCCGTCTTATTAACAATCTCAATGATCAAATTGGGGATATTCCGACTCAAAGACCTGCAGGACACTCACCATCCCAACCCACACCAAACTTTATTAATCACAGGAACCAACACCCGGGTGTCTACCAACATCAAAGCCACATGATTCAGCCTCCTATTAACCCAATATCACAGCACCTACCCAGTTTCTATCAACATCAGGCCCCCTACCTCCTCTCAGTGAACACCAAGCTGCATATGCAGAGACTATGAGGAGTGAGGAAACCACCATGGATTTAAGGCCTTCTCAATCAAATGATGAAACTGATTCTCAGATTGACCCCCCTAACCTTAATAAGGAAGAAGAAAAAGAAACCCCAAAAACACTTGATTCAAACCCTATTTCCCACTCTCAAAAATTGCAATCCAACAATCCAAAATCAGAGCCCTCTAACCACAATCCTTTGTATTTATTTGAGCAGGTTGAGAGGAATATTCCCTTCCTAGATTCCTCCCATGCCGCTAAAGAATTTACTGCAAAAGGGCATGATCAGAATACAGAAAGGTTGGTCCTTTCGAAGACAGCCAACTCAGTTTTTCAGAGCAAGCTACCTTTCACAAAAAAGGACCAGGGCACATCACTTATCTCAATAGTCATAACTGACACCATTTTTCGTGCCCCTCTTGACTTAGGTACCTCTAGTAATCTCATCCCCCCTGTCTTATTTGAGGAATTTCGATTCAGTGATTTAAAACCTACCAAGGTTCAATTTCAATTGGAAGATCGATCTACCATTCAATCGCAGGAAGTTATTGAGGATAGTATTATCAAGGTCCAGAATTGTCTATTTCCGGTAAATTTTCTGGTCCTTGACATAGAGGTACCCAAGGCTCTCATTAATGCCATCCTTGGAAGACCTTTTCTGATTATGCCAACAACTAATATCAATTCTCATTCTGGGAAAATGAATATTAGTTGCAATAACCAGACCTTCTCATTAGATTTATTTCAAGCTTCCAAGAGGTCCATTGATCACAAAATTTTTGAGGACACTGATAATAAAATGGAAGCAGTATTTGAAATGTCTATGTTGATCCAATCTCATTCATCTTTGACCACTATTGATCTAGATTTTATTGATTCTTATTCTAAAGATAGTTATGTGGTCCAAGACTTTCCAGATCAACTAGGGTTTGACTTTCCCCCTTTTCATCTTCCTGAAACATCCACACTAACTTCACACATCCAACATCTCATTGACTCCATTCCCCATCCCTTTCCATTGGACCTATCACTCGACCCACCAGAATTTGGCAATTTACAAGCACTTAAACCATGGCCAGATTCGGGTCATTTTTCCATTTCTCTATTTTATTTTGATCCCTTTATCTTTACCACACATCTTTTTAGGGAACTTGAGGAAGACACTTTTATTAAAGACATTCAAGTGTCCAATTATTTACATGATTTTCCGTCTTCTGTGCATACCTTCACGCCCGGCTGAATGGCGTAAAAGATAGCACTGGATGGGAGGTAACCCATCATTTTTTCTTGCTTTCCTTTTTTCTTCTTTTTTCCAGGTTTTGTTCATCCTAAACCCGACCATTCTTCACTAAGGTGATCCCTTTTCCCTCCTAATGCATATCTTAAGCAAAGGGGGGGTGTTTTTAAATTTTTACGATCGATTTAGGATGTTCAAAACCTAAAAACATGCAATTTTCTTTAATTTATTTCCTGCTTGCATACCCAAAAAAATATATATATAAATGTTGAAAACTTTTTGAGGAAAAATTTTGAAATCGGGACTAAGGTCGAAAAATTCACTTCTGGTACAATGGGATTTAATCTTTAACAAACTAAGGATGAGGATATGGATCTGATCATTAGAATTCCAGGGTCTATTTTAGACTAGATCAGATATCCTTCTCTAAAATTCCACCTGAACTAATGATAGTTCAGGTGACTTGATCCTATTTTGTAATATGGAAAGTAATTGACTTAGTTTCTGATTCAAAAACTTGCGGGTCTCGAGAAACTTCTTGTGTCAATTTTTACACACAAGCCAACACTTAAAAACAACTAAAAATTTGAAAAACTCCCTTGTTTGGATTTAGTAAAAGTCTGAAGCAGATCATTGGTTTGAGTTCCCACCGCCGAGAAGAAGGAAAATACCTTCTTTGAGGACGTGATGTCAACATGTTACCGCCTCGGCACTGCTCTATATCTATATTTCATATCTTTAGACGGAGCATTAAAGCGTATTTCAGCAGCTCAAGTGTCTTGGACGGTGCTCTACCTATAGCGTTGGAGCAAGAGCTTGAGTTTGCTTGGAGCGCCCCTTTTCACAGTATCGTGTTTTGGGGTTGTGAGCTCCTGGGTGGTGTCATGGACAATGCTATCCCGAAGTACTGGCGCCAGAGCCCCCTCGAGGAATGGTAACGGGAATGATGATCCCGACACATCTGTTGTAAGACTAAGCTAAAAATAAGCATGGGGGAGAAAAAAAAATAATAATAATAATAACACGTCCTTATAAATGTTGGGTTTTCACAAGCACAGACACAAGGTTTTAAAGGAATTTGCAAGTTGTGAATCAGATGCACGAGCCAGAAAAATCCTAAAAACAAACATTTCAAGTCATCTGAATTAACAAGGGGTTAATTTGTGAATTTTCTGGAGGATATATTGATCCCATTCTGTCTAATGGTTGGATCCGAAAACAAATCCTGGTGTTTATCTTCAACAAATCCCGTACCTCCTGTGTTTTAATCTACCAAGGTCCCTTAATCTCTTTTTCTCCTCAAAAGTCAAAAAATTAGATTTCCCAAAAATTCCATTTTCCAAAAAAATTAAAGTTTTGCTAAGAGACTAGCAAAAGATAAGCATGGAGGTGTGATAAACGCCAGTTTATCATCATTCTTATGCTTTAAAACTAACCTAGCTCTTAGGATTTTACTCCGCAAACGGGTTTTTGGGCTGCATTTAGGCATAAATTAGGATAGGCATGCATTGCATTTTTTATTGTCGTTTTAATGTGTTTTTGTAAGTGTTAGGGATGTACAGATGCACAGATCCCTAAAACCCTAGCACTCAAGAAGGCAAATGGTGAAGGAGAAGCCCAGACTAGCTGGAACCTAGCTTGATCCAACTCACCACAGCTGGAACCTAGCTTACTTGAACTAGGGTTAGCTCATCGCAGCTCCATTGAGCTAATCTCAGCTGGATGGTAGCTCAAGAGAGTTCACCTTAGCTCACCCTAGCTCAAGTCAGCTCAGATTCAGCTCAACTTAGTTGAGTCTAGCTCATCTCAGCTCCCACTAGTTCATAGGGTGCCCTAGCTAGCTCAACTGAGTTGACAGGAGTTCACCCCAGCTCAGATCCAGCTACATCCAGCTCCACTCAACTCCAGCCAGCTGAAGAAGAATTCATCTCAGCTCAGGAAGCTCAAGTCCAGCTCTCGAGGACTCAGCTTAGCTCATCTCAGTTGAGATAAGCTACCTTTGCTACCTCAACCAGCTTGATTCTCCCCGGGAGCACCAGACTTAGCTCACCTCAGCTCATTTTGGTAGAAGATAGCTCACTTTAGCTTGGCTTAGCAACTAGAAAAGAACTAGCAAGTTAGGCCAGCTAGAGTAGCCCCATGCCAGCCTCTTCAGCAGCAACCAGCTCCAGCTCCAGCTCTAGACTTCTCCTCCACATCTCCTTCCTCCAAGCCCTAGCTCCAACACCTTCTCCTCTACTCCTCCATTAGCTAAGCTATCTTATCTTAGCTTAGCTTAGCTTAGCTTAGCTTAACTATGCTCCAACTTCCTTGGCATGTACCACCCCAAAAATCCACCTACCAACTCCACCCAACTACCTCCACCTAAGCTCCACATAAGCTAACCTACTTGGCACCAACCTAACCTACCCACCACCACCAAAAGACACCTAAAAGTGGTGCCAAAAACTACCCATAACCACTCCTTAATGGCACCACTTTTCCCTACAAAATCCCCCTTCATCTCCACCACACAATCCCCCTTGAATCCATCTCCACCATCCACCTAACCCCCCTTCTAGAAGACCCCATGTTGGCGCCAACATGGGGGTGTCTCTCCACCACCAAAACACACCAACACCACCATAACCACCCCCTTTAACACCCCTTGGGTTCGCGCCAACTCACCCTAGCCATAGGATCACCAACCACCCTCATCCTTCCATCCTAGCCCTCCATTTCAAGGGGCACCTTAACCCCCCCATCCTATTCTATAAAAAGCCACCATCTACCACCATTTTGGGGCATCCTCCCTTAGTATATTTTTCTACCTAAACCACCTATACCTACGGCCAAGAAGAAGGAGTAGAGAAGGAGATTAAAGGGGCACATCACCAGCCCTTTTGGTGCCTTCTTCTCCCCACTCTCTTCAACTTGAGCCATGCCAAGGAGGAGGACTCTTCCACTTCAAGGAGGATGGCCAGGCAAAGGAGAAGGACTTAGGGTGGACGTCCACCCTTGGAGAGAAACTTAGAGCACGCCCCCCTAGGGCTTACCTTGGAGGACATCACCTTGGTGGAGCACTGCAAGGAAGGAGTTGAAGGACTCTTTTCAAGATTGGGAGCCACCAACCTTGGAGCAAGAAGCCCTCTTCTTCACCATCTATTTAGAGGATTTGTGTTTTCTTTTCTTTATTTCAATTTTCTAGTAGAAGAAGCATTCCTCTATTAGGCATTTTTGTTAAACACTTTTTCTATTATCTAGTTGCCTTCTTTGCATTTCTTGTTTGCATTTCTATTTGCTTATTTTCAGCATTCTTCACTCCCTCTCCCTAATTATTCTAGGCATCCACTTGCCTAGAGTGAGCTTAGGGAAAGGCTCTACTTGCCACTTTAGAAGTAGTTTATTGAATTCGAAGTGTAAACACCTTCCCGCCATAAGTTCGCATGTTGCCTTAGTTTAAAAACAAAAAAAAAAATGATATATTAAAAGTACCAAAAAGAAAGTTGAGATTTATTCCGAGCAAGAGAATCAATTTTTAAACCATATTGCCTCCTTGGACGACCCTAGATACTCCCTTATCTAGGAATATAAATTTAAGAGCGAAAGCGGATTTACGCGTTACAACGACCTAATTAACAAACCGCGTAAAATCGCTATCACTTTTGGCGCCGTTGCCGGGGAGGCACGGCTTTGCATTAATTAATTTTCTCTTGCTTGAAGTGGATCTCATCCCCTTATCTTTCTTTCTTTTATGTGTGCAGGAATTACAATGGGAAGGCGGGAATCTGGAAGCGAGAGCTCAAAGTTCCTTTTCTTCCCGCGAAATTCAGGTTGGTTCCTCTTTCTGGTCACATAATTAATTAAAACTACCAAAAATATATTAAACTTGGCTTTCAAGATCCCAAACAACTTAATTAAGTGGAGTGTGCATTATAAAAATCCATTGTTTGCTTGTATGCTTCTTTAGCACCATTCCATTGCAAGTATTGGTGTTCTATTTTTCGAGTCCAGATTTCTGTTTGGACTTGAAAAATCGATTCCTAACACCCTAGGAGACCTAAAATCATAAAATTTCATAGAATGATTCCCAATTAAGTTAGGAACATCTTTTCAAAATTTCAAAACAATTGGATTTGTATTTAATTTTTAAAAATTCATGGATTGCAGAGGGGTCACACCCTCTAATCTTCCTGTTTCGCTACTGTCCGTGAATTTTCAGAATTTTTATACTCATCCAATTTTTGATAAATTTAGCTTACTAGAATCCTTGTGAAATTTTACACATCATTTAAAATCATAAAATTTTTCTGAGGTCGGTGGTAATATTGAAAAGTCCAAAATACCTATAGGTATCATTTCTGAGCTTTGACACCAGTACAATTAGAAATTCAAAACAATTATCAAAAAAATTCATAAAATCTTACAAAAATCTTTTATGGAATCTTTGTTTGATTTTATTCAAAGTAGTGGTGTTGTTTGACTTGTTTGGACCAGTACTTAATTCAGAAAGCCAAAAATCAATTCACTGGTAGTAATTTTCTGTCTTAGGGACAATTGGCTTAGACTTTCTTTCTTTCTCTTTAGAGACTCAATTTAAAGGAAATATACAATCACCCATACAACTTATTTTCCTTTGATTGTGGATTTTCAAACTTGTTTGAAAATTTAACTAAAGAAACCCTAAAATACATTCAATTAAATCAAATCCTAAAAGACAAAAATACAAAAACAAAATTGTGTGACAACTTGATTTTCATTGGAGCCACTCTCCAATTCCTGCACACACACAAAAAAGTCAAATAACAGGGCAACAACCCAATAAACGCCCTCCACATTCCGTGTGCACTACAACATCTTAGTCCTAATTAAAATTTGTAGCAACTTAACCCCTAAGGCTTTATCAACCTAGGCTTGCTATTTAGGTCTTAAGTTCTCTTTAGTTAATACCAATTCTGTCATCTGTATCTGGTGTTCAGGCTGACGGGCCGTGTCAAATGACCAGGCGCGGGTTTGTACAAGCGCCTGAGGTCTTCCCTGGGAAACGTTTGGGCCCAAACCTCCCCTTAAGCAACTTGGCTAGATTTGTTGACAGAACAGGTATTTACTATTGACTACTTATTTCCTATATAGGCCAAGTCTTAGGTTATTATTAGGGAGTCACATTTAAGTTGGGTCTAGTTCTGTTTGTTTGAATTGCACACTTTCTCTCACTTCTTTCTCTTCTCCTCCCCTCCCGTTTCTTCCATTTTGCACGGGTGGCGGTCCAAAACTCCACACTTGGAGGGACCACTTGATTTTGCCTCCCCAAGAAAAGACTTTTCTGCATTCTTCCTCTTCTTTTAAAATGGAAAATAAAAATTGGTCCTCTAACCCGCATGCTAATTTTTCTTTCCCCTATTCTTCCACCCAGGAGCTTCTTAATCAGGCCCCTCCACCTAATTTCAACTCTATCATGGCTCAGCTACAAGTTAAGCAACAACAGTTGCATAAGGATTTGACAAACCTAGCCAACGAAGGGAATCCTGCCACACCTACCCAAGCTCCACACATTCCACATCTCACCCCTTTTAACACCCTCAAGAGAGGAAATCTGCATAAATCCCATGCTGAGTATAATTGTTATTCTGAGGCTTTCTATGGTTCCCAAGGGAATTATGTTTATCCCAATCATCACCCCACCCAAAATGTCCCTACTATCTAGGAGAAATTGAAAAATTCCTCTAATGGAGGGAATTATCCGACCCACTCCTGGACCAATCCGGTTCCACACCAACAACAGAACCCGTTTGGAGGTTATGGTTCAAATCAGACTTATCAATCTGGGCAATCTCAAGAAGACATTAATGCCTAGATGATGAAAACCCTGCAGGAGTTACAAAGAAAAACAAAGGAAACAACCCGTCTTATTAACAATCTCAATGATCAAATTGGGGATATTCCGACTCAAAGACCTGCAGGACACTCACCATCCCAACCCACACCAAACTTTATTAATCACAGGAACCAACACCCGGGTGTCTACCAACATCAAAGCCACATGATTCAGCCTCCTATTAACCCAATATCACAGCACCTACCCAGTTTCTATCAACATCAGGCCCCCTACCTCCTCTCAGTGAACACCAAGCTGCATATGCAGAGACTATGAGGAGTGAGGAAACCACCATGGATTTAAGGCCTTCTCAATCAAATGATGAAACTGATTCTCAGATTGACCCCCCTAACCTTAATAAGGAAGAAGAAAAAGAAACCCCAAAAACACTTGATTCAAACCCTATTTCCCACTCTCAAAAATTGCAATCCAACAATCCAAAATCAGAGCCCTCTGACCACAATCCTTTGTATTTATTTGAGCAGGTTGAGAGGAATATTCCCTTCCTAGATTCCTCCCATGCCGCTAAAGAATTTACTGCAAAAGGGCATGATCAGAATACAGAAAGGTTGGTCCTTTCGAAGACAGCCAACTCAGTTTTTCAGAGCAAGCTACCTTTCACAAAAAAGGACCAGGGCACATCACTTATCTCAATAGTCATAACTGACACCATTTTTCGTGCCCCTCTTGACTTAGGTACCTCTAGTAATCTCATCCCCCCTGTCTTATTTGAGGAATTTCGATTCAGTGATTTAAAACCTACCAAGGTTCAATTTCAATTGGAAGATCGATCTACCATTCAATCGCAGGAAGTTATTGAGGATAGTATTATCAAGGTCCAGAATTGTCTATTTCCGGTAAATTTTCTGGTCCTTGACATAGAGGTACCCAAGGCTCTCATTAATGCCATCCTTGGAAGACCTTTTCTGATTATGCCAACAACTAATATCAATTCTCATTCTGGGAAAATGAATATTAGTTGCAATAACCAGACCTTCTCATTAGATTTATTTCAAGCTTCCAAGAGGTCCATTGATCACAAAATTTTTGAGGACACTGATAATAAAATGGAAGCAGTATTTGAAATGTCTATGTTGATCCAATCTCATTCATCTTTGACCACTATTGATCTAGATTTTATTGATTCTTATTCTAAAGATAGTTATGTGGTCCAAGACTTTCCAGATCAACTAGGGTTTGACTTTCCCCCTTTTCATCTTCCTGAAACATCCACACTAACTTCACACATCCAACATCTCATTGACTCCATTCCCCATCCCTTTCCATTGGACCTATCACTCGACCCACCAGAATTTGGCAATTTACAAGCACTTAAACCATGGCCAGATTCGGGTCATTTTTCCATTTCTCTATTTTATTTTGATCCCTTTATCTTTACCACACATCTTTTTAGGGAACTTGAGGAAGACACTTTTATTAAAGACATTCAAGTGTCCAATTATTTACATGATTTTCCGTCTTCTGTGCATACCTTCACGCCCGGCTGAATGGCGTAAAAGATAGCACTGGATGGGAGGTAACCCATCATTTTTTCTTGCTTTCCTTTTTTCTTCTTTTTTCCAGGTTTTGTTCATCCTAAACCCGACCATTCTTCACTAAGGTGATCCCTTTTCCCTCCTAATGCATATCTTAAGCAAAGGGGGGGTGTTTTTAAATTTTTACGATCGATTTAGGATGTTCAAAACCTAAAAACATGCAATTTTCTTTAATTTATTTCCTGCTTGCATACCCAAAAAAATATATATATAAATGTTGAAAACTTTTTGAGGAAAAATTTTGAAATCGGGACTAAGGTCGAAAAATTCACTTCTGGTACAATGGGATTTAATCTTTAACAAACTAAGGATGAGGATATGGATCTGATCATTAGAATTCCAGGGTCTATTTTAGACTAGATCAGATATCCTTCTCTAAAATTCCACCTGAACTAATGATAGTTCAGGTGACTTGATCCTATTTTGTAATATGGAAAGTAATTGACTTAGTTTCTGATTCAAAAACTTGCGGGTCTCGAGAAACTTCTTGTGTCAATTTTTACACACAAGCCAACACTTAAAAACAACTAAAAATTTGAAAAACTCCCTTGTTTGGATTTAGTAAAAGTCTGAAGCAGATCATTGGTTTGAGTTCCCACCGCCGAGAAGAAGGAAAATACCTTCTTTGAGGACGTGATGTCAACATGTTACCGCCTCGGCACTGCTCTATATCTATATTTCATATCTTTAGACGGAGCATTAAAGCGTATTTCAGCAGCTCAAGTGTCTTGGACGGTGCTCTACCTATAGCGTTGGAGCAAGAGCTTGAGTTTGCTTGGAGCGCCCCTTTTCACAGTATCGTGTTTTGGGGTTGTGAGCTCCTGGGTGGTGTCATGGACAATGCTATCCCGAAGTACTGGCGCCAGAGCCCCCTCGAGGAATGGTAACGGGAATGATGATCCCGACACATCTGTTGTAAGACTAAGCTAAAAATAAGCATGGGGGAGAAAAAAAAATAATAATAATAATAACACGTCCTTATAAATGTTGGGTTTTCACAAGCACAGACACAAGGTTTTAAAGGAATTTGCAAGTTGTGAATCAGATGCACGAGCCAGAAAAATCCTAAAAACAAACATTTCAAGTCATCTGAATTAACAAGGGGTTAATTTGTGAATTTTCTGGAGGATATATTGATCCCATTCTGTCTAATGGTTGGATCCGAAAACAAATCCTGGTGTTTATCTTCAACAAATCCCGTACCTCCTGTGTTTTAATCTACCAAGGTCCCTTAATCTCTTTTTCTCCTCAAAAGTCAAAAAATTAGATTTCCCAAAAATTCCATTTTCCAAAAAAATTAAAGTTTTGCTAAGAGACTAGCAAAAGATAAGCATGGAGGTGTGATAAACGCCAGTTTATCATCATTCTTATGCTTTAAAACTAACCTAGCTCTTAGGATTTTACTCCGCAAACGGGTTTTTGGGCTGCATTTAGGCATAAATTAGGATAGGCATGCATTGCATTTTTTATTGTCGTTTTAATGTGTTTTTGTAAGTGTTAGGGATGTACAGATGCACAGATCCCTAAAACCCTAGCACTCAAGAAGGCAAATGGTGAAGGAGAAGCCCAGACTAGCTGGAACCTAGCATGATCCAGCTCACCACAGCTGGAACCTAGCTTACTTGAACTAGGGTTAGCTCATCCCAGCTCCATTCAGCTAATCTCAGCTGGATGGTACCTCAAGAGAGTTCACCTTAGCTCACCCTAGCTCAAGTCAGCTCAGATCCAGCTCAACTTAGCTGAGTCTAGCTCATCTCAGCTCCCACTAGTTCACAGGGAGCTCTAGCTAGCTCAGCTGAGTTGACAGGAGTTCACGCCAGCTCAGATCCAGCTACATCTAGCTCCACCCAACTCCAGCCAGTTGAAGAAGAATTCATCTCAGCTCAGGAAGTCAAGTCCGGCTCCCGGGGACTCAGCTTAGCTCATCTCAGTTGAGCTAAGCTACCTTTACTGCCTCAACCAACTTGATTCTCCCGGGGAGCACCGGACCTAGCTCACCTCAGCTCATTTTGGAAGAAGCTAGCTCACTTTAGCTTGGCTTAGCAACTAGCAAAGAACTAGCAAGCTAAGCCAGCTAGAGTAGCCCCATGCCAGCCTCTTCAACAGCAGCCAGCTCCAGCTCCAGCTCCAGACTTCTCCTCCTTAGCTCCTTCCTCCGAACCCTAGCTCCAACACCTTCTCCTCTACTCCTCCATTAGCTATGCTAGCTTAGCCTAGCTTAGCTTAGCTTAGCTTAGCTTCTCTTAGCTTAACTATGCTCGAACTTCCTTGGCTTCTACCACCCCAAAAACCCACCTACCAACTCCACCCAACTAGCTCCACCTAAGCTCCACATAAGCTAACCTACTTGGCACCAACCTAACCTACCACCACCTCCAAAAGACACCTAAAAGTGGTGCCAAAAACTACCCATAACCACCCCTTAATGGCGCCACTTTTCCCACCAAAATCCCCCCTCATCTCCACCACACAATCCCCCTTGAATCCATCTCCACCATCCACCTAACCCCCCTTCTAGAAGACCCCATGTTGGCGCCAACATGGGGGTGTCTCTCCACCACCAAAACACACCAACACCACCATAACCACCCCCTTTAACACCCCTTGGGTTGGCGCCAACTCATCCTAGCCATAGGATCACCAACCACCCTCATCCTTCCATCCTAGCCCTCCATTTCAAGGGGAACCTTAACCCCCCCATCCTATTCTATAAAAAGCCACCATCTACCACCATTTTGGGGCATCCTACCTTAGTATATTTTTCTACCTAAACCACCTATCCCTACAGCCAAGAAGAAGGAGTAGAGAAGGAGATTAAAGGGGCACATCACCAGCCCTTTTGTTGCCTTCTCCCCACTCTCTTCAACTTGAGCCACGCCAAGGAGGAGGACTCTTCCACTTCAAGGAGGACGGCCAGGCAAAGGAGAAGGACTTAGGGTGGATGTCCACCCTTGGAGAGAAACTTAAGGCACGCCCCCCTAGGGCTTGCCTTGGAGGATATCACCTTGGTGGAGCACTTCAAGGAAGGAGTTGAATTACTCTTTTCAAGATTGGGAGCCACCAACCTTGGAGCAAGAAGCCCTCTTCTTCACCATCTATTTAGAGGATTTGTGTTTTTTTTCTTTATTTCAATTTTCTAGTAGTAGAAGCATTCCTCTACTAGGTATTTTTGTTAAACACTTTTTCAATTATCTAGTTGCCTTCTTTGCATTTCTTGTTTGCATTGCTATTTGCTTATTTTCAGCATTCTTCACTCCCTCTCCCTAATTATTCTAGGCCTCCACTTGCCTAGAGTGAGCTTAGGGAAAGGCTCTACTTGCCACTTTAGAAGTAGTTTATTGAATTCGAAGTGTAAACACCTTCCTGCCATAGGTTCGCATGTTGCCTTAGTTTAAAAACAAAAAAAAAAATGATATATTAAAAATACCAAAAAGGAAGTTGAGATTTATTCCGAGCAAGAGAATCAATTTTGCAACCATATTGCCTCCTTGGACGACCCTAGATACTCCCCTATCTAGGAATATAAATTTAAGAGCGAAAGCAGATTTACGCATTACAACGACCTAATTAACAAACCACGTAAAATCGCTATCACCGTACGTCAAAAAAATTAATTTCCAGACGCCTGAGAAGGCTTGTAGACGTCTGACCAGATGTCTGGACCAACTCCCAGATGTCTTAAACGACATTTGATGTCGGGTCATAACACTTTACATTATTGTTTTGAATAACGGATACCAAGTTGTTGGGGAAGATCAGTTGTAGTTACTGTTGTTGTCCTTCTCTTCAGGTTATAACGAGAAGTGTTTGTAAAGAGGTTGTGCGACCCTCGTTCAGGTGGTATGATAGTGGATTGATTAGCCTCAACTAGTCAGGAAAATCCTAAGCTGAGAGGCTTAGGAGTGGTTTTCACCTGGTTTGGGTTTCCACCATAAATTCAGGTGTAATCTGTGCTTTATTCTGTGGATTTATGTTTGATTCATAATATTTTTTTCATGCAATACTATTCACCCCTCTCCTCTAATATACTTTACAATCCATAGGCAACCAACATTTGGTATCAGAGCAAGGTTGTCCAGAAGATGTCCGAATCAACCGTTGGCATGCATGTAGAGGGTCAATCGATAGTGCAACCTCCATTATTCGATGGAACGAACTACGATTATTGGAAGACCAAGATGCAGATCTTTCTGGATTCAATGGACTTCAAAGTAGGGGATGTCATTGCCTCCAAGTACACATGCCCCGAGATCAAGAAGGGTGTGGCAACGATTATGGATTAGAAGATGATGGCGATGCATAATGTAAAAGCCATGAATGCAATGTTCTACGGGCTTTCCAGAGCGGAGTTCAACCGAGTCTTAGCCTGCAGGACAGCCTACGAGATTTGGAGCATCCTTGAAGTCACTCACGAGGGAACGTTGAAGGTAAAAGAAACCAGAGTTAATTTACTAACCCAAAATTGTGAGCTTTTCAGGATGAAGGGGGAGCCAATCAAAGAGATGTTCACACGATTCATGGACATCATAAACTCCCTACGGAATCTAAATCGGGATATAAAGAATGAAGCTCTAGTGAGGAAGATCCTTCTATCGATTACAAACAACTAGGAGAAAAAGACAATAGGCATACAAGAATCAAAAGATCTGTCCACTCTGAAACTGGACAATCTTATTGGAAGTCTGATGGCTTACGAGGTCTAGCTCCAACACTTGAAGGAGCATGAAGTTGAAAGAGTCAAGAAGAAGATTGTAGCCCTCGAAGCCAATCAACAATCTGTTGATTCATCAAATGAAGATGAAGAGGAAGACATAACCCTTCTCTCCAAAAAGCTCAAAAAGTTCCTCAAAAATAAGAGGAGCTGGAGAAAGAAGAAAGAAGAATTCAAAGCAGATGCCATTATCTGCTACAAATATAGGAGAAAAGGACATATCAAGAAGGATTGTCCAATTCTCAAGGAGTCAGAAAAGAAGAAATTTCCTAGAAAGGAAGGGAAGAAAAAGGTCTTTACAACAACATGGGATTAATCAAACTCAAGTTCAGAAGAAGAAGAAACCTCTAGAGAAAAAGCTCTTCTGGGAATTATGGCTCTAGAAGATGAGGTAACATCTTTTTCACAATATGAATTATTAGAAGCATTTTCTGAGATGCATGACTTAGCTAAATCACTAAAAGTAGAAAATAAAAATCGTGCAAAAGAATTAGGGAAAGAAAGAGCACAAAAAGATATGCTTACCTTACAAATTAAACAAAGAATTATCTACTGAAATTACTTTACTAAAGCCACATATAGACAATCTAAAAGTAGATATAGATAAGCTAAAAGAACAATCTGCTATTCTCTAGAATGACTTGGGTAAATTCACTAAAGGTAGTAAAAACTTGCATAAGTTATTAGGGACACAAACCCAGAGCACCACAAAGTTTGGGTTAGGATACATACCTAAAAATAATCATGAAGCATTTAGTTCTAGCCAAAATAAGAAGAAAGGTAACTTGCCTAAACATGCAGCACAAGCTAACCACCGTGTACCCAAACAAAAATGGGTACCAAAAGCACTTTTGCAATCCTATTTTGTAGGTCAAGTAAACTATAAGAGGTGGATATATCAAGAAACATATGGAAATCTAAAGCCACTCTATAGATCAACCAAATAAAGGCCTTGCAAACACAAACCAATGACAGGATCAAGAAGAAGATGGATCATGGACAGTGGATGTTCCAAGCATATGATCGGAGAGGAAGACATATTCCTGTACAATCACATTTAGGAACAACCACGAGGGCCGTATAGTTGGTACTGGCCAAATTGGTAACTCTACATCGTTTGTTAATGTACATTTAGTTAGTGGACTAAAACATAATCTTCATGGTGTAAGTCAAATATGTGACAAAGAATATAAAATCACTTTCACTTTGAATGGATTTAAAATATGAGATAAGGAAGTAAAACAAACTATACTTAAAGGAAACTGACAAAAAGATATCTATTCTGTCAACATCGACAAATGTGATAGTCTTGAATGTCTTGTCGCATCTAACGAAAAGGTAACACTCTAGCACGGACGACAAGGTCATGTCCACATGGGACACATTAGTTGACTTGTGAAACATGAACTTGTCGAAGGTCTACCAAAGATCAACCTCAAGAAAGCAAAGTCTGTGATTCTTGTAAAGTTGGTAAACAAACCAAAAATCCTTTCAAACCAAAAAGGATGGTTAGCACCTCTCGACCCCTGGACCTACTTCACTTAAACTTATTTGGACCAACCAAATCTGAAAGCCTAAGCGGGCGCAGATATTGTTTAGTCATAATAGATGATTCCTTTTGATTTACCTAGGTATCTTTCTTAAGAAGTAAAGATTTAACTATTGATGATTTTAGCAAGTTTGTAAGAAGACTACAGAATGAAAAAGGATATGAAGTAATTAGGATTAGAAGTGATCACGGAGGAGAATTTGAGAATGAATCTTTATCTAATTTCTGTGATTAATATGGGATAAAATATGAATTTTCTTTCCCTAGAGCTACACCTTAGAATGGTGTAGTTGAAAGGAAAAATAGAACCCTATAATAGTGTGCCCTTACAATGTCATGCGAGTCAAAGTTGCCCCGATATTTTTGGGTAGAAGCGGTAAAACTGCTTTCTACATTCAAAATAGATCCCTAATTAGACCAGTCCTAAACAAAACACCTTTTGAACTCTATCATGGAAGAACACCCAGAATTTCTTACTTCAAGATATTTGGCTGTAGATGTTTTATAACCAATGCCAAAGACAAATTTGATAAGTTTGATGCTAAGAGCTCAGAAGAAATTTTCTTAGGTTATTCAACCAAAAGCAAAGCCTATAGAGTTTTCAATAAGAAGAATTCTATTGTTGAGGAACCTATGCATGTATCATTTGATGAAACACTATATCAACTTAAATCTTCTGCAAATGATGATGATGACCTAATCGATGATCCATCAAAAATTCCAGAAAAGAACATTTCAGATAAACCACCCAAAGATATTTCCTATATGAAAGATCATCCAAAAGAATTGGTGATAGGAGAACTATCTAAAGGAGTTCAAACTAGATCTTCCATCAACACCTTAGCTTTCATAGCCTTTTTTTCTTAGTTAGAACCCAAAAATGTTAAGGAAGTCTTTGCAAACAATTGTTGGATTATTGCTATGAAGGATGAGTTGAATCAATTCAAAAGAAACCAAGTATGAAACTTACTCCAAAACGTGACTCCCAGACCATTATAGGAACCAAATGGGTCATTAGGAATAAACTAAATGAATCAGGAATAGTAAGAAATAAATCTAGACTTGTGGCCCAAGGATATAATCGAGAAGAAGGAATAGATTTTGATGAAATATATGCACTTGTAGCTCACCTTGAATCCATTAGAATGTTGCTGGCCTTTACTGCCCATATGGAATTCAAACTTTTTCAAATGGACATCAAAAGTGACTTTCTAAATGTATTTATCAATGAGGAAGTCTATGTTAAACAACCTCTAGATTTTGAAGATGCTAAATATCCAGAATACGTATACAAATTAAATAAAGCATTATATGGTCTACAACAAGCTCCACAAGCTTGGTACAAAATATTAAAAACTTATCTAATTGAAAATAAGTTTGAAATTCGTAAAATATATCCAACTTTATTCACAAAAAGAAAAGAAAATAATCTCTTAATAAAATAAACCTATGCAGATGATATCATTGTCAGTGCTACTAATGGTCTATTATGCCAAGAATTTGTAATGGTAATGCAGGATCAGTTTGAAATGAGAATGATGAAAGAACTTTGATTCTTTCTAGACCTTCAAATTGACCAACTATCCTCTGGAATTTTCATATCACAAGCAAATACACAATGAAGATCTTGAAGAAATTCTCCATCGACAAAGTAACGGGAAAAGAAACACCTATGGCAGCTTCTACGCAACTAAAATCTGATGATGTAGGTAAGTCTGTAAATTAGAAAATGTATAGAAGCATGATAGGATCTTTATTATACTTAACTGCTAGTAGACCTGATGTTCTCTTTTGCACTTGTTTGTGTGCTAGCTTTCAAGTAAACCCTAAGGAAATACATCTAAATGTTGTTAAAAGAATACTTAGATACTTAAACAACACACAAGACTTAGGACTTTCCTACCAAAGTCAGACACTTTGAAACTATATTCCTTTTGTTATGCTGATTATGAGGGTAGAGTTACAAACTGAAGGAGTACTAGTGGAATGTGTCAATTTCTCGAAAATTCCCTAGTCTCTTGGCTCTCTAGAAAACAACACACTATTTCACTTTCAACATTCAAATCAGAATATATAGCTGCCTCGTTAGCCTATTCACAACTATTGTGGATGAAACAAACCTTACAAGATTTTGGTCAATCCTACAAGAGCAACAAAATATTGTGTGACAACACTAGTGCCATAAACATATCTAACAATCCAGTTCAACACTCTAGGACTAAACATATTAATGTTGGACACCAATTTCTAAGAGACTATGTCTTAAAAGGAGAAATCAACTTAGAATTTGTTAAAACAAAGAATCAATTAGCTGATATCTTCACAAAACCCTTGCCAAAAGAAAGATTTAACCAAATCTGCCATTCCCTAGGTTTATCTAGGTTAAAAGAACTTAATTCATCTGTTTGATTGATATGTTTTCAACTGTTGATCGATCAATTTTTTGAAATTGATAGACCAAACCTCTTTCATCGATCAAAATCCTTTATTGATCGATAAAATTCTTTGGCAGGAAATTTCCCTCCAAAAAATTGAGTTTTGATTGATCAACTAGGTGTTTGATCGACCAATCCAGTTGGGCAGGAATTTTCCCTCCAATCATTTAAACCATGATGACCAATAAGATTAATTGATCGATCATTTCCTATTTTGATCCACCAAAATTGGGTGGATTCACTTTTCTAGATTGCAATCCTTTTACCTCGAATCTCACTTCTAATCATCCTAACTGAACTTAATCTCTTTGATTAGCTACCTGAAATGCTTTTACCTATTTTGATAATCAACTTCTCTATAAAAAACAACGTTTTTACCACCAAATCCCATTTTTTACCTATACCCCACCTTTGCTCCCCACAACTTTTCCACCACCAAAAAATCATCTCCACCCCACCTCTCCCTCTCTGGTGATGGTGATCAACCAACCTTCACGCCGCCTCCGACCATCGCTGCTCCTCACGTGAGCAAGACACAATGCCTTCGTGCATCCTCCATGAGTGTAATAACATGCTCGATGCCTCCTCCGAGCCAAACCTCTCCGGTTGACCTCGAGCATCTTGCATGAACTAGCCGTGCATGCCTCTTGCCAGCCATCCTCATTGCCATCTCCAATCTTGCTGTCCTCCCTTGATTGGCCATTACTTGATCGATCATGGTACACTTTAAACTTGGATGAAATCCATTTCCTTTAGGAATTTCTTTGAGTATGAGATGTGCTATGAATAGATCTGATGTTTTTATTGCTTAATCTTGTGATTACTTGTGAAATCTTATTGCATTTGTGAGATCATCACTTGAAAACACACATTTTTTTCGTGTCTAAACACTTTTGGTCCAGCAAAATTCTTAGTTGATCGACCAAAAGTTGATTTTTCCAGTAGCTTATCCGGCCCATTTTTTAATGACTAGCCTATCTTTTTGATCGACCAACGTGATTTTTTTCTGATCTGTTATGGCTCCAAATAGCGCATGTGCCTCCTCTTCTGCTCATCATGATGATGCATTTGATTGATTTTTCATCACTGAGGCCGCTCGCGAACGTTTTTCTCTTGGCCAAACTCTCCCCACATGTTGGTAGACAGGTTGATTTTGCCTACTTCGAGTCTATCTTTCGTCGAATTCGTGAAAAATTTGCATATCCCCACATTCTTTTAAGTGGAACTTTTATGCGGGTCCCAAAAATAGCTGCATACCCGATGTTGACCCTGTGGCTTGTCACCTATTTTACTAAAACTGGAACAATATAGGTAAGGGTTTCAACATCAAGTTGACCTTGAATGTCTATGGCATAGAGGTTTTGGTCAATGCAGATGTGATTTCAGAGATTCTTGATTGTTTGTCTGTTGGTCCTACCTTTCTTGAGCTTCACCAGCAAATAATGACAGATACCATTAGGGAGACCCTACTCACTCCCTCCCATTTTGACTTGGGTTGTCTAGCCAAGTCCTCTTATTTTCGTCGTCTTCCACAATTTCTTAATCATGTATTTTTATGGAATTTTATGTCCAAATCCACTTCATTTGAGAATTGTTCTAGCATTATGCTCACTACTCTTTATGCCTTTCTTAAGAACAAGCGATTCAACTGGAGTCACTAGATTCTGTATTTAATGAGCGAACAGCCCACCAGCTCCTTCAAGTTTGGGACACTTCTTTGCCACATCTTCCTACATTTCAGTGTTCCCATGGATATTAATCATAAACAGTTTATCACTAGAGTCTCCATATTTGATAAGCTCACTTTTACAAAAATGGAACAAGCTCAGGGAGCCCTTAGTAAGGTTGCAGCGTAGGTATAGTAGCAGCAGTAGGAACCATCAACAATCCCTCCTCATTTCCTGCCTTATGAGCACTTTACTGCAACCTGCCCTCCTCTAGTGCGACCTTCTCTATCCTTCTATGAGTAGGAGTGGGGCCATTTATACAGACATCTTGCAGCCAGGGATTTTGTTAATATACAAGATGTGACAGATGGTATTTCATTGATGATGCATCGGTAGAGCGAGATAGACATGGTGATGATGAGACATGGGCATCAAGTATCAAAATACCCGAATGCTCAATGTCAGTTCTTGGATAGACTTGGAAAGTCTATTCATGGGATTTAGCAGCAGCTTCATCGGCCACCTTGTCCTCGCCAATCTACTACCATGGCTCCATCATCAGCAGCACCTCCTCCTCCTCCTACCACTGTAGCAGCACCAGCAAACCAGCTGGTTACACCACCTCGTAGGACAACTAGGCAGCCGACACCAAGATCGTTAGCTCAGCATCACCTACATCTTGCCTAGCCTACCTCTTCACAGAGATATGATTCGATGGACCTTGAGTAAGATACAGACCTCCAGAGCACAATGGATGCCTGTTGATGAAATCTCGATCGTGTTTTAACAGTTAGTTACGTCGTAGTATAGGTGATCAAGTGTTGTCAACAAATAAAAGTTTTATTACTCGAAAACCTAAGTATCCGAGGTCGAACACAGGGAGCAATTGGAATTTATTACTAATCTCAAGAATGTAATTGAACACTTAATTACTCAAAATGTAATTCAAATATAAATGCATGAGTTTGAAAAGTAATTGTGGCAAAAAGAAGTAATTGTGGCAAAAAGAAACACTTAAAAATATATTTCCCTTCTCTTATTCTTCTTCTGATTTTCTTCCTTTCCTCTTCTTTGTGCTTCTTCTTTCTCTACAGTATCTTTCTCCTTACGGGTCCTTCTTCCGTGGCACTGCTTCCTTGGTTCTATTTTCCTTTGCCTTTAGTTCCTCTTCTTCTGCTTGTCTTCACCTTTCTCTATCTCTTCTTTCTTCTTCAGTTCTTCTTCTCTTTTTCCTTCGCCTCTTCCTTTTCTTCTCTTTTTCCTCTACGAAGGCTTCCTTCCTTCCCTGCACAAACCAAAGCAAAGCAAAACCTATCCCTCTACCCACACCTGCGCGTCTCTCTCTCTGTGTAAACCACTCTTCAGTATGCTCTCCCAGAGCCGAGTAAACGGGTCAGATCTCGCACCCGGGTCCAAGCGCACAGGCGTTAGGGTTGATAAGCGAGGAGTGCTCAGGGTAGTGTCAGGTTGGGTCACCAAATCCGTGTGGTGAAATCATGGATGAGGCGTTGAGAATAGGTGAGGGACCTCACCCCAAGTGCGTTCGGAGGCAATGAGCTCATAACACAAAAATGTTATAAATCACACCAGCGCTTTGTGAGTTAACGATGTGGGACTAATACCCACTGCCTTCCCTCGCACGCCCGCAGCAGACCATGCCTTCAATTCCCACAACTGCAGGCTCTGTGGCATCGCTTGCTGGGTCGACTATCTTCGCAAGACTTGCCCAAGCTAGCTGGACCTGGACCCCTGAAGAATTGCAGCCTGGAGCAAGCGTGGAGCTTCCTTGAGTTGTTGCTAATGGCGGTCGAGGCGTGAAACCTGTCGGACATGAAAAGAGCCTCGCGGCTTAATCAAATCACCGGGGGACCTTCGCCGTGTCACGGCGAAGGTGAAACGCTAGGTGGTAGGCCGTGGGGTAGCCAAGGTGTGCGTGCCTAGGTCGCCTTGTGGCCGGATGGGTGGGTGTGTTCGGGGGACTGTTGTGGAGGCGTAGAGGGACTGTGGATGAGTGGAGGGTACTCAGTGAGGTGAGATGAAGGTTATGCGATGGTCGACGAGGCGTGTGGGGCTGTGGAGCGATGGAAGCATCTCGTCGGAGGGTGGCCAGAGATGAGGAAGGTGGTGGTGAACAGCGGCAGTCGAGGGATGTTTGATGAAATAAAATGAGGGAGATGAAAGAGGGGATAGAGAAGAATAGTTTTAACCTAACAAAAGGGACGAAGGGGATGAGAAGGTGGCTAGCTGTACCTGCTGTCGTCGGAGAAGAAAGCATCCGGTGGAGGGAGACAGCGGCGACGATGGGGCTAGGGCAGCTCGTGCGGGTGTTGCGCAATGCGGAGAAGGATGAGGAGGATGGCTCTGCCACTGGTTTTGTGGTAGAGCGATGAGGAAGAGGAAGGGGGCTCTTCGGAGCTCATTGGACCCCTTGGCCGGAGAAGAAGAAGATGAATTTGAGGTGGAATCCTGGCCAAGTCGAGTTGAGGAGGTGCGGCCGGAGTTGGGATTTAATTTATATGTGCTGGCCATGCTTCTGGTGCGTGGAGGGCACGTCTTCTGCCACGGACATCTCACTAGAGATGGAAGGTGCTTAGATACCCAAATCTCTCATGCGTTCGCACGAGAGATTGGGTGCAAATCAGGGGTTATGATCGAGCTCAGATGGGAGGGGATTCCTCAGAGAATCTCCCTTCCAATTCTGGAAGATGTCTGAGGGATCTGAGAGTATTCCCTCTCTAATCCTTGCCGGAGCAGGATCCCTCCCCAAAAATGGCGGATGGACCTGATTGTAAGATTGGAGAGAAAGCTAGGGGGGTTTATGTGATGGTTTTCAAAAGATAGGGACCAAAATGTGATTGGGTGTACTAAATTGCAAAGTAGGTCAAGATGACCTCCCCTTAGATCCAAATTTTGGTACAAACCTAATTTGGACCCAAGGAATCCAATGGTGAAGTTGAATTTTAGGTTTGACCATGTCTGACTAGACATTTTGCGTAAAAACCCAAAATAGGTTAATTGATGAGCTAGGACCCTAATCTAGGTCAAAGTAGGTTCCAAAGGCCGAATTGAATGTTCTAAACCCTAAGGGATATTTTTCCATAATTTTTAGAGGGTTTACTTGATTTTTATCATGATCAGAACCTTGTTGAATTAAGCAAGTCTGTTCTAGGGTCACCAAATGTCATTTAATTCCTGGATTGCACATGAACCCATTTCTGATTGCATCAACCCACTTTTTAGCTTATTCAGACCATTTGACCTATGTTTCATCTCTGAGAAATCCCGTTCATGTACTGCAATGGTAAAATTGCTGTTTTAACCTTTATTTCATGTTTTCTTCTCAGAACACTTATTCCTCCAATTAAGCCCTCTTCTAAGTCGTGTAGGAGCTTTTATTCTCTTTATTAGGTCAAAATGAGCTAGTTATGACTCACGATGAGACTCTCATCATACCCCCATGCCTACCTTTTGCTAGTTCGTTAGCAAAATTTCAAGGTTTTAACCTCTGTTCTAGACCCTGAGTGTCTGTCAACAATTATGATAGGTGCTTCTCTTTTTCTTTTGTGATTAGGTCAGAATGCTAACAATAGGCCTAGAGGTACTCAAGTACCAACCAAAATCCGGATCTGACCCGCTTTAGCCTTAGTCCTCAGCAAAGGTTTTTAAGGCCCGCAGAAACTAACCTAGGTTTGTTGGATTACGTAGTTAAAGCACCTGTGCTTGAGACATTTTTAGCCTAGGTTCAGTTTGCAGTGCGTTTTTGTAAGAGAGAGACAGAAGATTTATTTGTTTGGTGACCTTTCTCTCTCTTTTCTTTTTTATTTTTAGCTTTGGATTAGCTTTTCAACAGGGTCTGTATCGGATTCCTCGTCCCCATCATTAATCCTCAAGGGTCCCTGGCTTTCGAGATTTTGAGATAATCCCACCCATGGCAACCCCCAGAACCCTGGCTTTTGAGATTTTGTGATAATCTCGCCAATGGCGTTCCGTGGCTGAATTCAGACCTTGGCGATCGACATTTCGTGATAATGCCACCCATGGTATCTGAAACAGCAGAGTGCTTACATGCCCCCAGTAGGATATTTAAATATCCTAAGAGACAAGTGACGTGCGCTTGTGTGTGTGTGTTAAGAAGTGTCATAATAGTCGCACTTGCAACGTCAGTTTTAAAGTAAATAAACGGAGGTGAGTCCGAGTGTCGGTCTCAGGGAGGCGTGAAAATCAGATTTTTCTTATCACTTGCTATCACAGAAAGTGTGGAGTTTTGCTTGCGGAGTGCGGTTTGAAAAGCGAGAGAGAGATAGAGAGAGAGATTAGGGTTAGAGTGTTTCTTGCTTGATCATGCAACTTAAACAGAAGTTAAAGTAAACAGCTGAATAGAAAATAACTTCATCAATCATGCACTTTTAGTTTATAGCTTACAACAATAAATACATGCTCAAACAAAAGTAATGGAAAGCTTAAAAGAGAGAGAGAGAGAGAAGGTAGAGCGACAAGGCAGCCACTGCAGTGGAGGAGGCTCCATTGGCGTCTCGTCGTCTCCGGCAATTACAAGAGGGCCTAAAGCTAGCTAGGAGAGGGGTGGAGTAGTTGCAAGGGAAGTGAATGCCTTGAATGTGTGGTTGGAGGTGGTTTAAATAGGGTTAAGGGCTTTCTAAAAGAAGAAGGGGCTTTAGCGACGTTCGAGACATCGCTAAAACCACTCCAAAAGCGTTGGTGAAGCCCTCCAGCTTGGCGGTCAACTGCCCGCACCGTTCTTCTTCCAGTACGATTCGTGGCCGCTGTGTGAGAGCCGTCCGATCAAAGATCAGACGGTTAAGATCTCTCCTTGGATGAGCTTGGATCGCGCCTCGGGCGCGCGTGTGTGCGGGTGTCGTCGCCTGGTGTGCGCACGTGCGTGGGCGCTCGCGATCTGTGGGTGTGCCACGTGGCGCGATCTCAGCCGCCCGCTGCTGATCGGGCGGCCCAAGTTTACCGCACGCTTCCTTCGTCTTGAATTTGCACACCACAAGGCTCGAACCCACATCGCGTGCGTGCGGGCGTGCGCGCTAACCGTTGTGCCACTCCCGTGCTTTGTCGTGGTGACCACGTGGTTCTAGGCCATCCGATCGAAGATCGACGGCTGAGATTTGATCTCAGCTGATGGCTGAAGTGGCGAGAGGTGGAGCAGGGGTGACGTGGCGCAATGAGGGTCTTTGATCACCAGATCAACGGTTAGAACTTCTTGGGCCCATTGTAGGAGCTCCAGATGTCGGATTTGGCTGATCTTGAGTCCATTGGACTCCGTTCGTCATTCTAAATCCATCCATGTGGTCTGATTGCTCGTCTGAGGCCTGCTTTGACAAGTGCTTACACAAATGGCCATTAATATAGTTTTATAAGCAGTCTTGGTACATGATGCATGCAATGCTCCCATTCTTCTTATGTTGTGCCTTTCATTCTTAAGAAGGGCCCTACTTAACATAATTATCACCCCCTTGTGCAGTGTTATCATACCCCCATGCTTACTCCTTGCTAGTCCCTAGCAAGGTTTATTCTAGTTTTTATTTTTTTTCAGAATTTAAGAAGAAATTGCTTAGACACTTCATCACTTGTCAATAGGAGGAAATATACCAAGATCTTATTCTACAAAGACTAAGCAATGCCTGGGTGTCTGCCAAAACATGAATCGCCCGAATCCTTGCTTTAATGTATATAACTATACATATGTATATGTATATATATATTTTTAGAATTTTTTCGGAATTCAGTGTGGGTTGGTAACTTTTTACGACTACCCAACCCACCTAAAACTCGGTCAAAACCCTAAGTGCTATGCATCTTGGTGTGAAGATTGTCATAGACTCACTTAACGGTAATTCAGACAGACTTCGGGTTTCTACGCCCCTAGGTGACTGAAAGAGGAAATATATTTGCCTGAAGGAGTATTTGTTCAATTGGTAGCTTTCTCCCTACGTTTATTTTAATTGGGGTCAACACAAGGATTTTTCCAATGTATATCTCCCCGGCTTGTACTACTTCCCCGCTTCTTCCTTAAGTGTTTTTGGTTCTTTTTGTGCAGTTATTGAGCTGGGTTCTGGATAACCAACCAATGGGCTATTACCTACGATCAGTTGCTAGCCATACTTTTGCAGTGAAGTGTGGTTTATTTTCTTTTCTTCTCCTCTTTTTTTTTTTCGTAGGTGGCTTCCCTGATCTCAAATGCACCTAGAGGCAATGAAGAAGAAATGGTCTATTGCGGGGTTCTGGACAACCTGCCAATGGGCTATTACCCACAACAACTTGCCAGCCATACCACCCTGGAGAGTACATTAGCTACCCAATTTCTATCGAAATTTCCGAGGAGTGAGTCTGTGCAAAAATGTGTGCAGATGTTTAGACTCAAAGTTTTTCTGAGTTAGAGGGTGAGTTGATAAGTCATATACTTATCACCTTATTTAGTAGGTGGATTAGAATAGCTTTAGGTTGCAAGGATTCGAAGCTAAATCCATATTTTAACGGACACCAGGGCTGCTTAAGCTTGAATGCCTGAAAAGTCTAAGTGTTTAAGTTCTTTTTGTATTATTTCCCGCCATTGACAAGTTTTTAATGCCTAGGTTTTCTTCCTAAATTCTTTTTTTTTATTATTATTATTCAGACTGATTAAATGAGCTCAGGATTACGCAATTTACCACCCCTCCATGCTTAAGTTGGATAATGTCCTCATTGATAAGTACATGGATGCATAAGGGTTCAAAAAGTTAGTACCTGAGTGACGTAAAATACCAGATCAGTCTGAATCCTCTAAGTTACCTCCTAGGAAGTGCTAAGTTTAACGCCTCCAGCTGGGCGGTGCTCCATGTCAGCCCTCAACGAGGGTGACACTCTCCTTTGGGGGAACCTGGGCCAGGAAATGCTTCAATCTTTGACCATTAACTGTAAAAGTGTGCCCAGTGTTAGGATAAGCGATTTCAACCTCCCCATTAGAGTAGGGCTTAACCACCCTAAATGGTCCTATCCATTTGGACCTAGGTTTCCTCGGGAAGAGTTTTAGGCAGGCGTCAAACAGCCAGACTTGCTGGTTAGGCTCAAAGGTTTTTCTATGAATGAGTCGGTTGTGGATGGCTTTCATTTTCTCCTTATATAGTCGACTATTTTCAAAAGCATCCCGACGAATTTCTTCGAGATCAGATAATTGGAGCATCGTCTACGCACCGGCTAATTGGGGATCCATGTTACATTGCTTGGCAGCATAGTAAGCCCGGTGTTCCAATTCGACATGAAGATGGCAGGCTTTGCCAAAGACCAGGAGATAAGGCGACATGCCTATCGGGGTCTTGAAAGCGGTACTATATGCCCACAGGGCTTCATCAAGTCATGTGGACTAGTCTTTCCTATCAGGTCTCACAGTCTTCTGTAAAATGTTCTTGACTTGTCTATTTGAGACCTCGGTCTGCCCATTTGTTTGTGGATGATACGAGGTAGCAATGCGGTGGTTCACCTTCTATTTTCTAAGTAGGGCACGGAATTGGGAATGGATAAAATGGCTTCCACCATCACTGATAATGGCCTTGGGTATTCTAAACCAGGAAAAGATGTTCTTCTTAACAAAGTCCATGACAACCCTGTGATCGCATCGGCGGGTGGCGACGGCTTCAATCCATTTGGAAACATAGTCTACCGAGACCAGGATGTACTCGAAGCCGTTGGATGGTGGAAAGGGGCCGATAAAATCAATACCCCAAACATCAAAGGTTTCGATAATCAAAATGGGCTGGAGGGGCATCATATCTTTCTTGGTCATGGTCCCCAGCGTTTGGCAGCGTGAGCAAGTCTTAGCAAAGTTGTGTGCATCCTTAAATAGGGACAGCTAGTAAAATCCAGACTGCAAAACCTTTGCAGTCGTTTTCTTTCCAGAGAAGTGGCCGCCACAAGCCTGGTCATGACAGAAGGAAAGCATACTCTGAACTTCATCTTCGGGGATACACCTCCTGATGATCTGGTCAGCACAGAGGCAAAACAACATGGGATCATCCCAGAAATAGTGCTTAGCTTCAGCCAAGAACCTGTCCCGTTGCTGTCTAGACCAGCTGCGTGGGGTTTGAACTACAACCAGGTAGGTGACATAATCAGCATACCATGGCATTCTCTTGTCTTGCACAGCCAGAATGTGTTCATCAGGGAAGGCGTCAGATAGAGGTAGGGAGGGTCCAATGTGGTCTAGATGAAGTCTAGACAAGTGGTCAGCCACCACATTCTTTGATCCGGCCTTGTCTCGGATTTCTAGGTCAAATTCCTGTAAAAGCAGGATCCATCTGATGAGCCTGGGCTTTGCATCCTTGTTGGCCAACAGGTGCCGGATGGCTGAATGGTCAGTGTAAATAAGCACGTGGGATCCCAGTAAGTATGATCAGAACTTTTCAAGTTCAAAGACTACAGCGAGCAACTCTTTCTCTGTGACCGTATAATTTCGTTGGGCCTCGTCCAACATTTTGCTCGCATAGTAGATCACCACGGGCTTCTTGTCTTGCCTTTGTCCCAAGACAGCGCCTATGGCGAAATCTGATGCATCACACATAATCTCAAAGTCCTGGGACTAGTCTGGGTGTTGAAGTACATATGCGGTGGAGACTAAGCCCCAGAGGGTGTGATAAGCTTGGATGCAATCAGAAGTCTTATGGAATGAGGCGTCATTAGCTAGAAGGTTGGTCAAGGGTTTGGAAAGCTTGGAAAAGACTTTAATGAACCTTCGGTAGAAGCCAACATGTCCTAGGAATGAGCGAATCTGTCGGACCGAGCTAGGTGGAGGAAGTTTGGAAATTAAATCAACCTTAGCCCGATCTACCTCAATTCCCCTATGCGATACGATGTGATAGAGGACAATTCCTTCTTGAACCATAAAATGGCTCTTTTCCCAACTTAACACTAGGTTAACCTCGATACATTGTTTCAGGATTTTCTCCAAGTTGCTCAGACAATGGTTGAATGAATTCCCGAATATAGAGAAATCATCCATAAAGACCTCTAAGTATTCACCCACCATTTTTGAAAAAATGGCTAGCATGCAACGCTGGAAGGTCGCAGGTGCATTGCATAACCCGAACGGCATTCGACGGAATGCAAATGTACCATACGGGCAAGTGAATGTGGTCTTTTCCTGATCTTCTAGAACAATTACGACTTGGTTATATCCTGAATATCCATCCAGGAAGCAAAAGTACTTCTGCCCTGCCAATCTTTCAAGGATTTGTCCAATGAATGGCAAGGGGAAGTGATCCTTCTTAGTGGCTTCATTGAGCTTCCTATAATCAATACACACCCGCCATGCGGTGGTGGTGCAGGTGGGGATGGATTCGCCATGATCATTGGTGACAACAGTGAGCCCAGCTTTCTTGGGAACCACTTGAGTGGGGCTCACCCTGGGGCCATCGGAGATAGGGTAGATGATGTCGGCGTCAAGCCACTTGATAATTTCTTTCTTAACGACCTCCCACATGTTTGGGTTTAAACATCTCTGCATCTGGAGGGAAGGTCATGCCCCGTCTTCCAGGTAAATCTTATGGGTGCAATAGGTGCGGCTAATTCCTCTTAAGTCTGAAATGGTCCAACCAATGGCGGCCCGATGTTTTGAAAGGGTCGCAATCAACCTGAGTTCCTGATCCTTGGTTAGATGAGAATTAATAATCACTGGGAAGGTCTGGTCAAGTCCCAGGAAGACATACTTGAGATTCTCGACCAATGGTTTAAGTTCAGGTGCGGGTGGAACCACAGTCGATGGGAAGGGAAAGGGCGGGAGTTGATCAACGTCGATCTCCTCAAATGATGTTGTGTGATGGTACTCAGCCTTACAGAGGTCCATGGGTAATGATGGTGACGGGTCAGAACAGTCACTACAAGTTTGGTGGTCTGATACAGAACTGAGGGTGAGGCATTACTCGATTAGAGTTTGCACGGGATCATGTTCCTCAATGCAATCGCAATCAAAAGACTTTGTCGCCCGAAAGATATCCAATTGCATTTTCCTATCCCCGAAGGCAATTTCCATACATGCCGTGTCGCAATCAATGTTTGCCTTAGCCGTAGCTAAGAAAGGACTGCCTAAGATTATGGGTGCGTTCTGTAATTTTTCAGGGACTTCCATGTCGAGCACCAAAAAGTCGACCGGGAAATAGAAGTCCTTGACCCGTACAATCACGTCCTCGACAACCCCCTTCGGCATTTTCACTGATCTATCAGCTAGCTGGATGGTGACATGGGTTGGTTCAGCTCTCTGAAACCAAATTGCTGGTACAGGGTTGTGGGAATCAGATTGATAGAAGCACCTAGGTCCTGGAGCGCTCTATCAAACATCATGTCCTCGATATTGCAAGAAATCAGGGGCGCTCCTAGGTCAGTTCGCTTGACTTAAAGTTTACTTGATATTACGGAACTTGCTTGTTCAGAGAGCACAACCTTAATAGGTGCTTGAGGTCTCGGCTTACGCTTGGGTGTACAGGCGTCCTTTAAAAACTTGGTGTAAGTAGGGATGTGTTTGACGGCTTCAAGGAGAGGAATATTAATCTGTACTTGCTTAAAGATTTCCAATAGCTCCTCAGTTTCCACAACATTCTTCTTTTTCTTGATTGTTTCAAGGCCTCAGGGTAGGGTGTCTGAATGCGGATTGGTTCTATTTCTAGGTCCTTGGTTGGTGCCTCTTCTGAGTCAGGTATTTTAGCGGGTGAAGTCTCGGGGAGAGTCGGCCATTTGGGATCCTGGGTTTTGGTGCCGCTTCTCAAGGTCACCGCATTCGTAGAGGCATTGGGGCCCTGGGTTGATCCTTGAGAAGATGAGGACGAAGAAGCACCAAACCCAGGGGGTGTTTGTTGGGCTGGCTAGACCATGTGATCCTACCCAGGGTTGCTTTGGAACCCTTGCAAATTGGGGCCTCTGTTAAATATGTTTTGCGGGTTCAGTTGTGGTTGGGAAGGTAGGGATCCTTGTTGTTTACAGTCCAAGAGTTGGCTTAACTGTCCCTTTACCAAGGCCATTTCCTCCTGATGTTTCTGGTTCATGTCAGCCATCATCTTTATTAGGGTATCCATTTGGTTTTGTGGGGGAGGGGCTGCCCTATTCTGATTATATTGGGGTCTAACTGGTGGTCCTTACTGATAGGGGGGCAAGTGTGGCTGCTGGTTTGGCCTGGGCTGGTTCTGGAATTGCGGTGGTTTCTGGTTTGTCCAACCAAAGTTGGGTGGTTACGCCAGCCAGTGGTGTAAGTGTTGGAGAAAGGGTCAGGTTTCGCATAACCTTGGACAGCTTGACATCTTCTAGGATAGCCGATGTTGATGAAGAGGGAAGGGAGTAATCAAGGGTTGAGGGAGCAAAGGTCCCTCCCTGGAACATGGTTAGGGGTTGTCCAGGTTCAGTTGGGTAAAGGGCTGGACCAGGTCAACATTATGCGCTCCCTTTGCTAGGGAGAAAGTATGTAAGGGGTTCCTGGTCTGGTTCAGTAGCTCATCAGTCTTTTTGTCCATTAATTACACTCGATCCAATTTCTTGGCAATGATGTCCATGTCAACCATTCCAGAATTTGCTTATACCTCATAAATCCCACCACGGGGTCGACTAGACTTGTTGAACTGGATCATAGAGGCATTGTTGAGCGAATTCTCGCCCATAGACTCAAAGAGCTCAAACATGCTCTCCTCGTCTTTATTCAGAAAGTTCCCCCAGCATGAGGCATTGACGAAGTTTCATAGGTTGCTGTCCAGACCGTGGTAGAAAATCTAGGCCAATTGCCACCTTGGCACTTCATGGTGTGGGCATTTCTTCAAGAGTTCATTAAATCTTCCCCACGCCTCATGAAATTGTTCCCCACCCTGGAGTGTAAAGGTAGTATAGCTCTTCTGAGGGCATTGGTCTTTCTTATGGGGAAGAATTTCTTTAAAAATGCATGCCTCAGTTCTTCCCAAGTGGTGATGGGTCTACCTAGGGTTCTAAGCCAATGAGAAGCCTTGTCTCTTAATGAGAAGGGAAACATCTTGATTAGAACAATGTCACGGCTAATGTTCCTAGGTTTCACAGTTCGTGCTATGCGGTCGAGATCCTCTAGATGCTGGAAGGGGTCCTCATTTGAGCTTCCATGAAAGTGGTTCTGGATCAGACTTAAGACATTCTGTTTCAACTCAAAATCATCTCCCCCTTCGGGGATCCTAAGGTGCGACTCGACTCTAATAGCAGAGGGATTATAGTAATCACGGAGGGGCCTCGGCTGATCTTGAAATGGTGGTATATCAAGTGGTTGTTGCCCTGGTATGTCTTGGAAAGGTGGTGGTGGTTGTTCTTGTGGGTTCTATAACCGTTGTATGGCTTGCATGATGGTGTGGATTTGTTGTTGCTAAAGTCGGTGGTTAGCATTAATTTGGGCTTGGATGACGGCCATAGCATCTAGTGGGGGTTGATCCTCATCCTCATCTACCCTAGGTTCAGCCATGTTTCCAACAGAATTACGTTGCCTAGATTCCTGTCCCAAAACACACAACTCGGGATGCAGTGAGCGTCTCCCATGCAAACACTAGAGAAGAACAAGAGGGGATGCGGAGGGCGACAGATGCGAGAAATGTGTTTCAATCAAGCACACAAGCCTAGTCCTTATGGTGTATTCCTTAGGAGACCTAGAAATCTCACAAAGGGTGATTAAGTCTATAAGCACTGGACTCCCCTTCTCAAGGCTAATCTGGCCAGGTTGATTACGAGGGGATTGTAGGGAAGGTTCTTCCTTTGGCTTGCACCTCCAATTCCGTAGACCCCACAACCATGGTCGTTTGACACTGCCCCGCAGCCTAGTCACCAGATTCTACCAAGGGAATGAAAGCCAAGTGCCTAGAAAACAAAACCTTGCCTTTCGACACTTAACTCAATCCTGCCTAGGGCACATCTAATCAGTTTTAAAGGGCTAGGATAGAGCTTGCGCTAGGGTTATGTGATGAGGCGTTGATTGGGGTGGTGCCTCTTAATTTTCCACTTTCACGGTGTGTGCTTTTGTAAAAACATGATTTTCAAGCAAGAATTTTTAAGATGTGGTGTCTTTTAGTATTTTATCCTTACTTTAGTACATTTTAGGGTTGACGTGTCTTAATGTTTTCAAACAAGTTTCAGTGGGCACGTCAAGTTCTGCACACAATTCGGTGAAAGTAGATTTCCTTTTATTCTATAGAGGCTCTAAAACCCTAATGTACTCATCCTAATGATCATGCAGCTTCTATTAGATGAGTCGATTTTAGGGTTGAGTGGTGCGGCCCAGGTCAACTCATAGTGGCTTCGCAAACACCACTGATTGCGCAGCAATCATAGGTCTTAATTGGACTAGATTAAGCTAGGACTTAGAATAAGTTAGGGTTATTCATGCATGCATACAAATTATCTGCATCTTTACTGCTTTCCATTAGCTATGCATAAAATAATGTTATAATGTGTTGATTAAGTGCATTATGTCGATTGCAGGGAATAAGCTGATCAAGAGCTGGATCTGAAGCTGGATTAGGAATAACGGGAGTTGTAGTAGAGCTGGAGCAGAAGGCCTAGTTTAGATGTAGGAATAATAATGTAAGGGGGTTAAAGGTTTTCTATTTTATTAAGTAGAAATAAAGCAGTGAAATGTGAAGAGCATAGGTCCATCCTAGCCCTAGGATAGCCTAGAGACTTCCCCAAGCCTTAGCCACCCTTAGATTAGGTCACAACACCTTAGGAAGCCCTAAAACCCTAGTTCCAACCTTTCTCTTGACGTCCAGATAACTTTTAAGACGTCCAGGACCCTTAGCCAACTCCCGCACACTTCAAACCCACTTCTGCAGTGTTATTGGACGACCAGACACTTTGTCAGACGTCCAATTTCTGTAGAATACCCAAAATAGAACCAGAAATCCTTCCTGACTCTGATTGGAAATCCAGACAACAAGTCTGGACTTCTGATTTTTGAGTATAAAATGTCTGATTCTATAATTAGACGTCTCATACTACTCTCCAATTCCTTTTTTGAGATTTAAGCCTTGATCTTGGATCTCTAGGTCCCTAAACCCAATTCCAACCCCATAGGAACCTAAATTAAGGTTCCCTAACCCTGGTACATCACCGCTAGACCTCCCTAAGGACCTAATGAGGTCCTCACTAAACCTAATTGACTTGGATCTTAGTCAAATCCATCAGCCTATTCAATTGGACTCATTGAGCCCAATTGAGCCCTGATCACAGCACACACTGTCCAATTGGACTCAGTGAGAGTCCAATTGACCTAGACCTAACTTAATTGAGTTGTTTTACTCTCAATTAAGTTTCCACACACCCAATTAAACTTGTATTAAGTTTAATTACACTTTACCTTAGTGAATTAGGGTTTATAACCCTAATTTGAGACCTACCTTGACCTAAACCCACTAGAACCCAACCTAATCAACCTAGCCAACTATGTTTCAACCCACACACACCCACACACACCATCCACACGAAAATATCTAGCCTAGAGTTCTCTAGAACTCTCTACCATGTGTGGTTGCCTTGGTTGCAAAAAATAGTAACCAAGAGCCATTCAATTTTTAGATCCACATTTGGTGGATCTAAAAACCACCATCCACCCTCTCTCTCTCACTCTCCCACGAGCTCCCACCATAGGCCTCTCTAGAGAATTCCATAATTCTCTAGAGAGCTTCCATTGGGTCTATAAAAAGACCCAATGGGTGGCCAGTTGTACCCATTCACTCCCTTGGCAATTACTCTCCATTGGTGCCATTCACGCCACCTCCACTTAGCCACTCACTCCACCTCCACGAGCTCACTACCACCATGATGGAGGACACCATGCTGGGATGCTGGATCAACCCTACCTCTCTCCAAGGGTCGGCCTAAGCTACATTGGCCGCCCCTCATTCTCTTCTCAACCACTCCAAGGTCATCGGGGACCACCCCTGAATGCCCTCTACTCTTTTAGCTCTAGATCATGCTTTTCATAGGTTTTACTGCTTTCACTTACTGCTTAGTAGAGTAGTTTCTCTTCTCCCCCAATGATGCATGTGAAATCCCCCCGTCGATTCTTGTATGCAATCGTTTTCTAGTACCTAGGTTTAATTTAAAGCATTCCTATATAAGCTTTCCTCTAGATTTCCTGTACAAACAACTCTCCCCCAATGAATGAGTGAAAAATGCATTTATTTATATATATCTCTCTTTATGTGTTTGAAATCACCATGAGCTGAATGATTATTTTATTTGCGTGATTTAAGTGCCTGTTCCTTAACTGCCTATATATTGCGCACCAGAATACTAAATAGAGCAGCTTTAAGATCGATTTCGAAAATAGAAACACGCCTCCTAGAGACGAACGACCGGGACTCAAGTCTCGTTATTTTACAAAATAATATTTTTGACGAACGTTTTTGCGCGACTATACTAAGATTTTCGATGACTTTCAAATGCGTGAAAACGGCTTTCTGTCAAATGGCGCCGTTGCCGGGGAGGCAACGTCATTTTTTTTTTATTTCGATCTTTTACTTATCATTGACAAATCTGCCTCTACTTCATTTTTGTGATGTGTAGGATAACACGGAAGAAAAATGGGATCTACGCACACACTGAGCACGGCGAAGAAAAATCAGGTGCACATCATTTATCTTAGATTAGGTTTCTCTTTCTGAACTGTAGGAGAAGATTTACTTGTTGCAATTTCCTTTGAAAAATTCTTTGTGAAAAAAAAAGAAAAAAAAAATTTCTCATTTTCATGGAAAAGAAAAAAAATCAAAAGGAAAAAAATTTCGAAAAAAATCTTGATTAGGTTTTCTTTCGAATCTAAGTTGTTTTGAAAAAAAAAAAGAAGAGATTTTCGTTGAATCTTTTGAAAAATTCCTTTTGAAAAAAAAAGGTGCAAAATATTAAAAAGAAAGAAAAAAAAGAAGCATTTTTGGTGGAAGGCTTGAATTTCAAATTCAAACCTCTTTGAAAGCTTTTCCACCACCTTCTGATTTTCGGCCAGATTTCAAATCTCACCTAAAAATTTGAATTCCGAAAAATCCGTTAGCGAAAAATTCTGAAATTCAGGAAAAATTCATTTTCAAACCATCTTTCAAATTCCACCGTTACTTTGAGAAAACTCCAAGTATAAAATTTTTAAAAATTCACGAAGTGCACGGGGGTCAGATAGACCCAGATTCAAAAATTTTCAAAGTTTCAAAAGCGATTCCGAGTAATCCGCGGATCTGTTTTGACTAAAAATGGGGGGGTTTGAAATATGAGCTAATTGGATTTACTTTCCATATTTTTCCCAAATTTTTGAAGATCATTTGATACTATTTCAAAGCAAAAAACCGTCCAAGGGTCAAAGTTCCAAATCTGACCCCCTGATATTTAAAATTCCCTAAAAATTTGGTTGAGACAGTAAAAATTCTAAAAAAATATTCTCTGAAAAACTAATTGAAAAAGGAATCTACTCGCAAAATTTCAAATTAATTGGATTCCAATTACTATCAGAGAATCAACATTATTCTTGTGGTCTGCTGAAATAGAGAAAAAAACCCTAGAAGTGCATGCAACTTAGGTTGAACCTTTAGGATCACAAATAGAGACCACACTTTTAGCTAACCTAGACTTAATCAAGTCTAGTTAGCCGGTGAGCTTGGTCACCTTGTGGGCCACTCACCACAAACCCCACTGAAGAAAACGGGTTAAAAACTAATTTTAAAACACGAAATCAACCCGAGTTCGTTGTCGTACTACTGGATGAGTTTAATCTCTCTTGCCAAACCTGGTGACTAAGTCTGCGGGGTAGTGTCAAACGACCGCGGCTTGGGGGTCAACGGAACCGGAGGCGTAAGCCAAAGGAAGAACCTTCCCCTTAGTCCCCTCATAACCAGACTGGCTAGGTTAGCTTGAGAGGCGGGATTCACGTTCAGTCGGTTGTACGACGAACTTATCTTCAGGAATTCAAATCCCTAACAAAAAATCTGGTCACCTGATTTATAAGGACCATTTGATTGGCAGGGCCTTAGCCTTGTTCTGCGTGGCTACACCAACCCAGGGGTTGGCCGGTGTATGCACGGAAGGAGGTCACTTCGACCTCACTTGGTTGGACCTTGGGAGCCACTCCCAAGGAGGTGAGTCCCCTCGCCCGGACCATCTTCTCACCCCATTTCTTCTATCTGCTGAGCCGCAATGGCTAACATTGGATCTGGACCTAACCAGGATCCAGAAGAGCTGGACCCACGAGCTTATCTGAGAGCTCGGGTCACTGAATCAGCTCAACCTTGGGATCAGAACCCAAGGTGGCGAAGACGACTTTTCGCTTCGCTTGATCCTTCTCCTCGGGTTACCGAAATGGTTAACCCATATCCTAACCCTGGATATTATGACCCATACCAGTCTGTCCCTCAAAGGATCGCATCTTATAACCCAGGATATGGATTTCATACTCCTGCTTCTCACCCATGGAACATGGGTAGACTTGATTCACCCCCTGGAACCCTTGAAGAGCTACCGGTGCATATGCAGCCACATTATAGAATACAGAGAGCTATAGAGAGCGCTAAGGAAAAGGCCGCATCCTATCTACGCGAAATCCAGGCTATCATTGAGCCGAACCAAAGACAAAGCCGGATTCCGCATCAACAAGCCGTGATGGAGCTCCTTCAGGAAACAACAGAGATAACAAGGCGAATTGGACAAAATCGGGAAACTCAAGAACTATTGCTTTTGAGATATCAAGTGGAAAATAGCATTGAAGACATCGAAGAATCTGAAACAACTGCGTCGAAAGAACACACAGAAGATTCTCGGGAGCAGATGCTCGAAGATCACTCAAGGGAAAAAGAATCTAGCGTGGATATGAGACAGGAGCAGGAAGTATGCCGAATGGGTTCATCTGAAATTGAGGAGGAAAGGACTGATATCTCTAGGGCTGAGCTGCAATCAGATTTTCCTTAATCCTGGGAGACATCTTTTGGGTTAGATAACCCGATCGAGATAAGGGAAGTAGATCCAATTGAGGATATGGATCTTGAGGCAAACATTACATGCGACACTATTGATCAATCTAGACCACTTCCCATTGTAGGTGAACCTGTGCTAGAGGCAACATCTTCTGATCTACACTCTTCTTCTTTCACCTACATCCCTAATTCGGATATTAGAGATTCTAAGATGACACTTTCTATCCTTGATCCTAACATCCAAAAACCAGAAGTAGCTATGGATAACTCGAACAAAGAAATAAATATGCTACCTGAGGTAGGAATTACTGAGGAGCCCAATGCATATGACGGTGAAGCTTCAAGCAAAATGAGCTGGGGACGCACCTACCATCCTAGTCAATGGCTCGACCTCGAGCCTGAAGAGACAGCCTCTGATGAATCAGAGATGAGTACTAATGAGGACGAAGTAATTTCTGACGAGGATTTCAGTGACCTCCCAACAGATCTTCTACTTTCACGGATACCCCCATATGACCCAGAGCCTGGAAAGGGCATGATCTTTGATGTCAATTATCATTATGAGGATCCCTATGACTCAGATTCTAGTTCTGAGATACATGTTGATCTACTCCCTCAGCAACTTCCTGCTGAATTGTGGGACATGATAAATCAGTGAATCAACATCGTGATCCCCCCTCTGATTATCCTCTATTTTCCACCACCACCCCACACTTTCTTATAGCTAGACTTTCTGGAGTAGGGGTGCACAATCAGCTGGTCCGCATCTCTGGACCATTGATTCTAGGAGCATACGAGCACATCTTTCTCTTAATTTTGACCGACTCCTATGCAAGAATTGATACATCTCATTGAGCTTTCTCCTAGCTGGAGGCGTTAAACTCAGCACATATAGATACCATTCGCCCCACATTACACCATCATTTTTATACATAGCACAGTTTTGTTTTAGCATATTTCCCTTTTATATTGCATATTAACAGGTTGGCCGGTGCTGAATATAATTTCAGGAGCAATTACAGGTGATTTCTACCCATTCTCTCCCTGCAGCATTTATTTTCTTTTACATTCATGTATGAGGACAAGCAAGAACTTAGGCATGGGGGGGTAGATACAGAAAAACTGAAAAAAAAATTTTGTCCCAACACTTAGGAAAACCTCAGAGCTGCATGCAAAACATACTTTAGGACCTTAAATAAAAGAACAACTGACTCCACCTCCAATGCTCGCATTGGAGCTAGAAAACGTTCGCAATAGCCACTTCCGACTCACCCGCCCACCTTTTGTTCTAAATTTAGGGTCAAGCTGATTGTAACCCGATACGGGAAATTCACGAAGTACAAATTATGCGAGGTTACATGTTTATAGCATATATAGATATTGCATTCATGAATAAGATTATTTTATTAAGAGAATGCATTAGGGATTTTATCCTTTAGTTGATTCCTGTAATCTGGAATCCAGTACAACTTTTCACACACACGTAGAATTTGCAATGGATTCATGATGAAGGCTGATAAACGTCTTCAGTTTGTCGAGAAGAAGTAGTGCTTCTTTTCCTGAACCCTTGAACAGTGTTTTGGGAGTCAGGCTGATTTTCTTCCAAAAATCCACCAAATAGTGTGAGATGAGAGTAGAGTGTATTGGTGCTCTAAGATTAGTGTAGAATCTGGAATCCTAGATAAGTAGGTGATGATGCTCTGAGATGAGACATAGTTTTCGCTCTCGGTTCCTGTGTATGCATTTTGTGCGAAATTGTGAGAGCCACCTAATAAGGCAAATACACGGAGAGCGAGTTTTCATAAAACTAGGGCTAAGGTGGATGGTTACGACCATTCTTTACGGAATCCTCAGCTGAAGCAGGGTATTAATGTCACGGTCAGAAATACACCGTCCTATCCATCTCTCCCGGTGCCGTGAGTAGGCACTTCCACCAAATAAGCCACCCAATGTCTCTTAAGTACCACCATTCCCCAATAATGCCTCCTTAATAAAGTTCATGGATGTATGCCAGTTGTGTTATGCTGAAAAAAAATAAAAATAAAAATAAAAATAAAATGAGAAAAAGAAAAAGAAAAAGAATGATGAAAAGAAAGAAAAACTGAAAAAAAAAATTAGAAAAAGAGGAAAAAAGAAGAAAAGAATGAATATTTAGTATTTATTTCATTTGCATTGAGGCAATACCACCAAACAAAATTGAGCTCCACCAAATATGGCCTTAACCTATTTTTCTTGTGTTTCTGACCACCTGAATAATGGCTGAGGAATTCCGACTTAGTGTTAGGGTTATGAGAACTCAATTAAAGTGTTAATGCCTAGTGAGACCACCAAATACAGAACATATGTGTAAATCTGGTGAGGTTGTGAGCTCTAAGAAAAAGAAAGAAAAAGAGAAAGAGAGAATGAATACAAAGGAATCAAAGAGAGCATAGTTTTTCTCGTCTTTCTCTAAGTTAAGTTACTTAGTAATTCGGGAATCTGGACTCTATAGTACTAGTCTCTATGTAACACCAAGTGAGAATGAGCCACCAAATATATAATCCTTTCCCTCAAAGATTCTCTACCTAAGCCCAAAGCCAGGGTGAAATTCATAGAATATCTTGAATACCCCGAGGGAAGAAGTCTGCTTATCCCGCTAGAATTTTTACTAGGGGTCAAGTACAGGCTTTAGAGGAGTATTAGTTTTCACTCGAATCCGTTGCAAAAGCTACATAGCTGCACCTTCACGATTGTCTGGATTTCTAGAGCATAGGATGAAAACAAAAAGGAGAAAAATCTCTATGCAAACACTTCATAGAATAACCAGTCCCTCAGGGACCCTTGCTGTAAATAATTTAGTCTTGCATTTGCTAGGGACTAGCAAGATTTAGGCATGGGGGTATGATTGCGCAGCAATCATAGGTCTTAATTGGCTTAGATTAAGCTAGGACTTAGCATAAGTTAGGGTTATTCATGCATGCATACGAATTATCTGCATCTTTACTGCTTTCCTTTAGCTATGCATAAAATAATGTTATAATGTGCCGATTAAGTGCATTATGTCGATTGCAGGGAATAAGCTGATCAGGAGCTGGATCTGAAGCTGGATCAGGAATAACGGGAGTTGTAGCAGAGCTGGAGTAGAAGGCCTAGTTTAGATGTAGGAATAATAATGTAAGGGGGTTGAAGGTTTTCTATTCTATTAAGTAGAAATAAAGTAGTAAAATGTGAAGAGCATAGGTTCATATTAGCCCTAGGATAGCCTAGAGACTTCCCCAAGCCTTAGCCACCCTTAGATTAGGTCACAACACCTTAGGAAGCCCTAAAACCCTAGTTCCAACCCTTCTCTGGATGTCCAGATAACTTTTAAGACGTCCAGGACCCTTAGCCAACTCCCGCACACTTCAAACCCACTTCTGCAGTGTTATTGGACGACCAGACACTTTGTCAGACGTCCAATTTCTGCAGAATACCCAAAATAGAACTAGAAATCCTTCCTGACTCTGATTGGAAATCCAGACAACAAGTCTGGACTTCTGATTTTTGAGTATAAGATGTCTGATTCTATAATTAGATGTCTCATACTACTCTCCAATTCCTTTTTTGAGATTTAAGCCTTGATCTTGGATCTCTAGGTCCCTAAACCCAATTCCAACCACATAGGAACCTAAATTAAGGTTCCCTAACCCTAGTACATCACCTCTAGACCTCCCTAAGGACCTAATGAGGTCCTCACTAAACCTAATTGACTTGGATCTTAGTCAAATCCATCAACCTATTCAATTGGACTCATTGAGTCCAATTGAGCCCTGATCTCAGCACACACTGTCCAATTGGACTCAGTGAGAGTCCAATTGACCTAGACCTGACTTAATTGAGTTGTTTTACTCTCAATTAAGTTTCCACACACCCAATTAAACTTGTATTAAGTTTAATTGCACTTTACCTTAGTGAATTAGGGTTTATAACCCTAATTTGAGACCTACCTTGACCTAAACCCACTAGAACCCAACCTAATCAACCTAGCCAACTATGTTTCGACCTACACACACCCACACACACCATCCACATGAAAATATCTAGCCTAGAGTTCTCTAGAACTCTCTACCATGTGTGGTTGCCTTGGTTGCCAAAAATAGCAACCAAGAGCCATTCAATTTTTAGATCCAAATTTGGTGGATCTAAAAACCACCATCCACCCTCTCTCTCTCACTCTCCCATGAGCTCCCACCATAGGCCTCTCTAGAGAATTCCATAATTCTCTAGAGAGCTTCCATTGGGTCTATAAAAAGACCCCATGGGTGGCCATTTGCACCCATTCTCTCCCTTGGCAATTACTCTCCATTGGTGCCATTCACGCCACCTCCACTTAGCCACTCACTCCACCTCCACGAGCTCACTACCACCACCATGGAGGACACCATGCTGGGATGCTGGATCAACCCTACCTCTCTCCAAGGGTCGGCCTAAGCTACATTGGCCGCCCCTCATTCTCTTCTCAACCACTCCAAGGCCATCGGGGACCACCACTGAATGCCCTCTACTCTTTTAGCTCTAGATCATGCTTTTCATAAGTTTTACTGCTTTCATTTACTGCTTAGTAGAGTAGTTTCTCTTCTCCCCTAATGATGCATGTGAAATCCCCCCGTCGATTCTTGTATGCAATCGGTTTCTGGTAGCTAGGTTTAATTTAAAGCATTCCTATATAAGCTTTCCTCTAGATTTCCTGTACAAACAACTCTCCCCCAATGAATGAATGAAAAATGCATTTATATATATATCTCTCTTTATGTGTTTGAAATCACCATGAGCTGAATGATTATTTTATTTGTGTGATTTAAGTGCATGTTCTTTAACCGCCTATATATTGCGCACCAAAATACTAAATTGAGCAGCTTTAAGATCGATTTCAAAAAAAGAAACACGCCTCCCAAAGACGAACGACCGGGACTCAAGTCTCGTTATTTTACAAAACAATATTTTTGACGAACGTTTTTGTCCGACTATACTATGATTTTCGACGACTTTCAAATGCGCGAAAATGGCTTTCTGTCAACCACTCAAAAGAAAAAGAAAAGAACACTCCAAGAATTTATTTCGGATGTTAGATGTACATTTTCTTGTGGGGTGATGTGTTAAGGATGTGGGTCTAGCAATCATACACCACGCCAATTTTTTTCAATTTTTACAATTTTTTTATTTTTTTTCACGCAAGCAAACAATCGTGAGAGAAGAATTACTCACTATCAGTCCTTGTTGCGCCTACTCCCTTGTTACCGTCATGGGATGCGTCGCTTCGCCATCCACGCGTCGAATTCCTGCAAGGATCAAGTAAAAAGGAAAATAGGGCATTAGACGATGTGAGAATGAACGTGGAATGGAGGTGACAAAACAAATCTGTTGCCTCCCCAGCAACGGTGTCAAAAACTGACGTGCGCTTGTGCGTGTGTGTTAAGAAGTGTCGTTATAGTCGCACTTGCAACGCTGATTTTAAAGTAAATAAATGAAGGTGAGTCAGAGTGTCGGTCTCAGGGAGGCATGAAAATCGCATTTTTCTTATCACTTGTCACGGAAAGCGAGGAGTTTTGCTTGCGGAGGTGCGATTTGAAAAGTGAGAGAGAGATAGAGAGAGACAGTTAAGGTTAGAGTGTTTCTTGCTTGATCATGCAACTTAAACAGAAATTAAAGTAAACAACTGAATAGAAAATAACTTCATTAATCATTCACTTTTAGTTCATAGCTTACAACATTAAATACATGCTCAAACAAATGTAATGGAAAGCTTAAAAGAGAGAGAGAGGAGGGAGAGTGACGAGGCAGCCACGGTGGTGGAGGAGGCTCCGTCGGTGGCTCGTCGTCTCTGGCGATTACAAGAGGGCCTAAAGCTAGCTAAGAGAGGGGTGGAGTAGTTGCAAGGGAAGTGAATTCCTTGAATGAGTGGTTGGTGGGCGTTTAAATAGGGTTAAGGGCTTTCTAAAAGAAGAAGGGGCTTTAGCGACGTTCGGGAAGTCGCTAAAACCACTCCAAAAGCGTCGTTGAAGCCCTCCAGCCTGCCGGTCAACCACCCGCGACGTTCTTCTCTGCGCTCGATCCACGGCTGCTGCGTGAGAGCCATCCGATTGAAGATCGGATGGCTAAAATCTCTCCTTGGATGCGCTTAGATCGTGCCTCGGGTGCTCGTGTGCGCAGGCGTCATCACCCGACGTGTGCGTGTGCGTGGTCGCTCGCGATCTGTGGGCGCACCGCGTGGCGCGATCTCGACCACCCGCTGCTGATCGGGCGGCCAAATTTTGCCACACACTTCCTTCGTCTTCAATTTGCGCACCGCACGGCTCGAACCCGCGTTGCGTGCGTGCGGGCGTGCGCACTAACCATTGCGCCACGGCTACGCTTTGTCGCGGCGACTACGCGGTTCTCAACCATCCGATCGAAGATCGAAGATCGAGATTTGATCTCAGCTGATGGTTGAAGTGGCGAGCAGTGGAGCGAGGGTGACGTCGCGCAATGAGGGCCGTTGATCACCAGATCAATGGTCAGAACTTCTTGGGCCCATTGTAGGAGCTTCGGATGTCGGATTTGAATGATCTTGAGTTCGTTGGACTCCATTCATCGTTCTGAATCCATCCGTGTAGTTTGATTTCTCATCTGAGGCCTGCTTTGACAAGTGCTTACACAAATGGCCATTAATACAGTTTTATATGCGATCTTGGTACATGATGCATGCAATGCTCCCATTCTACTTATGTTGTGCCTTTTATTCTTAAGATGGACCCTATTTAACATAATTATCACCCCCTTGTGCAGTGTTATCAACAAGCACCGAGGAGATGATATGTTGTTACGCATCTTTGAGGGGAATTTCCCGCCTCTCCGCGCCGGGAACTTGTCCAAATCAAGTTGTGTTGATCAGCTGCACTTAATCTGGGTGACTTTTTCAGAACATTAAATGCTTTTGCATGATTTGGATATTTATGCGCACTGAACCAGACTGTGTGTGAATTTGGGGTGCTTAGGTTACCGAATCCCGCAAACCGAAGGTCAGTTAAGGAGGCCGAATATTTCCTAAGCCTTAGACCTAATACTTAAGCTTCGCATTTTCCCCAACCTCTTGAGGATTATCCAGATTTTAGTGGATACGTGAATTTTAAGCTAAAGAACCTAGCCCAACAAGCCTAAGACCAACGTTCCCGCAAATCTCTTGTTATGTCCCCTTAGCACTTTTCTCTTTTTCTCTTTTCTTGATCTGGTCTAGAACTTCAGTTAATCCCTTAATCTCTTACTAATGACTACCTCTTTTTCTTTTTCATTTTATGCTCCTTTTTGTCATTTTTGCCCTTTTTCTCCTCCTTATAATTATGTGGCTCACAAAATTTCCTCCCTCCCCCTATTTTTTGTTCTTTTTCATAATTTTTCAACTTTTTTTAATTTTTGACATATGTGAATTTTTTTTGTGAGAATCCTTCTGACTTTTTCTTGGTTCTATATGTATGAACTTTGTCACCCCCCATGCCTAAGTTTTGCAATGTCCTCATTGTAAATGAAGGGTGTGAAATAGTGTCGAGGTCAAGGACTTAGAACAGGATACATCAGGTGGGTGAATGAGTCAGAAATGACAGATGCGGACAATTTCAAGCTCTAGTACGTGTACCAGAGGTGGGATCAACTGTCTAATGCTAAACTCAAGGTGTAATGGACGTGGAGTACGAACGGATAATCAGACGGGTCTCTATTTTTGGGATGACGGGTTGCCTCCCGTTAAGTGCTAAATTTAATGCCTTCAGCCGAGCAGAAAATGGGGTGAAGAGGGAGTGGTCAAATCAGTGGAATTTTGTAAAACAAGCACCTTGATTAAGAGCCTGGTTGGTCCAACCAGGTGCTTGTTAAGATCAGTAGGCTAATGATGCAGCCCAAACCCAATAAGTCTGGTGGGTTGATAGATGTAGATCAACAGGTGCAGAACCCACCATATGTAATGAAGTTCTAATGGATATGGAAGTGAAAACTCAGGTTTAGGTTGAGTCGAATCAGCCACGTTAGAGTAGGGTTTCGAAAAATAATTAATGTAAGGTGTGGAATCCCTACAGGGGTGATCAAAGAATGATGGCTCCTGTTTTTCGGTCTGATCAATACCCGATACCTGATATAGATATGGAGTTGAATCATCTGCAAACGGCTCAGTGAGAGGTGAATCGGAATAGAAATTGAGTCCGGTTGCGGGTCGAGGTAGAGAACAGGTTTTGATTGGTTATATATATGTGGAGCAGGTGGCTTCAAAGAGAATTGGCTTGTTATAATTAGGAAGCATATTTTCTCCGATGTTATGGTCAGATTCGAATTCGTCGGAGAGTTTACGAAAATCAAAATTTGAATGGGATTCAAGATCATGAGTTCCACCATAGAGTAAATCATATTCTGTATATTCAGCAGCCTGACCGGGGTCTAGCCTAGATGTCAATTCTGAGCTTAAAGAGGTGTCCCTATCTGGTAGAGGCTCAAGTTCTAAGCTAGTAGGGCAGACCCAATTGAAACCCCACTCGTCCAACTCCTCGATTTCTGTATCATAAATTGGCATGACTTCCGAAAAATCGATTAGTTCCTCTGAGGATGTTGGCGAGAGATATTCATCAAATAGAGGCCCAAACTCATATTCTTCATTGAAAGATTGATCATCCTCATATGTGGCCTTGAAATTTTCAAAATAGGTTTCAGATCTAGATTCTGGGCTTAGGATGTGGGTTGAATTACTAGAATCTAGGTCTGAATAACCTTCGTGGGTCACCTTATCAGAATAAGGGGCGGAATTTACACCCTTGAGAGGTTTAGTTATACTCTCATTATTGCAGGAGTTTTGTGATTCTAAGCCTGGTGATTCATTGTCTAGAGTGGGCTCACCAGTGTGTTTTCCTGCATTTGGAGCTTCCCAACCTTCTTCAATGTCAGGCACATTGTACTCCATCTGGGTTGGGAATCCACAACCATTTTGTGCCTCAAACCCGAGTTCAGATTGATCCTCGATGTTGTCCCAAGATGGTTCATCTTCTGTTTGTGGTATATACGGGTACTTCTGGTCAATAATTTGTTTTACTAATCTCATTATCTCTTCCCGTTTTTCAAGACTATCTTGGTGTTGATTCCAAAGTCGAGGATTTGTCATACATTAGAGATATTCAAGATTGTGCAATTTTTCTATCTCAATGTACCCAGTGATGAACAAGTCATGGGTTGATCCTTTTGTGGTTTCTGCCAATAATACTTGGGCATAAGTTATGATAAAGGTTGACGTTGTTGGGACATCAACCTCAATGTTTCCTATTGGTGTTGAGGTTTCTTCTTTTTCATAGAATTTTAGGACATCCTCAATCATTCTATCTCTCATGGATCTCCGATATTCAGGTTTCTTGAATGGTAGTCCTAAGTGGTTTGGCTGCATATTTGGATCAGGTGGTGGAATCAAGATGTAGAATCGGAGTTTGAATCAAGATGTAGAATCAAGTTATGAAGCGATTAGATCAGAATAACGAGTCCCACTGAAAATGTGTGTGTGTGCTATGAAGAGAAAAGATGGAGGACTGGAGGTGTTTTTTGACCCAATCAAGACACCCAAAGACGTTTGGATGACTATGGAGGTTCGGGGCGGATGGTACCCCTGGATCAGAAGATCGTCCACCTGATAATTACCTGGGCAGCTAGAGAGGGAGAGTCCCGCAAAGACCCTACACGGTAGAGCATCCCCAAGGGTTATAGGGTTTCCCCTACCCGACCTCTCTTGTCACTGAGATTCCAGGTAGACCAGAATGGGGACCTTGACCTCTTAAGTCTACCACTTTTATTTCAAAGGTGCTTTAGGGTTCTCACTTGAACTTTAGATAGTTTGATGTTGTGACCTAATTTAGAGGTTGGTTGACCCAAGGGGTCAACTTCACCTGACCTGTCCTATAGATGGCAGAATGATTCTAGGCTTGGAGCCTAGTGATCACCCTGATTTAACTCCCAGGTTATTAGGTCCAAGGTTTTAAGATTCAAGTGATTTTAGAGCTCAATTTTTCTTAGGGTTTGTCTTGTTTAGATCTCTTCAATCAAGGGCTTGGGTAGCACACTGATGCGGGAGGGTTCATTTCCTTTTATGCAGGCATGTGTGACTAACACTCCAAGATCCTAGTGTAGAAACCCTAATTTGGTTCTATTTCCAATCCTCTTTTTCAGAAAAATTCTCTTTGGACTTAAAAGCAAGAAGTGTGTTGTCTGTAGAGATTAAGCATGATTTCTATTAGGCACATGAATTTGTGGGATAGAATCTAAAAAAATCGCTCCAACTTCAAGAAGATTTGAAAAATTTTCGCAAAATCAGGAAACGTTTGCCTTAAAGATGGTGATTACTATAGAAGAAGGCAATTGATTCCTAAATTAATTTCTTCCTTTTGTCTTTTAAATCTTAGGGGATGGTTTAGGGAAGAAAAGAAATTACTTGCCCTGGAGTGGTTGACTTGCGGGAGGGATTTTCTTGTGAAATACCTGCAAGATCACAACAAAGCAAAGTAGGGCAAGTTAGTGTTCAATATGATAAAAATGAATGTAGAGACTAGTGATAAATTATGCATTGATCCCCGGCAATGGCGCCAAAATGTTGACGTAATCTTGATCGTGTTTTAACAGTTAGTTACGTTGTAGTATAGGTGATCAAGCGTTGTCAACAAATAAAAGTTTTATTACATGAAAACCTAAGCATCCGAGGTCGAACACAGGGAGAAATTGGAATTTATTACTAATCTCAAGAATGTAATTGAACACTTGATGGTTTCGGTTTGGATTTGATGACCGGGTTTTGGTTTTGTTATAACGTTGTAGTAAAGCCGGTTATTACCAACATTTCAAATATAAATTTTTTACTCGGAAAATAAAAGAGTTCCCGAGGTCGAACTCAGGGAGCAAGTCGTATTCTAGAGATATACATGTTTCTTTTACAAAATAAAGAAAGAGAGAGGGAAAGAATTTGTTGTTCGTTTCGTTTTCTCCTCGTGATGTTCTTCTTTCTTTCTTTTCTTCAGATCTCCTTCTTCTTCTTTGTTCTGCAGAGGAGATGTTCCTCCTTCTTTCTTCAGATCTCCTTCTTCTTCGTCCTTGGTTTCTGTCTTGGTCTCTCTTCTTCTTTTTCTGCAATTGTGGTGACCCTTTCTCTTTTCCCTTTTCTTCTTTTCTTCCTTATGGCTGCAGAGCTTCTACCTTCAGCTACTAAGTCTTCCTTTCTTCTTCTTCTGCTTTGGCCGTTGCTCTTCTTTTCTTTCTTTCTTCAGCCTGCCTTCTTTCCTGCTCTGGCTGCTGACCTTCCGTCGTCTGACCCGGTGCTTCGACGACTTAACTATGCATTTGCTACAGTGCAGCTCCTTCTTCTGCCGCGGGTCTTCTTCTTCGCCTGCGCCTGCACACTTCAGAGTTTTTCGTCAGAAGCAAAACCTACTCTACCCTCCCCCCCCCGCGTCTCTCTTTCTCTCTGAAACCACTCTTCGGAAAGCTCTCCCAGAGCTACCGGGTAACCGGGTTCGGATCAGGCCCGGGTCCAGGCCCACCGGCGTGCGTGGTGGGCGAGGAGTGCAGGTCAGTCGAGTCGGGTCGGGTCGGTTCTGGTCAGGTCCGCGGGGCGTGAGCGCGGACGAGACCGGGTAACCGGGCGGGTGAAGGGGACCTCACCCCGTGTACTGAGGCAGTAAGGCTACTGCACTTTTGCATCTTATGTCGCTGCGGCTCTTCAGGCGTTTCCGAGGTGGGACTAAACGGCCCACCTCAATCGCGCGCCCGCAGCGGGGAATTCAGCAGGAGATGGCGGCGTCACGCGAAGCTTTCTGGCTTAGCTGCGAACCTGGTGTTTTGCCAAAACTCCTCGCAAGGCCTGGGAGTGAATCTGGGCTTGGCGCTGAGCGTGGCGCGCCTGTAGCTGCAGGCGGAAGCAGTTCCTCCTGCGCGTCAATGGCGGCGGAGGTCGGGTGGCCTGTTCACAAGAAAACGGCCTCTCGGCCTAATCAGAGAGTGCCAGGAGCTTCGCCAGGGTGCGGCGAGGCTCGTGTGGGTGGTGGCGAGGCGCGGGGCGGCGTGCGAGGGCTGCCCTAGGTCGGACTGTGGGTCGGAGGATGGGTCTGTTCGGTGGAGTTGCAGAGGGTGATGTGGGGGATGTGGTAGGGCGGAGATTGATCAGGGTGAGGAGGCGGAGGTCCTGCGGTGGTTGGCGAGCCGTGTGGGTCGCTGAGGTGTTGGGAGCGGCTCGCCGGAGGGTGGTCGGAGACGAAGGGGGTGAAGGTGGTCAGGGTCGGTCGAGGGCTTAAGTGAATAAATTGAAAGCGGGGAAAGAAAGAGGAGAAGAAGGGGAGTAGCTCTAGCTTACTTGCAGGGACGAAAGGGGAGGAACAGGGCGACAGTCGTATCGACTGTCGCCGGAGAAGACGATGCTCAGGGAAAGGGGCGGCGGCGAGCAGAGAGCTGGAGAGGCGCCAGCTGGGTGCGGCGTGGCGCGGGAAGAGCAGGGGAGGAAGTCTCTGCTGCTGGTATTGCGGCAGAGCGAAGAGGTGGAGGGGGAGGAAACCGCCGGAGCTGGTGAGCGTCTGCCGGAGGAAGAAGAGAAGAAAGTTGGGGATTTTCTCCGTCAGATCCAGGCTGCCCTGGTCGGTGGAGCAGCGGGGGGTATTTATAGGGATCAAACAGGGAGGAAGGCGGAGGGAGACGACGTGTCTCCCTCGCCGGAGGATGGTCGGAAACAAGAACCCATACCGTCCGTGCGTTCGCACGGCCGGTATGGTGGGCTACAACGACCAGGGGGGTGTCCCTCCGACGGCTGACGACGCAGGGCACCCCCGGTTTACTTGCTAGGTCCCCCACCTCACCCTACGCGGCGCCATGCTCCGCGCAAGGTCGCCGGAGCATGGTGCTGGCAAGTTTTTGCAGGAGGGACCTGATTGCAAAGAACGAAGGAGAGTTAGGGGCCACAATGCGAGGGTTCAAAAGTTGAGGACCAAAGAGTAAATATATGAGGACCAAAGTGTAAAGTCGGTCAAGGAGGTTTCTTCTTAGGCTCAAGTTTTTATACATGACTAATTAGGACCTAAGGAATCTGATGGTGAATTTCATTTTCATATTAAACCTTGTTTGACCGGTCAATTTGCGCAAAAACCCAAATTAAGTTATTAATTGGGCATGGTTCTCAATGTAGGTCAAAATGGGTTCTAAAGGCCAAATTGAAGGTTCTAAACCCTAGAGATTATTTTTCTATGAATTTTAGAGGGTTTATTCTATTTTTACTTTGCCTCGAACCTTGTGAATTGAAGTGGGTTGTTTTAGGGTTACAGATTTATCATTTAGTTTCTTGGAATTGCTGTAGCCCTTGCTAGATCATTTCATCCCACTTTTATTCTTATTAAGCTGCTTTGACCTATGTTTGGGCCCTGAATTACCCTGTATGCAGATTATACTGGTGAAATTGCATTTTTACCCCTTATGACTTGTTTTCTCCTTAAACTCAGAATTCTCTGAGTTAAGCCTTTCCTTGAGTTATGTAGGAGCTTTTATCCTTTGTATTGGGTCAAAATGAGCTAGTTATGGCTCATGATGAGGTTCTCATCATACCCCCATGCCTAGCTTTTGCTAGTCCCTTAGCAAAAACTTAAGGTTTCAACCCTTGTTCTAGACCATGAAGTTTTTTATAGTTTTAGATAAGTGCCTTTTTTATTTGAGCATAGATTAGGTTAGAATGCTGACCATAGGCCTAAAAGGTACTCTAGTACCAATCAAGATCCAAATCTGTCTAGCCTTAGCCTCAGTCTTTTAGCAAAGGTTTTTAAGGCCCACAAGAACTAACCTAAGGTTTATTGGACTTCGTGGTTAAAGCACCCGTGCTTGAAATGATTTTAGCCCTGGCTCAGTTCGCAGTGCGTTTTGTAAGAGAGAGATAGAAAGTTTTTCTGTTTGGAGAGTTTTCTCTCTCTTTTTCTTTTTAGTTCTAGCCTAGGATTGGCTTTTCAACACGGTCTGTATCAGATTCCTTGCTCCCATCATCAATCCCCAAGGGTTCCTGGCGATCGATGCTTCGAGATAGCACCGCCCATGGCAACCCCCAGAACCCTGGCTATTGAGATTTCGAGATAATCCCATCCATGGTATTCCGTGGCTGAATCCAGACCCTGGCAATTGACACTTCGAGATAATGCCATCCATGGAATCTGAACCAGCAGAGTGCTTACATGCCCCCAGTAGGATATGTAAATATCCTAAGAGACAAGCACCGAGGAGATGATATTTTGTTACGCATCTTCAAGGGGATTTCCCGCCTCTCTGCGCTGGGAACTCGTCCAAATCAACTTGTGTTGATCGGCCGCTCCTATTCTAGGTGTTCTTTTCAGATTTTTGCGACGCTTCTGCGTGATTCTGATTTTTACGCTTACTGAACCAGGCTGTGTGTGAGATTAGGGTGCTTAGGTTACTGAGTCCCGTAAACCAAAAATTAGTTAACGAGGCCGAATACTCCCTAAGCCTTAGACCTAATACTTCAGCTTTTCATTTTCCTCAACCTCTTGAGGAGTGTCCAGATCTTAATGGGTACTAAGAGTCTATTCAAGAATGCCTAAGGTTTGCATTCTTTACTAATCTTATTGTGCACTTTTCTTGAATGAGGTCTAGAACTTAGGTTAATTCCTTAGTTCCTTACTAATGACTATCACTTTTTCTCATATTTTTGTGCTCCTTTTTCCTTTTGTTTCTTTTCTCCTTCGCAAAATTTTCTTCTCTTTTCCTCTTATTCTTTTTCGAATTTTTTTTTTTTTTTTTTTTTTTTATTTTTGGCATATGTGAATTTTTTGTTTGAAACCTTTTCTTACAAGTTTTGCACTTTCATACGCCCCCATGCCTAAGATTTGCAATGCCCTCATTGTAACCTAGGGGGTCTTAGTTCATTCCTTAAGACAGAAATTTGGATGAGTGAATGGGTCGGGTTGAATTTTTGCGGACGATTTCAAATCCCAGATGCAAACATCTGAGTTGGGGTCGGCTGTCTACAAGGGTGAACTTCGAGTGCTGAAAAGTGTCAGAACAAGTTTCAGGTTTTCAAAGAGAATGACGGGCTGCCTCCCGTTAAGCGCTGAGTTTTACGCCATCGGCTGGGCGCAATAAGCTCAAGGGGAAAGGAGGGTATAAGATGCCTCAGCCAAATTAGTAGAAGTTACATCAATGAACGGCTTGAGTCTCTGACCGTTCACGATGAAAGGTTCAGAATCGTGGCTGAGTGGACTGATTTCGATTGCTCCATTTCCAAAAACCTGTCGGACCAAATATGGTCCGACCCACTTAGATCTCAGTTTTCCTGGGAAGAGTTTGAGTCGGGCATCAAAGAGTAGGACCTTTTGACCAGGATGAAAGATCTTTCTCGAGATGTGTTTGTCGTGGAAGGCTTTAACCCGCTCCTTGTAGATTTGCGAGTTCTCGTACGCGTCTATGCGTAATTCATCGATCTCGCTGATTTGGAGTTTTCTGTGGGTCCCAGCCTTGGAAAGATCCAGATTACAGTTCCGTACTGCCCAATAGGCTTTATGCTCCAGTTCGACGGGAAGGTGGCATGCCTTTCCGTACACCAATCTAAAGGGAGACATGCCCAATTGGGTCTTGTGGGCGGTCCTATAGGCCCACAATGCTTCCGGAAGTCGGGACGACCAGTCCTTCCTGTCAGGTCGAACAGTGACTTGCAGGATTTTCTTGATCTCCCGATTAGACAGCTCAGCTAGACCATTAGTTTGGGGGTGGTAAGGAGTAGAGATTCGGTGAGACACCCTGTTTGCACCTCAAAACACGCCTATAAGAACGCCTTCTTATGCTATTTTCTAGCATTAACTATGTATATTATAATCCTGTAGTTGCATTTGTAAAAACGCTTGCATGCATGCATTTAATTGAGAGGAGAAGAGAATGGAATAAATGGCTTGCATTTTTACATTTTTCTTCAAGTGTCTCTTTGCAAAAGTCCCCTCTCCATATTTTATTTTCATCTTTCTTTCTTCTTCCCACGGTTTTTCTTCTTCCCGCGGCTGAATTTCGTCCACGCCATGCGCCTTCCCGCAGCCGCATGCAGCACTCCCGCCTCTCCCTGCTGTCCTTCCCGCGCCTCTCCCTGCAGCAGCCACTCTCCAACGCCTCTCCCTGCTGCTGCCATGCCTCCCCGCCATGCTCTCCTCCTCTATAAAGCCGCAGCTCTTCCTCGCGACGAAGGGAGGGGGAACATTGCTGCAATACGCAGCTGCGGCGAGCTGCTGCAAAACGCCACCCTGCAGTCCACCACCTTCCTCTCCACCGTTCTCCCCTCCCATACGTCGGCCCTCCGTCGAGGAGGCACCCGACGAGCAGGAGAACCCACTGTGGTGCACACCACCACAGTGGGAGCACCACCGCCCAGCTCTTCAACGAGCCGGTGGGCGTGGTGTGTTCTTTTCTCTTCGTTTGCATCTCCACGCCATTGCTGCCGCTTCAAGGTCCGAAGCTTGAAGCAGCAGCAGCAGCAGCAGCCCAGCGGCGACAGCAGCAGCAGCAGCACCCCCGCCTCCTCCGCGACCTTCCCCGCAGGCGCGCAACCCTCCGCGCGCGCCTGCAGGCCCGTTCCCCGCCTCCGTCTCCGTTCTGTCCACGCCGCAGTTGCAGCCGCAGCAGGCCGCTGCGAGCACTGCAGCGGCCAGGCCTCCTCGCGCCGACCCCCGCGAACCTCTGCAACCCTCCGCGACCGACTGCAGACTCCCCGCCGCCCTCTCCGAGCACGCCATCACCCGCTCTCCTTCCTCGCACCCGGCCTGCAGACGCCTCACCTTCTCCACGCGAAGACGCGCCTGCATCCGCGACCATCAGACGTCGGCAGCCATCTGCAGACGACTCGACCTCCAGACGTCGGGCGCCGCCTGCAGACGACGCGGCTCCAAGACGTCTGCCGCCATCCACAGACGTCTTAACTCACGCCATCACCAGCTCTCTCGCCCGCTCTCTCTTTGCTGATCTCTCCCGCGCGCGTCCGCCCTCTCTGCCGCCCGCTCCCTCTCTCTCACGAATTCTCTATCTCTCTCTCTCTCTCTCTCTCTTTTTTTTCACTTACAGCAACACACACACACCCATTCACCGACACACACACTCACACACTAATAGTAACTTATATACATATATATATATATATATATATATACAAATACATATATCTATATATATATATACTTATATATACATAGTATATCTATATAGTTATGTATACATACATATAATATAATATATATATGCATATACATATATAATATATATATATATATATATATATATATATACACATACTCATATACATATATATATATATACATATCTATATACTTATACATATACACATATATATATACATATATATCTAGATACATATATACTTATATACATATATATATATATATCTATATAGTATTATATATATATACTTATACATATACACATATATATATACATATATATCTAGATACATATATACTTATATACATATATATATATATATCTATATAGTATTATATATATATACTTATATACATATATACATAGCTATATACATATATACATACATATATATATATATATATATATATATCTATATATATCTATACATATATACTTATACATTTATATACATACATATGTACATATATTTTCACGTTATTTATTATACGCTGTATCGCGGGGATATCTGCACCAGTTGCTGATATTCCCTGATACACGCGTACAAAAAAAGCGTGTTCCCATACATCATCCATCCTCCATCCACACTCCACGCGGCACCTAGTCGTGTTGGTTGCGTCTCTCTAGATGTCGGCTGACTCGACATAGTGCTACACTCCATCGTCACCTCCACCCCCACCCCTTTATATGTATATATATCTATAGCTACTATATTTACTTTCTATCTGATAGCTTCCTTAGTAAAAAGATAAAAAAAAGGTATAAAAGTAAAAAGATAATCTTTGATTTGCAGGTACCCCCGTCTTGCAAGTAGCAAGACGTGTTTTGAAACTCTGTTTTGGCTAAAAGCCAAGGACACAATTTTGAGGGTGTGCCTCAAGAACAAGGATTACCAGAAAAAACCTAAATAAGAAAAATACCAAAAAACAGAATAAACGAACGGAAGAGACGCGTTTTAAGGAAAACGTAGAAACTCGACTTGAACCCCACTTCCCTGAGTTCGACCCTGGGCTTAAAAGTGACAAGATAAAATCAATTAGGCCAGGTTAAAAATTTTGTAAAGAGATGGTTAGGTCTGAATTAGGTTAACCACTATACACATTTCAACGATAAAAATATCATATTAACAACCTATCCAGGCCGACCATCATAACTTTTCTGGCGCCGTTGCCGGGGAGGTGCGCTTTCGAGTAAGTTTCTATCCAATTCCTTTAAATTTGTCTCTTCTCTCTTCACGGGTATTATTGTTTTTGGTGTGCAGGTGAACCTGGTGGAAGGAGAAGAAGGCTGACAAAGTCGAGGACGTGAGCAGATCCAAGGCGGGAACGAGAGCGTGAAGACGCCGACATCACATTGGAACTTCGCACACGTTGCCGAACAAGTAGGTTTTCTTTTCTCATCAAATTAGGGTTAACTTGCCACCACACAAAAAAAAAAAAAAATTTTTAAAACTAAAAATTAGAAAAACTTCTTGGGATTTCTTGAGGGCAAGTGGATTAAAATTCACTTGATTGATTGGTTGTCTTCACTCCCACTGCCCCGGGATTTCCTGCCTTACTTCGCATAGCGAAAATCCGAGAATCTTCATTCTTAGATTTTTCGCCGTGGGAAGTATTCTTTGAGGCAAAGAAAAAGATTGCTTGTATCCCTCTTTTGCCTCACTTATCTTTAATTCAGGATCACATTTTTTGGTGGGGAGACTTGGAATTGAGTTGATTCCAACCCCACCACGACTTTTCAAACTTGCCTGTGATTCAATCCTGAATACTTCAACCCCAACAATTTTACTTTCTTTATCTGTTGGTTGAAGCCTTGTGTGTGGATATCTTTCTGGTGATTGGGAGCACTTGAATTGAAGTGTTTTGGCTCCCTTTCACATTGATATAAAATTGATTCGCGCATCCACACATAGAAATCTCCATTTAGGGTAGCCCATTGCATTTTAGCATGCATTAACTAACTGATAATTGAAGAAGGGTTTCTTGGGCTTTAGAAAGAAAACCTATATTCTTGCAAAACCCGGAGATTGGTTGAATTGGTAATTCAGCAAAACCCTAAAATTCATACTACTTAAGGCTGAACTCTAAAAATCATTCGCCAATAAAAACTTCAATTCGGGGAGATTTCCCTGTTGCATGCTTGTTCTTACACACTCTTAAAATCAATCACTTGGGCATTACCCGTAAACAACGCCCTTCACATTCCAAAAGCACTTGACCCTAAGCCTCTAATTAAAACTGGTAGTAACTTGACCCTTTTAAGGATTGGAGGTCTAACTACCTATGTGTAGCGGCTACGTGCTGGTGAGAGTTCCCGCGTGCTATCGGGTGTCTAAGACTGGGGCAAACGGCCTTTCAATCTGGCCCGGTGGTTCCGCGGTGCTCGCATTCGGTTCCGTAGTTCGTGATAGTAGGTAACTTAGATCTTTAGGTCTAAGGGCACACTGTAGAGGTTAGGAACTTGACTGTATTGATTTGTAATCAAGTGTACCTTTGCGGCGTCATTTCTCTCATCCCTTTTCCCTTCTCATCTCCCCAATTCTTCCTGCGGTAGTGCATGTTTGGGAGGAGGTCACAAAACCCTGAATTGCTTGTATTGACTGATAAATCTAGAAAAAGAGCCGAATCATCCTCCTCCTCCACAAACATGGCACACACCTCCGCCTCACCACTTCGTCACAATTTCAATTCTTTCAACACCAGGCTTATCCCTGGAAACCCTGTAAGACCTTCCTTATCGAGTGTCGCGCCAAGCGACTCGGTAAGTCATGTGGAACTGGCTTCTGCGAGCCAGTATTTCAACATGGAGGACCAAGCCTCCGTGTACTCGGACACATATGCGGACACGTCTTCTGGCATAGAAGATGCCTGCACCCTGGGGAATAACCCGTTTTCTGCCACGTATAACCCAGGGTGGCACAATCATCCCAATTTTGCATGGTCCAACAACCCGCAGCGTCGAAACCCCGCTGGTGGACCAATGCGATCGTCCGCACCCGTCATCCCAAGGGCCCAGTCTAATCCTATGGCAACTCTGCCATCAGGCCCTTGTGTACAGAAAACCAAACACGCATCAAAACCTCTTGATAAATTGATGCGAATGATGACGGAAATGTCAAAGCGCCATAAAGAAAACATGACCTCTCTTCAGCATTTGGCGCAGCAGAATGCTGAGATCAGTCAACTAAGCATGGTGACTCGATCTCAGGGCACTTTTCCCGCCCAACCTGTTCCAAACCCGCAAAACTTTGTACCCTGTGGTCCGCAACCACAGGTACAACCTTCTCAGGAACAGGTTCATCAAATTCTGCAAGCTCCGAGTATTCCTTCGGGATTTCAGGTTAATCCCACTGCAGCACCGCACTCTTATGATGATAGTGATCACATCAAGGATGACACGTCTGACGAGGACGTGACTGTCAGTACGTGTATCGAACTAATTGGAGCCGATTCAGACTGCTGCAAATTACCTGACGACTGCCTGACCAACACAAACTGTGACGTTCCCCAATCCCTCCCTATTCCTGTACCTTCTCCTGACCAGACTTCTGACGAGGTTTTCTCCGCTTCCCATACCTCATGGTCTGAGTCATTGCCGGGCTGCTCACCGCCGGTCCACACTATGGAAGACCGGATTGCCCTTTCTTTCCCGCTAAATCAGGCGGATTTGCAAATCCACACTGGGACCTTGAGCCCACATCTTACTCACCGGGGCTATTCCCTTTTGGATCCATCTATCCAAAAAGCCCCCCTTCTTGGCCAATCTAAGGGCCAACTTCCTCTTCCTGATCTGTTTTCTGATCCGCCTGGGACACTCTCGTCCCAGAAAACGCCAAATCTCTCACCATCCACCATTACTTTTCACGCCTCTATCGCGATTACTTCGCTTTTCTCTTCACCACCCACCATCCACCCACCCTTCCACCCTGATTTATACCCTAAACCTCAGCTCCTGTTACCCGATCTGTCGTCCGTTCTCTGCCTTTCCTTGCATGCATATGAGGACATAGCATTGTTTGGCATGGGGGGGTGGATAGGCATCCATAGGATCCGAGTATTTTATGGTATCAGACAATTACCACCTATTTATAAATATGCAAGAAAAAGAAAAAAGAAAAGAAAAAAAAAAAATATATATATATATATATATTAGTAATAAATGGTGTTTAGTAATGATCTAAAAGCTGAAACAAAAATACAATAAGTGTTTATGGATATTCAACCTCTGTTTTGAAGAATTTCCAGGCCACAGAAGCTTGATTCGCTCAGGCTCGGCTTAATTCACTTAAAGCATTGACGAAATAGATCAAAATCTCTCCTAACTAAGAACGTTTCTTGTACCTGAGACACCAGTACAGGATTCGTTGGTTTGCTTTTTCTTGAGAGCTTAAGTAAACTTGGTTCACACTACACATATCAGAAAAGATCAGGTGAACATAAGATCCAACCCTAGTGTTCATTAGGAAAGGTGGAGTCCTTACCTGTGCGTGCAGGTAGACTTTTTATCCCAAGCTTTAGTCTTGTGTTTAGGAGTGGCTCTTTCCACCAAAAAGAAACTCTCCCACCAAAAAGAAAAAAAAAAAAAAAAAAAGAGTTGAAAAAAAAAAAAAAAAAAAAAAAGAAGAAAGAAAAAAAATCAAAAATGGGAGTTGAGTTTTCCGTAATCATCTTAAGGGTCAATCCGAAAACACGAGCTGAAATTGGGACCAACCTGTACTTAAAAATTCGTGAAACCCTAGGAGTGAGTCTTAAGGTTCATCTGGTTAGTCTTGATCCATCACTATGCACAAACCATAACCTCTTGAGCTCTCGAGTACGGCAAAACCTCCTGGGTCCTGGAAATCGTACTTAAGGTTCAAATATCAAGAGTCCTGGTTAGTTGAGAGATGATCTTTGTCATGTAAGACTTAAAGTACTGGTAATCTTCTCTACAATTGGTTCTCACAATATCCGATAATAAACACACCGATATCATCTCAGAAGAAAATCTTCAGCTTAAGATCATTTCTAAATACGGTTTTGCTAGGGACTAGCAAAAGATAGGCATGGGGGTATATGTTTGCACCTCAAAACACGCCTATAAGAACGCCTTCTTATGCTATTTTCTAGCATTAACTATGTATATTATAATCCTGTAGTTGCATTTGTAAAAACGCTTGCATGCATGCATTTAATTGAGAGGAGAAGAGAATGGAATAAATGGCTTGCATTTTTACATTTTTCTTCAAGTGTCTCTTTGCAAAAGTCCCCTCTCCATATTTTATTTTCATCTTTCTTTCTTCTTCCCACGGTTTTTCTTCTTCCCGCGGCTGAATTTCGTCCACGCCATGCGCCTTCCCGCAGCCGCATGCAGCACTCCCGCCTCTCCCTGCTGTCCTTCCCGCGCCTCTCCCTGCAGCAGCCACTCTCCAACGCCTCTCCCTGCTGCTGCCATGCCTCCCCGCCATGCTCTCCTCCTCTATAAAGCCACAGCTCTTCCTCGCGACGAAGGGAGGGGGAACATTGCTGCAATACGCAGCTGCGGCGAGCTGCTGCAAAACGCCACCCTGCAGTCCACCACCTTCCTCTCCACCGTTCTCCCCTCCCATACGTCGGCCCTCCGTCGAGGAGGCACCCGACGAGCAGGAGAACCCACTGTGGTGCACACCACCACAGTGGGAGCACCACCGCCCAGCTCTTCAACGAGCCGGTGGGCGTGGTGTGTTCTTTTCTCTTCGTTTGCATCTCCACGCCATTGCTGCCGCTTCAAGGTCCGAAGCTTGAAGCAGCAGCAGCAGCAGCAGCCCAGCGGCGACAGCAGCAGCAGCAGCACCCCCGCCTCCTCCGCGACCTTCCCCGCAGGCGCGCAACCCTCCGCGCGCACCTGCAGGCCCGTTCCCCGCCTCCGTCTCCGTTCTGTCCACGCCGCAGTTGCAGCCGCAGCAGGCCGCTGCGCGCACTGCAGCGGCCAGGCCTCCTCGCGCCGACCCCCGCGAACCTCTGCAACCCTCCGCGACCGACTGCAGACTCCCCGCCGCCCTCTCCGAGCACGCCATCACCCGCTCTCCTTCCTCGCACCCGGCCTGCAGACGCCTCACCTTCTCCACGCGAAGACGCGCCTGCATCCGCGACCATCAGACGTCGGCAGCCATCTGCAGACGACTCGACCTCCAGACGTCGGGCGCCGCCTGCAGACGACGCGGCTCCAAGACGTCTGCCGCCATCCACAGACGTCTTAACTCACGCCATCACCAGCTCTCTCGCCCGCTCTCTCTTTGCTGATCTCTCCCGCGCGCGTCCGCCCTCTCTGCCGCCCGCTCCCTCTCTGTCTGCCGCTCTCTCTCTCTCACGAATTCTCTATCTCTCTCTCTCTCTCTCTCTCTCTTTTTTTTCACTTACAGCAACACACACACACCCATTCACCGACACACACACTCACACACTAATAGTAACTTATATACATACATATATATATATATATATATATATACATATACATATATCTATATATATATATACTTATATATACATAGTATATCTATATAGTTATGTATACATACATATAATATAATATATATATGCATATACATATATAATATATATATATATATATATATATATATACACATACTCATATACATATATATATATATACATATCTATATACTTATACATATACACATATATATATACATATATATCTAGATACATATATACTTATATACATATATATATATATATCTATATAGTATTATATATATATACTTATACATATACACATATATATATACATATATATCTAGATACATATATACTTATATACATATATATATATATATCTATATAGTATTATATATATATACTTATATACATATATACATAGCTATATACATATATACATACATATATATATATATATATATATATCTATATATATCTATACATATATACTTATACATTTATATACATACATATGTACATATATTTTCACGTTATTTATTATACGCTGTATCGCGGGGATATCTGCACCAGTTGCTGATATTCCCTGATACACGCGTACAAAAAAAGCGTGGTCCCATACATCATCCATCCTCCTTCCACACTCCACGCGGCACCTAGTCGTGTTGGTTGCGTCTCTCTAGACGTCGGCTGACTCGACATAGTGCTACACTCCATCGTCACCTCCACCCCCACCCCTTTATATGTATATATATCTATAGCTACTATATTTACTTTCTATCTGATAGCTTCCTTAGTAAAAAGATAAAAAAAAGGTATAAAAGTAAAAAGATAATCTTTGATTTGCAGGTACCCCGTCTTGCAAGTAGCAAGGCGTGTTTTGAAACTCTGTTTTGGCTAAAAGCCAAGGACACAATTTTGAGGGTGTGCCTCAAGAACAAGGATTACCAGAAAAAACCTAAATAAGAAAAATACCAAAAAACAGAATAAACGAACGGAAGAGACACGTTTTAAGGAAAACGTAGAAACTCGACTTGAACCCCACTTCCCTGAGTTCGACCCTGGGCTTAAAAGTGACAAGATAAAATCAATTAGGCCAGGTTAAAAATTTTGTAAAGAGATGGTTAGGTCTGAATTAGGTTAACCACTATACACATTTCAACGATAAAAATATCATATTAACAACCTATCCAGGCCGACCATCACACCCCGTATTTGGTCATCAGTGACCTAAACTGAGCATTTGTGAAATGGGTCCCCCCATCAGAGATTATTGCTCGAGGAATCCCGAACCTTGAGAAAATGTGTTGATGAATGAATTTGAGAACGATTTTGTGATCACAGGTTCGGGTCGGTATGGCTTCGATCCATTTGGACACGTAGTCCACAGCCAACAGAATGTATTCGAAACCATCCGAAACAGGAAAGGGGCCCATAAAATCAATCCCCCAAACATCAAAGATTTCGCATACTAGAATCGGTTGCATAGGCATCATGTCGCTATGGCTCATGTTGCCCAAAGTCTGGCAACGACTGCATGCCTTGCAATGACTGTATGCGTCTTTGAACAGTGTGGGCCAGTAAAAGCCGCACTGGAGGACTTTTGATGCGATTTTATGCCCGGCAAAATGGCCACCGCATGCCTGGTCATGGCAGAAAGAGAGGATATTGTTGACTTCCCCTTCCAGGACACATCTCCGGATGATCTGATCGGCACCTATGTGGAAGAGGTACGGGTCTTCCCAAATGTAATACTTGGCATCGGAGCGTAATTTGTCTTTCTTGGCCTTCGGCCAATCGGACGGGGTCTGATGAGATGCCAAGTAATTTACAATATTAGCAAACCATGGAAGGCTAGTACCAATAGTCAGCAGGTGCTCATCGGGAAAATGCTCAGTGATGGGTCCGGAAGGGTCAATTATTTCAGAAGGAAGACGGGACAAGTGATCAGCTACCACGTTTTGTTTTCCCGCTTTATCGCGAATCTCGAGGTCAAATTCTTGCAACAGCAAGATCCATCGGATCAATCGAGGTTTCGCGTCCTTCTTTGCAAGGAGATGCCTCACAGCCGTGTGATCCGAGTATATGATGACATGGGAACCCAGAAGGTATGATCTGAACTTCTCTAGGGCAAATACTACAGCTAGCAGCTCTTTCTCAGTAACCGTATAGTTACGCTGAGCCTCATCGAGTGTTTTGCTGGCGTAGTAAATGACCACAGGTTTTTGTCATTTTTTTGCCCCAAAACCGCTCCTACAGCGAAGTCGGATGCATCACACATGATCTCAAAGGGTTGAGACCAATCAGGGGACTGTAGGATCGAGGCTTGGGTGACTCGGTCACGCAGGATTTCAAATGCTTGAGTGCATTCCTTGGAGATTTCGAAGGGAACATCCTTGGAGAGAAGAGTGGTCAGGGGGCGTGCGATTTTTGAAAAATCAGGGATAAATCGTCGATAAAAACCGACATGCCCTAAAAAGGATCGGATGTCCCTGATCGAGCTAGGCATAGGAAGGTGAGAAATCAGATTAACCTTAGCTCGATCCACTTGGATACCTTTCTCCGAAATTGAGTGTCCCAGGACAATTCCCTCAGGCACCATGAAATGGCTCTTTTCCCAGGAAAGAACCAAATTCACGTCGATGCACCGCCTGAGTATCTGGACCAAGTGTTGGAGGCAATCGTCGAATGATGCTCCGAAAATTGAAAAGTCATCCATGAAGACTTCCAGATAATCACCTACCATATCTGAGAATATGGCAAGCATGCATCGCTGAAAAGTAGCGGGTGCATTGCAAAGACCGAAAGGCATCCTTCGGAAAGCGTATGTTCCGAAGGGGCAGGTGAACGTGGTCTTTTCTTGGTCCTCAGGATGGATTGCCACCTGGTTATAACCGGAGTACCCGTCAAGAAAGCAGAAGAGCCTATTTCCCGCTAGTTTTTCGAGAATTTGATCAATGAAGGGTAGTGGGAAATGATCCTTCTTCGTGGAGGAATTGAGTCGACGGTAATCTATACAGACTCTCCACGAGTTGGCTAATCGGGTAGGAATGATTTCTCCGGTCTCAGTCGTTATAGTGGTGAGTCCTGCCTTCTTGGGCACGACCTGAATTGGGCTCACCCAACGACTATCGGAGATCGGGTAGATGATCCCGGCATCTAACCACTTGATGATCTCCTTTTTCACGACCTCCTGCAGATTGGGGTTTAAGCGTCTCTGCATTTCACGAGAAGGTCGTGTGCCCTCTTCTGAATAGATATGATGAGTACAATAAGAGGGACTTATTCCAGTCAAATCATCGAGAGTCCATCCGATGGCTCTTCGATGTTGCTGGAGGACAACAATCAGACTGGCTTCCTGTTCAGGACTGAGGTTGGAATTGATGATCACAGGAAGGGTCTGATTAGAACCCAAAAAGATGTATTTTAAGTGAGCAGGAAGGGGTTTCAGTTCGAGGATGGGGTTTTCAGCAGCAGCGGGTGGTTCAGTATAGATGTGAGGTTCAAGGGTGGGAGTTACTGGATTGTTCACATCTGGGTTTGACTCCTCTGTTTGCGGGTCAAGATCCTTCTGTGGTTGATGAGGCATACTCAAGTCATTCTGGAGGTGTGATTCATCAACCAGAGTCTTGATGTCACAAATTTGCTCGATGACGCCGCAATTAATTCCTTGTTGGGCCTTAAATATATCAATTTTCAGTGTTTGATCTCCAAACTTAAGCTCTATTTGGCCCTCCTCACAGCTGATGTTGGCTCTAGCAGTAGCCAAGAAAGGTCTCCCTAGAATGATTGGTGTATCCCTAGGGTTCTCAGGTGCATCCATGTCTAAGACTATAAAGTCCACTGGAAAATAGAAATCCCGCACTCTCACGATAACATCCTCGAGAATCCCTTTTGGTGACTTTATAGATCGATCTGCTAATTGTAATGTCACCTCGGTTGGTTTCAGCTCAGATTCTTCTAGATGGTCCAGTAAGGATGTGGGTATCAGATTTATAGATGCACCCAAGTCTAACAATGCTCTATCAAATTGGGTACCACCTATCTTACAGGAGATCAGGGGAGTTCCAAGATCTTTTGCCTTGGGCGGGAGTCTACTAAGGATTACAGAGCTGGCTTGCTCTGACAGAACAATTGGGCTCCCTCCCTTGGTTCGCGGCTTACGCTGGGGTGTACATAAATTCTTTAGAAATCGTGCGTAAGCTGGTACGTGGCGGATTGCATCCATCAAGGGGATGTTTATGTGGACCTGCTCAAAGAGCTTGACCAGGTCCTCCTCAGGGGCCACGGGTTTGGTGGTCTTCTTTCCCTTGGTCAGGGCCTCGGGAAACGGGATCTTGGTTGGTTCCTCTAGGATAGGTCCAGGTTGTGGATCTGGAACAGCGGTACCTTGGATAACTATCCTAGGGTCATGGTTATCAGGCTGGGAGTGGTTTGGATAATGCGGGTCTTGAGTTGTCTTACCACTACGTGTTGTTACAGAATTTAATCCGGCCTGATTTTGGTTTGGGTTTGGTAGGAGGGGTGGCTGCTGCTGAAATCCCGCACGAGAAGTTGAGGCATCCATCTCGTCTGGAGATGGAGCAGTGGGGGCCTGATAAATCCATTGAGCGTGGCCTAAATTTGGATTCATAACGCGCTTCTGGGTTGGCACGTTATTTGGGTTAGGAAGGGGTTGGGAAGGGAGTGTGCCTGGCTGGCGAGAATTTGCCAACTGGGCCAGTTGAGTTTTAACTTCAGTAAGCTCGTCCTTGTGCTGTTTTTGAATGGCCGCATTCGATTTTTGAATGTCAGCCAGAGTCTGAAGGATTAAGGACATTTGATCTTGATTTGGCCCTGATGGATAAGTAGGGTTGGGCCGAGGCTGAGGCGGCTGGTAGTGATGAGAGGGCTGTGGGCGGGACTGAAAAGGTGGTCTTTGGGTTTGGGAATTTCCCGCCCACTGAAAATTGGGATGGTTTCGCCACCCAGGGTTGTAAGTGTTGGAGAATGGGTCATTCTGGATGGCGTTGAGGTCCTCGCAGGTCTGAGGAACCTCCTGAGAATCAGGGAAAGGAGGAATGGAGTTCCCCCGGCTGGTGAAGAAAGGATCGGATGATCTTCCAATCCAAGAATCAGATGGGGATGGATATGGATCCATCCCAAGGGAGGATCGGTGGAGGATGTTTTGCACAGTCTCCTGTGTGGAAGGAGGTTGTGCAAAGGAGTTACGCGCAGAGGTGGCTCGCTGCAAGTGCTGAGTCAGCTCATCCACCTTCTTTTCAATGATTGAGACCTTGTCCAATCGACTGGCCATTAATTCCAGGTCGACTGATGCGGACAGGCCCTGCGTCTCATGTGCTCCCTTAAGATTCGTCGCTGCGCGGGTATTCGTCCTGTCGAATAATCCCATGGAGTCATTGTTGATGGAGTTCTCGCACATGTTTTCGAGAATCTCCCATACGGTGTCTTCATGTTGACCCATGATGTTTCCTCCGCAAGTTGCATTGACGAAAAGGCGGATGTCCTCACGGAGTCCCTGGTAAAAAGATTGGACTTGTTCCCATTTAGGAACTCCGTGATGGGGGCACTTTCTCATGAGATCCTGAAAACGATCCCATGCCTCATGGAGAGGTTCTCCTGATTGTTGAGTGAAGTGTGTAATCTGATGGCGCAAGGCGTTGGTCCGACCAACGGGAAAGAACTTTTTCAAAAACTCGGATTGAAGTTCTTCCCAAGTGTTGATCGGCCGGGTCTGAGTTTGATACCAATGGGCGGCCTTATCCATAAGAGAAAAGGATAACATCTTCATGAGAAGAATATCCCGATTTTGCGCATCTGATCCAAAAGTGTGGGCCAGATGCTTTAGCTGTTTGATGTGCTGGAAGGGATCTTCAGAATTAAGCCCATGGAATTTAGGTATAGCATGAATCATGTTGGGCTTTAGTTCGGAATCAGGTCCTCCAATCGGGATTCTGACTCGAGGCTCAATGGCCACCGCAGCAGGATTGTAGTGGTCCCGCATCATGGGACGCTGTGGTGGGTGCACGAAATTTTGGAAGAGGTCATTGAGTCGCTGGAGTTGGTGTTCCAGATTATTTTCTTCCTCAACTGGCTGAGCCATGATGGGGGAAGAAGAAGAACTTGGTTCTGAATCAGAAGAGAGAATAATGTGAGGGTGTTGCTGCACAAACACGGGCGTCGAGGCTTGGCCTTGACGAGAGCGAATTTCTAATGGAGGTCTTAAGGGTGGTCTTAGGGACCTCCTTCCGTACATGCACTGTTTGGAAGAGGTAAGTTTAGAAGGTGCTGGACCCAATCAAGACACCCAAAAATGTGTTGGGTGACTATAGAGGTGCGGGGCAGATGGACCCCTTGATCAGAAAGATCGTCCACCTGAGAATTACCTGGGCAGCCAGAGAGGGAGAGTCCCGCGAAGACCCCTACACGGTAGAGCGTCCCCACGGGTTACAGGGTTTCCCCCACCCGACCTCTCTTGTCACTGCGGTTCCAGGTAGACCAGAATGGGGATCTTGACCTCTTAAGTCTACCAATTTTAAGATCAGGGTGCTTAAGGTTTCACATGAACTTTAGTCTTTTTAAGTGCAAAGAGTGACCTAATTTAAGGTTGGTTAACCCAAAGGGGTCAACTTTACCTCTTGTTTTCTTTGAGAGCTTTTTGGGTCCTTTCTTTTAGGGTCCAAGTGTTTAAAGAGAGAGCCAATTGTTTAGGATTTTTCTTGTTAATTATTTTCAATCAATGGCTTGGGCACACCTCTTTTGGATTTCCTCAATTCTTGATTAAGGGGTGTGTCTCTACTGCAATCCTAATGTTTGACCTTATGTTGGCTCTACTTGGTCCATTTAACTCTTTGTTGGGCAATTAGGGCTCAAGCAAGAATGTGTTAGCCCTTAAATACCCTTAATAGTGTGCAGGAGTGATGAGTTGAAAACATGCAACTCTTTATGGTTACTAAGTATGGAAGGCAGGTTAGCCCTATATTGCTTGCTCTTTTCTTTTCTTCCTCTTTAGAGTTTAGGGGTTAATAGTGAGAGGAAAAATTTACCTGTCTTCGGAGTGGTTGTCGTGTGGTTGCTTGTCTTCTTGAGTTCCTGTAGCTGCACAAAAGAGAGGAGATTATCAGAAATTAAAAGAAACAGGAATGTTTACCTCTAGAATAGCCGTTGCTCCCCGGCAACGGCGCCAAAATGATGGTTTCGGTTTGGATTTGATGACCGGGTTTTGGTTTTGTTATAACGTTGTAGTAAAGCCGGTTATTACCAACATTTCAAATATAAATTTTTTTACTCGGAAAATAAAAGAGTTCCCGAGGTCGAACTCAGGGAGCAAGTCGTATTCTAGAGATATACATGTTTCTTTTACAAAATAAAGAAAGAGAGAGGGAAAGAATTTGTTGTTCTTTTCGTTTTCTCCTCGTGATGTTCTTCTTTCTTTCTTTTCTTCAGATCTCCTTCTTCTTCTTTGTTCTGCAGAGGTGATGTTCCTCCTTCTTTCTTCAGATCTCCTTCTTCTTCGTCCTTGGTTTCTGTCTTGGTCTCTCTTCTTCTTTTTCTGCAATTGTGGTGACCCTTTCTCTTTTCCCTTTTCTTCTTTTCTTCCTTATGGCTGCAGAGCTTCTACCTTCAGCTACTAAGTCTTCCTTTCTTCTTCTTCTGCTTTGGCCGTTGCTCTTCTTTTCTTTCTTTCTTCAGCCTGCCTTCTTTCCTGCTCTGGCTGCTGACCTTCCGTCGTCTGACCCGGTGCTTCGACGACTTAACTATGCATTTGCTACAGTGCAGCTCCTTCTTCTGCCGCGGGTCTTCTTCTTCGCCTGCGCCTGCACACTTCAGAGTTTTTCGTCAGAAGCAAAACCTACTCTACCCTCCCCCCCCCCGCGTCTCTCTTTCTCTCTGAAACCACTCTTCGGAAAGCTCTCCCAGAGCTACCGGGTAACCGGGTTCGGATCAGGCCCGGGTCCAGGCCCACCGGCATGCGTGGTGGGCGAGGAGTGCAGGTCAGTCGAGTCGGGTCGGGTCGGTTCGGGTCAGGTCCGCGGGGCGTGAGCGCGGACGAGACCGGGTAACCGGGCGGGTGAAGGGGACCTCACCCCGTGTACTGAGGCAGTAAGGCTACTGCACTTTTGCATCTTATGTCGCTGCGGCTCTTCAGGCGTTTCCGAGGTGGGACTAAACGGCCCACCTCAATTGCGCGCCCGCAGCGGGGAATTCAGCAGGAGATGGCGGCGTCACGCGAAGCTTTCTGGCTTAGCTGCGAACCTGGTGTTTTGCCAAAACTCCTCGCAAGGCCTGGGAGTGAATCTGGGCTTGGCGCTGAGCGTGGCGCGCCTGTAGCTGCAGGCGGAAGCAGTTCCTCCTGCGCGTCAATGGCGGCGGAGGTCGGGTGGCCTGTTCACAAGAAAACGGCCTCTCGGCCTAATCAGAGAGTGCCAGGAGCTTCGCCAGGGTGCGGCGAAGCTCGTGTGGGTGGTGGCGAGGCGCGGGGCGGCGTGCGAGGGCTGCCCTAGGTCGGACTGTGGGTCGGAGGATGGGTCTGTTCGGTGGAGTTGCAGAGGGTGATGTGGGGGAAGTGGTAGGGCGGAGATTGATCAGGGTGAGGAGGCGGAGGTCCTGCGGTGGTTGGCGAGCCGTGTGGGTCGCTGAGGTGTTGGGAGCGGCTCGCCGGAGGGTGGTCGGAGACGAAGGGGGTGAAGGTGGTCAGGGTCGGTCGAGGGCTTAAGTGAATAAATTGAAAGCGGGGAAAGAAAGAGGAGAAGAAGGGGAGTAGCTCTAGCTTACTTGCAGGGACGAAAGGGGAGGAACAGGGCGACAGTCGTATCGACTGTCGCCGGAGAAGACGATGCTCAGGGAAAGGGGCGGCGGCGAGCAGAGAGCTGGAGAGGCGCCAGCTGGGTGCGGCGTGGCGCGGGAAGAGCAGGGGAGGAAGTCTCTGCTGCTGGTATTGCGGCAGAGCGAAGAGGTGGAGGGGGAGGAAACCGCCGGAGCTGGTGAGCGTCTGCCGGAGGAAGAAGAGAAGAAAGTTGGGGATTTTCTCCGTCAGATCCAGGCTGCCCTGGTCGGTGGAGCAGCGGGGGGTATTTATACGGATCAAACAGGGAGGAAGGCGGAGGGAGACGACGTGTCTCCCTCGCCGGAGGATGGTCGGAAACAAGAACCCATACCGTCCGTGCGTTCGCACGGCCGGTAAGGTGGGCTACAACGACCAGGGGGGTGTCCCTGCGACGGCTGACGACGCAGGGCACCCCCGGTTTACTTGCTAGGTCCCCCACCTCACCCTGCGCGGCGCCATGCTCCGCGCAAGGTCGCCGGAGCATGGTGCTGGCAGGTTTTTGCAGGAGGGACCTGATTGCAAAGAACGAAGGAGAGTTAGGGGCCACAATGCGAGGGTTCAAAAGTTGAGGACCAAAGAGTAAATATATGAGGACCAAAGTGTAAAGTCGATCAAGGAGGTTTCTTCTTAGGCTCAAGTTTTTATACACGACTAATTAGGACCTAAGGAATCTGATGGTGAATTTCATTTTCATATTAAACCTTGTTTGACCGGTCAATTTGCGTAAAAACCTAAATTAAGTTATTAATTGGGCATGGTTCTCAATGTAGGTCAAAATGGGTTCTAAAGGCCAAATTGAAGGTTCTAAACCCTAGAGATTATTTTTCTATGAATTTTAGAGGGTTTATTCTATTTTTACTTTGCCTCGAACCTTGTGAATTGAAGTGGGTTGTTTTAGGGTTACAGATTTATCATTTAGTTTCTTGGAATTGCTGTAGCCCTTGCTAGATCATTTCATCCCACTTTTATTCTTATTAAGCTGCTTTGACCTATGTTTGGGCCCTGAATTACCCTGTATGCAGATTATACTGGTGAAATTGCATTTTTACCCCTTATGACTTGTTTTCTCCTTAAACTCAGAATTCTCTGAGTTAAGCCTTTCCTTGAGTTATGTAGGAGCTTTTATCCTTTGTATTGGGTCAAAATGAGCTAGTTATGGCTCATGATGAGGTTCTCATCAACACTTAATTACTCAAAACGTAATTCAAATATAAATGCATGAGTTTGAAAAGTAATTGTGGCAAAAAGAAGTAATTGTGGCAAAAAGAAACACTTAAAAATATGTTTCCCTTCTCTTATTCTTCTTCTGATTTTCTTCCTTTTCTCTTCTTTGTGCTTCTTCTTTCTCTGCAGTATCTTTCTCCTTACGGGTCCTTCTTCTTCCTTGGATCTGCTTCCTTGGTTCTGTTTTCCTTTCCCTTCAGTTCCTCTTCTTCTGCTTGTCTTCACCTTTCTCTATCTCTTCTTTCTTCTTCAGTTCTCCTTCTCTTTTTCCTTCGCCTCTTCCTTTTCTTTTCTTTTTCCTCTGCGAAGGCTTCCTTCCTTCTGCTTCTTTTCCTTAGCGGCTAAGTGTTGGCTTCACTTCTTCCTTCCTTCCCTGCACAAACCAAAGCAAAGCAAAACCTATCCCTCTACCCACACCTGCGTGTCTCTCTCTCTGTGTAAACCACTCTTCAGTACGCTCTCCCAGAGCCAGGTAAATAGGTCGGATCTCGCGCCCGGGTCCAGGCGCACCGGCGTGAGGGTGATGCGCGAGGAGTGCTTAGGGTAGTGTCGGGTCGGGTCGCCAGATCCTTGTGGTGAAATCACGGACAAGGCGCTGAGAAGAGGTGAGGGACCTCACCCTAAGTGCGTTCAGAGGTAACAAGCTCATAACACAAAAACATTATAAATCACTCCAGCACTTTGTGAGTAAACGATGTGGGACTAATACCCACTGCCTTCTCTTGCACCCCCGCAGCAGACCATGCCTTCAATTCCCACAACTGCAGGCTCTATGGCATTGCTCGCTGGGTCAACTATCTTCGCAAGACCTGCCCAAGCTAGCTAGACCAGGAGCCTTGAAGAATTGCAGCCTAGAGCAAGCGTGGAGCCTCCTTGAGTTGTCGCCAATGGCGGTCGAGGCGTGAAACCTGTCGGACACGAAAAGAGCCTCGCAGCTTAATCAGATCACCGGGGACCTTCGCCGTGTCACAGCAAAGGTGAAACGCTAGGTGGCAAGCCACGGGGCGGCCTAGGAGTGCATGCCTAGGTCGCCCTGTGGCCAGATGGATGGGTTTGTTCGGGGGACTGTTGTGGAGGCATAGAGGGACTGTGGATGAGTGGAGGGTACTCAGTGAGGTGAGGCGGAGGTTATACGATGGTCGGCGAGGCGTGTGGGGCTATGGAGCGCTGTGAGCGTCTCGTCAGAGGGTGGCCGAAGATGAGGAAGGTGGTGGTGAATAGCGGTGGTTGAGGGATGTTTGATGAAATAAAATGAGGGAGATGAAAGAGGGGATAGAGAAGAATTGTTTTAACCTAACTAAAGGGACTAAGGGGACGAGAAGGCAGCCTGCAGTACCTGCTGTCACCAGAGAAGAAAGCATCCGGTGGAGGAAGACGGCGGCGACGACAGGGCTAAGGTAGCTCGCGCGGGTGTTGCGTGACGCGAAGGAGGATGAGGAGGATGGCTCTGCCACTGGTTTTGTGGTAGAGCGACAAGGAAGAGGAGGGGGGCTCACCAAAGCTCATTGGACCCCTTGGCCGGAGAGGAAGAAGATGAATTTGAGGTGGAATCCCGGCCAAGTCGAGCTGAGGAGGTGCGGCCGGAGTTGAGGCTTAATTTATAGGTGCTGGCGGTGCTTCTGGTGCATGGAGGGCACGTCTTCTGCCACCGACATCTCACCGGAGATGGAAGGTGGTTAGATACCCAAATCTCTCGTGCGTTCGCACAAGAGATTGGGTGCAAATCTGGGGTTGTGATCGGGCTCAGATGGAAGGGGATTCCTCAGAGAATCTCCCTTCCAATTCTGGAAGGAGATCTCTGAGGGATCTGAGAGTATTCCCTCGCTAATCCTCGCCAGAGCAGGATCTCTCCCCAGTAATGGTGGAGGGACCTGATTGTAAGATTGGAAAGAAAGTTAGGGGGGTTTATGTGATGGTTTTCAAAAGATAGGGACCAAAATGTGATTGGGTGTACTAAATTGCAAAGTAAGTCAAGATGACCTCCCCTTAGGTCCAAATTTTGGTAAAAACCTAATTTGGATCCAAGGAATCTAATGGTGAAGTTAGATTTTAGGTTTGACCACGTTTGACTAGACATTTTGCGTAAAAACCCAAAATAGGTCAATTGATGAGCTAGGACCATAATCTAGGTCAAACTAGTTTCCAAAGGCCAAATTGAATGTTCTAAATCATAGGGGATATTTCTCCATGATTTTTAGAGGGTTTAATTGATTTTTATCCTGACCAAAACCTTGTTGAATTAAGCAGGTCTATTTTAGGGTCACCAAATGTCATTTAATTCCTGGATTACACATAAACCCATTTCTGATTGCATCAACCCACTTTTTATCTTATTCAAATCATTTGACCTATGTTACATCTCTGAGAAATCCCATTCATGTACTGCAATGGTAAAATTGCAGTTTTAACCTTTATTTCATGTTTTCTTCTCAGATCACTTATTCCTCCAATTAAGCCCTCTTCTAAGTCATGTAGGAGCTTTTATTCTCTTTATTAGGTCAAAATGAGATAGCTATGGCTCATGATGAGACTCTCATCAATGCCTCCTTGGCATCGTTACACGAGTAGCTTTAGCATTAGTTTCTACATTACTTTTCTTCATTGGATTGTTAAACTTTATATTCTCTGGACTCTTTTATTTTATACTTTGCTTATCTGGACTAACTTATGTTGTTATATGCATGGATTTTATCTCTCAGAAATATTCTACTCTCTTCAAATAGCATTATTTACTTGCTTAAGGGAGAGATAATTGAAATTGATAACAACATGTTTACTTTGTGCTGAAACAAAAAGGGAGAGATATTATGCATAATATTTTAATTCATAATTATAATTTTGTTCTCATCAAAAAGGGATAGAATGTAATCACCTTTATTTTGATGCACCAAAATTATGTTTATTGCAAGACTAATATTTCAGGACTATCACAAATCAGAGCTTCTCTCTTAGATCAAGATCAGATGGATGTTGATCTATGTCTTTTACATTTATTGAATCTAGGATATTATTGTAAGGAATCTCAAAATAAAACTCCAACAGATTTTCGTGCTTTTCTCTAAAAATTAGTTTCTAGGGTTTTTGATCGACCAAATTGACTGATCAACCAACTAACTTAGTTAATCAATCAAACCTGCCCATTTTAGGAAGTTGATTAGTACCCTTTTGATCGACCAATTTAGCTAATTAATTAACCAATCTATCATTGATCAAATAACTAGATTGATCGAGTAAATCTCAATTTGATCGACCAATTTACCTTAATTGATCGAGCAATTTCATTTTCTTTTCAAGTTGAATTTTTAGTATAAATAGAGGCCGTACGTAGCTCTTTTTCACATAACTTTCAATAGAAAATCCTCTCAAAATAATAGAGCTTCTTGTGCTTCTTCAAGTGCTTCTATACTTCATTTCTCACGCCTTTCAAAGCACGTCAATTCAAACCTTCGTTGAAGTTCTACTTTGACTTTTATTGAGGTTCCATAGTTCTACATTATTCTTTTACATTATTGCTTTAATTAACGGATCCCAAGTTGTTGGGGAAGATCCGTTGTAGTTGTTGTTGTGCTTCTCTCACAACAACATTCTGCACCTACACCGACGGTCAGTAATCGTCTGTATAGGTCAAATTGACCGTCATTGTAGGCAAAAAGAGCTATTCCGATGATCATTTCAGCTGTTCTATTAGGAGGCATCGTTGTAGGGTATACCGATGGTGAAAACTGTTGGTGTTTACCTAAAGCTACAGCGACGGTCATGTTTCCAAGAGCCTTTGATCATGCCAACAGCGACGCCTATGATCGTCAATATAGATCTATAGTGCTTATGGCCATCTTTTCCAATAAAAATAATCATTGCTAAAACTATCACTATAGACAAACAACTTATTACCCTACCTATCGCATGCAATAAAGCTTATTTCCATAATTCTATGCAATGCAACTGTTTAATGAATATAAAAAAATATATTCTTAGTATATCATCATTGGGATGTTCCTATATTTAATATCTAATTTTTCATTATATATCATATATAAATGGAATTACCTCCTCTTATGAAATCAACTAAGCATGTAAACAAACAATTAAAGCTACTAATCATTCAATCTAAATAAGACATTTTAACAACATCAATCATTTAAAACAAAGAAAAATGATTTTAATCATCAATAAATATCTCCTCTAACTTGAAGTACATAAGTTTTCTACTACTATCTATGCAAATTTTTTTCAAATACAAATTATTGTCAAAAATGATATATACAAAAAATATGAAAAAATAATTATTCACTTGAAGTAATATGTAGAGCAATAAATGTCGGAACTCCTATCCAAGAAGGAACTTTTCCTTCTAGATATGTAATGTTTCCTAACTTGGCCCCAACCTGACAAGATATGACCTTTGTATAAGCAAATGATTTTACATTGGACAAGTATGAGTAGTAAACTATTGAAATGCCTAGTACATTGTGAATAGTTCTCTTTACATAATTCCTTGAAGTGGTAACAGGAAAACATCATTTAAGTTTATTCACTTTATTGAATATTTCTACAGTAGAGAGAAAGAAAACATGTTATGTAGCTTAGGTTCTTTTTATGTAGTATAATTATATATGTTACTCATATAACAAATAGTCTATAAACAAGATGAACCAGATAATTATTAAATTCTTGAACCGATACAACATATCTACCCATGAAATGCTTCTTAACCAAAGTCAAAAGGGAGTTGATTGATCTTCTTTTAGATTTCCATTTCCTTTACGTAGCTGGCGCTCCTTCATTTCACTAAGTGGAAAAAATGAATTTAACCTCGTTAATTCTGTTGCCTACATAAATATAAGTTGCATGACTATCAAGAAACATGTATGAAATTAACATCATGTAATTATTTGTAATTCTGTTGCACTTCATGATTGCATCCTTGAACAACCTCCCATTTTTGTGTTTGCAATAAAAAAATTCATAAAACATAAAGTTTTAAAGAATGGATGCTTTAACTTGGAACTAAAGAAAAGATGCACCAACTGGGAATTGAACCCAGGTCTGTGCCGTAGAAAGGTACTATTCTACCACTAAACCATTGGTTCTATTCATGTTTAATGAACCTAAATTAATACAAACTGAGTGGTCATAAAATGAATAACCTTAAAGTCCTTCCTAATAATTTTAAAAATAATAATGACTTAAAGCTTCAATATTTCAATGGAATTTGGACAAGAAATTGGGATTGAGAGGAATGGACAAAAATATAACAAACAATAAGTTGTAGTTGTGCACTTGCACTAAAATCGGTAAGAAATGAGTTCTTTGTGCTCCACTTGAGAAAATAACATCCATGTAAGTGAAAATCCATGAGAGCAACAACTACACCAATATTGTTTTCACCTTGAAAAACTAAAAATGTTAGCATGAAAATGATAACCTACACTATGAACAAGTCGATGGATAAGACCAGAGGTAATTACCTTTGCATAGAAAGTGCTTCACCTAATTCACCATGTTAGTTTAGTAGCATCACTGGAGTTGTAGAAGGTGTAGTAATTAAAGTGGATCAAGTATCTATCTTCTACCAAACATGCCACCAATTAGGAGTGTCTATTCATGCATGATTGTTAGAAAAGAAGATGGGAGGTTATGTTTCATTCTTATGGGTAAGCAATATACAACACATTTACATTCAGAAAGAATGAGATGAATCATATTTGCATCACCTTTATGTTACGTACATACAAGACATGATATCTGCTAAGTGAAATATTTACCTAGTGACAATTACAAATCTAAACTAGCTACCATTCAAGTAGAAGTGGCAGCCAAGTGACACTTGCACCTGCAACATCATTGCTATCGTAAGCACTACAACCTGGCTACTGATTAGATGTCACATGCTTTCTAGAAGGCATCTCCCTTTTTAACTTTTGAGGAAGGACCTATAATCTGGAGTTTGATTCTTTACACAACAAACAAGATCATTGTATACAAACTCAACACACGTGAAACATCAATCAATCACCTAATGCAGAGAGGGTCTGAACTGCATTAATGAAAGCAAAGGGATGGGATAAAATAGGATGAATATATCTTCATAAAACAAAATGTTGAGTAAAGAGTTATCCAAATCATGTACATTTAATTTAGCAAAGTAATTATTTGTGATGTTCAAAATAAAAAAGAAAAGAAAAGACAACAACGCTACGTCACCTTGGTTAACCTTTTTGAAGATGAGAACTTGGAAGATGGGCAATGCCAATAATAGGAATCTTTGGATCAAATTATATACATGGTGGTGCTCAAGTGATGTATGTACCACTATGCACATACACAAGCATGTACCAAACAAACAAGTATGACTCAAACTTCAAGTTGGTCAAGTACTTCCATCTTGAAATCTATTTAAACACAAATATGGTCTATATCCCAAGAAAAAATGAGAATGGGACAAAAATATGACTTGAGTGTAATTACTTACCAATAGCTCGAAGGAGATGGTTAAGAGCTGACACGATAGTATTGTTCATGCTTCCTTAAGGAGCTCTAACACTAATTCATGAAGCAAGGCCAAAAGAATATGACTTAAGGGCTATGTTAACATTAACATGGAAAAAATAATTGAAGGTATTACAGGACTCTAGATGTCTTATTATGAGCAAAGGACAAGGAAAATAATCTTTATTTCTTGTCTTTGCAAAAGGTATTATAGGACTCTAGATAAGAAAAATGCAAGGTAAAGAAACACTATCATTAGCCATTCCATACAACTGAACAAAAAGGAAAAAATTGCTAATCACAAATGCTAAATATATTATTTCCTTAATATATTTGATAAAAATCCCATATAATGGACCTCCAAAAAGTCCTCTTCTACCAAGCTTCATCCCATTTTACTCCAGTGAGAATGCCCTTATGGGTAAGAGATGGACAAAGAGGAAACTTCCAAGCATTTAAGCATACAAGATGCTAGTCCATATTTCTTAACAACAACTATGTACAGTAAAAGATCCCAAATTTCCTTTTGACTCCCCTTCTTAGGCCTAACTCCAAAAAGCTAAGCTCATTAACATGATGTTTATTTACAGGAAAAATGAAAAATGAGAAACCTCGGAAAGCAAGCTTATTCCCTTATTTTTGTCGACCTTGCAAAGAATTTAAAGAGAGGACTCTCTAGATGACAGTCCCACTGGGGATCAGAGCATCTTTGATCACAGTGACAATGCCAAAACATAATTTATATAAGATATCATAAGGGAGGCTTATAATGTCTGGACCAATTTCCAGGCTAACAATATTTGCAAGCCACGACGACAAAGTAGCTTGCATGTCATAATATCAGTAAACGGCTAGCTTAAGGAGATGGTCATTCTCAACTTCATTATCACTAAGTTGAAGAAAGCAATAGGAAGTAAATGACATTGCATACCTTGACATTGTCCTCGATTCGAGTGTTCTTGTCAATGATTGCCCTTTTTATGAGAGAATTCTGACCAATACCAATTGGAACACTACCTTTAGTAGCTAGGTACATCTTGTCTGCTTCAGTCTGTCATGGGCGTAGGTAGCAGCAGCACAAGGAGATTAAGATTTCATTAGCCCATGATAGCCTAAAAATGTTAGCACATGATAAATAGAAACATAGCTTTGAAAATGTATTGATACATGATACCTAATAATAATCTGCTCCCTTCAACAACGTGTCTTCAAGAATATCACCTTTAGAAATGAAAAATCGAAGGCCCACAATAAAGTAGAAAATTTTGCATGACTGCAACAGAAAAAGATAATATCAATCACGATGGAGATTTTCTAGAATTACAAGATTTATCATGTATCCATCCATGTAAACATGTTCAGGAAATAGTAAATCTCAGATATCATTGGAATGAACAAATGCATGAGGAGAGATGAACAATCTAAGATAAAATCATTACTTGTACAGACTCAACAAGAAAAAGAAGACATATTCGTTTGTTTGATTATGTTGACTACATCATGATATCAACTATGGCTTAAACAAATGAAGAGTAAACCCATAAAGCACTATCTTAGGCACATCCTAATCTCATCCAAGATGGACCATTCTAAAAACTTATCACAAATTGTGTTATGGAGAGAAGAGAGTTTTACTTTATCACCTTAAATGCTATGAAACAAAATATATAATGGGAGTAACCAAGGGCATTTGTAGAAAGCTCCAACCTTTCTAGTCATCTTATTTATAACTACCATATGTTCCCTATCCCTCAAACAATACTAGTTGACCAAAAATATAACTCATCCCCCAACAGCCAAAAAAAATGCATGCAACCAAAAACAAAGAAAAAACAACCCACAATAAAATGGCACAAATAGTTAAAAGCCATAACCTACGTTGTCAAGAATCACTAGAAGGTATCCTAAGCTCCTTCAAATTTACATCATAACAAAATTTCAAGATGGTCACTAGCACTCCAGCATTTGATAATTGTGACATCCAAGTAATAGGTACCCCTAATACAGTGATTGGATTATCTGAACCATATTCTTTGTTGCTACTTTTCCTGTACAATTTGAACACATAGAAGAAAGTTGGTTTAGTTGATCACTAAAATGAGAGGTGCTGAAGATGGAAGGGATAAAATTGGAAAGAGGAAATTAGAAAAGGAGAAAACGAGAAAAATGGAACTCTTAAAAGACCATAGTGAAGTAGCACTAATGTTTATATAATCTACATATTAAGTAGGACCTGTAACTATAGCTTCTAACATAAAAATGATGCAGAAGCTCAAATCTAGCTTCTCATCTAACTCTACCCATCAGGAAGAGATTCTTTTGTAAAGGGTGTATGGATGTTTTTATGAGTTTGCATGCATATGAAATATTTACTGTAAAATAGATTAGGGTAGATTAGAATCTGATCAAACCAAGCCATGAAAGATATGAATGTTTTTATGTTACATGAAAGATACACTACTTGGTGGATGTGGGATTCTACCTAAGCCATGAAGGAATAACTCTTGAGCAATAACATATCGCTACTCTTCAGGTCCAACATCTATTGCTCTCTTAGGCATTGGTAGTGAGGGCTATGATGGAACAATAGGGACATCAGAATCAATGAAGTTCTGGCTTCCCACTGCTGGATCAAGTACTGATGGAGTGCGAGATACACTGATGGTTGGAGTTATATGATGTAGGTTACTGGAAGTCCTAAAGCTTCCCATAACATGCCCATATGTACTCACAAACTCCGCAAGTTTCCTTAAGGCATGGGAGTTCACATACCACCTGTCAGAACACTCTTTGATCACAGATAGCTTCTGGTTCAATGTTGCCTCAGAAGCCATTCTTGTCTTCAGTTCATACCAGTTGTTCTGCAAGAACATATAGGAGAATATGAAGTTAACCAAAATGGAAAAGCACCCGGTAATCAAGAAGAGGTCCCAGAAGCTAAACTAAATCACTATGAAAATAGGCAAATCGTGTAAACCTAATTGAGGTTGCCAGTGACCGAGGGAGATCAACATAAATCAGACAGAAATCGAGATAGAGATAGAGAGATTAAACAAGAGATATTGAGCATAGAAACCATATTTGACCAAGGGACCATATCGAATGAGAAGCTCCCAAACTTGAACAATGATTAAGCGAACACTGAAATCTTATTAACCTATGATCCTTAAGGAACCTGCAATCGTGAGGGGGCGGAGGCATCGAAGTTGATGCGGAGTGTGATCGCGAGGGGGCGAAGGTGATGTGGAGTGGTGATCACGGGGGGAGGAGGTGTCGAAAGTGATGTGGAGTGGCGATTGTGAAGGCTCGAAGGCGATGCGAAGCTGCTCACGGGGGGAGGAGGCATCAGAGGTGATGTGGAGTGGTGATCGCAATCGCGGGGGAAGGAGGCATCGGAGGTGATGCGGAGTGGCGCTCACGATCGCGGGGGGGAGGCATCAGAGGTAATGTGGACTGACAATCGCGGTGTAGAGTATTTGTTTGTGATTTTGTCTGTCGGGAGGTGTTAGGACCATAGGAGTGTTGGGTTGGGGAGGCAACGTGGCTTGAGAGGAGTCTGTTGGGAGGTGGGTGGGTTTAGGAATAAAAGATAATGAAAGAGAGTTTTAGGTGTGGATTTTAAAAATTAGTAACACTTTGGAGAGATTTATATCGATGTAATTCAAACATCATTATAATTTTGCGGTTGTTGTAGGGTATTTCTTTTGTAGTGTCTCCAGGTTATAAAGAGATGTGTTTGTAAAGAGGTTGTGTCACCCTTGTTCAAGTAGTACAATAGTTGATTGACTAGCCTCGACTAGTTGGGAAAATCTCAAGCTAAGAGTCTTAGGTAGTGGTTTTCACCCGGTTTGGGTTTCCACTATAAATCCAGGTGTAATCTGTTCTTGATTTTGTTGTGGATAAATTTTTTATTCATAATATTTCTTTTTAAGCGATACTATCCACCCCTCCCCTCTAGTATACTTTACGATCCACAGGTAACCTACAAATTCTTCTTAAAGGAAATAGACATAAGGATATCTATACTATCAACTTCGACAAATGTGACAACTCTGAATGTCTTGTTGCATCTGACGAAGAGACAATACTTTGGCACAAACAACTAGGTCATGTTCACATAAGAAATATCAATAGTCTTGTGAAACATGAGCTTGTCCAAGGCTTGCCAAAGATCAACTTCAAGAAAAGAAAAGTTTGCATTTCTTGTCAAGTCAGTAAACAAACCAAAAATCCATTTAAACCAAAAAGGATGGTTAGCAGCTCTTGACCCCTGGAGCTACTTCACTTAGACTTGTTTGAGCCAACCAAATCCAAAAGCTTAAGTAGGTGCAAATATTGTTTAGTCATAATCATTGATTTTTCAAGATTTAGCTGAGTATCCTTCTTAAAAGGTATGGATCTAACTATTGATGTTTTTAGTAAGCTTGTAAGAAGACTATGGAATGGGAAAGGATTTGAAGTGATTAGGATTAGAAGTGATCACGGCAAAGAATTTGAGAATGAATCTTTTTTTGATTTTTGTAATCAATATGGAATAAAACATGAATTTACTTTCCGTAGAGTCACACCTCAGAATGGTGTAGCTGAAAGGAAAAATAGGACCCTGTAAGAGTGTGCCCACACAAAGCTATGCAAGTTAAAGCTATCTCGATATTTTTGGGCAGTGGCTGCAAACACTACTTGTTATATCCAAAATAGATCCTTGATTAGACCAATCCTAGACAAAACACCTTTTGAACTCTATCATGGAAGAACATCTAGAATTTGCTATTTCAAGATATTTGGTTGTGGATGTTTTATACTTAACAACTGGGATAATCTTGATAAATTTGATGCTAAGAGATCAGAAGGAATCTTCTTAGGTTACTCAACTAGAAGTAAATCCTATAGAGTATTTAACAAGAAGAATTCTATTGTCGAGGAAACTATGCATGTATCTTTTAATGAAACACTGGTTCACCCCAATCTTCTGTAAATCATGATGATGGCCTAATAGATGATCCTTCAAACATACCATAGGAGAACATTTCAGATGAACTACCCAAGGATATATCCTATATGACGGATCATCCAAAAGAATTGGTAATAGGAGAACTATCCAATGGAGTTCAGACCAGATCATCCATCAACACTTTAGCTTTTAGAGCTTTTGTTTGTTAGTTAGAACCAAAAAATGTTAAGGAAGATTTTTCTGACAATTGCTGGATTATTGCAATGGAAGATGAGTTGAATAAATTCAAAAGAAATCAAGTATGGGAACTTGTTCCAATACCTGACTCTCAGACCATTATAGGAACCAAATGGGTCTTTAGGAATAAACTGAATTAATTAGGAGAAGTGGTTAGGAACAAAGTTAGACTAGTGGCCTAAGAGTATAATTAAGAAGAAGAAATAGATTTTGATGAAACATATGTGCCTGTAGCTCACCTAGATTCCATTAGAACGTTGCTAGCCATGGCAGCCCACATGGAGTTTAAACTCTTTTAGATGGATGTCAAAAGTGCCTTTCTAAATGAATTTATCATGGAGGAAGTCTATGTTAAACAACCTCCAGGTTTTGAAGACACTAATCATCTAGGATATGTATACAAATTAGACAAAGCATTATATGGTCTAAAACAAGCTCCACGAGCTTGGTATGACAAATTAAAAGCTTATCTAATTGAAAATGATTTTAAAATTGGCAAAATACATCCAACCTTATTCACAAAAGGAAAAGAAAATGATCTATTAATAATGCAAATTTGCATAGACGACATCATTTTCGGTGCTACTAATGATCTTTTATACCAAGAATTTGCAAAGGTAATGTAGGATTAGTTTGAGATGGGTACGATGGGAGAACTTCGATTATTTCTCAGACTTCAAAGACTAGCTATGCTCTGCATTTTTCATATCTCAAGCCAAATACACCATGGAGATCTTGAAGAAATTCTCCATGGATAAAGTAAAAGGAAAAGAAACACTTATGGCAGCTTCTACACAGCTAAAACCTAATGAGATAGACAAGTCTGTAGATCAAAAATTATATTTTTTTGAAACATTGAGGATTACTATCATGAGCCGATAGCAATCCAGAGGGTAGTATATTTCATATCAAAAACTATTACAAAAAAGAAGCCCAACTATGTATGACAGGCCAGCACTCCTTTACAATATTCTCACATCTCACCGATCTCTCCTGAAAAAGCTTATCATTACGTGCCCTCCACACACACCACAAAATGGCTGCCATAGCCCCCAAGGGTCGACCAAGAGTGATGAACCACTGCCATATAGAATCCTTGGATGGGAGGGGTTCTAAGCAAACCAACCACCAAATCTTATCAGTGATCAAACAGGAGGAGAAAATGTGTGATACACTATCAGAGTGGAACCCACAAAGAGGGTAGGCATTTAGAACAGTCCCCAGCCTTCTATGTCTCAGATCGCCAGTGATCAACCCTTCTCGTCTGTAGAGCCATAGGAATATCTGAACCTTCAGAGGAACTCTCAGAAGCCAAATCTTTCTATCGACAGGGTCCCATTCCACCTCACTATTGGCTCTAATAGCTTTCTCATACGCTTGCTTCACTGAGAAACTACCCTGCCAGCAGTAAGTATCCGTCTCATCACTCATAAGTTGCATCTACTATAGACTCGCCATCAGGTTCTACCTCTCCTCCCACAGTCGAGTGCCCGGCCTGCACTGTTCCAGCCCTTCTAGCCGCCAGCAACCCTCTGCCTGAGACCACAAACTGCTAACTGTGGCTTCCTTATCTGTAGCAGTGTCATACACACTTGGGTAGATCTCTTTCAGTAGGCCCAAGTCAGACCATCACTCATTCCATAAGCTGAAGCTTCTACCATTTCCGACCTTAGGTTCCAGTAGGTGCCAAAAGCTGGTGACTGCAGAAATCACTGATCGCCAAAAGGGAGAAGGTTTCTTTGGCTGGAGCCTTTGCAAATTACTGTTAGATCTACCATAGTTGTCCCTGATCAGATCATCCATCAGCCCCTCGTTGCAATCCAAAATCCGGATGGCCCACTTCAGCAACAAGGCTTCATTGAATTCTTTAAGTGCTTTAATTCCCAAACCCCCAATCTCCTTTGGTCTGCAAATACAATTCCATCTGATGGGCTGCATGAATCCGCCCTCATGACCTGCACCCTTCTAGAAGAATCTCTTCCTCATAACATCCAATCTCTTCCAGATACATTTATGGGCCTTAAAAATGCTGAAATAGAAAATCGGTATGGCTGTAATGACTGAATTGAGTAGGATTAATCTTCCACCATTGGATAGGAATTTACTACTCCAACCATTCAGCTTTCCAGACACCCTCTCAAAAAGAACATTCCAATCTGATTTTTTCAGTTTTGTGGCCCTCAGAGGTAGTCCAAGGTATCTCAATGGCAATTTAGCACAGGGTGACCCCAATACAGCCTCCAACTCCATCTACTCCTATTCACTCATGCCAAAGAAAATCAAAATCGACTTATCCCTGTTCAAACATAAGCCTGAAATGTCACCAAATATCTTTACCAATAACCCCAGAGCATGTGCCTCAGACTTGGACCCTTCCACAAAGAACACTGTGTCATCTGCATACTGTAAAATGGGGGCCAGGTTTCCCCTGTTAGACAGTGAATACCCTTTAATAGTACCCACCTCAGCCAATTTACAAGCATACCTTACAAGCCCATCCATCGCAAGGTTGAAAATCAATGGGGCTAGAGGACATCCTTGTCTAACCCCACGCTGAGGTTGGATTTAGGCTCCACATGGCTTTCCATTGACCAAAGGAGAAAAAGAAGCCGTAGTGATACAGCGTTTCATCCATTGGATCCAGAAGGGGGGAAATCCTCTTCTTCTAAATATCTCCCATAGGTATGTGATGTAAACACATTTACACTACTTAAAATGTCTATTTATGCATGTTCTTAAGCATAGGATTGCATTTCATGATATAAATATTGCATTACATGCATCATCTTGCATTTAGAGTAGTTTGAATAAAATGGAGGTTAATTATCTCTTTTTATGTGCTTGGATAGGGCAAATATTTTATCGGGGCCTTGGATCAAAGATCCAACCGTATGGATATGATCAGGGCGACGATTGGAGTTCAACGACTCCAAGATCGCCCTAATCAGGCATCCGTAGCATCAGATAGAGACCAGGGAACCCTAGAAGATCAAGGGCCAGGATGGTGTAAATCCGCACTTCAGATGGAAAATCCGACCACACGGATGAATTCGGATCGACGATCGCAGCCGAACGACACAAAAATCGAGTCAATCCGACATCCGTGGCACCATCTACAACTTCCAAAAGATGGACGGCCAAGATAGCGCCACGTGGCGCCATCCCAGCCGCCCAATCGGCCGCAGGAGTCCTGTGAAGACCGCGCACCGTCTCCTCTCCGCCGTTGGATCTCGATCCAACGGCTGCGGTCGCTCGCGTTTAAAAACGTCCGCGCGACCATTTCGCCCGCGTAGCGCAGCGGCGACGCAGCTGCGGGCGAAGCGGAGGTCGCGGGTTCGAGCCGCGGTGAGGGGGTCGAAGGCGCGGGCGAGCGGGCGCGCACGAGCGTCGGATGAAGATCCAACGGCCGCGAGCGCCCGATAGCGCCGACGCGCAATTGGACGCTCTGGTGGACGCTCGATCGCACGCGGGCGGGCGCGCTACGCAGCGGGCGCGGACGCGATCTAAGCCGTCCGATCTCGCGATCGGACGGCTGAGACGACGCGGACGTGCGTATGCGTTACGCGCGCAGGCCAGCCGAGCGAGCGCGCGTGGGCGCGGCGGCGACGGCGACGGCGGGGCTTTAGCGACGGTTTTATCCGTCACTAAAGACCCCTTATTTATTATTTTGAAGATGTAATGTCCATTTTGCCCCCACTCCTTGCAACTATAAAAGGAGACCCCCTCCATACGAAATTTTCATCCCTTCCTTCTCCTCTCTACCTCTCCAAAGCTCAAGAGAAGCTTGTCCCACACCCGGGATGCTTCTCGCGAGATAAAGTCCAAATTTTCGTCCCCCTTCGGAAGTGGATCCCGCGACGACGACGGCGTGCTGCTTCGTTCCCGTTCTTCTGCTTCGTCCTCCTTCGTCCTGCTTCGTTCTCCTTTGTCCAGGCGTCGTCCCGTCCGGCTCGTCCTCCAAGCGACCGTCGAGGAGGATTTCTCTCTCCCTATTCTTTTTACTGCTTTCTAGTATAGATTTACTGCTTTCTAGAGTAGTCTATTCGTCCTCCGAGCGATCGTCGAGGAGGACATTTCTCCCTCCATTCTTTTAATGCTTTCTAGAGTAATTGTTTTATGTTTTGTAGTTGTAACAAACGAACTCTTTTATGATAAATTCCTTGTCTATTCTACATCTCATTTTGATTTCCATGTATAGTATTCTTTCTCTCTCTCTTACTCCCTCTCTCTCTTTTATTTGTTGTAGATACTTAGATAGTTTAAATTGAATTTCTTCGTGACAAAATAAAAAGAAACGCGAAGTTTTTAAATCAAACGTTCGCCTCCCTGTGTTCGACCCGGAATTCTTATTTCGGTATAAATTTTATTTGTTGAACACGAATCCTTCGCTTTCGAACTACAACGACGGGTTTTCCAAAACCAAACACGTTAGCGTAGGTTCGTAACATGCTCAACAGTATGACCAAGAGATCGAATCATAGGCTTTCTGGAAATCCACTTTCCACATGAAGGCCTTGCACTTCCTTCAATGCCAACCATTAACCATTTCTTGAGCCAGTATAAAGGATTCTTGAAGTGATCTGTTGGGCAAGAAAGCAGCCTGTACTGGACGAATCAGGTCCTGTAGAACAACTCTCATCCTATTAGGCAAGGTCTTGCTGATGATAAGGTAGATGGAGTTTGAAAGGGAAATGGGCTTGAAATCTGAAAAGTGCTCTGCTCCCATTGATTTAGGCAAAAGAAAAAGGTAGGACTTGTTAATCCTCTCAAAACCCGCATTTCCCACCTCAAATTCTCTGATAACATTCATCACCTCCTTACCCACCACACTCCACATCTCCTTATAAAAGAAAACTTGTATTCCATCAGGGCCCGGAGAGCCTTCCAGTTTTAGTTCGCTAATTGCCTGTAGGGTCTCCTGTTCAGTAATAGGTGCAGTCAAGTGCTCAACCTGCCCACTTGTCACCATAGGACCCTCGTTTCCTGCCATTCTCCATTTCCAACTCTTAGATGCCCGAGATGCCCCTCTAAAATATTTGATGGCTTCAGATTTAATCACCTGATCAGAAAAGACCCTATGTCCACCACATACAATAGAGGAAATAAAATTAGCACATCTCTGAGAACTAGCTGCAAGATGAAAAAACTTTGTATTGGCATCCCCCTCCTTAAGCCATAGTTGCCTGGATCTCTCCCTCCAATCGATTTCTTGTATCAGGTCTTCATCAAGAACCACACCCTGCCACATTTTTCTTTCAGCCAACTCATCTTCAGACAAACGGCCAGCTTCTTCCTTGGAGTCAAGCTCCTAAATTTTACTCAGAGCTTCCCTTCTCCTCTGCCCCCTCAGCAAGCCAATAGTAGATCCATATTCTTTTAAGACCATGCGCAAACCAGCCAACTTGGCTGACAGCCTGATAGTGGTAGATCCTTGCACCTCTTTAGCTCTCTACCAAGAGCTGATCATCTGGTAAAAGCCTGATTCATACAGCCATGAACGTTTCATTTTGAAATAGGATCCAACCTGATTTTCTTCCCCACTATCCCATACCAAAGGGGTATGATCTGAAAAGGGTCGGCTCAACCCACTCACATTCTACAATTGAAATCTAACAAGGATGTCCACATTTCCAAAGAATCTGTCAAGCCTAGATGCCAGCCCATTTCCATTGCGCCAAGTAAATTCCACACCAGAGGAAGGATATTCATTCAACTACAGAGATTAAACCATCATCTGAAATCCAATAGCCAAACTGTTCGTGTTGCCATTTAGCCTGTAGATCAAAAATTATATAGAAGCATGATAGGATCTTTATTATACTTAACTGCTAGTAGACCTGATATTCTCTTCAGCAGTTGCTTGTGTGCTCGCTTTCAAGTAAATCTTAAAGAAGTACACCTAAATGCTATTAATAGAATACTTAGTTACTTAAACCACACACCAGACCTGGTACTTTTCTATCCGAAGTTAGACACATTGGAACTTTATTCCGTATGTGATGATGATTATGCGGGTAGGTTTACTGATCAAAAGAGTACTAGTGGAATGTGTCAATTTCTCAAAAAGTCCCTAGTCTCTTGGTTCTCTAGAAAATAACACGCTATTTCACTTTCAACAACAAAAGCTGAATATGTACTTTTATCTTTAGCTTGTTCACAACTGTTATGGATGAAACAGTCTAGAAGATTTTCACCTAACCTAAAAGAATAACAAAATACTTTGTGAGAACACTGGTGCCATAAATCTATCTAAAAATCCAGTTCAACACTTTAGAACTAAACATATTGATGTTAGGCATCATTTTCTAAGAGATTATGTCCTAAAATGTGAGATCAACTTAGAATTTGTAAAACATAAAATCAAGTAGCTGATATACTTACAAAACCTTCAGCAAAAGAAAGATTTAATCTTATCTGCCATTCACTAGGTTTATCTAGGTTAGAAGATGTTATTTGATAATTTGTTATTGTTATGTTTTCAACCCTTGATCGATCAATTTATCAAAATTGATCGACCAAACTCTTTGATCGATAAATTTATCTTGATGGATTGACCAAACTCTCTAGCGAGAAATTTCCCTCTAAAATTTTGAGCTTTGATTGACCAACATAGTTGTTTGATTAACTAATCCGATTGGGCAGGAATCTTCCTTCCAATCGTTTCAACTCTGATCGACCAATGAACTTATTTGATCAATCAATTTCTATTTTGATCGACCAAAACATGGTTTTGATCGAACCAAAACTAGGCAGATTCACTTTTTGAGATTACGGTCCAAATCACCTCTAATCTCGCCCCTAATCTACTCAACTGAACCTAATCTACTAGATTACTTTCTTTACCTCAAAACTTTTTTTAACTACATTCTACCCTTTGGTCCCAACTTCAAACTCAACTCCATCGACCTCACCTCTCCTCCTCCTCCATCATCGATCAACGCCACCGACCACCATCGTAACTCCACACTGAGCATCCTCAAGCACACCGCACCTCCCCTTTTGCACTCCTCCCTCACTGACCGTGCTTCACGTCACCAATGACCACATCGGCTCGCCTTGATCGACCAATCTTTGATCGATCATGGTACACACTATACTTAGATTAAATCAATTTCTTTTGGATTTTTTGATTATTAGATGTGCTATTAGTAGATCAGTTGATATTCTTTCTTAATCTTGTGATTGCTTGTTAAATCTTGAAGTATTTGTGAGCTTATCACTCATGGAAACACCCAACTTTCGTGTCTATTCACTTTTTTGTTGACCAAAATTCTTGGTTGATCAACAAAAAGTCAGATTTTCAAAAGTCTATTCGGTTCATTTTTGATCGACCAATCTGCCTTGTTTGATCGACCAACAAGTTTTTGTTGTACTGCTATGGCTCCCAAATGCACACGTTCCCCCTCTTCTACTCATCATGATGACACATTCGATCTCTTTTTTATCACTGAGGCTACTCATGAGAGTTTCTCCATCTTAGCAAAAGTTTCCCCACATGTCGGTCATCCAGTAGACTTTGCATATTTTGAGTCTATCTTTCCAAGGATCCACAAAAATTTACATATCACCAGATTTTACGTCTTTTTGAGTGGAACTTTTACATGGGTTCCAAGAATAGCCACATACCCGATGTTGATCCCATGGTCAGTCACCTATTTTATGCCAATCTCAAGAACATAGGTGAGGGCTTCAACATAGACTTGACTTTGAATGTCTATGGCATAGAGGTTCTGTCAAATGCAGATGTCATTTATGAGATTTTAGGATGTTCGTTTGTTGGTCCTACTTTTCTAGAGCTTCACCAACAGACTCAGATAGATTCTAGGGAGACCCTACTCACACCCTCTCACTATGACTTGGGTCATCCTGCCAAGTCTCCTTATTTCCGTCGTCTTCCACATTTTCTTAATCTTGTCCTTCTTTGAAATTTCATGTCTAAGTTCACCTCTTTTGAGAATTTCCCTAGTGTCATGCTCATTACACTCTATGCCTTTCCTAAGAACAAGCGGTTCAACTAGAACCACTTGATTCTCTATTTGATGAGCAAGCAACCTACCTGCTCCTTTCAGTTTGGGACACTTCTTTCTCATAACTTCCTACATTTTAGTGTTCCAATGGATACCAATCATAAACAATTTATTACGAGAGTCTCCATATTTGATAAGCTTACTTATACAAAGATGGAGCAAGCTCAGGGAGCCCATGGTGAGGATGCAGCCCACGACCAGCAGCAGCCTCAGGAGTCCTTAGTAGTACCTCCTTCTTTCCTGCCACACAAGCACTTCACTGCAACCTGTCCTCATCCAATGCGACCCTCTCCATCCTTCTACCAGCAGGAGTGGGGCCTTTTGGATAGACCACTTACTAGCATAGATTACGTTAGCATTCAGGATGTGACTAATGGCATTTCATTGATGATGCACAGATATCGAGAGACTAATATGGTGATGATGAGACATGGGCATCAGGTATCTGAATACCTAAATGCTTAAGGCCAATTTTTGGATAGACTTGAAGAGTCTATTCACGAGATTCAACAGCAGCTTGCCAGGCCTCCTCATCCTCGCCGATCTACTACAGTGCCTCCTTCATCAATAGCACCTCTAACTCCTCCTCCTACTATAGCAGCACCAACTGTCCAACAAGTGATATCTCCTCGCGAGACATCTAGGCAACCGACCCCCAGAATGTTAACTCAGAGACACCTATGTCTTGGCCAGCCTGCTTCTTTAGAGCAATCTGACTCGATGGATCTCGAGTTAGACACCGACCTCTAGTACATGATGGATGCATTTATGGCATCATTTGAGTAGTTTCACCTTAGCTTTATTTTTTGCTTTATCAGCTTTATGGTTTGTATAACTCTTTATTTTATGTGGACCATTTTATCCTGCAACATTTATGTGCACTTAATTACTTATATGCATGATTATATCTCTCTTAGATGAATGTTTCTCTCTTAAAATAGCATGTTATAATTGTTACTTCTTCAATTGCATGTTTAAGGGGGAGATAATGAAATTTAATAACTGCATGTGTTTACATTTGCTGAAATAAAAAGGGGGAGATATTATGCAAAACTATTTGAATTCATATTTCTATACATAATTATAATTTTGTTGCCATCAAAAATGGGGAGAATGTAGGTACCTCTATTTTGATACACCAAAATTATGTTATTTGCGAGACTAATATTTCAAGACTTTCTAACAGATCAAAGTTTCACTCATGGATCAAAGCTAGAAGAATGCTAATCCGATCTCATTGTCTCTTTATCTTTATTGACTGTAGAATATTTTGTAAGAAACCTTAAAATAAGTATCAAACGGATTTTCACACTGCCTTAAAACAAGCTTTTAGGATTATTGATCAACCAACTAAAGTAATTGATCGACCAAATTCAATGATCGATCAGCCAAGTTAATTAATCGATAAAATTGGCTCATTTTAGGAAGTTGATTAGTACACTTTTGATCAACCATTTAGGTTAATTTATCAACCAATAACTGATCGATTAAATAACTAGATGGATCAACCAAACATCATTTTGATCAACCAATCTACCTTAACTGATCGACCAATTTGATTTCCCTTTTAAGTTGATTTGTTAGAATAAATAGATGTCGTACACACTCCTTTTCAACACACTCTCAAGTAGAAAAATTGTCTCAAAGCAAAGAGCTTCTTGTGCTTCTGTAAGTTCTTCTGCACTCCTATTTTCATGCCTTTCAAAGTACGTTGATTTAAACCTCTATTGAAATTCTGGTTTGACTTTAAATGAGGTTCCATAGTAATAAACATGCATGAATTCATTATAAAATGCTTACTTATGATAGTTCCTAGGCCTAGCATTACATATTATAGTATAAATATTGTATAACATTCATTGCATTGCATTTAGGATAGTTGTATATCATGTACATTAATTCCAATATCTTATATGGTCAGGAGGTAGTGTCACATCATTATGGGCTTTTTTTGAAGAATCTGACCATACGGATGGATCCAGAGAGATGATCGCAGTCCATTAGTGCAAAAGTCACCCTGATTAGAGCTCCGTAGCATCCTCTATAAGAAGAGGATGGACGGCTCAGATGGCGCCACGTGGATCCATCTAGTTCACCCCAGTTGAGCCACCACGCCCCATCTTCACCACAAGGAGTGATCTGAGCCATTGGATCTCAATCCTACTGTTGAGAAGCGCTCTTCGTTGCCCGGTGATGAGAGCGGATCTCGTTGAGAAAAGGTTTAGAGTTTGGAAAACCCATCATCGTAGTTCGATTCGCATGAAAATTCATCGGTCAGATAAAATTTATAATCGAAACTCGAAAAGTGAGTCCCGAGTCAAACACGAGGAGGCGAATGTTTGGTTTTGGAAGGTACGTGTTTCACTTTTATTTATTTTTATCATTTTTGTCTTTTCTAATTTTTCTTTTGGAATTTTTTAGAAAACAAGAGATCAGATCAACAATTCCTTACCTAACTAATCTACTTGCAAAATATAAGAGAGATAATCACATATATTTTTGAATCAAACATTTGCAACAACTAGTAAAGCTAGAAAGGCTACACTACGAAAGCAATAAAGATAGAAAGAGGTGAAAGAATCCCCCTCGACAGTCACTCGGAGGATGACTCGCTCTGACTTCGCCTGGTGGAAGGTGCTGAGGAGTGGGATGAAGGAGGACGTAGCTAGAGAACGGAGGATGGGGCAGGACGGCGTCACGGCAAGGATCTTCTTCCCAAAGGGCAGTGAGAGGACAGCCACAGGATACTCCACGAATAAGGATGAGAGGTAGGAAAACTATTTTCTTTTCTACTCTAGAGGAGCATCCCTGGCTTGGGACAAGCTTTCTCTAGAGCCTTGGAGGTGTGGGTTCGATCCTCAATCCTCTGCACCTACTCTAGCATAGGCGAAATTGGACTGCTTGATCTTGATCGAACGGTCGAGATTACTCATGCGTGATTTGGCCCCACCCAGAGATGCGAGGAGGGATGCCTGATAGCATGCGTGTAATCGGAGGTGCTCATTTAAGATGACCGAATGCGCTCTTGGTCGTCGACACTTCAAGAAGGCGCGATCAACATGCATTTGAATCTACGAGGGTGCGATCTGCGAGAGCCTCTTAGCCGTGCGATGAAGAATCTAAAGACTGCAAGTGAACGTACGATTTGAATGCAAGCAAGTGCGTTCGATCTCCTCGCGATCTTAGCCATCCGCACCCGATCCAAAGGCTGACGATCTCCTTGCACTCTGTCAGATGTAGCCATGCCTCCTCATGCCAACCAAGGTGCATGAATGCTATAGCGACACCCCCGATGGGTCTTTAGCGATGTCTTAAATGTCGCTAGTGACCCATGCATGCAAAACACCTCCATTCCACCACTATATAAACCCCATGACCCCTTTCCTTCCAAACCATCTCTACCTACTCTACTTCCCCCTACTCCTAAGCTCTAGTAGCTTACCAATGTCCCTTAGAGCTTATTTCCAAGCTCCAAAGGCCTCCTATTAGTGTAATGCTCCTATATCACACCAAATATTCATCCTCATTCTCACCACCTTCATAGGAAACCTTGGAGTCGTCCTCCCACCTCCATTCTGGTAGAACATCACCTCCATCTCCTCATCCCCATTCCAAAGCCTTAGTGAAGCATTTCTCTAGCCGGCATCCTCCTGCATCTCACCTCCATCATCCAACACCTCACCCCCTTCGTCCAAGCTACTACCAAGCATTGTTGTCTCGCCAAACAACCGATTTGAGAGATTTCTTCTCACCCCTATCTCTTTTATTTTTGCATATTGCAATTGATGACTGAATGACATTGTGATATATTCATTTGTTCCCTCCAATTTGTGAAATTATCTTGCTTGCTTCTTTATTGCTAAAGTAAAAGAAAAAGAAAAAATAAAACCTTAAAACATCAAAAAGAAACAAAATGAAGCACGAATTTCAACAAAAGTAAGCGTTGCCTCCCTATCTTCGACCAGGCACTTCCTTGGATTTTCGATTAAAAATTGTATTTGATAACATGTTTTGCAACTATAGCGACGGGTTTCTCTTAACCCCAACTTTCTTTCGCAAAAGCTCATTAATCATTTTGGCACCGTTGCCGGGAGGCAATGGAATTTGCTTTCTTGTTTTCCGTGTTTCTTTGCATGCACTTATTATTAACCTCGCTTGCCTCTAATTTACTATCTTGTGGGTGCCCTAGCAAGGAGATCCGAGTGTGGTAGACTAGAGTAAAGTGCTGATAGAGTAATTTTTAAGTGCCCCGACATTCCCCCCCACTAGTTTTACTTTCGCCACATCAATAACCAAGACCTAATCTACTTAGGTGTTTGCATAAACCCTAAGATATAATCTGATTATTTTGTTTGCCACTTACACTCATCTCACCCCTACATATAAAAAAAAATATATATATCTTTTAATTGTGGGACAAATCAACATACACAATACGTACACCAACATTTGAGGCACATAATCTTTTGTGATTTTTACTCAATTGAGATTTTGACCTGTGGAACCGGTACACATACAAATTAACACATAACAGAGTAGAAATCAGACTAGGTTAATTACCTTTTGTGTACCCTAATCGGTGGTGCATCTGGGCTAGTTGATTGAATTGTTTGGGCCGCACCACCTAATCTAAAAGAAGCTCATCTTGTAGTTGTCCTGTAGGATTCAATAATTAGGTCAAGCCAGGCACTCCATATTTTCTTAGTCTATAAAGGAAAATACTTCAACACGTGCTTTCAAACTTGGTTTGCCTCTTGAACATTTGGTTGAATATACTTAATCCTTGAATCCTAAAAGCTACTAAGCAAGATCGGAATCCTAAAACTCACTTCATCCTCAATAATCTTGCTTGAAAACTTTTTGTTTGTGCACATACACACATTCTCAAACGAATCATTAAAAGCACAACCCATTTAGGGGCCATCACATTCCAGAAGCACTAATATCTCAAGTCTAACTAAAATTGATTAGACGTTGGCCTTAAGGGTTGATTCGCTCTTCGAGGCACAAATTAAGATTGTTCTCCACTAACCTACTTATACTAGTCAATCTAATTTCTAGCTAGGGGAGTTACATAAAACGACCATGGTTGGGGGATATCAAAGGAACCGGAGGCGCAAGCCAAAGGAAGCACCTTCTCCCCAGCCCCTCCTAGCTAGTTGGATTGACCAGAAAAAAGTAGAGTAAATCATTTATAATCTTAAGGTGGATTCTGAGTCTGCAGATCTTTAAGCTACCCAACCTAAGGACAGGCTTGCATTTTTGTGTTGCAGGGCTCCTTTTTCCCATCCTTCTGGCTTCCTTCTAGAGTATGCTTGGAAAGAGATCATTGAACCGTCACTTGGAAGGACCTATAGACCATTCCAGGAGGTGGAGGTTGAGTTATAGCCAAGTAGATCCCATGGCTGATCAACAACCACCTCCCTCACCCCCAAACCAGCAGGAGCTGCTTTAGAGGCAGTTGGAAGAATTGCAGCACATGCAGCAATGGTTCCAACGAATGAATGGTCAGGGCGCTTGGCCCTTGAAGGATTTTTATGATGCTTCGAATTATGAGGATCGTCCTAGATTTGTGACCCATACCGATGATGTTGAGATCAAGCCCCATGTTTTGAGTCTAATTAAACACTTTCATGGGCATGGCTCAGAGGAACCATTCCAACATTTGGAGGACCTGATCACTTTGGTTTAGACCACCAAATCGTGGAATGTCGGTGAAGAACAAATGCTCATGAGGCCTTTCCCCCATTCATTCAAGGATAAGGCCGCACATTGGTATCATACCATTGGAAGATCGATTGCTACATGAACAGCTTTGAAATCGGCCTTCTTGACGAAATTCTTCCCAATTGGGCAAACCAATGCATTGCGACGGGCGATTGCCACTTTTGCCTAGCGGTAGGGGGAACTATTTCATGGGGCTTGGGAGCGATTCAGGATCAGTTGCGAAAGTGTCCACACCACAAGGTGCCTAATTGGCAACTTGTGCAGATTTTTTTATCACAGGTTGAATGATCAACTTCATAATCATGTCAATGCTTCTTGCGGAGGTAATTTTCTCAACAAAGACATAGATAGCATGTATGATTTGCTTGAGGAAATGAGCAAAACTATTTAAACCATGCCTCCATGGAAACCTTCAACCGATCCCAACAAACTAGATCAAATGCCAATGAGGTCCAAGATTCTTATACATTTGATATGGAATTGGTCTGAATTAAATTAGATAAGGTGGATCTGGTTGCTAAATGAATGGAAGAGTGGATGACCAGAAACTATAATTTTTCTAGATCCACTCAATCCCAGGGCTCGAGATTCCATTCTTCGCAAGATCCTATGGGATGGGAGTTTGTAAACCAACTGGAGTCGGCTCGACCTTTGGGCCAACTCTTCTCAGGGCCTTTGATCCCAGTTTTTCTGATCCTTCTTCATCCTCATCTTATGAGGATGTTCATGCCTTACAAGAGAATGTTAGGTCCAACCCATACTCGAATTCCTACAATCCTGGTTGGAAAATCACCCTAACTTCTCTTGGAAAGATCAAGGGTAGAAGACCCAATATCGACCCAACAATTATGTATCGCAAAAATCAATGGGTCAGGGTCATATATATACTTAGTTGCCCCCAAATCAGGTTAATTAGTCCATGTGGAATGCTCAACAACCTGCCGGGCAAGCTGATTTAAACCTGAAGATGGTAGAAATGCAAGGGTCAATGCTCCAGCTCATGCAACAAATGAAATCTTCGCTGGACACGTTGCAATCCATACTTAGTCCAAACAACCGACAGCCCGGATCTCTACCATCACAACCTGTACCAAACCCAAGGAATGTACAAAACCAAGGCACTGGGCCTCAAGGGTTTGATAATTGTGGGGAGCTGCATGCTCAAGCTCATGTTATCTATCAAGCTATCCCAATCCCTCTCGAAGCAAACCAAGTTCCCACCATAATTAACCGGGAGCCTCCTATTTTGCCCAACCGTCCCAAAGGCACTAACCAACAACATTTTGCCACTGCAAATACCATCCCCTTGAGGAGTAGTAGTAGACACAAGGGACCCACCCAACCCCATGTCAACACCATTTTGCCCCGTATTAAGAATTCTAGACTCCCAACTAAGAATGTCATCAACAAAACATCGAAGTCTGATTTGGGAGTATGTGTTGTATAGGAAAGCAGAAAAAGTCGAAGGTGAAATTGGAGGAAAGGATGTTCTTACTTCAAGCTTTCAAATTAACAATCATTTTACTCCTCCTGGCTATCGGATCAATCCCCACCTATGCCAAAGGTTTACTGAATTCATATAAAAAAAAGTGTACAGTGGAATCTGAAAATAATAGGAGAGTAGTCTTGTCTAATAACACAGGCACACTGATCTTAAACAAGCTACCCCCTATGAAGCAGGACCCAGGAGCCTCGTTGATTTCCTGCATAATAGGAAACATTACTTCTGACTGGGCCCTCCTCGACTTGGGTTCTTCCATTAATGTGATCCCCAACTCACTGCATATGGAACTGGGTCTAGGCTACCTAAAACGCACTGGCATAACTTTGTTGTTGGCTAATAGATCCATTACAAAACCAAGGGGTCTTTTGGAGGATGTTTTAGTCAAGGTTAATGATTCGCATTACCATGCTGATTTCATGGTCCTGGACATGGAAGCACCAAAACAGCTCAACCACACCCCAATTATTTCGGAGGACCTTTCTTGGCTACCACCAAGGCAAGGATTGATTGTGAATCGAGAAATATAGAAATCACCTCTCGGAATAAAATAAATCGATCTAATATTTTTGAGGTCTCAAAGAAAGATAAAATTAAGTGCGGTTTGATGGAGGAGCTTGGCAGAATAGAGGAGGTAATGGCCATACATACCATAGACAACCTTTTAAGAGCTAACTCAAGCCAAACTCAAGAAGAAAATCACACGATTGTAGGGATAATTGAGGACAATGAAGACATCAACCAACTGTGGCGACTCGGGATGAGGAAGATATTCAAGAAAATGGAAATTTGTTGGATGATTCACATGATCAAGTTAAAACCCAACAATGTCCTCATCTTGAATTTTTAAAGTTTGAGGTTCAACTTTTGGGTGGGAATCATGAGGATCAGGATGGTTGGATTAAGCACCCTTATTGTGAGGATGAAATCGAACTTTGGGAAGAAACTCTTGAAATGTTAGGTATTCTAGAATACCCACAAACCCCTAACACATAATAAAACCCTCATCGTCCTTGTTCACCCAACCATTGCACAATTTCTATATCCACCCACACCTCCTCTGTATTGTATCAACAAAACTCCTATTGGAGACCATTTGGGCTCTCCCTGCACCATCAGCTTGCCATTTTCATTGATCATCTCTTTGGCAAGCCCATTTTCACTCTCCAGGACCCATATCTAGGGGCCCCAAAACTGTGTTATTGCAGCCTCAATGTTAGTTATTTTTGATTGAGGACATCACTAGCTAAAGGTACTAAGCTCAGCATGTGTAAGGACTATTTAGAGCTAACCGGAATCTCCCGGAAATCAGGTGCTATTCTTCTAATTCTACCCTCCTGTATGCTTTTATCTTTATAATGAGGACATTAGTTTGCTAAGCATGGGGGATGGATATTTTGTGGAACGATTATTTCATCAACCCGTAATAGTAATTTCCTTTTATTAAAAAAATTTGAAAATTTAGAAAAAAAGTAGAATTAAGAGAAGAGAACTTAGGAAATAAGAGTTGCAAACTTTAGGAATTGATACTTTGGGACCTAAATACATAGACTCTTCAGGTTTTCGGGCTTAATTAGCCTGAGTGTCCACTCGAATGTGGACTTAGCCTTGAGTCCTTGCTAAGTCAGTTTTACTTTTAATTTGATAAGCAAGCTGGGATGATAAGTACACGACTTATCAACCCACCCTCTAATTTGAGGGAATTTTAAGTCTAAGCATCTACACACTATTTCCACTGACTCACTTTTCGATGGTTTTTACGGAAATTTGGTAGCTAATAAACTGTCTAGGGTAGTATGGCTGGCAAGTTGTCAGTGGTATCAGTTCATCGGTCGGTTGTCCAGGGCCTAGCCACATGACCATTCTCTTTATACTACCTTTAGGTAAATCTTAGATCAGGAAAGCCACCTACTTAGAAAAGAAAAATAGAAGAAAAAAATGAAAATAGAGAAAGAAAAAATAGACAAAGGAGGAAATAAAAAAATAAATAAAAGTACACTCCACCACACGAGTATGGCTAGCAAGTTGCCATGGGTAACAGCCCATTGGCCGATTGTTCAGAGCCTAGCTCACTAAAATGCATAAATAATTCCCAAAATACTTAGGGAAGAAGTGAGGAAGTAGAATAAACTGGGGAGATATACACTGGGTTCACCATTGTGTTGACCCCATAAAAAAATAAAACAAGTGGGGTGAAAGCTACTAATCGAAAAGATAAACCTATAGGCAGAAATCTTTAAGGTCACCTAGGGTCGTAGATATTTGAAGTCCATTTTAATGGCCACCTAGTGAGTCTTTCATTCTTTTCACAAGATGCTTACCACTTAGAGTCCTTTTTGAGTCTTGGGTGGGTCGAGTAGCTATAAAAAGTTATCCCGAAACTCTCAAACTCCAAAAAGTTCAAAAAATTAGAGAAGAAAAAGCAAAAGAAAATGTATCTTCCCATTTCAAATAAGGCAAAGACTTGGGTGGTTTGCATTTTGGCAGACACCCGGGCACTGTTGAGTTTTCATAACTAGGTCATTGGTTGAAATCTTCTAAAGCAATCAACAAATCGTGCCTAAGTGATGAAATCCTAATTCCTCTTTTGTACATAATATTTAGGTTAATTTTGCTAGGGACTAGCAAAAAGTAAGCATGGGAGTATGATAAACACGCCTGAATTCAAGATAAAATGCTTATTTATGGTAGTTCCTACTCCTAGCATTGCATATAATAGTATAAATATTGCATAACATTCATTGCATTGCATTTAGGATAGTTGTATATTGTGTACATTAATTCCAACATTTTATATGGCCAGGAGGCAATGCAACATCTTTACGAGCTTTGGATGGAAATTTGACTGTACAAATGGATTCAAAGAGATGATCGCAGTCCATCAGTGCAAAAATCACCCCGATCATAGCTCCGTAGCATCCTCTAAAAGAAAAGGAAGATAGATAGCCCAGATGGTGCCACGTGGCCCCATCCAGGCCACCCCACCTGAGCGACAACACCCCAGCCTCACAACAAGGAGTGATCTCAGTCGTTGGATCTCAATCCAACAGCTGAGAAGCGCTCTTCATTGCACGGCCTTAAGCATCTCAATGAAGACACCATCTCAACTGTTGCATCTTCATCCAATGGTTGAGACGTGAGGCCGCACCTCATCTCCGCACAATAAAGCAACTCTTTGGCCAAACGGTAAAGCACCTCCTCAAACGACATGAGCGGGTTCAAGTCTCAATCCTCCACGCTTGCTCCAACGCCGGTGAAATTGGACCACTCGATCTTGATCTAGTGGTTGAGATTACTCACGTGCAATCTAACGCCACCCAGCGATGCGAGGAGGCATGCCTGATCACACATGTGCAATCAGAGGCACTCATTTAAGACTACTAGATGCGCTCTTGGTCGTCAGATCTTCTCGAAGGTTCAATGCACGCACATTTAAATCCGCGAGGGTGAGATCTGTAGGTGCCACCCAGCCATGCGATGAAGAATCTAACAGCTGCCAATGAGCATGCAAATTTAATGCAAGTAAGCGTGCACGATCTCCTCGCGATCTCAGCCATCCGCTCTAGATCCAATGGCTGACGATCTCCTTACACTGTGCCAGCTGCAGCCGCGCCTCCTCACACTAGCCAAGGTGCATGAATGCTGTGGCGACACCTCCAGTGGGTCTTTAGCAACGTTTTAAATGTTGCTGAAGATGCGTGAGTGCAAAACAGCTCTATTCCAGCACTATATAAACCCCACGGCCCCTTCCCTTCCAAACCATCTCTACCTACTCAGCTCCCACCTACTCCTAAGCTTTAGTAGTTGATGTAGCCATAATTATTGAGGGTAAAATGTCGATTCATGCATGTTCCTAGGCTTAGATTTGCATTTCATGTTATAAATATTGCAAAGCAATCATCATTCTACATTTAGAGTAGTATGTAATTTAGGTTAATTATGTCCCTTTTTGTGGTCAGGAGAGAAGGATATCTATTTCAGAGGCTCGGATTGATGATCCGACCATACGAATCTGATCAAGACGACGATCAGAGCCCAACGCCTCCAAAATCACCTCGGTTGGAGTCTTGTAGCACCAAATGCAATCCAAAGAAGATCTACTGCTAAGGGACTAGGTGACACAATCTGGATTGTTAAACGACAAATCCAACCTCACGGATGGATTCATGTCGGCAATCGCATCCCAATGGCATGAAAATCGACTCAATCTGACCTCTGTAGCATCCCTTACAAAGGAAGGAAAATGGATGGCCCAGATTAAGCCACATGGTGCAACCCAAGCTGCCCATGCGCAGTCACGCACCACCACATGTACACAGTAGCGTGGGTGTGCTCGCGCATAGAGGTATGGACATGTAAGTGCAGTGGCATGCGTAGTCTGAGCAACCGTTGAGGGTGATTTCTCTCATCTCTTTCTATCTTTTTCGCTTTCATAGGGTAGTTTTGCTGCTTTCGTAGTTGTAACAAATAGTTGTTCATGAATAGATGATTGTTTCTCTCTCTTTCTTTCTCCCTCTCTCTCTTATATTTTTACAAGTAGATTAGCTAGATAAGCAATTGTCGAGTTGTTCTCTTGCCCTATTAAAAATTCAAAAAAAAATTATAAAAGAGAAAAATGACAAAAGCAAATAAAAGTGAACCTTGGATTTTTCAAAACCAAACATTCGCCTCCACGTGTTCGACCCGGGACTCACTTTTCAAGTTTTGGCTATAAATTTTATATGATAGATGTGTTTTGCGAGCTATGACGATAGGTCCTCCAAACCCTAATTTTAATTCGTAAAACACGCCTCCATCAGTTGCCTACCAAAGCTCCCTTAGATCTTATTCCCAAGCTCCAAAAGCCTCCTATTAGTGTAATGCTCCTATAACCCACCAAATATTCATCCTTCATCGCACCACCTTCGTAGGAAACCTTCGATTCATCCTTCCACCTCCATTCCTATAGAAGATCACCTCCATCTCCTCATCCCCATTCCAAAGCCTTAGTGAAACAGTCATCTACCCTACGTCGTCTAGCATCTCACCTCTGTTGTCCAGCACCTCACCCTCTTTGTCTAAGCTGTTGCCAAGCGTCGTCATTGACTGGTCGATCTTTCGCTTTTAAGTCGTTTGTAGTTTAATGTGGTGGAAAAATCGACTAATCAATTTTTAACAAGAAATAACCACTCGCAGAGGAGCGGGTCGTATCCACAGGGAGGCAATAATGTATTAAAATTTGCACCACTTAAAAATATTTGTTCATAGTCAATTTGGACAAGAACCAAGCCAAGATTGCCTTTAGATTAAGGTTTAAGCAAGAAACAATGCTGAAATGGCAATTATGAGAAACTAGAGGATATTTTCCGCAATGTAGAGTCAATAGAATATGATTAAAATGTGGCAATGGCAGAAAATGTAAATTTTAATTAACATTTTACTGTAGCAAAACAGGAGAATTTTTCCCCGTTGTCTTGCGCGACGAGGAGCCGATGGCCGGGCGCGGGAAGCTCGGAGGAGGTCCCTTGGATCAAGGGCTTCGAATCGGTGGTGGCGGCGAGTCGCGCGGTGGTCGGAGGTGGCCGGACGAGCTCCGGCGGAGGTGCTGCAGCCGGCAGCTTGCGCAGCCTGTTGGCGTGAAGTCCGCCACCTGCTGCTGCTGCGAGGGTGGCTGCTGCCGCTGCCGCGGGCAATGCTGCGGCTGGCGTGGCAGGCGTTCGTCTGCAGGCGCGGGGAAGAGGGCGCTGCAGGCGGTTCTGCAAGCGCAGCGGAGGGTGCTGCAGTGCGGTTGGAGGATGGCGTGCGCTGCGGAGGGTCTGCAGAGGGCGCTGGCGCGATTGGCGTGGGCGGTGGTCTGCAGGCGCGTGGAGATGGTGGGCACGGGTGTGCTGCAGGCTAATGGGCGCGGGGAAGGTGGCGTGGGCTGATCTGCAGGCGTGCGCAGGTCTGCAGCCGTGAGCGGTGGAGGGCGCAGGCGTGGGTGCGCTGAAGGTTCTGCAGGCTGTTGAGCGGAGGCGTGGTTGTTGGAGAGTTGAGGCGCGTTTGAGCTGATGGTTGACGGACGTGGGTGCGCTGAAGGTTCTGCAGGTGCGGGAAGGGGTCTGCAGGCGACTTCAGGCGTGTGCGATGAAGTGAGCGGGTAACTTCAGACGTCTGGGAAATTCCCCAGACGTCTTAAGTTACTGAGAGGGTGGCTGAATCAGTAGGTCGGTGATGGTGGTCGGCGATGACGGCGAGGGAGTTGCACGCTAAGGTGCTCACGGTAATGCGGGCGAGCTCCGGATGGCGGTGTGGCCTGTCACACCACATGCCCACGGTGGTGGAGACTCGCCGCCACTGTAGAGGCTGGCAGTGTGGAGTGGAAGAGAGAGGTTCTCTCTGCACAGTGGTGGGTCGGTGGCGGAGGCCTCCTGAGCTCGGCTGCCTCCCTACTCCTTTTGTAGTGGCCTGAACAAATTTGAAATCAGCCGCCGACCAGATCCACCACATCCGCTCCACCTTGAATGGCTTCTTCACTGCATCAGCCGGGCGTTGGAGCGGCAGCCAGCCGTTCTGAAAGAAGAAGAATAAAGAAAATATTATTAAAATATTAAGGTTATTTATGTATAGACCCTCAACTTCTATGTTAATAAAAACAATATACCTAATTGGTTATCTAATTAGATGAATGCTATTCTAAGCTAATTCTAAATGCACTTAAGATATGAATGCAATGTATGGATTATGTAATTAGATTAAAACTATGAATTAATCTATTTACATCCTAATTTATACTAAATAAATGTTAGAATTAATCTAATGTATAGGCACTTAAATACTTAAATAGCCCACAACTATGGGCTAATCAAATACCCCCATGCCTAGTTTTTGCTAGTCCCTAGCAAAATTAAGCGAAACCTAGCACTCTAAGTAGACTAGTCAACTCACTTAGTCTTCCTTCATAAGCATATTAAGTTCAGGCTCTAGATCCAAGGTTCCTAAGTAGTTGCTAAGTCACAGACTAGGTCGGCTAAAGACGAGTTGCAGGCACAAGTTTCCCTGATTTCTGACTCTACCCTAAAGTTTATTAATCCCTGAGATTAAAGCATCCGTGCTTGTGCATTGGTCCGAGTTATTTGAGTTAAAGGAATTTTTTTTTTTTTTAATATATATACTTTTTTTTTTTGTTTGATTCTTCTAAGTCTAACCTCTGATCAGCTATCAACACGGTCTGTGTCGGATTCATTGTCCCCATTACCATACCTCGAAGGGTGCCTGGATTTCGATGCTTCGAGATAGCACCACCCATAACGACCCCAAGAACTCCTGGCAATCGACACTTCGAGATAGTATCGCCCATGGATTTCTTAAGCGAATTTAGGCCTATGGCAATCGGCACTTCAAGATAAGGCTGCCCATGGTACCTGAACCGCGCAATGCGCTTACATGCCCCCAGTAGGATGGATATCCTAAGAGACAAGCGCCGAGGAGGTAATATGTTACCATCGCATCCTCAAGGTGAGTATATACTCCACCTCTCCTGCGGCGGGAACTCTTCCAATCAAAATGTGTTTTCAAGCCTTTCTTAAGTCAAAACTAAGAGAACCAAATCTCTTTTCAAAAATTAACTTAATTACCAGACCAAGTGTGAAAAATTTGGATGCTTGGGTTACAAGGACCTGTAAACCAAAAGGTAGAATAAGACTCCAGGTACTACCCCACCTTTTAACTCAAACCCTAGCTTCCCTTCCTCAACCTCTTGAGGAATGGTCCGCAACTTAACTCCTACTTAAGTTTTTAAGTCCACAAAGGACCCTAAAGGTCTAAAGCTAGTAGCTCATTTAGCTTCTAAAGTTTGACCCTAGAATTAACTTAGTCTACCCTAGAGTTCTGATTTGCTTAAGACTGCAAGATCTAGCCAATTAAGCTCAAAACTTTTTTTTTTTTTTTTTTGTTCTCTTTTTTTTTTCTCTCTTTTTTCTCTCTTTTTTTTTTTTATAAATGCATGCTATAAACAAAATGCCTCAGGTCCTCTCCCCCATGCCTGGTTCAAACAATGTCCTCATTGAAAATCAAAAATAGCTAAAGGAAGATATTACCTGAGGCGGAGAATGGTAGGAGCTAAGGCTCCTCAAGAGTGACTTCGTCAACTAGATGGCCATCTAAAGTTATGTACGGTTTTAACCGTTGACCGTTGACGATAAAGGGAGTTGCTGAAGAGGAAGGATTTTTGATCTCCACAGCTCCATGGGGGAATACTTTGGTGATTATGTAAGGCCCATCCCAACGAGATTTTAATTTCCCAGAAAAAAAGCTTAAGTCTGGAATTGAAAAGCCAGACTTGTTGGTTGGGTTCAAAGGTCTTTCGAAGAATAAACTTGTCATGCAAGAGCTTAGTTCTTTCTTTATAAGCTTGAGAGGTGTCATAAGCATCATTCCTTAGCTCCTCAAGCTCACTTAATTCTAGAAATCGTGCCTTACCTGCCTTCTCTAAATCCATGTTAACACTTCGAATAGCCCAAAGTACTTTATGTTCCAACTCAACAGGTAAATGACACGCTTTTCCATACACAATCCGAAAGGGAGAAGTACCCAAAGGGGTCTTATAGGCCGTTCGATAAGCCCACAAAGCATCATCAAGCTTTTGGGACCAATCTTTCTTATCAGGTCTAACGGTCTTTTCCAAAATATTTTTTATCTCCCTATTTGATACTTCAACCTGGCCACTTGTCTGAGGGTGGTAAGGGGTAGCAAACTTGTGAGTCACTCCAAAACTCTTAATTAACCGATTGAAGTGGTGGTTTCGGAAATGAGGTCCCCCATCACTTATAATAGTCTTGGGGCAACCGAAACGGGATATGATATTGGCCTTCACAAATTTCAAAACCACAGAGTGGTCATTTGTGCGCGTAGGAATGGCCTCTATCCATTTAGAGACATAGTCAACTGCCACCAAGATATATTCAAAACCATGGGACGACGGGAAGGGACCCATAAAGTCAATTCCCCACACATAAAAAATTTCAACAGATTGAATAGGATGTTGAGGCATTTCATTCTTCTTCCCAATCGTTCCAGTCCGTTGACATCTAATACAGGCCTTAACAAAATTATGAGAATCCTTAAATAAGGAAGGCCACCAAAAACCGGACTGGAGAACCTTAAAAGCAGTTTTCTTAGCACCAAAGTGTCCTCCACAATGAAGTTCATGGCAAAATGTCAGCACACTTTGCTGTTCCTCTTCAGGCACACAACGTCTCAATACTTGGTCTTGTCCAATTCTAAATAATTCTGGCTCTTCCCAATGAAAATATCTCGCTTGAGAAATGAATCTCTTTCTTTTCTGCTTATCCCAAGAGCCAGGAGTTTGTCCAGTGACCAAGTAATTTACTATGTCTGCATACCAAGGTAAAGTTGGTGTTACCGCCATCAGAGTTTCATCGGAAAATGTCTCACGAATGTCTTCAGAAATAGAGTCATTAAGAGGAAGACGAGACAGGTGGTCAGCCACAACATTTTCTACTCCTTTCTTTTCACGTATTTCCAAGTCAAATTCTTGAAGGAGTAAGATCCACCTAATCAGACGTGGCTTAGAATCTTTCTTAGCAATGAGATGTTTCACTGCTGCATGATCAGTAAAAATAACCACCTTACACCCAAGTAAATAAGACCTAAACTTCTCCAGAGCAAAAACTACAGCAAGTAATTCTTTTTCAGTGACAGTGTAGTTTTGCTGAGGTTCAGTTAAAGTCTTGCTTGCATAATGCAGCACATGAGGTCTTCCCTCAACCCTTTGTCCAAGGACTGCTCCCACTGCATAATCCGAAGCATCACACATAAGCTCAAAGGGGAGTGTCCAATCAGGAGCTTGGAGAACAGGCGCAGAGATCAAGGCCTCCTTTAGAGTTTGAAAGGCCTCGGCACACTTTGAATCAAAACTGAAGGAAGATTCCTTCGCCAATAAGTCACAAAGTAGCCTAGAAATCTTACTAAAATTTTAATAAAGCGCCTGTAAAAGCCAGCATGGCCCAGAAAGGATCTAATCTGTTTGACATTTGTAGGCAATGGAAGTTTGGAAATAGAATCAATCTTGGCTTTATCTACTTCCAAACCTTGCTCGGATACAACATGCCCAAGTACAATTCCTTTCTGTACCATGAAGTGACTTTTCTCCCAGCTGAGGACTAAACCAGTCTCCTTACATCGTTTCAACACATTCTCCAGGTGTAGGAGACACTGGTCGAAAGACGAGCCATAAATAGAGAAGTCATCCATAAATACTTCGACACACTCATCAATCATGTCCGAAAAGATAGACATCATACACCGCTGGAAAGTTGCAGGGGCATTACATAATCCAAACGGCATACGCCTGAATGCAAAAGTACCGTAAGGACTCGTGAATGTCGTCTTTTCCTGGTCATCAGGAAAGACTGCCACCTGATTGTACCCAGAATATCCATCGAGAAAGCAATAATACTTATTCCCTGCCAATTTTTTGAGAATTTGATCAATAAAAGGCAAAGGAAAGTGATCCTTCTGGGTAGCGGTGTTCAGCTTGCGGTAATCAATACAGACCCTCCATCCAGTTGAGGGTCTAGTGACAACTTGTTCACCTTGGTCGTTGAGTTCCACAGTAAAGCCTGCCTTCTTTGGCACCACATGAATGGGACTGACCCATTTACTATCAGCAATGGGATATATGATCCCAGCGTCCAACCACTTCAGGATTTCCTTTTTTACAACCTCCCTCATATTAGGGTTCAGACGTCTCTGCATGTCCCTAAAAGGCTTGATGGAATCATCAGTATAAATGTGGTGCATGCAGAGTGTAGAGTCTATACCCTTAATGTCAGCAATGCTCCAAGTAATAGCTTCCTTGTGCCTAGACAGGCATTCAATCAAGGCTCCCTCCTGTGCCTCAGACAGCACAGCCGAAATGATAACTGGGAGCGTATCATTGGCACCTAGGAAAACATACTTGAGAGTGTCAGGGAGGGGTTTCAACTCAAGGTTGGGCGCTTGTATGGTTGAGGGTTTCATAATAGATGTCCCCATCTCAGGTAGCAAATCTGCCTTCGGCGGAAATGATGGGGGAAGAGACTCAGCAGAAACTCCTAGAAATTCCTCTAGTTCTAGTATATCCCCTTCACATTCCTCCAAGAGATGGGAATGCTCATTTAGCATGACATGCTGAAGGGGGTCATCACATAACATTGCAGGAGTTGCCTCTTCAATCAGGTCATCTATCACCTCAACTTGAGAACAATCCTCAAGTCCAGCTTGTTTGTAAGCATCAAACACATTAAGCCAGATTTTCCTATTCCCAAAGCCCATTTTCAATGCCCCAGTATTGCAATTAATTGAAGCATGGGAAGTTGCAAGGAAGGGGCGACCCAAAATGATGGAGGGTTTGGTTGGCTTGTTGGTAGGGTCAGTGTCCAAAACTAAGAAGTCAACGGGAAAGAAGAAATCCTCCACTCTTACGAGGACATCTTCCAAAATTCCCCGTGGTGTCTTAAGTGATCGATCAGCAACTTGAAGGATTAAAGGGCTAGGCTTCAGATTGCCTCCCCCAAGTTGTTCATACACGTAGCTCGGAAGGATGTTCACCCCCGCACCTAGATCAAGCAGAGCCTCATCAATTTGTAAGTCACCAATAACTACAGAGATATATGGGGCTCCTGGGTCCTTAAGTTTCGGGGGTGTGCCATGTTGAACAATTGAGCTAACAGAATCAGGCAGGACAACTTTAGATTGGACCTGTTTTCTAGATTGCCGCTTTTTCGTGCACAAGTCCTTTAAGAAGCGGGCATAAGACGGAATCTGCCTGATAGCTTCAAGCAAAGGCAGGTTAATCTGCACTTGCTTGAAAGTTTCCATAATCTCATCCGTCTTATCTTTGGCTCCAGATGAGCCAGCAGAAGTCTGCCCAGAGGTGGATAAGCGCACTGGAAATGGCACTCTCGATCTCTAGGTGGAAGGGTTGTCATGTCGAGTAAGGGGTGGAACAGGGGCAACTTCTTCCGATGAGGTGATTTCAAGCGGAGAAGATTTGGGCAAATCTTCTTCGGTGGGGGTGAAAGTCGGGGTGGATGTTTTTTTAGGGGGTGAGACTATAGGAGCATCGGGTTTGGAAATTTCTTTCCCACTCCTAAGAATAGTCACCGCCTGAGCATGCTCCCTAAAGACAATCCCTTTTCCTTTAGGATTTTCCTCAGCAGCACTTGGAAACTTCCCAGTCTCCCTCTGTCTAACGGCCTCAACAAGGTGTCCAATTTGTGATTTCATCTCATGTATAGCCTTGTCATGAGATTGGATGATGGCACTTTGACTTTCTTGCATAGTTTTCAACATCGCCTTCAATTCATCCATCTCAGAGGTTTTAGGTTGGGCAAAGGTCTGAGGTTGGTTCATTTGATGGTTTTGAAAGGATTGCGGTTTGTAATTCCCTGAATTTGAGACATTTCCTTGTCTCCATGAAAAGTTTGGGTGGTTCCTCCATCCCTCATTATAAGTGTTGGAGAAAGGATCATTACGAGGTCTTGGACGGAACCCTTGAGCAGCATTCAAATCCGCTTGTACAAGCTCAGGGAATTGGGAGGCCAAGTGGCAATCCACAGTTGCGTGTGTATTGCCTTGACAAATTACGCATTCGGAAGCTTGGGATGTGGAGGTGTTAGGTGTGAATGAACTCGGGTTCGACATAAGCCTTTCCATGTTTTGATTCAGTAATTGAATTTGATAGGCTAAATTCTGGGTGTCCCTTGCTTCATTCGCCTCCAACTTTCTTTGCATGAGAGTAGGCTTTCTATCCATGTAGGCAGAATTCAAGTGAATAGAATTCTCACTCAAAGTATCAAATAAGTTCCAAGCTTCATCCTCAGTCTTAGATAGAAAGGTTCCTGCACAGGCACCATCCACAGTTTGCCTATGCGAATCATTAAGTCCGGTGTAGAACCTTTCAACCAGTTGCCATTTAGGCACCTGGTGATGTGGGCAAAGTCTTAGCAAATCGTTAAAGCGCTCCCACGCATCATGGAAAGCTTCCCCATCCTTTTGAGCAAAACTCATGATTTCCCTCCTAAAGTGATTTGTTTTGCTCATGGGGAAGTACTTCTTCAAAAACTCATTTTTCAGGGCATCCCAAGTATTTAAATTATCAAGGGTGTGATACCAATACTTGGCTTTGTCCTTTAGGGAGAAGGGAAAAAGGGTCCGCATATGAGCGTCATCAGTAACGCCCTGCAGCTTCACCGTGGAACAGACCTCGGTGAATTCCTCAATATGCCTGTAAGGGTCTTCCCTAGTAGTACCATAAAAGGAGGGTAGCAAGGATATGGTACTACTTTTGATCTCATATGGATTGTCCCCTCCAGGTCTACGTAGTGCTGGGCCAGCTTGGTTGGTTGGGATGAAATATTCCTTAAGGCTCCTTTGACCGGCCATTTCTACCCTTGGGAGGTCTTTTCTTAGGATTCTTTCCGGTTCAGGATCAAATACAAGTTGTCTCCTAAGAGAACGCCTACCAAGCATGCACTACAAACACAATTCAAACGGACTTGTTTGTTCTTTACAGATTTAGGCTTTTGAATTTAATTCAAATTGTAGGTGACAAAACAAGTTACCTAATCAATTACGCGCCTATTGTCAACCTTTGAAATGCCTAAAAAGACCTAGTTGGAACTTAGGTATTCTTCCCTAAATCTCAAATGGTCAAGTAAATCCAAAGACGGAAGATCGAGGGATGCAAGTAGGCCTAAGCCTTCCTTTGAAGCTGTGCTTTCGCGGTGCTCCTCAACTACCCCCAAAAATCCGTGACAGGGTATCCCCCTCTTTTGATTTACAAAGCCTTTGATTTCTAGTTTCGAACACTTCAGAATCCAACGAAAGGAGGGCTCTTGTCCTAGTATTTCCAAACCTAAGGAGTGTCTAGAAGCGTGCCGTGGTGCAAGTGAAATAAGTGTGCATACACCGTCAAAGATTTTGAACTTTGAATTGCACGTCAAGTTTGAAAATCAAATCCTTGGTTTTTAAAATGTCCTTCCTTTAATTAGTCCTTTTTCTAAAAAAAATGTGACCACTTGTTAGATCGCTTCAAGACAAACTTTGTGGTCTTTGCATTAAATCCTAAATGCAATGCGTGATCAAAAATAGGATGCAAAGTAAGAGAATATGTACCTTGCCTCCAGCGATCTTCAATGCAAAAATGCACGCAATGCAGAAACGCAAATCTAGAGGCTGCTCATACAGACCTAAATGGTTCGTCCTAGGGCAGGCAGCTTCTAGCAGGCAGCTCTTTTTTTTTTCTTTTTCTATTTTTTTTTAGAACTACTTATGCAAAAGCAAATAAAAGAAATAATAAAAAAAAATAAACCTAAATCTAAAGAAAAGGGAACAGGCTCCCAAAAATTACCCAACACGGGTCCAAAACAAAATTGGGGAACAAACCCCTCAAAATTTTGCCCCAGAACAAGGGTTTCAAACTAACTGTAATGAAAAATTAAGTCTACAATCTTAATTCTATTCTAATTAAACTAATGACTAAATGGTGTCCATCGCGTCCTCATCCTTCTCCTCCGTTTAAAAATGGCTCGCCCAATTCTCGTCTGGCGACGTCAAGGGTCGCCTCTCACACTGGCAGATTCTTGCACAACTTTTCTCGCACAGAAAAGAAAATAATGAATGGTCAAATCTCTATGCAATTGACAAATAATCAAAATAAAATTAGGCAAAATTATTGCGTCTGTTGCCTCCCCGGCAACGGCGCCATTTGACTGGTCGATCTTTCGCTTTTAAGTCGTTTGTAGTTTAATGTGGTGGAAAAATCGACTAATCAATTTTTAACAAGAAATAACCACTCGCAGAGGAGCAGGTCGTATCCACAGGGAGGCAATAACGTATTAAAATTCGCGCCACTTAAAAATGTTTGTTCGTAGTCAATTTGGACAAGAACCAAGCCAAGATTGCCTTTAGATTAAGGTTTAAGCAAGAAACAATGCTGAAATGGCAATTATGAGAAACTAGAGGATATTTTCCGCAATGCAGAGTCAATAGAATATGATTAAAATGTGTCAATGGCAGAAAATGTAAATTTTAATTAACGTTTTACTGTAGCAAAACAGGGGAATTTTTCCCCGTTGTCTTGCACGACGAGGAGCCGATGGTCGGGCGCGGGAAGCTCGGAGGAGGTCCCTTGGATCAAGGGCTTCGAATCGGTGGTGGCGGCGAGTCGCGCGGCGGTCGGAGGTGGCCGGACGAGCTCCGGCGGAGGTGCTGCAGCCGGCAGCTTGCACAGCCTGTTAGCGTGAAGTCCGCCGCCTGCTGCCGCTGCCGTGGGCACTGCTGCGGTTGGCATGGCAGGCGTTTGTCTGCAGGCGCGGGGAAGAGGGCGCTGCAGGCGGTTCTGCAAGCGCGGCGGAGGGTGCTGCAGCGCGGTTGGAGGATGGCGTGCGCTGCGGAGGGTCTGCGGAGGGCGCTAGCGCGATTGGCGTGGGCGGTGGTCTGCAGGCGCATGGAGATGGTGGGCACGGGTGTGCTGCAGGCCGATGGGCGCGGGGAAGGTGGCGTGGGCTGATCTGCAGGCGTGCGCAAGTCTGCAGCCGGTGAGCGGTGGAGGGCGCAGGCGTGGGTGCGCTGAAGGTTCTGCAGGCTATTGAGCGGAGGCGTGGCTGTTGGTGAGTTGAGGCGCGTTTGAGCTGAAGGTTGACGGACGTGGGTGCGCTGAAGGTTCTGCAGGTGCGGGAAGGGGTCTGCAGGCGACTTCAGGCGTGTGCGGTGAAGTGAGCGGGTAACTTCAGACGTCTGGGAAATTCCCCAGACATCTTAAGTTACTGAGAGGGTGGCTGAATCAGTAGGTCGGTGATGGTGGTCGGCGATGACGATGAGGGAGTTGCACGCTAAGGTGCTCACGGTAATGCGGGCGAGCTCCGGATGGCGGTGTGGCCTGTCACACCACACGCCCACGGTGGTGGAGACTCGCCGCCACGGTAGAGGCCGGCATTGTGGAGTGGAAGAGAGAGGTTCTCTCTGCACAGTGGTGGGTCGGTGGCGGAGGCCTCCTGAGCTCGGCTACCTCCCTGCTCCTTTTGTAGTGGCCTGAACAATTTTGAAATCAGCCGCCGACCAGATCCACCACATCCGCTCCACCTTGAATGGCTTCTTCACTACATCAGCCGGGCGTTGGAGCGGCAGCCAGCCGTTCTGAAAGAAGAAGAATAAAGAAAATATTATTAAAATATTAGGGTTATTTATTTATAGACCCTCAACTTCTACGTTAATAAAAATAATATACCTAATTGGTTATCTAATTAGATGAATGCTATTCTAAGCTAATTCTAAATGCACTTAAGATATGAATGCAATGTATGGATTATGTAATTAGATTAAAACTATGAATTAATCTATTTACATCCTAATTTATACTAAATAAATGTTATAATTAATCTAATGTATAGGCACTTAAATACTTAAATAGCCCACAACTATGGGCTAATCAGTCATCTCGCCAAACAGTCGATTTGGGAGTTTTCTTCTCACCCCTATCTCTTTTATTTTCACATATTGTAATTGATGACTGAATGACATTATGATATATTCATTTGTTCCCTCCAACTTGTGAAATTATCTTGCTTGCTTATTTATTGCAAAAACAAAAGGAAAAAGTAACAAAACCCTAAAACATCAAAAAGAAAAAAATGAAGTGCGGATTTCAACAAAAGTAACAATCGCCTCCCTGTGTTCGACCTGGGACTCCCTTGGTGTTTCGGTTAAAAATTGTATTTGATAATGTGTTTTCCAACTACAATGACGGGTTTCTCCTAACCCTAACTTTCTCTCGCAAAAACTTGTTAATCACATAGGTTGTTATTGTTCTTTTATATATTGTTGCTTTTGATTAACGGATCCTAAGTTGTTGGGAGAAATTTGTTGTTGTTGTTTGCTTCTCTTCAGGTTAGTAAGAGAAGGGTTCATTGTAAAGAGTTTATGCCACCCTCATTGAAGTGGTACGTTAGTGGATTGATTAGCTTTGCCTAGTCGGGAATAACCTAAGCTGAGAGGCTTAGGTAGTGGTTTTCACCTGACTTGGTTTTCCACAATAAATCTTGGTGTTATCTGTGCTTGATAGTTTTGTGGATTGAATTATATTCAATTTGAATTTTTATAGCTATACTCTTCACCCCTTCCCTCTATTATACTATTATGATCCACAGGCACCCTCAGATTCTAGGTTGGTTCTTATCTTCTTCCCTCCTCGCCAGCCAAGAACTCCGTCAACTACGACGAGCACCTTCTCCTTCCTCAGGAAAGCCAACAGTCAAATTGACCGACCTACTACCTTCATCACCTTCGTCTGCTCCTCGCTTACCAACGTAGGAGCTTCCTACCCCTCTCCTCCTCACTCTTCCCCTCACCGGAAAAATTCATCTTTTCTGTGTTCGGCAAGCCACCTTAGCACGAAATTCCCTCTCCTTTGTCTGCTAGTTAGTCCTACTCTCTCCCACTATCTCCCTAGCCTTAGCCCAATAGTTCCTTGATTCGACCATCGACTGCCACTCTCCCACTTCATCTTCTTCAACGTCGGCCGCGTCTCTGGCGTAGTAGTGCAACCGCTTCCAACCACAGAACTCATCACCACCACCACCAAAACTTCTGCCATAGCTCCACCTTCAAAATCCCTTTATCAATTATTAGCTACACCGACTCAAACACTCAGCTAGATGCACCCACCTTCACCATCATCGTTCACCACCATATGACCACCCTAGAGCTCGAATCACCATGCCAACTCTGTCCCTATGTTCCTTACCTCACGGTGATCCCTCTGAGCTATTTTAATTAGGGTCTAGAACCTATTGTCGTGATTTTAGGTTATCACTAAATAGCGGCTACCGCCGCCACCTTCTCCACCTCCAACCATTGTACTCCAACCATCTCTGTCTCTGCTTCAACCCTCTATAGCCGCAGACGAACACCTTGAAGACAACCAGGCCCTGAATTGGGTGATGTAACAATTGCAGCAGCAGCAATTGCTCGAGAATCCGCCAACAGCTGCATACGTGAGGAAGCTCCAGATAAAGTGCCACATTGTGTGATACAAAATTGGATGCTCACATAAGAGGACTTTGTATTGAGGGCTCTTCACCTCAACACAAGAGGGGTGAGGTCCCTCCCTTACATGCCTCTCACACCTCGCTTACTACCTACGCTAGTGAACTTGGTCTCCTGTATTCGACCCGATTATCTTATTAGAGGAAAATTCGAGGATGGTGGGGGTAGGTTTTGCATTGGGATAGGTGCGCATGCCTTAAGATGCGTTCCCATATGCTCTATACTTAGTCATTTCGAAGAGGCTACATATTTCTGACGCTTAGGCACTGTGCCTTGTGCCTCTATGTTGTGCTTGCCTTTATTCCTCTAAGGCATGAGATAAGGCATTTGTAGCACCTTAGCGACATCTGATTGAGATACTGTGGGGTTATTTGACTAATGTATGGTTCGAGACACTATTGGAAAGTTTAACTTATTTGAGAATGGTGTTATGCTTACATGTGTGATTTAAGTGGTGATTTAAATCACCATTTTGAGGGTTTCATTATTCTTTTTCTCGCAATGATTTCTGAGATACATTTACTGTTATTGAACATCATTTTGAGTAAATTTTTGTTGTTCATTGAATATCTTATTGTGCCCATTATTCTTAATTGTGATTAGTGTTGTGAATTCCAAAATTGCTCCCTGTGAAGGACCTCAGACTCATTCTTGTTTTCGAGTACTTATAAATTTTAAATATTCTTGTGATTTTTGTCACTATACTACGACATGATATTTTCCTAAATTGACTATTTTCACACTCAACAATGAGATATCCCTCCCTGTCAGAAAAGAGGGCATAAACCACATGACACACATTCCATGAGGTACCATGGCATCATAGAAGATGTAGGTGTCTTCTCTCCCCCTATTAAAAAAGGGGGCATAATCTCATGAGTTACATTTATCCCATGAGTTACCATACATCTCATAAGGTACCATAGTATCATAAAAGATGCAATTACCATGAACCTAGAAGCTATTTTGCATATAAAGAGTGGCACCAACTTTCAAGTATGTCTATAGAACGATTTTGTAAGAGTAGATGCAATGGCATTAGTAAAGATGCAAGGTACATTTCTTGGCATTCTTGGGAATGTTTTGACAACTTCTGAAGGATATTCACACTCCCCATGATTCAGATAGTCCTGTCAACTTTAAGATCAAATAGTTGTGCCAAGTTTGAACTTTGCTTTTCATGTCAAACCAATTGATTTGTAGGGGCCGATTCTTTATCAAGGAGGATGCAAATGGCTTTTTCTTGGCATCTTTTGGATCATTTTACCGACTTTCCAGGGATATCCATGTTCCCCAAGGTTACGATGCTTATGTCAGCTTTAAAGCCAAATTCTGGCACCATGCTTCAAATTTGTTTTCGAAGTATAATTGAACAATTTGTAAGGGCCAAAGCTTTACCATCAACAAGAATGAAAGTGGCATCTACTTTGGATCCTTAAGATAATTTTGTCAACTTCCAAACACTTGGCATTCTTTCCAAGATTTTGATACTTGTGTCAGCCTTAGGATCTATAGATGGTGGCATTAAGTTTCAAAATTGATTTTGAAGGCTAACCAACCCTCTTGAAGCATAGATGCCATGGCATCAAGAAAAATAAAAGTGGCATTTACTTGGCATCTTTATGATTATTTTGCCAACTTCTCAAGGCTATGAATGTTCTCCAAGTTTTTGATGCTTGTGTTAGCTTTAGGATCCAAAGGTGGCACTAAGTTTGCAATTGTTCATTGACTTTTGAACATCAAATTTGTAACTTTAGATGCCATAGCATCACACAAGGTGCAAGTGGCATTTTTGTCGTCTCTTTCATAGGTTCCAGCATGATGTCAAGTTTTTAAAAGATGCACACATTTCTCGAGGTTAGGATGGTTTTGCTACCTTACTCTCAGACAATGACACCAACTTTGAAAATCTTCTTCAACTATGCTTCATACATTTGCTAATATAGATGCCATAGAATCAAACATGGTGTTGGTGGAACCAAACAAAAGCAATTTTCAATTTGGTAAGAAAAAGTAGCCACAGAAACCAAAATTTCACATGCCACAAGAACATAGTAAGATCTAGAACATCATCATTAAACATACATTCATTTATGACAAGGAAATGTAAGATTTCGTAGTTTGTTACACTTTTGTCAACAAAAGGGATGCCATTGGCATCATAGGAATGCATAATACACTTCATTCATACAAAATAGTCTCATCATGCCATTGACACATTCTTTGATGTTGCTGGAAGGAGATAGATGTAAATGAGCAAAATCTTTAACATTGCCACTTGCATCCATTAGTCTATTGTGCAAGGAAGTCACACGGAGGAGGGTATACACATTTCATATTGCCGATAGCAAGTTCTATATATGATGCCATTAGCACGTATCAAGATGCAAGGGGTTGCAAGTGCACATAATATTTGTTGATGCCATAAGCACCTACTAAGATGCTGCAAAGCTAGACAGAAGAAGGGACGAGATGTTGAGGAGTTGCCATTTTATTAAGAGTTGTGGATGCCATGGCACTCGAGAAGTGTCTCATCGCATGCTACTAGGAGATGCTAGGGTTGGTGGGTGCAAGCAGCTTTACAGAGACAACTGCTATGGTGACTCTTCATTGTTCATGAAAGAATTGTCATAATTCCATCGTTGTAGTTCTGATGTTGTGCTGTAGTGTTGATGTTCTCACCGCACGAGAGTATGGTGTAGTCCAACTATTGGAATGGGGAATGATGTGGAGCTCCCTTTATAGCCATCTTTTGAATTTTGAAAATTGGCAGGTATGAAGGGAGGGGCCGGAGGGAAGAAGGGTATGAGTGGATTTGTGGTACAATAGAAAGCGTATATATTATTTCCCTACTTAACCCTCGACGAAACAAGTTACCGATTGCTAGATATTTCAGATTCAACAAAACCTATTGAAATGGTTACATCACACACCTCGAGCCGTGGAATCGAACTCCAAACCATAGTTGAGCACGACTATGCATGAATGGGGTTATGCTAGAAAGGCTATGACAAGCCAAACTTAGGTAGAGCCTTTTCCGATTCACTATTTCAGACTAGAGTACTATACCTTCCAGCTTCGATTCAAAGTGTAGCTAGAAAAGATAAGCACGTTCAACCAACATACAGTGGGTACATATCGGGGCATTAACTTCAACTACCAATAGTAAGGACGCAACAGCCATCACACCAACCCTTCTCTAGCTCATCTACCCACATCGCCGGCACGCTCCTCTGACAGATCCGTCCACGCATCCTTAGCGCCATAGGGGAGTCGACGTGGACCGCGAACAGTTGGATCTCACGGGATATCCTCGCAGAAAACGGTTCAGCTTAATTTGCTGCAACTTGAGTACCCGACAGACAACGTACGGTATATTCCAAGGGCCAACAGATGGGATTATCCTCGTGGAACTGAGGCGGCGACATCAACGGGCTCGTGGTAACCGGCCGATGTGTACTACTTGCTACTAGACGCGGGGTATCCCTAGCGTGCTCGCTTCACTTTCTAGACGCTCCCACTAGTCCCGAACCAGACAACAACTCTAACCTAATCCGTTGATGGCTACGTGACAGTGATTTCGACTTGTTTCTCAGGATAAACTAGAGGATTACCATACTTGGGTTTCGCATTCGTAATGGAGTGTGAATAAGTCACGTACTCTCGTTTTCCCCTATCTTTCGCAACAACATCACATCGGCTGAAATATCTTCGTTTTTTTTTCCATGTTCTTCCAAGATGGTAGTGTTGGATCACGAGAGCTTCGAAAGGGGCCATAAGCCTTGAGGTGGACAGCGCTACCCCATAGCTTTAGTGGCAGAACAAGCTACAGAAAAGATATATGGACAACATACTCCATCGGCCGGAGTTCCATATCTGTAGAAAGACATTCCAGCTTTGTTATTCTGTGGGAAAGGGAAAATTTTCCAGTTACGATATGAAGTGGCAAAAGGACATACTAAATCTACAGTGCTTCATTCGGTCAATCCGGCCTTGCCTAACCGGAAATCCTACGTGAAAAGCCCAGCCACATCGAGAACCAAAACCAGGACGACTTTGAGACGAGCCTTCAAGGCTCATTTAGTTTCTGGTTGGTTTGGAAAATGTCTCCAAAAAAGGCCTAGTTGGACTTGTGGGCTTGTTTTTGTAGACAAGTACATATGCATTTACATATAAGTGTAGGCTATGCTTGTGTGTCTAGACTCCAAATTTAGGTTCTTAAATCATTCTAGAATTGAATGCATCAAGTCCCTTGGTATGCATCGGTTTGAGCTGGCTTACCATACTTCATAAAATGTGAACACTTGTGTTTTTTATCAAATTAATCAAAATCAACCTATCTAAAATAGGTCATATGTTATATTGCTTGATTCATCTTGTTGCAAGCCTCCGAAATGATTTGTTTTCGAGATATTTCAAGATTTATAACTCAAGTTATATGGGGAAATATGATTTTGAGGCAAGGGAAGTAAACAAACAAAATCTAGTCGTTAATTGGAATTTGTACCAAACCCGAGAATCCAAACCGTAGCTAGGTTCCTAATCACTATTACATAATCTATTAGAGTTCAAAGTTGATTCATTCAATTCCTTTAGCAAAGCTTGTCTCAAGAAAGGTCTGTTTGGGTATATAGAAATGAAAAAATATTTCTCGATGAAAATTAGAGTTTTGGAGAACCTGTCGTCATAGTCGCAAAATCTTACTTAGCAAATAAAATTTACCAAAACTACAAGGGAGCCTCAAATCGAGCACGGGGAGGTGACTTTATTTCTTTGAAATCTACACTTCACTTTGTTTGTTTTTTATTTTCTCTGTTTTTATGATTTTTTGGCCTTTTCTGAGTATGATAACAAAATATCAGAACCACAAGCTGACTGAACTAATCTAAAAAAAATGAGGGAGTAGAGAACTAAAGGAGAACTAATATATTGAAATTAAATTACACTAAGCAGAAATATAATAAACAAGCTAAAGGAAATGAAGGTAAGGGGAAATCTCCTAAAATGGATGTCTGGCGAGACAACGGCATTTGGCGATGACTTCGATGGAGGAGGTGAGTTGCTGGACTTTAGGGATGAGGTGTAGGTGGAATCCGAGTAGAGGGGTGCTTGATCGAGCTGTAGGAATGGTGATGAGGTGGTGGAGGTGATCGTCTACTTGAATGGAGGTGAGGGGATGGCTCTATGGTCTCCTATGAAGGGGGGTGAGGGTAAGGTAGAATATTTGGTGGAATAGGGGAGTATTACACTAATAGGAGGCTGTGAAGCTTGGGAATGAGCTCTTGGGAGCTTGGGAGGCTTCTTGAAGCTCTTGGGTAGATGAGGAATAGCTAGGTAGAGATGGGTAGGCAAGGAGGGTGTGTAGGTCATATATAATGGATGAGAGGGGGCAAAAATGAGCATGGGATAATTAGTGACATCCAAGTGGTCATTGTAGATCCCACTCATTCGTCGTTGTAGCCAACTCACATGCAAGCTGGCGCTCATTGAAGCGAGTCACGTTGGTCCGTGTTGGGCTTCACTGGCCATCGATCTCGTGCACTAATTGCGCTGGTGCTACGTTGGCCGTCCCTCTCATGCGCTGATCGTGCAGCAGTTGATGTTTGTTAGCTCTAGCTGGAGTAATGGTGGAGTGGATCACCACCCTTGAATTGAGGATAAAGGGCTCAGATTGCGTAAGAGAGGATGCTCTAGATCTGCTTGCGTTGCTTGTATGATCGCGCATCCGCATGTGCATTAGGCCTCATGTGTGTGAATCATGCGCATCGGACGGTGCCACGTAGCCACTTCGTTCACCGCTCGATCATTCATGGACAACTCAATTTTCACCTACATGCACTCAGCTAATTAAATTCTCATGTGGGGCTTTGATGGCTCATCCATGCATCATGGGTGGAGGTGCTAACTGCTGCACTACAGGTGAGTTTGCGTCTCGTTTTTGAATTGAGACTCATGCGCCTACAACCATTGGATCTCGATCCAATGGTCAAGATTGCGTAAGGCTCTTTCTTGCTTGGCTTGAGGTAGGTGACGTGGCCTCTTAACGACCGTTCTATTCAAATCCAATGACCGAGATCTCACAGGTGTGCATGTGAGGAGCTGCTACAGTTGGGCTGGAGGGCTGCGATGGCGCCACATGGCACCATTGTGGCTATCCAACTTCTTCTCTTTGTAGAGGGTGCTATGGAGCTTTGATCAGAGTGGTTTTTGCACTGATGGATTGCAATTGTCATTTCGGATCCATCCGTATAGTTGGATTTTTCATCTGCAGCCCATGAAGATGTCACATTGTCCCCTGGTTGTATAAATTGTAGTGATTAATATACAAACTACACAAATCATCGTAAATGCATTGTAATGAATGTATTGCATTATTCACAATGATGCATGAAATGTTAAGCTTAGGAACTAACATAAGTAAGCATTTTATCATTAATAAATGAGTATTTCTCACACCCCTATGCCTATCTTTTGCTAGTTCCTAGTAAAATTAAACTAAATGCTATCTATAAAATAGAATCAAGATCTAAATACTTAGGCAAGGTTTGTTGATTAGCATTAGAAATTTTGAACTAAGGACTAATTACAAAAATTAAATAGTGCCCGGGCATCTGCCAAAGTACAGACCACCCAAGTCATCACCTTATTTTGAAAATGGAAGATACATTTTTCCCTACTTTTTCTTCTTTTCTAATTTTTTTTGATTTTGGAGTTGAGAGTTTCAAGGTAACTTTTTATGGCAACCCAACCCACCCAAGACTCGAGAAGCACTCTAAGTGCTAAGCATCTTGTTGTGAAAATTGTGATAGACTTACTCAACGGTAATTAAAACAGACTTTGGTTTCTATACCCCTAGGTGACCATGAAAAAGAAAATGCTACCTAAAGGTGTATCTATCTGACCGATAGCTTTCCCCTACTTTTACTTTTGTGGGGTCAACACGAGAGCGAACCCAGTGTATATCTCCCTAGATTATTGTACTTCTCCGCTTCTTCCTTATTTGTTTTGGAATTTTTGTGCATTTTATAAGCTGAGATCTGGACAAACGACCAATGGGATGTTACCTACGATAACTTGCAAGCCATACTCGTGCAGTGAAGTGTGGCTTATTTCTTCTTTTTTTTTAATCATCATTTTTTTCTTCTTCTTTATTTTATTTTTTTTATTTTTAAGTAGGTGGCTTCCCTGATGTAAAGTTTACTTAAAGGCAATAGTAAAGGAGAATGGTCCTGTGGATGGACTTTGGACAACCAGCCAATGCGCTGTTACCTATGACAACTTACCGTCATATCACTTTAGAAGGTTCATTAGCTACCCAATATCCATTAGAACCACTGAGGAGTGAGTCAGTGCAAAACATGTACAGATGCTTAGACTATAAGTCCCCCCAAATTAGATGGCAGGTTGATGAGTCGGGTACTTGTCAGCCCAATTTACTGACTAAGTTAAAATAACATTGATGTAGTGAGGACTCGAGAAACAGGTCCACATTTTAGTGGACACCTAGGCTGATTATGCCCAAAGACCTGAAGAGTCTAAGTGTTCAGGTCCTATCGTATTATTTCTCAAAGTTAATAACTCCCATTGCCTAAGTTCTCCTTTCCTAATCTTTTTTTTTGGAAAAAATAATAAGAAACTACTATTTTGGAATTGACAAAATAATCAAATCATAAAGTACCCACCCCCCCGTGCCTAGCTAATGTAATGTCCTTATTGTAAAATAAAGGCATGAAAGAGGGTAGAATTGGAAAAATATCACCTGTATTTCGTGAAAATCTGGTCAGCTCCAAAACAGCCTATACATGTGTCGAGTTTATTGCCTTTAGCTAGGCGATGTCTGGTCAAAAGAGAACAAGTCAAGGTGAGAGCAACCTTGTCTGAGATGGGTTCAGGGAGAGCATGGTCAACGTACGATTTAAGACATTGCTTGTTAACCTTAAAGGAATTACCTGTCTTTGGGTCAGATATTTCAATAGCTACAATAGAAAATATTTGGTCAATAATGAACACGCCGTTCCACTTAGACCAAAGCTTGTGAGGAAAGAGCTTAAATTAAGAATCAAAGAGCTAGATCCTCTAGTTCGGCTTAAAGCTCTTACGTGAAATCATCTGTGCCTAGTGGGTGAGATCGATGTTTTAAAGGATGTGATAAACACCAGTTTATCATCATTTTTATACTCTAAAACTAACCTAGCTCTTAGGATTTTTCTCCGCAAATGGGTTTTTGGGCTGCATTTAGGCATAAATTAGGATAGGCATGCATTGCATTTTTTATTGTTGTTTTAATGTGTTTTTGTGAGTGTTAGGGATGTACAGATTCACAGATCCCTAAAACCCTAGCACTCAAGAAGGCAATTGGTGAAGGAGAAGCCCAGACTAGTTGGAACCCAGCTTAATCCAGCTCACCATAGTTGGAACCTAGCTTACTTGAACTAGAGTTAGCTCATCCCAACTCCATTCAGCTAATCTCAGCTGGATGGCAGCTCAAGAGAGTTCACCTTAGCTCACCCTAGCTCAAGTCAGCTCAGATCCAGCTCAACTTAGCTGAGTCTAGCTCATCTCAGCTCCCACTAGTTCACAGGGAGCTCTAGCTAGCTCAGCTGAGTTGACAGGAGTTCACCCCAGCTCAGATCCAGCTACATTCAGCTCCACTCAACTCCAGCCAGCTGAAGAAGAATTCATCTCAGCTCAGGAAGCTCAAGTCCAGCTCCCGGAGACTCAGCTTAGCTCAACTCAGTTGAGCTAAGCTACCTTAGCTACCTCAACCAGCTTAATTCTCCCCGGGAGCACCAGACCTAGCTCACCTCAGCTCATTTTGGTAGAAGCTAGCTCACTTTAGCTTGGCTTAGTAGCTAGCAAAGAACTAGCAAGCTAAGCCAGCTAGAGTAGCCCCATGCCAGCCTCTTCAGTAGCAGCCAGCTCCAGCTCCAGCTCCAGACTCTCCTCCTCAGCTCCTTCCTCCAAACCCTAGCTCCAACACCTTCTCCTCCACTCCACCTTTAGCTAAGCTAGCTTAGCTTATCTTAGCTTAGCTTAGCATAGCTAACAACCAGCTCCTTGGCCATTCATTACCTCCAAAATCAACCCTAGCTAGCTCCACCAACTCAAGCCTACCTAAGCTAGCTACTCTACTCAAGTTGGCGCCACCTCCTAGCCATCCCTTCACCCCATTATCTCCACCAAAAGACACTTCAAGTTGGCGCCAAAAACCACCCCTAACCACCTCTATATTGGCGCCACTTTCAGCCCCTTAAATCCACCCTACACCTACCCACATAAGCCATCCTAGCCATCCACATACCCCCCCTTCTAGAACCTTAAGGTGGCGCCACCTAATGACCTTCTAGAATGCCCATTTTGGCGCCAACACCAAAGGGTGTCAACACCCATAACTACCCCTTGGTGCCCTTTAAGGTGGCGCCAACTCTCCTTGGCCATGGGATCTCCAACCACCTCCATCAATTCATCTTGGCCATCCATTTCAAAGGTCACCATAGCCCCCCTCCTATTCTATAAAAGGCCACCACCTCCACCATTTTTGGGCATCCTCCCATAGTGTATTTTCTACCTACATCCACCTATACCTACGCCGAAGGAGAAGGAGTAGAGAAGGAGATTAAAGGGGCACACCACCAGCCCTTTTGGTGCCTTCTTCTCCCCACTCTCTTCAACTTGGGCCACGCCAAGGAGGAGGACTCTCCCACTTCAAGGAGGACGGCCAGGCAAAGGAGAAAAGCTTAGGGTGGACGTCCACCCTTGGAGAGAAACTTAGGGCACGCCCCCTTAGGGCTTGCCTTGGAGGTCATCACCTTGGCGGAGTTCTACAAGGAAGGAGTTGGAGGATTCTTTTCAAGCTTGGGAGCCACCAACCTTGGAGCAAGAAGCCCTCTTCTTCACCATCTATCTAGAGGATTTGTGTTTTATTTTCTTATTTGCAATTTTCTAGTAGTACAAGCTTTCCTCTACTAGGCCTTTTGTAAAACACTTTATCACTTATCTAGTTGCCTTCTTCGCATATCTTGTTTGCATTTCTTTTTGCTTATTTTCAGCATTCTTCACTCCCTCTCCCTAATTATTCTAGGCCTCCACTTGCCTAGAGTGAGCTTAGGGAGAGGCTCTACTTGCCACTTTAGAAGTAGTTTATTTAATTAGAAGTGTAAACCCTTTCCCCGCCATCAGTTCGCATGTTACCTTAGTTTAAAACAAAAAAAAAAATTGATATATTGAAAAATACCAAAAAGAAAGTTGAGATTGTATTCCAAGCAAGAGAATCAATTTTGCAACCATATTGCCTCCTTGGACGACCCTAGATACTCCCCTATCTAGGAATATAAATTTAAGAGCGAAAGCGGATTTACGCGTTACAACGACGTATTTTAACAAACCGCGTATTTTCGCTATCAGGATGTAATCGTCATAGCAATTTGAAATCACTGGAAAACTGATAAAATTTATAACTCAGAATCTATAATGTAGTCCGAGGTCGAACACATGAAGCAAATGTAGAATTCATAACACTAATCACATTCAGAATAAATTAGCACAATCAATTGAGCATTCAAATAGATATTCAATGAATAATAACTTGTCACATTAGTTATTCAATGAAATCCAAGGTACCTAAAGACAAAAAGAATGGAGAGAATCTAAAAAGCGGTGATTTGAATCACCAATTAATCTCTAATTAAGGATGCATCTCATAATCAATTTAACACTAGCCAAAGTACTTAAATAATGCAACAATACCTCAAATAATGCTCAATCAAATAATAGACTTTCCCTTCAGACAACTTAAGTTTGTCAGGCACAAGCTTCTCAAACTAAGCCTTTCTCTTCTTCTTTTCTTTGCTTCTCTTCTTCAGACCTTCAGCTCCTCTTCCCTTCTTTTGCTTTTCTCCTTCAGCTTCCTTTCTTCATGAGCCTCCTCTTTTCTTTCTCTTCTTCATACCTTATCCTTCACAAACACAAGGGAACAACTCCCTTAGCGACTAACTGTTGGCCGCACACACATGACCAAGATAGAAAAACCCTCCCCCACACTCTCATAAGTTCTCTCCTCTTTCTTCTCTCCTAGACCCCAGCAAGCGTATAATCAGATCCGGGTATTTGGGTCGAGAGCATGGACCAAGGTCACCAGCGTGGGTGATGACCGAGGTGTGCTATAGGTGGGTTAGCAGGTGAATGGATGTTTGGGGACTGATGTCGAGCCCGGATAGGTTGTTAATATGGTGATTTTATCATTGAAATGTGTATAGTGGTTAACCTAAATCGGACCTAACCATCTCTTTACAAAATTTTTAACCTGGCCTACTTGATTTTATCTTGTCACTTTTAAGCCTGGGGTCGAACTAAGGGAAGTGGGGTTACAAGTCGAGTTTCTACACCTTTCCTACAACGAGTCTCTTCCATTCATTTATTGTGTTTTTGGTGTTTTTCTTATTTAGATTTTTTTCTGGTAATCTTTGTCCTTGAGGCACACCCTCAAAATTGAGTTCTTGGCTTTGGGCCAAAACAGGGTTCAAAATGGGTCTTGCTATTCGCGAGATGGAGTACCTACAAGTCGAGGATTATCTTTTCTTTTCTATATATATTTTTTATCCTTTTACTAATAGGAAAGTGAAACAGAAATCAAGTAAATATAGTATATATATGTAGGTATATATTATATATGCATAAAGGGGTGGGGGTGGAGGCGGAGATGGAGTGTAGCACGGTGTCGAGTCGGTCGTCGTCTAAAAAGATGCAACCAACAGGACTAGGTGCCGTGTGGAAGGCTTAGGATGGATGGTGGAAGATGTTTGTAACCATGCTTTTTGTACACGTGTATCAGGGAATATCAGCAACTGGTGCAGATGTTCCCGCGATACAGCGTATGGTAAATAATGTGAAAAAATATAAATATGTATATATGTAAATATATCTATATGTATATATATATATGGTTATAAATATATAGGTATATATATATGTAGATATATATGTATATATAAGTGTATGTGTATATGTATATATATATATGTGTGTGTGTATGTATATATAACTATATAGAGGTATATATATATGTATGTATAAGTATATAGTAATATATGTATATATAGATATATGCAGCTAAGTATATATATATATATATATATATGTATGTATGTATATAATACTATATAGATGTATATATATATATATATATATATATATATATATATATATATATAATAATAGATATATATAGGTATATGTATCTAGATATGTATATATATGTATATATGTATATATAGTTATATAGAAATATAAATGTATATATGCATGGATATATATGTATGTGTGTATATATGTATATATATATATATATATATATGTATCTATACATAGTTATATAGGTAATATATATATGGATATATGTATATTAATATATATATATATATGTATAGGTATATGTATATATGTAAGTATATTTATATAAGTATATGTGTATATATATATATATATATATATATATATATATATATATAAGTCTATATATAAGTATATGTATATATGTATATATATATATAGGTATATATATAAGTATATGTATACATGTATATATATATATAAGTATATATATAAGTATATATATATATATATATATATATATATATATATATATGTATGTATGTATACTAATACAAAAGTATATAGGTACTACTATATGTATAAATATAAGTATATATATATATGTATATAAATATGTGTATATATATATCAATATATATAAGTCTACGTATATATATATATATGTTTATAATAGTGTATAAGTGTGTGTGGGTGTGTGGAAGTGTTAGTGTAGGTGTGTGTGTGCGTCGGTGTAGAGAGAGTGAGAGAGTGTTGTGAGAGAGAGAGAGAGCGGGAGAGGAGAGAGTAGCCGCTCTGCTGGAGTGAAAGGGTGCTGTTAAGGCATCTAGGCGCGAAGGGCGTCGTCTGGGGCTTCCATGCGCATACGTACAGGCGCATCTGCACAGAGAGGAGCGCGCGGGATTGGGGAGCGGAGAGCAACTAGCGGCCAGCGTTACGCGAAGTGGCAGAAGGGCTCTCACAGGTGCAGGCGAAGGGAGTGTGCGACGCAGACGCGTGCGGGCGAGGGGAGTGGGCGAAGCAGGCGTGCGGGCTGGTGCGGGCGACGCAGGCGAAGACGCTGGGAGGGCACGTGCACGAGCGAACGGCGGTTGCGGTGCGCCAGGTGATCGGGAATGTGAGAAGCTTTCCGGTCACCCCACTGTAGACCCAGTGTCGCGCAGACTCGCGTGAACAGTGACTACAGTGGTCGTCCACGCCGCGCGACCGGCAGTGGGCAGTGTTGTGAGTGAGGCCGGCTCGCTGCTAGCACGCGCGGGGTGGCGCGCGAGGGAGAAGGCTTGTGCCAGTCAGTTACGAGCGCGGAGAGCTCGCGACAGAGAGCACGGAGAGGGAGGCGAGGGTGCCTGTAGCTTGCGCAGAAGCTTGCAGGTGCTGGCAGGGGTGCGGGGAAGCGCTTGGCCGGCAGCTGCAGTGAAGTGCGGTGGCCGGTTGAGGGTGGAAGTGAGCTTGCGACAGAGCAAAGAAAGCAGAGGCGGAGAGGACCTGCAGGCGTGCTCAGAAGGAGGCTGGGTAGCTGTTGTGTGCTACTACTGCCTTCTTGCCACTGTTGCAGGGCGTGCGAAGCTTTTAGCTTCAAGCTTGAAGCTGCAGCTCCAATGGCAAAAGTTGCTGGAATGGAAAAAACGAAAGAAGAGCCACCACACCCATCGGGCTTTGAAGAGCTGGGCGGTGGTGGTCTCACTGTGGTGGTGTGCACCACAGTGAGAGCTCCTGCCAGCCGGTTATCTCCTCGGAGGAGGGCCGACGTATGGAGGGGAATGGAGGAGAGGGTGGTGGCTTGGAAGAAGTGCTGGAGGTTTCCTTTCGTGGCTGGGACCAGGCCTGTTGCAAAGGATGGAGCCGTGGTCATTAAATAGAAGAGGAAGTCATGGCTCATGCAGAGAATGGCAGTTGTAGGGAAGGGCTGGTAGGGAGAGGGATGGAGAGCAGGGAATGGCAAGTTGCAGCTGCGGGAAGCATGGTGCGAGGAGAAGATGCATGCAGCTGCGGGAAAATCAAGTGAAATAAAAAAATAAAAAGATGGTGATTTAGCAAAGATGCACTTAGGAAAAAAGTAAATTGCGAGGCCATTTATTTATTCTCCTCTCCTCTCAATTAAATGCATGTATGCATGTATTTTCACAATGCAACTATGGAGACCTAATATGCATTGGTAATGCTAGGAAATAGCACAAGATGGCACACTTGCAGCCGTATTTTTGCGGGGCAATCATACCCCCATGCCTATCTTTTGCTAGTCCCTAGCAAAACAGTATTTAGAAATGATCTTAAGCTGAAGATTTTCTTCCGAGGCAACATAGGTGCGTTTATTGTTGGATATTGTAAGAACCAATTGTAGAAAAGACTACCAATGCTTTAAGTCTCATATGACATAGATCAATTCTCAACTAGCCAGGACTCTTGATATTTAAACCTTAAGTACGATTTCCAGGATCCAGGTGGTTTTTGCCGTATTCGAGAGCTCAAGAGGTTATGGCTTGTGCATAGTGAAGGATCAAGACTGGCCAGATGAACATTAAGACTCAAGCCCAGGGTTTCATGAATCTCTAAGTATAGGTTGGTCCCAGTTTCAGCTCATGTCTTCGGATTGACCCTTAAGAGGATGACGGAAAATTCAACTCCCATTTTCTGACATTTGTGGCTCATAGGAAAACAAGGTATTTGTAACCTGCCCTGAAGAGCTTCTTGTAGGGCGAAGACTTTACAGACATTTGTGAGATATACTGACTTATTTGCAACTCTCTTTTTTTTTTTTTTGAAACCAGTGTTAGTATATCTCCTACAATATTTTTTGAAGGAGTACACTTTTCTTTTTGGTGGGAGAGTTTCTTTTTGGTAGAAAGAGTTTCTCCTAAACAAAAGACTAAACCCTAGGATAAAAAGTCTACCTGCACGCACAGGTAAGGACTCCACCTTCCCTAATGAACACTAGGGTTGAATCTTATGTTCACCTGGTCTTTCCTGATATGTGTAGTGTGAACCAAGTTTACTTAAGCTCTCAAGTAAAAGCATACCAACGGATCCTGTACTGGTGTCTCTGGTAGAATAATACGTCCTTAGTTAGGAGAGTCTCTAATCTATTTTGTTAATGATTAAGTGAATTAAGCCGAGCCTGAGCGAATCAAGCTTCTGTGGCCTGGAAAGTCTTCAAACTAGAGGTTGAATATCCATAAAAACTTATTGTATTTTTTTGTTTCAGCTTTCAGATCATTACTAAACACCATTTTTTTTATTATATATATATTCTTTTTTCTTTTTTCTTTTTCTTTCATATTTATAAATATGTGGGAACTGCATGATACCATAAAATACCCAGATCCTACGGATGCCTATCCACCCCCCATGCCAAACAATGCTATGTCCTCATATGCATGCAGGGAAAGGTAGAGAGGATGAAAGATTGGGTAACGAGAGTTGAGGTGCAGGGTATACAGCAGGGTGGTCAGGTGGGTGGACGGTGGGTGGTGAAGTGAAAAGTGAAGAGATCTTGATAGCGGCGTGAAAAGTGATGGTGGATGGTGAAAGGTCTGGCATTTTCTGGGACAAGAGTGTCCCAGGCGGATCAGGAGGAAGAAGTTGGCCCTCAGATTACCCAACAAAAGGGGCTCTTTGGATAGATGGATCCAAAAAGGAATAGCCCCAGTGAGTAGGATGTGGGCTCAAGGTCCCAGTGTGGAGTTGCAAATCCTCCTGATTTGGGGGGAAAGAAAGGGTAGTCCGGTCTTCAAGAGTATGGACCGGCGGTGAGCAGCCCGGATATGACTCAGACCACGAGGTATGGGAAGCGGAGAAAACCTCGTCAGAAGTCTGGCCAGGAGAAGGTACGGGATAAGGGTGGGATGGGGGAACGTCACAGTATGTGTTGATCAGGCAGTTGTCAGGTAATCCGCAGCAGTCTGAATACGTCTCAATTAGTCCGATACACGCACTGACAGTCATGCCCTCATCAGTCGTGTCATCCTTGATGCAATTGCAATCATCATAAGAGTGCGGTGCTGCAGTGGGATTAGCCTGAAATCCCTGAGGAATGCTCAGAGCTTGCAGAATTTGATGAACATGTCCCTAAGAAGGTTGTACCTGTGGTTACGGACCATAGGGTACGAAGTTTCACGAGTTTGGAATAGGTTGGGTGAGAAGAGTGCCCTGAGATCGAGTCGCCATGCATAGTTGACTGATCTCAGCATTCTGCTGTGCCAAATGGTGCTGAAGAGTGGCCATGTTCTCTTTATGGTGCTTTGACATTTCCGTCATCATTTGCACCAATTTATCAAGAGGACTTGATGCGTGTTTTGTTTGCGGTATGCAAGGGCCTGATGGCGGATTCGCCATAGGATTAAACTGGGCCCTTCGGATGACGGGTGCGGACGGTCGCATTGGTCCACTCGCGGGGTTTTGGCGCTGCGAGTTGTTGGATAATGCGAAATTTGGATAATTTCTCCTCCCTGGGTTATACGTGGCAGAGAACGGGTTGTTCCCCAGGGCGCAAGCGTCTTCTATGACAGAAGACACGTCTGCATGTAAGTATGCGTCCGAGCACACGGAGGCTTGGTCCTCCGTGTCGAAATACTGGCTCGCAGAAGCCGGTTCCACATGACTTACCGAGTCGCTTGGCGCGACACTCGTTAAGGAAGGTCTTACAGGGTTTCTCGGGATAAGCCTGGTGTTGGAAGAATTGGAATTGTGACGAAGTGGTGAGGTGGGGGTGTTTGCCATGTTTGTGGAGGAGGAGGACAATTCAGCTCCTTTTCTAAATTTATCAGGCAATTCAAACAGTTCAGGGTTTTGTGGCCTCCTCACAAACATGCACTACCGTAGGAAGAGTTGGGGAGATGAGAAGGGAAAAGAGATGAGAGAAGCAACGCCACAAAGGTACACTTGATGACAAATCAACACAATCAAATTCCTAACCTCTATAGTGTGCCCTTAGACCTAGAGATCTAAGTTACCTACTATCATGAACTACGAAACCGAATGCGAGCACTGCAGAACCATTGGGACTGATTGAAAGACCGTCTGCCCCAGTCTTAGACACCCGATAGCACACAAGAACTCTCACCAGCACGTAGACGCTACACGCAGGTAGTTAGACCTCCAATCCTTAGTAAGGGTCAAGTTACTACCAGTTTTAGCTAGAGGCTTAAGATCAAGTGCTTTTGGAATGTGAAGGGCATTGTTTACAGGTAATGCCCAAGTGATTGATTTTCAGAGTATGTAAAACAAGCATGAAATGGGGAAATCTCCCCGAATTGAATTTTTTAATTGGTGAATGATTTTTAGAGTTCAGCCTTAAGTAGTATGAATTTTAGGATTTCTCTGAATTACCAATTCAACCAATCTCCGGGTTTTGTGAAATACAAGTTTTCTTTCTAAGCCCAACAAACCCTTCTTCAATATCAGTTAGTTAATGCATGCCAAAATGTAATGGGCTACCCTAAATGGAGATTTCTATGTGTGGATGCATGAGTCAGTTTTATATTAGTGTGAAAGGGAGCCAAAGCACTTCAATTCAAGTGCTCTCAATCACCAGAAAGATGTCCACACAAGGCTCAATCAACAGATAAAGAAACTAAAATTGTTGGTGTTGAAATACTCGAGATCGAATCTGAGGCAAGTTGAAAAGTCATGGTGGGGTTGGAATCAACTCAATTCCAAGTCTCCCCACCAAAAATGTGATCCCAAATTGTAGATAAGTGAGGCAAAAGAGGGGTGCAATCAATCTTTTTATTTGCCTCAAAGAATGCTTCCCACGACGAAAAATTCAAGAATCAAGATTCTCGGATATTCGCTATGCGAAGTAGGGCAAGAAATCCCAGGGCGGTGGGAGTGAAGACAATCAATCAAACAAGTGAATTTTAATCCACTTGCCCCAAAAGATCCCAAGAAGTTTTTCTAGTTTTTAGCTTTTAATTTTTTTTTTTTATTAAGGTGACAAGTTAACCCTAGTTGCTAAGAAAAGAAGACCTACTTGTTCGGCAACGTGTGCGAAGCTCCAATGCGGTGTCAGCGTCTTCACGCTCTCGTTCCCGCTTTGGATCTGCTCACATCTTCGACTTCGTCTGCCTGCCTTCTCCTTGCACCAGGTTCACCTACACACCAAAAGCAGAGATACCCGTGAAGAGAGAAGAGAAAAATTGAAATGAATTGTATAGAAACTTACTTGAAGGCGCACCTCCCCGGCAACGACGCCAGAAAAGAGTATGATGTCGAGCCCAGATAGGTTGTTAATATGGTGATTTTATTGTTGAAATGTGTATAGTGGTTAACCTAAATCGGACCTAACCATTTCTTTACAAAAATTTTAACCTGGCCTACTTGATTTTATCTTGTCAGTTATAGGCCCAAGGTCTAACTTAGGGAAGTGGGGTTACAAGTCGAGTTTCTACGCCTTTCCTACAACGAGTCTCTTTCGTTCATTTATTGTGTTTTTGGTGTTTTTCTTATTTAGATTTTTTTCTGGTAATCTTTGTCCTAGAGGCATACCCTCAAAATTGAGTTCGTAGCTTTGAGCCAAAACAGGGTTCAAAATGGGTCTTGCTATTCGCAAGATGGAGTACCTGCAAGTCGAGGATTATCTTTTCTCTTTTATATATTTTTCTTATCCTTTTACTAATAGGAAAGTGAAGTAGAAATCAAGTAAATATAGTATATATATATGTAGGTATATATTATATATGTATAAAGGGGTGGGGGTGGAGGCAGAGATGGAGTGTAGCACGGTGTCGAGTCGGTCGTCGTCTAGAAAGACGCAACCAACAGGACTAGGTGCCACATGGAAGGCATAGGATGGATGGTGGAAGATGTATGTAACCACGTTTTTGTACGCGTGTATCAAGGAATATCAGCAACTGGTGCAGATGTTCCTGCTATACAACGTATGGTAAATAATGTGAAAATATATATATATGTATGTATATATGTAAATATACCAATATGTATATATATATATGGTTATAAATATATAGGTATATATAAATGTAGATATATATGTATATATAAGTGTATATGTATATATATATATCTGTGTATGTATATATAACTATATAGAGGTATATATATATGTTTGTATAAGTATATAGTAATATATGTATATATAGATATATGTAGCTAAGTATATATAGTTATATAGATATATATATGTATATATAAGTATGTGTGTGTATATGGATATATATATATATGTATCTATACTTAGTTATATAGGTAATATATATATGGATATATTTATATTTATATATATATGTATGTATATTTATATAAGTATATGTATATATATATATATATATATAAGTCTATATATAAGTATATGTATATATGTGTGTGTATATATATATATATATATAAGTATATATATAAGTATATGTATATATGTATATATATATATGTATAGGTATATATATAAGTATATAGATATATATATATATATGTATGTATGTATACTAATACATAAGTATATAGGTACTACTATATGTATAAATATAAGTATATATATATATATATATATGTATATATGTATATATATATATATGCATATAAATATATGTATATATATATATCAATATATATAAGTCTACATATATATATATATGTTTATAATAGTGTATATGTGTGTGTGGGTGTGTGGAAGTGTTAGTGTAGGTGTGTGTGTGCGTCATTGTAGAGAGAGTGAGAGAGTGTAGTGAGAGAGAGAGAGAGAGAGAGTAGGAGAGGAGAGAGCAACCGCTCTGCCGGACTGAAAGGGCGCTGTTAAGGCGTCTGGGCGCAAAGGGTGTCGTCTGGGGCTTCCACGTGCGTACGCGCAGGCTCGTCTACGCAGAGAGGAGTGCGTGGGAGTGGGGAGCAGAGAGGAACCAGCGCCCAGCGTTGCGCGGAGTGGCAGACGGACGCTCGCAGGCACGGGCGAGGGGAGTGCACAACGCAGACTGGTGTGGGCGAGGGGAGTGGGCGAAGTAGACGCGCGGGCTGGTGTGGGCGACGCGAGCGGAGACGCGTGGGCGGGCACGTGCACGAGCGAACGGCGGTCGCGGTGCACCGGGTGACAGGGAAAGTGAGAAGCCTTCCAGTCACCACACTATAACCACAGTGTCACGCAGACTCGCGTGAACAGTGGCTACAGTGGTCATCCGTGCCGCACAACCGGCAGTGGGCGATGCTGTGAGTGAGGCTGGCTCGCTGCTGGCATGCTCAGAGAGCTCGCGACAGAGCATGCGGAGAGGGAGGCGAGGGCGCCTGTCGCTTGCGCGGAAGCTTACAGGTGCTAGCAGGGGTGCAGGGAAGCACTTGGCCGGCCGTTGCAGTGATGTGCGGTGGCTGGTTGAGGGCGGAAGTGAGCTTGCGACAGAGCGGAGAAAGCGGAGGCGGAGAGGACCTGCAGGTGCGTGCGGAGGGCTGGGGCGCCTGCAGGCATGTGCGGAAGGAGGCTGGGCGGCTCCTACGTGCTGCTGCTGCCTTCTTGCCGCTATTGTAGGGCATGCTAAGCTTAGAGCTTCAAGCATGAAGCTGCAGCTCCAATGGCAGAAGTTGCTGGAATGGACAAAACGAAAGAAGAGCCACCACGCCCACCGGCTCTTTGAGGAGCTAGGTGGTGGTGGTCTCACTGTGGTGGTGTGCACCACAGTGAGAGCTCCTACCTGTCGGGTATCTCCTCAGAGGAGGGTTGGCGTATGGGGGGGAATGGAGGAGAGGGTGGTGGCCTGGAAGAAGTGCTGGAGGTTTCTTTTCGTGGCTGGGACCAGGCCTGTTGCAAAGGATGGAGCCGTGGTCTTTAAATAGAAGAGGAAGGCATGGCCGTGCATGGCTCATGCAGGGAATGGCAGCCGCAGGGAAGGGCTGGCAGGGAGAGGGATGGAGAGCTGGGAATGGCAAGTTGCAGCTGCGGGAAGCATGGTGCAAGGAGAAGATGCATGCAGCCGCGGGAAAATCAAGTGAAATAAAAAAAATAAAAAGATGGCGATTTAACAGAGATGCACTTAGGAAAAAAGTAAATTGCAAGGCCATTTATTTATTCTCCTCTCCTCTCAATTAAATGCATGTATGCAAGTATTTTTACAATGCAACTATGGAGACCTAATATGCATTGGTAATGCTGGGAAATAGCACAAGATGGCACAATTGCAAGCGTATTTTTACGGTGCAATCAGGGACTCGGACCCCCTGTGCTTGGGTGAATAGCCCTAATCACAAAAACACTTTATGCACCAGAGATTATTCTTTCATGCTCGATGTGCCACTAAGTCGCCACCTTCTTGGCACAAAGCCCGCAACAGCTAGTGAAGAGGTCTTCGTTCAATTAGTGCAAGCTTGTAGCTGGAGACTCTAATTGAGGACCTGGGCAAGAACCTAGAGTCAAGCCGCATGACCTGCGAGTGGATTTGCAGATGATTATGGCTGGAGGACTGCGAACGTCGTCAAAGATGATAGCAGTAGTGGTGGAGCAAGGCAAACACTTGAAATCATAAGAATGGCCCCACAGCCACAATAAAATTCTTCAGCAGCTTCGCCAAAGTACAGCAAAGGTAGTGCTGGGTGTTTTGTGGAGTGAGGATACGTGTGGTGGTGTGTCGGAGTCGGATAGGGTAGATAATGAAGGAGGTGTTTGGGGGTGTGGTTGAGGTGGTAATCTGCTCAATTTCTTGAGGGGTTTGGTGCGGGTGGATGAGGTGATGCTTGTGAAGGTGTTGGTGAGGCGTTTGGTGCGGTGGAGTGTCGGGTAAGCCTTGGCAGAGGGTGGACGGATGTGGAGAAGATGGAGGGCGAATGGCTGCAGCGTGGGTTGAATTGAGGTTTTGAAAGGAGGAAAGGGAGCTAAAGGGAGGAAGGAACCTAACTAACCTAAACTAATGGTCGAAAGGGGTAGGATGGCCCCAGTTATGGTATGGCCGGTGCCGGAGAAGGGAATACCTCCGGTGGGAGAGAACGGCAAGGCACCTACTGGTATCGCAAGGCACAGAGGAAGGTGAGGAAGAAGAACTTGCTAACTATGGTCAGTGGCGGCCAGCAAAGATGGTAGATTAGAGGGCTTGCCGAAGCTAGAGGAGGAGGCTGGTGGGAGAGGGTGTTTGATGAGGAAATGCGGCCAAAACCAAGCTAAGGAGGTGAAGTTTGCATCTGGGGTGTTTTTATAAGGCTCAGGGGGCATTCCAAGCTTGGAAACTAAGCTTGGAAGCTCGAGATCTTAAAAAAATAGGAAACCACATTTTCAAATCATTCACATTAGGTTTTGGGCAAGACTTAGAGCCTAAGATGCGACTCAAATTGAAGAGGATCCTCTCAGAAGTTCCCCTTCCAATTTTGGAAGGGTTTAGGTATGAAATCAGGGAGAAATCCCAGATGGGAACTCGACTATGTGTTTGTTCACATGGCAATGGCAGAAGGGTCCTCTTGGTGAAGGTGATGACAATCTAAGGGACCTCTTTGCAAATATTTTGAAAGTTGAGGGGTTATTTGAGAGAAAAAGAATAAGACTGGGCTAAAATGAAAACTAGTTCAAGATGATCTCTGATTGGGTCCAAATTTTGGTAAAAGCCTAATTTGGACCTAAGGAATCTAATGATGAAGTTAGATTTTGGTTTTGTCCAAGTTTGACTAGGTAATTTATGTAGAAACCAAAATTAGGGTAATTTCCTGTCTGAGAGTTTATTTTTGGTCAAAATGGGTTCTAACGATAAAATCAAGGATATCAAACCTTATATAATATATTTCTATGAATTTTAGAAGGTTTAGATGTATTTTATCTTAATCAAAACCTTTGTTAATTAAGTGGGTCTGAAATTAGGGTTTCGGGTGCTATTTTGACTTTCAAAGTGTGCGAAAACCCATTTCTGTTTGCACAGACCATCTTATTAGACATTCATGAACATTTAGCCTTAGATTAACTCCTAGAAAATCCCATGGTTACTCTACATTTATGATCTTCCATTAAAACTGCAAATTTAACCCTATTTTTATGCACACTTCTCAGAAAGGATATGAAATGATTCACGACTCTCAAGGGTTTATGTAGGAGCATTTGTCAATTGATTCTGCCTAATTAAAGCTAGCTATGGCTGATGATGATGCTTGTTTGATAAGGAAAACATCGTAGTATAGTGTGCAATACGATCAAACAAAGATATTTAATAAAAGATAACGAGACTTTGAGTCCCGGTCATTCGTCTCTAGGAGGCATTTGTTTTACTTTTAAATTTGATCTTTTACCACTCTACTTTGTTTAAAATCGCACGCTGGTTTCCAATCTTCTGATTAAGATTTCACCACTTCTATTATGAACCCTAATCACATGCACATGTGTTAAATAGATCACAAAAGTGAAAGTGTGAGTTTCTGTGCGCACGATTCTAGTAAGGGGGTGACTATTTACAGAAAATGCATCTATAGTCAGATTTTCTATATTTTCCGGAAATGACATGCTTGTTACAAAATATTAGAAATTAAAAATAGGCAACATTAATCACACCAAAGATATTGCAATGAGCTCATGGTGATTCTCAACACATAGACATATATATATAGAAAATATAATTTTCATTCATTCATTTGGAGAGTGTTTGCAACATGTACTTCTAGAGGAAATCTTGTACATGAATGCTTAAAAATATAGATCTAGCTATCGAACAATGATCGCATACAAGAATCTACGGGGGGATTTTGCATGCATCATTTGGCGAGAATAAGGACTACACTACTAAGCAGTAATTACAAGCAGTAAATGTAAAGAGGTAGCTACTAATCTATCAGAAGTGAGGGCATTCAGAGGTGGGCTCCGATGGCCTTGGAGTCGTTGAGAGGAGAATGAGGGGTGGCCAATGGAGCTTAGGTTGGCCCTTCGAGAGAGAGAGGGGAGTGATCCAGCATCCAGGCATGGTGTCTTTCATGGTGGTACTCAGCTCATGGAGATGGTAGTGGCCAACCTAAGTGGAAGTGGATGAGAGCCATGAATGTCGATTGAAGCCAATGAATGTGGATTGATGCAAATGGCCACCCCTTAGGTCTTTTTATAGACCTAAGGGATTCTCTCTAGAGAAGTGTGAAACTCTCTAGAGAGAGCCCAAGAGTGGCCAACCAAGTGGTTTTGAGATCCAAAAAATGTGGATCTCAATTTGAATGCCTCTTGGTTGCTAAATTTGGCAAGCAAGAGTGGCACCACTTGGAGAGAGTTCTAGAGAACTCTAGATGTTTAGGAGTGCGTGAATGGGTGTGTGTGTGTGTGTGTGTGGTCTTGGCCTAGGTGGCTAGGTGGTTTAGGTTATGTCCTAAAGGGTTTAGGTAGGTGTATGCCTTGAATTAGGGTTACAAACCCTAATTGCTAAGGGGAAATGGAAATTAAACTTAACCTAAGTTTAATTGAATGACTGCGAACCTAATTTAGAGTGAAATAAGTCAATTAGGTTGGGTTTAGGTTAATTGGACTTGTGTGGGCTGAGATATAAGCTTAATTGGACTCAATGAGTCCAATTGACTTAAGTGAAGGTAATTGACTTTGATCTAAGTAAATTGGGTTTGGTGAGGACCTAATTAGGTCCTTAGGTAGGTGTAGAGGTGATGTACTAGGCTTAAGACACCTTAATTTAGGTTCCTATGGGGTTGGGATTAGGTATAGGGAGCTAGAGATCCAAGATCAATGCTTGAATCTCAAAATAGGAACTGGAGACAAGTTCCAGACATCCAAAAATATGATCAGACAACTTATACAAAAAATCAGAAGTCCAGACCTCAGTTCTGGATGTCCAATCTAAGTCAGGGGGAAATCTAGGTTCTATTTTGGGTATTCTGCAGAAATTGGACGTCTGACAAAGTGTCTGGACGTCTAATAACACTACAGAAGTGGGTTTGAGGTGTGTGGGAGTTGGCTAAGGGTCCTGGACATCCTATAACTTATCTGGACGTCCAGATAAGGGTTGGAACTAGGGTTTTAGGGTTTCCTAGGGTGTTGTGACCAAATCTAAGGGTGGCCAAGGCTTGGGGGATGTCTCTAGGCTATCCTAAGGCTAGGATGGACCTAAGCTCTTCATATTTTACTACTTTATTCCTACTTAATAGAATAGCAAACCTTAACTCCCTTACATCATTATTCCTACATCTAATCTAAGTCTTCTGCTCCAGCTTTACTGCAACACCTGTTATTCCTAATCTAGCTTTAGATCCTGCTCCAGATCAGCTTATTGCCTGTAATCAACATAATGCGCTTAATCAGCACATTATAACATTATTTCATTAATAGCTAAAGTGGAGCAGTGAAGATGCAAATAATACTTATGCATGCATGAATTTCAATAACTTATGCTAAGTCTTAGCCTAATCTAGGTCAATTAAGACCTACGATTGCTGTGTAATCAACGTTATCATCATAACTCCATGCCTAACTTTTGCTAGTCCTTAGCAAAATCTTATGGAAAGAACTATAGGTCTAGACCATGCATTGATGTTCTGATGCTTGATTTGCTTTATTCTTTTAGAAATTACGTCAGAATGCTAATAGTAGGCCTAGAGGTACTTAAGTACCAATCAAAATTCAGACCTGACCAGCTTCAGTCTGAGCCTACAGTGAAGACTTCTAAGGCATGCAAAGATAGCCTAGAGGTTCTTTGAACCTAGTCGTTAAAGCACCCATGCATAAATGTAATAGGTCTTGGTTCAATTTGCTAGTGCATTTTTTTGTAAGAAATAGATAGAAGAATTTTCATTTCGAGAGTTTTCTCTCTTTTATTTTTTTACTTTTCCCTAAATCCAGGCATGAATTGGCCCTAAACATGATCTGTATCTGATTCCTTGTCCCGACCATTAATTCTCAAAGGGTCCCTGGCAATCGATGCTTCGAGATAGCACGGCCAATGGCAACCCCTAGAACCCTGGTGGTCGGTCGTGTTTCACGTGTTAGAAATTGAGGTTACAAGTAACCCGTCGTCGTAGTTGCAAAACACGTCGATCGGATAAAATTTATGCTGAAACTCCAAGGGAGCCCCAAGTCGAACACAGAAAGGCAACGTTTACTTTACTTGAAAATCGTGCTTCATTTTGTTTCTTTTTAGTATTATGGGGTTTTGTTATTTTTTCGTATTTTTGAGATAAAAGGAAACAAGCAAATGTATCACAAGATAGAGATGTGGAACAAATATGATATATATTATTTCCAATGTCAATTACAAGAAACTATGAAAGCATATAAAGAGAGGGAGGTGATAGAAAATCTCCTGAATCTATTGTTCAGTGAGACGATGGCACCTGGTGGAAGCTCGGACGAAGGAGGTGAGGAGCGGGACGACGGAGGTGAGATGCTGAAGGACATCAGGTTGAGGAAAGTTTCAGTGTAGCTCTGGAATGGAGGTGAGAAGACGGAGTTGATCTGCTACCGGAATGGAGGTGGGAAGATGGCTCCAAGGCGACCTATAAAGGGAGATGGGAAGTTGGAGGAATATTTGGTGGGGCAAAGGATCGCTACACTAATAGGCGCCTTGGGAGCTTGAGAACAAGCTCTAATGGAGTGTTGGTAGGCTTGCTAAATCTTGGAAGTAGGTGGGAGTAGAGTAGGTAGAGATGGCTTGGAAGGGAGGGGGTGTAGGTCCTTTTATAGTGGAGGAGAAGAGGCAAAAATAGGTATGGGACCATTAGTGACATTCTGGCTGTCGCTGGAAACATCGTTATAGGCAGCTCATGCCCGCTGGTGCCCACAGCTGGCTTTGCTAGCATGCGATGAATTACTGATGGCTGCAAGCATCACTGTAAGTCCAGCTCATGCGTCCCTGTAGGTCCAGCCCATGCATAGCTGGCGCCGCGCTCCTGCCTTGCCATGCGCACGCGCCCACGTGCTAGCACTGTGCTACGCTGTGCGCATGTGCGAATGCGAGCATGCGTGCGCACCCGCGATGCTACATGATTGCGCTGGCGGCTTGGGCTGTGCCACTTGGCGCAGTCTAGGCCGTCCATCTTCTTGTTGTAGGGGCTGCTACAGAGGTCGGATTGAGTCGATTTTCTTGTCGCTAGGCTGCAATCGTTGACCCAAATCGATCCACGTAGTCGGATTTGTCATTTGAAGCTCCAAATTATGTCTCCTAGTCCCTTGGCCATTGATCTTCCTCAGATTGCATACGGTGCTACAGGACTCCGATCGGGGTGATTTCAAAAGCGTTGGACTCCGATCGTCGTCTTGATCAGATCTGTACAGTCAGATCGTCAATCTGAGGCTCCAAATTATATATCCTTCTCTCCTAACCACAAAAACGAAGCAATTACCTAAATTATATACAATTACTCTAATTGCAGAATGATGCATGCCATGCAATATTTTTAACATGAAATGCAAATCTAATCCTAGGAACATGCATGAATAGGCATTGTACCCTCAATAAATGTGTTTACATCATACCCCCATGCCTATCTTTTGCTAGTCCCTAGCAAAATTAAACTATATGCTTTGTATAAAAGTAGAATTAGGATTAGATCAATTAGGCCTAAGTCGTTTATTAACAATAGAAAATATCTACTAAGGTCCTAAACTACGAAAACTCAACAGTACCAGGGTGTTTGCCAGAATGCAGACTGCCCAAGTTCTCGCCTTAGTTGAGAAGGGAAGATATACATTTTTTTTTTCTTCTTTTCTAATTTTTTTGTACTTTTGGAGTTTGAGAGTTCCAGGATGACTTTTTACTGCTACCCAACCCGCCCAAGACTCGAAAAGGACTCGAAGTACTAAGCATCTTTGTGAAAAAGTGATAGACTCACAAAACAGCCATTAAGATGAACTTTGAGTTTCTATGACCCTAGGTGACCTTGCCTAAAGGTTTATCTTTACGATCGGTAGCTTTCTCCCTACTTCTTTTATTATGGGGTCAACACAATGGCAAACCCAATGTATATCTCCCTGGTTTATTCTACTTCCCCTCTTCTTCCCTAAGTGTTTTTGGAATTATTGTGCATTTTTTTGTGGGCTGGGTTTTGGACAACCAGGTGATGAGCTGTTACCATCAACAACTTGCCAGCCATACTCGTGTAGTGAAGTGTGATTTTTTTTTAAAATTTTATTTTCTCCCCTTTTTTATTTTTTTTTATAAGTAGGTGGCTTCCCTGATCTAAGATTTACCTAAAGGCAGTACAATGAAAATGGTCTTGTGGTTGGGCTCTGGACAGACGGCCGATAAGCTGTTACCACGACAACTTACCAGCCATACCATCCATGTTGGTCCATTAGCTACCCAATTTTCGTAAAAACCGTCGGAAAGTGAGTCAGTGCAAAAAAATGTGCATAGATGCTTAGCTTAAATTCCCCCCAAATCAGAGGGTGGGTTGATAAGTCACATACTTATCATCCCAAATTATTTACCAAATTAAAGTAAATTTCAAATGGCGAGAACTCGAGACTAAATCCACATTCGAGTGGACACCCAGGCTAATTAAGCCTAAAGTCTTGAAGAGTCTAAGTGCTTAGGTCCTCTCGTATCATTTCCTAAAGTTAATAACTTCTAAATGCCTAAGTTATGTTTTCCTAATTTCTTTCTTTTTTTATCTCTTTTAATATTTTCAAATTTTTTATTTTATTTTATAAGAAAATAAAAGAAATTCTATGGAGTTAACATATGATTTCAGGAAACGATTATCCACCCCCCTTGCCTAAACGATGCAATGTCCTCATTATAAAAATAAAGGCATGAAATAGGTGGAGTAAACAGAATATCACCTGAGTGTCGTGAAAGTTTGGCCAGCTCTGCAGAGAGAAGACTGTATACACACACGCCAAGTTTAATGCCTTCAACTTGGCATAACATACATACAAAGAAGAAATTGAGAATTCACAAGTGCGGTTCAGAATCAAAATCAAAATATTGATCTTGAAACCCATCCCCAGAAGATGTCCACATACGTGGATGAGATTATGGTGCAAACCCATGCCCTAGGGTCTAGTGGTTCTCAAGTTCTGGATGAAAATCATCCAGAACTGAAGGTTGTTGTGTTTGCGGGGCTGGGCCTACGGTTTAGTGGTGTGCAACCCAAGACCAAAGTGTCAGACAATGGGTAAAGATGGTTCAATAGGTGTGGTTATCCACTTAACATCTAGCGCAGAAAAATAATCAATTATTTCAGGCTTGGGTCATATGTGAAAGATATCATAAGGGTCCGTATAGAAGATAGGTTGTTTCAAGTCAATAAGTACCCTTATATCCAAACTTATTTTCCCGTAAAAATTAACCTCCGAAATTTTCATTTCGAACTTCCTATCCTCTGAAATTAAGGTTTTCGGGACCTCCAGATCATTGTACACCCCATCTAAAGTACCCAAGTCCAACAATTGTGGCTGAATCAGGATTGACTTGGGCACAATGATCTCAAAAGTATGTTCATTCAACTCTTCGGGGTATGGTTGAGGAATGGGGCTACTAATTGAGTTGTTAGGTATCGGATCCTCCAAGTTAGCCCCAACCGAATCAGAATCTTCAGTAGTCAAGCTACCAAATTGGTCGTCATATTCCTCGAGCGTGTATGTCTCACTAAAATCATTCTCCTCAAGCTTAAGTGAGACTTCACTAAGAGATTCCTCACCCTCAAAGAATTCATGATCCTCATTTGTATATGTCTCAACATCACAAGTCATTTCATCATCCAAGGGGACAATTTTCCTCGTTTTCTTACTTGGAGATCTTGGGTGAATCAATCGGTTCATCCTCAAAGGGTTGCTCTAGACTAATTTGGTCATCTCCAATCTCTGAATATGTATCCCCCCCGACAGGCACCTGAGCGGGTTCAGACATTAGCTCTCCTGAAGAGGGTTCATCTTGAGAATCATCCTAAGATTTGACTAGTGCAACTACAAATTTCATCCTCAACCTTGATAATTTCCTAAGAAGAAACTCACCCAGGTCCCTATCCATAACACTTTGGAGCAAATCCAATAGAGAACTATTATGTTCATCAATCATTTTGATCATAGGCTCCAGTGCTTCAGTGCATGGTGTTGGCTGAGCTTCCAAAGATTGTATAGTGTTCCTCAAATTAGCCAACACCCTATCCTGGATCTAGTTCACCTGAATTGACTGGTTCGATTTAGGTTTGGGTGGGTTTGGTTGAATTTAGGGGAGTCAATGTGTCGAGGTTCTCAGGTCCTTACATGAAAGTAGGTCATTCCAGGTTGTTCAAAGGATGGTGGCGACCTATATTCAATGGAATACTGGGGAGGGTAGGTGTAATAATCATGATATCCTTCCTAATTATAGATTGGGTTGGTTTAGTCATCAAAGGATGGAGATCTGACGAGTCAATTCTTCACTCTTAAAGTCATTTGTCACATAAAATGATGCGTCGTTTGTAGTTCTATGTGGGGGAAAAATTGACTAATCAATAATTAATATAACCACTCAATTAGGAGCGAATCGTGTCCACAGGGAGGTAATGATGCAATAAAATCTTGATTATTTCATATTCATTGAATCTAGTGCGAAATCCATAATCAAATCTGACATGAAAATGCGATGGAAAGAAGATGCACAATAACTCGAAAATGTAAGGGTAGATGTGTAATTTTTCCTCACTAAAATATTCAATAAATATGTGATGAATTTATTTAATTTCCAATTGACATGCATTAGAGAAAATTTGTGCACATCTTCATCCAAAACCAATGTCAAACAATGTTAATCACAAAAGCCACGCAATTGTAAGAAAGCTTGAGTATGAAGTCGCAATTTCACCACGATAAAATAATCAGAAATAAAAATTCCTTTCCTTGGCAATGGCATGAAATGTAATTACTAATTAGAGCAAAAGTAGGGGATTCTACCTCTCTCCTCCTCGCGATTGGGAGAGAGGCTCATTCGAGGAGCTACTCCTATAAGAGGTCGGTTGAAGCAAGGCCTTCACGGTGGTGGCAACAGTGCATCGTGAGATGGTCGGAGCCGGCTTGCCGGAGGAGAGGAGTGGCGGCGGTGGAGAAGCCTGCTACTGCCGCACGTGCTGTAGGCGCAAGGAGAGCAGCACGCGCGGGTGTTGGGGGTGCTGCAGGCACTACAGACGCACGCGGTACGTGGGCATGGGCATGCGGGCACTCTGCAAGTGCGCGGAGGCATGCGCGGTGGATCTGTTGGCACCGACAAGGTGCTGCAGGGAGGCACTTGAGCGGTGAACTGCTGGCGCGTGGGTGTGGGTGCATTGAAGGTGAAGGTACGCGCGGGCAGATGGCACGTGGTGTTTGCATGTGCAGTGGAGGTGATGTGAGAGAGCGCAGTGGGTTGTAGGCGCTGCTGGAGGATCTGGTGGAGGCGAGGAGGCGTGGGCGTGGTCTAATGGAGTGGGGGGCGCTAGGGGGTTGCAATGAACAGCTGGCGTGCGCATGGGCAGATGGCACGTGGTGTTGGCGTGTGCGTTGGAGGATGGTTGCGTTGGAGGATGGATGCGCTGGAGGATGGACGTGAGGTGGCACTTGGTAGGTCTAAAGGTGGCCACGGTGGGGAGCAGGCTGGTGTGTGTAGCAGCTAAGAGCCGTGCGTGGAAGTGGCGTGGCTTTTGGGTTTTATTTGGTGTAGTGAAGGAAAAACAGAGGATGGGAAAAAGATAGAGGTGGTGCTATAGGAGTTTCAAACATCTAGGAACATTCTCAGATGTCTTAATGGATGGGGGCGTGAAGTTGCGGCGGCTATGGTGGTGGATGTTGGTGATGGCAGTGAGGGTGGTGCACGCTGAGGTGCTCATAGTAATGCAAACGAGCTGCAGATGGCAGTGTGGCCTATCGCGCCACACGCCCACGGTGGTGGAGGCTCGTCACCACGGTTGAGGCAAGTGGTGGTGGAGCGAACGAGAGGTCAACTCTCTGCACAGTGGTGGGTTGGGGATGGTGGCCTTCGGAGCAAGGCAGCCTCCCTCTCTTCCTAATCCCAGTCGAGGAGACCAGATCCGCTTTTGCCGCTACTCCTTGATTGGGCTCTTCAATGTGGCAACTAGAGGAGGAAATGCAGCCGTTGCTCACAGAAGAAGAATAAAATAATAATAAAATATTATGGTTATTTATATACAAACCCATAACTTTTATGTTAACTTAAAATAATGCATGCAATGCACCTAATTGGTTAACTAATTAAATGAATGCAATTCTAAGTTAATTCTAAATGCATTTAAATATGAATGCAATGCATGAATTTTGTAATTAAATGAGAAATATGAATTAATCTACTTACATCCTAATTTATGCTAAATAAATGTCAGAATTAAGTTAATGTCTAGGCACTTAAATACTTAAATAGCCTACAAATTTGGGCTAATCAAATACCCCCATGCCTAGTTTTTGCTAGTCCCTAGCAAATCCAAGCAAAACCTAGCACTCCAAGTAGACTAGCCAACCCAATCGATCTTCGTTTAGAAACATATTATGTTTAGACTTTAGACCTAAGGTTCCCAAGTAGTTGTTAAGTTACAGACTAGGTTAGCAAAGGACGAGTTGCTGGCACAAGTTTCTCTGATATCTGACTCTACCCTAAGGTTTATTGATCGCTGAGATTAAAGCATCCGTGCATGTGCATTAGTCTGAGTTATTTGAGTTAAAGGAAAAAGGATTTTTTTTTTAATAATATATATATATATATATTTGTTTGATTCCTCTAAGTCTAACTTTGGATCAGCTATCAACACTGTCTGTGTTAGATTCACTGTCCCCATCACCGTACCTTGAAGGGTGCCTGGCTTTCGATGCTTTGGGATAGCACTGCCCATAGCGACCCCAAGAACTCATGGCAATCGACACTTCGAGATAGTATCGCCCATGGATTTCTAAAAATAATTCAGGCCTATGGCAATCGACACTTAGAGATAGGGCCGCCCATGGTACCTGAATCGCACAATGTGCTTACATGCCCCCAGTAAGATGAATACCCTAAGAGACAAGTGCCGAGGAGGTAATATGTTATCATCGCATCCTTAAGGTGAGTATATACTCCACCTCTCCTGCTGCAGGAACTCTTCCAATCAAATTATGTTTTTAAGCCTCTCCTAAGTCAAAATTAAGAGAACCAAATCTTTTTTAAGAAAGGAATTAAGTTGATTACTTAATTACACCAGACCAAGTGTGTGAAATTTGGATGCATGGGTTACAAGGACCCGTAAACCAAAAGGTAGAACCAGACTCCAGGTACTACCCCACCTTTTAAATCAAACCCTAGCTTTCCTTCCTCACCCTCTTGAGGAATGGTCCGCAACTTAACTCCTACTTAAGTTTTTAAGTCCACAAAGGACCCTAAAGGTCTAAAGCTAGTAGCTCATTTAGCTTCTAAAGTTCGACACTAAAACCAACTTAGTCTCACCTAGAGTTCTGATTTGCTTAAGAATATAGGACCTAGCCAGTTAAGCTCAAAACTTCTTTTTTATTATGTTATATTATATATATTTTTTTTAATGCAAATGTATGCAATGCAGAATGCTTTAATTAAATGCATGAATGCATTATGCTATGTATATCCTCAAGTACACCCCTCATGCCTAAAATCTGCAATGTCCTCATTGCATAAAAGGATATTACCTGGGTCAGAGATGGGTCAGCCGAGTAGCCAAAGAACTTGCAAATCAGGTTCAAGGATTGCAGAAATAGGCCCTAAAAATGAGCAAAGTAATGCTGGCCTAGAAAACAGGTAACGTAGGATATTGGTGAGCTTATGATGAAGCCCAATAGCAAATGCTCGCCCAACCAGGATGGGAATAAAATCTTTCCAGGTCACCAGAGGAGGTTCTAAAGGATAAACTGGCATAACAACCTCCAAAGGGATATGGAGAGGATAACAGGGATCCTCCAAAAGAAATGGGGAAGGAATGGTGCAAAGATAAACCCCCAGGGCAATGGACTAACTAACAGAATCTTCAATCCATACCCTATACTCCATTATAGGAAATATTGGCTTGTTAAGCCACCCGATCAGAATAAAAGTGAGCAAATCTCTAAGGCAAGGATTGTCTAGGGTGTCCAAGTTTCGAGGTTGCGGGATTGCCATAAGATCTAGGTTGGGTTTAATTAGCTCGGTGTCCATCACTAACACTTTTTCCAAATCCTCAATTGCATTCCTAGCATTCCTTGCACTATCACCAGTATCTTCCTGAACTTCATTAGGAGTCAAAATTTCACCTTCAGACATAAGCGAATAAGAGGCTGACTTCGAAACAAATGAAGGTAGGTTGGAAGCAACAGATCTAGGGATTATCCTATCAATGTCATCCCCAGGTTCTTGTTCTTTACTCAAATCTTCCCCGGAGTATAGATGTGAATCCACATAAATCTTAGAAGTTGCTTCCAAATTTTCCATCATTTCAACATGAGGAGAAATATCATCAATGGGTGTGCTAAGGAAACCTAATTTGGTCAAATTTGTGACATCCTCAGGGGCTAACTCATCAAATAAGACATAATCACCCTTAGTGTCACTCCAAATCTTGAATGAGGTTCCTCATATATTTCGTCTTTCTCTTCATCATATGATTCATCATATACCAGAGGTCTAGAATCATTTAATATCTTAGTAGATCCACTAGGGTACTCTATCTGAGGTAAATGGTTTACACTGGTAACATCGGACTTCTCAGATAGGTCAATTTCTTCAGGGTTAGGTTCCTTAAGGGTGGACTTGAGTTCCATCTCGTAATCAGAAGGGAGGGTAGGATTAACAAATTGACTTTGACCCACTTCATCAAATGTCACGAAAATACTATCATCTGGGTCGAGGTTTTCCAATGGTACCATCATTCCCTTCTTTTGACTTCAATATAATTCAGGTGGATACTCAACCTTATCATCATCTTCCTCGGGTTGCCACCTTTCTTCATCCAATGCATAGCTACTTTCATATGTATCTTCCTCCAATTTAAGGTGTGGATCTCTCAAGGAAGTGTCATCTAATGGGGAGGTTTCAAAATCGATCCTCGAAAAGTAGCTATTCTCCCTTACATAATCCCCAAAATTTCCCTCCAACTTAAAGTGTAGCTCTCCCATGGGAGATGCATCTATTATAGATGGGTGTATGTCATCCTCAATGGTGTAGATTGGGTGGCTAATTTCATCTCTTTCTTGTTGGCCTGCTCTCGAAGATTCTCCTAACAATTCAATCATTTCATCTTGCATTTTCTGTATTTCCATCTTCAAGGAGGAGAGGTCATTTCTATCATGAGAGAAGTCAGGCTCAGGCTTATAGTACCTAGGAGTGTCCGTCCAACCATTATAATTATTTAGGGAGCGTAGGTTGGGTATTTCTATGGTGTGTGGGATATTGGGCAAAGCAAATCCCCGTCCTAGGTTCTGCTCACTGATTTGGGGCTTAACTAGGCCAATACTCCTATAATAGGAGTAAAACGGATCCCAATGATTGTCATTATGTCCATCAAAGGATGGACCATCTCGGTGCATGGGATCGAAAGTGTAGAGTGGGGTAAGGGTGTGGGCAAGATGTGAAAGGATGAAAATCAATGTGGTCCATTCTAACTCACACCTCAATCAGAATTCCCGAAGCAAAACACAATTCAAAAAGGTCTTTTTAGGTCTTTCCCAATTTAGGCTTTTGATTTTAAGTCATAGTGTAGGTGACAATACAATTTGTTCAATCAATTTACACGTTTATTGTTGACCTATGGCTCGCCTAGGAAGACCTAGTTGGAGCTTAGGTGTTCTTCCCAAAATCTCAAATGGTAGAGCAACTCCAAAGATGGAAGATCGAGGGATGCAGGTAGGCCTAAGCCTTCATTTGAAGTTATGCTTTCGCGGTGCTTCTCAACTACCCCCAAAAATCCATGACAGGGTATCCCCCTCTTTGGAGTTACAAAACCTTTGATCCCAAGTTCTAAACACTTCAGAATCCCACTATAGGAGGGCTCTTGTCCTAGTATTAGCAAACCTAAGGAATGTCTAAAAGCGTGCCGTGGTGTAAGAGATATAAGTGTGCATACACTGCAAAAGATTTTGAATTTTGAATCGCATGCCAAGTTTGAAAATCAAATCCTTGGTTTTTTAAAATGTCCCTCCTTTAATTAGTCCCCTTTTAGAAAATATGTGACCACTTGTCAGATCTATTCAATACGGATTAGGTGGTCTTGAAATTAATCCAAATGCATTTGCATGATAGGTAGAAATGCAAAGTTAGAAGTGCATAACTGATTCCAGCATTCTTCATGGAATATGCAAGACAAAAATTTGATCTAGATGCTGCTCATTCAGTCCTAAATGATTCTACCTAAGGGCAAGCAGCTTCTAACAGATACCTCTCTTTTTTTTTAGTTTTTTTTTAGCTACTTATGAACAAGCAAATTAAAGGAGCCAACTTGCCGGAGGAGCGGAGTGGTGGAGGTGGAGAAGCCTGCTGCTGCTGCACGTGCTGCAGGTGCAAGGAGAGTAGCACGCATGGGTGCTGGGGGTGCTGCAGGCACAGCAGACGCATGCGGCGTAGGCGCTCTACAGGCGCGCAGAGGCATGCACGGCGGATTTGTTGGCACCGGGCGGGTGCTACAAAGAGGTGCAGGAGTGGTGGACTACTGGCGTGCGGGCGTGAGTGCGATGAATGTGAAGGCATGCTCGGGTAGATTGCGCGTGGTGGTTGCGTGTGTGCTGGAGGTGATGTGAGAGAGCACGGTGGGTTACAGGCGCTGCTGGAGGTTCTGGTGGAGGCAAGGAGGCGCGGGCGTGGTCTAATGGAGCAAGGGGTGCTTGGGGGTTGCAGTGAGTAGCTGGCGTGCGCGTGGGCAGACGGCACGCGGTGTTGGCGTGTGCGCTGGAGGATGGATGCGTTGAAGGATGGATGTGCTAGAGGATGGACATGTGGTGGCACTTGGTAGGGCTAAAGGTGGCCACGGTGGGGAGCAGGCAGGTGTGTGTAGCGACTGAGAGCTGCGCATGGAAGTGGCGTGGTTTTTGGGTTCCTTTTTGTGGAGTGGAGGAAAAATAAAGGATGGGAAAAGGATGGAGGTGGTGCTGTAGGAGTTTCAGATGTCTGGGAACATTCCCAGACGTCTTAAGAGATGGGGGCGTGAAGTTGTGGTGGCTGCGGTGGTGGATGTTGGTGATGGCGGTGAGGGTGGTGCATGCTGAGGTGCTCACAGTAACGCAAACGAGCTGCAGATGGCAGTGTGGCCTGTCACGCCACACGCCCACGGTGGTGGAGGCTCGTCGCCACGGTTGAGGCTGGTGGTGGTGGAGCAGACGAGAGGTCAACTCTCTGCACAGTGGTGGGTCAGGGATGGTGGCCTTCGAAGCAAGGCAACCTTCCTCTCTTCCTTATCCTAGTCGAGGAGACCAAATCCACTTTTGCCGCTACTCCTTGATTGGGCTCTTCAATGCGGCAACTGGAGGAAGAAATGCAGTTGCTGCTCATAGAAGAAGAATAAAATAATAATGAAATATTACGATTATTTATATACAAACCCTTAACTTTTATGTTAACTTAGAATAATGTATGCAATGCACCTAATTGGTTAACTAATTAAGTGAATGCAATTCTAAGTTAATTTTAAATGCATTTAAATATGAATGCAATGAATGAATTATGTAATTAAATCAAAAATATGAATTAATCCATTTACATCCTAGTTTATGCTAAATAAATGTTAGAATTAACTTAATGTCTAGGCACTTAAATACTTAAATAGCCCACAAATATGGGCTAATCAAGATCCATAATCATTATAGCTCTGGGAAGAATAATGATCATGGTCTTGTTGTCCAGGGTTAGGCCCTGGACATTGAGGTTAGGATTCATATTCGCAATCAAAGTCATCTCGGCTTGTGGATGGGTAATTACAAGTCAGGTCGAGATAGTAATCTTCTTGGGGATAAGTGGTGGTAGGAGGATAGGATGTGAAATGTGTGTAGGATGTGGAAGGGTACATGGTGAAGGAGGGAAATCCGAAGAGAAAGGAGCCCTGCAATATAAAAATACAAGCCGATCCTTAGTTTGGGAAGCCTAAAGGTCTACAGACTCTCAGAATCCATCCTAAGATTATAGACGATTTACTCTGCTTATGTCTAGGCAATCCAACCAGTTAGAAGGAAGGATTGGGCAGAAGATTCTTCCTTTGTCTTGCGCCTCTGGTTCCTAGTGTACCCCCAACCGCAGTCGTTTGATGCTACTCCCCTAGCTAGACATCAGATTGACTAGTATAAGCAAGTTAATCGTGAACAATCTCAATCTGGATCCCGACGAGTGAACCAGTCCTTAGGGCCAACGTCTAATCAATTTTAGTTAGGGTTTGGAGAATGGTGCTTTAGGAATGTGATAGGCCCTTTAAATGGGTTGTGCCCTTAATGATCAGTTAAAAAGTGTGTGTGTGCACAACCAAGGTTCTCAAACATGGTTATTTAATGATGTGCCTTTTAGGATTTAACCTTGTTTAGTAGTATTTAGCGTTTAATTCCTAGGTTTGTTCAATCAAGATTTAGTACAACACTCCAAGTTTTGAAAGCACAGGTGATGATATGTTCCTTTAAAAATCAAAAATAAAATGTGGAGTACCTGGTTCAGTCCTAAAAATCAACCCTAAGTGACAAGCTACTTGATGAGTCACTTTTATCTTAAGTGGTGCGGCCCAAACAGTTCAATCAATTGGCCTATTGCACCACTTAGTTAAGGCACACAGAAATGTTTGACCTATTCAGATTTCTACTCACATATTTGTTTGTTGAATTAAGTGTACCGGGTCCACAGGTTAGATCCCGGTTAAGTGGTAGAATCGATGTGATTGTGCACCTTAGGGTGGGAAGTTGTGGGTGTTGTGTGTAGCTTTGAGAAAATCCCACAATCGGATAACACTTTTTTTTATTTTTTATTTTTATTTAAGTGGATGGCGAGGTGAGTGGAGGTGGCAAACAAACAACCAAATCTATCCTAGGGTTCATAAAAAAAACCTTAGTTGATTTGGGTTTGAGTTATTCGGTTATGGAATGAAAACAAAGGTGGGGGTGGTGTGAGGGATACTTACAAAACACTCTACCCGCACTTTAGTCCAGTCTACTGCACTTGGATCTCCATGCTAGGGTTCCTTCAAGATAGTAGATCAAAGACAAGTAGGGTAATGCTATGTAAATGCAAAGAAATGTAATAAATAATAAAGTAAATTCCGTTGCCTCCCCAGCAACAGCGCCAAAATGGTCGGCCGTGTTTCGCGTGTTAGAAATTGAGGTTACAACTAACCCGTCATCGTAGTTGCAAAACACTTCGATCAAATAAAATTTATACCGAAACTCCAAGGGAGTCCCGGGTCGAACATAGGGACGCAACATTTACTTTACATGAAAACCGCACTTGGTTTTGTTTCTTTTTGGTATTTTGGGGTTTTGTTATTTTGTTGCATTTTTTAAATAAAAGAAAACAAGCAAATGTATCACAAGGTAGAGATGTGGAACAAATTGAAAGTTCCCTACTAGGAGGGGTGACGTAATAATATGCGGAAATAAAATATAAAGCAATCTCACAAAAATCAATCACAAAATGTACACAGGTATTTTTAGGTGGAAACCCAAACCGGGTGAAAACCACCACCTAACCCTCTCGAGTTAGGATTTTTCGATCAACCTAGTTGATCAAATCCACTAACCGAATCACTTTGAACGAGGGTGATTCAACCTCAATACAACCACGCTACAAGTACGAGGGTAGCGTTCCTCAACCCCTTCTCTCCACGAGAAGGATTTTGTCCCACGAAGGAGACGGGAATTCGCAAAGCGAATACCCAACCAAAATACAAAGATAAAATAAAACAACAGTCCTATAGAGCCAACAAACTAATTAAACCTAGCTTCTATAGGAAATAGGAAACTCCCCTTTGCAAGGAGTGCGTCGACGATGACGCGGTGCATGTGCCACGCGATGGCGCTACGTCGCTCTCGTTATCAACGCCGGGAGAGCGGGTGCGCAACGGTTGAATGCTCTCAAGAAACTGGAGCTTGAGCTTGGAGAGCAAGAGAGTCTTTTCTTTAGACACAAAAGGTTTGAAAGTGTATTGCAAGGTGTGTGTCTTAGTGTGTATATGTCTCTCTAGGTGTATGTATTGTGTTTTTATGTTACAAAGGTTCCCCTCTATTTATAGAGGCCTTAGGAAGGCTTTGGAAGGCTTGGAAAAGCTTCCATAGCTGTTGGGTGCAAAGCCCAAGAGAATCAGGCCGAAATCAGGACAATGATTGCATTTGACAGGGTCATCAGACATCTAATTATGGCATCAGACGTCTGGAAGGCCATATTAAGACGTCTGATTTCAAGGTCAGACGTCTGATTCTGTGCGGGTTTCCTCCTGACTTGAATCAGATCTAAACAGGGTTCTTGTGCAAGTCGATCAGACGACATACAGGACGTCTGGCACTATGCCTCGACGTCTGGAAACCAACTTTTACTGCGCAATGGATTTGCAACGGCTAGAAAATCTCTGAGAAGAGATTTTGGGTCAGCCGAGGCAAAACGGTCATTTATCAGACGTCTGTAAGGTCCTATGGACGTCTGATAAGGCTCTAACGGTCATACTCTTCAGTGTTTTCTAAGCCAGCCAACGGTCCACTGATTGGACGTCTGGCAAAGTCATCAGACGTCTCCTAAGACGTCTGGTCTAAGGTCTGGACGTCTGAATTCATCAGACAGAACTAACTATGTCCAGCCTAACAGTTATCAGACGTCTGAAACAACAGTCAGACGTCTTAAAATTCTTTATCAGACGTCTGATTTGTGAATTAGACGTCTGGGAAGTCTATTTTAACCCTATATTGGTTTTCTAAGTGTTCTACAGAAAACCTAAGTATCCTAGGGTTGTGCCGGTGTTCCTAGGACTACTGTTAGGGTACTTTGAGGCTCTTTAACATAATTTTCTAAGGAAAACAAAGGGCAAGAAAAATAAAGATAAAAGTACATGAAAGGATTAAAAAGAATCTATCCTATTCTTCTTGTCTTCTATCTTCAATCTGTCGCTCCACGCGAACCTCCTCTGTTTTCCGTCAAGCTCCTCCAATCCGTCCTGGATGCGAGCTCGAGTTCCGTCTAAACACGTCTTCATTTGCAATTGACCTGAAATCTAGGACTCAAATTGCAAATGTTAAATAACATGTGTTTTGTTATCATCAAAACAAACGATCGTGGTGCTCTAGCACCAACACAAATATGATATATATTACTTCCAATGTCAATTACAGGAAACTATGAAAGCATATAAAGAGAGGGAGGCGAGAGGAAATCTCCCGAATCGGCTGTTCGGCGAGACGACGACGCCTGGAGGAAGCTCGGATGAAGGAGGTGAGGAGAAGGATGACGGAGGTGAGATGCTGGAGGACATCGGGTTGAGGAAAGCCTCAGCATAGCTCCGAAATGGAGGTGAGAAGACAGAGTTGATCTGCTATCGGAATGGAGGTGGGAGGACAGCTCCAAGGTGACCTATGAAGGGAGATGGGAAGTTGGAGGAATATTTGGTGGGGCAGAGGTTCGCTACTCTAATAAGCACCTTGGGAGCTTGATAACAAGCTCTAATGGAGTGTTGGTAGGCTTGCTAGAGCTTGGGAGTGGGCGGGAGTAGAGTAGGTAGAGATGGCTTGGAAGGAAGGGGGTGTAGGTCATTTTATAGTGGAGGAGAAGAGGCAAAAATAAGCATGGGACCATTAGCGACATCTAGGTCATCGCTAGAAACATCACTGTAGGCAGCTCATGCCCGTTGGCGCCTACAGCTGGCTTTGCTGGCATGTGATGAATTACCGACAACTGTAAGCATCGTTGTAAGTCCAGCTCATGCGTCGCTGTAGGTCCAGCCCATGCATAGTTGGCGCCGTGCTCTTGCCTTGCTCGCACGCGCGCGTGCCCACGCATGTGCGCCCATGTGCTAGCGCTGCACTGTGCGCACGCACGCCTGCGTGCGTGCATGCGCACCCGCGCTGCTGGGTTTGTGCGCTGGCTGCCTGGGCTGTGCCACGTGGCGCAATTTGGGTCGTCCATCTTCTTGTTGTAGGGGTTGCTACAAAGGCTGGATTGAGTCGATTTTCACGCTACTAGGCTACGATCGTTGACCCAAATCCATCCGCATGGTCGGATTTGTCATTTAAAGCTCAGAATTATGTCTCCTAGTCCCTTGGCCATTGAACTTCCTCCGACTGCATATGGTGCTACGGGACTCCGATCGAGGTGATTTCAAAGGCGTTGGACTCCGATCGTCGTCTTGATCAGATCCGTACGGTCGGATCGTCAATCTGAGGCTCCAAAATAAATATCCTTCTCTCCTAACCACAAAAGGGATGTAATTAACCTAAAATATATACAACTATGTTAACGCGGCTAGATTGTATTTTAATAAATATCTCATTGTAATATAGATGAACTTTCTGCGAAAACAAATAAAAATTTATAACTCGAAAATCAGAGTATCCAAGGTCGAACACAGGGAGCAATCTGAGTATTCGAAAACTTAAGAACACAACTTTTGAGTAAAAAGAAATGACTAGTTCAATAGAAGTGACATGAGAATGATATAGAAAGAGATTGCTCAAAAAGAATGGACGTCTGATATTGCATCAGACGTCTTAAAGTATTTCTCAGATTCTTCTCTTCTGTTGGTGATTTGCTTTATGGCAGCTCTAGTTGCTCCTTTTCTTTTTCCTTCTCTTCTTGATTCTCTTCTTCTGGCCAAGTCCTAGCTTGCCTCTTCTTAGGTTGCCTTCTTTTTCTTCCTCTTCTTCTTTTGTTTTCTTACTTCTTTGTCTGCCCCTTGATCTCTTTCTTCTTCTTCCTTGGTCTACCGCACCTCTGCTTCAGGGTGTTCTTCTTCTTCTTCTTCCTCGCACGCAGCGGCTAAGTCCCTACTTCCTTCGTTAGTTGCTTCCTCCTTAGCGTCCTCTTCCTACACACAAGCACCATGGAACAAAACCTACTCCCCTACCCTTCTCACGTGTCTCTCTCTCTCTAAATCTCACTTCGGTACTCTCTCCCAGAGCCAGGTTATCGGGTCGGGTCGTTGCACCCAGGTCCAGGTGCACCGACATGGGTATGGTGCGTGAGGAGTGCTCAGGAGGGGGGTAGCCGCGTCAGGGCACCAGATCCGTGGGATGAAGTCGCGGACGAGGTGCGTGGATAGGTGAGGAGGACCTCACCCTAGTGTATTTGAGGCAACCCAACGATAGCACAAAATCAATAAAAAGTACTCACGTGCCTTGTGACTTACCGAGGTGGGACTATTGCTTCACTGCTCTTTCTCGCGCACCTGCAATAGACCGTTCCTCCAATTGTAGCAACTGTAGGTCTCGTGGCGCCACTTGTTGGAACAGATGACTTCGCGAGATCTCCCTAAACCTGCTACACCTGGAATCCTGAAGTCCTTCAACCTGGAGTGAGCGTGCAACCTCCTCGAGTCATCGCTAATGACGGTTGAAGCTCAAACCCTACTCAACACAAAAAGGGCCTTGTAGCTTTATCAAACCATAGGGTGACCATCGCCGTGTCACGGTGAAGGTGAGGCAGTAGGTGGCAAGCCACGGGGTGGCTTAGGCGTGCATGCCTAGGTCGCTCTATGGCCTGACGGATGGGTTTGGTTGGGGGGTGGTTGTGGCGGTGTAGGTGGCCTATGGATGAGTGGAGGATATTCAGTGGAGTATGGTGGAGGTTATGCGGTGGTTGGCGAGTCGTGTGGGGCTGCGGAGTGACGGGAGAGTCTCACCAGAGGGTGGCTGGAGGTGAGGAAGATGGCGGTGGACAGTGACGGTCGAGGGGTGTTGTGTGGAATAAAGTGAGGAAAATGAAAGAGTGGAAGACAAGGAACTTATCTGGATTGTTGGGAGTGAAAGGGGGGCAGCGGAGATAGGTGGCCCTGAGGGAGATAACGGCGATGAGGAGGAGGTTAGGGAGGCGTGCGCTTGGTGCGGCGTGACGTGGGAGGATGAGGTAGAGTGAACCTTGTTGCTGGTATGGCAGCAGAGCGACGAGAGGGAGGAGGAAGAATCGCCGGAGCTTGCGGCCTTCTTGGCCGAAGAGAGGAAAGATGAAACATGGAGGGTTCTACGGCCAAAACAAGTCTGAGAGATTCGCAGAGGGTTGGGGGTCCTTTTATAAGTGCTGGCCGAGCTTCTGGTGCATGGAGGGCAAGCCTTCAGCCACCGTTGTCTCACCAGAGAAGGAAGGTAGTTGGGATCCCAAATCTTTCGTGCGCTCGCATGAGAGATTGGACAGAAATCAAAGATTGTGATTGGGCTTAGATGGAAGGGGATTCCTTAGAGAATCTCCCTTCTAATTCTGGGAGGAGATCTCTGAGGGATCAAGGAGTATCCCCCCCTCCCTTCCTCGCTGAAGAAGGATTCCTCCCCATTAATGGCGGAGGGACCTATTTGTAAGAGTGGCGAGGAAGCTAGGGGGGTTTATGTAATGGCTTTCAAAAGATAAGGGTCAAAATGTAATTGGGTGTACTAATTTCCAAAGTAGCTCAAGATGACCTCCCCTTAGGTCCCAATTATGGTACAAACCTAATTTGGACCTAAGGAATCCATTGGTGAAGTTGGATTTTAGGTTTGACCACGTTTGACTGGACATTTGGGTAAAAACCCAAATTGGGTCAATTGATGAGCTAAGACCCCAATCTAGGTCAAACTAGGTTCCAAAGGCCAAATTGAATGTTCTAAACCCTAGGGGATATTTTTCCATGAATTTTAGAGGGTTTACTTGATTTTTATCCTTTCCGAAACCTTGTTGAATTAAGCAAGTCTATTTTAGGGTTACTAGATGTCATTTAATTCCTGGATTGCACATGAACCCATTTCTGATTAAATCAACCCACTTTTTATCTTATTTTGACCATTTGACCTATGTTTTGTCTCTAAGAAATCCCGTTTATGTACTGCAATGGTAAAATTGCAGTTTTACACTTTATTTCATGTTTTCCTCTCAGAACACTTATTCCTCCAATTAAGCCTTCTTATAGGTTATGCAGGAGCTTTTATCCTCTCTCATGGATCAAAATGAGCTAGTTAGGGCTCATGATGAGGCTCTCATCAAACTACTCTAAATGCATAATGATGCATGCTATGCAATATTTATAACATGAAATGCAAATCTAAGCCTAGGAACATGCACGAATAGGCATTTTACCCTCAACAAATGTGTTTACATCACCTAGCTTTCGACATTTCGAGATAGTGTCGCCCATGTCATTTTGTAGGAAAATTCAGGCTCTAGCAATCAATATTTCGAGATAATCCCACCCATGGCACCTGAACCAGCACAAGGTGCTTACATGCCCCCGGTAGAATATTTAGATATCCTAGGAGACAAGCATTGAGGAGACGATATGTTATTATGCATCTTCGAGGGGAATTTCCCACCTCTCTACGTCGGGAACTCATCCAATCAACTTGTGTTATCAAGCAGCTTCTAAGCTAGATCTTCGAGATGACTTTTCAAAATAGAACACTTTTGGCAGATTTTTCTTTGTTAAGCACACTAAACCAGACTAAGTATGTGATTTTGGGTGCTTAGGTTACCAAGTCCTATAAACCAAAGGGTAGGCAATAGGGCTGAAAAATTCTTTAGCCTTAGACCTAATACATCAGCCTCGCACTTTCCTCAACCTCTTAAGGATTAATCTAGATCTTAATGGATACGTAAATGTTTAAGCCCTAAAATAAGCCCCAGAGGCCTAAGATCAGCTCTCATACTAATCTCCTTGTCTCTTTGGTTTCAGGACTTAATTTTTTTCTTTTGATTAGGTCTCGATCTTAAGCAATCTCTGTAATCAAGTGCTAATGACTATCAATTTTGTTCTTGAATGTTGCTCCTTTTTTACATTTGAATTCTCCTCTCTTCCTCGTCATGAATGGTATGCAATCAATTCTCAAAATTTTCCTCCCCTTTTTCCAAATCCTTTTGTTCTTTTTTAATTTTTAATTTTTTTGCTTTTTTGAATATGTATTTTTCTATGAGAAACCCTCAAAAACTTTAATTTCCATCTACTTGCACTTTAACACCCCCCATGCCTAAGTTTTGCATGTAAACTGGAGGGTAGGAAATCAGCTTGGTTCAAGGATTAGAATAGGATCAAAAGGTGGGTAAATGGGTCGGGTTGATAGTTGCAGATGATTTCAAGCTTTGATGCAAGTACCAAAGGTTGAGTCAGCTATTCTAAAAGGGAACTCAAAAGTGCAATAAGAGTATAGCTCAAAAGATGATCAAAAGCATCTCAGGATTTTGGAATGACAGGTTGCCTCCCGTTAGGTGCTAAATTCAATGCCTTCAACTAAGGTTAAGGTGATCAAGGAGAAGGTGTGGTTAAATCATAGGAGTGTTGTAGAACAAGCACCTTGATCAGTCACTTGATTAGTCCAACCAGGTACTTGTTCAGATTAACAGGTTAATGATGTAGCCTAAACCCAATCAGTTTGTTGGGTTGATGGATATGAATCAATAGGTACTGATGATAACATCATCATTAGCTATATCTTGCTTAAATTAGTCATAATCTATTGATAAATGCTCCAACATAACTGCCAGAAGAGCATAATTCACAGCAAATCCATTCTAAGATATAAACACTAAAATAGGGGTAAAGCTGCAGTTTTAATAGAATATCTTAATTGTAGAGCATTCATGAGATTTACCAGGGGATAATTACTGTCTAAAAAGTGAGTCCATGCAGAATAAAATGGGTTTTCATGCATTTTAAAAATTAATGGACGTCCAAAACCCTATGAATAGTTCTGCTTAATTAATTAAGCTTTTGGTTAAGATAAAATTCACCTAAACCTTATAAAAATCATATAAAAGTATTCTCTAAGGTTTGGTATGCCTGCTTTAACCAATGGAACCTAATTTGACCTAAAATAGAGCCTTAGATAGACAATTACCCTAATTTGGGTTTCTACACAAATTACCCAAAAAAACTTGGTCAAAACCTTAATCTGACTTCACCATCGGATTTCTTGTGTCCAAATTAGGTTTGTACCAAAATTTGGTCCCAATCAAAGATCATCTTGACCTAGTTTGCAATTTAGTCCAATCTAACTCTTTTTCTCACATGTGTACCCCTAACTTTTGAGATTCTTACAAATAACCCCACAACTTTGTCGTCTTCTTCACAAGTAGGTCCCCACCTCCTTCCTTAATGATAACTCCTAAACCCACTTCACCAGCGACCTTCAATCAGGGATTACTCCTTGATTTCGCAGCCAAACCATTCGAAAATTGGAAGGAGGATTCTTGAGGAGATCCCTGATCATCTAGACCTACTCCTACCTTCCAAATCCATTCATGGAGCTCATGCGAACTCGTTGAATCTGCATGTCCTACTTGCAAAAATCATGGAGTTACAACCATGTTTCCAAGCCTAAAACTCCTCCATAGGGCCTATAAATGCACACCCAGGGCATGCCTTACCTCCTTAGCTTGGTTTAGAGGCCGGTTCCCTCTTCTTCCCTTCTCCCCGACTTCCATCTCCACCAACTCTGGTGAGCTTCTCCATCTAGCTTCTTCACTTACCGTCACAGACAATAGCCGGCAAGTTTTTCTTCCCCAACTTCTTCCGTTCCTTGCGTTACTCATAGGAGCCCCTCAGACCCCTTCTTTCCTCGCCGTTTGCCCCTCTGGAGAGTTCTCCTTCCACGACACTAGCCAATCAAAGTCGGTTCCACCTTGCCCCTTTCGTCGACTTAAAGTATGTTACTTAGGTCCCTTCTAGTCTCTAGGTCTTTTTCCATATCCAAAAATCCTAAAAATGCCCTTCGATGCACACACTCACCGTCATCTCTCCCATCTCCGGCCACTTCTCTAACGAGGTCATCCACTCGCTACACCTGTCCATCCACCTCAGCAACACTCCCACGAGCTCTACCACATCACCATGACTAAAAGCCCTCTCCTATTTTGCCACTCCACCCACTCAAACCGCCCACCGAACTCACCCACCTTCATGCTCCTCTTCCAACTCCAACAAACCACTATACGCTACCATCCTACACAAAAACACCACCCCTACACTAGCCATGGTCCGATGATATCTATGAACTATTTTATTGTGGCCATTTCATGAGTTTTAGGAATACGTTGCTATTGTCTGCCACCGCCGACATCTCTGCCCTCGCTTGCAATTCTCCAGCATCAAAAGCCCCAGGTGTTACACCCAGGTCGTGTGGAAGGCTTCCAAAACCCTTCCTAGGTGGTTAATTGAAAACCACAACCTCAGCTGCCACCCCAATTGCTCGAAGAGGACTACTCACTACTGCTTGGATATGCGAAGAGAAGAAGCCTAAAGTTTAGTCCCACATCGTGGTATTTGGGACCAGTGAGCGCGCATATATTCAATTTCTCACTTGAGCTTACCGCCTCAAGTACATCGGGGTGAGGTCCCGCTTACCCTTTCACTTAACCTGACCTGCCTAAGCCTCTCTCACTCCTCAGCAGCAACCCACGCACGCAGCCCTGGACCCAAGTTACCGCATACCCGATTACCCGTTAAACCTAGATCAGAGATAAGAGAAGGAAGGAAAGATAAGGAAAGAGAGAGAGGGGGAGGGAGGGTTTGGCTCTTCATACTAAGGGTTCAACACTTAGTCGCTATGTGACATGAGAAGCCTCTTGTGCCTGAGAAGAAAAGAAGGAAGAAAACAACTGAAGAGAAGAAGAGGAAGAAGAATGAAAGATTCAAGGAAAGGCTCATGCGTGCATTGTAGCAACGACGTTTAAGTCGTCTGGAATTGAAAGCCGACGTCTAATAAGGCTTTAAGGTTCGATACTATGGATTTGTCTACCTATGTGGATAAGTGTTTAAGTGGTTCATACTATTCATTTATTTGAGCTGATTGAGTAATTGATATACATGTGTTTAGACAAATAATTGGTGATCTAAATCACCATTATTTTGTCTTAGACATCTTTTTTCAGCACTAAACTCTTGAAATACTCATGTTTATCGTTGAATATCAATTTTGAGTTGTGTATTCATTGAAATATTATTCTTGGCTTATTTCTTATGCTCATTTATACATTTATTAAAGATTAGCGTGTGAATTCCTATTTTCTCCCTATGTTCAACTTCGGACTTTATTTCTAGATATTTGAGTTATAAATTGTATTTGTTGAGAGATCGATTAAGGATTTTTGCACCACAACGATGAGAACTTAATCTTAATCCTCTACGGACCCCTTCAACAGGTACAAAGCCCACCAAATTCTTTGAGGCTCAAGTAGATATGGAAATGAGAATCTTGGGTTTGGCTGAGTCCATTCAGCTTGGTCAGAGTAGGGATCCTCAAATGAAAATGGTCTAAAAAGATATAAGAAGCCTACTAATAGGATCATAAAAGGATGGGAAGTGATTATCGATCTAATTAATGTTCGGATCCTAATCAAAAGCTGGGGAAGAATCATATGCGACTGGATCATAGAGAGGTTAATCAGAGTAGAAGTTGATTTCGGTGGCAGGTCAGGGTTGAGATCAGATTTTGGAAGGCTCTGTGTGCGGATTAGAAGGTGTGGCTTCTTTAAGGTCCAAATCATTGACCTCAGCGTCAGAATCAAAGAATGGATCATAGATGCTGAGGTCGTAAACTGGTTTGTAATCGTCAGGAAATAACGGTTCTCTGAAATCTGGGTAGGATTCAAAATGATTGAGGAATTTGCGAAGATCATGTTCTGAATCTGATTCCATATCAGAAGCTCCACCATGGAGTGAATAATGATGTATAGAGTCCTGTAAAGACCCCTATACGTTAGAGCATCCCCATGAGTTACAGGGCTTCCCCAACTTGACCTCTCTTGTCACTGAGATTCTAGGTAGACCAGAATGAGGACCTTGACCTCTTAAGTCTACCTTTTTTAATTAAGATCGTGGTGCTTAAGGTTCCACTTGAACTTTTGGTCTTTTGAGTGCAAAGTGACCAAATTTTAAGGTTGGTTGACCAAAAGGATCAACTTCACCTCTTTGTTCCTTTGAGAGCTTTTAGGTCCTCTCTTTTAGGGTTCAAGTGAATTAAGAGCCTGATTTGCTTAGGGTTTCTCTTGGATAAATCTTTTCAAACAAGGCTAAGGCACACCTCCATTTGAAATTTTTGATTCTTTGCTTAGAAGAAGATGTGTCTCTAAAACCTTAGATTGAAATCTTTAGGTTAGCTCTATTTGGTCCAATTTAGTTGCCTCAAAAATTGGTAACTAGGGCTCAATCAAGAAGGTTTTAGCCCTAGTCACCTTAATTGGCTGTGCAATTCAAAATGTGTTGAAAGTAAAAATCAGGAAACTTTTGTGAATTACTAAATATGGAAGCAGGTAGCCCTAGATTGATTTTTCTTTATTTTCCTTTTCAGATTTTTGAGGGGATTAAGAGAGAGGGCAAATGAAGATTTACCTGTTCCTGGTGTGGTTGTTGTGCGGCTGCTTTTCTTTTCTTTTCTTCCCCTGAAACAAAGCAAAAGAGAGTGATTAAGTCAGTACTGAATCAGAGGTTGTGATCAAAGTTTCTGAAATGCTCGTTGCTCCCCGGCAACGGTGCCAAAATGTTTTTCTATGTAACTCTTTGTCGTGTTTTAAATCAGTCTCGTTGCAATATAGTCGAAAAGGAGTTATAAACAAATAAGAAGTTTTTATTACACGAAAACCTAGGTATTCGAGGTCGAACTCAGGGAGCAAATTGGTATTTTTAAAAACTAAAATCACAATCTCAAATTACTCAAAAGATGATATCAATGCAATTCAATATATATATGAAAGCTAGAGAGAGAAAATGCAAAAAGAAGTAGAATGTCTCTTCTTTTTTTTTCTTCTCTTTCTGTAACTTGTTTCTTCTTTTTCTTCTTTCTTTCTTTCCCTTTCGCTTTCTTCTGCCTTTGATTCTCTCTATGGCTCCTTCCTTTCTTCTTTGATTCTTCTCTTTCTCTACATACTTTGGCCTTCTGAATAAGATGTCTGATTTTGTAAATCAGACGTCCTAACTTGCGATTGCTACAGAGCTTTTAGCTCCTTCTCCTTCTTCTCTACCTCTGTCTATCTTCTTCTTCTTTTTCTTTCTCTTTGGTTCACCTTTCCTCTACCTTAGCCTATTCTTCTCTTCTTCAGCCGCACCTCTGCTTCCTTCTTTCTCTCGCACTTGGCTTTCCTTAGCTCCTGCCTTCTCTTCCTTTCTGTGGCTACAGTGCTTCTTCCTCCTTGGCCTTGTCTTCTGCCTTCAATTCCTTCTCCTGCCACTGCTTCCTCAGCCTTCCTTAGCTACGGCTAAGTTTCTCCTTCCCTACAAAGGCCTTACCTTTCCTTAGGCTTTAGCTGCGCCTTACACTTCCTTCTTCTTCTCTCTTCAACAGCTGCCTCCTCCTCCTCCTTCTTCTTTTCCCTACACAGCACAGCAAAGCCTACCCCTACCCACCCCGCGTCACTCTCTCTATTTCTCTCTTCGCTATCTCAGAGCTAGACAATCGGGTATACGGGTTGGGTTATGCTTGCCCAGGTCCAGGCACACTGACTTGGGTTGTGCGCGAGGAGTGCAGGGTAAACGGGTCAGCCAAGTCCGTGTAGGGGTGACCGCGGACGAGGTAGGCATGGGCGAGGGGACCTCACCCCATGACTTGAGGCAACCAAGAGAAAACACAAAAACAATTTAAAGTTCTCAGCCCACCCTAAGCATTCCGAGGTGGGACTAAAAGTCCCACCCACTTTGCTTGCACCTATAGGAGGAAAGTCCTACGTAATTGGAGCAGCTACGGAGTGCTTTGGCTTCAATAGATGGCTGATGTTGTTAGTGGAGTAACGTCGTGCACCTAGAACCTGATCTCCTAGAGCAAGGCCACCTGGAGCAAGCTTGCGAGCAAGCTTCGCTTCCTCTCCAATGGCAGTAGAGGGCCAAGCCTAAAACATACACACACGGCCTCGTGGCCCTATCAAACAATGTGGGAAGCTTTGCCGTGTCACGGCGAAGGTGCAACGGGGGTTGACTGGCTACGAGGCAGCCTAAGCATGCGTGCCTAGGTCGCCTTGTGGCCGTGAAGGTGGGTTAGGTCGGTGGGCGTTTGTGGAGGTGTTGGTGGTCGATGGAGGCGTGGATGGTGATCAGTGGGTGATGGTGGAGGTGATGAGGCTGGTGGCGAGGCGTGTGGAGTGGAGGAGTGATGGATTCGCCTCACCGGTGGTCGGCCGGAGATGAGGGAGATGAAGGTGGACTGCGGTGTCGAGGGGTCAAAAGTACAAATTAAGAGAGGGGAAGTGAAGAGGGTAGAGAGAGGGGCTTACTAATGGTAGTTGGACGAAGGGGGAAAGGTGGAGGACGAGCGACGCGTAGGTGCCATCGTAGGAGAAGAAACCCTGAGGTGAGGGTGACGGCGACGAGGAAGGGGTCGGAGAGGCTCATGCGGGTACAACGCGACGTGGAGGAACACAGCGGAGAAGACTCTGTTGGTGCTAGAGCACCATGATCATTTGTTTTGATGATAACAAAACACGTGTCATTTAATATTTGCGCTTTGAGTCCTAGATTTAAGGTCAATCGCAAATGGATACGTGATTAGATGGAGTTCGAGCTCGCATCCAGGACGGATTGGAGGAGCTCGATGGAGAGCAGAAGAGATTCGCGAGGAGCGATATATTGAAGAAGGAAGGAGATGAAGAATTGGATAGATTTCCTTCTCTTGTACTCATTGTATTTTTCGTTTCTTTTGTTGCTCTTTATTTTTGTTACTTAGATTTATGTTAAAGAGCCTCAAAGTACCCTAACAGTAGTCCTAGGAACACCCGCACAACCCTAGGATACTTAGGTTTTCTGTAGAATACTTAGAAAACCAATATAGGGTTCAAACAGAGTTTGCAGATGTCTAATTCCCAAATCAGACGTCTGATAAAGTATTTTAAGACGTCTGACTGTTGTTTCAGACGTCTGATAACTATTAGGCTGGACTTAGTATTCTGTCCGATAAAATCCGACGTCCAGACCTTAGTCCAGACGTCTGATGGATTTGCCAGACGTCCAATTAGTGGACCGTTGGCTGGCTTAGCAAACACACAAGGATATAACCGTTAGAGACTTATCAAATGTCCATAGGACTTTCCAGACGTCTGATAATTGACCGTTTTGCCTCGGCTGACCCAAAATCTCTTCTCAGAGATTTTCTAGCCGTTGCAACGTTTGGAAATCCATTCCCACAGAAAAAGTAGGTTTCCAGATGTCCAGACATAGTGCCAGACGTCCTGTATGTCGTCTGATGGACTTGCACAAAAACCCTGTTTAGATCTGATCCAAGTCAGGAAGAGACCTACCCAAAATTAGACGTCTGACCTTGGAATCAGACGTCTTAAAGTGAACTTCCAGACGTCTGATGCCAGAATTAGATGTCTGATAAGCCTGTCAGAGCAATGATTGTTCCTGATTTCGGGCTGATTCTCTTGGGCTTTATTCCCAACGGCTATAGAACCTTTCCTAAGCCTTCCAAAGCCTTCCTAAGGCCTCTATAAATAGAGGGGAACCTTTGCAACACAAACACACACCTAGAGACACCAAGATACACAAGAAACACTTTGTAATACACTTTCCACTCTCTTGTGTCCTAGCTAGCTCTTGCTCTCCAAGCTCAAGTTCCATTCTCTTGAGAGCATCAAGCTGTTGCGCACCCGCTCTCCCGCCGTTGTTCACAAGAGCGACGTTGCGCCATCGCGTGGCTCACGCACCGTGTCATCAACTCGACGCACTCATTGCAAAGGGGAGTATCCTAATTCCTATAGAAGCTTGGTTTATAATTACTTTGTTGGCTCTATAGGATTACTTGTTTATTTTATCTTTGTTATTTGGTTGGGTATTTGCTTTGCGAATTCCCATCTCCTTCGCGAGACAAAATCCTTCTCGTGGAGAGAAGGGGTTGAGGTACGCTACCCTCGTTTAAGTAGCGTGGTTGTATTGAGGTTGAATCACCCTCGTTTAAAGTGATTCGATTTAGTGGACTTTGATCAACTTGGTTGATCGGAAAATCCTAACTCGAGAGGGTTAGGTGGTGGTTTTCACCCGATTTGGGTTTCCACCTAAAAATTCTTGTGTACTTGTGCGATTGCTTATTTGTGAGATTATTTATATTTCAATTCCGCATTTTTTTACGTCACACTGATCTCACCCCCTCCAAGTAGGGCGAAACTTTCAAACTCTACCACTGGTATGGTGGAAGAGCGATGAGAAGAGGGAGGAGAGGATGCAGAAGCCTGTGGGCAATTGGCTGGAGACGAAGGCGGATGAAATTCAAGGGGTATCTCAGGCCAATCCAAGCTTGGAAGATGTGGCCAGACCTGAGTCTTCTTTTAAAGGCACAGGCAGAGGGCCTTGTGCTTGGAAGGTGAGCTTCCAAGTGCAAGACTCTCACCATAGGTATGGGTCGGACACCATACCCATGCCTCTCGAGCATTTGCACGGGAGGTATGGTGCGAACTAGATCTTGGGAAGCTGCTTAGATGGTAGGGGATTCCTTAGAGGATCCCCCTGCCAAACCTGAGAGTAGCTCCCTGGGGAAGCGAGGAGAAATCCTCCTCGAAACCTCGCCAAAAGTATGGGTCCTTTTCTGTAATGGCAGAGGGACCGAAATGCAAAAAGTAACGACAAAGATAGGGGGGTCTGTCTAAGGATTTTCAAAAGTTAAGGGTCAAAATGCAATTAGGTGGACTATTTTGCAAAGTAGGTCAAGATGACCTTCCCTTAGGTTAACATTTTAAACCTAATTTGGACCTAAGGAATCCAATGATGAAGTTGGATTTTAGGTTTGACCACATTTGACTGGACATTTGCATAAAAACCTAAATTAAGTCAAATATTAAGCTAGGGCCCTAATCTAGGTCAAAGTAGATTCCAAAGGGCAAATTGAAGGTTCTAAACCCTAGGGGATCTATTTCCATGAATTTTAGAGGGTTTAGTTGATTTTTACTTTGACCATAACATTCTCAAATTAAGTTGGTTTGTTTAGGATTACAGAATGTCATTTAATTCTTAAATCTCACAATAACCTTTTTCTGACTAAACTATCGCACTTTTTCTCTTATTAAGTCCAATTGCCCTATGCTTAGACCCTAAGAAATCCCGTTGATGTACTGCAATGATAAAATTGAAGTTTTACCCTTTAGTTCATCTTTTCTTTCCATAAGAGTAATCTCTTCAATTTGGCCTTCCTTTAGGTTATGCAGGAGCTCTTGTTCACTTTCTTAGGATAATATGAGCGAGCTAGGGCTCATGATGAGGTTCTCATCAGTTCCCTACTTCCCTTTACTCCCTATGTCACAATTAGCCAGTTAGGACCTCAATTCCACCGCTGAATCGCCACCTCCCACTTCAGCATCTCTGCCTCTGGCCACACCTCCACCATGGTCGCCTAACTACTAGACATCACCAAAAACCAAACACCAAAGGTCATAGATAATAAGATAGTTTTCACTTTCGAATTATGTTATTAAGATGATTTGTCGTTGTAGGATCAAGGTTGTGGAAAATCGCTTAACAAAATAATTAAAATTAAAATTAAACCACTCACAGAAGAGCAGGTCATGTCCACAGGGAGGCAATGACTTAGTTAAACTTGCAATTAGGTCAAAATCAAATTTGCTAAACTATTCACCGGATCAAACAATGCCTGTATAGCTCTGAAAGTAAACCTTAAATTTATGGAGAAGTTAGTAGGTGTGAATGTAATTTTTACATCAGAAAATTATACATGTGCAAGAGTATGCCATGTATTATTCACTTGCATGCATATGAAGATGTCATTCAAAATTAAATTCAATGCACATAGAGACGAATAATAAGGTTTAACAAATATCTAGAAGCATGAGCATTAAGGCATAAATTCACCACAATAAAATAATAAAAAATCAAATTTCATTTTGTGGAAATGGAATGAAATGTAATTATTAATTCCACCTTAAACAGAGGATTCTACCTCTCTCCTCCTCATGCATGGGAGAGAGGATCATTCGAGGAACTCTTCTGGGCGTAGATTGGCCGGAGCGAGAGCTTCGCAACGATGGCGACGGTAAGTTGCTAGATGGCCAGAGTCGGCCAGACGGAGGAGAGAAGCGATGGTGGTGGAAGTTGCTACTACTGGCCACGCATGCTACAGATGCGAGGAGGTGCGATGCGCGGGTGCTGGGGGCACTGCAGGCGCATGAGGTGTAGGCACGTGGGCACGCAGGCGCTTTGTAGGCCGCTTGGGCGTGCGGGATCTTATGGCCGTGCGGTTGTAGGCGCCGTAGTGGGTGACACGCGGGCGCTGCAGCAGGGCGGGTGGAGGCACGGGCTCTTCTGGGTGCACAGGCGTGTGAGGTGGTTCTATTGGCACTATTGAAGGTGCTGCAGAGGGTGTTGTAGGTGATGGCATGGGCGCATGCAGGCGCAGAGGCGAGGGCACTGCAGGCACTGGCACGGGTGCTGGAGGTGAAGGTGCGGGCACTAGAGGTCAAGGCGTGTGCTAGCTGCTGTGTGCGCTAGCAGAAGGAGGTGCGGGGGTTGGATGCAACGTGCGCGGGGGTGGTGCGCTGGCTGGAGGTGTGGGTGGCGGTTGAGGTGGGCGCGCATGCCTGCTGCGGTGGGGTGCAGTGCGTGCGGGTGGTCTGCTACAGGAGATGAAGTGCGCTGGCTAGATGGATGCATGGTGGCGGGCTTGGCAGGGCTGAAGGTGTGTAACGACCCGATTCCCGAATCCCTACGAGACACGAGAATCGAACCGACTCGACTAACCCCAAGACCCAGTCGTCCAACGAGAAAGTAACCAAAAGAGCAGTAAAATAAACCACATTCAACATGTATATATCTAGCAGTAACAAAATACAGCAGTAGAGAAAAGAAATACTACTGTATACACCACCACAACAGTAGAGAAATAAACATATACATAAACATGAATCTTACAATAAAGAGAGTACAGTGGGTAACAGAAACTACTCACAACAACAGCAAAAAAGGTACAGTGGGTACTACAAGTGACACTACTGGGCTCTACTAGGCCCAGCACCCTCTGCAGCTGTCGACTCTGGCTGCTGAACACCTGGTCCTAAAAAGTAACAAGGGTGACACATCAGCGAAACACTGAGTAGAGTGGCAACTAAAAGCTAGAAGAGGAAGTAGAGTGGTCAATAGCTGTTATATTTTTACTTTCTTTCTTTATATTTTTCCATTTATTCACTATTGATTTATTCCTCAGATCCTTCTCTTGATCTTGAATGTTCCTCGTGGGAACGATCTTGATTGCAGTCTTTTCCGAAAAGTAGAAGCAACATGTGGTGCTCTCCTGGCCAGGAGAGTCCCCCGTGATGGTCCTACCCTCAGTCAACCACCCCAAGGCCGCTGACAGACGTAACGGTGGCTACGGCACATGCAATAAACGCTCGGGTAGCTACCCCGCATTGGCACGCGGTCAGTCATTTCCGTTAACTGGTGCGCCCAAAGCACAGTACGGAACCAGTATAAAGAAGATCCCTCTCAGCAATAGGGGTCCTGCCCCTCCATAGTAACCAAACAGGGGTCTTGCCCCTCCACAATCCGTGCACCCTCGCCTGACTACCCTGGTTTGACCAGTGGGCCTAACAAGTCGGTGTAGGAAGGTTAGCAGAACCCTGGGGCCCATGGGGTAGCTAGTGCTCTCCCTACACTAGTAGCTCTCCTCGATACTATGTACACGAGGGCCAAAAGTGGGTATAAAGTGGCCAGACCTAACCCCGGGTCCTTGGGGCGACTAGCTCCGCTCTGCACTAAACAGGGGGACAGTTGCTTTCCTTGGTACTCTGTACTCAAGGGCCAGCTCACTTCCCCAATTCTATTTCATTCACTTTCCAGGAGTTCTACTCCTAATTCCCCGTAGGGTTCATGCTCTTTTAACTCAGCCAATTTAGGTCTCACCGTTCCAGGTTTATAACCATACAATTCATGTTCTCAACCGTATTTATCCATTCATAACAGGCAGCTGTTAACTAATTTACAGGAAGTTATCGTTTCCTTCCAACTTTTCCAAGACTGCAATGTATATATTCAACTAGTTTTCCAGTCCTATGATTCATGCCATACCCTAGGATTTATCATTCAATCTAGTTTTCCAGTCCTAGGATTCATGCAATACCATAGGATCTATCATTCAATCTAATTCTTCAGCCCTAGGGTTCATGCAATGCCCTAGACTTTATTAATTGTTTCATAAATGTATAATTTTTGATAATTAAATTAAAGGGCCACTCTACCCACAAAACCGGAAGTATTGGGGGCGTGGTCGGCAATCCCGCGCGCCTCTGCAACCCCTAGAGCCGCAACGGAAAGGGGTCCTACTACAAGGATCAAAGACAAGGAGCTACTCAGAATAGTATACAATTACTATAAATAGGTAGAGGAAATAAATCTGGGAAGAATGAAACTTCAAACGTGGAAAACGGACTCCGAACGGACCCTAAACAAGTCAAAAGCGACGAGTATACTCAAAATCAGACATCTGGAACTTCTTCCAGACGTCTTAAAAGGTCGATCATGCCATACCTTGTTCTACGCAGTCCTTCAGACGTCCAGAAGCCCACTGGATCATCTGAACTCAGTTTCCAGACATCCGATTGTCACCCCGAACGTTTGGAGGTCCTCTCCGTTGTCTGGTACTGTGTCCAGACGTCTGATCGGTGTGGGATGGTGATCCCTACCACCCTCCTGAACGATTCCTGCACACACACACACTCGCTCTCATCACGAAGGGGTGCAGAAGAATGCGGCGGACGGCTGCATGGCCGTACATGTGTAAAAAGGGGAAGGTAAGAAAATATTGTACCTGTCAAACGTCTGGACCTTCCTCCAGACGTTTTATGTGTCGTCTAGACGTAAGTCCAGACGTCTGATTCTTGGAAATTTTCCCAGAATCAGAACCCTGCTCGCTCTCGGCCCACAGCGCATGGCCGTGCTGCACCGCGTCCGCCTGCTGCCTGAGCTGCAGCAGCTCCTCCGCGACACCCCACGCTCGTTGCTCTCCCGCTGGCCGACTCTAGCTGCCCCGGCAAGCTCCAATAGATGCTTCCCATGCTGAGCACTGGAGGGCGAGCAGGAGGCTGCGGTTTCTAGGCACAAGGAGGAGGACAGCAGTCACGAGGAGGGTAGCGACCAGCAGCAACCCGTCCGACGTAGAGTGTGGTTGCTTCGTCCGCACCTAGGGCTGAGGGACATATCAACGCCCTGACACACAGGGATGCTAGAGCTTCGGGATCAGTGGTGGTAGGTATGGTTTCAATTTCTGGCAGGCTCGTTTACACACTTTTCAATTCCGGCGCTATGCACTCGTTTGTCGCAGCCAGTTTTGCAGTTAGTTTGGGGTAGGATTATATGCTGTTAGAGGATCCGTTTGTGATTAGAGGTCCGCGTGGTCAGCTGTTTGTAGCTGAGGAGGTATACATGGGTTGCAAGGTCAGTATTGGGAGACATAGCCTTCCCGCTGACCTGATTATGATACAGATGGAGGACTTTGGCGTTATTCTGGGGATGGACTGGCTGTCCGCTTACCATACTTTGGTGGACTATTTTGAGAGGAAGATTGTCTTCTCCATACCGGAGTTGCCTTCTTTCGAGTTCCACGGTCAGCCAGTGGACGGAGGCTTCAGGTGCATTTCTGCAATTCGGGCAGCGAGACTTTTGAGCCAGGGGTGTGAGGGCTTCCTAGCTTGTGTGGTGGCAGAGCCCAGCCCTGTGGCAAACTTCCATAGTATCCCGGTGGTCAGAGAGTACCCCGACGTGTTCCCAGACAAGTTGTCAGGACTACCGCCTGAGCGTGAGATCGAGTTTGAGATCTCACTAGTACCAGGGACCAGCCCCATCTCCACCGCACCATACAGGATGGCATAACTTGAGCTACGAGAGCTCAAGTCTCAGTTGCAGGATCTTTTGGAGAAAGGCTTTGTGAGGCCCAGTGCGTCTCCTTGGGGAGCCCCAGTACTGTTTGTAAAGAAGAAGGATGGTACCCTACGCCTTTGTGCGGACTATCAACAGCTGAATAGGGTCACCATTAAGAACAGATATCCACTGCCGAGGATCGACGACTTGTTTGACCAGCTGCGAGGTGCCACGGTATTCTCCAAGATCTACCTGAGGTCTGGATACCACCAGTTGAGGATCAAGGAGGCAGACGTCTCCAAGATAGCTTTCCGCACCCGGTACGGACACTACGAGTTTCTGGTCATGCCGTTTGGGCTGACTAATGCCCCCGCTACCTTCATGGACTTGATGAACCGGGTGTTTAGACCGTACTTGGACCAGTTTGTGGTGGTATTCATTGATGATGTGCTCATCTATTCTCGAGATCAGACGCAGCATGGACAACACTTGCAGATGGTTCTGGACACACTGAGACGACGTAGGCTGTACGCCAAATACAGCAAGTGTGAGTTCTGGTTGAGGGAGGTGACCTTCTTAGGTCATGTGATATCTGGAGATGGCTTGGCAGTGGACCCAGCTAAGGTCGAGGCAGTGCTCAAGTGGGAGAGACCGCATACGGTTGATGAGATTCACAGTTTCCTGGGACTGGCAGGCTACTACAGATGATTTATCAGGGGCTTTTCACAGATTGCATGTCCTATGACATAGCTGACTTGGAAGGATGTGCCCTTCACTTGGATAGACGCCTGTGAGGCATGTTTTCAGGAGCTGAAGAAGAGGTTGACTTCGGCTCCCGTGCTTACCATCCCTGACAGTAGTGGCAGGTTTGTTGTGTACATGGACGCCTCCTTGCAGGGGTTAGGGGGTGTGGACATGAAGAGGGGTCACGTTGTCGCTTACGCTTCGCGGAAATTGAAGCCCCATGAGCATAGCTACCCTACCCACAACCTGGAGCTGGCAGCTCTTGTCTTCGTGCTGAAGACCTGGAGGCACTACATGTACAGTGAGACCTTCGAGATTTCCACTGATCACAAGAGCCTCAGATACCTTTTTGATCAGAAGGAGCTCAACATGAGACAGAGACGTTGGTTGGAGCTCCTGAAGGACTATGACTGCAGCATTTCCTACCACCCGGGAAAGACCAACGTGGTGGCTAACGCCTTGAGCCGGAAGGCGCCTGCACACTTGGCTAGTTTACAGGTGCAGAGTTGGAGCCTTTTGGAGGAGATGGGCAGTTGGCGACCCCTAGAGTTAAGGGGGCACTGTGGGGCAGTGACTGTGACACGACAGACGAGGCTAGAGCTGATAGATCGCATCATCATAGGATAGATGGCTGACCCATATTTGCAGTCCTTACACGACAGAGTACTGTTAGGAGACCCGGGGGACTTTTCTTTCACAGACCAGGTGCTGCGCCTGGGGGGACATTTGTGCATTCCCAGAGATGAGGAGCTGTTGAGAGAGCTCCTGACTGAGGCACACGGTTCCAGATTCCACCATACATCCCGGAAACATGAAGATGTACCATGACTTGAGACTCAAGTTTTGGTGGTGGGGGATTAAGCGGGATGTAGGTGAATTCGTGCAGCAGTGTTTAGTGTGCCAGCAAGTGAAAGCCAAGCATCAGAGGCCTGCAGGGCCGCTACAGCCACTTCCGATGCCAGAGTGGAAGTGGGAGAGCATCACCATGGACTTGGTGGTGGGCTTACCTGTTACCCAGTGAGGACATGACGTAGTCTGGGTAATTGTTGATAGATTGACGAAGACGGCACGTTTCTTGCCGATCCGAGTCACCTTGGGGCCAGCACAGTTGGCAGAGAGGTATATCCGCGACGTGGTACGTCTACACGGAGTTCCGTGAGAGATCGTATCCGATAGGGATACCCACTTTACGTCCTAGTTTTGGGCTGAGTTTCAATAGGCCCTCGGGACGCGATTGAGGTTCAGCACAGCTTACCACCCCCAGACGGACAGACAGTCTGAGCACACGATACAGACACTTGAGGACCTTTTGCGTGCCTGTGTACTAGACTGGAGGGGCTCTTGGGAGGAGCACTTGCCCCTAGCAGAGTTTGCGTATAATGACAGTTATCACTCGAGCATCGGCATGGCACCCTATGAGGCTCTGTACGGATGGAGATGTACGGCACCCTTGAGTTGGGTTGAGGAGGGGACCAAGTGGGAGGTTGGCCCCAGGCTGATCCGGCAGAGTCAGGAGGTAGTCGAGCAGATTTACAGGCGACTCCGCACTGTCAGGAGCAGGCAGAAGAGCTACGCGGATCGGAAACTCAAAGAGGTGCAGTTCGAGATTGGGGACCATGTCTTCCTTCGTGTTTCACCCATGAAGGGCCTGCAGCGGTTTGGGGTGAGAGGGAAGCTCGCGTCGAGGTTTGTGGGGCCCTTTGAGGTCCTGGAGCGGGTTGGACCCGTTGCTTACAGGCTTGCCCTCCCTCCTCAGCTTTCTGGTGTGCACGACGTGTTCCACGTGTCCAATCTCAAGAAGTATGTCGCTGATCCCAGTCACGTCCTGAGCCACGAGAGTGTTGAGGTGGGCGGCGACCTGACCTACCCCGAGCGGCTAGTGCAGATTCTGGATAGAGCCGTCCACAGTCTGAGACGAAAGCAAGTACCCCTGGTGAAGGTCCATTGGAGGAGCCAACGGTACGAGGAGGCCACCTAGGAGCCTGAGGCGACGATGCGGGAGCAGTACCCGGAGCTTTTTGCGGGTACATCTTTTCTAACTGGCTTCAATCCTCTTTGAGTTTGTTATGTATATATTGTTCTTTCTCGCACCCTAGTTAGCGCAAGTTTTGGGGACGAAACTTCCTTTGAGTTTGTTATATTGTTACGAGCAGGGACCCACTGAGGGTGGGAGTCGGGTTCCCCTCTGTTACCCCCTATACTCTCTTTATTGTAAGATTCATGTTTATGCATATGTTTATTTCTCTACTGTTGTGGTGGTGTATACTGTAGTATTTCTTTTCTCTACTACTTATTTTGTTACTACTAAATATATACATGCTAAATGTGGTTTATTTTACTGCTCTTTTGGTTACTTTCTCGTTGGACGACTGGGTCTTGGGGTCAGTCGAGTCGGTCCGATTCTCGTGTCTCGTAGGGATTCGGGAATCGAGTTATTACAAGGTGCCTGCGATGAGGAGCGGACTGGTGTATGCAGCAGCTGGGAGCTACGTATGGAAGTGGCATGGTTTTTGGGTTCTTTTTTGTGGAGTGGAGGAAAAATAGAGGATGGGGAAGAAGATGGAGGTTGATGCTGGTGATGGCAGTGAAGATGGTAGCATGAATGCCTGTGTGTGCTTATGGTAGAGCAGCGTGCTTTCACGGTGATGCGAACAAGCTCCGAATGGTAGTGTAGCCTGTTACACCACATGCCCACGGTGGTGGAGGTTGCTGCCACGGTTGAGGCCGGTGGTGGTGGAGTGGATGAGAGTGGTGCACTCTCTGCACAGTGATGAATCGGGGTGGGGGCCTCCTCAATGGCAGCTCTTCCCTCTCCTTTTGTAGCCACAGCCACACAGATTTGAAATTCAAAACACCGTTGAATGAATGTGATGCGTAAGAGGAGGAGGCGGAGCCGAAGGAGTTACCTGTGCAAAGGAGAAGAAGAATAAAAGAATAAAATAATTAGGGTTATTTATACATAACTCCTTAACTTCTATGTTAATTAAAATAATGCACCTAATTAATTAACTAATTAATTGTATGCAACCCTAGGTTAATTCGAAATGCATGAATTTTGTACTTAAGCTAAAAATATGAATTAATTTATTTACATCCTAATGTATGCTATCTAAATGTTAAAATTAACTTAATGTCTAGACATTTAGATTCTTAAATAGCCCACAAATATGGTCTAATCAAATAACCCCATGCCTAGTTTTTGCTAGTCCCTAGCAAATCCAAGCAAAACCTAGCACTCCAAGTAGACTAGCCAACCCAAACGGTCTTCCTTTAGAAACATGTTAAGTTCAGACTTTAGACCTAAGGTTCCCAAATAGTTGCTAAGTTACAGACTAGGTCGGCTAAAAACGAGTTGCAGGCACAAGTTTTCCTGATTTCTGACTCTACCCTAAGGTTTATTGATCCCTGAGATTAAAGCATCCGTGCATGTGCATTGGTCTGAATTATTTTAGGTTGGTAGGTATGATTGCCAACCTAAAAATGAAAAAATATTTTTTTAAAAAATAATATATATATATATTTTTTGTTTGATTCCTCTAAGTCTAACCTCGGATCAGCTATCAACACGGTCTTTGTCGAATTCATTGTCCCCATCACCGTACCTCGGAGGGTGCCTGGCTTTCGATGCTTCAAGATAGCACCGCCCATAGTAACCCCAATAACTCCTAGCAATCGACACTTCGAGATAGTATCACTCATGGATTTCTTAAGCGAATTCAGGCCTATGGCAATCGGCACTTCAAGATAGGGCTGCCCATGGTACCTGAACCGCATAATGCGCTTACATGCCCCCAATAGGATGGATATCCTAAGAGACAAGCACCGAGGAGATAATATGTTATCATCGCATCATCAAGGTGAGTATATACTCCACCTCTCCTGCGACAGGAACTCTTCCAATCAAATTGTGTCTTCAAGCCTCTCCTAAGTCAAAACTAAGTAAACCAAAATTCTTTTAAGAAACACAAGACCAAGTGTGTGAAATTTGGATGGTTGGGTTACAAGGACCCGTAAATCAAAAGGTAGAACAGGACTCTAGGTACTACCCTACCTTTTAACTCAATCCCTAGCTTTCCTTCCTTAACCTCTTGAGGAATGGTCTGCAACTTAACTCATACTTAAGTTTTTAAGTCCACAAATTTCCCTAAAGGTCTAAAGCTAGTAGCTCACTCAGCTTGTAAAGTTCGACCCTAGAATCAACTTAGTCTAACCTAGAGTTCTGATTTGCTTAAGAATGCAGGGCCTAGCCAGTTAAGCTAAATAATTAAAAAATATTTTTCTCTCTTTTTTCCTTTTTCTTTTTTTTAATGCAAATGTATGCAATGTGGAATGCTTTAACTAAATGCATGAATGCACTATGTATAAATGCTCTGTATATCCCCAAGTACACCCCCCCATGCCTAAAATCTGCAATGTCCCCATCTCATAGAAGGATATTACCTGGGTCAGAGATGGGCTGTCGTTCTTTTGTTAGCAGCTGAGTAGCCAAAGAACCTGCAAATCAGGTTCAAGGATCACAGAAATAGGCCCTAAAAATGAGCAAAGTAATGCTGGCCTAGAAAACAAGTAACCTAGGATGTTGGCGAGCTGATGATGAATCCCAATAGCAAATGCTCGCCCAACTAAGATGGGAATGAAATCTTCCCAGGTCACCAGAAGAGGTTCTAAAGGATAAATTGGCATAACAACCTCCAAAGGGGTAGGGGGAGGATGACAAGGATCCTCCAAAAGGAATGGGGAAGGAATGGTGCAGAGATAAAACCCCAGGGCAATGGACTGACTAAAGAAACCATCAATCCATACCCGATACTCCATTACAGGAAATATTGGTCTGTTAAGCCCCCTGGTTAGAACAAAACTGAGCATATCTCTAAGCCAAGGATCGTCTAGGGTGTCGAAGTTTCGAGGTTGCGGGATGGCCATAAGATCTAGGTTGGGTTTAATCAGCTCGGTGTCCATCCCTAACAATCTTTCCAAATCCTCAATTGCATCCCTAGCATTCCTTGCACTATCACATGTATCTTCCTACACTTCATCAGGAGTCACAATTTCACCTTCAGACATAAGCTAATCAGAGGGTGACTTCGAATCAAATGAAGGTAGGTTGGAAGCAACATATCTAGGGATTATCCTATCAATGTCATCCCCGGATTCTTGTTCTTTACTCAAACCTTCCCCGGAGTCTATATGTGAATCCACATAAATCTTAGAAGTTGCTTCCAAATTTTCCATCATTTCATCATGAGAAATATCATCGATGGGTGTGCTAAGGAAACCTAATTTGGTCAAATTTGTGACATCCTCAGGGGCTAATTCTTCAAATAAGACATAATTTCCCTTAGTGTCACTCCAAATCTTGAAAGTAGGTTCCTTATATAATTTATCCTCCTCATCATATGATTCATCATATACCCAAGGTCTAGAATCATCTAAAATCTCAGCAGATCCCCTAGGGTACTCTATCTGAGGTAAATGGTTTACAATGGTAACATCGGACTCCTCAGATAGGTCAATTTCTTCCGGGTTAGGTTCCCTAAGGGTAGGCTTGAGTTCCATCTCGTGATCAAAAGGGAGAGCAGGATTAATAACATGACTTCGACCCACTTCATCAAATATCATGAAAATACTATCATTGGGGTCGAGGTCATCCAATGGTACCATCATTCCCTTCTTATGACTCCAATATAATTCAGGTGGATACTCAACCTTATCATCATTTTCCTCAGGTTGCCACCTTTCTTCATCCAATGCATAGCTACTTTCATATGTATCTTCCTCCCACTTAAGGCGTGGATCTCTCAAGAAAGTGTCCTCTAACGGGGAGGTTTCAAAACCGATCCTCAAAAAGTAGCTATTCTCCCTTACATAATCCCCAAAATTTCCCTCCAACTTAAAGTGTAGCTCTCCAATGGGAGATGCATCTAGCATAGAGGGGTGCACGTCATCCTCCATGGGGTAGATTGGATGGCTAATTTCATCTCTTTCTTGTTGGCCTGCTCTCGAAGATTCTCCTAACAATTCAATCATTTCGTCTTGCATTTTTTGTATTTCCATCTTCACGGAGGAGATGTCATCATTTCTATCAGGAGAGAAATCAGGTTTAGGCTACAGTACCCAGGAGTGTCTATCCAACCATTATAATTATTTAGGGAGGGTGGGTTGGGCATTTCTATGGTGTGTGGGATATTAGGCAAAGCAAATCCCGCTCCTAGGTTCTGCTCACTGATTTGGGGCTTAACCAGGCCAATACTCCTATAATAGGAGTAAAATAGATCCCAATGATTGTCACTATGTCCATCAAAGGATAGACCATCTTGGTGTATGGGATCAAAGAGTGCAGAGTGGGGGTGATGGTGTGGGCAAGATGTGAAAGGATGAAAATCAATGTGATCTATTCTAATTCACACCTCAATTAGAATTCCCCAAGCCAAACACAATTCAAAAAGGACTTTTTAGGTCTTTCCCAATTTAGGCTTTCGATTTAAGTCAATTTGCAGGTGACAATACAATTTGTTCAATCAATTTACACGTTTATTGTCGACCTATGGATCGCCTAAGAAGACCTAGTTGTAGCTTAGGTGTTCTTCCCTAAATCTCAAATGGTAGAGCAACTCCAAAGACTGAAGATCGAGGGATGCAAGTAGGCCTAAGCCTTCCTTTGAACCTATACTTTCACGGTGCTTCTTAACTACCCCCAAAAATCTGTGACAGGGTATCCCCCTCTTTGGAGTTACAAAACGTTTGATCTCAAGTTCTAAACACTTCAGAATCCAACGGTAGGAGGGCTCCTGTCCTAGTATTTCGAAACCTAAAAAATGTATAAATGCGTGCCATGGTGCAAGAGATATAAGTGTGCATACACTGTGAAGATTTTGAATTTTGAATCGTACGGCAAGTTTGAAAATCAAATCCATGGTTTCTAAAATGTCCCTCCTTTAATTAGTCTTTTTTCCAGAAAATATGTGACCACTTGTTAGATCTATTCGATACAAATTAGGTGGTCTTGAAATTAATCCAAATGCATTTGCATGATAAGTAGAAATGCAAAGTTAGAAGTGCATACTTGATTCCAGCATTCTTCATGCAATATGCAAGACAGGAAATTAGATCTAGATGATGCTCATTCAATCCTAAATGATACGACCTAGGGGCAGGCAGCTTCTAGTAGGTAGCCAATGTTTTTGTTTTTTTTTTTTTTTTTTTAGCTACTTATGCACAAGCAAATTAAAGGTAAACAATCCACAAAATAAGTTAAAAACCTAAATCTAAAGAAAGGGGAACAGGCTCCCAAAAATTACCCAACACGAGCCTAAAACAAAATCAAAGAACAAACCCCTCAATTGTACCCCAGAACAAGGGTTTCAAACCAAATGTGCAATGAAAAATTAAGTCTAAAGTCTTAATCCTACTCTAATCAAATCAACAACTAAATGTGCAGATATGACAGTCGCATACTCGTCCTTCCCCTCCTAGAGATCTAGTTCCTTGCAAGGTTGCTCGAACAATTTCTCCTCTGGCAACATCAAGGGTCACCTCTTGGTCGGGGCGTAGATCGCGTAAAAGATGAATACGTCGTAGTATAGCGTGAAATACATCTCGACAAATAAAATTAACGGAACTGGGAGTTCTGGTCGATCACAGGGAGGCAGAAAAATGCTTTTGATTTCATGCACTTGTTCTAAATCTAATTAGTAAATAGTAGAGACAATGAACCACAATATATATATCACATTATGAATTGCATACATGGAATAGAAACAAATTATAACATGAACATAAACTACTTATATAACAGAACGAGGGCACCACGGGTGGTTCGTGGTGGCCTTTTGAAGAGGTTGAGGAGAGCAGTGGTAATCCGACAGGGTGGCCTAATGGATTCGTCAGACGAAAATGCAGAGAAGACGGGAAGAAGAAGAGAGAGAGGTAGAAGAAGGAAGAAAAAGAAGAGAATGAGAGAGAGTTGTCCTCTCCAAAGGGGGGGCTTTCTTCCTTTTATAGATTTTTTTTTTCCTCGTACAAATCCTTCCCCAAATCCTTCTTCTTGGTTGATTTATTTTGGTGCCACGTGGTGCTCTCTTCACCCTCAGATCAGCATTGCACGGCCCGCACACACCTGCACTGCTTCCCATTTTCATTTTCAAATCCTGCCTCATCATCTCAACCATCCAATCTTGCAATCGGACGACTCAAACGCTCGCTCATCATGCCATTCAAATCCTACGCGCTGTTCTCACGCCTTCCAGATCTCGTAGCAACCTGCGCAGTTATGTGTACCACTCGTAGTACGCTCTGATCGCACCACGTGGCGGGCTCTACATCCTCTAATCGCGCATCCGTGCTAGCCCACACCCTCCCGCAACAGACCACCAATTTCTGTGCAGCGCCGGGCTCGAACCCGCGCCACGCGTATATGCGGGCATGCGTGCGAGCCATTGCACCACGCATAGCCTCTATTATATGTGCTTACTTAATTATATATATATTAATCCATTCTAGGTGGCAATGTGGCACGTTCGTGGCCGTTGGATGAACATCCAACGGCCCACGCTGCAAGGCAAGGTGCCTTCAGGGGTTGGGGGAGCGGCGAGGGGCGGCTGCGATGGTGCCACGTGGTGCCATCATGGCCGTTCGTTATTCTTTTTACATCTGATGACCTAGGCCTCCAATTAAGTTGATTTCTGCACCATTGGACTGCGAACGTCGATTCGGATCCATCCATATGGTTGGATTTCTCATCTGAGGTCCGGATCTTCTTCAATTTGCCCCTTAGCTCTTGCTCTTCTGCAGACTCCTTAGGGTGCTACAGGAGACTGATTGATGCAATCATGGATGCGTTGGACTCCCATCATTATTCCGAACAAGTCTATACGGTTTGATTGGTCATCTGCAGCCTTGGATTACCTGTCATCATTAATACCTCTCAAATAACATAGTTTAATACATAAAACACATCTATCAACTACGATGTAGAATACGATGCGTATGCATGCAGAATGTTCATGTTAAGCTAAGTTCTAGCTTAATTCAGGCGAGTTAAGGCCTATGATTGCTGCACAATCACCTCTCACAATGGTTGGTGTGATTGCAAGTCGTAGAATGTGTGTCGCAAATTGTTGCACTCGCATCAGAAAAAAAAATCTGAAGTTAAATATGATTCAAAATTTCAATCATTGTGAATGAATGCGATTTAATTAAGCCTGTTGCCTCCCCGGCAATGACTCCATTTAATAAGACGATTTTCACTTTCGAATTTTGTTATTGAGATGATTTGTCATTGTAGGATCAAGGTGGTGGAAAACCACTTAACAAAATAACTAAAATTAAAATTAAACCACTCATAAAAGAGCGGGTCATGTCCACAGGGAGGCAATGACTTAGTTAAACTCGCAATTAGGTCAAAACCAAATTCGCTAAACTATTCGCCGGATCAAACAATGCCTATATAGCACTGAAAGTAAACCTTAAATTTATGGAGAAGTCAAGGGGTGCGAATGTAATTTTTATGTCAGAAAATTATACATGTGCAAGAGTATGCCATGTACTATTCACTTGAATGCATATGAAGATGTCATTCAAATTTAAATTCAATGCACATAGAGATGAATAATAATATTTAACAACTATCTAGAAGCATGAGCACTAAGGCATAAATTCACCACAATAAAATAATCATAAATCAAAATTCATTTTGTGGCAATGGCATGAAATGTAATTATTAATTCCACCCTAAACAGAGGATTCTACCTCTCTCCTCGTGCAAGGGAGAGAGGATCGTTCGAGGAACTCTTCTGGGCATAGATTGGTCGGAGCGAGGGCTCCGCAACGGTGGCGACGGCAAGTTGCCAGATGGCTCGAGTCGACCAGATGGAGGAGAGAAGCGGCGGCGGCAGAAGTTGCTACTATTGGCCGAGCGTGTTGCAGGTGCGAGGAGGTGCGGCATGTGGGTGCTGGGGGCGCTGTAGGCACGCGGAGGCTTAGGCACATGGGCACGCAGGCGCTCTGCAGGCTGCTTAGGCAGGCATGATCTTGTGGCCGTGCGGTTGCAGGCGCTGCAGTGGGCGACATGCAGGCACTACAGCGAGGGTGGGTGGAGGCGCAGGCTCTGCAGGGTGCACAGGCATGTGCGGTGGTTCTGTTGGCGGCGCTACTGGTGTTGCAGAGGGCACTATAGGTGATGGTGCATACGCGTGCAGGCATTGAGGCGAGGGCACTGCAGGTGCTGGAGGTGAAGGTGCGTGCTAGCTACTGCACACCCGAGCAGAAGGAGGTGCGGGGGCTGGATGCAGCGTGCGCGTGGGTGGTGCGCTGGCTAGAGGTGTGGGCAACGGTTGAGGTGGGCGTACATGCCTGCTACGGTGGAGGTGCAGTGCGTGCGAGTGGTTTGTTGCAGAAGATGAAGTGCGCTAGCTGGATGGACGCGCGGTAACATGCTTGGCAGGGCTGAAGGTGGCTGCGATGAGGAGTGGGCAGGTGTGTGCAGCAGCTAGGAGCTGCGCGTGGAAGTGGCGTGGTTTTTAGGTTCTTTTTGGCGAAGTGGAGGAAAAATAGAGGATGGGGAAGAAGATTGAGATGGATGCTGGTGATGGCAGTGAAGATGGTAGCATGCACGTCTGTGTGTGGTTATGGTGGAGCAGCATGCATTCACGATGATGCGAGCAAGCTTCGAATGGCCATGCAGCCTATCACACCACACGCCTACGGTGGTGGAGGCTTGCCGCCACGATTGAGGTCGGTGGTAGTGGAGTGGATGAGAGTGGTGCACTCTCTGCACAGTGATGAATCAAGGTGGGGGCCTCCTCCTCAACGGCAGCTCTTTCCTCTCCTTTTGTTGCCACGGCCACACAAATTTGAAATTAAAAACACCGTAGAATGAATGTGATTAGCAGAAGGAGGAGGTGGAGCCAGAGGAGTTACCTGTGCAAAGGAGAAGAAGAATAAAAGAATAAAATAATTAGGGTTATTTATACATAACTCAACTTCTATGTTAATTAAAATAGTGCACCTAATTAATTAACTAATTAAATGTATGCAACCCTAGGTTAATTCTAAATTCATGAATTATGTACTTAAGCTAAAAATATGAATTATTTTATTTACATCCTAATTTATGCAATCAAAATGTTAAAATTAACTTAATGTTTAGAAATTTAGATACTTAAATAGCCCACAAATATGGGCATATCAATAGATTTCATTGTGATACAAGAAATTTGATGGCACTAGAGAAGAAAGAACTACATCAAACAGGATAATTGGATTAGAAGTGTTAGAATAATTGAAGGGTTGCAAGAATTTTTTTGGTAAAAATGTCAGATACAAAAGAAACCATACTTGAGTTGATATCGAGCTTGCTAATGTTCATCACCATGTAGAATTTCCATACTCATGGAAGAAAATAAACATCTTCTTTCAATTGCCATATTGGAACGATATTGAAATTAGGCATAATTTGGATGTAATGCATATTGAGAAAGGTATTTGTGAGAATGCATTGAATACAATAGTACAAGTAAAAGCAAAGAGCAAAGAGAACATTGAAACATATCTAGATTTGAAAGAGATGGGTCTTTAAAGAGAACTTTGCCTCTAAAAAAATGGAAAAGTGTTTATTATCTTATTTCTCTGCTTACTATCAATTATTCACATCTAAGAAGGAATATTTTTTTAAAGTGCTCATATTGGTAAAGGTTCCAGATGACTACTCCAAACATTTCTAGAAAGACTAACTTGGTTGATAAGAAGATGACTAGGTAAAAGTCATGACTATCGCATCCTTATGCAACATCTTCCCATTGAAATTAGAGGCTTATTACTAAATAACATTTGCTTACCCATCATAAATCTTTGTTGTTATTTGATTAAGTTATGCTCTAAAGTTATCTATCAAGAAGAATTTGCCAACATGGAATGTGACAATGCAGTATACTTATGTGAATTGGAAGGTATATTCCCACCATCATTTTTCATAACCATGATGCACCTACCTAGTTATTTGTCTTATCAGGCAAGTATTACAGGATCAATACATTATCAGTGATGAATCCCATAGAAAGATACTTATTAACTCCAAAAAGATACATGAGGAACATGAGTCATCCTAATGGTTCTATAGCAGAAGGATATTTGGCAAAAGAATAAGTGACCTTTTGTTCTCATTACTACTTAAAAGGTCAATCAAAATTAAATTGTGAAGTGAGAAATGCTCATGCAATTACAATAGGTGAAGGAGCAGTTTGTTGGCTTTTAGGGAAACCTTGCAGCAAGCACATTGCTATATTCTCTTTAATACTAATTCAATGGAAGTATATTGAAGGTATCTTTAATTCTAAACAACTATGTTTAATAATAGAGGGCAGGGAGTGTGTAGCTCACCCGCACCTAAGTTACGTGTAGCTTAGGAATATTTCTATTCATAATCAATGTTTTAAAATGAAAACTTAGTTATTGAAACCATTTATACAAAATTTCATTAAAATTGGACAACCCTAGCACCTCCACCAAGTAGGGCCAAATTTAGTAGGCCATTGAAATTACCCCCTAGTAATGCTTAGGGGGTAGGAGTGTTAAATTGGATTGAAATTTTGCACATAGCATGCTCACATACAGTGATCTCAATTGCTAAATTTCCACTCCAAAACATTACTCGTAGTGGAAGATATTTGCCATGCTCCACCTAGGTTATGTGCAAGTAAGCTTCATAGTTCCTTTTCTCTCAATAATAAGATATATAATTTAATTCCTTTAATGTGTTTTAGATTGTAGAAAGTGCATGCAATTTCTTAAGGATCATTGTCCACGACACTCATCTCGTATTCTTGATAGGAGGCATCATTGTGAATTCTCTGAATGGTTGAATGGACACATATGTTGTAACTTGTAGCTTACAATAAAAGCCTAAAATATATTTTATTCAAAACTCTAACATTGTAATTTCTTAAAAATACATATTGACTTTGCACTTGGAAAGGAACATAAAATTGTTGGAAGAAGTCAAATGGCTAATACAAGGTCCTTTATCAAAGGCAACTTTATATGATGGGTATGTAATTAATGTTGTAGATTCCACTGTAAATGTGTGGAGGCTACTTGTCAATCTTAAAATAGTACGGAGCAGAAGATACAATTAATTATTCTAATTCAAGTGGGCAAAATCAAATTTTGGAAAAGGTAACTTAATACAGGCAATCAGAGGATGTTGTTAAATTAAAGTATTGCAGAAGCATGAAGATATTGTTATTTGACTGCATTTGGTTTGATAAGAAACCTAATGGAGGGTTGCCCATTAATCACTATGGATTCACTTCTTTAGATTTTTCTCGTGTAATGCATATGGATGACCAGTTCATTAGGGCTCCACAAGCACAAAAATGCTTTTATATCATGGATCAGCAAAACAAAGGATGGAATATTATCATCAAGGTTCCTCTTTGAGGTTTTTATGATATGGCAATTGATTATGTATTTGAGAATGCAATAATCGAACCAAGTTAGGATTGAAGATAAAGTAAGAACTTGAATAACAATAGATATACTAGATCTAGCAATGTGTATACCACAACGAAGTTGAAGATGATGATTAGAACTAATGAATTTGTTGGTATAATTTGTTTCATAGCACTTCCTATAAAATTTCTATTTCTAGATTATTTTTTTTTATATGCTTACTTCCTTTGTAGTTGGGGTTTATATTGATGATGTTAACTCTTTCTTTTTTCTTAATTTACAGGGTAATGAGGACAAATAGATTATTGTTCCAATTTGGAACTGAAGAAGTAAGTCCTTTACATTAATTGAGGGACAAAGTATTAGGGAGCAAGCAGCAATAAAACAAATAATAAGGAAAGATGGACACATGCAAGAGAAGGATGAACATGAAGAAAAAACGGAATCAAAGGATTTAGATGATGAAGGTGGCAACCATTTGAGAAAAGGAAGTGGAATTACTACAAGGAGTGTGAAGTACCTTTAAGTCAAAAGATGAATATCCACAAGTTGTCCAATGAAACATGATGGTCAAGCAGTAGGAGGCAATGGAAAATATTTATCTCGAGCAATGGAAAACACTTTTAGAAAAAGTAAATGAAAAGGTTATTGCGCAGTAATCATGGGTCCTAAAATGACTAAATCATGTTAAACACCTAGCATATACTGTAAATAGAGCATGCCTTTCATGCATATCATTCATTTGCATTTCTTGTATATTCTTAGTCTATTTTCTCTATTTTATGGGCTTGTTAGTGATATTGTCATTTTATGTGCATCAGGTCCATAGGAGAGGAGTGAGATTCATGCTAAATTGGAAATGCGAGAAGACATGCGATAGAGCCATCATCATTTGCTTCCCACAATAGAAAGGGAGACAAAAGCATTCACATCAAGATAGAAAGAGAGAAGGAGAGAACCAAGACCAAGACCAAGACCAGACAAGCCCATGCAAACCCAAGCCAAAACCCACTCAACCCATGGACATGCATAAGCCCAACCCACTTCACTCAACCCAACAACCATTAATTAACCTAAACACACACTTATGTGCACACACAATTATTTCACACACATGTGTACATAAAATGCACACTACCTAAACCAAATTGACTCCACACAAGCTTATTAAATTGCCACCAAATTAGAGCCTAATTTGGACCACCCAACCCTTAATAAAACCCTAAACATTTGGTTTACCCAAGACCCATTTTTCCTACACATTTTCTACCTATTTTCGTGCATTCAAAAACAACCGAACATGTACCGATAGTAGAAGCCCAATATCACCTTAAAGCATACCCCTATGCCACCTTAAGCACCCATTAACCCACTATTTAAACCCCAACACCACCCCTTAACCCACCTTAGAGAGTCCACCAAGTAACCCTTCCTAGACCCTTCTATTCTCCTTAAGTTGTACCTCCCTATCCTACATCTAACCTGCTCCGTTGGTGCACCACACCTTAGCCTAACCATTATAAAAACCCTTCTTTCAAGGCCACCTACCCCCAACCCCCTCCCTCTCCATTCTCTACCCCAACACAACCCTCCCCAATCTCCACTTCTCGCCTCCTCTCCATAGCCATGGTAGATGGCCATGAGCCCTCCTCCATCATGTGCTCACTTGAGGTGGTGTAGGCTTAGGCTGATGACCTACCATCCTTATTCCCCATAACCAACGGCAAGCAAGCCCTCCTGGCATGGATGTCCTCTTATCTTCATTTTCTTATTCTTTTTATGTTCTTCTAGTGTAGCATATTTTGTTTGCTAGTAGTTAGATTTAGTTCTTTTTCTCTTCTAGTTGTTCATCTTACTCTTGTTTGCCTCGCTAATTTTTACTTTTGTTCATGTGCTACTCCAGATGCTTACACACACACCGACTCTCCACCATCATCTATCCACATCATCATCACCTTCACTCCCTTCACACTTCCACCACTATTGGATAGGATTTTTACTCTAAAAGATTGAGTTTGAAAACCCTGTCATTGTAGTCATGTAAAACTCCTGTCCAACATTTTGGTGTCGTTGCTACTTGATTGTGATCCAACGGGTGAATTTCACCCACGTTCGCTCACCACTTCAATTTGAGGCACGCGGGGGCTCGAACGTATGACCTCCTCCTCGTGAAGGGACTCTGAAAAACTGCGCTACACCCCGCGATTTGTCGCATTTTGGTTTTAACATTTGCACATCCTCAGCCATTGGATCTCGATCCAATGGCTACGATCACATCTTGATCGTGCCTTCAAAGGTGGAGAGGGAAGATTGGGCTGGAGTTGGGCGGCTGGGATGGCGTCACGTGGTGCCATCCTTGCCATCTATATTCTCTAACTTGTAGATGGTGCCATAGATGTCGGATTGGATCAATTTTCGCGTTGTTGGGCTACGATCATTGATACAAAACCATCCGTGTGGTTGGATTTGTTGTCCGAGGTATTAATTTACACCACCTTCACCCTTGACCATTGATCTTTCTTAGACTGCATCTAATGCTACAGAGGTCCGATTGGGGAGATCTTGGAGTCTTAAGCTCCGATTATCACCCTGATCATATCCGTATGATTGAATTTTCAATCCAAGCCTCTGATAAATGTTTCCTTGTCCCCTGATGATGTAGACACAATAAATGAAGATAAAATGCCTATTCATGCATGTTCCTAAGCTTGGATTTATATTTCATGTTATAAATATTGCATTGCATGCATCATCCTACAATTAGAGTAGTTGTGTATATTTTAGGTTAATTACATCCCTTTTATGGCCAGAAGGGAAGGAGATTTATTTTAGGGCCTTAAATGGATGATCTGACCATATGAATCCGATTAGGAGACAATCGAAGGCTAATGACTCCGAAATCGTCTAGATTGGAATCCCATAGCACCTTATGCGGTCTGAGGAAGATTAATAGCCAGGGGGCAATGTGACATCTTTACGGGCTTCGGATGAGAAATCTGACCATACAGATGGATCCAAAGTGACGATCATAGTCCGGCCATGCAAAAATCACCTCGATTTGAGCATCGTGGCACCCTCTGCAACAAAAAGAAGATGGACAACCCAGATGGTACCACGTGACACCATCTAGACCACCCAATATCAGCCACGCCCCATGAGTTGAACGAGAGCCATGCCAAATCGCAACCGTTGGATCGAGATCCAACGGCCGTAAACACGCCACGTCGCCTATGTCATCTGAAGAGCTCACCAACTTTGAATCCTGACCGTTGGATCTCGATCCAATGGTCGAGGGCTCGAGACATCCGATCGCTCCGCTCGATAATCCAATGCCACAGCGCAGTGGGTGGAGCTTCCACTCACATCCAAGGAGTGCACGTTCGAAGCCCGGCCGCTGCTCCCAATTTCGCGAGCATAGGCGCAATTCAATTGCACCCGTTGGATGCAATCAAGTGGCGAAGCTTCGCCACATGGCACTGCTCGATGCATGCGATTCGTGCATGCAAGATTTTACCCGTCGCCGAATGCGCGATCGCATGTGCAAGTGGGTGCAAACTCAAGCACACAATCTAGAGCATCCATCAAAGATCCAATAGTCATGCTTCATCCATGCCTTGCCAGCTACTGTAAAGCGTGGGCATGCACGTGAGTTGGCGTTGAACCTTTAGCGACATCTTGGGTAGGTCTTTAGTGATGCTTGCAGCCATCACTAATTGCCCGTAGGCATGCACATGGCTGCAAGCGTGAGCGGTGGGGCGTGATTTTCAACGATAGCTGTAAGAGTCTTTAGTGATGCTTGCAGCTATCACTACAGCCCTCTACATGAATTTCTTTCTCTTCCCTGCACTATAAAAGGACCCCACACCCCCTATTCCTCTTCATCTCTACCTACTCAACTCCCATCTATTCTTAAGCTCTAGTAGCCTACCAAAGCTCCATTAGAGCTTATTCTCAAGTTCCAAAGGCCTCTTATTAGTGTAATGATCCTATGCCCCACCAAACATTCGTCCTTCATCCCACCACCTTCATAAGAAGCCTTGGAGCCATCCTCCCACCTCCATTTCGGTAGAAGATCGCCTCCGTCTCCTCACCTCCATTCCAGAGCCTCGACGAAGAATTCCTCTACCCAGCATCCTCCTACATCTCACCTCCGTCGTCCTGCATCTCAACTCCTTCATCCACGCTTCTACTAGGCATAGTCGTCTCGTCGAACAGTCGATTCAGGAGATTTTCTCTCACCCCTTTCTCTTTTATGCTTTCATAGATTATTGTAACAAACATTTGCATAATATATCATAGTTGTTTCTTTTCTCTTGGGATCTGTCTTGCTTGCTTTTCTATAAAAACAAAAGAAAAAATAACAAAACCCCAAAAAACAAAAAGAAACAAAACAAGATGCGGATTTCAAACAAAGTAAACGTCACCTCCTTGTGTTTGACCTGGGACTCCCCTGGAGTTTCGGTTATAAATTGTATTTGATAGATGCATTTTGCAAGCTACGATGACGGGTTCTCCAAACCCTAATTTTAATTTACGAAACATGACCCATCATTTTGGCGCCGTTGCCGGGGAGCAACTTGTGCAAATTTAGCATAGGTTGAATGATCAACTCTGTAATCATGTGGATGCTTCTTGCAGAGCTAATTTCTTCAACAAAAATGCAGATAGCATGTATGATTTATTTAAGGAAATGAGCGAAAACTCTTTAAAACCACACCTCCATGGAAACCTTCAACTGATCCCAACAAACTATATCAAATGCCAATGAGGTCCAAGATTGTCATACATTTGATATGGAATTGATCTGCAATAAATTAGGTAAGATGGATCTGGTTGCTAAACAAATGGAAGAGTGGATGTCCGGAAAATCTAATTTTCCTAGATCCACTCAATCCCAAGGCTCGGGATTCCATTCATCGCAAGCTCCTACGAGATGGGAGTTTGTGAACCAGCTGGAGTCGACTCCACCTTCGAGCCAGCTCTTCTCGGAACCTTATGGGTTCCAAACTAGGGCCTTTGATCCCAGTTTTTCTAATCCTTCTTCATCCTCATCTTATGAGGATGTTCATGCTGTGTAGGAGAATGTTAGGTCCAACCCTTACTCGAATTCCTACAATCCTGGTTGGAAAAATCACCTCAACTTCTCTTGGAAAGATCAGGAGCAGTAGACCCAATATCAACCCAACAACTTTGTACCGCAAAAACCAATGGTTCAGGGTCATGTATATACTCAGTTGCCCTTGAATATGGCTAATCAGTCCATGTGGAATGCTCAACAACCCACCAAGCAAGCTGATTTAAACTTGAAGATGGTAGAAATGCAAGGGTCAACGCTCCAGCTCATGCAACAAATGAAAACTTCGTTGGATAGCTTGCAATCCAGACTTGGTGCAAACAATTGACAGCCTGGATCTCTACCATCACAGCCTATACCATAACCAAGGAATGTATAGAATCGAGGAGCTAGGCCTCAAGGGTTTGGTAATGATGGGGAGTCATACGCTCAAGCTCATGCTATCTATCAGGCTGCACCATCCCCCCTGGAGTGAACCAAGTTCCTACCATAATCAACCAGGAGCCTTCTATTTTGCCCAACCCTCCCCAAGGCACTAACCAACAACATTTTGCCATGGCAAATACCATCACCTTGAGGAGTAGTAGTAGACACAAGGGACCTACCCAACTTCATGGAACACCATTAGGCCCTGCAGTAAGAATTGTAGACTCCCAACCAAGAATGTGATCAACAAAACATCAGAGTCTAATTTGGGAGCAAGTGTTCTTGTATGGCCAAATAGAAAAGGTCGGAGGAGAAATTAGAGGAAAGGATGTCCTTACTTTAGGCTTTCAAATTGACAATCATTTTACTCCATGCGGCTATCGGATCAATCCCCGCCTACACCATAGGTTTATTGAATTCATATAAAGAAAAGCATAGAGTGAAATCTAAAAGCATTTGGAGAGCAGTCTTATCTGATAACACAAGCGCAATGATATTAAACAAGATACCTCCTATGAAGCAGGACCCGGGAGCCTTGCTGATTTCTTGCACAAAAGGAAACATCACTTCTGACCGAGCCCTTCTCGACTTGGGTGCTTCCATTAATGTGATGCCCACCTCACTACACATGGAATTGGGTCTTGGCTACCTGAAACATACAGACATAACCTTGCAGTTAGGTGATAGATCCATTACAAAACCAAGGGATATTTTGGAGGATGTTTTAGTCAAGGTTAATGATTTGCATTACCTTGCTGATTTCATGGTCCTGGACATGGAAGCACCAAAATAGCTCAACCACACCCCGATTATTTTGGGAATACCTTTCTTAGCTGCCGCCAAGGCAATGATTGATTGTGAATTGGGAAATATAGAAATGGCCTCTGGGAATAAAACAAATCAATTTAATTTTTTCGAGGTCTCAAAGAAGGATAAAATTAAGTGTGGTTTGATGGAGGAGCTTGGCAAAATAGAGGAGGTAATGGCCATACATACCATAGACAACCTTTTAATGGCCAACTCAACCAAAACTCAGGAAGAAAATCACACGGTTGCAGGGATAATTGAGGACAATAAAGACATACAGCAAACTGTGGCAACTCAAGATGAGGAAGATATTTCTGAATTTGGAAATTTGTTGGATGATTCACATGATCAAGTTAAAACCCAACATTGTCCTCATCTTGAATTTTTAGAGTTTAAGGTTCAACTTTTGGGTGGGAACCATGAGGATCAGGATGGTTGGATTAAGCACCTTGATTATGAGGATGAAATTGATATTTGGGGAGAAACTCTTGAAACATTAGGTATTCTAGAGTGCCCACAAACCCCTAACACAACACAAAACCCTCATTGTCCTTATTCACCCAATCATTGCACAATTTCTATATCCACCCACTCCTCCTCTATACTAAATCAACAAAACTCCTATTGGAGACCATTTGGGCTCTCCTTGCACCACCAGCTTGCCACTTTCATTGATCATCTCTTTGGCAAGCCCATTCTTACTCTCCGATACCCATATCTAGGGGCCCGGAAACTGTGTTATTGTAGCCTCAATGATAGTTATTTTTTATTGAGGACTGTGCCTAGCTGAAGGCACTAAACTTATCACGTGTAAAGACTATTTCGAGCAAACCAGAATCTCACAGAAACCAAGTGCTAATCTTCCATTTTTGTTCTCCTACATGCTTTCATTTTAACAATAAGGTCATTGCATTAACTAAGCATGAGGTGGTGGATATCTTATAAAATAATATTTTTGTCAGTCGTAACAGTAATTTCCTATTATTTTATTTTAAGAAAATTGAAAATTCAAAAGGAAAAAAAAAATAAAATTAGGAGAAGAGAACTTAGGCTTTTGGAAGTTATTAACTTTAGGAAATGATACGATAGGACCTGAACTCTTAAACTCTTCAAGTCTTCAAGCTTAATTAGCTCGAGTGTCCACTCGAATGTGGACTAAGTCTTGAGTCCTTGCCAATTCAATTTCATCATTAATCTAGTAAATAAATTGGGATGATAAGTACATGACTTATCAACTTGCTCGCTGATTTGAGAGAATTTTAAGTCTAAGTGTCTACACACTATTCACACTGACTCACTTTCCGACGATTTTTATGGAAATTGGGTAGCTAATGAACTATTAAGGTTGGTATGGCTGGCATGTTGTCGTGGATAACAGCCTATTGGCCGGTTGTCTAGAGCCCAGCCACAAGACCATTTTCTTCATACTGCTTTAGGTAAATCTCAGATCAGGGAAGCCACCTAGTTAAAAAAAAATAAAGAAAAAAAAGAAAAAAGGAGAAAACAAAAAAATAAAATTCAAACTTTACTGCACAAGTATGGCTGGTAAGTTCCAATGGGTAATAGCCCATTAGCCGTTTGTCCAAAGCCCAACTCACAAAAATGTACGATAATTCCCAAGACACTTAGGGAAGAAGCGAGGAAGTAGAATAAACTAGGGAGATATACACTGGGTTCACCCTTATGTTGACCCCATAAATAAAAGAAGTAGGGAGAATGCTACCGTTAAGAAAGATAAACCTTTAGGCAAGGTCGCCTAAGGTTGTAGAAAGCCAAAGTCCATTTTAATGGCCGCCTAGTGAGTCTTTCACTCTTTTCACTAGATGCTTAGCACTTAGAGTCCTTTTCGAGTCTTGGGTGGGTCGAGTAATCGTAAAAAGTTATCCCGAAACTCTAAAACTCCAAAAGTCCAAAAAAAATTAGAAAAGAAGAAAAACAAAAAAAATGTACCTTCCATGTTCAAATAAGGCGAGGACTTGGGCAGTCTGCATTCTGGCAGACACCCAGGTACTGTTGAGTCTTCGTGGTTTAGGACCTTAGTTAAAATTTTCTATTGTTAATAAACAACTTAGGCCTAAGCGATCTAATCCTAATTCTGATTTTATACATAGCATGTAATATAATTTTGCTACGGACTAGCAAAAAATAGGCATGGGGGTACGATGTAGACACAATTATTGAAGATAAAATGCCTATTCATGCATGTTCCTAAGCTTAGATTTACATTTCATGCTATAAATATTGCATAGTATGCATCATCCTGTATTTAGAGTAGTTGTGTATATTTTAGGTTAATTACATCCTTTTCATGGTCAGGAGGGAAGGGGATTTATTTCAGGACCTTGGATGGATGATCTGACCATACAAATCTGATCAAGACAATGATTAGAGAATAATGCCTCCGAAATCATCTAGATTGGAATCTCGTACAACCTTATGCGGTTTGAGGAAGATCAATGGACAGGGGGTAATGCAACATCTTTATGGGCTTCGGATGAGAAATCTGTCCATACAGAAGGGTCCAGAGCAATGATCACAGTCCAGCCACGTAGAAATCACCTCGATCTGAGTATTGTGGCAGCCACTACAATAGAAAGAAGACGGACAACCCAGATGGCTCCACGTGGCACCATCTAGACTGCCCAATATAAGTCGCTACCCATGAGCTCAAGGAGAGCCATGCCAAATCACAACTGTTGGATCGAAATCCAATGGCCATAAACATGTGACGTCGCCCGTGTCATTTGAAGAGCTCACCAACTTTGAATCCTGACCGTTGGATCTCCATCCAATGGTCAAGGGCTCGAGCTATCTGACCGCTCCGCTCGACAATCCAATGCCACAGCACAGCGGGTGGAGCTTCCTCTCCCATCCAATGAACATGTGTTTGAAGCTGACCGCTACGCCCAATTTCACGAGTGCGGGCGCGATTCAATTGTGCTCGTTGGATGCCATCAACCTGCGGAAGCTTCGCCACATGGCGTTGCTCTATGCATGTGGTTCGTGCATGCAAGATTTGACACGTTGGCAGACGCATGATCGCACGCACAGGTGGGAGCGAACTTAAGTGCGTGATTTGGAGCATCCATCAAAGATCCAACAGTCGTGCTTCATCCATGCCTTGCCAGCTGCTGTGAAGTGTGGACGTGCACGTGAGTTGGCGTGGACCTTTAGTAGTAGCCTGGGCGGGCCTTTAGTGATGCTTGTAGCCATCACTAATTGCCTGTAGGCACAAGGACAGCAGTGGCAGTGAAAGCTGGGGGTGCAGTTTTCAGCGTCAGCAGCTGGGGTCTTTAGTGATGCTTGTAACTGTCACTATAGCCCTCTACACAAATTTCATTCTCTTCCCTCTACTATGAAAGGACCCCTACATCCCCCATTCCTCTTCATCCCTACCTACTCTACTCCTACCTACTCCTAAGCTCTAGTAGCCTACCAAAGCTTCATTAGATCTCATTCTCAAGCTCCAAAGGCCTCTTGTTAGTGTAATGATCCTATGCCCCACCAAACATTCATCCTTCATCCCACCACCTTCATAAGAAGCCTTGGAGCCACCCTCCCACCTCCATTTTGGTAGAAGATCACCTCCATCTCCTTACCTCCATTCTAGAGCCTCAGCGAAGCATTCCTCTACCCGACATCCTCCTGCATCTCACCTCTGTCGTCCTGCATCTCAACTCCATCCACGCTTCCGCCAAGCGCAGTTGTCTCACCGAATAGCCGATCCGAGAGATTTCCTCTCACCCCTATCTCTTTTTTGCTTTCACAGATTATTGTAACAAATATTTGCATAATATATCATAGTTGTTTCATTTCTCTTGTGATCTGTCTTGCCTGCTTTTTCTATAAAAGCAAAAGAAAAAATAATAAAACCACAAAACACCAAAAAGAAACAAAAGAAAACATGAATTTCAAACAAAGTAAATGCTGCCTCCCTATGTTCGACCTGGGACTCCCCTGGAGTTTCAGTTATAAATTGTATTTGATAGATGCGTTTTGCGAACTACGACGACGGGTTCTCCAAACCCTAATTTTAATTCACAAAACACGACCCAACACTTGACCCGAAGAAGGGAGAATTAACCTAAATTTGTACAATCAAACCTAAATGCATGATGATGCATTTAATGCAATATTTATAGTGATGAATGCTTCTATGACACTAAAAACATGCATTAATAGGCATTTTAGGTCAATTAGTTGTATGCACATCAACCACCATCAACCATGGACCATACCACCACCATCACTCCCCCTCCACTTGAGCATGCCACCCACTTACAACACACATTCACCCTTACCTCCATCTAATCACACTCACCCTCATTACACATTCACACCACCATCCTACACATAACCACCTCCATCAAGCCTAATACCAGTAACACCACCACCAACATCACCACACCACCACCAAACACTCAACGACCCTCATCCCATTCGCACTCCATGCCACCCCCCACAACCACACCCTCAGAATCCACCACAATAGGCATCTCCATCTCACAATCGTCTTTTCTTTTCATTCTATGTAATAAATGTTGGTTCATGCTTCCTTCTGTTTAATGCAAAGTTGGTTGGGAATCATAGTCAAGGTCTTGTTATTTCATTTTAGTTCTTGCTATCTTTTAATTCCCTAAGTTTTAGATAACCTTAGTTGTATTATTGATTATAAATTTTGTTCTTTATGCAATTTTTCCTTTTGTTAATGCAATAAAAGTGATGAGTCCATTTTAATGAACTAATATTACGCCTAAGTAACTTTAATTATATCTTTTAGGTTTGTTAATAACTATATTAAGTTATAGAAGGGTTGCATGCATCATGATTCAGGTTTATATTTATTCTATAATTTAATATGTTCTTTTTATTTGCAGGAATAATATTCAGGAAGAACAAGGGTTGGGGAGCAAATTTCCCCAACAACCGGCGGGTCTTTTCCCTTTCCTCCAGCCAGTTGTAACTCTTCTCCAACGCCCGCCGGTTGAAAATAGAAAAGGGATTTGGAAATTCCTGGATTAGTGGACGCAGGGTGAGAGAGGAGTTAAAGAGAGGAGGTGGAGAGAAGAACGGGGATTTTCATCTTCCTCCTTGCTGGGAACTACCCAGCAGACACTGTGGATCCAGAGTGCACCTTGGCTTGAGCGAGCATCACCAGACCGTCCACCTTGCGCACCCGTAGGCTTGTGCCCATCTCCAGCCACCTCTCCAATCACCGCACCTACGTTCACTGCGCGCACAGAACCCACGCCAAAGCAGGTGCATCCTTCCTTCCAGCGCCCCCTGCTGCAGGCGCTCACGCCACCTCTGCCTGCACTCTCCATCACCAGATCTCCATTCGCCTTCGCCTCAGCCACGCCACTGTAGGCGCCCGCAGGCGCACACCGCTTCACCTTGCGCACCCGCCGGCACATCCTCCAGTGCCTAGCACCCCTCTCCAGCCCCTTCATCGCAGGCGCATGCTCCTCACCAAGTAGCCGCCTCATCCACCTTCGCCACCCACGATGCGGGCGCGCGCCCTTCTGCAAGCACCTGCAGACGCTCTGCCAGACCCACTGCCCTCGCCAGGCCGTACAACGCTATCACCACACACCTCCCTTTAGCACCTCCATCGCTCTACTGCAGGCGCTGTGCGCCGCTCCGCCCTGCAGGCAAGCCTGCACGCCACCAGCTGCAGGCACTGCGTGTAGAGCACCTGCCTCGCCTGCATGGGCGCGCACCAGCGAGCGCCACAGGCTGCCCTGCAGTAGCCACTCCACCTTCGTGTTCCACAGGCGGCGCTCCAGCCACCTCCGTTGCCGCCGCTGCCACAATCGGAGAGCCCTCGTCCTCGCCGTCCTCCTGAGCCTCTCCAAAGCCCCGCCGATTCTCTCTTTGTCTCGCGAGGAGGAGAGAGCAAAAAAGCTCTGTTTTCCCATCAATTACTATTTACATTCAGTGCCATTGCCACATAATTTGATTTTATTTATTATTATTATATTGTGGTAGAATTGCGCTTTAACACTCATAGTTCCTTATAATTGCAAGATACTGATATTCACTAGTTTGAAGATTGATTTTTGGGCTGAACTTAAGTACTAATTTTCTCTAGTACACATCATGTGAAAATTGCATAAACTCACCATAAATTTATTGAGGATTTCTGTGAAGGAAAACTACACATATACCCTTATCTTTTAAAGTTATTGTAAATCTACTTTCCTTCACATTTTAAGTTAGATTTGAATAGGGATTTCAGACTTTCCGAAATAATATTAAATAATTAAGTATTTATTGCATAATTGCCTCCCTATGGACACAACTCGCTCTTCTGCGAGTGGTTATTTTCATTATTTTTTATTAGTCGATTTTTTCACCACTTAAATTCTATATTGCAAAGCGAAAAGTCATCTTTCAAATTGGCGCCGTTGTCGGGGAGGCAACAGACTCAATAGATTTACTTTATTGTTTTTAAATCTTTTGAGTTGCAAAATTATCTAATCATTCTAATTATTGTGCGAGGAATATGAAGAGACGACGAGGCGTAATAGAGCGGCGATAGCAAGCAAGAGTTAAGCCACACGAGGAAAAGATGGAGAACAAGATCCTGTTTCACAGAGGATTCTCCGTCGTCACAATTTAATTCTATCTTTTCTCCCTTGTAGTAATTGGGGCTGAATTTTTGGGGGTTTGTCCCCGCAATCTTTAGCTACTAGGGCTTACAATATTTTTGGTGCGTGCATGATTATATTTTCTACTTGCTTGCTTTTAAAAACTAATAAAGAAAATATCAAGCTGCTTATTTAGAAGTTGTATGCCCTTAGGTGCATGCATTTAGGGGTGATTGAGTAGCACATTAGATCTTATTATTGTATTGCAAGAATATTAGCACGAAGATTGCTGGAGACAGGTATATCTTTCTAACTTTTGCATCTAGCTCCTATTCACGCATTCGCATTCAAATTAAATTCAAGACCACCGAATTGTTTGAATTTACTAATTCAGTGGTCACATAACTAAAAGCAGAACTAATAATCAGATTCAACCCTAAAAGCAATTCACATTTGATCTGATTCTAAGGGACTTGTCTGCGATTTCAAAAGAAATTACAAAGATTTGCGGTGTGTTGCACACTTTTGACACTAAGCACGCACATTAGGCACCGCACTAAGGCTCGATCCCTTAAGGCTATAAGCACCGATCTCTTTGTTGGTGCAGACCCTCCTATTATCCTTTGTGGTGGTGGTGATACTATCTTTTGATCAAGTGTTTTGATACTCCACGGAGGGGGACACCCCTTAAAGGAACAAAAGGGTAGTTAAGGGGCACCGCATACGCATCGCCTCAAAGGAAGGGTTCGCCCTACTTGCATCCCTTTGTTTGTCCTTGGAGTAACTTCTCACTTGATCACCTGGGAGCATCATCCAAGCAAAGTATAGGTCCTAAGGCACTCGAAGGTTGAATTAAGGCACGTAATTGCAGTGAAAAACTTGTTTGGCCATTTATATTAACTAATTCAACATCCACAATAAAGAAGGTTAAGATTTCAAGTCCACACCCCTCTTATACCACTTACATGGGAATGGAGGGATACGTCTTGATCTTTTGACTTATCTTTGAAGTGGAGGTTTGACTTACTCAATAAAAAAAAAAATTCTGAATTGTGTTTTGTATGCTTGGTAGATGCTCTCTTCAGGGTTGTCTAGTGTTTGATCCTGAGCCTGAGAAAATTCTTATGAGAGCTCACCTAGGAGAAGAAAAAGAAGGAATGGCTGAGTAAGGTGCAAATCAACAAAGGACCCTAAGGGACTATTTTATTCCTACTAACCAACCTGCACAAGCACTAAGACGACCGACAGGGGATAATCCGTATGCAATCAAGAGCAGTACCATATCTTTATTGCCCACTTTTTATGGTACTACTAGGGAGGACCCCTACCGGCATTTAGAGGAATTCACTGAGGTCTGTTCCACGGTGAAGCTCCAGGGCTTTAATGATGAAGACCTGATGAGGACTCTATTTCCTTTCTCCCTAAAGGATAAGGCCAAGCACTGGTATCATACCGTCGATGAAAGGGTAAATGATTGGGCTACCCTTAAGGGAGATCCGGCCACCTCCGCCAGCTACCTCCGGCCACCTCCATCGCCACCGCTGCCACCATCAGAGAGCCCTCGTCCTCGACGTCCTCCTGAGCCTCTCCAAAGCCCCGCCGATTCTCTCTTTGTCTCGCGAGGAGGAGAGAGCAAAAAAGCCCTGTCTTCCCATCAATTACTATTTACATTCAGTGCCAGTGCCACATAATTTGATTTTATTTATTATTAGTATATTGTGGAAAAATTGCGCTTGAACGCTCATAGTTCCTCATAATTGCATGATATTGATATTCACTAGTTTGAAGATTGATTTTTGGGCTTAACTTAAGTACTAATTTTCTCTAGTACACATCACATGAAAATTGCATAAATTTATCATAAATTTATTGAGGATTTCTGTGAGGGAAAACTACACATATACCTTATCTTTTAAAGTTATTGCAAATCTACTTTCCTTCACATTTTAAGTCAATTTTGAACAGGGATTTCAGACTATCCGAAATAATATTAAATAATTAAGTATTTATTACATAATTGCCTCCCTGTGGACACGACCCGCTCTTCTGCGAGTGGTTGTTTTAATTATTTTTTATTAGTCAATTTTTCCTCCACTTAAATACTATAACACAAAGCGAAAAGTCATCTTTCAAATTGGCACCATTACCGGGGAGGCAACAGACGCAAAAGATTTACTTTATTATTTTTAAATCTTTTGAGTTGCGAAATTATCTAATCATTTTGATTATTGTGCGAGGAATATGAAGAGACGACGAGGCGCAACAGAGTGGTGACAGCAACCAAGAGTTAAGCCACATAAGGAAAAGACGAAGGAGACCATGATCCTGTTTCACAGAGGATTCTCTGTCGTCACAATTTAATTCTATATTTTCGCCCTTGTAGTAATTGGGGGTGAATTTTTGGGGGTTTGTCCCACATTATTTAGCTACTAGGGCTTACAATATTTTTGGTGCATGCGTGATTATATTTTCTGCTTGCTTGCTTTTAAAAACTAATAAAGAAAATATCGAGCTGCCTATTTAGAAGTTGTATGCCCTTAGGTGCATGCCTTTAGGGGTGATTGAGCAGCACATTAGATCTTATTATTGTATTGCAAGCATATTAGCACGAAGATTGCTGGAGACAGGTATATCTTTCTAACTTTTGCATCCAGCTCCTGTTCACGCATTTGCATTCAAATTAAATTCAAGACCACCAAGTTGTTTGAATTTAGTAATTCAGTGGTCACATAACTAAAAGAGGAACTAATAATCAGATTCAACCCTAAAAGCAATTCACATTTTATCTGATTCTAAGGGACTTGTCTGCGATTTCAACAGAAATTACAAAGATTTGCGATGTGTTGCACACTTTTGACACTAAGCACGCACATTAGGCACCGCACTAAGGCTCGATCCCTTAAGGCTATAGGCACCGATCTCTTTATCGGTGCAGACCCTCCTATTATGCTTTGTGGTGGTGGTGATACTATCTTTTGATCAAGTGTTTTGATACTCCACAGAGGGGGACACCCCTTAAAGGAACAAAAGGGTAGTTAAGGGGCACTGCATACGCATCGCCTCAAAGGAAGGGTTCACCCTACTTGCATCCCCTTGTTTGTCCTTGGAGTAACTTCTCACTTGATCACCTGGGAGTATCATCCAAGCAAAGTATAGGTCCTAGGGCACTCGAAGGATGAATTAAGGCACGTAATTGCAGTGAAAAACTTGTTTGGCCATTTATGTTAAATAATTCAACATCCACAATAAAGAAGGTTAAGATTTCAAGTCCACTCCCCTCTTATACCACTTACGTGGGAACGGAGGGATACGTCTTGATCTTTTGACTTATCTTTGAAGTGGAGGTTTGACTTAATAAAAAAAAAAATTATGAATTGTGTTTTGTATGCTTAGTAGATGCTCTCTTGAGGGTAGTCTAGTGTTTGATCCTGAGCCTGAGAAAATTCTTTGGAGAGCTCACCTAGAAGAGGAAAAAGAAGGAATGGCTGAGCAAGGTGCAAATCAATAAAGGACCCTAAGGGACTATTTTATTCCTACTAACCAACCTGCACAAGCACTAAGACAACCGACAGGGGATAATCCGTATGAGATCAAGAGCAGTACCATATCTTTATTGCCCTCTTTTTATGGTACTACTAAGGTGGACCCTACCAACATTTGGAGGAATTGACCGAGGTCTGTTCCACGGTGAAGCTCCAGGGCTTTACTAATGAAGCCCTGATGAGGACTCTATTTCCTTTCTCCCTAAAGGATAAGGCCAAGCACTGGTATCATACCCTCAATGCTAGGGTAAATGCTTGGGCTACCCTTAAGGGAGAATTTTTAAAAAAGTATTTTCCTATGAGTAAAACCAACCATTATAGAAGAGAGATTATGGGTTTTACTCAGTAGGAATGGGAGCAATTTCATGAGACTTAGGAGCGCTTTAATGACCTTCTTAGGTTATGCCCCCACCATCAAGTTCCACGATGGCAGTTCGTCGAAAGGTTCTATAATGGATTATCTGAAAGACATAGGCAAACCATTGATGCTGCCAGTGCAGGAACCTTCATGACCAGAACTCAGGATGAAGCCTGGGCATTATTTGAAACTTTAAGCGACAACTCCATACATCTGTCTTCTGCATATCAAGAAAGAAAACCATCAATCTTGCAGAGGAAGATAGAGGCCCATGAAGCTGGGGCTTCTCAGGATTTGGCTTATCAGATTCAACCATTGAATAAAAACTTTGATAGGCTTCTAGCAAACCCCGGCATGAACCCGCAAGCAGCCTCTATTTCTCAGGCTTCAAGAGAATGCTCCATTTGCCAAAGCACAACGCATGCCACTGTGGAGTGCCATAAGGGAAACCAATTCCCTAAGTTGATTTAGGCCGACTTGAACGTGGCCCAAGGTTTCTATCCCCCTCGCAATAACCCTTACTCCAACACTTATAATCTAGGGTGGCGGAACCATCCAAACTTCTCTTCGATGCAAGCTGATGCTTCTAACTCAAGGAATACAAGACCCTTACCTCCCCAGCCCACATACCAACCTTCTTATGAAAACCCTCCTCCGAATAAGCCCTCTGAGATGGATGAACTGAAGGCCATGATGAATGCAATGCAAGAGCATTAGAATATGGTTATCCAATCTCAGAATAAGATGATTACTGATATGCAATCCCAAATTGGTCATCTTACTGAGGCAGTTAGGCAACGTGATCCGAGGAAGCTGCCTAGCTCTTCTGAGGAGAACCCTAAGGGTAAGGGGGTTGTATTCAGGGAGCACACCCAAGCAGTGACCGTGTTGAGGAGTGGAAAAAAGATTGACAAGCCCGATAACACTCCTACAGTTACATCTCAGAATTCCCCTTCCACACCTAACCTAACTTCCATCTCACCCGAGGAAGAGCCACACCACTCTCCTCACAAAAAATCCCCCACAATGAGGATGTCGTCCTTCCAATACCCCTTTCCCGCCATGACGACCCCTCTACCCAGAAGCCGAGGGTGCCCTATCCAGAGTGCCTATCTGCTCCTGGGGAATCTTTTGTTGGCTCGTCTGGAGCCAAGGATAGGACGAAAGAGATTATGGATACTTTTAGGCAAGCCTAGATTAACTTGCCTCTATTGGAAGCAATTAAACAAATTCCGTCCGATGATAAGTTTCTAAAGGACCTGTGCACCCAGAAGTGTCGATCTAGGAAACAGGTCCAAACCAAGGTCATCCTGCCTGACCATGTTAGCTCAGTTCTTCAGCATGGAACACCCCCCAAAATGAAAGACCCAGGGGCCCCGTATATTTCAGTGGTTATAGGTAACCAACACATTGACAAGGCTCTGCTCGATCTGGGTGCGGGGGTAAACATTCTATCGAGCTCTGTCTATGACCTTTTGGGAGGAGGAAAGCTGAAGCCTAGTCCAGTAATCCTCTAGGTTGCAGACAGATCACTTAATACACCGTGGGGATTGTTGGAAGATGTCCTTGTGAGAGTGGAGGATTTCTTCTTCCCCGTTGACTTTCTGGTACTTGATAGTGACCCATCTAATAAGCCCACAAAGCCATCCATTATTCTGGGACACCCCTTTTTGGCCACAGCCAATGCCTCTATAAATTGTAGATCCGGGGCACTTAAAATGGGCTTTGGGAACAAGAAGATCCGATTGAATGTTTTTGATACTTACAAGCAACCCGGATTTGAAGATTATTCTCAGATTGAGGTCGTTGATGAAATAATTGAAGAGACTACTCCAGCTCTCTTATGTAGAGATCCCCTTCAAAAGGTCATATCTCAGGACCATCCCTCGATTATTAAGGAAACTGAAAGGAAAATGCCCGAACTAGAAGAGCTGCTGGGGGTGCACACTGAGTCTCTGTCCCCACCCAGGACTATGAAGGTAGATCCGTTGCCTGAGGCAAGGACATCTCAACTAAAACCCTCAATCCAAAAGGCTTCTGAATTGGAGTTGAAAACCCTCCTGAGCAAATTGAAATATGCTTTCCTTGGTCCTAATAACACACTCCCGGTTATTATCTTGTTTGCATTATCTGAATTGCAGGAGGGAGCTCTGCTTGAGTGTTTACAAAGGCACAAGGAAGCAATTGCCTGGACAATTGCTGATATTAAGGGTGTTGATCCCTCTCTTTGCATGCATCATATATACACGGATGAGTTCGTGAACCGCTTCCGAGATATGCAGAGAAGGCTCAATCCTAATATGCGGGAGGTTATTAAAAAGAAGATTTTGAAATGGCTGGATGCAGGGATTATCTATCCCATTTCAGATAGTAAATGGGTCAGTCCTATTCATGTAGTTCCGAAAAAGGCAGGAATCACTGTGGAGGAGAATGACCAAGGAGAACTGGTGACCACTAGACCCTCAACTGGTTGGAGTGTCTGCATTGATTACTGCCGTTTAAACACGGCTACACAGAAAGACCATTTCCCCTTACCGTTTATTGATCAAATTTTGGAACAATTGGCGGGGAACAAGTACTTTCGTTTTCTTAATGGGTACTCTAGGTACAATCAAATAGCCATTTTTCCTGATGATTAGGAGCATACCACCTTCACGAGTCCTTATGGCACTTTTGCGCTCTGCCGAATGCCATTCGAGTTATGTAACGCTCCTGCCACTTTCCAACATTGTATGATGGCTATCTTTTCTGATATGATTGACGAGTTCGTTGAAATTTTCATGGATGACTTCTCCATTTATCGCTCATCATTTGACCTATGCCTTTCGCATGTTGATAAAGTCTTAACCCATTGCGAAGAGGTAAAGCTGGTGCTTAGCTGGGAGAAAAGCCACTTTATGGTCTAGCAGGGTATTGTGTTAGGGCATATAGTTTCCAAGAGAGGAATAGAGGTGGACACCGCAAAAATCGATTCCATCTCTAAGCTTCCATTGCCCGCCAATGTTTGTTAGGTTAGATCTTTCCTTGGCCATGCTGAATTTTATAGGCACTTCATTAGAGACTTCAGTAAAATCTCTAAGCCACTCTACAACTTGTTAGCAAAGGATGTCTCCTTCGATTTTGATGACAGATGTGGCAAGGCTTTCCAAGCTTTGAAGAAAGCCCTCATTACCGCGTCGATTCTCCAAGCACCAGATTGGACCCTCCCATTTGAGCTTATGTGCGATGCTTCTGATTTTGCAGTGGGAGCGATTTTAGGCCAAAGGGTTGACGGCAAACCTCGTGTGCTGCATTATGCCAGCAAGACCCTTACAGATCCTCAGCAAAACTACACGGTCACTGAAAAGGAATTACTTGCTGTAGTATTTGCTTTGGAAAAGTTTTGGTCTTATCTTTTAGGATCCAAGGTTGTGGTGTTCACTGATCATTTAGCCCTTAAGCATCTTTTGCCTAAAAAAAACATCAAACCTCACCTAATTCGTTGGATTCTGCTACTCCAAGAATTTGACCTGGAAATTAAAGACAAGAAAGGAGTTGAGAATGTGGTAGCAGACCATTTGTCTAGGATCCCTATTGAGGCATCAAACCCTACTGGCAGTATTCAAGAGACTTTCCCTAATGAGTCTCTAATGACCGTGGAAGCTAAAATTCCTTAGTTCGCTGACATAGTGAACTATCTGGTCACTAGCATCACCCCCAGTACTTGGGACAAGCAGAAGCGAGACAGATTTATCGCCAATGCTAAATTTTATCACTGGGAGGAACCCGAGCTTTATAGAATAGGTCCTGACCAACTATTTCACCGTTGCGTCCCTGATGAGGAACAAAGAAGTGTTCTGAGTTTCTGCCATGACCTCCACTATGGGGGACATTTTAGTGGGAAAAAGACTGCTCATAAGGTTCTTCAGTCTGATTTTTGGTGGCCCACATTATTCCGAGATGCACATACGTATGTGGGCGCATGTCTTTGTTGCCAGCAGATGGGAACCATTGGAAAAAGGGATGAGATGCCCCAACAACCTATCCTCCCTGTTGAAATCTTTGATATTTGGGGCATTGACTTCATGGGTCCCTTTCCTGTGTCCTTCGAATATGAATACATCCTTGTGGCTGTTGACTATGTATCAAAATGGATAGAAGCCATCCCCACGTGAACCAATGACCATTCCATGGTCTTGGGCTTTGTTAAGGCTAATATCATTTCTCGATATGGGTGCCCAAGGACGATCATAAGTGATGCAGGACCTCACTTTAAGAATGTACACTTCACAAGACTACTCCAAAATTTGGGAGTCAACCACATGATAGCCACACCTTATCATCCCCAAACGAGTGGACAAGTTGAAGTGTCAAATAGGGAGATTAAGCGAATTTTAGAAAAAACTGTCAGGCCTGATCGGAAGGATTGATCTAAAAAACTAAATGATGCTCTTTGGGCCTACAGAAATGCATATAAGACTCCCTTGGGCATGTCTCCTTTCCATCTTGTCTACAGAAAAGCATGCCACCTTCCCGTTGAAATACAACATAAAGCTTATTGGGCTATTAAAAACGTTAACTTAAATCTGGATAAAGTGGGAAAAGCACATATGTTAGAATTAAGTGAGCTTGAGGAGCTTCGTAATGAAGCTTATGAAACTTCTCAAGCTTACAAGCAACGTACAAAAGTCTTCCATGACAAGCACATCATTAGAAAGACTTTTGAGCCCAACAAGTGGGTCTGGCTTTTCAATTCTAGACTTAAATTATTTCCTGGAAAGCTCAAGTCCCGTTGGGATGGGCCATACGTTGTTATCAATACCTTCTCTCATGGAGCTGTAGAGATCAGGAACCCTATTTCAGGTGCGAACTTTAAAGTAAATGGCCAGTGACTTAAACCATATATTACTCTTTCAGATGGCTAGGTTTTGGATGCACTACAGCTTGAGGAGCCTTAGCTCCTCCCACTCTCCTCCTAAGGTGATATTCTTCTATGTCTATATTTTTCCAATGAGGACATTGTCAGTTTTAGGCATGGGTGGATATAACCTAAGAATGTTTATAGTGTTTATAGCATTTATAAATATTTGCATACATCTTTACATATATTGAAAAAAAAAATTCCTTTTCTTGAGCTGATTGGGCTAGTCCCTAGCAAAATACCTATGTTATTGGAGGTTTTTCTTCCGAAATTATTTCTTAAGTTTAGAATCCAGTACATTTATTTCACGTGCACATAGACTTGGTAATGGATCCTTGGGGAAAACTAATAAGCAATTGTAGTCCACTGAACCCTTGGACAGTTCATAGAGAGTCAGGCATACTATCTTCTAACAAATCCACCTCACATTTGTGAGAAGAAGTAGAGAGATTACTGGTACGCTAAGTCTAGTGCAAGGACTCTTAAGTTCTAGATAATTAGATGATGATGCTTCAGAGTTAGGCGTAGTTTTCACTCTCTGTTCTTGTGTGCGTACTTTGAGTGAATTCCTGACAGTCACCAAATAAGGTAGATACACAGAGATTGTGTCTTAATAAAGCTATAACTATGGTGGATGATTATGACCGTCCTTCATAGAGTCCTCAGCTGAAGGAGGGTAATAATGTCAAAGGTCATAAATACGCCTGTCCTATCCGTTCCTTCCCTGTGCCGAGAATAGGCACTTCCACCAAATAAGCCACACAACTTCCTCTTGACCATCATCATCCCTAATAATGCCTCGTAAATAAAAATCCGTATCGTGTTGTATTGATTGAAAAAGAAACAAAAACAAGAAAATATATATATATATATTGGAAAAGAAGTAGAAAAAGAAGAAATAGAAAGAAGAAAAAGAAAGAAATAGTTATATTACAAAAAAAAGGAAAGTCCAAGTCTCTAATGTAATATTGTTTCTGAGGCAACAAAACACCTTTCGCGTTCCACCAAATATGACCCATACCTACCTTTTAGTATTTCTAATCGCCAAAATACTGGTTGAGGACTCTAACTTTGTTATAGAGTTATTAGGACTTTAATTGAAGTGTGGATGCCATGTGAGGCCACCAAATAGTGAGTACAATTTCTAAATCTGGCGAGATTCGTGATCTCAGAAAGAAACAAAAGAGAGCACAATTGCGTAGCCTCTCTCAGAGTTGACTTGTCTAATAGTCTAGAGATCTAGAGTCTACGGTACTAGACTATATGTCGCACCAGATGAGTGTGTGCCACCAAATACAAATCCATTCAACTCGATATCTCCTACCTAAGCCAAATGCCGGGGTCAAATTACAGATTATCATCTGCTTTATCCCCAAGGGAAGTAGTTGCCTATCTCGATAGAAATTTTTGCCAAGGGTTATGTACGGACTCCTAATGCGAGTCGGTTCTTTCACTTGGATCTGTTACCTAAGCTATCAGCACTTCACATTTGTCTGGATTTCTAAAGTTTTGAAGTAAGAAAAGAAGAAATCTTCTGATTACTTCTATTATTTTTCATTTTTGCTAGGGACGAGCAAATCTTAGGCATGGGGGTATTTGATGAGTCCATTTTAATGGACTAATATTATGCCTAAGTAACATTAATTATATCTTTTAGTCTTGTTAATAACTATATTAAGTTATAAAAGGGTTGTATGCATCATGATTTAGGTTTATATTTATTCTATAATTTAATATGTTCTTTTTATTTGCAGGAATAATATTCAGGAAGAACAATGGTTGGGGAGCAAATTTCCCCAACAACTGGTGTGCCTTTTCCTTTTCCTCCGGCCAGTTGTAACTCTTCTCCAACACCTACCAGTTGAAAATAGAAAAGGGATTTGGAAATCCCTGGATTGGCGCATGCGGGGAGAGAGAGGAGTTAAAGAAAGGAGGTGGAGAGAAGAATGGGGATTTTCATCTTCCTCCTTGCGGGGAACTACCTAGCGGACACTGTGGATCCAGAGTGCACCTTGGCTTGAGCGAGCATCACCAGACCGTCCACCTTGCATGCCCGCAGGCGTGTGCCCATCTCCAGCTGCCTCTCCAATCACCGCACCTACCTTCACCACGTGCATAGAACCCATGCGACAGCAGGTGCATCCTTCCTTCTAGCGCCCCCTACTGCAGGCGCTCACGCCACCTCTACCCGCACCCGCCATCACCAGATCTCCATCCACCTTTGCCTCACCTACGCCCTTGCAGGCACCCGCAAGCGCACACTGCTCCACCTTGCGCATCCGCAGGCGCATCCTCCAATGCCTAGCACCCCTCTCCAGCCCCTTCACCGCAGGCGTACTCTCCTCACCAAGCAGCCACGTCATCTGCCTTCGCCACTCGCACTACGGGCGCACGCCCTTCTGCAAGTGCTTGCAGACACTCTACCAGACCCACTGCCCTCCCCAGGCTGTACAGTGCCATCACCGCGTGCCTCCATTCAGTAGCTCCATCGATCTACCGCAGGCGCTACGCACCGCTCCACCTTGCAGGCGCGCCCGCACGCCACCAGCCACAGGCGTTGTGTGCAGAGCACCCGCCTCGCCTACACAGGCATGCACCAGCGTCCGCCACAGGCTGCCCTGCAGTAGTCGCTTCGCCTTAGTGTTCAACAGGAGACACTCCGGCCACCTCCAGCCACCTCCATCGCCGCCACTGCCACCATCGGAGAGCCCTCATCCTCGCCGTCCTCCTGAGCCTCTCCAAAGCCCTGCCGGTTCTCTCTTTGTCTCGCGAGGAGAGAGCAAAAAAGCCCTGTTTTCCCATCAATTACTATTTACATTCAGTGCCATTGCCACATAATTTGATTTTATTTATTATTATTATATTGTGGAAGAATTGCACTTGAACACTCATAGTTCCTATTAATTGCATGATATTGATATTCATTAGTTTGAAGATTGATTTTTGGGCTTAACTTAAGTACTAATTTTCTCTAGTACACATCACGTGAAAATTGCATAAATTCATCATAAATTTATTGAGGATTTCTATGAGGGAAAACTGCACATATGCCCTTATCTTTTTAAGTTATTGCAAATCTACTTTCCTTCACATTTTAAGTCAGATTTGAACAGGGATTTCAGACTATCCGAAATAATATTAAATAATTAAGTATTTATTGCATAATTGCCTCCCTATGGACACGACCCGCTCTTCTGCGAGTGGTTATTTTCATTATTTTTGATTAGTCGATTTTTCCACCACTTAAATACTATAACACAAAGCGAAAAGTCATCTTTCAAAAAGTTGTAAAGCTTTCATCTTATTATTCTAGTGTTGTTCCTTTCTTACTTACTCAAAAGACTAAAAAAATGTAAAGAGACAAAAGACCAAAAATGGCTTGTAAGGATTGTTTGTTAGCTTAGTCACTTCGCCCATAATACAAATAACCAAAAAAATCTCAAAATGAAAAAGAGTCAAAAAGATAATAAGATTGAGAGAACGACCTAAGTGAGAGTGTAGATTAAATCTCCTCCCTGAGGATGAAATGATTGGATCGTAATACTCACCACTAAGCTATTGGGCTTAATTTAGTTGAGATTTGTTAACTAATTTTTATTTATGCATGAGCATGAAAATGCACTACAATGCCGACTTTAAACGATTACCCTCTCATTTCAACAAAAGGGAACTAACTAATGTGGAGCTGATGAAGAGGATTTATTGTAACCAGCAACTAGTGGTGAGTCTAGATGTTTATCACTATGTACATTACTGATGACTATAATAATATATATGTAATTATTTCTTTCATTTTTTTCTTTAATTTAGTATGACAATGATGATCATGTTGAAGAAATACAACAAAGTCTAGGGAGCTTATCCTATGCACGTATTGAGGATGATGCAAATAACTACATCCTATAACCTAGAAAGTAAGACTGCATTCACATTATTGGGATTGGACATGACAAATCATAGTGTTAATCTATCAATTCAATACGTCGAGAATCTGATGGGATGTGCTTTGAGGAGGAGGTTATAGCATTTAATTAATCATATTGTATTGTATGCATCTTATTAAAGTATTACTAAATATACATATTCTTAATTTCTTTAGTACTGGAAAAATGGAAAAAGCGTGTAGACTTTGTTTTAGTTTGTGCACTTGATGCATTGAAAATCATCTTAAAAAGGATCACATTGCAGTCTAGCAACAAAAATCAATGCGACATTTAAATTTATAATCTTGAAAATCAAACATGAGTTCAAGGTCGTTCGCAGGAAGCAAATATGGCAAATCAATTCACTAATCACAATTATCAGAAATAATAATGCAAGTGAAATCAATAATTAGAAATGATATTCAATATGTAGCAAAGTGTCTCATATGTCAAGTAGAAAATGTAAAAAAAAAGGGATAAAAATGGTCATTGAAAGCACCAAATTAACCGTAGAATTTAAGTTGTAATCAAAATTAACTGTTTGAACAATAACCCACAACCACTTAATGTCAAAGTTCCATACCAGCTCAATGAATCCACAACAACCAACTCAAGGCCTTATCTTCCCAAAGCCTCCGAAGTAAGCACAAGGCATAAGCCTCACAAGCATAGCACAAGAGGCAAGCGGCAGAGAGCTCAAGAACGACTAAGTGTTGAGCGAGGAGGGGGGACACAAATCCCAAGGTGCTACAGTGCAAAACCCTCCTCCCCCATCCTCAGATCTCTCTCTCTTTACCAAACCAGACCCAGGTGAACAGTATTGGGTAAACGAATCCAAGCCCAGACCCATGAGGTGTGAGTGTCGGCAAGGGCACGTGCGTGGGGGCATGTGAGCAAGACCTCACCCCGGTGCTCTTCGAGGTGACCAGCTAAGATCATAAAATCCTTTTATTAGCGATTCCTATTTTGACACACATGATGTGGGACTATCCAATGGTGCTTCGTCGTGTACGAGCTGCTGTAGAATGCTTGTTCAATTCATGCTATGCTTCACTACTCGTGTTTGATTGAAAGCCTAAAGAGGTTCACCAAACGAGTCCCTGTCAAGCGCGGGCAGTGGCTAGTTGGATGATGGCCGGAGTGGAGCGAATGTATTTGAAGAAGATGGTAGCGGCGGTGGACATCCGATGAGATGCCTGAAACAAGAAAATGGCCTTGCAGCCTTGTCAAACTCACTCAAAAGCTCCACCATGTGAAGGCGAGTGTAGTGGTGACAGTGGATTGGTGGTTAGAGATGTGGCATGGCTGGACAAAGTCAGAGACGACGACGGGAGGGTGGGTTGTTTGGTGGGGCGAATGAGTGGTTGAAACTCCCAGTTGGTATGGGGATATTATTCGGTAGACGATGAGGTAGCTTCTGGTGGTGGTGGTTGGCCGTATGGTGGTCAGTGGAGGCTGGGTGAAGCTTACCAAAGCTTCGCCGATCGTGAAGAAGATGGAGGGGGAGACGATGGAATGGCAGTTGAATCGAGGAGCTAAGGGGATAGATCTATTCTAGGGAGAGAGAGGAAGAGAGAACCTAGTTTAAGGGGTGAAGGAGGTGGGAAATCCTCGCTGGTGTGATGGCCGGAGCCGAGGACGATGATATCTTCGGTGGGAGGAACGACGGTGAAGAAGGGGCTCGAAGTAGCCGAACATCAATTGGTCTTGGTCGCGAAGAAGAGAGGAAGAGGTTGGTGTGTCCAATTTGGTTGTTCGAAGCACGGAAGAGGAGGAGCGAGACGACTGCCAGAGCTGGTGGTGTTCACGGTCGGAGAGGAGGAAGAAGAGGGGATTCCAATGTAGACCTGGATGAGGAGGAAGCTAGGACCTCGAGGGGTTTACATAGAACCTCTTTAAGCCCTCAAGGAGTCAATTCAACCAATTTCATCTTGCTTCAATGTTGGTATGCAAACTTGGACTTTCCAAGCTTCGCTAGCTAGACTTTAGCATTGGTTGATCTTGAGACATGGCCAAAATAATAGAGAATAAACTTAGGAACAATCTCTCCAAGTTTAGAGAGATTTGGGTGAAGATTGAGTTGGCGGTGGAGGTTTTGTTCACACCTTTGGCAGCATGGACTATTTTGTGAATGAGATGACAAAAGTTAGAGGGTTTTTGTAAATAACTAGAAACCTAGCAATTTAATTGTGAAACATAGAGATCTTAGGGAGTAAATTGTAAACTAGGTCAAGATGGACACTGATTGGGCAAAAATTTTGATGTAAACCTAATTTGGATCAAAGGAATATAATTGTTAACACAGCAAAATTGAGTTTTAAAATAAAGCGTTGCAATATAGTCGAAATCGCTTTGAAAACAAATAGATTTTATTACTCAAAAAAGATCCGAGGTCGAACACAGGGAGCAATATGAGAATTTAAAGCTCAAGATCACAATTTAAAGTAAAAGAATTTCCAATAATAACAAGATCAAGGTGCAAAAAGATGGGAGTAAAATGATGATTTAGATCACCAAATACTCCTTCAATATCAACTAAGGAACTCAATGTATATGTATGCAATCGAACCAAACCGTCGTCTGATTATGAAATCAGATGACTTAAACTTCTGTTTTTCTTCTTTTCTTCTGCTTCTCTTCCTCTTCTTCTCGTGCAGCTCATCTTCTTCTTCTCTTTTCTACTTTGTCTTCTCAAGCCTCCTCCTTCTTCTTCCTTTTGCACACAAGGAAGGGGCTTCCTGATTGGCTAAGTGTCAGCCAATGTCTTTAGTAGAAAAACCCTCCCCTACCCAAGTGCACAAGCTCTCCTTCTCTTTATCTCTTAGACTCCATCCTCCCAGGGCCTCTGTAAGGATAGTTGGGTTATCAGATCATACGCACTCAGGTCGAAGCTCACCGGTATGCGGTAGTGAGCGAGGAGTGCAGGTCAGTCTAGGCGGGTAAATGGGTCGACAAGATTTGCGAAGAACAGAGTCACGGATGAGGTGCAAGTGTGCGTCGGTGAGAGGGACCTCACCCCATGTTATGAGGCAAATAGCCTCTAACATAAATTCACTTTATGTGCTGGCGGGAGCTCTTCCCCAACCAATGTGGGACTAATCCCACCTTTTCCTTACGCATGCCTGCTACAGCTCGCTGAAGAAGATGTGTCCGATTAGAGTAGCTGCTAGGGTTCACACTTCCAATCAAGGACCTAGGAGTTTGGCGCTATTGGTTCTACACCACCTGGAGGCGATGCCTGGGGCTTGCATGTCTTGAAGCTCGAAGAACAAGGCCGAAGATGGCGACAGTGGCGGAGCTCCGACATAACACTTGAAACAAATAAATGAGGCCTTCTAGCTATGTCAAATACGTTCAGTAGCTTCACTGTGTGACGATGAACGTGATGGCGATCGTGGCGTAGTGTGAGGATGTGTGGAGGTGGCTGGCAGAGTCGGCGTCAGTCGGAGAATGATGGGTTGTTCGGTGGGTGGTTTGGGTTGTCGATAAAGCGAATGGAAAGAGGGGTTTTAAAGAGTGGATCACGGTGGAGCTTATGGAGGTGATAGCGGTGTGATTCGTGCGGTGGAGCGGTGGTTGGGTATTGCCGGAGCTTCGCTGGAGTGGAAGAAGACGGAGGGGGAGATGTGTGATTGACAGTTGCTTTTGAGTGATAGAAGTAGGGAAAAAGGGGGGAAGGACAGGGAACATTGGAACATAATCTAAGGACGAAAGGGGTAAGGTGGCATCGACTGTGGCTGGCCAATGCCGTGGATGAAGGGTTCTTCGAGGAGGGAGATGGCGACGAGGACAGCGGTTGAAGCGCTCTTGCTGGTATGGCCAAGAGTGGACGAGAGAGGGAAAGAGAATCCAGCCACTAGTTTTGTTGTCAAATGATGAGAGAGGGCAGGAGGAGTCGCCGGAGCTTGTGGAGCTTCACAGCCAGAAGAGGAAGGAGGAAAATGGGGTTTGAGCTTGGGAATTCAAGCTTAGGGAAGTTCGAGAGGATCTGGGCTCTTTTATATAAGGATCTAGGGGTGGTTTGAGCTTGTGAAATAAGCTTTCCAAGCTTGGAAAGCCTCGTCGGACTTGGGAGTTCCTTGATACCCAAATCCCTCATGCATTTGCATGAGAGATTGGGTAGGTTTTAGGGCTTGGGATTGGTTTCAAAAGGAAGGGAATTTCTTGACGAACTTCCCTTTCAATTTTGAAAGGGATTCGTCAAGAAATAAGGAAGTTCTTTCCATTTTAAGATCGCTAGAGCAAGTAGGAATAGGATTAATGGAAGTAGGGACCTTTTTGTGAGAATGACAACAAAGTTAGTTGTCTGTTTGAAAGGATTTTGAAAGTTAAGGGCACAAATGAAATTAGGCAGGACCAATTTGCAAACTAGGTCAAGACAAATTCATCTTGGGTCCAAATTTTGATACAAACATAATTTGGACCTAAGGAATCCAATGATGAATTTGAATTTTGTTTCTAACCATGTTTGACTAGGTAATTTATCCAAAAACCCAAATTAGGGCAACTATCTATTTATGGTTCTATTTTGGGTCAAAACGGGTTCTAATGGTCAAATTTAAAGTTCTAAACCATGGAGAATAATTTTATATGAATTTTAGAGGGTTAGGTGAATTTTATCCTAATCAGAACCTTAGTTAATTGAACATGACTGTTTTTAGGGTTTCAAAAGTCATTTAATTCTCAGAACACGTGCAAATCCTTTTCTGTCTATCTTATCCCACTTGTTATCTTTCTAAGACCAATTGACCTTCATTCAACCCCTGAGAAAACCTTTGGTTGTGCTGCATTCAAGATGAGCTGGTAAAATTGTAATTTTAGCCCTAGTTTCTTATTTTTCTTTCATAATGAATATGCAATGACTTGTGACTCTCTGGCTGTTATGTAAGAGAATTTGTTGACTTAATTGGGTCAAAATATGCTAGTTATGGTTCATGATGGTGTTTCCATCAATAATGTAAACTTAGATTTGAGTTTTGACAATGTTTGACTAGGAAAATTGCACAGAAACCCAAATCGAGGTAAATTCCCATTTGAAACTCTATTCTAAGTCAAAATGGATTCAGATGGTCAAACAAAGGGTACTAAACGTCTTAAAATATTTTTCTATGAATTTTAAGAGGTTTAGATTAATTTTATCCTAACCAGAACATCTTCAATTTAAGTCAGGTTGATAATTAGGGTTTTGGTACTATTTTCATCCTTGAAATGTGTGAAATCCTATTTCAATTAGCATAAATCAACTTTTTAGACTTTTATGCTCAATTACCATTAATTAACCCCTGTGGTTTATCTGCATTTGGGATGCGCTATTAAAATTACATAATTAACCATGTTTTATTTTCTCATCGAAACAAATCATAGTGGAATTATGGTCCTTAGGCAATCATTTAGAAGTATTTATCTCTTGATTTCAACTAATTCAAGTTAGTTATGATGAATAATGGCGTTACCATCAGCACTAGAGGGAGGGTGAGTAGAGTGTGATAAAATATGATAAGCAATTACAAAGACATTCAGCACACACGACAAGGAATTTAAGGTGGAAATCCAACTAAGGTAAAATCCACTACCTAAGCATTTCAACCTAGGACTTTTCAATCTATCTAGTAAATCAAAACCACTAATGTATCAATTTGAATAAGTGTGATACAACCTCAATACAAACTACACTACATGAGATCAAGAGTAGTGTACTTTACAGCCAATCTTCTTTACGAAGAGTATTTTGTCTCATAAGGAGACTAGAATTCGCAATGCGAATACCCAAAAAAAACTACTACTTCAAAGAACCTATAGAGTCAAAAATAAAGTATAAAGACAAAGAACTTATAGGTGTAAGATAACTCCTCTAATGTAAAAGTAGATTGGCATGGAAGCAAGGTGAATCAATGCTCTCGAATGCAGAGTATAGAACTTGGAGAGTAGCTAGTTAAGTTCACAACTTGATTTCTCGCTAAGTGGACATGGATAGAATAAGGATAACTCACAAATGTATTTTTCCACTCTTATATTGTATCTAAACAAAGGATTGTTGAAAGAGCAATCTTCATTTTCGTTGAAAACTTTAACATAAAATGATGTGTCATTGCATTTAATTGTATGGTAGTAAATATCTTTTCAAAACATTTTAATTTTTAGAATCTAACCATGAAGCGTTAGATCATCTCCACAGGAAGGAATTAGCTTATTAAAAATGAAGATGGAATATCAATGGATGTGCATGCTAACTAGTGCTCTCATTTCCAGCATAAATTGTCAATCTAGATAATTAATCAAGAATATGAGGGTGCACATGCAAAATCACCACCATGGAAATACGAGAATTGCTATCTTAATACTGACAAGCATTATCAAATTTAATTAAATCAGAATTTGCTCCCCATAACAAGGATACATGTCTGCTTAGTCATGAGATGAATGTGACTGCATGCAATTCAATTAGAATTGAGGGACATTCATGCAATTCTAACGTAATATAATAATAAGATAAATAAGTGAATAGTGTTGTCCACAATGGAAGGATTCATACTTTTTAATGGTACCCAAAATAGAGGATTTCTCCTCTCTATTCCTCGCACATGAAGAGGGAAGGCTGGTCGTCTACTGACGAGCGAGGGAGGTTTAGGAAGACGAGGCCGATCTAATGGAGGTCACGGCGTCGACGGAGATGGCCGAAGGTGGCTGGTTGGCGGAGAGGAGCGACGTCAGCATTGGGTTCGTCTCTGTTGGCTAACGGAGAAGACAAACAGTGCATGGAGAGGAGGAAGAGTTGTTGTCGTTGCCGTGTATGGCTACGAGATGGAGCACACACGAGGGTGCACGAAGGGATGCGCTGCCTATGGGCGTGCTTCCTGCGGGCATGCCTGGCTGTCTACAGGGATGCTGCCTACCGATGCATGGCCACACATGGGAGTAGTGAGGGCGCTGCACGCTATAGAAGGCAATGGCTGGCAGTGTTGGGTTCTTTACATGCAGTGAGGGGATGCTGGAGGCGTGCTTGCATGGGATGCGATGGGGCACGGTGAGAGGACGCACACGCGAGGGTGCTGCACGCGATGAAGGAAGCACTGAGGAGCGGGCAGGTGTGGCTTGCTGCAACAGAGAGGGACCGGCGGTGGTGGTTGTACGCTGAGAGGGTGCATGCGCAAGGGTGCTGCAGTGTTGGAGAGGTTGGCGGTGCATGGTGCTCGTTGGTTTCATAGTGCTTGCCTTCTTCACGGTGGGGAAGGTGGAGATGATTAGGGAGGAAATCCCTGCAGTGGGGAAGGAAGACGGCCAGATATCCTCTTTTACCTCCTCCCCCCCATTCGCTCTTCCTCCCCAACGCAAGTCAAGGGATTTTCAAATCCCTTACTAAACTTGGCTGGCAGCTGTTGATGGAGTTGTTGAGGTTGGCTGGAGGTTGAGAGATCCGTGAGGGGGGGGTGGAATTTCTTTTCACCACCCTTTTCTTTGCAAAATTATTCCTACAATAATGAAACATAAAATAATTACATAATAAGTTATAGAATGCAACAGAATAGATGTAAACTTAAGTAATGATGCATGCAATTATTTTATGACCTAATGTAGGTATTAACAAACTTAAACTGTAAGAATAAGTTTAACTTAGGTGTAACAATAGTCCATTAAAATGGACTCATCAAATACCCCCATGCCTAAGATTTGCTAGTCCCTAGCAAAAATGAAAAATAATAGAAGTAATTAGAAGATTTCTTCTTTTCTTATTTCAAAACTTAGAGATCCAGACAAATGTGATGTGATAATAGCCTAAGTAAGGGATCCAAGTGAAAATAACCAACTTACATTTGCAGTTCGTACTTATCCCTTAGTAAATATTTCTATCAGGATAGGCAACTACTTCCCTTGGGGATAAAGTAGAAAAATAATCTGTAAATTGACCATGGCTTTAGGCTTAGGAAGGAGATATCGAGTTGAATGGATTTGTATTTGGTGGCACACACTTATCTGGTGCTACATGTAATCTACTACTACAGATTCAAAATCTCTAGACTATTAAACAAGTCAACTCCGAGAGAGGCTAAACAATTGTGCTCTCATGATGTTCCTTGGCGCTCACTCTTTTCTTTCTTTTCTTTCTGAGATCACAAATCTCGCCAAATTTAGTAAGTGTACTCATTGTTTGGTGGCCTCACATGGCATTCACACTTCAATTAAAGTCTTAATAACTCTACAACTAAGTTAGAGTCCGCAGCCAGTATTCGGGCGATCAGAAATACTGAAAGGTAGGTATGGGTCATATTTGGTGGATCATGATAAGTGTTTTTGTTACCTCAGAAATTATGTTACAAACTTGGACTTTTTCTTTTTCTTTTCTCTCTCTCTTTTCTTCTTCTCTTTTTTTTTATAATTATTTCTTCTTCTTTTTTTCTTTTTCTTTCTTCATAAATCAACAAAACAAGACACAGACTTTTATTTATGAGGCATTATTAGGGAGGATGATTGTCAAGAGGATATTGTGTGGCTTATTTGATGGAAGTGCCTATTCTCGACACCAAGAAGGAATGGATAGGACAGGTGTATTTCTGACCTTTGACACTATTACCCTCCTTCAGTCGAGGACTCTATGAAGGATGGTCATAACCATCCACCATAGTCAGCTTTATTAAAACTCAATCTCTTTGTATCTGCTTTATTTGGTGACTCTCAGGAATTCACACAATGTATGCACATAGGAACAGAGAGCAAAAACTATGCTTAACTCCGAAGTATCATCATCTAATTGTCCAAAACTTAGGAGTCCTTGCACTAGAATTAGCACACCAATCATCTCTCTACTTTCTTCTCACAAATATGAGGTGGATTTACTAGAAGATAGTATGCCTGACTCCCTATTAACTGTTCAAGGGTTTAGTAGACTGAAAATGCTTATTGATTTTCTTCAAGGATCCATTACTTAGTCTACGTGCAAGTGAAGTAAATGTACTAGATTCTAACTTAAGAAATAAGTTAAGAAGAAAAATCTTTAATGACACTTCCATGACAAAAATGTTTTGCTAGGGACTAACCAATTCAGCTCAAGAAAAGAAATTTTTTTTATATATATACTAACCAAAATGCATGACTACTTCATAAAATGCAAAATGCACTCCCTCATGCCTAAATCCTACAGTGTCCTCATTGTAAAATTAAAACAGATGGAGAAAGGAAGGAAATCACCTGATGACGGTGTTATTCAGAACGCTGGGTTGCCTCCCAACAAGCGCTGCATTTTCTGTCAGCAGTCAGACTTATAAGGAACCTGTAAGTCTGGTTCCAGACAGAAAAAGCTTGGCCCTAAAATATGCATAACAGCACAGGCCTAGAAAATAGGTAGCCACGAATGTTGGCGATCTGATGATGTAACGTAATCCCAAATTCTTGCTAGAAGGTATGAAAGCAGAAAACCTCATTGGCTACCTGGGGAAGTCTAGGAATAATAAAAGGAATATTAAAAGGGACCTCCCAAAACGGAATAAGTGGAGAATAACAAGGATCCTCCAAAGTAGGATGGGTTTTAAAAGATATAAACATTATTATTTCAAACCCTTGAATGACGAGACTAAAAGTACGAGCATCAATCCACACTCGCCATTCTACCCGAAGATGTACTGCCTGATATGTTCTCCAGAAAGAATGTACATGAGCAGAGATCTGAGCCAAGGATTGGTTAGGGAGTGTAAGGGTTGTTTGTAGTGTTGGAAGGTAATGATTAAGTCCAATAAGGGCTTAGTCGGTGTTAGGTCCAATTCCAACAACGATTCAGATTGTGTATATTCCCTAACAATTGTAGACAACTTCACGTTACCCTACCTAGCATTAATGATCAGAGTCATATTTTCAACTTCCAGTATATGTGAATCAATGGTGGACTCCAAATTATATTCCTTTGATGCTAAGGTCGAAGCAACAGAATCATTATCATTAATCTCATCCCCGAATTCTTTTGGTTCACTCAAATTTTTGTCGGGATGTATATGTGATTCGTTAGTAAAGAAAGGAGTTGCTTTAGTATCATCAATTATTTCTGACGGAGGATCCATCTTAATGTTTTGGAGTAAGCCTATATCACGCAAGTCTTTGTTCTTCTCGAGGCATAAATCCTCAATTGATGTGTTTTGTCCCCGTAAGTCTCCCCTAGGCTTCTCACTATTGTGTTTGTCCTCCTTTAATATCAACTCCTGTTTTGATGGAGGATGAATCTCAAAAGAAGGGAGGAATCCAGATTTCACCATATTATTTAGATCCTCTCGGGGTAAATCCTCAAATAATAAATAATCCCCCTATGATTCACTCTAGATTTTCAGTCCGGGTTTCTCCATTTGAGCATCCTCATCCTCTAAAATAGACTCTTTATATCCCTGAGACCAAAATTGATCTAATTCATCCTCCATTCCCTTAGTGTTGCCTTCATTAGGTGCATTTAAATCCTCAGGATGCTGAATGGTAGATGCTGATTCCCTAAGTGGAGGGTCAGGATTAGGCTCACTAAGGGTAGAATGGTATTCCACCAGATAATCAATAGGGAAAGTGATAGGAATAATACAACCTTGACCCGGGTTAGTAGGGGTAAGGAGAATACTGTCATTGGGGTCAAGGACCTCAAGAGGTACCATCTTCCCTTTCTTTTGACTCCAATATAGCTCAGGTTGATAATCAGTAGGATCGTTCTCCTCTAGTGGCCATGTCTCTTTTGGAGAGTCTAAGTGATAGCTACATAAAACTAGATCCCTATTGTCATTGTTTTCCTCAAAATTATTTTCATGATCACGATCGTATGGGTAGGTATCAAAATTACTGGGAAGAGCATAGTTAAGCTGTCTTATTTCTTTGTTTAATTATTGACTATTGCTCAACATCTCTCCCATAGATTCCATCATGTCTTCTTCTATTTTTGCATTTCTATCATAAAAGAGGAGAGGCTACTACTATCAGGTTGGGGAGGATAGCCAATTTTAGGCTCTAGTTGCCTAGGGGTATCGGTCCAACCTCAATATGGAAAATCATGAAGGGTGGGAGGGTTGGGTGTTTGCATAGAAGTAGGGTTCTAGGGTTGGAAAATCCCACTCCTAGGCTCTACTCAAAAGTGGGAGTTATTGGGCCAGTACTCCCAGGATAGGAATATGAATGATCCCATTCATTGTCAATGTGTCCATCAAAGGATGAATATGCTCGGGGCATGGGATCCTGGTTAAAATGATAGCAGTAAGGATAGTCCATTTCTTTCAACCAATAGGTTAAACTCTCTTCGGATTTAAAAGAATTCAGAACACAAGCAGAAACATCCTAGAGAGTTCTATCGCTGTCAAAACAAATGCAAATCCAGTGGGATCTATTTTTAGTAGATTGTAGGTCCTAGAATTAAATGTTCAGTTGGTGGCCAAAGAAGTTTCGCTAGAATTACACTTCCTAGGCCAACATTTGTTGTTGGCTATAACCTACTCACAAAGGATGGAAGTCTCGAATTGAGCCTACGCATGAGGAACCAAAGTAACTTGGTGGATAGGCTTGTTGATTTCCGACTAACTTCCCTTGTGGTGCAAAGATGAGAGGTAGAAATTCATCTAGTGACCTTATGTGTGAGGTGCACAATGTCTCAAGTGTGCAATCATACATTCGTGTCTTGAGTTTTGAAATCTCGCAAACAAGATCCTTTTGCACATAATTTTAAGTCACAGATTTTAATGTCCAACCTCTTAGCAGTCCCAATTTTTAAAGTGACCACTGGATTAATTTGATTCAAGCACTTTAGTGGTCTTAGATTTAGGTTCAATGCAGATGCATGACAGGTAATTAATGCTCAATAAAAAGACATACCTTACTCCAGGTTTCTTCAATGCAAGATGTTTTCAATGTAGAAAGAAAAGCTAGATGCTACTCATTCAGTCCTAAATGGTCGTCCTATAGATATGTAGCTTCTAGCAGACTGTTCGAATATTTTTTTTTTTTAATAACAATAAGCAAACAAACCTAATCTAACTAACTAACCAACATGCAATTCAAACAATTCGAATAATCCTGTAATCTAAATAAATGGGAACATGCTCCCGAAAATACACTCCCGCATATAAGAGTGATAAGAAATAAGGAAACACTAGGAACACGTTTCCAAAAATACCCGACAAGGGTCCAAAAGATAAAAATTAAGTTCTAATGTCTATTTAAACTAAATCTAAACTAAGATCTAATGACTAAATCAGAAATAGGCTCCTCTATAAACCTACATGCGTGGGATCAAGTCCTACGTGCTCCTGTTGCTGGCCTCTAGCTGGCATCAAGGTCCACTAAAAAGATCATCTCCACCGTGCGCGCCCATCGCATTCGTTGCGTGTTTTTGCACAGAAGAATATTCACAACTAGTAATTCAGAAAAGCTTTCAAAATAGCATAAAAATAACATAAAATTCCCAAAAAAATTAATAGGCGTGTTTCCGCCCCAGCAATGGTGCCATTTGAAAGAGCAATCTTCATTTTCGTTGAAAACTTTAACATAAAATGATGTGTCATTGTATTTAATCGTGTGGTAGAAAATCGCTTTTAAAAACATTTAAATTTCAGAATCTAACCACAAAGTGTTAGGTTGTCTCCACAGGGAGGAATTAGCTTATTAAAAATGAGTAATGATGAATTAAGTAATCAGGAATATCAACGGATGTGCATGCTAACTAGTGCTCTCATTTCCAGCATAAATTCTCAATCTAGATAATTAATCAAGAATATGAGGAGGCACATGCAAAATCACCACCATGGAAATACCAGAATTGCTATCTTAATACTGACAAGCATCATTAAATTTAATTAAAGCATAATTTGTCCCCCATAACAAGGATACATGTTTGCTTAGTCATGAGAAGAATGTGACTGCATGCAATTCAATTAGAATTGAGGGACATTCATGCAATTATACCGTAATATAATAATAAGATAAATAAGTGAATAGTGTTGTCCGCAATGGTAGGATACGTAATTTTTAATGGTACCCAAAACAGAGGATTTCTCCTCTCTCTTCCTCGCGCGTGAAGAGGGAAGGCCAGCCGTCCGCTGATAAGCGAGAGAGGTTGAGGAAGACGAGGCCGATCCGATGGAGGTCGCAGCATCGACGGAGATGGCCGGAGGTGGTCGGCTGGCGGAGAGGAGCGGCATCGGCATTGGGTTCATCTCTGTTGGCTGACGGAGAAGACAAATAGTGCGTGGAGAGGAGGAAGAGCTGCTCTCATTGACATGCATGGCTGCGCGATGGCACGCATGCAAGGGGATAAGCTGCCTGTGGGCGTGCTTCCTGCAGGCATGCTTGGTTTTCTGCGGGCGTGTTGCTTGCGGGCATGCTGCCTGCCGGTGCATGGCCACGCGCGGGAGTGGTGAGGGCGCTGCATGCTATAGAAGGCAGTGGCTGGCAGTGTTGGGTTGTTTGCACGCGGTGAGGGGACGCTAGGGCTGTGCTTGCATGAGCTGCGATTCGGCACGGTGAGAGGATGCATGCGCGGGGGGGCTGCACGCGGTGAAGGAAGCGTTGAGGAGTGGGCAGGTGTGGCATGCTACAACAGAGAGGGACCGGCGGTGGTGGTTGTACACTGAGAGGGCCGTGCGTAAGGGCGTTGTAGTGTTGGAGAGGTTGGCGGTGCGTGGTGCTCGCTGGTTCCACAGTGCCTGCCTTCTTCACGGTGGGGAAGGTGGAGATGATCAGGGAGGGAATCCCCACAGTCGGGAAGGAAGACGGCCAGATCTCCTCTTTTATCTCCTCCACCCCATCCGCTCTTCCTCCCCGGCGCAAGTTAAGGGATTTTCAAATCCATTACTAAACTTGTTCGGTGGCTGTTGATGAAGTTGTTGAGGCTGGCTGGAGATTGAGAGATTCATGGGGGGGAGGGGGGGGATTTCTTTTCACCACCCTTTTCTTTGCAAAATTATTCCTACAATAATGAAACATAAAATAATTACATGATAAGTAATAGAATGCAATAGAATAGATGTAAACTTAAGTAATGATGCATGCAATCACTTTATGACCTAATGTAGGTATTAACAAACATAAAATGTAAGAATAAAGTTAACTTAGGTGTAACAATAGTCCATTAAAATGGACTCATCAATTGTTCTCTTCTATTTGTAGATGTGTTTGGAACACTTTAGATAGGTGTTGGACGAAGATATGCCCATTGGAACATTTATGGCTAACATTGGTTGCAACAGATTTCTAGAGATGAGTGCAGATAGTCAAATAGTACAAGCCAATCAATGTATAATCGCCCAGCTAGTACAAGGCCAATTGACCATTCACAAGGATAAGTCAATGCCTTACAACGGATCAGGGTAGCCATAGGTGGTCTTTACTAGCAGGTTGACTTTTTGTCAGCTTAGACTATAGTGACCGGTCGATTGATGAATGATGTCGACACATTTAATTAAGTTAAAATGCCTATTCATGCATGTTCCTAGGCTTAGAGTTGCATTTCATATTATAAATATTGCATAGCATGCATCATCTTGCATTTAGAGTAACTGTGCATATTTTTGGTTAATTAAGTTCTTTTTATGGGTAGGAGGGAAGGGGATTTATTTCAGAGCCTCAGATGGATGATCTGATCATACGAATCTGATCAAGACGACGATTGGAGTCTAACACCTCTGAGATCATCTAAATCGGAGTCCCATAGTACCTTATGTGGTTCGAGGAAGATCAATGGCCAAGATGGTAATGTAACATCCTTACGAGCTTCAGATGAGAAATCTGACCGTACAGATGGATCCGGTGCAACGATCGCAGTCCGACAATGCAGAAATCAAATGGATTCGAGCACTGTGACACCCTCTGCAACAAAAAGAAGATGGACGACTTAGATGATGCCATGTTGTGCCATCTAGGCTATCGAACATCAGCCAGTAGTAATTGGAAGGTGCCCCCTCATCTCCATTCTCAGCTGTTGGATCAAGATCCAACAGCTGAGAAGATCTCTCCACGGCATGCCCATAAGATTCATCGCGTCACAAGAGCCAGCTTCGCGTAATGGTGAAGCTCTTCGCTTGCAAAGAAAGAGCGCGGTTTCGAGACCCACGGAGGCCCCAAACAAGCAATTGGAATCACACGTGCACCGGTGCATGCAAAGCCAACCGCAGCTCCAGCACAATGCTAGTGCACGAGTGCGTGCATGCAACTAGGGGCTCGTGATGTGCGGGTAATGAACGTGTTTCATGAATTAAAATTTGGGTTCAGAGGACCCATCGTCGTAGCTCGCAAAAATGCATCTATCAAATAAAATTTTATCGAAACTCCAAGGGAGTCTCGGGTCGAACATAAGGAGGCGACGTTTACCTTGCTTGAAAATCATGCTTTGTTTTGTTTGTTTTTTGTGTTTTAGGGTTTTATTATTTTTTTTCATTTGTTTTTATAAAGCAAGAAAACAATATGAATCATAATGGAGATAGAAGAAAATATGATATATATTGCATAATTGTTTATTACAATAATCTTCGAAAGCATAAAAAGGGAGGGAGGTGAGAAGGAATCTCCCGAATCGGCTATTCGACGAGACGACAGCGCCTAACGGAAGCTTGGACAAAGGTGGTGAGGAGCGGGACAATGGAGGTGAGATGCAGGAGAACGTCGAGTAAAGGAAAGCTTCAACATGGCTCCAGAATGGAGGTGAGGAGGCGGAGATGATCTGCTACTGGAATGGAGGTGGGAGGACAGCTTCATGGCGGCCTATGAATGGTGATGGGAAGATGGAGGAATATTTGGTGGGGCAAAGGGATGCTACACTAATAGGAGCCTTGGGAGCTTGAGAGTAAGCTCTAACGGTGCATTGGTAGGCTTTCTAGAGCTTAGGAGTAGGTGGAAGTAGCGTATGTAGAGATAAAGAGGAATGAGGGGTGTAGGGGTGTTTATATAGTGATGGGAGGAAGAGCATCCCACGCACAGACATTTAGCGACAGCTACAAGTGTCACTAAAGGCCACTTGAGCTATCGCTAAAGATCTGTACCTCTTCATTGCCTTGGCTGGCATACGCATTGTGTAGGCCATTTAGTGATAGCTGCAACTGTCACTAACGGCCCACTCCTCTGTCGCTGCAAATCCCGTGCCCACAGCTATCGCTGAGGTTGGATAAGCACGGCCGTTGGATTCAAAGGTGAACGACTGAGATGGCATGGAGATCGTGCCTCTTGATCTTGTGTAGTATGGTGCGTTCTCGAGGAGCGTTGACGGCCGCGTGCAGCATTCGCGCTTAGCTGTGCATCCACGAAGCCTCATCTCGGCCGCTCATGCTCGATCGGGTGGTCGAATTTGAGGCACTTCTCACCGTCGGTTTGATTGGAGGCACGACCTGATTCGAACGCATGCCATGCATTTAAGAGCTCCCCTCATGACCAATGCACTGTGGGCACCTTTGTGTCTCGAGGTTTAATTGAATGTTGCAGGCATAGAGGAACCTCAGATGTTGGATCAAGATCCAATGGTTGGGAATGAAGGTCACGGATAATGGAGAGATGGGAGCGGGTGTTGCTGGCCGATGTTGGGAGATCTGGATGGTGCCATGTGACACCATCTAGGCCATCCATTCTTCTTTCTATTGCTGAGGGTGCCATGGTGCTCAGGTCGAGATGATTACCGCATTGCCGAACTGCGATCATTGCTTCGGATCCATCCGTATGATCGGATTTTTCATCCGAAGCCCATATGGAAGTTGCATTGCCCCATTGGCCATTGATCTTCCTCGAACTTCGTATCATGCTACAAGACTTTGATCGAGATGATTTCGAAGGCGTTAGACTTCGATCTTCATCCTAACCAGATCCGTATGGTTCGATCATCCGTAGGAGGTCCTGAAATAAATCTTCTTCTCTCCTGGCCATAAAAAGGACCTAATTAACCTAAAATATATACAACTACTCTAAATGCAGAATGACGCATGCTATGCAATAATTATAACATGAAATGCAAATCTAAGCCTGGGAACATGCATGAATAGGCATTTTAACCTAAATAGATATGTCTATATCATACCCCCATGCCTATCTTTTGCTAGTCCCTAGCAAAATTAAACTACATGCTATGTATAAAAATAGAATTAGGATTCAATCGCTTAGGCCTATGTTGTTTATTAAAAATAGAAATTATCAACTAAGGTCCTAAACTACGAAGACTCAACAGTACCCGGGTGTCTACCAGAATGCAAACTGCCCAAGTCCTCGTCTTATTTGAAAAAGTGAAGACAGATTTCTTTTTTTGCTTTTCTTCTTTTCTAATTTTTTTGTACTTTTGGAGTTTGATAGTTCCGGGATAACTTTTTACAGCTACCTGACCCACCCAAGACTAGAAAACGACTCTAAATGTTAAGCATCTAGTGAAAAGAGTGAAAGACTCACTAGGCGGCCGTCAAAATGGACTTCGGGTTTCTACAACCCAAGGTGACTTTGCTGATAGGATCTAAAGATATGAAATATATGGCGACGTGCACAAACACTCAAGAACAATATTAGTAATAACAAGAAAGATTTGCACAATCAATTCAAACCACAACAGGACACAAAATGTATAGTGGTTCCCCTCCCTTAGGTACTCCACTACCTAAGCCTCCCATCTTAGGGTTTTTAACCCGATTCCCTCAACCCCGAGGAAATCAATTTACTAAACTGAGGTAATCAATAGGTTACCTCAATCCAAGTACAAAAATGGGTTTGTTACAACCCAACGAGCAAATGCTCCAGAACAAATGAAATACAGTTGTAAGAAAGAAAGATCTTACAACTAAGATCCTAAGCCTCTCAACAAATGTAAATATAATGTTACTAATTTGAGAGACTAGAATGAGCGTGAATGCCTTGACAATGAGGGAAGAAATCACGTCAAAGTGTTTGCAAAAGCGTAGAAAAATTGATAGTAGCAAACTATTCCTTCATCTTCAAAATATTGTTAGAATATGAAATATAGCTCTAGAATTTTTCTTCTCTATTTCTCATATGCAAACTAAGGGTCCAAGGATTTATTTTTAGAGTTAGGACCTTAGTAGGTCGTCTACTAGACGTTGAAGTTTTGTTGAACGCACGAATTGCTACGCTAACGTGTTTGGTTTTAAAACCTTGTCATTGTAGCTTGAAAGCGAAGAATTCGTGTTCAACGAATAAAATTTATACCGAAATTGAAATTCCAGGTCGAACACAAGGAGGCTACGTCAATCTATATTCGCAATTATATTTTTTTTAGAATTTTTCTTGAAAAGCGAGGCGATGTAATTACAATGAAGCTATCAGACTAAAGGGAAGCAAGATAGAAAGAGAGAAAGAGAGAGAGAGAAAACATGCATTCAATATTTCAAAATGTTTATACAATCAACCCAAATAAGAATTACACTAGAAAGTAGGAAATCAGCTACACTAGAAAGTAGGAAAATTCTACACTAGAAAGCTGTAAAGAAGAATGGGAGAGAGAAGTTATCCTCCTCGATGATCGCTTGGAGGACGAGTCGGACGGGACGACGCCTGGATGAAGGAGAATGGAGCAGGACGAAGGAGGACGAAGCAGAAGAACGGGAACGGGGCAACTCGTCGTCGTCGTCACGGGATCCACTTCCGAACGGGGATGAAAATTTGGACTTTATCTCGCGAGGAGCATCCCAGGTGTGGGACAAGCTTCTCTTGAGCTTAGGAGAGGTAGAGAAGAGAAGGAAGGGATGAGAATTTTGTGTGGAGGGGGTCTCCTTTTATAGTTTCAAGGAGTGGGGCCAAATTGGTCATTACATCTTTAAAACATTAAATAAGGGGTCTTTAGTGACGAATAAAATCGTCGCTAAAGCCCCATCGTGGGCATAGTGGGCGTTGCCCGCACGTGCCCGCTCGTATGCTCGCGCACGCAACGCTTGCGCACGTTCAGCCGTCCACAGCTGTCTGATCGCGAGATCGGACGGCTCAGATCGCACCTTTGCCCGCTTCGTTGCGCGCCTACCCAACGCGTGCGATGCTGCATTACGCTGTGCATGCAATAGCATGTGGATGCTATCAGGCATGCACGGACGTTGGATCGTGATCTGACGGCTGATTGAAGGCACACCCCCCGCTTCAGATTTCGCGTGGCGAGGCTTGAACGCGCGCTAGCGCCTCGCGATAAGGTGCTGGACCGCTGCGCTACCTCGCCCAAATGGTCATGTGGACAATTTCAAGGTGCTGCGTCCACAGCCATTGGATCTTGATCTAACGGTGGGGAAGGGAGGATGCGGGAGCTTCAACAGGTGTGTGCGGGCATTTGGGCGGCCAAGATGAATCCACGTGGCGCCATCTTGGCTATCCATCTTCTGGATGATGTAGATGGTGCCACGGATGTCGGATTGACTTGATTTTTGCGTCGTTAGGCTGCGATCGTCGATCCGAATCCATCCGTGCAGTCGAATTTGTCATTTGAAGTGCAGATTTACACCATCTTGGCCCTTGATCTTCTAGGATTTCCCCGTCACTATCAGATGCTACAGATGCCTAATTAGGACGATCTTGGAGTCGTTGAACTCCAATCGTCGCCCTGATCACATCTGTATGGTTGGATCTTCGATCCTAGGCCCTGATAAAAAGTTTACCCTGTCCAAGCACATAAAAGGAGACAATTAACCTCCATTTTATTCAAACTACTCTAAATGCAATATAATGCATGTTATGCAATATTTATAGCATGCAATGCAATCCTATGCTTAAGAACATGCATAAATAGACATCTTAAGTATTGTAAATGTGTTTACATCATACCCCCATGCCTATCTTTTGCTAGTCTCTTGCAAAAACTATATGCTATTTATAAAAGAATTAGGTTGGATTATTTGGGTATGAGTTATTTTCAATCATTAAGAAATTGTCTACTTAGGATCTGAACTTTCAAAGACACAATAGTGCCCGAGTATCTGCCAAAATGCAGATCACCTCAAGCCTCACCTTATTCAAAGAAAAATTTCTTTTTCTCTTTTTCCGCTTTTCTAATTTTTTGGATTTTCAAATTTTAGGGTTAAAGAGTGGCTTTCTACGACCATTCAATTCACCCAAGATTTGATGAGAACTCTAAGTTCTAAGCATCTTATTGTTAATGTGATAGACTCGTTGAGCGATAATTAAAATGGACTTTGGATTTCTATGCCTCTAGGTGACCTCAAAAAGAATTCTACCTAAAGGTGTATCTTTACAACCAGTAGCTTTCTCCCTACTTTTATTTTTTTACGAGGTCAACACAAGGGTGAATCTAGTGTATATCTCCCCAGTTTATTCTACTTCTCCGCTTCTTCCTATGTGTTTTGGGAATTTTCAGTGCATTTATTGAGCTAGGTTCTGGACAACCGGTCGATGAGCTGTTACCATTAACAACTTGCCAGCCATACTCGTGCGGTGAAGTGTGGCTTATTTCTTTTTTTCTTTTCTCCCTTTCTTTTTGATTTTTTTTTTTTTTTTTAAGTAGGTGGCTTCCCTGGTCTAAGATTTACCTAAAGGTAGTAAAAAGAGAAAGGTCCAGTGGCTGGGCTCTGGACAACCTACCTTTGGGCTGTTACCCACGATAACTTGCCAGCCATACACCTTAGAAGGTTCATTAGCTACCCAATTTTCGTTAGAATCGTTGAACAACGAGTTAGTGCAAAGAAAGTGTGCAGATGATTAGAACTCAAAAATTCCCTCAAATTAGAGAGTAGGTTGATAAGTCATGTACTTATCACCCAAACTTATTTATTCCAATTACGATAGAATTAAGATGGCGAGGACTCGAAAGACAAATCCACATTTTAGTGGATACACGGGCTAATTAAGTCCATTGACCTGAAGGGTCTTTGTGTTCAGATCCTAATGTAAAATTTCCTAAGATTGAAAAGTCCTAATGTCCAACTAATCCTTCCTAATTTTGATTTTTGTTTATGTATAAATAAGAAGAGAGAAAAATAATTTACATGAATTTCACAAAGCTGACCAAATGATTCAAAAATGAATCCACCCCCACATACCTAGCTGATGCAATGTCCTCATTAAAAAAGACATGAAAGAAAGGGTAGAATATGAAAGATGTCACCTAAATATGAAGCTCGTATCAACCTTGTGTATGTACAACTGCTGAGTTTAATGCCGTCAGCTAGGCGAAGTCCAGCCAAAGAAGTCACAGAATGGCTAGAGCAACTGTGTCTGAGACAGGTTTTGGAAGAATACGGTCAACAACAGGCTTCAGAAGTTGACCATTAACTTTGAATGTGTTACCCATCTTTGGGTCAGAAATCTGAACGGCTCCATTTGGAAAAATCTGGTCAATTATGAATGGGCCATTCCATTTAGATCTAAGTTTGCCAGGAAAGTGCTTAAGTTTAGAATCGAATAACCAGACCTTTTGGTTCGGCTCAAAGCTCTTGCAGGAAGTCAGTTGATCATGTAGAGCTTTGGTCCGTGCCTTGTAGATCTTGGCATTCTCATAAGTATCATTTCTAAGCTCCTCCAACTCAGATAGTTGGAGTTTCCTGGTCTTCCCAACTAAATTCAGATCTAAATTGCATTGTTTGATCTCCCAGAATCCCCTGTGTTCAATCTCTACGGGCAGATGGCATGCCTTTCCATACACCAAATGGAATGGAGACATGCCAATGGGCATTTTATACGCTGTACGGTAGGCCCAAAGAGTGTCCTCAAGCTTTTGAGTCCAATCCTTGCGATTAGGCCTAACCGTTTTCTGCAGAATGTTCTTGATCTCTCGATTGGAGATCTCGACTTGTCCATTCGCCTGGGGATGGTAAGGTGTGGAAATTCGGTGATTAACCCTATATTTGGCCAATAAATTCTGGAATTGGGCATTAGTAAAGTGAGTACCACCATCATTGATGATAGCCCTTGGAATCCCGAACCTACTAAAGATATTCTTCTTGACAAAATCGATGACCACCTTGTGGTCATTGGTTCGGGTGGGAATCGCCTCAATCCATTTGGACACATAATCAACAGCAACAAGAATGTACTGATGTCCAAATGAAGGGATAAAGGGTCCCATGAAGTCGATGCCCCAAACATCTAAAATTTTGACTGGAAGAATAGGGTTTAGGGGCATCATGTCTCTCTTAGTTATGCTCCCGAGTGCCTGACATCGAGAACATGACCTTGAGAAATCCTGGGCATCCTTGAATAAAGACGGCCAATAGAAGCCAGATTGCAAGATTTTTGCAGCCGTCTTTTTCCCGGAGAAATGTCCACCACACACAGATGCATGGCAGAACTCGAGTATACTGTTGAATTCATTCTCCGGTATACATCAGCGAATAATCTGATCAAAGCCGATGCGATACAATTCAGGGTCCTCCCAGAAGTAGTATTTGGCCTCAGATTTGAGTCTATCCCATTGTTGCTTGGTCCAATCGTGGGGGATTTGACCAACGACCAAATAATTAACAATGTTAGCAAACCATGGGGTGTGGACACCTAAAATTGTGAGAATAGTTTCATCCGGAAAAGTGTCAGTCCTTGGAATGTCCAGACCAGAGGAATCACCTAGGAGTCTCGACAAATGATCCGCTACCACATTTTGTACCCTAGTTTTATCCTTGATTTCAAGATCAAATTCTTGAAGCAGAAGAATCCAACGAATAAGCCAGGGTTTAGCATCCTTTTTGGCCAAGAGTTGTCTCAAAGCCGAGTGGTCGATATAGATGATAACATGAGACCCTAAGAGATAAGCCCTGAATTTTTCCAAAGCGAACACTACAACTAGTAATTCCTTTTCAGTAACAGTGTAATTCCTCTAGGCTTCATCCAGAGTTTTGCTAGCATAGTAGATGACAGAGGGTTTTGTATCAATTTTCTGACCCAGGACAGCCCCGACTGCGTAATCAGAAGCGTCGGTCATGATCTCAAAAGGGGCTATCCAAATTGGTAGTTGCAAAACTGGAGCATAGGTGACTACCATTTTCAGGAAATCAAATGCCTTTTAGCATGATTCGTCAAAAACAAACGGCATTTCTCTGGCAAGAAGATTGCTCAAAGGACGAGCAACCTTCAAGAAATCCTTGATGAATCTTCGATAAAATCCCACATGGCCAAGAAATGATCGAATTTGTTTAACAAATGTGGGAGGAGGAAGTTTGGCGATAGCATCAACCTTAGCTTTATCCACTTCAATTCCCCGTTCAGAGATTACATGACCCAAAACGATGCCTTCTTGGGTCATGAAATGGCTCTTTTCCCAGCTAAGGACCAATCATGTTTTGATACATCACTTAAGAATCATTTCCAGATTAGCCAAACAAGAGTCAAATGATTCTTCGAAAACAGAGAAATCATCCATGAAGACTTCCATAAACTCTCCCACCATGTCAGGAAATATGGCTAGAATACACCTTTGAAAAGTCACAGGTGCATTGCATAACCCGAAAGGCATCCTACGAAAAGCAAAGGTTCCATAGGGACAGGTGAAAATAGTTTTTTCCTGATCCTCGGGATGGATAGGAACTTGGTTGTATCCCGAGTAGCCATCAAGAAAACAGAAGTACTTCTGCCCAGCTAATTTTTCCAAGATTTGATCGATAAAGGGAAGGGGAAAATGATCCTTTTTAGTGGCTGCGTTCAACTTCCTATAATCAATACAAACCCTCCAAGAGGAAGCTGAACGAGTTGTAACAGATTCTCTTCTCTCGTTAGTCACAATGGTAAATCCAACTTTCTTTGGGACAATCTGTACGGGACTTACCCAAGGGCTATCAGAGAATGGATAAATAATTCCTGCATCGAGCCACATGATGATTTCCTTTTTGACCACTTCTCGCATATTTGGATTCAATCTCATCTGCATCTGATGAGAAGCGTGGGATCAATCTTCCAAGAATATTCTATGATTACAGTAAGATGGCTCGATCCCCCTGAGGTCATGAATGGTCCAACCAATTGCCTCCTTATGTTCCTTTAGGACCTTGATCAATTTAATCTCTTGGTCCTTTGTCAATTTAGCACTGATAATCACAGGGAGCATCTTCTGAGGTCCTAAAAATTGATATTTCAAATTTCCAGGCAATGGTTCCAATTTAAGCTGGGGTGGGTTGATGATTGATGGTAGGGTAGATGCTGAAGATTCAACAAGAGGAAGAGGTTGTGAGTGAACAAAATCAACAACATCTTCTGAAGATGTCAGGTCAACAATAGAGGGTTGCGGGTCAAATTCATCATCCAAAGAGGAACTTTCAATTGAAGAAACCATCAAACAAGTTTCAATGTTATCATTATCCTCATCAAGTTCCTCAATAAATCTACAATCCTCAAATTTGTTGATTGCCTTAAAAATATCCAATTTCATTCGTTGGTCCCCAAAGGCAATTTCCATGCTACCGCTTTCACAATTAATGTTGGCCTTAGCAGTAGCCAGGAACGGACGCCCCAGAATGATGGGCGTGTTCCTCAGATTAGCAGGTACATCCATGTAAAGGACAAGGAAATCTACAGGAAAATAGAAATCTTTGACCTTAACTATAACATCTTCAATAATGCCTCGCAGGTTTGTGATCGAGTGGTCCAGTAACTGTAGCGTTACTGAAGTTGGCTGATGTTCACTTAACCCAAACTTCTCGTAAAGAGAAGTCGGAATTAGGTTGATGGATGCACCCAGATCCAAAAGTGCTCTATCAAATGTGTAATCTCTGATAACGCAAGAAATCAATGGGGCACCAGGATCTCTCTTTTTCTAAGGGAGGTAGTGTAGGATAACAGAACTAGCCTGCTCGGAGAGTACCACCTTCCTCAGAACAGATTCTCTCGACTTACGCTTTTGTGTACATAATTCCTTTAAAAATCTTGCGTAAGCCGGTTTGTGTTTGATAGCATCAAGGAGTAGGATATTGATCTCAACATTCTTAAATAGATTCAGAAGCTCCTCATTGCTATCCACAGACTTCTTGTTCATTTATTTGGTTAAGGCTTCAGGAAAAGGAACATGAGTCAGATCTTTGGAATCAGGTTTTTGAGCCTTGATTTCTCCTCTAGAATTCTCCTCTCTCCTCAGGTTCTTCAGGATTCAAAAGATCAGAATATTTGGTTGTGGATCTTGAGTCTGCTTACCACTCCTCAAAGTGACAGAATTTGCAGATGCATAAGAATTTAGGTCTTGGGGAGGGTTAGGAAAGATTGGAGGGGCTTGATTAACAATGAATTGTTGATTTGCATAAGAAGAGGACGAGGAACCCTACTCAACCACCTGAGCATGTGCGTGTGGGTCCCTCTGATTTCCGTACCCATGGGCTTGGTTGCCTGAATTCATAATATTTCGCAGGTTGGGTACGGGTTGGGATGGTAGAGATCCGGGTTGACGAGAGTTAGCAATGAGCCCGGACTGCAAGTTGTCTAGTGAGCTTTTCATTTATTGCATGAGTTGGAGCATGGATCCTTGCATCTCTACCATTTGACGGTTCAAATCAGCTTGCCTTGCGGGTTGACGGGCATTCCAAGCTAGCTGATTGACCTGATTCGGAGGCAACTGAGTATATACTTGACCCGGACCCATTGGTCGTTGCAGAGCATAGTTGCCAGGTCGGAATTAGGTCTGTTGCCCCGGATTTTTCCAAGAGAAGTTAAGGTGGCTTCTCCAACCTGAATTATAGGCATTCGAGTAGGGGTTGGATCTAACATTCTCTTGTACAGCACAGACATCCTCATAGGGTGAGGATGGAGAGAAAGAAAGGGAAGGATAAGAAAAACTGGAATCAAAGGCCCCGGTTTGGAACCTGTGGGGTTCCGAAAAGTGCTGACTCACAGGTTGAGCCGCATCGAGTTGATTCACGAACTCCCGTCCAGAAGGAGCTCATGAGGAATGGAATCCTGAATTTTGGGATTGAGTGGATCGAGAGTTGTTCATAGAATTGCCAGCCATCCACTCTTCCATTCTCTTAGCAACCAAGTCCACCTTATCAAGTTTGTTACAAATCAATTCCATATCAAATGAATGAGAGTCATGGACTTCATTGACATTTGATCTGGGTTGCTGGGACCGGTTAAAAGTATCCATGGAGGCATGATTAATTGAATTCTCACTCATTTCCTCAAATAAATCATGTGCACTATCTGCATCTTTATTGAGGAAATTGCCTCCGCAAGAAGCATCCACATGATTTCTGAGTTGCTCAGTCAACCATGATAGAAAATCTGCACGAGTTGCCATTTCGGCACCTCGTGGTGTGGACACCTCCGTAATAAGTCCTGGAATCGCTCCCAAGCCACATGAAATTGCTCCCCCGGCCGCTGGGTAAAGGTAGTGGTTGCCCATCTCAAAGCATTGGTATGTCCAACTAGGAAGAATTTCTTCAGAAAGGCCGATTTCAACTCATTCCAAGTTGTAATTGGTCTTCCTATTGTCCTATACCAATGCGCGGCCGTATCCCTAAGAGAGTGGGGGAAGAACCTCATGATCATTTGCTCCTCATTTACGTTTCATGCCTTAGAGGTCTGGACCAAAGTGGTCAAGTCCTCCAAGTGCTGAAACGGATCTTCGGAGCCAAGCCCATGATGATGTTTAATCAGGCTTAACACCTGGGGCTTGATTTCTACGTCACCGGCTGGAATCTAGACACCGGGACGTTCCCCGTAATTTGAAGGATCATAAAAATCCTTCAAGGGCTGAGTGCCTTACATTCTCTGGAACCATTCCTGCATTTTCTGCATTTGTTCCAGCTACCTTCGAAATTCTTCCTGCGGATTTCCAAGTAGAGGAGGCTGTTGTTCGGCCATGGGATCAATTTGACCAAAATCCAACTTGTGCTTCCTAGAATGTTCTAATGGTCCTTCCAATCGGGGATTCAATGACCGTCTTCCCAACATAAACTTGGAGAAGGTCGGAAGGACTGGGGATAGGGACCCTGCAGCATAACAAAACAAGGCTATCCTTTAGTGGAGCAGCTTAAGGATCTACTGACTCCCAAAACCTGCCTTAAGGCTGTAAATGATTTACTCTACTTGAGTCTGTTTAATCCAACCAGATAGGAGGGACTGGGGAGAAGGTTCTTCCTTCGGCTTTCGCCTCCGGTTCCTAGTGTACCCCCAACCACGGTCGTTTGACGCTACTCCCCTAGCTAGACATCAAATTAATCAGTACAAGTATGTTAATCAAAAATAATCTCAGACTAAGCCCTGAAGAGAGAATCAAACCTTAAGGCCAACATCTACTCAATTTTATTAAGGCCTGGGATTGTGGTGCTTATGGAATGTGATGGGCCCTTAAAATGTGTTGTGCCCTTAATGATTGATTGAGATTTGTGTAAGTTCATGCACAACCAGGGTTTTCGAGCAAGATTATTTGTGATGTGTGAATTTTAATGTTCAAATCTTACTTAAGTAGCTTTTAGGGTTTCAAATTAGGTGGATTGCAATGAAGTTTCTAGGTAAACCAAGTTGTCAAACACAGGTGAAGATTGTTTTCCTTTAAAACCAGAAAGAAAGTGGAGTGCCTGGAATAGACCTAGATTGAAAACCCTAAGGAGGAGCTACTTGATGAGTTGATTTTAAATAGAGTGGTGCGGCCCAAATAACTCAAACAATTGGCCACAAATGCACCACTAAGTTAGGCACTGAAAGATGGTTAACCTAGAATGACTTCTTCTCTGTTATGTGTTGCTTTGTGTGTACCGGTTCCATAGATCAGAACCCGGTTGAGTAGAAACAAATCAATTTGATTAAGTGCCTTGAATGTGAGTGTATGTTGTGTGTTTGTTGAAAATTACCCCACAAGATTATCTTTTTGTTATTTTTTTCTTTTATAAATAAGGGTGGAATGAATGTGAGTGAGAATCCAAACAACCAAACTATTCCTAGGATTTATGCAAACACCTAGGTTAATTGGAATTTGGATTTAATGTGGCGAATGAAATCTATGGAGGGGGGAAGAATAGGGAGCACTTACAGTTGTCTTCAACTGCACTTTACTCCAGTCTAGCATTTGATGATTCCCTGATGGAGGTCTCTGCAAAACAATAGGCACAAGAGAAAGCAAGTTAGGAAACAATAAAGTGCAAGAAATGTGAAAAGAAGATTGAAAATCATTGCCTCCCCAGCAACGGTGCCAAAATGTTGAACGCACGAATTGCTACGCTAACGTGTTTGGTTTTAAAACCTTATCGTTGTAGCTTGAAAGCAAAGAATTCGTGTTCAACAAATAAAATTTATACTGAAATTGAAATTCCGATTCGAACACAGGGTGGCTACGTCGATCTATATTTGCAATTACATTATTTTTAGAATTTTTCTTGAAAAGTGAGGCGATGTAATTACAATGAAGCTATCAGACTAAAGGGAAGAGAGATAGAAAGAGAGAAAGAGAGAGAGATAGAACATGCATTCAATATTTCAAAATGTTTATACAATCAAACCAAATAAGAATTACACTAGAAAGTGGGAAATCAACTACACTAGAAAGCAGGAAAATTCTACACTAGAAAGCTGTAAAGAAGAATGGGAGAGAGAAGTTATCCTCCTAGACGATCGCTTGGAGGACGAGCCGGATGGGACGACGCCTGGACGAAGGAGAACGGAGCAGGACGAAGGAGGACGAAGCAGAAGAACGGGAACGGAGCAGCACGTCATCGTCGTCGTGGGATCCACTTCCGAACGGGGATGAAAATTTGGACTTTATCTCGTGAGGAGCATCCCGGGTGTGGGACAAGCTTCTCTTGAGCTTTGGAGAGGTAGAGAAGAGAAGGAAGGGATGAGAATTTCGTGTTGAGGGGGTCTCCTTTTATAGTTGCAAGGAGTGGAGGCAAATTCGTCATTACATCTTTAAAATATTAAATAAGGGGTCTTTAGTGACGGATAAAATCGTTGCTAAAGCCCTATCGTGGGCGTAGTGGGTGCTGCCCGCACGCGCCCGTTCGTCTACTCGCATGAGCAACGCTTGCTCACGTTCAGCCGTCCACAATCGTCCGATCGCAAGATCGGACGGCTCAGATTACGCCTTCGCCTGCTTCGTTGTGCGCCTGCCCCAACGTGTGTGATGCTGCGTTACGCTGCGTTACGCTGCGTATGCAATAGCACTTGGACACTATCAGGCGCGTGCGGGATCTGGCGGTCGATTGAAGGCACGCCCCCGCTCCAGATTTCGCGTGGCGAGGATCAAACACGCGCCAGTGCCTCGCGATAAGGCATTGGATCGCTGTGCTGCCTTGCCCAAATGGTCGTGTGGACAATTTCAAGGTGCCGCATCCACAGCCATTGGATCTTGATCCAACGGCGGGGAACGGTAAATGCGGGAGCTTCAGCGGGTGTGTGCAGGTGTTTGGGCGACCGAGATGGTGCCATGTGGCACCATCTTGGCTATCCATCTTCTGGATGATGTAGATGGTGCCACAGGTGTCGAATTGACTCGATTTTTGCATCGTTAGGCTGCGATCGTGGATCTGAATTTGTCATTTGAAGTGTGGATTTACACCATCTTGGCTCTTGATCTTCTAGGGTTCCCCGATCACTATCAAATGCTACAGATGCCTGATTAGGGCGATCTTGGAGTCGTTGAACTCCAATCGTCACCCTGATCACATCTGTATGGTTGGATCTTCGATCCGAGGCCCCAATAAAAATTTTGCCCTATCCAGGAACATAAAAGGAGATAATTAACCTCCATTTTATTAAAACTACTCTAAATACAAGATGATGCATGTTATGCAATATTTATAGCATGCAATGTAATCCTATGCTTAAGAACATGCATAAATAGACATCTTAAGTATTGTAAATGTGTTTACATCAAGTTTAAATCCCAATGTTCATATAGCAAAAATTAATCTTCTAGCCATTCAGTTTTGAGCCAACGGCTACCTGGTACCGGTACTAAAATATGGGTACCGGTACTCGTTGCTTCCAGATTTAGGTTTCAAACTCTTAACATAAATCTGTAACCCACTTGTACCAGTGCTAATCATTAGTACCGGTACTCGTTACCTCTAGTACCGATATTGATCATGAGTACCGGTACTTGCAGGGTATAGGTTTGTTTCTTAACAAAACCCAAACCTGTAACTCACATGTACTGGTACTAAACTTTAATATCGGTACTTGTGGGTTAATAAGTACCCTTTTTAAGTGATTTAATCAATTTCGTTCTTTGAAAATGATCACAATATAAATCATAATTTATCTCTAATTATTTTTACGATCTAACTTATATTCCTTTGTTAAGAGGCATATACAATCTATAAATAAAAAATCTAAACTAGAAACACTAAAGGTCGAAGATGATCTTCTCCTCCTCAATTCTTCCTTGTCATCTCGCCTCCTTCTTGTCATGATCTTCTCTTTTTCAATAATTCTCCATCATTTCTTGTTTGCCTTGATCTTCACCTAAATCTGAAAGAACTCAATTGTAAACATTAATCCATAACAATTTTGATAACACCAAAACAAGATGTGGAACAATGTTCCAACAATTTCCCCCTTTTTGGTGTTGACAAAACTATCTTGCAAATAGTTAATTATAAGAATAAAAATAATTTTTAACAATGTTATATGAAGGAAAAAAACTTTTAATTAAATCCTCCCCCTCAATATATATGCTCCCAAAAAAATTTTACTATTTGTCCTCTATCTTTCTCCCCTTTTTTGTCAATCACAAAAAAATGAAGAAATATCATACCATAAAATTTACCAATAGTGAAATGGAGCTTGTGGATACCAAGCATCTCTCGTCCAACATTCTTGGTCTTCATTCAACCTATAGAAAGTTTGAAGTGTTCCGTTATGTGCCTTGAACACCCATTGATTACTTTGATCTACTCCTGCAAAACAAATATCTTTTCTAGGTACCCATTTTCTTGTGGGTCCTTTAGAGTTAGCACCTTTCAAATCTTGAGATTTATATAACTTTTTAGTGTTAAATCTATAATTCTTGGGATTTTTAGCCTCTTGATACATCCATGAATGCTTAGGTGCATGTGATTTAGTATATGTATTCTTTTTATTCTAAAATTTTGATTTTATAGAATCACAAAATTTAGTGTTTATCCTAGTTGTTATTTTAAGATTATTTAAAGTCCCTTCAGAGTGCTCGTAAATATCTTCTAATTCTACTATCTTTGCATGCAACTGATTGTTAGTCTCTTTTGATATTTCTAATTCCATTTCTAAACATAATTTATCTATTTCTAATGTTTGATAATTATTTTTTAAAACCTTATTTTCCTTTTTAAATAACCTAGCTTTATGATATAGTTCTTCATAAGCTTCTAATAATTCTTCAAAAGAAAAATCAGGGTTTACCTCTTCTTCTGTGTCTTTTGAAGTTGCAACAAGACAAAGGTGTGAGACCTCATCTTCATTCGATTCACTAAAGTCAGTGTCCATGTTAGAGTCGCTATCATCCCATGTCACTTTAAATGCCTTCTTCTTCTTCTTCTTCTTCTTGAGCTCCTTTGTTTCTTTCCTATTGTCCTCCTTCTTGTTTAAGGGGCAATCCTTTCGCAAGTGGCCCTTCTTCTTGCACTCATAACAAATAATATTAGAAGAAATTTTATTTACTTGCTTACCTTGTTTCTTGAGGAATTTCTGGAATTTCCTAGTGAGCATTTCCATCTCCTCATCTTCAGATTCCGATGTTGTTGAGTTCGAGTCGTTTGTGATTGCTCTAAAAGCAATACTTTTCTTCTTGCTTGTTTCCTTCTCCTTGCTCTTCTTTATGTTCTCCAATTGAACTTCATATGCAATAAGGCTTCCAATCAGATCATCCAAGGGGAGAGTGGATAGATCCTTCGCCTCTTGGATCACTGTGGTCTTTGGAGACTAATCGCTTGTAAGTGATCTCATGACCTGTCTTACAAGCTTCTCCTCTTTCAGCTTGACTCCTAGATTTTTCATTGGATTCACTATCTCTCCAAACCTTGTATACATGTCCTTGATTGTTTCTCCTTTTTCCATCCTGAAACACATACTTTTCTGTTAAGATAAAAATACATGTTTCTTTTACCTTGCTTGTACCTTTGTAGGTGACCTCGAGAGTGTTCCATATCTCATACGTGGAATCGCATGCTGAAATTTGGTTGAACTCCTCCCTTGATAATGCACAATAAAGTGCATTCATTGCCTCTGTGTTACCCATGATCTTCTTTTGATCCGCCGTCCAAGCTATGCCTTCCTACGGCTCTAGATCCATGTACTTCTCTTGAATGAGAATCCAAGACTCCTCGTCCATTGCTTTGAGGAAGACTTGCATCCTCCTCTTCCAATACCCGTAGTCTATCCCATCAAAATAGGGAGGACGAGTGGATGACTGTCCTTCGGTGCAGCTTGATGTAGATGTCATTGCGAGTTGATTTGTTATGTCTTCTCGCAACTTAGCTCTGATACCACTTGAAAGGATCTAAAATATGGAATATATGGCTACGCGCACAAACACTTAAGAACAATATTAGTAATAATAAGAAAGATTTGCACAATCAATTCAAACCATAAAAGGATACAAAATGTATAGTGGTTCCCCTCCCTTAGGTACTCCACTACCTAAGCCTCCCACCTTAGGATTTTTAACCCAATTCCATCAACCTCGAGGAAATCAATTTACTAAACCAAGGTAATTAACGGGTTACCTCAACCCAAGTATAAAAACGGGTTTGTTACAACCCAACGAGAAAATGCTCAAGAACAAATGAAATACAATCGTAAGAAAGAAAGATCTTACAACTAAGATCTTAAGCCTCTCAACAAATGTAAATATAATGTTACTGATTTGAGAGCCTAGAATGAGCGTGAATTCCTTGACAATGCATGAAGAAATCACGTCGAAGTGTTCACAAAAGCGTAGAGAAATTGATAGCAGCAAACTATTCCTTCTTCTTCAAAATATTGTGAGAATATGAAATATAGCTCTAAAATTTTTCTTCTCTATTTCTCATATGCAAACTAAGGGTCTAAGGGTTTATTTATAGAGCTAGGACCTTAGTGGGTCGTCTACTAGACATTAGGGTTTAAATCCCAACGTTCATATAGCAAAAATTAATTTTTTAGCCGTTCAATTTTGAGTCAATGGCTACCTGGTACCGGTGCTAAATTATGGGTACCGGTACTCGTTACTTCCAGATTTAGGTTTCAAACTCTTAACACAAATCTGTAACCCACTTGTACCAGTACTAATCATTAGTACCGGTACTCGTTACCTCCAGTACCGGTACTGATCATGAGTACCGGTACTTATAGGGTACAAGTTTGTTTCTTAACAAAATCCAAACCTGTAACGCACATGTACCGGTACTACACTTTAGTATCGGTACTTGTAGATTAACAAGTACCTTTTTTAAGTGATTTAATCAATTATGTTCTTTGAAAATGATCGCAATATAGATCCTAATTTATCTCTAATTATTTTTATGATCTAAGTTATATTCCTTTGTTAAGAGGAACATACAATCTATAAAAAAAAAAATCTAAACTAGAAACACTAAAGGTCGAAGATGATCTTCTCCTCCTCAATTCTTCCTTGTCATCTTGCCTCCTTCTTATCATGATCTTCTCCTTTTCATCAAGCCTCCATCATTTCCTGTTTGCCTTGATCTTTACCTAAATCTGAAAGAACTCAATTGCAAACATTAATTCGTAATAATTTTGTTAACACCAATAGAAGATGTGGAGCAAAGTTCCAACACTTGCATAGAGGTTTATCTTTTCCAATGGTAGCTTTCTCCTTACTTCTTTTATTTATGGGGTCAACACAAGGGCGAACCTAGTGTATATCTCCCTAGTTTATTTTACTTCCCCACTTCTTCCCCAAGTGTTTTGGGAATTATTGTGCATTTTTGTGAGCTGGGCTCTGGACAATCGGCCAATGGGTTGTTAACCGCGACAACTTACTAGCCATACTCGTGCGGTGAAGTGTGATTTTATTTGTTTATTATTTTTTTTGTTTTCTCCTTTTTATTTTTTTTTAAGTAGGTGGCTTCCCTGATTTAAGATTTACCTAAAGACAGTACGACGAAAATGATCTTGTGGCTGAGTTCTGGACAACCAGCCGATGAGCTGTTACCATTGACAACTTTCCAGCTGACGAGTCGATTCTTCGCTTTTAAAGTCGTTTGCCACATAAAATGACACATCGTTTGCAGTTTTATGTGGTGGAAAAATCAACTAATCAACAATTAATATAACCACTCAACTAGGAGCGAGTCGTATCCATAGGGAGGCAATGTTCATGGTTAGTTTCGTCGAGAAGTCGAGCCAAATCTGCCTTCAGATTAAGAAAACATCAAGAGAACATGCTGAAATGGCAATTTTGCACAACTAAAGGATATATTTTGCAATGCAGCTTAATAAAATAATAATAAAAGTTGACAATGTCACAAAATGTAAATATTAATAGGGGCTTTACTGTATCAAAATAGGGGAAATTCTTCCTCTTGCTCGTGCACGAGGAGGAGGGAATGGCTGGAGGTGTGAAGCTCGGAGGAGGATCTCTAGACCGAGGGCTCCGTGATGGTGGTCACGGTGAAGTGCGAGGTGCCCTGAGGTGGCCGGACGCAGCTACAGTGGAGGTGATTTTCGGTGGCTGCTGGCCGTGAGTGGAGCACAGGCACACACGTAGGGAGGCAAGGCAAAGGTAGCAGCTGCTGCTGCAGGCCGTACGGGGTGAGGTGCAGGCAGAGCACATCTACTGCTGCACACTACAGGCATGGCGGGTGCTGCAGGTGGTGGCACGATGAAGTGTAGGCGCACGCATGGAGGTGCACGCAAGCTGGAAGTGGGTGCGCGCGCCTACGAGTGCATGGCAGGGGCTTAGGCGCACTAGCTGGATGTGCAGGCAACGGTTGAGGCACGGGAGGAGAGGGGTGTGCGATGCTGCGCGCTGTCCAGCTACAGGAGGTGTGGCACGTGGTTGGGTGGCGCTGCAGCTGATGCATGTGCATGCGGATGTGGATGTGCTGGAGGATGGAAGTGTGGTGGCACGTTTGACAGGGCTGAAGGTGGCTGCGGTACAACAGCTGAGAGTTGCGCATGGAAGTGGCGAGGTTTTTGGGTTTGTTTTTAAGGTGAAGGGAAATAGAGAAAGTGGAAGAAAGAAGAAGAAGATATGGGGCCAAGATTCAGACGTCCAGGAAACTTCACGAACATCTTAATTGATGGGGGAGATGAAGATGCAGGGCATGGAGTTGTGGCAGCTGCGGTGGTGGTTGCTGGTGATGGTAGTGAAGGTGGTGATGTAGATTCTGGTGAGGCACGGTGATGGAAACATGGCCATCAGGGACACACGCTCACGGTGTTGGCACGAGTCCACTGGCTTGGCATGGCGAGCATCACCTCACCGGCCCACAGTGTGGTGGAGCTCGGCCTTGGAGACCACGGTGGTGGAATGGAGTACACGGTGGTGGAGTGGGGTAGTGTCTCACCGGTGCATGGCAGCCTCCCTCTCTTCCTTATCCCCGTCAAGGAGACCAGATCCACTTTTGGCGCTACTCCTTGATTGGGTTCTTCACTACGGTAGCTGGAGGAAGAAATGCAGCAGTTGCTCATAGAAGAAGAATAAAAATAATGATAAAATATTATGGTTATTTACATACAAACCCTCAACTTTTATGTTAACTTAAAATAGTGCATGCAATGCACCTAATTTGTTAACTAATTAAATGAATGCAATTCTAAGTTAATTCTAAATGCATTTAAATATGAATGCAATGCATGAATTATGTAATTAAATCATAAATATGAATTAATCTATTTACATCCTAATTTTTGCTAAATAAATGTTAGAATTAACTTAATGTCTAGGCACTTAAATATTTAAATAGCCCACAAATATGGGCTAATCAAATACCCCCATACCTAGTTTTTTTAGTCCCTAGCAAAATCAAGCAAAACCTAGCACTCCAAGTGGACTAGCCAACCCAATTAGTCTTCCTTTAGAAGCATATTAAGTTCAGATTTTAGACCTAAGGTTCTTAAGTAGTTGTTATGTTACAGACTAGGTGGGCTAAAGATGACTTGCAGGCATAAGTTTCTCTAATTTCTGACTCTACCCTAAGGTTTATTGATCCCTGAAATTAAAGCATCCGTGCATGCATATTGGTTTAAGTTATTTAAGTTAAAGGAAAATGATTTTTTTTTTTGAATAATATATATACATATTCTTCTTTTTTTTTTTATTCCTCTAAGTCTAACCTCGGATCAACTATCAACAAGGTCTGTGTCAGATTCATTATCCCCATTACCGTACCTCGAAAGGTGACTGGCTTTTGATGCTTCGAGATAGCACCGCCCATAGTGACCCCAAGAACTCCTGGCAATCGACACTTCGAGATAGTATTGCCCATGGATTTCTAAAGCGAATTCAGGCCTGTGGCAATCGGCACTTCGAGATAGGGCCACCCATGGTACCTGAACTGCACAATGCACTTACATGCCCCAGGTAGGATGGATATCCTAAGAGACAAGCGTCGAGGAGGTAATATATTATCATCGCATCCTCAAGGAGAGTATATACTCCACCTCTCCTACGGTGAGAACTCTTCCAATCAAATTATGTTTTCAAGCCTCTCCTAAGTCAAAACTAAGAGAACCAAATCTCTTTTAAGAAAGGAATTAAGTTGATTACTTACTTACACCAGACTAAGTGTGTGAAATTTGGATGCTTGGGTTACAAGGACCCATAAACCAAAAGGTAGAACAAGACTCCAAGTACTACCCTACCTTCTAGCTCCAACCCTAGCTTTCCTTCCTCAACATCTTGAGGAATGGTCCGCAACTTAACTCCTACTTAAGTTTTTAAGTCCATAAAGGACTCTAAAGGTCTAAAGCTAGTAGCTCATTTAGCTTCTAAAGTTCGACCCTAGAACCAACTTAGTCTCACCTAGAGTTCTGATTTGCTTAAGAATGCAGGACATAGCCAATTAAGCTCAAAACTTTTTTTTTTAATTATTTTTTTTATTTTTATTTATTTATATTTTTTAATGCAAATGTATGCAATGCAGAATGCTTTAATTGAATGCATGAATGCACTATGCTATGTATATCCCCAAGTACACCCCCTCATGGCTAAAATCTACAATGTCCTCATTGCATAGAAGGATATTACCTGGGTTAGAGATGGGATGCCGTTCTTTTGTTAGCAGTCGAGTAGCCAAAGAACCTACAAATCAGGTTCAAGGATGATAGAAATTGGCCCTAAAAATGAGCAAAGTAATGCCGGCCTAGAAAATAGGTAACTTAGGATATTGGCGAGCTGATAATGAAGCCCAATAGCAAATGCTTGCCCAACTAAGATGGGAATGAAATCTTCCCAGGTCACCAGAGGAGGTTCTAAAGGATAAACTGGCATAATAACCTCCAAAGGGGTAAGGGGAGGATGACAAGGATCCTCCAAAATGAATGGGGAAGGAATGGTGCAGAGATAAACTCTCAGGACAATGGATTGACTAAAGAGATCATCAATCCGTACCCGGTACTCCATTACAGGAAATATTGGTTTGTTAAGCCCCCCGATCAGAACAAAAGTGAGCATATCTCTAAGCCAAGGATCGTCTAGGGTGTCCAAGTTTCGAGGTTGCGGGATGGCCATAAGATCTAGGTTGGGTTTAATCAGCTCGGTGTCCATCCCTAACACTCTTTCCAAATCCTCAATTGCATCCCTAGCATTCCTTGCACTATCACCAATATCTTTTTGCACTTCATCAGGAGTCAAAATTTTGCCTTCAGACATAAGCGAATAAGAGGGTGACTTCAAAACAAATGAAGGCAAGTTGGAAGCAACAGATCGAGGGATTATCCTATCAATGTCATCCCTGGGTTCTTGTTCTTACTCAAATCTTCCCTGGAATCTAGATGTGAATCCACATAAATCTTAGAAGTTGCTTCCAAATTTTCCATCATTTCATCATGAGGAGAAATATCATCAATGGGTGTGCTAAGGAAACCTAATTTGGTCAAATTTGTGACATCCTTAGGGGATAACTCTTCAAATAAGACATAATCACCCTTAGTATCACTCCAAATCTTGAATGTAGGTTCCTCATATAATTCATCTTTCTCCTCATCATATGATTCATCATATACCCGAGGTCTAGAATCATTTAATATCTCAGCAGATCCCCTAGGGTACTCTATCTGAGGTAAATGGTTTATACTGGTAACATCAGACTCCTCAGATAGGTCAATTTTTTCATGGTTAGGTTCCCTAAGGGTGGGCTTGAGTTCCATCTCGTGATCAGAAGGGAGGGTAGGATTAACAACTTGACTTCGACCCACTTCATCAAATGTCACGAAAATACTATCATCCAAGTCAAGGTCTTCCAATGATACCATCATTCCCTTCTTTTGACTCCAATATAATTCAAGTGGATACTCAACCTTATCATCATCTTCCTCGGGTTGCCACCTTTCTTCATCCAATGCATAGCTACTTTCATATGTATCTTCCTCCCACTTAAGGTGTGGATCTCTCAAGGAAGTGTCATCTAATGGGGAGGTTTCAAAATCGATCCTCGAAAAGTAGCTATTCTCCCTTACATAATCCCCAAAATTTCCTTCCAACTTAAAATGAAGCTCTCCCACGAGAGATGCATCAATTGTAGATGGATGTACGTCATCCTCAATGGGGTAGATTGGGTGGCTAATTTCATCTCTTTCTTGTTGGCCTGCTCTCGAAGATTCTCCTAACAATTTAATCATTTCATCTTGCATTTTCTGTATTTCCATCATCAAGGAGGAGAGGTCATTTCTATCATGAGAGAAGTCAGGCTCAGGCTTATATTACTCAGGAGTGTCTGTCCAACCATTATAATTATTCAGGGAGGGTAGATTGGGTATTTCTATGGTATGTGGGATATTGGACAAAGCAAATCCCGCTCCTAGGTTCTGCTCACTGATTTGGGGCTTAACCAGGCCAATACTCCTATAATAGGAGTAAAATGGATCCCAATGATTATCATTATGTCCATTAAAGGATGGACCATCTCGGTGCATGGGATCGAAGAGTGCAAAGTGGGGGTAAGGGTGTGGGTAAGATGTGAAAGGATGAAAATCAATATGGTCCATTCTAACTCACACCTCAATCAGAAATCCTCAAGCAAAACACAATTCAAAAAGGACTTTTTAGGTCTTTCCCAATTTAGGCTTTTGATTTAAGTCAGATTGTAGGTGACAATACAATTTCTTCAATCAATTTAGGCACCTATTGTCGACCTACGGCTCGCCTAAGAAGACCTAGTTGGAGATTAGGTCTTCCCTAAATCTCAAATGGTAGAGCAACTCCAAAGACGGAAGATCAAGGGATGCAAGTAGGCCTAAGCCTTCCGTTGAAGCTGTGCTTTCGCGGTGCTTCTCAACTACCCCCAAAAATCTGTGACAGGGTATCCCCCTCTTTGGAGTTACAAAACCTTTGATCTCAAGTACTAAACACTTCAGAATCCAACGATAGGAGGCCTCTTGTCCCATTACTTCTAAAGCTAAGGAGTGTCTAAAAGCATGCCGTGGTGCAAGAGATATAAGTGTTCATACACTGCAAAAGATTTTGAATTTTGAATCGCACGCCAAGTTTGAAAATCAAATCCTTGGTTTTTAGATGTTTTTTCAAGAATATATGTGACCACTTGTTAGATCGCTTCAAGACAAATTATGTGGTCTTCGAATTAAGTCCAAATGCAATGCGTGATCAAGAATAGGATGCAAAGTAAGAGAATGCGTACCTTGCTTCTAGCAATCAACGATGCGAGAATGCACGCAATGCAGAGAAATAAATCTAGAGGCTGCTCATACAGACCTAAATGGTTTATCCTAGGGGCAAGCAGCTTCTAGCAGGTAGCTCATTTTTTTTTTTAGCTACTTATGCACAAGCAAATAAAAGGTAAGCAATCCACAAAATAAATTAAAAATCCAAATCTAAAGAAAAGAGGGAACAGACTCCCAAAAACTATCCAACACGGGCCTAAAACAAAATCGAGGAACAAACCCCTAAAAATATACCCCACAACAAGGTCTCAAACCAAATGTGCAATGAAAAATTAAGTCTAAAGTCTTAATCCTACTCTAATCAAATCAGCGACTAAATGTACAGAGATGATGGTCGCATCCTCACCCTTCCCCTCCCTTGCAAGGTAGCTCAATCAATTTCTCCTCTGGCGACGTCAAGGGTCACCTCTCACGATGGCTGGTGTGATTGCAAGTCATAGAATGTGTCTCAGATCGTTGCACTCGCCTCTCTCTAATTCCTCGCACAAATTCTTCGCACAGAAAAGATAATAAATGGTCAAATCACTGTGCAATGAGAAATAATTAGAAATGAAATCAAGTGAAATTATTGTGTTTGTTGCCTCCCCGCCAACACCGCCATTTGATGACTCGATTCTTCGCTTTTAAAGTTGTTTGTCACATAAAATGATGCATCGTTTGTAGTTCTACGTGGTGGAAAAATCGACTAATCAGCAATTAATATAACCACTCAATTAGGAGTGGGTCATATCCATAGGGAAGCAATGACATATTTAAACTTGCACTAGTTAAAAACATATGTTCATGGTTAGTTTCGTGGAGAAATCTAGCCAAATCTGTCTTCAGATTAAGAAAAGATCAAAAGAACATGCTGAAATGTCAATTTTGCACAACTAAAGGATATATTTTGCAATGCAGCTTAATAAAATAATAATAAAAGTTGACAATGGCACAAAATGTAAATATTAATAGGGGCTTTACTATAGCAAAACAGGGGAAATTCTTCCCCTTGTCCGTGTGCGAGGAGGAGGGAATGGCCGGAGGTGTGAAGCTCGAAGGAGGATCTTTAGAATGAGGGCTCCGTGATGGCGGTCGCGGTGAAGTGCGAGGCGCCCCGAGGTGGCCGGACGGAGCTACGGTGGAGGTGAGTTCCGGTGGCTGCTAGCCGTTGATAACACTGCACAAGGGGGTGATAATTATGTTGAATATGGCCCATCTTAAGAATAAAAGGCACAACATAAGTAGAATGGGAGCATTGCATGCATCATGTACCAAGATTGCTTATAGAACTGTATTAATGGCCATTTGTGTAAGCGTTTGTCAAAGCAGGCCTCAGATGAGTAACCGGACCGCACAGATGGATTCAGGACGATGAACGGAGTCCAACGGACTCAAGATCGGCCAAATCCGACATCCGGAGCTCCTACAATGGCCCAAGAAGTTCTGACTGTTGATCTGGAGATCAACGGCCCATATTGCGCCACATCACCCCCGCTCCACTGCACGCCACCTCTTCATCTAGCCGAGATCAGATCTCGGTCATTGATCTTCGATCAAACGGTCGAGACTCGCGTGCCCGCCCGCAGTCACCGCAACAAAGCGCAGGTGTGGCGCAACGGTTAGCGCGCACGCCCGTACTCACGCAACGCAGGTTCGAGCCACACAGAGAGTGAGTTCAAAGACGAAGGCTATGCGCAGGGAAATTGGGCCACCCGATCAGTAGAGGGCGGCTGAGATTTCGCCATGCGGTGAAGCCACAAATCACGGGCACCCATGTGCGTGTGCACGTCGGGCGATGGCACCCGTGCACACACGTCGGGCGTGATCCAAGAGTAGCCGAGGAGAGATCTCAGCCATCTGATCTTCGATTGGACAACTCTCATGCAGTGGTTGCGGATCGTGCGTGAAGAAGAAACAGAGCGGGCGGCTGACCGACGGGCTGGAGGGCTTCACCGATGCTTTTTGGAGATGTTTTAGCGACGTTCTGGACGTCGCTAAAGCCCCTTATTCTTTTAGGAAGCCTCTAACCCTATTTAAACCCCCTCCAACCACTCATTCAAGGCATTCACTTCCCTTGCAACTACTCCACCCCTCTCTTCGCTAGCTTTAGGCCCTCTTGTAATCGCCGGAGACGACGAGCCACCGACGGAGCCTCCTTCACCGCCATGGCTGCCTCGTCGCTCTCCATCCTCTCTCTCTTTCTCCCTCTTTTAAGCTTTCCATTACTTTTGTTTGAAGCATGTATTTAATGTTGTAAGCTATGAACTAAAAGTGCATGATTAATGAAGTTATTTTCTATTCAGTTGTCACTTTAATTTCTGCTTAAGTTGCGCTCTAACCCTAATCTCTCTCTATCTATCTCTCTCTCGCTTTTCAAAACCGCATCTTTCGCAAGCAAAACTTCGCGCTTTCCGTGACAAGTGATAAGCAAAATCCGATTTTCACACCTCCCTGAGACCGACACTTAGACTCACCTCCGTTTACTTATTTTAAAATCGACGTAGCAAGTGCGATTATAACGACACTTCTTAACACACACGCACAACAGCACGTCAGCCGTGTGTGGAGCGCGGGCACACACGCAGGGAGGCACAACAAACGTAGCTGCTGCTGTTGCAGGTCGTGCTGGGTGAGGTGCTGGCGAAGCGCATCTGCTGCTGAATGCTGTAGGTGCAGTGGGTGCTGTTGGCAGTGGCGTGGCGAAGTGCAGGCACACGCACGGAGGTGCATGCGGGCTAGAAGTGGGTGCGCACGCCTGCGGGTGTACAGCATGGGCTTAGGCGCAGTAGCTGGATGTGCGGGGGGTGGCTGAGGGCAGGAGGAGAGGGGCATGCGATGCTGCGTGCTGTGCGTGCTGTAGGAGGTGCAACGCGCGGTTGGGCGACGCTGCAACTGATGCGTGTGCATGCGGGTGTGGATGCACTAGAGGATGGAAGTGCAGTGGCACGCTTAACAGCGCTGAAGGTGGCTGCGGTGCAGCAGCTGAGAGCTGTGCGTGGAAGTGGCGAGGTTTTTGGGTTTGTTTTTAAGGTGAAGGGAAACAGAGAAAGAGGAAGAAAGAAGAAGAAGTTATGGGGCCAAGCTTCAGATGTCTGGGAAACTTCCCGGACGTCTTAACTGACGGGGGAGATGAAGATGCAGGGCATGGAGTTGCGGCGGCTATGGTGGTGGTTGCTGGTGATGGCGGTGAAGGTGGTGATGTTGATTCTGGTGAGGCACGGTGATGGAAGCGTGGCCATCAGGGACACACACTCACGGTGTTGGCACGAGTCCACCGGCTTGACGCGGCGAGCTGCCACCTCACCGACCCACGGTGTGGTGGAGCTCGGCCTTGGAGACCACGGTGGTGGAATGGAGTACACGGTGGTGGAGTGGGGTAGTGTCTCACCGGTGCATGGCAGCCTCCCTCTCTTCCTTATCCCCGTCAAGGAGACCAGATCCACTTTTGGCGCTACTCCTTGATTGGGTTCTTCACTACGGTAGCTGGAGGAAGAAATGCAGTAGTTGCTTATAGAAGAAGAATAAAAATAATGATAAAATATTATGGTTATTTACATACAAACCCTCAACTTTTATGTTAACTTAAAATAATGCATGCAATGAACCTAATTGGCTAACTAATTAAATGAATGCAATTCTAAGTTAATTCTAAATGCATTTAAATATGAAAGCAATGCATGAATTATGTAATTAAATCAGAAATATGAGTTAATATATTTGCTTCCTAATTTATGCTAGATAAATGTTAGAATTAACTTAATGTCTAGACACTTAAATATTTAAATAGCCCACAAATATGGGCTAATCACCAGCCATACCACCCTAGGTGGTTAATTAGGTACCCAATTTTCAAAGAAACCATCGAAAAGTGAGTCAATGCAAAAAGTGTGTAGATGCTTAGGCTTAAAGTCCCCCCAAATCAGAAGGCGAGTTAATAAGGAGTATACTTATCACCCCAATTTATTGACCAGTTAAAATAGAATTACTTAGCGAGGACTCGAGACTAAGTCCACATTTGAGTGGACACCCGAGCTAATTAAGCTCAAAGATCTAAAGAGTCTAAGTGTTTAGGTCCTATCATATCATTTCCTAAAGTTAATAACTTCCAAATGCCTAAGTTCTCTTCTCCTAATTCTTCTTTTTTAATCTTTTTGAATTTTCAATTTTTTTTAAAAGAAAATAAAAGAAATTCTATGGAGTTAACATACAATGCCTAAATGATTTCAGGAAAAAGTTTCTAGCCCCCCATGCCTAAATGATGCAATGTCCTCATTGTAAAAACAAAGACATGAAACGGGCGAAGTAAACAGAATATCACTTGAATAACGTGAAAATCCGGTTAGCTTCACAGAGAACGTGGAATATAAACACGTGCTAAATTTAATGCCTTCAGCTAGGCATAACATACATACAATGAAGAAATTGAGAATTCACAAGTGCAGGTCAGAATCAAAATAAAAATATTGATCCTCATACCCACTAGCAGAAGATGTCCATAGATGTGGACCAAGTTATGATGCAGACCCATGCCCAAGGGCGAGTGGTTCTAACATTCAAGATGGAAATCACCCAGAATCTAAGATTATTGTGTTTGCGAGGCCGAGCCTGCAGTTCTATGGTGTGTAACCCATGACCAAAGTGTCTGACAACGAATAAAGAAGGTTCATTAGGTGTGGAAGTCCACTTAACGTTCAGCTCAGAAAAATAATCAGTTATTTCGAGCGTAGGTTGCACGTGAAAGATATCAAAGGGTCTTGGTAGAAAGTAGGTGGTTTCAGGTCAATAGGTACCCTTAGATCCAAAATCAAAGTTCCCTCAGAATTAGCCTCCCAAATTTTTATTTCAACAATTCTATCCTCCAACTTCAAGAGCTCAGGCTCCAGGACCTCTAGCATACCGCTCATCCCATAAGATTCACCCAAGTCCAGAAATCGTGGCTGAATCAAGATTGACTTGGCATAATGATCACAGAAGTTAGCTCTTTGGGGTGCGGATGAGGAATAGGGTCACTGATTGAATCATCAAGATTCGAATCCTCCAAGTTAACCCCAACTGATTCAAATTCCTCTACTATCGGGTTGTCAAATGGTTCATCAGCTTCCTCATGCCCGTTTGTCTCACTAAAATTATTTTCCTTATGCTCAAGTGAGACTTCACCTAAAGATTCTTCACCCTTAGAGTCAAAGAATTGATGATCCTCTTTTATATTTGTCTCAAAATCATAAATCATTTCATGATCCAAGGAGATATAACTTTCTTCATTTCTTGACTTGGGAATCTCAGGTAAATCAATCGGTTCATCCTCAAATGGTTTCTCTAGACCAATCTGGTCATCTCCAGTCTCAGAATATGTATCCCCCCATCAGGCACCTAAGTGGGTTCATACATTGGCTCTCTTGAAGGGAGTTCATCTTGAGAATCATCCCAAGATTTGACTATAGCAACCACAAATCTCTTCCTCAACCTTGATAACTTCCTAAGAAGAAACTCACCCAGGTCCCTATCCCTAATGCTTTGGATGAAATCCAATAAAGAGCTATTCAACTCATCAATCATTTTTATCATACGCTGTAATGGTTCAATGCATGGTGTTGGCTGAGCTTCTAAAGATTGGATGGTGTTCCTCAAGTTAGCCAACACCCTGTCCTGGATCTTGTTCACATGAACCAACTGGTTTGATTAAGGTTTGGGTGGGTTTGGGTTAAATCTAGGGGAGTCAGGATGTCGAGGTTCTCGGGTCCCTCCCTGATGGTAAGTCATTTCAAGTTGTTCAAAGAATGGTGATGACCTATTTTCAATGGAATATTGGGGAGGGTAGGTGTTATAATCAACGTATCCTTCCTGATTGTAGATTAGGTTGGTTTTGTCATCAAAGGATGGAGATCCATAATCATTGTAGGTTTGGGAAGGATTGTAATCATAGTCTTGTTGTCTAGGGTTAGGCCTTGGATACTGAGGTCCGGATTCGTATCCCCAATCAAAGTTATCCCGACTAGTGGATGGGTAATTACAAGTCAAGTCGGGATAGTAATCATCTTGGGGATAAGTGGTGGTAGGAGTATAGGATTGGAAATGTGTATAGGATGTGGAAGGCTACATGATAAAGTAAGGAGGAAAATCAGAAGAGAAAGAAGGAGCCCTGCAATATAAAAATACAAGCCTATCCTTAGGTTGGATAGCCTAAAGGTGTACAGACTCTCAGAATCTATCCTAAGATTATGGACGATTTACTCTACTTATGTCCAGGCAATCCAACCTGTTAGGAGGGACTGGGGAGAAAGTTATACCTCTGGCTTACACCTCCGGTTCCTAGTGTACCCCTTAGCCGTGGTTGTTTGACACTGCTCCCCTAGCTAGACAACCGATTGACTAGTATAAGCAAGGTAATCATGACCAATCTCAATCTGGATCCCAACAAGAGAACCAGTCCTTAGGGCAACGTCTAATCAATTTTACTTAGGCTTGGAGTAATGGTGCTTCAGAAATGTGATGGGCCCTTAATGATTTGTTTGAGAATGTGTGAATGTGCACAACCAAGAAGTTTTCAAGCAAGATTATTAATGTGAGGTGAGTTTTAGGGTTCGAATCTTGCTTAGTAGCTTTTAGGATTCAAATATTAGGTGTATTCAACAAAATTTTGGGAGTCAAACCAAGTTTTGAAAGCACGAGTTCAAGTGTTTTTCCTTTATAAATCAAGAGAATATGGAGTACTTGGCTTGACCTAAATATTAAATCCTATGGGGCAGCTACAAAATCAATTTCTTTTAAATTAGGTGGTGCGGCCCAAACAATTCAATCAATCGGCCCAAAGGAACCACCGATTAAGTCACACAAAAAGGTGATTAACCTAATATGATTTCTACTCTTTTATGTGTTGAATTAGTATACCAGGTCCACAGGCCGGAATCCCAGTTGAGTAGATGAAAATCAAGTCATGTTATGTGCCTCCAATGTGGGTATATAAAGTGTGTAAATTGATTCGTTCCACAGAGACTATCTTTTTGTTTTTTTTTATAAAATGCGAGGATGAAATGGATGAAGGTGGTAAACAAGACAAACCATTCTATCCTAGGGTTTGTGCAAGCACCTAAGTAGATTTGATCTTGGTTATGAGTGTGACGAAATGAAACTAGTGGGAGGGATGTGGGGGACACTTACAAAGTACTCTACCCGTACTTTACTCCAGTCTACCGCACTTGGATCTCTATGCTAGGATACCTAAAAGACAATAGATCAGAGATAAGCAAGGTTAGCAATATTTAAATGTAAAGAAGTGTAGAAAACAAGAGAGTAAATTTCGTTGCCTCCCCGGCAACAGCACCAAAATGATGAACGTGTTTCACGAATTAAAATTTAGGTTCGGAGGACCCGTCGTCATAGCTACCAAAAATGTGTTAATCAAATAAAATTTTACCGAAACTCCAAGGGAGTCCAAGGTCGAACAAAGGGAGGCGACGTTTACCTTGCTTGAAAACTGCACTTTGTTTTGTTTGTTTTTCGTGTTTTGGGGTTTTATTATTTTTTTCAGTTATTTTTATAAAGCAAGAAAATAATATGGATAACAATGGAGATAGAAGCAAATATGATATATATTGCACAAGTGTCTATTATAATAATCTACGAAAGCATAAAAAGAGAGGGAGGTGAGAAGGAATCTCCCAAATCGGTTGTTCGACGTGACGATTGTGCCTGGCGGAAGCTTGGACGAAGGTGGTAAGGAGCGAGACGATGGAGGTAAGACATAGGAGGACGTCGGGTAGAGGAAAGCTTCAGGATGGCTCCAGAAAGGAGGTGGGAGGATGGCTCCAAGGTGACCTATGAATGGTGATGGGAAGATGGAGGAATATTTGGTGGGGCGAAGGGATGCTACACTAATAGGAGCCTTGGGAGCTTGAGAGTAAGCTCTAATGGAGCACTGGTAGGCTTGCTAGAGTTTAGGAGAAGGTGGGACTAGAGTAGGCAGAGATAAGGAGGAATGGGGGATGTAGGGGTGTTTATATAGTGATGAGAGGAAGAGCATTCCACGAACAAACATTCAGCGACAGCTACAAGTGTCACTAAAGGCCACTCGAGCTGTCACTGAAGATCTTCACCTCTTCATTGCCTTGGCTACTGCACAAACTACGCAAGCCATTTAGTGATATCTACAAGTGTCACTAAAGGACCGCTCTTTTGTCGCTACAAATCCCACACCCATCGCTTACGCCTACAACTATCGTTGAGGTTGGATGTGCCGTGGCCATTAGACGTAGAGGTGAACGGCTGAGATGGCACAGAGATCATGCCTCTTGATCGCGTGTGAGATGGTGCGTTCTCAAGGAGTGTCGACGGCCGCATGCAGCATCCGCGCTTAGCTATGCGTCCACGTAACCTCATCTCGATAGCTCATGCGTGATCGGGCGGTCGAATTTGAGGCGCTTGTCACTGCCCGTTGGATTGGAGGCATGGCTGGATTCGAACGCGCGCCATGCATTTAAGAGCTCCCCTCCCGACTAATGCACTGTGGGTGCCTTAGTGTCTCGAGGATGAATTGAATACTACGGGCATGGAGGAACCTCAGCCATTGGATCAAAATCCAATGGCTGGGAATGAAGGTCGCGGATGCCTGGATGGCACCATGTGGCACCATCTGGGTCGTCCATTCTTCTTTCTGTAGTAGGGGGTGCCACAGTGCTCAGATCGAGATGATTCCCACGCTGTCAGACTGCAATCATTGCTCTAGATCCATCCGTACGGTTAGATTTTTCATTCAAAGCCCATATCGATTTTGCATTGCCCTTTGGCCATTGATCTTCCTCAGACTTCGTATAATGCTACGGGACTCCCATCTAGACGATTTTGGAGTTGTTAGACTCCGATCGTCATCTTGATCAAATCCATACGGTTCAATTGTCCATCCAAGGTCCTGAAATAAATCTTCTTCTCTCCTAACCATAAAAAGGTCCTAATTTACCTAAAATATATACTACTCCAAATGTAGAATGATGCATGTTATGCAATATTTATAACATGAAATGCAAATCTAAGCCTAGTAATATGCATGAATAGGCATTTTAACCCAAATAGATGTGTCTATATCAGCGGGCCAGCTGTGGGCATGTTCTTGGTTGGAGCGGCCTTCAGCGACAGCCTGGCGAGCCTTTAGTGATGCTTGCAACCGTCACTAATTGCCTGTAGGTGCGAGGATAGCTACGGGCATGAGCGGTGCAGTTGTGATCCTTAGTGGTAGTTGCAAGGGGTCTTTGATGATGCTTGCAACTATCACTACTGCCCTCTACATGAATTTCTTCTTCCCTCCACTATATAAACACCCCTACACCCCCCATTCCTCTTCATCTCTACCTACTCTACTCCCACCTACTCCTAAGCTCTAGTAGCCTACCAAAGCTCCATTAAAGCTTACTCTCAAGCTCCAAAGAACTCCTATTAGTGTAGAATTCCTTTATCCCACCAAATATTCATCCCTCATCCCATCACCTTCATAGGTTTCCTTGGAGCCGTCCTCCCACCTCCATTCTGATATCTAATCGCCTCCGCCTCCTCACCTCCATTCCAAAGCCTCGATAAAGCATTCCTCTACTTGGTGTCCTCCTACACCTCACCTTCGTCGTCCCGCTCCACAACTCGTTCGCCCAAGCTTCTGCTAGGCACCGTCGTCTCGCCAAACAGCCGATTCAGGAGCTTCCTTCTCACCTCTCTCTCTTTTATGTTTTCGTAGATTATTGTAATAGACATTTGTGCAATATATCATATTTGATTTCATCTATATTGTGATCCATCTTCTTTGCATCCTTTATAAATAAAAAATATATATAACAAAACACCAAAAAGAAACAAAATGAAGTGCAATTTTTAAACAAAGTAAACATCACCTCCCTGTGTTCGACCCGGGACTCCCTTGGAGTTTCGGTTATAAATTTTATTTGATAGACGCATTTTGCGAGCTACAATGACAAGTTCTCCAAACCTTAATTTTAATTTGCAAAACATTCCCTAATAAATGACTAGGACGTGACTGTGGGATTTTGAGGGAATATATAATGAGGGATAGAGAAAGAGAGTCTGATAGGTAGAGAACGGAGGGGAGGTGAGGGAATTAATGGTTGGAAATGGGATTATTGGAAACTTGGTTGGAGCCAATTATGTATGGGTGTTTAATTATGGGTTGGTTGGTCCTAAAATAAGCTCCAATTGGGTGGCTAATTAGTGGGCATGTGCATGGTTAATTAGCCATAGGTTGTGTGAATTTTATGTGCACATGTGTGCATACGTGTATGCAAAGTGTAATATGGACACATGTGTGTGTAAAATAAATGTGTGTGCACATGGTTGTGTGGGGTTAGTCAAAAGATGGTGTGTGAGGGTAATTGAGTGAGTTGGGTGCATGTGCATTGATTTGCATGGGATTGTCCGTGTTTTACATGGCCTGTCTGAATCTTCCCAACCTTGCCCCTTTCTCTCTCTCTTGTATTATTTGAATTGCATGCTTTTGGCTCCCTCTCAGTCTATTGCGGGCATTTGGTGATGGTTCCTTTGTGTGTCTTCTCACATTTTAATTTTAGTGCAACTCCATCTCTTCTTAGATGGAGCTGTACACATGAAATGCCAGTGTCAATATCAGGCTTACAAAATTGAGAAAATAGACTAAGAACATATAGGAGTGCAGATGCATGAAATGCATGCCCTATTTACAATGAAAGCTACGTTCTAATTTAATTTAAGCATTTCAAGACCCAGGATTGTTGTCAATCACTTGTGCCTTAGCAACTTGACCAAGATCCTAAGAAGGTGCATTAAGGTCAACCTAGTGCTAACTTGGGAGAAGAGCCATTTTATGGTTCAAGAGGAAATTGTACTAGGTCACATTATTTTAGAGGGGGAATTGAAGTAGACTGAGTGAAAGTCGATTTGATTTCCAATCTCCCACACCTTGGCTTGGTTAAACAAGTTAGATCATTCTTGGGACACATCATCTTTTATAGAAGTTTTGTGCAAGACTTTTCAAGATCTCTAGACCCCTCACCAACCTTCTATCCAAAGAAACCCCTTCTAAATTAACTGATGGTTACATCCAAGCCTACCCGACCTTGAGGGATCAATGACCCGAGCACTAATTTACAACCACCTGATTGGTCCCAACTTTTGGAAATCATGTGTGATGCTTCAAATTTTGCCATAGAGGCAGTTCTAGGATAGAAAATAGAAAAGAAACTCATGGTGTTATGCTAGTAAGACATGAAATGAAGCACAAAAGAACTATATGACCACTGAAAAGGAACTGCTAGCAGTTGTATTTAGATTGGAAAAGTTTAGATCTTAGTTACTCAAATCACACATGGTTATTTACATGGATCATTCGGCCATCTAGCAATTATTGGCTAAGAAAGATGCCAAACCCAGGTTGATTAGATGGATTTTATTATTACAATAATTGACATAGAAATCAAAGACAAAGTCAGATGCAAATGTTGTGGTTGATCACCTATTTAGATCCAACATACAACACATAGGACCCGCCCTCCCCATGAAAGAGCACTTCCCTAATGAATAACTTTTAGTTGTGACTTGTAGAAGCCTCCGTCGGTATGCTAATTTAATAAATTACTTAGTTGCAGGAAGAATTCCACTTGATTGGACTAAGCAGCAAAGAGACAAATTCTTCTCTAAAGCTAAGTATTATTTTTTGGATGAATCTTTACTCTTAAATTCTATGCAGAACAGTTCATTAGGGGGTGTGTCCTTGACTTAGAGGTCCCTAGTGTCCTTTACTTTTGCCATGCAAGCTTGCGGAGGACATTTTGTGAGAAGAAAATGACTCCAAAAGTGTTGCAGTTAGGTTTTTATTGACCCACCCTTCGTAGGGATGCACATGATTTTGCTAGATTATGCACCAAATGCCAGACCCTAGGGATTGACTAAGAGGGACAAGATGCCCCTCTAACCAATCCTAATGGTAGAATTTTTTATGTGTGGGGCATGATCGCTTGTTTATGCTTAAAAATACCAGAATGGTTGTTCGTGGTTGTAAAATGCGGGAATTAAACATAAATCAAGTAAACCACCTATAATACGGATGTTGTCCACAGGAAAGACAATGAACATCAAAATATTTTTATTCAATCTCATAAAACATGTTCTTACATCAAAAAACGTATGAAGAAGAAATAGCCTTTGTGAAGGTGGCAGAGTCGCCTAGTGCTATTACCATCGGTGACGTGATGCCCCTTCTACTCCACTTTGGCGTAGAGGTGATGGCGATGGCTTCTCTTCTCCTCTAACCTATATGACATGGCGTGCATAATTATTGTGCAGCGAGGGGGAGGTGGGGTGGTGCCTCACCCACACAACTCCTTAGCATGGAGAGGGGTTGGTGATAGTGGTGCCTCTCCACCCGAGGCTGGGAAGAAGAAGTTGGTGTGGTTGTGGTCGTGCATGGAAGGAGAGGAGGGAGGAGGGTGGATGAGTGGATGAAGGGAGAGTGCCCTCCCCTTGCCTGGAGAATAGTGGTGGCCTTCAATACTGGGATGGTGGCTCTTCTTTGTGGCTTCCCTTTTTTCTCTTTGTGTGATCACTCCTTCACTAAATTAGCCACTCAGAATTAATTGCCCACTTAAAATGTGGATCTTGCTCCCTGAAATTAGCATCCTTAGTTTGAAGGAGATGGAGGAGATCACACATTATGTTGAGAAGCTGATCATTAACTTTGGAAGGGAGAATTTGCATGTAAGTCCAAAGCTCCATGGAGTTTCTTTGGAGTTAGGCTTCCATATTATGCTCCACTTTCAAATTAAAGACATATAATATTAATTATAAGTCATGAGAGAATGTGGGATGCTAAATAATGTAAATAAGGTTAAATAAATTCTCATGTATTTATTCCATGACTAATTCCTTACCTAACACAACCTAGTATGCTGGATTTAGCTAACTTAGGTGTAATCATAATGTACTAAGGTGGACTCATCAAGGCATAGACTTTATAGTTCCTTTTCTACCATTTAATGGCTTTGAGTAGATCTTGGTATCAGTCGATTATATCTCAAAGTGGACTGAGGCCATCTCGATCAAAACAAATGATCTTAAGGTTGCGATCAACTTTATGAAGAGGAACTTATCTTCAAGACTCGGGATGCCTCAGGCTTTGATTAGTGACGAGGGAAATCACTTTACTAATGTCCAATTTAGTAGATCATGGGAAGATACCAAGGGATACGCAATCCCTCAGCCCAACTTGGGATTGCAAACACATGATCCAACCTAATTCCTGGATGGATAAGCCCCTAAAGTAAATGAAGGATATCTTGAGTTTTTGAAGGATATCCCCTCTCATAAATGGAGCCTTACGATATCAGCCAAGAAAGTATATACCTTATTCATTTCTTTTGGCTTTAGCAATTTGTTGCTTTGCTTTTGATGTAGGTTTGATCCATGTTGATGGCAATTGCTGGGGTTGAGAGAGAATTGACTCAAACATATTCAAAAAGAAAGTTGAGCCCATTCTTCTTTGTTTACAAGAGATCTTGATTAATTTAAAAAGAAGTTTCTTACCCTGTAGTCAAAAAGATTTGAAACTAATTACTCATTTCACATGTAGAGATGCTTAGGTTCAGTCGTAGCATTTTCATGTTTCATGATGCGTATGATCAAATATAAAATTTGGAACCGCACATACATCTTGGTTTTGAATTTTTCTTATGGTAGTCCCAACATACACACCGATCTCCTCGTGCATATATCCTACTCACAATTTCGCATTAACTGTATATGCTGCAACATATCTGTCGATCTGCGCGTGTGGTGGCGACGAATACGCATGAGAAGGCAAACCTCTCCGGCAGCTATACCCTTGACGGAGAATATTCGTAAATGATGTGACCACTCTCAACTAGCGGCTTCCTTCTGGGCTGTTCATACCTCAAAATAATTGGATTTTATCCGAAGTTCTCATTCGCATGTCTATCCGTTTCGTCAATGATCTCGAACGTGATCGATTTAGGAAATTGTGTATCCCTTTGATGTGCCATTTGTCGTTTAATATATAACACAATGATGATGATTGGGTTATCATTTATCAACATCCATTTTACGTGGGCAGCTTCGTTGTGCCTGCTTGGGGATGGTGTATATCACCATTAATTTATAGGTATACGTGGCAAACAAATATACGTTAACTTCATATCCGTAAAGGAGGGGGACCGCATCCCTCCAACCCCGTTCCTCTCCTTTTCCCCCAACTTGCGAAAGTCCTCCTTGGTTGCGTCCAAAACGGTCGTACGTGATCCATCGGGCCCCAACAACCCCCCACCACCACCACCAGGTCTACCCGCTCTTTTTTAGGATCATTCCTCTACTTTCATGGAGCACCTTCGCTGGCATACATGGCGATCCATGACTTTCGGTGGCAGTGCGGCGGTGGCGTTGAGATGGGTCGGAGCTGTTACTGAGGCTCATCACCAGCAGCTCTCTGACGTGTTCATGGCATACAATTGTCAAGCATCCAGCAGCCCTCCGGCACAACCTCGGCATCCGTTCGTTGTGCATGCTACGACTGACTGGTGTGTCCTTGGCATGCGATCAACGAGGGGCTACGGGTCTCCAACACACACCTGCGATGGTCGTGTCCATGAGATCGGTAATGGCTGGCAGTTTGTGATGGGGTCTCTTGTTATTGTAGTGTAATTGGTCTTTTCTTTTTCTTTTTCTTGTTTCTTGTTTTTGTTTGTTATTCTATTTTTGTTGAGATCATGTGTAACCCCTAACTTCCTATAGTTGAGTTTTTTAACATTTGTCACTGCACACTCATTGCATCTTCTTCAAGATCATTCTTGTTGATGCTTGCCATATCGATAAATATGGGATCGACCTCTTTTGAGAGATCATCAGATTCTTAATCTAAGGATACATTTTCATTTTTTTTCCCATTTGTTTCTTGATCTTATTTTTTGTTCTTACATCGTTATCTTTCTAGGAGATATATTTCTCTCCTCGAGGATGAGAATTATTTGTTCCTTCCCTCCCCCTCTGCGATGCATCTTTTGTATTGAGATCTTTCGGTTTAGTGAAAGATCTCATTTGATAAAAGAAAAAAAAACTTTATATCGGAAAAAAGTTGTTATCTGCTCATTTCCCGTTATGATAGTATATGACAACACGGAAAGATATGTTACTACGTTAGAAAGAAAGTAGCAGCGAATTATTTTGCCTATACATAAATACATACATACATAGTTAAGTACATTTCGGAGTATTTTTAAAATTTTCTAATATTTTACAAATTTGTGTTGAACTCTACAAACTTAATGTTCATAAAAGTATTTACAAATGCCTTTTAAGTTACTACAAAGTATTATTACAACAATTTTCCATAAGCGTCAAAACTTTTTGTGTCTACCTTAAAAATTCTACTTGCAATATATTTAAATAGTGTACTTTCTATCCATATGATTTGATTTGTCACATGAACTTTCAAATTAATTAAATATCATATATATTTGCTCATTTTAGCAATGTTAATCTTCAAAAGGTCCTCTTATAAAGTATCACTCTTCTTTTGCATATGATAGTCCAATTTCAAGTATGGTTTCTATCTTATCCATGTGCATGTGAGTTTGTAGGTGTGCGTTACCTTCAACAAAAGGATATTTTCGTGAGGTAGAAGAGATATAATTGCAAATTGTGTCCTTAGAACCCTCAGCATTTATTTAGATACAAGGGCTTCAAAAGATATCCATCAAAGTTTTCTACAGCAAAGGAAAAGTTTCATCTCCAAAGGAAAAATAAGGGGCATTTTATATTAGGATACTTACTAATATCCCTCTGAAAATGTCATAAAAGTCATGTATACTTGTATGCATCACCTATTTATGTGACGTACCCTCTAAAAATTTCCGTTCGCTTGGTAACTTTTTCTCTATAAATTATGTGGACTGAAAATTTTCCTTTTCCAAAGTCGTTTTGTTTTTCTTCTCTCACTGACAGCCGATTTTATACACCACTCCCCCTCCCTCTCCTCTTCCTCTACCTCTCCTCCCCATCCCCTCCTCGAACCTCCTCTCATCCATCCCATCAACGACCACATCGATAAGATTGGTGAAGTCCACCTCAATCACGAAGATTGCAAACACCCTCGCATGATCTACACAACCTCCTCTTAGGCCAAGATAGTCCTGTTGACGTTGAGGTTATAGATATCTCGATGATTTACGAACGGTAAATTAGTTAATGGATCAGTTCAATATATATATATATATATATATATATCGGTGTGTGTGTGTGCCGTGTTTCAAGTCCTAAGTGCAAGAAACCAAGTCTCAGTTTCAAGATAAACAAAGGAAGATAAATCTCAAGTGAAAGTTATTCAAGATTTCAACTGCTCAAGGATTTTCAAGAAAAAATCCTTTGTAATATTTTGTTGCAGTCAATCTATTTATTTTTATTTTAGATAACTTGTAAGTATCCAAAATAACTCATTAAATGCATTTAGATCTTAAGCTCACAAGACCATTAGGGTGAAGACTCTTAGAACCTAAAAGCTAGAACACAATTAGACCAACTTATTCTCAAATCAAATGTCCAAAACCCTTCCCAAAGGTCCAGAATCCTTTCTAGATGTCTCAAGCTCTCACCAAATGTCCAATAACTATAAGTTGCAAATTGATGATTGCACATTGGGACCCTTAAACCTCAAGTTTACATTGTTAAATAAACTCCAAGCCATCATTAATTCATTAAACGTCTCCCTATTAAGTTAGTCATCTAATCATACATCACATGTTTGCCATTTTGACCAAACATTTTTGTAGCCCACTCTCACACAGATAGCAACTCCAAGAACTCAAGCAAATTTCTCCTATTATAGTTAGTCATTTAACATGCAAAATTAGACAATCCATTTCACAAAATAAGCCGTCCAATCATCGCATCAGCCATCTAATTTCCAACCTATTTTATTCCCTTTAGTGTGCCACTATTAGATGACACGCATTTGTAACCCAAATGGCTAATCATTCGCTTATAGGTTGTCTAACACCCTTATTAAGCACGAAACTAGTAATGTTAGTTGAGGTACTTTTTACATTTAATTCCTACTTCGATAGAACTTTTCTCCAACTCACTTCAACAGCTCCTTAAGCTGTTCAAGCTTATCTAAGACCATTCAATGGCCTTTATAAATAAGCCCTCGAGCTCACTTAGTCACACTCACACACAACAACGTAGAGCTCATTTTACACTCAAGAACCCACCAAAAGTTCCTTGTGTTCTCCAAGCTATCTCTTGCACTCAACTCCATCCATCTGAGAGCTCTCTAATTCCCTATTTCAGTTCGATCATCACATCTAAAGGGAAGCAATCTCAACCTATAGAAGCAACGTTGTCTAGGTCTAGTTTGGGTTCTATAGAATTTTTTATTCTTCTCTTTCATTTGTTGTAATCGAGTATCCAACCTATCGGATCTATCTCTTCTCACAAGGAGAGAAACTCTTTAGTTAAGGCCAGAGAGGGGTTTTGTATGTGCGGTAAGCCAATCTTGATTAAAAGCACTATAGTTAGTGGACATTTAATCAATTTATGATTGAATAATCCTAATTATCTTTGCTGTTTTCCTTCATTCAATTGATTTTGCTCAACTTTCCAATCATCAATGTTTTCATTTTGAGGCTTCGTCTGTCATGAAAAGGTAGTGAAAATGGTGCATTAGATTGGAAATAGTGTGATGATGAACTCTTAACATGTAAGAAGAATTGCTTTGATCAATTGATTTTTTAATGAAATCCACCTATTAAATGCTTAGCTTCTATGAGTTCTTTGCCCCGCACATATATATGCACTACCTTTTGAGGCTTCTCTCTATGCCTATTTTATCTATGAGATGTATAATCTCATTTCCCTTCGTCTTTTACCTTCCTCCCTTTTGGACCAACATTTATTTGTTGATATGATTGTTGAAGGCACTTGCTAGTCTTGTTAGCAGGATAGCCAAATGATGGTAATGTTCATCAGTTATAGTCTTTGTGTTTATGCAGTATTCATTGTTAGTAATAGGTCAATGAAGTAGTTGCTTATTAAACATTTTAGGAGGCAAAAAGATGGAACCTACTGCTACCAAAAAGAAGGTAATTCGTCGATCATGAATTGTGAAGTTGAAATCTAGCTATCAAACTTCTTTTCTCAAATGTGTAATGGACTTTTCCTTTTCAAATTGCGAATGGACACAATTAGTAGTAGGGAGCATATGCAAGTATGTTTAATTAAGATCTACTGATGGAAGACTCGTCAACAATCATAAGAAAGCACTATTGTCGGATTTTTATACCCAGCAATGGTGCCAAAAATATGTTCCTTCACTTTTGATTCATGCTAAAAAGGGGTTTTAAAATGTCGTTGTAGTATATGTCACAAATAGAAATCATTGTCGCGTCAATTTTGTTTATATACTTAATTTTTACTAGTTTATTCCAAGTAATTCATTGGGAGGTAGTTATTGATATACATCGCTCTCTAAGTCAAAAAACATTCTTTAATTCCAAAAAGATTGATTTTATGTACAAGAATAAATGAATGAACCAAAGAATGAATCAATTATAAACAAATAAATGAATTAGAAATAATTACATTGCTTGAAAATAATTATATACAAACAAGCATAAAAAATAATAAATAAATACTCTATATTATCTATATACAACTAATAATAATAATACTTAGCTATATGTACAATAATAAGTAATAATATGTACTATACTAACTTAACTTACTAATATCTATAGTAACATGTAATATATCTATAGCGACGTATAGAAGTGTCGCTAAAAACTTAGAAAAACTATATACATAAGCTAAGGTAAAAACTAATATCTATACTAACATATAATACTATTTACAGTAATGAACAGATCCGTCACTAAAGTTATCTTTTATTTATATACATATATAGCTCAAATAATACTACTATACTCTTATACATTCTACGTATACTATTTACATTATATATCCTATTTACATATATACATATACATATATACACTTACACACAGAACATAGAAGACTTAACACATGCAACTCACGATAAGTCACACCACACACCACACAACAGAGGCACATGTAATAAGGAGGGTCTTCGGACACTTAGTCAATTTCAAGCTCACACCTCTCTTCTCTACAGACTAGTTCACAACTAGTTCAGATTGGTGTTTAACCAAAAATGGGTTTAATTTGCGAGCAGCCTTTTCGAGGGATACGCAGCACCCCTAACGGTAGGACTAGACCTTTACTACGGTCGCCCTAATACTTAATTAGGTGCATTTTTTACCAATTTTTGGCTCATTACTGGGCCTAATCCGACCCATGCACAGTGCACATCTCCCAACCATGCATCACACCACATAATCTCATGCCAAACTCATATGAATTCATTTCATATGCTCAGAAGTAGCAGGCAAAGGTTGTGTGTAATGGGCACCCGGTGCCTGATGACTGGTAGGCAAAGGGGACAAAATCAAAATATGCTGCTGCAAGTGCTCCTAAACTTACGATGTGGCACCATTATGCCACCGCTCCAGCACTGGAATCAAGCACACCGCAAGCGTGAATTCAAGAATTTGGCTCTTGATTTGATGTCCCAAATTAGGTACAATTTCAAAAAAAATTATATGTTCATAAAGCCCTTATATAGGGCTATATAATTATTTAGTTTATTTTCAAAAATAATTATATTGTATATATAAATAAATTAGCTAAAGATTGACATTGATATAAGTTAAATTAAGGTTTAATTTACTAATTACAGTATAAATTAGTTAATTAATTATCAAATTGACTCATTACAGAGTTAATATACATAATAAAATATTTAATACAAATTTTTATTATATTTTACACATTTCATTAAATTTATATACATTTAAATATGTGATTTTAGGCTATTATACATATAAATTATGTATAAATAGTATAATACATTATAAATATATTTAAATTAGTGTAAATTATTTAAAATACTATAATACAAATATACAATATAAATTAGTTTAGTAATAACTTAATTTATTAATTTACTTTGATTTAATTTAGTAACGTATTTAATAATTAATAAATTAATTATTTGTTATACATATATAACTAAATTAAGTTATAGGTATATTAGTGTACGTTATATATACATATACATGTATGTACAGTATCATTAATAAATAATGTTATTTATAGGGGTTTATTAATTTATATAGTTTATAGTACATATAAGTTAACTAAATTAACAAATAATTATACAAATAAGTTACATACGATTTAATTTATCTTAAATAGTTAATTTACATTATAGAATATGTACATAAGTTATATATACAATCTTTTTACATATTATACACTATTTACATATGTAGCTTAGTATATAGCTTATATATACATGTATTTACATAATATACATGATAGTTTTAGTCATTTTCAGAGTTTTTATGACTTTCATGTGTTTTATATGTTTTATAGAGGTAGGAGGTGAGAGAGAAAGAAAGAGATGAGGGAAATAGAGTGTTTTTGTATTTTTTTAGGTTCGGAGTCTTTTATTAGGTCTAACGGTATACTGAAGCGTCGGCTGGTATGTTCTATCAAGCAGGAGGTTCAGAATGCCTTGAAACTTGGCATGCACTTAAAAATAAAGCTAATCCTAATCGTTACACTTTTGTTTCATTTTTTTGGAATTTTTAAGATGTTTTTATTCATGTGCAAAGTAAGCACAATCTAGGCCTTAAAGGGGTTTAGGCTTAAGAACCTAAGGAACTAGAATGTGTGTTGAGGGTTGAAATAGCTATTCAGACATTCAAATTTACTCTATATCTCATAAGAAAGGTGCTAAAGCATTTGAATGCGTATTTAACTTTAAATTTCCATTAATTGCAAATTTGGACAGTTATGCCTGACATATAGCTGAAAAGGAATGTTTAAGAACAAATTACAAGTAATTCTACTTAAATTAAGATTCAATCTTAGTACATGAAAGCTTGTACATAATGTTTACAACATTGAAAGCATGTCAACCCTTTAAAACTCTAAAAATCCCAGCCACTACCCAATTGTTTTTAGACAACCAGTCCAAATTAGAACTTGAACAGCAGCTGTAGCTACTAAAATCAAGCAGTAGCAGTTGCAGTTACTCTCAACAGTTCTCAAACACTTCATCCAGATGTCTTAAACTCAAATGGTCACTGCTACACAGTCTATCCATCAATTCCAGCAATCTGAAATGAAGATTTCAGTACAAAAATACCCAAGATCAGACTTGGTAAAGTCTAATCTAGGATATTTACTATACAGAACCGATTATGATTTCAAGTTAACACTAATTTGTACCAAATTTAGGGTTCAGAAATCCATGCAAATGTAGCTGCCAATGCAGCGCTTTAATGTACTCATTTAGGATACAACACACATACATCAGTAAGCACTTAAAATATGATAAGACTTCAAACCCACTTTAGAATCAATTGGAAGTATTAAAATCTTCATCAAAAACTCTTAAACGGCAATCTTCATTTTAAATCAAAGAAAGAACACTGACCAAACCCCTTTCTTATGCTATAGACAACATGAAGGAAGAGATCAAATCGGTCAATTTAATCCAATAACTTGAACCCCAAATCTCTGAAACCTTAAGGAATATTGAAAATTCCTTAGGGTGGAAATCATAATCTCAAACAATAAATCCACACAAAAGTACATGGTAGAACCTCAAATCAATAAGGTTGATTCTCCTTAGCTCTCCCACACATTGAAAACCATGAAATCCCCAATTCATATCCAATTCAAACATGGCTCATCTAAGGGAAAATTCTTCATAAAAATCATCTCAAATTCATAGCCATGCACTGATCTACTCAAAGTCATAACAATTTGCTTGATAAAAAACCCTTCAAAACTAAATTTGATCAAAATCTCATGATCTTGCACTGAAAACCAAATTAAAATTGGATCAAGCAAACCACTTCTTGTTAAATCAGATTAGGGGTCTTTGTGGAAAATCTAAGATGAATGGGAGACACTTAGATGGATTTTGAGTGCAAATTCTCATCTCAAAGCTAGAGAGCAATGAGATGAGAATTTGACTCTAATGGAGGGGTGAAGTGTGAAATAAAACATGAGGAAATTCAGAACATGAAATCATGATTTGAGGGGAGAGATTGATGATCAGATGGACGAAATGGATTCATCTCCTCTGATCTAAATTGATCAGAGGAGGTGGGTGTTTGAATTCTACTCTAATCTACTCTTAAGCTAATGATCAAACCAGTGATTTCTCTATCTAATCTACTCTAAATTACACTAACTAAACTACAATTAACTAGAAAGCTATAAAACTATGCTAATTCTACTCCTAGAACGCACTGAAAATCTATCTAATGGGACGAAGTTGTCTAAGGTCACCCATAGGTGGTTGGTGACGACAAAAGGGGAGAAGACTAGTAGCTGAAGAAGATGTCCCAGGTCCACCACCCGGTCGGCTGGTGGCGATTGAAGGGAGGAAGGCAAGTTGGTTTCGTCACTGCAGATTGAGGAAATGGGGTGAGGAAGCTGCAGGTGTGGACAAAAGGGACCACTTCACGGGGACCAGGTGATCAGGTGTGGGCACAAGCTGAGGGAGTGCTTAAGTAGAGCTCGAGAGAGATTGCACTCACCGTGTGGTGGAATTAAGTGATTAGGGCATGGGCGGCGAGGATGAGAGGAGAGGAGGGCAGGAAGAGTGAAATCTAAGATGGGCCTTTGGATGGGATCTGGGGTAGACGTGAAGCTATGTGCAAATTTTTGTGAAGCTTTGATTTCATTTGAGCCATCAGATCAAAGAGATGAAGGAATGAATGGCCTGGATATGGTGTGTTCTTGCGATGAACAGTGCACCAAGAGGTACACCATTCACACAGGTGTCTATTGGTGAAATTGCAACAACAGCCTTCAAGTGAAACTATGTAATCATTGCAGGGGGACCCATAAGTGGGTAGGAATGCTATCAAAGCAGTCCTTAAAGTAATGCAAATAGGTCCTTATGACCTACAAATAGGACCCTGGAGAGATTTCTAAGGAATGATATGTTAAGAATGAAGGACCTAAATGTGAATCTCTAAATGCAAGGTCCTAGTGATGTCCAAATGCTACCAAGCTTTTATTGAAGCTTAATTTAACATATTAGAAGTTAATTTCACTTTTGATTTGATCTTTTGAACTCATTTATGTGTTCAATTTATAATTGGATCATCATTTTGTATTTATTAATAGAATATCTCAATAAATGACCTAATTTTGCATTTTTAACACAGATTTGGTGTTTTAGGTCTTTTCTGTTAATTCTCACACTTAACCCTTTTTATGTATTATTTTGAAAGTGTTTAACCTAGTTTTTAGCTTAACTTGGGCATTTTAGCTATGATAAGCCACAACTCATCACCTACCCTTTCCGGTATTATATTTTGATTCTGATGTTTAATCTTTATATAATTATTGTGATTATAAGAGATACTTAGCAGTATTTGCTTTTAGATTAATTTGCAGGGAGAGATGTAATCTTCACATATTCTTGTAAATAGTCGATGGTGGTACATGAAAGAGCGATATTCGTTTTCGTTGAAATCTTTAACATAAAATGTTGCGTCGTTGTAATATGTCGCCAAGTCGAAAATCGCTTTTCAAAAATATTTAATAATTCAAAACTAACCACAAAGAGTTAGGTCATCTTCACATGGAGGAATTAGCCTAACAAAATCACACCCATGTAGAAATCGAGTTCGCAGAAGTATTTGTCAAATCAAATAATGCATATGCTGCTCTGAATGTAAACCCCAAATTTAAGGAGAATTCAAGGGCTTTTAACATAAATTTCACATAAGAAAATAGTTCATGTGCAGGGGTATATAGTGTACTTTTTACTTGCATCCAGACTAAAGTGCAAATCAGAATTCAAATGTGATGTATATTGAGATGGATTGTAACTGCTGAACAAATATGTGGAAGAATAAGCATAGGGCTACAATTTCACCTCAATTTAATTGATCAAAAAAATTAGAAAAATGAATCTTTGACAGTGGCAATGTTCATAAATTTTAATGGCATGTTTACTATTCCAAAACAGAGCATTTGCTCTTCTTTGCGCGCACGAGGAGAGCCAACGGCTAAAGGATAGAAGCCAAGGAGAGGATGGCGATGACTATGGTGGTCTAAGGTTGCCGACCGATGAGGAGGAACCCACCGACGGTGGGTTACTCCACGCGTGCACACAGGTCTTGGTGGGCACGTCTAAGGGCGTGGTCGTGCTCGTGAGGTTGAGGCAAGCTTAACAGAGGCGACAGCATGGAGAACGATGGTCTGTGGTGGTGGCTACACATGGAGATGGATGGCCAGTGATGGGTTCTTCCGGGGAAGAAAGATGAACAATGCGGCTACCCCCATGCATTGAGTTGAAGGAGGAGAAGGAGCTGGCTGGCCTCTATGGTGGTTACACGCATGCACGGGATGGATGTGCGTGCACAAGGGTGCACAACTTCTGGCCGTAAGGGATGTGCAAGTGCTACTGCAGGGTGGTTGCGCGGTGTTGGCAGTCTGCTGCGAGGGGGAAGGGAGGATGGTGGTGACGTTGGGTTGTGTCGGGGAAGGTGGTGAAGTGGGTTTGCTCTATGGGTGGAGATGGTCGGTGGGCGGGGTGGTTTGGTGATGTGGAAGGTGCTGAGGCCGCATGCTATCACCATGCGACTGGTGAGGAGAAGGAGCAGAGGTGTAGTATGCCTAAGCCATGGTGTACACCGAGTCCATGGTGCACGTAGGATCTGTGGTGCTTGCCTCCTTCATGGTGGAAGGGATCAAGAGATAGTCCCCACCCAGGTGAGAAGATATCTCGTATGGGTTGTTCTACTGTTGGAGAAAAGAGCGGCGTGGAGTGGGTGGTGCATTAGAATAAGGGATGGGAACTGTTGCGTGGGGGAAGGCAGTGTGTGAGGAGGGGGCGCGCTGTTGGCCGACTCATGCGCGAGAGGAGGTTTGGTTTATTCAAAATATAAAATAATTATTTATATACAATAAGTTATAAAATGCATTAGATATATGCAAACCTAAGTAATGATGCATGCAATTATTTTATGACCTAATGTAGTTATTAACGAATATAAAATATAAGAATAAAGTTAACTTAGGAGTAACAATAGTCCATTAAAATGGATTCATCAAATACCCCCATGCCAACGATTTGCTAGTCCCTAGCAAAAGTGAAAAATAATATAAGTAATCGTATGATTTGTTCTTTTCTTATTCCAAAAATTTAGAGATCCAGACTCATGTGAAGTGATAGTAGCCAAAGTAATGGATTCAAGTGAAAAGCCAACTTACATTTGAAGTTGGTACTTAACTCTTGATAAAATTCTATCAGGATAGGCAATTACTTCCCTTGGGGATAAACCAGAAGATAATCTGTAATTTGACCCTGGCTTTTTGGCTTAGGTAGGAGATATCGAGTTGAATGGATTTGTATTTGGTGGCACACACTCATCTGGTGCTACATGTAATCTGGTACTACAGACTCTAGATCTCTAGACTATTGAACAAGTCAACTCGTAGAGAGGCTAAGTAACTATGCTCTCTTGATATTCCTTTGTGCTCACTCTTTTCCTTATTTTCTTTCTGAGATCACAAATCTCACTAGATTTAGTAAATGTACTCACTGTTTAGTGGCCTCACATGACATTCACACTTCAACTAAAGTCCTAATAACTCTACAACTAAGTTAGAGTCCTCAGCCAGTATTCGAACGATCAGAAATACTGAAATGTAGGTATGGGTCATATTTGGTGGATCGCGATGGATGTTTTTGTTGCCTCAGAAACAACATCACGAAGATAAAAGTATAAACTTGGACTCTTTTCTTTTTCTTTTCTCTCTCTCTTTTGTTTTGTTTTATTTTTTTATTTTCTTTTCTAAATATAATTGTTTCTCTTTTCTTCATTTTCTTTCTTTATAAATCAACATAACACGACGCAGACTTTTATTTATGAGGAATTATTAGGGATGATGATGGTCAAGAAGATATTGTGTGGCTTATTTGGTGAAAGTGCCTACTCTCGGCACTAGTAAGGAATGGATAGAACAAGTGTATTTCTGGCCTTTGACACTATTGCCCTCCTTCAGCTGAGGACTCTATGAAGGACGGTCGTAACCATCCACCATAGTCATAGCTTTATTAAGACTCAATCTCTGTGTATCTGCCTTATTTGGTGACTCTCAAGAATTCACACAATGAACGCACACAGGAACAGAGAGCGAAAACTATGCCTAACTTTGATGTATCATCTAATTGTCAAAAACTTAAGAGTCCTTGCACTAGACCTAACGCATAAGTAATCTCTCTACTTTCTTCTCACAAATATGACGTGGATCTACTAGAAGAAAGTATGCCTGACTCCCTATTAACTATCCAAGGGTTCAGTAGACTAAAAATGCTTATTGGTTTCTTTCAAAGATCCATTACGCAGTCTACATGCAAGTGAAGTAAATGTACTGGATTCTAAACTTAAGAAATAATTTAAGAAGAAAAATCTTTAATGATACCTCCAAGACAAAGATGTTTTGCTAGGGACTAACCAATTCAGCTCAAGAATTTTATTTTATATATATGCTAATCTAAATGCATGAATAGTTCCTAAAATGCAAAATGCACCACCCCATGCCTAAATCCTACACTATTCTCATTGTAAAATTAAAACAAGGGGAACAGTAATATCAGTCGACTTGAAAAATTAACTTATTGTGGAAGATCCATTGCCTCCCGTCGAGGGCATCATGGCGGTGATGTTAGGGGTGATAGCAGGCGAAGCTAGGGCAGCGACCGGTGGAATCAGGGAAGGCAAAGGCTGACATACTTGAAGGTTGAGAGTTTGGAGGTAGAAGGAGCGTAGGGACTCTGATGTGCACGGTAAAAGGGTGATGGAGGCGAGATGGTCAGATAGAAGGGGTGCAAAGGTGCACGGCAAGATCTTATGTTTCCGCTGCCGGCGACGGGGACATGTGGCGGCTACTTGTCAATCTCTCGTGGTGTGCTTAGAATGCGTGGGATTTGGTCACAAGAGGGATTCGTGTAGGGGTCCTGGGGGGCACATGAAAGAACGTCTTTTCCTGCGCTCTGGAATTTTGAATTCTAGGGCTTTGCAGGTGCCTCCTCCACCCCCTTCTTTGCGTAGCTCGGGGGGGCTTACAGTTGATGTGGAGGTTCCTATGACTGAAAACATCAAAGTAGTAGAGATGGCTTTGTGTGGAGCGCTGGTTGGGGAGGTTATGTCTGGAAGACCGATGATGGAGAATGTCTGCATCTTGGTAAGCTCTCTTTCTCTTTCGACCAACCCCTGGCAGTCTGCTTTTTTATCAACTACACGGTTTGTCCTCTTTGGATTGGGAATGGTGGATGTTGAGAGGCTGTGATTTCAGACGTCCTGATACGATGGGCTCACGGTGATCTGGAGACTGGTTTCTCCTTTTGATGGAGCTTTGCCGGAGAGGCCACCCCAGAGAGTGGGGTCCAGATCGGGAAAGCTTGAGGTCAAGGGATTGCCTTTGCATCTGAGGTCGAAGGAGGTCATATCATCAATGATATCAGGATTTGCATCAGTGGCAGAAGATGCGTTTGTTGGATTGCTTGAGGGCGATGGGCACTTGTTGAATGTGATGGTTGATGTATTTAAAGCTGGCTTGGTACCTAATAGACTGATTCTGAGATGTGGTGGGAGCTCATGGTTGCTGAGCCTGAGGTTCTTGGTGGGTGACACTATAGCAAAGCAAGATAAGTTGTCTGGACCTGAAGCTGATGAGGAGGCGGCTGCGCAGGACCTGTGCACGGCTCCATTTGAAGAACCCCCATCTATCAAAAATCGTAAGGACCTTCCTGTGGGGGAAAAGGGGGAGGTTTTGAATATAGAGAAGGAGGATTCAGGTGGGGTGGAAACATCAGGACAAACGTCCATGGTGGCAAGGGATGTGCTGCCAGGAGGTGTGGAGATTGAGGAGCAGGGGATTCGAGAGATGCAGCTTGAGTATCTGAAGGATAAACAGGATCTGCATGAGATTGAGGGCCTTAAATTTTATGGTAGTTCCTGCACTAAAATTGGTAAGGGCAGATCACCTTATAGCCTTAGACAGAGGAAGTCAAAAGCTGTCAGTCTGATGGATGAAGACAAGATTGTGGAGATTATGCAGGTATGTAAGTGCCAAACCCTCAGGGGGGAGGGGTCTCATGAGGATAGATGAGAATCCTCACTTGGAACGTGCGTGGGTTGCATGACAAAAGTCAGAGGGCTTCTCTGATGAGATATTTGAGAGAATGGGGGATTGAATGTGCGATCATTCAAGAGACTCACATTAAGAGCAACTCTAATAAGCTTTGGTATGACTTGCTGGCTTCAGGGATGAATGATTGTGTGAAGATTGATGCATAGGGGAGATCGGGGGGTATTTCTATCTGGTGGAGGAAGGGGTGGGCTCAATGTCTGGAAGTTCACAAAACCAGGCATATGTTCACTTGCAAATTCCAAATTCACCAGGGGCATGAGTATATCTGGGTTACTGGGGTATATGGCCCATGTGCTGTGTCTACTAGGCAGGAGATGTGGGAGGAGTGGATTGCTGCGGCTGAGTTGGTGTAGGGGGTGCAAGGTTGACTGGTGGGGATTTCAATTGTCTGGGTTAATAGGGTATATGGCCCATGTGCTGTGTCTACTAGGCAGGAGATGTGGGAGGAGTGGATTGCTGCGGCTGAGTTGGTGTAAGGGGTGCAAGGTTGACTAGTGGGGATTTCAATTGTGTGTTAACAGGGGTAGATAGGCCTAATGGTGGCACAGACAGCTCAGCGGTTGGCTTCCAGATGGTGGTTCAATCTCTTCATCTGAGTGAGTATCCATCTTCTGGTGTGGAATTTACATGGCACAATGGAAATGGGCTGGCATCCAGACTAGACAGATTTTTTGGGAATGTGAACATTCTTGAAAGATTTTAGTTGTCGACTGTTAGTGGTTTGGACCGACCTTTCTCTGATCACACCCCTTTGGTGTGGGACAGTGGGGAAGAAACCCAAGTTGGCTCTTACTTCAAGCTTAGAAGATCTTGGCTAAATGAGCTGGGCTTCTGTCAGATGATCAGCTCTTGGTGGCAAGCTAAAAAGGTGGAGGGCTCTGCTACTGTCAGATTGGCAACCAAGCTGACTGACTTGTGCACTATCCTAAAAGAGTATGGAGTTACTGGTAGCATGATGAGGCAGCAAAGGAGGGAGGCTTTGAATAAAATTCAGGAGTTGGACTCTAAGGAAGCTGCTGGCTCTCTATTTGAGGAAGAACTTGCTGAGAGGAAGGTGTGGTAGGGTGTGATACTGGATGAAGACCTTAAGCAAGAAATCGATTGGAGGGAGAGATCAAGGCAATTATGGCTTAAGGAGGGAGATGCCAACACGAAATTCTTCCATCTTGTGGCTCGCTCTCGGAGGCATGTTAATTTTATATCTTCTATTCTCGGAGATGGACACAGTATCTCCTCCACTCAGGAGATAAATTCTGAAGCCATTAAATATTTTAGAGATGCTTCTCGGGGAGCTAAGAGGGGGAAATGGTGAATGGCAGGAAGTGATGCTACTAGGGTGACGAGTGAACTGGCCTCTCACCTGATTACAATCATCACTGAACTTGAGACCCTGCAAGCAATTAAAGAGCTCAATATGGAAGGGTCCCTGGGCCCTGATGGAATACAAGTCTTCTTATACAGAGAGATGTGGAGTGTGGTGGCCAAGGAAGTGATGGATGTCATTAAAGAATTTGAGAAGGGAAATGCTGGGTTCGAGAGGATCAACAAGTCATATCTCTTTCTACTGCCTAAATCAATGGGTGCAGAAAAATTCTCAGACTTTAGGCCGATCTCCCTTTCAAATTCCATCTACCTTGTCATCAGTAAGATTTTGGCTAACCGGCTGAGAATAGTTCTACAGGGTCTGATCCATCCAATGCAAGTTGCATTCCTGCCTAACAGATCACTCCAAGAATCTTTCATTTTGGCTCAAGAAATGGTGAGTGGATGGCACAGAAGGAAATGCAAGGCATTCATGTGGAAAGTTGATTTCCAGAAGGCGTATGATTCGATCTCTTGGCCGTTTCTCTGGGAGGTTTTCAAAAGGAGAGGTTTTCCTCCTTTATGGATCCAATGGATGAAATGTTGTATCACAACTGCTTCCTTTTCCCCACTGATCAATGGAAAGCCTTGCGGTGGTTGGATTCAGCCTCAGCGTGGGGTTAGACAAGGATGTCGTTTAGCCCCTTTGGTTTTTAACCTTGCGGTGGATGGGCTTGCAAGGTATGCTTGCAGATTGGCGGAGGTGGGTCTAATCAAAGGGTATTCATTATACAATAGGAGAAATCTTGCCCCCATTTTGCAATATGTAGATGGCACGGTATTCTTTGTGGAAGGGTCCAAGCCTGCGGCACATGCTCTGGGGTTATTGGTAAAGATCTTTGGGGATATTTCAGGCCTATGTTTGAACAAGGAAAAGTCTATCTTGATATGTTCTGGCATGAGTGTACAGGAGAAGATGGATGTGGAGAATACATTGGGATCACCTCAAGCTAAACTTCCACTGAGGTACCTAGGACTGCCATTGAGGGCTGCAAAATTGAAGAAATCTGATTGGAATGTCTTGTTTGATAAGTTTTTTGGAAAACTGAAAGGATGGAGTAGTAAGTTCTTATCTAAGGGTGGGAGACTAATCCTTCTTAACTCGGTCATTACATCCATCCCGATCTTTTATTTTAGCATATTCAAGGCCCCGAAGTCTATTTGGAAGCGATTGGATGTTATGAGGAAAAGATTTTTTTGGAAAGGAGCTGGTCATGAAGGCGGCTTTATGCAGCCCATCAGATGGAACAAAATCTGCAGGCCAAAGGAGATTGGTGGTATGGGGATTAAGGCACTCAAGGAGTTCAATGAGGCTTTATTGATTAAATGGGCCATCAAGATTTTGGTCTGCAAGGAGGGTTTGATGGCAGATCTGATAAGGTACAGCTATGGTGGATCAAATAGCAGTCTGCAGAGCTACAACCGTTGAAGCCTTCCCCCTTTTGGCAATCAGTTATCAATGCAATCAGTAGGTACTAGCACATGCTACAGCCTAGACTCAGGATGGCAGAGATTTTAGTTTGTGGAACGAGTAGTGGTCTGGTCTAGAAGTGCTAAAAGAGGGGTATCAGAGAGCTTATGCTGCTGTTGCAGACAAGGAGGCCAAAGTCAGCAGCTTGTGGTCTGCTACAAAGGGCTGCTGGCGGCTGGAAGGGCTGGAACACTGCAGATCAGGCACTCGATTATGGGAGGATAGGCAGAACCTGATGGCTGCTCTACAGCAGGTGTGCCCTAGGGAGAATGTGACTGATACATATGTCTGGCAGGATGTATTTTCATTACAGCAGGCGTATGAGAAGGTCATTAGGTCTAACATTGAGGTGGAATGTGACCCTATTGACAGGAAGATTTGGTTATTGAAAGTCCCCTTGAAGGTTCAAATATTCTTGTGGCTCTGCAGACGGAATGGCCTGATCACTAGTGATCTTAGACATAGAAGAATGGGGACTACTTTGAATGCTTGCCATCTCTATGGATTACACTCTGACAGTACGTCACATATTTTCTCCTCTTGTCTGATCACCAACAAGATTTGGAGGATGATTTGCTTGGAACCTCTTCCAACCTAGGATGCCCTGTGGTAAGGGTTCATTGCTCCTGGCCGGCTATATGGGGGTATGGCTGCCATTTTATGGTGTGTGTGGAAGGCACATAATGATAAATTTTTTCAAGAGAAACTGGTTAGATGTGAGAATATTGTAAATGAATGCTGGTCCCTCATACATAGCTGGGGATCTCTTTTGTAATGTTTTGTTCGATATGAAATATACTACCCTTCGGATTGCTATCGGATCATGATAACAATCCTCACTATTTCAAAAAAAAAAAATTAAAACAAGGGGAGAAAGGAAGGAAATCACCTGATAATGGTGTTATTCAGAATGCTAGGTTGCCTCCCAACAAGCGCTGCATTTTTTTTCAACAGCCAGACTTATTGGGAACCTGTAAGTTTGGTTCTAGACAGAAAAAGCTAGGCCCTAAAAGTATGCATAACACGGGCTTAGAAAATATGTAGCCACAGATGTTGGCGAGCTAATGATGCAACGTTATCCCAAATGCTCGCCAAAAGACATGAAAGCAAATAACCTCGTAGGCAACCTAGCGAGGTCTAGGAATAACAAACGGAATATGAAAAGGGACCTCCCGAAACATAATAAGTGGAGGATAACAAGGATCCTCCAAAGTAGGAAGGGTTTTAAAAGATATAAACATAATTATTTCAAACCCTTGAATGGTGAGACTAAACGTACAAGCATCAATCCAAATTCACCATTCTATCTGAGGATGTACTGGCCTGATATGCTCCTTAGAAAGAATGTAAGTGAGCAGAGACCTGAGCCAAGGATCAGCTAGGGAGTGGAAGGGTCGTTTGTGGTGTTGGGCGATAATGGTTAAGTCCAAGGAGGGCTTGGTCGGTGTCGAGTCCAATTCCAACAACGATTCAGATTGTGTATTCTCCCTAACAATTATTGTAGAAAAATTCATGTCACCCTGCCTATCATTAATGATCAGAGTCATATTTTCACCTTCCAGTATATGTGAATCAATGGTAGACTCCAAATTAAATTCCTTTGATGCCAGGATCGAAGTAATAGAATCATTATCATTAATCTCATCCTCGAATTCTTTTGGTTCACTCAAGTTTTTGTCGAGGTGTATATGTGATTCATTAGTAAAGAAAGGAGTTACCTCAGTATTGTCAATTATTTCTGAAGGAGAATCAGTCTTAATGTTTTTGAGTAAGCCTATATCACTCAATTCTTTATTCTTCTCGGGGCATAAATCCTTAATTGATGTGTATTATCCCCGAGAGTCTCCCTTAGGCTTCTCACTATTGTGTTTTTCCTCCTCCAATATCAACTCCTGGTTTTACAGAGGATGACTCTCGAAATCAAAAGAAGGGAGGAATCTAGATTTCACCATATTAGTTATATCCTTAGGGGGTAAGTCCTCGAATAACACATAATCCCCCTATGATTCACTCTAGATTTTAAGGCCATGTTCCTCCATCAGGTTATCATCCTCCTCTAAAATTGACTCTTTGTACCCCTAAGACCAAAATTGATCCAATTCATCCTCCATTCCCTTAGGGTCACCTTCATTGGATGCATTTAAATCCTCATAATGTTGGATGGTAGGTGTTGATTTCCTAAGTGGAGGGTCAGGATTAGGCTCACTAAGGGTAGAATGGGGTTCCACCAGATAATTAATAGGGGAAGTGATATGAACAATACGATGTTGACCCAGGTTATCAAGGGTAAGGAAAATACTGTTATTGGGGTCAAGGTCCTAAAGAGGTACCATCTTCCCTTTCCTTTGGCTCTAATATAGCTCGGGTGGATAATTACTATGATCATTCTCCTCTAGTGGTTGTGTCTTATTGGGAGAGTCTAAGTGATAGCTACGCAAAACGGGATCCTTATTGTCATTGGTTTCTTCATAATTATTTTCATTATCACGGTTGTACGAGTAGGGATCAGAATTACTAGGAAGAGCGTAGCTAAGCTTTCTAATTTCTTTGTTTAATTGTTGACTATTCCTCAACATCTCCCCCATAGAGTCCATCATTTCTTTTTGTTGTTTTTGCATTTTAATCATAAAAGAGGAGAGGCTACTACTATCAGTTTGGGGAGGATAGTCAATTTCAGGCTCAGGTTGCCTAAGGGTATTGGTCCAACCTCGATACGGGAAATCATGAAGGGTGGGATGGTTGGGTGTCTGCATAGTAGTAGGGATTCCATGGGTGGAAAATCCCACTCTGAGGCTCTACTCAAAAGTGGGAGTTATCGAGCCAGTACTCCCAGGATAAGAATAAGAATAATCCCATGAATTGTCAATGTACCCATCAAAGGATGGATTTGCTTGGGGCATGCTATCCTGGTTAAAATGATAAGAGTAAGGATAGTCCATTTCTTTCAATTAAGTGTTTTAACTCTCTTAGGTCTTAGATAGATTAAAAATAGAAATTTCCTAGGGAGCTCTATTACTCACACACCAAGCAAACACAAGGCAAGAGGTCTTTTGTTGATTTAAAGTTCTTTAAGTCCTCTTCCAACTCTTCAGCTTGGCCAAATATAGTCAAGGCAATGTTTCTCCATTCCAACGTAAGTGGTATAAGAGAAATGAGGCACTTGAAATTTTTGGTCAATGACTATTAAGAAGGTTGAGGTTACTTTTAGTCCTTTTTGGGTGATCAATCAAGTTGTCCAGCAATTACGCACCCTAAATTGACCTTCGAGTGCCCTGAAGACATACACTTTGTTGCGATGATATTCTCTAATGCTCAAGTAAAAAGGTACTCCAAGGATGGAACCAAGGTATGCAAGTAGGGATGCTCCGAGGCTCTACTCAAAAAGGGACCTTGATGCAGGTAGGGTGCCTCTTAACTACCCTAGAATTCCTTTAAGGGGTATCCCCCTCCTTAGAGTATCAAGTCACTCGGGCAAAAGTTAATACTATCGTCACAAAGCGAGATATGGAGGTTTGCACTGATAAAGAAATCGATGCCTATAGCCTTAAGGGTCTAAGTCCTAGTGCAATGCCTATAGTGCATGCTCAGTGCAGGAAGTGTGCATCACACTGCGAAAACTGATTTTTCCTTTTGAAAATTGCAGTCACGTTATTCAAACACTTTCTGTATGCTTTCCTTTCTTTTCAAGAAGTAATGTGACCACTTGATTAATATTTTCAAATCAGCTTAAATGGTCCTTTTTAATTATGTCCAAATGTAATGCATGTGAAGATAACTGATGCACAAGAAAAGACATACCTTACTCCAGCTCTCTTCAATGCAAGATGTTTGTAATGCAAAAAGAAAAGCTAGATGCTACTCATTCAATCCTAGATGGTCACCCTATAGATATGCAACTTCTAGTAGGCAGTTAGAATTTTTTTTTTTTAAATAATAATATGCAAACAAACCTATTCTAACTAACTAGCCAACATGTAGTTCAAACAATTTGAATAATCCTATAATCTAAATAAAATGGTAACATGCTCCCAAAAATACCCAACATGGGTCCACAAGACAAAAATTAAATGTCTAATGTCTATCTAGCCTAAATCTAAATCTAAGATCTAATGACTAAATCAGGAAAGGCACCTCCCTACACCTTCACGTGCGTGGGGTCAAGTTCCACAAGCACCCATTGCTGGACTCCAGGTGGCATCAAGGTCCACCAAAAATATCCCCTCCATCATGTGCTCCCATCATGTTCGTTCGTTTTTGCAATGCAAGAAGAAACAAGGTCAGTAATTTAGAAAAGCTTTATTATTAGCATGAAAATAATATAAATTTCTTGAAAAAAATTAATAGACATATTTCCTCCTCGGCAACGGTGCCATTTGAAAGAGCAATCTTAGTTTTCGTTGAAAACTTTAACATAAAATGTTGCATTGTTGTAATATGTCGCGTGGTAGAAAATCACTTTTCAAAAATATTTAATAATTCAAAACTAATCACGAAGAGTTAGGTTGTCTCCACAGGGAGGAATCAGCCTAATAAAATCACAACTATGTAGAAATCAAGTTTGCAGAAGTATTCATCAAATCAAACAATGAATATGCTGCTCTGAATGTAAATCACAAATTTAAGGAGAATTCATGGGCTTCTAACGTAAATTTCACATAAGAAAATAGTTCATGTGCAGGGGTATATCATGTACTTTTTACTTGCATGCAGACTAAAGTGTAAATCAGAATTCATATGTGATGTATATTGAGATAGATTATAAGGGCTGAACAAATATGTGGAAGAATAAGCATAGGGCTGCAATTTTACCTTAATTTAATTAATCAAAAAATCAGAAAAATGAATCTTTGACAATGGCAATGTTTGTAAATTTTAAAGGAATATTTACTGTTCCAAAACAAAGCATTTGCTCTTCTTTGAGCAACGAGGAGGAGGGCCCACAGCTGAAGGAGAGAAGCCCAGGAGAGGTTGGCAACAATGAGAGGATCACAATGACGGTGGTGGCATCGACTATGGTGGTCTGAGGTCGCCGGCCGACGAGGACGAACCCTCCGACGGTGGGTTACTCCACGCATGCACGTGGGTGTTGGTGGGCACGTCTGAGGGTGTGGTTACGCTCGTGAGGTTGAGGCAAGCTTAACAGAGGCGGCGGTGTGGAGAACAACGGTCTGTAGCGGTGGCTGCACGTGGTGATGGACGGCCGGTGATGGGTTCTTTTGGTGAAGAAAGATGAACAGTGTGACTGTCCCCGTCCGTTGAGTTGAAGGAGGAGTCAGATGGTCTCTGTGGTGGTTGCACGCGTGCGTGGGTTGGATGTGTGCACACAAGGGTGCGCAACTTCTGGCCATGAGGGGTGCGCAAGTGCTACTACGGGGTGGTTGCATGGTGTTGGCGGTCTACTGCAAGGGGGAAGGGAGGACTGTGGTGGAGATTGGTTGTGTTGGGGAAGGTGGTGAAGTGGGTTTCATTTGTGGATGGAGATGGCTAGTGGGGGGGTGGTTTGGTGATGTGGAAGGTGTTGAGGCCGCACACTGTCACCATGCGACCGGCGAGAAGGAGGAGTAGAGGTGCAGTATGCCTAAACCATGGTGTACACCGAGTCCACGATGCACACAGGATCCATGGTGCTCGCCTCCTTCACGGTGGAGAGGATCGAGAGATAGTCCCTGCCCAGGGGCGAAGATATCTCGTATGGGTTGTTCTGCGGTTGGAGAAAAGAGTCGTGTTGAGTGGGTGGTGCGGTAGGGGAAGGGATGGGAATTGTTGCGAGGGGGAAGGTGGTGCGTGAGGAGGGGGCACGCTGCTGGCTGCACGCGTGCGTGAGAGGAGGTTTGGTTTATTCAAAATATAAAATAATTATTTATATACAATAAGTTATAAAATGCGTTAGATATATGCAAACCTAAGTAATGGTGCATGCAATTATTTTATGACCTAATGTTGTTATTAACGAATATAAAATGCAAGAATAAAGTTAACTTAGGCGTAATAATAGTCCATTAGAATGCATTCATCAGTACATTCACACTCGTAGCAATTAAAATCTTATTTGACTTGGACCATCCATCTGGCTGCTTAGGCATCTAGCCTAGTACATGTGATTGTCCATTATGTCGTATGCTGTATTTGATCATTCACTAGCTATACTCTACTTGTCTGTAATCTGTACATTTGAACAAATTGAATGGATTTGCAGGTTGGTTGCTACTGAGAGGGAAATTCCAAAAGGAATCAGATTTCTCATAAAGTATCATGAAAACCACTAGTGATGCAAAAAATAGTCCTAGAAGCAGCAAGTAGATTTGCCAATTTGCAAGGGAAACACCAACATTAGCGACTAATTTTGCTAAAAAGGAATTAGTCCCATAATTTGCTCCCCATTGGTCTGAGGTGGAGACCACATCTCTGTAAAAGTAGCAACATCATGCAAGTAAGTTTATCTTTATCTAGAATTTTAAAAGACAAAATACATAGACTAACACCAACAAAAGTAGCGGACTAGATGCAAGAGCTCAAAACTAACATAGCAATATCCAAAGAATAAATCTAGATGACATGTGTACATTATCTAGACAATGCAACAATATGATAGAAGATACATTTTGTGTACCATTAGCAAAATGGGTGCTTCCATACAAATTCCTAGGTCAAGCCACTATATTATCTAGGCTCTAGCATCTTAGTTAATGTGTATACATAGAAAAATGATGGCAGGCATCAATGTAAGCAAATTTAACAATTCCTCAACACCCAAGATTGTATATATATTAAAAACTTATTTTGGTTTCTAGGATCATGCTCGTGTTGGGAATGGGGGTTTCAAAAGTGCAGAATGACAAATATGAGGGACCAAACAAGAAGAGTACAGTTTTTCTAAATTCACCATTTTGTTGGACAAAAGTTTATGGATGTAACACTTGTTCCTAGATGAAGTTTCTTACACCAATGAGCAATCTCCATCATCTTCACTTCCACAACGTAGAGATGCCCATCATTATTTCCCCTAAATGAAGCAGCAATGACAGTAGCCATTGCATCATAACCCCAATATATAATATGGTTGGACAACAAATACTTATAGTGCTAGATACTTCCCATAAAAAATAATGGAAAGAATAGAAGCCTACTTCTTCAACAATCTCTTGTACCCTATGTTAGACCAATTTGCTATCTCTCAAACACTAATGACCATTTTGGTGACTGTATTACAGTTAAATCCTTCGTTCATAAAACACAACATAAAAATTTCCATATCTCATCTAGAATATGGTATTATTAACAAAAGAAGATCTACAATATGCTGGGAGTAGGCAATATATATAGTATGGCAGTTTTAAAAAAATGTGTAGTGAATAATGATCTAACTTCCAAGTGTAATTAACCTGCTACAAGTCCATGGCCCATGATTAACTTCCTCCCCTTTTCCTTCTCCATCATCTTCACTTCCACAACGTAGAGATGCCCATCATTATTTCCCCTAAATGAAGCAGCAATGACAGTAGCCATTGCATCATAACCCCAATATATAATGTGGTTGGACAACAAATACTTATAGTGCTAGATACTTCCCATCAAAACTAATGGAAAGAATAGAAGCCTACTTCTTCAACAATCTCTTGTACCCTATGTTAGACCAATTTGCTATCTCTCAAACACTAATGACCATTTTGGTGCCTGTATTACAGTTAAATCCTTCGTTCATAAAACACAACATAAAAATTTCCATATCTCATCCAGAATATGGTATTATTAACAAAAGAAGATCTACAATATGCTGGGAGTAGGCAATATATATAGTATGGCAGTTTTAAAAAAATGTGTAGTGAATAATGATCTAACTTCCAAGTGTAATTAACCTGCTACAAGTCCATGGCCCATGATTAACTTCCTCCCCTTTTCCTTCTCCATCATCTTCACTTCCACAACGTAGAGATGCCCATCATTATTTCCCCTAAATGAAGCAGCAATGACAGTAGCCATTGCATCATAACCCCAATATATAATGTGGTTGGACAACAAATACTTATAGTGCTAGATACTTCCCATCAAAACTAATGGAAAGAATAGAAACCTACTTCTTCAACAATCTCTTGTACCCTATGTTAGACCAATTTGCTATCTCTCAAACACTAATGACCATTTTGGTGCCTGTATTACAGTTAAATCCTTCGTTCATAAAACACAACATAAAAATTTCCATATCTCATCCAGAATATGGTATTATTAACAAAAGAAGATCTACAATATGCTGGGAGTAGGCAATATATATAGTATGGCAGTTTTAAAAAAATGTGTAGTGAATAATGATCTAACTTCCAAGTGTAATTAACCTGCTACAAGTCCATGGCCCATGATTAACTTCCTCCCCTTTTCCTTCCTTACTAGTGTATGGCAGTTGGAGACATTTAGCTCAAGCCTTTTCAAATGTGTCAAGAATGGCAAACTTGTATGGAATTAGACCTTGTATTTCTTTTTTTCCTATTACACTCTTACTCTACGTTAGAAGAATATGCTTCTTAATAGGTATAGTGGCCATCTTTATACTTGGTGATTTTATTGGTCGGTGTAAGGTACAGGATTATATTGTTTGGTATAAATACCAGCTTAAGCCCAGCATACTTTATTCATTTTGGTACTCTGTTGACTAGACTTACAGTATGTTAATCAATCTGTTGATCATTCATCAACCATTATTCTAGTTGAAAGATGTAACACTTTTTAATTGACTCTACTCTGTATGTTGCTTCTTTTGTTTCCTAGAGTTGTTATCTTGTTGATTCAAGGAACTTCACGATTGTGACCATTTTAATTTTCCTTTTATATTTTGGTAGAGTAAGAGCAGTAGTATACAAAATTGCAAGTCATATTATAATGTGGCTAACAGTATATCATATGAATTTATGATAATATTATTGAAGAAAAATTATTCCTAGTAATAATTTTTCTCATTGAGAATTATGATCATCATCTTCCACTTGTAACCAGTATTCCATGAGTGTCTTGTTTAACTCTAAATTTTCATTTCTTGTAGGTCAAAACATTGGCAAAACTATTGAATGCCTTCTATACTAGTGGGAGATTGGAACTTGAACTCATATATAAAGTTCAAATCTAATATTACAAGGATGCCAAGAAGTTTTAAGCAAACATACTAGATTGAGATTGTGAGCTTCTAATATAAGGTGGCCATAAAATGTGTATTTTTTAGCCATCAATGTAAAGTCCTTAAAGCCCTTTTTTTTAAATTACACCATCTTGTATTTTATATGATAATGAGTATACACAAACAATTTGATTCCATGTTTCCTACTTGAATCACATGATCTGTACTTAGTTCATCCAAGGCAAGTTATATAAGAATATCATGTTTCATTGTGATTTAAGGGATTCTCCTTGCAGATTGTGTATGTATTCAACAGGACAAAGGACAAAGATAGGAGGACAACTGAAGCAGCATCTTATATCTTTTTATTATTTTTTTTGTTTTAAGGGAACTTTGGTGATGGTTCATAAAACATGACCAAATGTCTTTGGTCACAACTCTTTAGTTATAGTTAATGAACTGTCACCAAAGAGTTTTGGTTACGATTCATTAATTGTGACCAAATCTCTTTTGTCTTTGGCTACAAGTCTTCGCTCATAGTTTGCAAATCGTGACCAATAGTCCATGCTCACGATTTTTAAATCGTGACCAAAGGCTCTTGAGCCCAACCAACGATGGGGGTTCTGAGTGGAACCATGACAAAAAGTGGGGACTTTTGGTGATGGTTTTGGGTGGAATCGTGACTAAAACCCTTCTGCCACTCAATATTTTATCATGCTAATTGGTGATGGTTTTCAACCTTTCGGTCATGATTTTCAACTGTGACCAAAATCCCTTTTTATTTTGGTGTAAGCTGGAGAGGCTTAGGCAATGATTTTCTACCGTCAAAATTTTCCACCTAAAAATCTTCTCTTGTGGTGATTTATTTTATGCAAATGTATTTTTAGATTGAAATTTTCATATTGCACTATTAACATGGGTGGATGCAAGTAGTACTTTTGGGGGGGCCATGGCCCCTTAATTTTTGTATGCATTTATCATTTATTGGTTATTTGCATGTTGGCCCCTCCTATTAATTTGTGTAAGGCATTCTAAAATGGATTGGAAAGTGGATCTCTTTGCTTTAGCACCTATATTAAGTGAAATATTACATCTGATGAAGCATATGACTGTTACAATGAGAAAAATACATGAGGGAAGATAGCCATTCTTAATCTTTTCTTGATGATAAATATATAAAATAGTCAACTATCCATGATCCTTTTTTTATAACAATCATACAATACTCCATCTCTCCATTTCAATTCGATAATAAATTATAACACATTTCATATAATGCTTGTAGGTTCACTTGTTACATCTCTCTTATTACTATTTTTGTGAACAATGGTATCTTTGAGAAGATCGATAAAGCGTTTATGATTTCCAAAGTTTTAATTATTTAATTATAAAAAGATTCTCTTCAAATGAAAATGTTGTACAAAAATTCAAATGACAACCCCTCATTAATGAATTGATTTTACTACTAACTTTATCTATTGTAGGCTGCATGTGTATATTTAGCTAGGTTTACCTAAAACAACCCTTCCCGGGAGTCCCCGTGAAATTTTAGAACTTTATGGGTGTTCCTAAGATTTTCAGGCATTTAAAACTGACACCCAAGGGTTATTTTGAAAATTTCCCTAAACTTTGAGGGGTTTTCCATAATTTTTCCTCAACCACACTAGGTCCCTAACAACCCTAAAACCCTACACTAACCCCTTTAACTACCCTTCTCCTCGAAGGGTATGCCCTCCCCACCTCCCCCATTTTGAGTTCCGACGGCGCGCCACCTGATCCCAACAAGAGAGTGAGGGGGAGGAAGAGTGATGCGCATACATCTGATTAACCTAAAATGTCTATTAATGCATGTTCTTAGTGTCACATTAGCATTATACACTATAAATAGTGCATAACAAGCATAACCATGCATTTAGGTCAAGTTGTACAAATTGAATAGTAATTATCTCCTTTTTATGGCTAGGAATAGGGCAACATGTTAATCAGGGCCTCAAAATGAAGATCCAACTGTACGGATTTGATTAGGGCGATGATTGGAGTTTAACAACTCCAAGATCGCCGTGATCAGACATCCGTAGCATCAGATAGAGATCGAGGAACCCTAAAGATCAAGGGCCAAGATGGTGTTAATATGCACCTCAGATGAAAAATTCGATCGCATGAATGGGTTCGGATCGACGATCACAGCCTAACGGCACGAAAATCGATCCAATCCAACACCCGTGGCACCGTTTATAACACTTAGAAGATGGACGGTCAAGAAGGCGCCACATGGCTCTATCCCAGCTGCCCAACCAACCCTCAGCACTGCCACTGCCTCTCCAAATAGTCTCCAATGCACGATCTGGGCCGTTGGATCAAGATCCAATGGCTGCAAGCACGCACGCTCAAATTCATCCGCGCGACACAAGCCCACACTCAATGCAGCGGTTGAGCACGTTGTGTGAGCATGTGACACGTGCTCGATCCCACATCTGCTATGTGTGGGCACACAGTTGGAGTCATGCGATGGGCATTCCGTTGCGCGGATCAACCGATAACGCCCACACGCGATTAAACGCGCAGTGCAAACTCTCGATCGTATGCGGGTGTACAGCGCTGGCGAGGGCAGTTTAAGCTGTCTAATCTCTTGATCGGACAGCTGAGCGTGCGTAGTAGTGTGTATGCATTAAGAGCATGAAGGTGAGGGGGCGCATTCACGGCGCGTGCACATCGGCCACATTCAGGCCTTTAGTGACGGATAAATCCGTCACTAAAGGTCCTGAATTAATGTTTTTAATGTTATAATGTCCAAAATGCCCCACTCCTTGCAACTATAAAAGGAGACCACTACCATACGAATTTCTCATCGCTTCCTTCTTCTCTCTCCCTCTCTAAAGCCTAAGAGAAGCTTGTCCCACACCTGGGATGCTCCTCAAGAGATAAAACCAAGTTTTCGCCCCCATTCTAAAAGTTGATCCCGCGACAACGACGATGTGCTGCTTCGTTCCCGTTCCTCCTGCTTCGTCCTCCTTCTTCCTGCTCCGTTCCTCGTCTTCCAAGCATTATCCTGTCTGGCTCGTCCTCCAAGGGATCATCGAGGAGGATAACTTCTCTCTCCCATTCTTTTTACTGCTTTTTAGTTGTAACAATTTCTTGCTTTCTAGTGTAATCATTTCTCACTTTCTTAGTTGTAAAAATATTATGCAGCATCAAGTGGTTATTCTTTCTCTCTCTCTCTTATTGTCTTTATTGATTCCATTGTGATTATCTTTCCCTTTAAACAAAAACACAATTTGATCGACGTAGCCTCCTTGTGTTTGACCCGGAATTTCTTTACAGATTTTTTGGTATAAATTTTATTTGTTGAATGGATTTATTCGCGACTCGAACTACAACGATGGGTTTTGAAATCCAATTGCGAACGCGTAGCGATGGGAACACCATCATGAGCCCTAACTAGCTCATTTTGACCTAAAAAGGAGAATAAAAGCTCCTACATAACCAAATGAAGATCTTAACTTAGTGAATAACCCTCCTGAAAGAAAAGTAAGAAACAAGGGGTAAAACTGCAATTTTACCATTACAGTGCAACATTTGGATTTCTCATGGGCTAAACATAGGTCAAATGATCATATTAAGATAAAAAGTGGTTGGTTCAAATAGAAAAGGGTTCATGTGAAATCTAGGAATTAAATGACTTTTTGTAACCATAAAATAGACCTACTTAATTTAACAAGGTTCTAGTTAGGATAAAATTCACCTAAACCTTCTAAAATTCATGAAAAAATATCCTCTAGGGTTTAGAACCTTCAATTTTTCCTTTAGAACCTATTTTGACCAAAATAGAGGTCGCAGTCAAATGTTTGCCTTAAATTCAGTTTTTGTGTAAATTGCCTAGCGAAACGTGGTCAAATCTAAAATCCAACTTCACCATTGGATTCCTTAGGTCCAAATTAGGTTTGTACCAAAATTTATACCTAAGGGAAATTCACCTTGATCTACTTTGCAAAACAGTCCAACCCAATTACATTCATACCCATAACTTTTGAAAACTCTTGTAGACACCCCCTAGCTTCCTCATCGTTCCATGAAATTAGGTCCCTCCACCATTACAGCGGAGGAAATCCTACTCTGGCGAGGATTCAAGGGAAACAACTCCCTGATTCCTCAAAGAATCCCTCTCAAATTTGAAAGGGAGATTCTTTGAGGAATTTCCATTCATGTAAACCCAATTTGGAGCTCCAATTCCTACCCAATCTCTCATGTGAATGCATGAGAGATTTAGGTCTTTTCGACCTTCCAACTCCGGCGACCTGCCGTGCTTGGAAGCTTGCCTCCCAAGCACAAGGTCCTTTGCCAGAGGTTATAAAAGGGTTCCCTAATCCTTTCACAGATCCCTAGCTTGATTTGGTTGGAGATAACCCCAACTTCTTCTCTTCCCCTTCGGCCAAACTCCCAGCGAGCTTTGGTGACCTCCACCTCCTCCTCTCGTCGCTCTGCCACAATACTAGTGGCAGAGTTGTCTTTGCCTCCTTCGTCCGCGTCGCGCCACACCGCGCACGTGACTACTACCCTCTCATCGTCACTGTCCCCCTCTTACTGGGACCTTCGTCTTCGGCGATGGCACATACGAGCCGTCCGCCTTCTCTGCTTCCCCCCTTCATCTATTCCCCCTTAGATAAGTCCTCTCCCTTTATTCTTCCCTCATTTATTTCTGTTATCACTCCCCGACGCTCACACACAACCGTCACCTTCTCCACTTTCGGCAGACCACCGGTGAGGTGCTCCAGCTATTCCACTCATCCACCCACCTCGCCAACCACCTCACGAGCTTCGCCACATCACAATGATCATAACCCATCTTCCCATTCACCACCACATGTGCCCAACACTTCCTCTAAACACACCCATCTTCACAGCCACAAGGTGACCTAGGTACACACGCCTTGGCCACCCCGCACCACGCCAACCACCGAGACACCTTCGCCGTGCCAAGGCAAAGCTCCCTATGTGTTTTGATGAGGCCGCAAGGCCATTTTGCATGAGTGCAGGTTTTGACATTAGCCGCCAATGGAGCAAGCTTGAAGAAGCTTGCAAGCTTCATTCTAGGTCCCAGGCATCAGGCCCTAGGTTCCCAGACACGTAGGCTTCCTTCACGAACGTTATAGCCAGCTATTGGAGTACAAGCCCCCTGCAGCCTTTGCGATTCGTGAACACCCACTGCGAGCACACGTGAGAAGAAGGTGGGACATTTAGTTCCACCTCGAAAGTTTTGAAGCAGGAGGAGTGCTATAAGTGGAAAAAGTGTCAGGGGCTTATCGGCTCCTGACACGAGGTGAGGTCCCATTCATCCCACTCACCTTGTCCACGACCCACACCTCCGCGGATCTGGCTCTAACCCGACCACCCGTGCACTCCTTGCCCACCAACCACGCCGGTGGGCCTGGTCCCGGGTGTGCTATCCTGACCCGTTAAGCCAAGAAGGCTCTAGGAGAGCAAGCCTAAGAGAGAAAGGAGAGGAGAGTTCACGAGGGTGGGTAGGTGTAGGTCTTGCTCTTGCAGGGAAAGGAAAAGAAGAAGCTAAAGGTGAAGACAAGGAAGAAAGAGTGGCAGCCACAATAGCTAAGGAAAGAAAAGGCACTGCACGGTTGAAGAAAGAAGTTGAAGAAGAAGCTAAGGGTTGAAGGCAGAAGAGAGCTGAAGAGGACCAGAGTTGCAGAGAAGCTAAGGAAAGTGGAAGAAGAAAGGAAGAAGAAGGCAGCTGAGGCTCGCAAGGCAAAGAATAGAGAAGAAAGAAAAGAAAGAAAGAAGAAGAAAGAAGGAACAAGAAGTCAGAGTAGAAAGAAGGAAGAGAAAACAAGGAAGGAAGGAACATAAGAAGACAAAGAAGAAAGAAGCCAATGACAAAGGAAAGGATCAAGAATAGAGAAGAAAGAAGAAGAAGCAGAAGGCAGAAGAAGAAGGAAAAATAAGAGGAAGACACTGTAGCACCATAATAATATGACGTCTGATTTTATAATTAGACGTTCAATTTTTCATCAGATCTCTATTATTTATGGCTAGAATTCTTTTTATGCTCTATATACTCATGCTTTACATTCTGAATTAGATTTTGAGTAGTTTTATGTGTTCAATTTACAGCTATTATTTAGATTAGTGCGTAAATTCCATTTTCTCCCTATATTCGACCTCCAACTTAAACTTCGAGTAATAAAATCTATTTATTTTCAAAGCAATTTCGACTATACTACGATGCATTATTTTAAAACCCAATTTCTCCCTGTAAACATTTTGGCACCATTGTCAGGGAGCAACGCGCAATTCATCACTAATCTCTACATTATTTTGATTATATTTGAGCACTAACTTGCCCTATTTTGTTTTATTGTGATTTTGTGAGGTATTCCACGAGGAGATCTCCCACGCAAATCAACCACTCTAGGGCAGGTATCTTCTTTATTCTTCCTTAATCAACCTCCTAATCTTGGGAAGATAAAAAGGAAACAATCAAATTGGGAATCACCTGCCTTCTTTTTATAGTAACTATCATTTAAAAGGCTAGTTTCCTGATTTGCGAAATTTTTTTCACATCCTATTGAAGTTGAAGCGATTTCTTGAGATCCTACCCCAAAATTCCTATGCCTATTAAGGATCACGCTTAATTTCTAAATCTCCGCGGACTACACACTTCTTGTTTGAAGTTGAAAGAGAACTTCTGTGAAAATCAAAGAGGATTGGAAATAGAACCAAATTAGGGTTTCTACAATAGGGTTTTGGAGTGCTAGTTCACACATGCTTACATAAAAGGAAACAAACCCACCCACACTTGTGTGCTACCCAAGCCCTTGATTGAAAGGATCTAATCAAGACAAACCCTAAAATCAAGCTCTAAAATCACTTGAACCTTAAAAACCTTGGACCTAATAACATGGGATTCAAATCAGGGTGATTTCTAGGTCTTGACCTAGAATCATTCTGCCATCTTCAGGGCAGGTCAAGTGAAGTGGGACTACATTGTAGGCCAACCAACCTCCAAATTAGGTCACAAAGCCAAAACATCTAAAGTTCAAGTGGAACCCTAAGCACCTTTGATCTTAAATAAAACTGATAGACTTAAGAGGTCAAGGTCCCCATTTTGGTCTACCTAGAATCTCAGAGATAAGAGAGGTCGGGTGGGGGAAGCCCTGTAACCTGTGGGGATGCTCTACCATGCAGGGGTCATTGTGGGACTCTCCCTCTCTGGCTGCCCAGATAATTCTTTGGTGGACGACTTTCCGATCCAGGGGTATCATCTGCCCCGAACCTCTATAGTCATCCAAACATCTTTGGGTTACTTGATTGGGTCAAAAACACATCCAATCCCTCATCTCTTCTCCTTAGAGCACACACATAGATTTTCCATGGGATTCTCTATTCAGAACTAATCACTTCAGTCTAAGATCTGAATTCTGATTCTACAACTTGATTCCACCATCTGATCCAAATATGCAGCCTAGTTACTTAGGATTACCATTCAAGAAACCTGAATCACAAAGATCCATTAGATAGGATGATTGAGGATGCCCTTGAATTTTATGAAATTGAATACAAAACCTTAAAACCAGTAGAAAACATTCAGGTTAGTGTACCAACAGCAACAACTTTCATCATAAAATGTGCTTAAGTGTTTTTGATAGAAGCTACAAAAGGATCAACCTGAGACATTCTCATAATAGGATACATTGAGATAGAAAAATTACATAACTTTGAATACCTTCAATGCATGACAAATCCTGTACTATGGGAACAACACTAAGATGATCTTGAAAAACGGGAAGAGATGATGAGATTATTGAAACAAGATATTGATCAGAAATACCTGTACATGCTCTAAACAAATAATGAACCATCTTGGATTAGTATTGAGGATCAATCCAATTTCCTAAATCCCAGGTTTGAGGTACAAAGTTGTTGTGGATTCCCAACCCAGATAGAATACAACATGCCTGAGCTGGAATTAGGTTGGGAAGTTCCAATTACAGGAGAACACAATTTTTAGCCAACCCTAGATCCTAGGTCATCAAGCATAGAATTCCGAGACTCCTGTAGTGATGAGATTAAAATCGAACCTCTCGAGGGTGTAAATCCCGCCTCTTATTCTGATAAGGTGACCCTCGAAGGTAATTCTGACCTAAATTCTAGTGATTCAACCCACATCCTCAGCCTAGAATATGGATCTGAAACTTATTGGGAAGATTTCGAGGCCCCATATGACGAAGATCAAAATTTCAATGAAGAGTATGATTCCAGGCCTTTATTTGATGAATGTCCCTCTCCAACATCCTTAGAGATACAGATCGATTTTTTAGAAGTCACGCCAATCTATGATACAAAAATCAAGGAGTTGGAAGAGTGGGGTTTTGATTGGGTCTTTCCTACAAACCTAGAACTTGAGCCTAGACTAAATAAGGACACCTCTTTAAGCTCAGAATCGAAGAAGAGGCTAGACCCAAGTCAAGTTGCTAAGTCTACATCATGTGATTTACTTGGTGGTGGAACTCCTGATCTCGAATCTTATTTAGGACTTGATTTTCACAATATCTCCGATGATTTTGAATCTTACCATGATTTCAGAGAACCTTTGTTTCATGACTATGTTGAGCCAATCTACGACCTCAGCTCACATGATTCATTCTCCGACTCCGACTTTGAGGTCCCTGAGCCCGAGATCACTGATTTAGATTCAGGTTCTAGTGAGATGGAATCATTTCTTTTCGATCCTCAGGAATCAAAACCAGAAAATGCTAAGAGTGACTACAACCCAGAGTTCGAATCTTTTCTTGACTCAAATTTTCCTCATCCTATAAACACTCTCCAGGAATTCACTTTTGAATTTGATAGCTACTATGAGGACTCTCTAAATGAAACCACCTGTAACTCCTTTCTAGAAGAGCCCTCATACATAATTCTTTTTGAAGCCACCTCCTCCGCATATACAGAACCTATTAAAACTCATTTTCAACCCCGATCCGCAACTAGACTCAATTTCTATTCTGATTTCCCTCTTACTGAGCCGATTGCAGATGATTCGACTCCACATCTATATCAGGTTTTGGACATTGATCAGACTGAAGACCATGCTCCATCATTCTCTGATCACCCCTGTAGGGTTTTCGCATCATCCACTGATTATTTTACGGATCCCTACTCTGACGAGGCTGATTTGACTTAGCCAAACCCCGAATTCACACTTCCACATCCTTCCGACTTCCATAGCATATGGTGGGTTCCACATCTCTTTATCTACATTTATCAACCCACCAGATTGATTAGGTTTGGGCTGCATCATCAGCCTAATGATCTAAACAAGCACCTAATTAGACCAACCAGGCTCTTGATTAAGGTGCTTGTTCTACAAAACTCTATTGATTTGACCACTCCCTCTCCATACCATTTCCCACTTTGCTGAAGACATTGAATTTAGCACTTAATGGGAGGCAACCCGTCATTCCAAAAACCCAAGATCCTTCAGATTATCTGTCTGTACTTCACGTCTATTGCACCCTGAGTTCAGTCTTAGAACAGTCGATCCCACCTCTGGTACACGTGCCAGAGCTTGAAATCATCTGCAACAGTCATTCCCAACCCATTCACCCACTTGATAAATCTTGTTCGAAGTCCCTGAACCCAACATTATTTTACACCCTCCATTTACAATGAGGACATTGAAAAACTTAGGCATGGAGGGGTGGTAAAGTGCAAACATACAGAAATCAAGAAAAGTCAGAAGGATTCTCACAAAAAATCACATATGCCAAAAATACCAAAAAAATAGAAAATTGTGAAAAAGAACAAAAAAATTAGAGGAGGGAAGAAAACTTTGAGGCCATACAAACATGAGGAGGAAAAGTGAAAAATGCCAAAAAGGATCACAAAATGGAAAAGAAAAAAAGAGATAGTCGTTAGTAAGAGATTAAGGGATTAATCAAAGTTCTAGACCATATCAAGGAAAAGAAAAATGAAGGAAAAAGTGCTAATGAGACACAAAAAGAGATTAGTAGGAATGCTGATCTTAGGCCTTTTGGGCTAGACTTTTAAGCTTAAAAATTCAAGTCTCCACTAAGATCTGGATAATCCTAAAGAGGTTGGCGAAAATGCGAAGCTTAAGTATTAGGTCTAACACTTAGGGAGTATTCGACCTCGTTAACTGACCTTTGGTTTGCGGGACTTGGTAACCTAAGCACCCTAATCCACACACAATCTGGTTCAGTGCGCATAATATCAAAATCACGCAAAAGCATTTAAATGTTCTAAAAAAAGTTGCCTAGATTAGGAGTGGCCAATCAGCACAAGTTGATTTGGACGAGTTCCCGACGTGGAGAGGCAGGAAATTCCCCACGAAGATTTGCAATAACATATCCTCTCCTCGGTGCTTGTCTCCTAAGATATTCACATATCCTACTAGGGGCACGTAAGCACCCTGCTAGTTCAGATGCCATGGGCGGCAATATCACGAAATGTCAATTGCCAGGGTTTGGATTTGGCTACAGAACGTCATGGGTGGGATTATCATGAAATCTCAAAAGCCAGGGTTCTGGGGGTTACCATGGGCGGTGCTATCACAAAGCATCGATTGCTAAAGACCTTTTGAGGATTGATGATGGGGATGAGGAATCCAATACATATCGTGTTGAGAAGCCAATCCGAAGCTAGAAATAAAAAGAAAAGAGAGAGAAAACTCCCAAAACAAATAATTCCTCTGTCTCTCTCTTACAAAAAATGCACTGCAAACTGAATCGAGGCTAAAATATATCTCAAGCACGAGTGCTTTAACTGCGGAGTCCAACGAACCTTAGGATAGTTTCTGCGGGCCTTAAAAACCTTCGTAGAGGACTGAGGCTAAAGCTGGTCAGGTCCGGATCTTGGTTGGTACTTAGTACCTCCAGGCCTACTGTCGACATTCTAACTTAATCAAAAAGAAAAGAGCAGTCATCATAATTTGTCAACATCAAAGGAAATTAATGGTCTGCAACAGAAGTTAAAACCTTAAAATTTTTCTAAGGGACTAGCAAAAGCTAGGCATGGGGGTATGATGGGAACACCATCATGAGCCCTAACTAGCTCATTTTGACCTAGAAAAGAGAATAAAAGTTCCTACATAACCAAATGAAGATCCTAACTCAGTGAATAACCCTTCTGAAAGAAAAGCAAGAAACAAAGGGTAAAATTGCAATTTTACCATTGCAATGCAACATCGGGATTTCTCATGGGCTAAACATAGGTCAAATGATCTTAACAAGATAAAAAGTGGGTTGGTTCAAACAGAAAAGGGTTCATGTGAAATCTTGGAATTAAATGACTTCTTATAACCCTAAAACAGACCTACTTAATTTAACAAGGTTCTGATCAGGATAAAATTCACCTAACTCTCTAAAATTCATGGAAAAATATCCTCTAGGATTTAGAACCTCCATTTTTGCCTTTAGAACCTATTTTGACCTAAATAGGGGTCGTAGTCAAATGTTTACCCTAAATTGGGTTTTTGTGTAAATTACCTAGTCATACGTAATCAAACCTAAAATCCAACTCCATCATTAAATTCCTTAGGTCCAAATTAGGTTTTTACTAAAATTTGGACCTAAGGGGAATTCACCTTGACCTACTTTGCAAAACAGTTGAGCCCAAATTCATTTATACCCCTAACTTTTGAAAACTCTTGTAGACACCCCCCAGCTTTCTCATCATTCTTTGCAATTAGGTCCCTCCACCATTATAGTGGAGGAAATCCTACTCCGATGAGGATTCAAGGGAAACAACTCCCTGATTCCTCAGAGAATCCCTCATAAATTTGAAAGGGAGATTCTTTGAGGAATTCCTATTCATGTGAACCCAATTTGGAGCTCCAATTCCTACCCAATCTCTCATGTGAATGCATGAGAGATTTGGGTCCTTTCGACCTTCCAACTCCGGCGACTTGCCCATGCTTGGAAGCTTGCCTCCCAAGCACAAGGTCCTCTGCCAGAGGTTATAAAAGGGTGCCTTAATCCATTCGTAGATCCCCAGCTTGATTTGGTTGGAGATAACCCCAATGTCCTCTCTTCCCCTTTGGCCAAACTCCCAATGAGCTTCGACGACTTCTACCTCCTCCTGTTGCTCTACCACAATACTAGTGGTAGAGTTGTCTTTGCCTCCTTTGTTCGCATCGTGCCACACCTACGCACACGCCTGCCTCCCTCTCGTCGTCGTCGTCCCCCTCCTACTGGGACCTTCGTCTCCGGCGATGACACATATCAGCCATCAACCTTCTCCTCTCCCCCCTTCTTCTATTCCATCTTAGATAAGTCCTCTCCCTCTACTCTTTATTCTTCCCTTATTTATTTCTGTTATCATGCCTCGACTCTCACACACCACCGTCACTTTCTCCACCTCCAACAGACCACCGGCGAGGTGCTCCAGCCATTCCACGCATCCACCCACCATGCCAACCACTTCACGAGCTTCGCCATGTCACACTGATCATAACCCGTCTTCCTGAACACTGCCACACACTCCCAACACTTCCCTCGAATACACCCATCTTCACAGCCACAAGGTGACCTAGGCACGCACGCCCAGGCCACCCCACACCACGTCAACCACCGAGACACCTTCGCCATGCCAAGGCAAAGCCCCCTGTGTGTTTTGATGGGGCCGCAAGGCCGTTCTGCATGAGTGTAGGCTTTGACCTCATCCTCCATTGGAGAAAGCTCGAAGAAGCTTGCAAGCTTCATTCCAGGCCCCAAGTTCCTAGACGCACGGGCTTCCTTCGCAAATGTTTTGAGCCAGCTATTGGAGTCCAAGCCCCTTGTAGCCTCTATGATTCATGAATACCTGCTGTGGGCACGCGCAAGAGGGTTGGACATTTGTCCCACCTCGAAAGTTTTGAAGCGGGTAGAGTGCTATAAGTGGAGAAAGTGCCAGGGGCTTATCGCCTCCTAACACGAGGTGAGGTCCCACTCGTCCCACTCTCCTCATCCGCGACCCACACCTTCGCGGATCTGGCTCTGACCCGATCACCCGCGCACTCCTCGCCCACCACCCACGCCGGTGGGCCTAGTCCCGGGTGTGCTATCTCGACTCGTTAACCCGAGAAGGCTCTGGGAAAGCGAGCCTAAGAGAGAAAGGAGAAGAGGGTTCACGGGGGTGGGTAGGGGTAGGTCTTGCTCTTGCAAGGAAAGGAAAAGAAGAAGCTAAAGGTGAAGATAAGGAAGAAAGAGTGGCAGCCACAACAGCTAACGAAAGAAAAGGCACTGCACGGTTGAAGAAAGAAGAAGCTGAAGAAGCTAATGGTTGAAGGCAGAAGAGAGCTGAAGAGGACCAGAGCTGCAGAGAAGCTAAGGAAAGAGGAAGAAGAAAGGAAGAAGGTAGCTGAGGATCGCAAGGCAAAGAATAGAGAAGAAAGAAAAGAAAGAAAGAAGAAGAAAGAAGGAACGAGATGTCATAGTAGAAAGAAGGAAGAGAAAACAAGGAAGGAAGGAACAGAAGAAGACAAAGAAGAAGGAAGCCAATGACAAAGGAAAGGATCAAGAACAGAGAAGAAAGAAGAGGAAGTAGAAGACAGAAGAAGGAAAAATAAGAGCAAGACACTGTAGCACCACACTAATAAGACATCTGATTTTATAATCAGACGTCCAATTTTTCTTCAGATCTCTATTATTTGTGGCTACAATTCTTTTTATGCTCTATATACTCATGCTTTACATTCTGTATTAGATTTTTAGTAGTTTTATGTGTTCAATTAGCATCTATTATTGAGATTAGTGCATGAATTCCATTTTCTCCCTGTGTTCGACCTCGAACTTAAACTTTGAGTAATAAAATCTATTTGTTTTCAAAGATATTTCAACTATACTACGACACATTATTTTAAAACCCGATTTTGCCCTGTAAACACGTAGTCATCCACCAGTTGACAAAGAGAAGTCGTGAAGCTAGCAGCTTGGTCGGCGAGGCATCCTTATGACGGGAGGTTGTAGGGCATGCGGTATGAGGCATTTACAGGCATGAGGCGAGTGTGGTGCGCGTGGCAGCGTGGGTGCAGTGATCAGGTGTGAGCTCGTCGAACGAGGTGAGCATAGGTGCAGGACACGAGGAAAGCACAAGTGCGGCATGCGAGGCGAGCGCAACATGCAAGGTAGCACGGGTGAGGCAATCGAGCGTGATTGCGTCAAACGAGGTGAGTGCAGGTGCAACAGGTGAGGCGAGGGTGGCCTTCGAGGTTGTGTGGGTGTGGTGATCGAGCGTGAGCACATTGAGTGAGGCGAGCGTAGGCACAACACGTGATGCGAGCATGGCTTGTGAGGCAGTGCGGGCATGGCAACTAAGTGCGAGTGCATTGAGCGAGACTAGTGCAGGCGTGGTACATGAGGCAAGCGCAGCATGCGAGGTGACACGTGGCAGCAGTATGGGTGGGGGTTCAATTCACATGGTTCAGTTCAGCGAGGCAATTCCCATGGGCTGGTCAGACCAGACCGGTCCGATTTACATAAACTAGAAGTCATTTTTGGGCTAGTTTGAGGTCCAAACGAAGTTCGTTTTTCATACCACAAGTATTGTTGGAAAGCTCCTAAATTTCTCCACCTTTTTAGATCATAATTAAACTATTTTAAGTTTGATTAGTGCACTAAAATTTTGGTCAAAGCCTTTAATGTTCGTGTTGACCATTGGTTTGGTGTAGGCTTGGAGTCCAAGGTGTGTGTAGGATATGTAGGGATGACCAGATCAGTCACTCGAGCTTCCATATCTCCCATACACCTCGGTAGAGTGCTCTCATTCATCACTCCCTTACATAGTTAAGTTTAGTATATATTAACATGATTGATGGCTAATGTGGGTGGTTGATCTTCGCTCTTGTTATTGTTAACTACTGAGTATTATGCATTGGGCATGGATTAAACCCTAATTGGCTCATATCCAGTTTGGCCCTAAATGGGGCAAAGTACAACCTTTTTGCACACACGGGATTGGCTCATTTTGAATTATGGGGAATGTTTACCAATTAGCTTTTACGGTAAGCACACTATGGTTTATATATCTGAACCCTAGGAAGAGAAACTAGATGCATTTCCTAAATCATCACATTTGTGATTAATTATTTTATTTATGTACATAAATTTCTCACATGACATCATGAACCATGACTAACATAAAATAAAGCATTGAAATGGCTAATGCTGCTAATATTAGTGACCACCTATGATTGATCATAAACCCTAAGGATAATTAGAAATATTGCTCATTGTGCCTGGAGTGGAAATGTACAAACTCATTAGTAGATAAATTAAGGATGAATTTTCTGAACATTAAGGCAACAATTTGAGATGCGATAATGTATGAAATGGAACCTTGTTGGCATTGTCAAGACAAAAATGGAATGGTGGGGCCCAAGAGGCTAGGTCTTGGTTTAAGTATGGGAATGAGCTGGCCCTCGAGTACACATGTACTAAGGAGAGCTGACTATCCTCTAGTGTAGGGAGAGAGCTGACCTCCTTGGATAGGGACCAAGGGTAGGCATGGCCTTCCTATATCGACTCCAATTAGGTCCATGGAGCCAACCAAGATAGTCGGGCGAGGGTACGCAAACTGGTGAGGGGCACAGCTCCTATTTCATTTTGTGCTGTATGGCTTAGAGCATGCCCATTAGTAGAAATGACTAACTATGTGCCAGTGCGAGGTAGCCCCCCATGAGTTTATCACATGTGCCATAGTCACCGTTACGCCATGACTATGACCCTGGGTTGGTAGATCAGGTGTGGGACTAATGCGAGGTCACTCTCTCAACCTGGAGAGCACCCTGTGCACGTTTCACATTGCTAGAATGCTACAACAAGATCGTTCCGTTAGGGAACATGTGAATCATGAGAAAGTGGGACCCTTTGCTAGAATACTTGAAATTAAGAAACTAGTAACTATTAATGAAAATACAATGTACAAAATGCCTATACTATATTTCCTTTTCTCTTTAATTAAAGCTGTTAGCTTAATGTACACTTGCCACTCTACTTAGCTTTTGTTGACTTCCACCATTTGTGTTCAGGTCAAGAGACTGGACATGTAACCAGTACCATTAGCTACAGAAGGAGCTGGGCCTAGCCGAGCCCAGCAGCTAAGCTAGTAGTTTCTTTTTTGTTGTAGCACAATGTTTATCCTATGATAGTGAGCATTTCTATTGTGTTCATAACCTTTAGTTTCTACTTTCCACTCATGTCTTTATTGTGATGGCTATGTTTAAACACTACAATTATTTCTTGAGAATGGATTTTAGTGCATGAATCATGTTTCTTTTCCTTTTGTCATTAATTATTTCTTCCTTGCTATAGTTGCATGAGTGGAAATGTTATGGTTTTGTTTATTTCTTGTTGGATGATCAGGTCTTGGGATAGATGACGCGATCCGATCTGGGTTCCCAAGTGGAACCAGATCGGGTCCTAACATTACCCTCTAATTTTCATAATACTTTTTATTAGATAATTCAAATAGTGATCTTAATTTTCATTTGAATAAAGTTTAGAAGCATTGTTTAAATCTTTTTAAAAATAAATTTAGTCTTTTATTTGTCATTTATTTGTCCCACATAAGGTTTCTTTACACTATTAGCTTACTTGGGCCACCCTTAATGAATTTTCTAGTTCCGCCCTTTACTATTCGCCCCCTTAGTGCACTCTAAAGTTCACCCAATTCCCCAAGGAAAGCACAAATCATCCAAGACAACTCATTCAACCACATTCCAATCAACAATTACCATACGTCTACAAAAAAATAAAAAGCCTTTAGTGACATTTAATATTTGCCACTATCAGTTTATCGCTATATATAATTAGCGACACTTAAAATAATTGCTACCTTCATTGGCATCACTAAACGGTTAGCGGCAATTGTATAATCACTACTAAATCATTGGTATTAGTGTCACTTTAATTATTGTAATTATCATATCTAATGAACTTTTTTACTTGCAATTTATTTGCCACTATTTCACCACTGCTGAATTATATCAGTGGCAATTTAATTGGTGCTTTTAGTGTCATTATATACTTCATTTAACAACTTTTCTTTATGACACTAAATCGTCGCAATTGATTTGCTTTAAAGATGTTTTGTTTTGTTATTTAATTGTCACTATTGATATTGTTTAGCAACAACTATTTGTGTCTTTAAATTGCCACTATTGATTTACTTTATTAATGCTCTTTCTGATGCCACCAAATTGTCACTAATTATTCACTTTATTGATGCTTTCTTTTGCCATTTAATTATTGATGTTGAGTTATTTTAATGATGCCCTGTTACATGACTTAATTATATTCTTTATTAAGAAATAAAATTTTTCAACAAACACAAAACATAAAGGCTCAAGCACAAAGTCCTTTTCATTGGCTTCCCAAATCATCAAAGTACATATTCCCCTCTTAAGGGTTATATAAGAGAAAAGAAAAGAAAAATACAAAACATATAAAAATATATTGAGGATCAATTCCAGCAAATCTGACTGAAATATGAAGTACTTCATCAAATTTGTAGCTGTAACCTTCTTCAAAATATCAACAGCAGTAGCACTAGCATCCATTATCTTTAACAACTTGGATTATATGCAGACTAACAACATAATATTAAATGGCCAACCCTGTGTATCCCAATGGTTTTCCTTTGTGTTACTCTCCCATCTAAAGATCCACATCCCATGGATTGAGATATCATATGGGAGATTTTGTGAGGGAAATGTGAGGGTAGAGCATTTTCACCATTTGTTTTGGAGGGGGAAGAGGGTGAGAGATATATGAGAGGGGGAAAATCACACCATCCTTTAGTAAATATAGAGATAGATAAGTTTAGAATGTTTTCCCTGCTAGCATTCAAAAATGTGTATATGACTATAGTGTGCCATATAATCTTGTTAATAACAAAGAGAATGATTAAATCATAGCAATGACATCAATGATTGCACTATTACCTAAATGAAATACCTAATTGATACGATGCAGGTATTTTTTTTTCCAATCATGGTTGGTTGCATGTGTTTCACGAGTTAGAAATCGGGTCTACGAGTAAACCGTCATTGTAGTTGCAAAACACGTCGATCAGATAAAATTCATATTGAAACTCCAAGGGTGTCCTGGGTCGAACACAGGGAGACGACATTTACTTTAATTGAAAATCGCATTTCAATTTGTTTCTCTTTGGAGTTTTAGAGTTGTGTTATTTTTTTGTGTTTTTAAAATAAAAGACATGAAATCACAAGATAGAGATGGAATCAAATGTGATGTATTGCATTAATGTCTATTACAATAATCTACAAAAGCATAAAAAGAGAGGGGGTGAGAAGAAATCTCCCGAATCGGCTGTTCGGCGAGACGACAGTGCCTGGCGAAAGCTTAGACGAAGGAGGTGAGGAGCAGGACGACGGAGGTGAGATGCAGGAGGACGTTGGGTAGAGGAAAGCTTCGACATGGCTTTGGAATGGAGGTAAGCAGATGGGGATGATCTACTGCAGGAATGGAGGTGGGAGGATAGATCCAAGGTGACCTATGAATGGGGATGGGAAGATGGACGAATATTTGGTAACGTAGAGGTTTGCTACACTAATAGGAGCCTTGGGAGCTTGAGAACAAGCTCTAATGGAGCATTAGTAGGCTTGCTAGAGCTTGGGAGTAGATGGGGGTAGAGCAGGTAGAGATGAAGAGGAATGGGGGCTGTAGGGGTGTTTATATAGTGGAGGGCAGGAGAGAGCCCCACGCATAGGCATTCAGTGATAGCTATAAGCGTCACTAATGGATACTTGAGCTATCACTGAAGATCTGTGCCTCTTCACAACTTGGGCTGGCGCACACACTATGCAGGCGATTTAGTGATAGCTATAAGCGTCACTAAAGGGTCGCCCTTCTGTCGTTGTAAAGCCCTCACCCAACGCTCATGCTCGCAGTTGTTAAAGGCGCGACAATCTTCAATCGTTCGATCAGGCGTAAACGGCTGAGATTGCGAGAGGAGAGCGCGCACCTGCCAACATTTGAATTATGAATCGATGGCGCGTGCATTGGCCGCCATTAGATGCCACATCATGCGGTCGAGACTTGCACGCAGATCGCGCGTGTGTTGATTTGAATCGCGCGCCTCATGCCAATGAGGAGATCAGATGGCTGGCACTGCACGTGGACGTCTTAAATGCACGCCTCAGATGCAATGCGTGTGATCTGGTGTGCGCCTTCACGTCGGTGGGCAACGTTGGATCACACGTGGGGAAGCTCAACCGCTTGTTCACGATCGGGTGGCACTATTGCGTTTGGCACTGTAGCGGGGCGCGACGAATTGCGGCTGAATCTCGTGCCTGCCTTTGAGAGTGGTTCCCCTCACCACTGCATCATGCCTATGCACGTGATGAGAAGAAGAGTCATGCCCGCACGGTGAGCACGGTCGCTCAGCATTGGATTGAGATCCAATAGCTGGGATTTGATCTTGCGATGGGCTTGGAGGCTCCTTGGCTCAGGTGGGGAGGCCTGGATGGCGCCACATGGCACCATCTAGGCCGTCCATCTTCATCTTCTTGCGAAGGGTGCTATAGAGCTTAAATCTGGGCGATTCCCACATTAACGGATTGCGATCGTTGCTTTGAATCCATCCGTATGGTCGGATTCTTCATCTGAGGCCCATAAAGATGTCGCACTGCCTCCTGGCCATGTAAAATGATAGAATTAATGTACATAATATACAACTATCCTAGGCGCAATGCAATGGATGTTTATGCAATATTTATATCGTGATATGCAATGCTATGCCTAGGAACTATTATAAATAAGCATTTTATGATGAATTTATATGTCCTTATCATATCCCCATGCTTACTTTTTGCTAGCCCCTAGCAAAAGTGAACCTAAATGCTATGTATAAAAGTAGAATCAGGATTCGAGTATTTAGGCAAAATTTGTTGATTGCTTTAGAAAATCTAAACCCCAAGACCTAATTACAAAAACTCAACAGCGCCCAGGTGCCTGCCAGAATGCAAACTGTCCAAGCCCTCACCTTATTTGAAAAGGGAAAATAAATCTTTTTATTTTTCCTCTTTTCTAATTTTTTTTTTGTACTTTTGGAGTTTGAGAGTTCCGGGATAACTTTTTACTGCTACCCGACCAGCTCAAGACTCGAAAAGGACTCTAAATGCTAAGCATCTTGTGAAAATAGTGAAAGACTCACTAGTTGGCCGTTAAAACAAACTTCGGGTTTCTACGATCCTAGTTGACCTTGCTTAGAGGTTTATCTTTTCGATCGGTAGCCTTCTCCCTACTTCTTTTATTTATGGGGTCAACATAAGGGAAAACCCAGTGTATATCTCCCCGATTTATTCTACTTCCCCATTTCTTCCCTAAGTGTTTTGAGAATTATTGTGCTTTTTTTGTTAGCTGGGTTCTAGACAATCGACCGATGAGCTGTAACCACCGACAACTTGCTAGCCATACTCATGCGGTGAAATGTGGTTTTGTTTATTTTTTTATTTTTTCCTCTTTTTTCTATTTTTTTTTTCTTTTTGTTTGTTCGTTTATTTTTTTTTTTAAGTAGGTGGCTTCCCTGATCTAAGATTTACCTAAAGGCAGTACAATGAAAATGGTCATTTGATTGGGCTCTGGACAACCTGCCGATGAGTTGTTACCACCGACAACTTGCCAGCAATACCACCCTAGATAGTTCATTAGCTGCCCAATTTCCGAAGAAACCGCCGAAAAGTGAGTCAGTGCAAAAAATGTGTGTAGATACTTAGGCTTAAAGTCCCCCTAAATTAGAGGGTGGGTTGATAAGTCGCATACTTATCATCCCAATTTATTAGCCAAATTAAAAATGAATTTGAATTTGTGAGGACTCAAGACTAAGCCCACATTTGAGTGGACACCTGGCCTAATTAAGCTCGAAGACCTGAAGAGTCTAAGTGTTCAGGTTTCAAAGTATAAATTCCTAAAGTTTACAACTCCTAATGCCTAAGTTCTCGTCGCCTAATTCTAATTTTTATTTTTATTTATTTTTATTTTTTTAAAAAGGAATAAAAGAAAGTAGGAAATTACTATTACAGCTGACAAAATGATTATAAGATATTTCTACCTCTCCATGCTTATCTATTTCAATGTCATTGTTCAAAATGAGAGCATGCAGGAGAGTAAAAGTGGAAGAATAGCACTTGGTTTCCATGAGACTCTGGTCAGCTTGGAACAATCTTTACATGTGCTGAGTTTAGTGCCTTCAGCTGGGCGATGATCATCCTGTGGTGGTTATGGCAAGGTAAGGGCAACCTTGTCCGAGACAGGTTTAGGGAGCACATGGTCAACAAAGGGTTTGAGACATTGTCCGTTGACCATGAAAATATTACCTGTCTTTGGGTTAGAGATTTCGACGGCCCCATTAGGGAAAATCCACTCAATAACGAATGGACCATCCCACTTAGACCTGAGTTTACCAGGGAAAAGCTTCAATTGAGAATCGAAAAGCCAGACCTTCTCATTCAGCTCAAAGCTCTTACGTGAAATCATCTGGTCATGGAGAGCTTTGGTCTTTGCCTTAAAGATTCTGGCGTTTTCATAAGCATCATTTCGAAGCTCCTCCAACTCAGATAGTTGGAGTTTCCTGGTTTTCCCGGCCAACTGAAGGTCCACATTACATTTCTTAATGGCCCAAAGTGCCTTGTGTTCAAGTTCTATGGGTAAGTGACATGCCCAACACGAGATGGAATGGAGACATACCGATAGGCATTTTGTACGCCGTACGGAAAGCCCAAAGAGCATCATCTAGCTTTTGGGTTCAATCCTTCCTATCAGGCCAACGATTTTCTGCAAAATGTTCTTGATCTCCCAATTGGAGTCCTCAGCCTGTCCATTCGTCTAAGGGTGGTAAGGTGTGAAAATCTGATGATTTACCCCATATTTTCCCAGTAAATTCTGAAACTGGGTATGAGTGAAATGTGTGCCACCATCACTGATAATTGCATTAGGAACCCCCAACTGACTAAAGATATTTCTCTTCACTAAATCGATGACCACCAAGTGGTCATTGGTCTAGGTGGGAATTGCCTCAATCCACTTGGACATGTAATCAACAGTGATCGGAATATACTGGTGTCCAAATGAAGGAGGGAAGGGTCCCATAAAGTCGATGCTCGAAATGTTGAAAATTTCGACGGAAAGAATTGGGTTCAGGGGCATCATATCTCTCTTAGCCATGTTCTCGAGTGTCTGGCATTTCGTGCATGACTTAGAGAATTCCTAGGCATCCTTAAATAATGACGGCCAATAGAATCCAGATTGCAAAATTTTTGCATCCATCTTTTTCCCAGAAAAGTGTCCACCACACGCAGATGTGTGGTAGAACTCAAGTATGCTATGGAACTCAACTTATGGGATGCATCGACGAATAATATGGTCTACACCAATGTGGTACAGCTCGGGATCGTCCCAAAAATAATATTTGGCCTCAGACACAAGTCTATCCCGTTGTTGTTTGGTCCAATCTTGGGGGATTTGACCAACGGCCAAATAATTAGCAATATCCGCAAACTAGGGGGTTTGGATACCCGAGACTGTCAAGATAGTCTCATCCGAAAAGGTATCAGAGATCGGGACATTCGAATGAGGAGAATCAATTAGGATTCTCAAGAGGTGATCTGCCACTACATTTTGTGCCTCGGCTTTATCTTTGATTTCAAGATCAAACTCTTGAAGTAGCAGAATCCAGCGAATAAGCCGGGGTTTGGCATCCTTTTTGGCCAAGAGATGTTTCAAGGCTGAGTGGTTGGTATAGATGATGACACGAGAACCTAACAGATAAGCCTTGAATTTTTATAAAGTGAAAGCTATGACTAGCAATTCTTTTTCAGTAATGGTGTAATTCCTCTGGGCCTCATCCAGAGTCTTGCTAGCATAGTAAATCACAGAGGGATTTTTCTCAATCTTTTGACCCAAGACAACCCCGATGGCATAATTAGATGCATCAGCCATATTCTCAAATGGGGCTGTCCAGACCGGTGGTTGCAACACCGGGGCACAGGTGACTGCTGTTTACAATAAATCAAATGCCTTACGGCATGCATCATCAAACTTGAACGATGTGTCTTTGGCCTGAAGGTTACTAAAGGGCCGAGCAACCTTCGAGAAATCCTTAATGAATCTTCTGTAAAAACCCACATGCCCAAGGAAAGAGAAAATCTATTTTATGGATGTGCATGGAGGAAGTCTAGAGATAGCATCCACCTTAGCTCTATCAGCTTCAATACCTCGACGTGAGACCACATGACCTAGGACAATGCCTTCCTGAGTCATAAAGTGGCTCTTTTCCCAGCTAAGGACTAGCTGTGTTTTGATGCATCTCTAGAGGATAAATTACAGGTTAGCTAGGCAAGACTCAAAAGAATCTCCAAAAATGGAGAAATCATGAACACCTCGAGACAATCACCCACCATGTCAGAAAGGATGGCCAGCATGCACCTTTGAAAAGTCACCAACGGATTGTAAAGCCCGAATGGCATTCTACGGAATACAAAGGTTCCGTAGGGACATGTGAAAGTTGTCTTTTCCTGGTCTTCGGGATGGATAGGGACTTGGTTATATCCCGAATAACCATCTAGGAAGCAAAAATATTTTTGCCCAGCTAACCTTTCGAGGATTTGATCGATGAATGGCAAGGGAAAATGGTCCTTTTTAGTGGCTGTGTTTAGCTTCCTATAGTTAATATAGACTCTCCAAGCAGAAGCTGAACGAGTGGTGAAGGTTTCCCCTTTCGCATTAGTCTTAATGGTTATCCCCACCTTCTTGGGTACAATCTGAATGGGGCTAACCCATGGACTATTCGAGATTGGGTAAATAATCCTAGCATCAAGCCACTTGATTATCTCCTTCTTGACCACTTCTCACATATTCAGGTTTAGTCTCCTTTGCATTTCGTGAGAAGGGCATGATCCATCTTCTATGAAAATACGATGATTACAATAAGATGGCTCGATCCCCCTAAGGTCATGGATGGTCCAACCAGTTGCCTCCTTGTTGTTCTTAAGGACCTTAATTAACCTCAATTCTTGCTCCTTAGTCAAATCAGCACTAATAATCACATAGAGAGTGTTTTCAGGTCCTAAGAACTCATACTTCAAATTTTTGGGTAATGGTTTTAATTCCAGCTAGGGTGGGTTTATAATAGAAGGAAGGGAGGATGCTAATGAAGATTCATCAGGATGATCCAGTGGAAGAGGCTGGGAATGAACAAAATCAACAGCCACTTCAGGATGTGGCAGGTCTACCATGGAGGGTTGTGGGTTAGGTTCACTAAAGTTGGTGGAGTCCTCGAGTGCACTGATTGTCATACAAGTCTCAAGATCCTGATCCTCGAGCTCCTCAATGAATCCACAATCCTCAAATCCTCTTATCGCCTTAAAAATATCCAAAGTTAATTTCTTATCCCCAAAGGCGATCTCCAAACTACTGCTTTCACAGTTTATGTTGGCCTTGGCAGTAGCTAGGAACGGATGCCCCAGAATGTTGGGTGTGTTCCTCAAATCATTAGGCACATCCATGTAAAGGATGAGGAAATCTATAGGAAAATAGAAATCCTTGACCTTGACAATTACATCCTCAATAATGCCTCTCAGTGTGGTGACCGATCGGTCCACTAATTGTAGCATTACTGAGGTTGGCCTGAGTTCACCTAACCCAAACCTCTCATAAAGAGAAGTCAGGATTAGGTTGATGGATGCACCTAGATCCAATAGTGTCCTATCAAAAGTGTATTCCCCAATAATGCATGAGATCAAGGGAGCACCTAAATCTTTCTTCTTTTGAGGAAGGTGATGCAGGATCACAAAACTTGCCTGTTCAGAGAGAATCACCTTCCTTGGAGTGGATTCTCTTGGTTTACGCTTTTGGATACATAGTTCTTTCAAAAATTTAGCATAAGCCGAGATGTGCTTAATAGCATCGAGGAGTGGAATATTGATCTCTACGCTCTAGAATAAATCTAGAAGCTCCTCATTGTTATCTAGGGTTTTCCTCTTCTTGGTTTTCAATAGGGCCTCAGGGAATAGGATATGGGTGGAGTTTTCAATTTTCGATACCTAGCCGTTATTGTCCTTTTCAATCTCCTCCTCTTCTCTCTCAAGCTCCCTATGGTTTTGGCATCTAGAGGTCAATTTAGGGTCTCGGGTTTGCTTTCCACTTCTCAAGATGACAGAGTTTGCAGAGGCATATGGGTTTGGGTCTTGAGGTGGGCTAGTGAAGATTGGAGGTCCTTGGTTAGTCATGTAACTAGAGGAAGAAGATGAAGGACCCTACTCAACCACCTGAGCATGTGTGTGTGAGTCCCTTTGATTCTCGTACCCTTGGGCACTATTGCCTTGATTTTGCACATTGCACGGGTTGGGTATAGGTTGAGATGGTAGAGATCCAGGTTGTCGGGTGTTATCAATTAACCCAGATTGCAAGTTATCCAATGATGTCTTCATTTGTTGCATAAGCTGAAGCATGGACCCTTGCATTTCCACCATCTACCTATTTAAATCAGACTGCCCTGTGGATTGTTCGACATTCCAAGATGGCTGATTAACCGATCTTTTAGGCAACTGGGTGTATACTTGACCCTGACCCATAGGCTTTTGAGATGCATAGTTGCTGGGTCGAGATTGGGTCTGTTGCCCCTGATTTTCCTAGGAGAAGTTAGGGTGGTTCGTCCATCCCGAGTTATAAGTGTTGGAATACAGGTTGGACCTAACATTCTTCGGCATTGCATATGCATCCACATAAAAAAAGGATGGAGAGAAGCAAGGATCAGAGAAACTGGGATCAAAGGCCCCAGTTTGGAACCCATATGGTTCCGAGAAATCCTTGCTCATAAGTTGAGCCGATTCAAGTTGGTTCACGAACTCCCACCCCGTGGGAGCTCATGAGGAATGGAATTTCGAATTCTGGGATTGAGTAGGAATAGAAGTGTTTCCTGAATTCCCAGACATCCATTCTTCCATTCTCTTAGCAACCATGTCCATTTTATGCAATTTATTACAAATTAATTCCACGTCAAATGAATGAGAATCCTAGATCTCATTAGCACTTGACCTAGGTTGTTGGGACTGGTTGAATGCATCCATGGAGGCATGATTAATTGAGTTCTCGCTTATTTCCTCAAACAAGTCATATGCATTATCTGCATCCCTGTTAAGGAAATTGCCTCTGCAGGAGGCGTTCACGTGATTACGGAGTTGCTCAACCAACCCGTGATAGAAAATCCATATGAGTTGCCATTTTGGCATCTCGTGGTTTGGACATTTCCTCAAAAGTTCCTGGAATCGCTCCCAGGCACCATGAAACTGTTCCCCTAGCCGCTGGGCGAAAGTGGTAATCGCCTGTTGCAAGGCATTGGTCCTTCCGATAGGGAAGAATTTCTTCAAGAAAGCTGATTAAAGAGCAGCCCAAGTTTCAATTGGCCTTCCTATAGTTCGATACCAATGTGCGGCCTTATCTCAGAGTGAGTGGGGGAAAAGCCTCATGATCATTTGCTCTTTGTTCACATTCCTTGCTCTGATGGTCTGAACCAAAGTGGTCAGATCCTCCAGGTGCTAGAATGGGTCCTCCGAGCCAAGCCCATGGAAATACTTAATCAAACTTAAGACTTGGGGCTTGATTTCAATCTCTCTGACAGGAATCATGATGCCAAGACATTCCCCACAGCTTGAAGGATCGTAGAAATCCTTCAAGGGCCGAGTGCCCTGACCATGCATACGTTGGAACCATTGCTGCATCTACTGCAATTCTTCCAATTGCCTATGAATCAGCTCCTGCTAGTTCAGGGGTGGCGGTGGTGGTTGTTGATCAGCCATGGGATCTACTTGGCTATAGCTCATCCTTCACCTCCTAGAATGGTCTAAAGGTCCTTCCAATCTAGGGTTCAATGACCTCCCCCCAAGCATACACTGGTAGGAAGTCAGAAGGACGGGGAAAAGAGGGAACCTTGCAGCACAAGAATATAAGCCTGTTCTTAGATGGGGTAGCCTAAGGTCTACTGACTCTCAGAATCCATCCAAAGATTATGGACGATTTACTTTACTTATGTCCAGGCAATCCGACCAGTTAGAAGGAGGGACTGGGGAGAAGGTTCTTCCTTTGGCTTGCACCTCCGATTCCTAGTGTACCCCCCAGCCACGGTCGTTTGACACTACTCCCCTTGCTAGACATCAGATTGACTTGTATAACCAGGTTAATTGTGAATAATCTCAATCCGGATCCCGATGAGCGAATGAATCCTTAGGGGTAACGTCTAATTGATTTTATTTAGGCTTGGGAAATTGGTGCTATTGAATGTGATGGGCCCTTAATGATTTGTTTGAGAATGTGAGAATGTGCACAATCAAGTGATTTTCAAGCAAGATTATTAATGATGAGGTGAGCTTTAGGATTCGAATCTTCCTTAATAGCTTTTAGGATTCAAATATTAGGTGTTTTCAACAAACTTTTGTGAGGCAAACCAAGTTTGTTGTTGAAAGCACGTGTTCAAGTATTTTCCTTTAGAAATCAAGAAAAATATGGAGTGCTTGGCTTGACCTAGTTATTGAATCCTATGGGGCAACTAGAAAATGAACCTCTTTTACATTAGGTGGTGTGGCCCAAATAATTCAACCAATTGGCTCAAATGCACCACCGATCAAGGCTCACAAAAAGGTGATTGACCTAATATGATTTCTATTCTTTTTGTGTTGAAGTCTTGTAATGGGTCCACAGGTCAGAAGCCTGGTTGAGTAGATGAAACTTACGTCCAATTATGTACCTCAAATGTGGGTGTATGAAGTGTGTATATTGATTCGTCCCACAGAAAGTATCTTTTTTTTTTTTTAAATGCGGGGTTGAGGCAGATGAAGGTGGCAAATAAGGCAAACAATTCTATCCTAGGGTTTATGCAAACACCTAAGTAGATTTGGTCTTGGTTATGAGTGTGGAAAAATGAACTAGTGGCAGGGAAATGTGGGGGACACTTACAGAGTACTCTACTCGCATTTTACTCTGGTCTACCACACTTGGATCTCCATGCTAGGGTACCTGTAAGACGGCAGATCAAAGACAAGTAGGGTTAGTGCTATGTAAATGCGAAGAAATGCAATAAACAATAAAGTAAATTCCGTTGCCTCCCTGGCAATGGCGCCAAAATGGTCGCACGTGTTTCGCGAGTTAGAAATCGGGGTTATGAGTAACCCATCATCATAGTTGCAAAACACGTCGATTAGATAAAATTTATACCGAAACTCCAAGGGAGTCCCGGGTCAAACATAGGGAGGTGACGTTTACTTTAATTGAAAATCACACCTCAATTTGTTTCTTTTTGGAGTTTTAGGGATTTGTTATTTTTTTGTGTTTTTGAAATAAAAGACAAGTAATCACAAGATAGTGATGGAATCAAATGTGATGTATTGCATTAATGTCTATTACAATAATCTATGAAAGCATAAAAAGAGAGGGAGGTGAGAGAAAATCTCCCAAATTGGCTGTTCGGCGAGACGACGGTGCCTAGCGGAAGCTCGGAGGAAGGAGGTGAGGAGCAGGATGACGGAGGTGAGATGCAGGAGGACGTCAGGTAGAGGAAAGCTTCGGTGTGGCTCCGGAATGAAGGTGAGAAGATGGAGATGATCTGCTACCGAAATGGAGGTGGGAGGATAGCTCCAAGGCGACCTATGAATGGGGATGGGAAGATGGATGAATATTTGGTGAGGCAGAGGTTTGCTACGCTAATAGGAGATTTGGGAGCTTGAGAACAAGCTCTAATGGAGTGTTGGTAGGCTTGCTAGAGCTTGGGAGTAGGTGGGAGTAGAGTAGGTAGAGATGAAGAGGAATGGGGGGCGTAGGGGTGTTTAAATAGTGGAGGGAAGGAGAGAGCCCTACGCACAGGCATTAAGTGACAGCTATAAGCATCACTAAAGGCCGCTCGAGTTGTCGCTGAAGATCCGTGCCTCTACATTGCTTGGGTTGGCGCACGCACTGCGCAGGCCATTTAGTGATAGCTATAAGTGTCACTAAGGCCTGCCCTTCCGGCATTGTAAAGCCCTCACCCAACGCTCACGTTTGCAGCTGTTAAAGGCGTGGCAATCTTCAACCGTTGGATCAGGCGCGGACGGCTGTGATTGTGAGAGGAGAGCGTGCGCCTGCCAGCGTTTGAATTTTGAATCACTAGTGCATGCACTAGCTGCCATTGGATGCCGCATTGCACGGTCATGACACGCTTGGAGATCGCGCGCACGTTGATTTGCATCGCGCACCTTGCGCGATTGAGGAGATCGGACGGCTGGTGCTGCACGCGAAGGTCTTAAATGCACGCCTCAGGTGGGATGCGTGTGATCTGGCGTGCACCTTCGCATCAGTGGGCGACGTTGGATCATGCGTGGGGAAGCTCAATCGCTCAATCATGATCGAGAGGCGCTATTACATTTGGCATTGTAGCGGGGAGCGACGAATCGTGGCTTGATCTCGAGCCTGCTCTTTGAGAGTGCTTCCCCTCACTGCTATGCCATGCCTGTAGGTGTGATGCGAACAAGCGTCGTGCCGGCGTAGTGAGGGCAACCACTTAGCCGTTGGATTGAGATCCAACGGCTAGGATCTGAACTTACAGTGGGCATGGAGGCTCCTTGGCTCAGGTGGGGTGGCCTGGATGGTGCCACATGGCTCCATTTGGGCCGTCCATCTTCTTTTTCTTGTGGAGGGTGATATAGAGCTTAGATCTGGGTGATTCCCATGTTGACGGACTACGATTGTTGCTCTGAATCCATCCGTATGGTCGGATTCTTCATCCGAGGCCCATAAAGATGTCGCACTACCTCTTGGCCATGCAACATGAAAGAATTAATGTACATAATATACAACAATCCTAGATGCAATTCAATGGATGTTTATGCAATATTTATATCATGATTGATAAACACCAGTTTATCATCATTTTTATGCATTAAAACAAACTTAGTTCTTAGGATTTTGCTCCGTAAATGGGTTTTTGGGCAACATTAGGCATCAATTGGGTTAGGCACGAATTGTACTTTTTATTGTCTTTTTAATGTGTTTTTGTGAGTGTTAGGAACATGTAGATTGTCAGAACTCCAAAACCCTAGCACTCAAGAAGGCAACTGGTGAAGAAGAAGCTCAGACTAACTGGAACTCAGCTTGATCCAGCTCACCATAGCTAGATTCCAGCTCACTTGAATTAGGGTTAGCTCATCCTAGCTCCATTCAGCTCATCTTAGTTGAATGACAACTCAAGAGAGCTCATCTTAGCTCACCCTAGCTTAGGTCAGCTCAGATCCAGCTCAACTTAGCAAAGTCTAGCTCATCTCAGCTCCTATTAGTCCACAGGGAGCTCAAGCTAGCTCAGCTGAGTTGACTGGAGTTCACCCCAGCTCAGGTCCAGCTACATCCAACTCCACTCAGCTCCGGCCAGCTGAAGATGACTTCATTCCAGGTTAGGAAGCTCAAGTCCAGCTCCCGAGGACTTAGCTTAGCTCAACACAGTTGAGCTAAGCTACCTTAGCTGCCTCACCCAGCTTGATCCTCCCCGGGAGCATTAGACCCAGCTCACCTCAGATCCTTTCAGCAGAAGCCAGCTTGCTTTAGCTTGGCTTAGTAGCTAGCAAAGAACTAGCAAGGCAAGCCAGCTAAGGTAGCTCCTTGCAGCTCTCTTCAGCAGCCACCAGTTCTAGTGCAGCTCAAGATGACTACCTCCAGCTCTTCTCCCTAAAAACCCTAGCTCCAAATACCTTCAACTCTACTCCCTTCTAGCTAAGCTAGCTAAGCTGCTTAACTTAGCTAGTCCACCTCCATGGCACCAAAACCTACTACCCTACTACCTAAGCTCCAGCAAAAAGACCACCTACTCCTACTTTATTTTGGTGCCAACTATCCCTTCCATCACCACCCTACATCCACCATCAAAACCCATCTCCACCCTCCATTTTTTCCCTCCAAAATTGCCTTCTCGAAGGTATTTTTGGAGGGAAAACCAAGGCACCTCTTCATTTCCCTCCCATTTTTCCCTCCAAAAATATCCAAGCACCCCTTCATTTCCCTCCAAAGAAACACCATAACCACCCCCCTTCCCATCCTATAAATACCCTACCTTACCACCACATAATTTCCATCCTCCAGTAGTGCTTTTTTCTACTTATACACACCTACACCTACGGCCAAGAAGAAGGACTAGAGAAGAAGATTAAAGGGGCACATCATCAGCCCCTTTGGTGCCTTCTTCTCCCTACTCTCTTCAACTTGCGCCACGCCATGGAGGACTTTTGTATTTCAAGGAGGATGACCAGGCAAAGGAGAAGGACCTAGGGTGGACGTCCACCCTTGGAGAAAAGCTTATGGCATGCCCCCTTAGGGCTTGCTTTGGAGGACATCACCTTGTTGGAGCATAGCAAGGAAGAAGTTGGAGGACTCTTTTCAAGCTCGGGAGCTACCAAGCTTGGAGCACGAAGCCCTCTTCTTCACCATCTATCTAGAGGATTTGTGTTTTATTTTTCTTGTATTTTCAAGTAGAGTAGAAGCATTCCTCTATAGGTTTTGTGTCCACAATTTTGATTTAATTCAAATTGCCTTCTTTCAATTTTTGTTGCATAGCTTATTACAAATTTTGCCTAGCAATTATTTCACTCCCTCTCCCTAATTATTCTAGGCCTCCACATTCCTAGGGTGAGCTTAGGGAGCGGCTCTACCAGTCACCTTAGGGTAGGTTTCTTGAATTAGGTATTAGTTGTTTTATAGCTTTCAACAAAAACCTGCATGTTACCTTTATTTCAAAAATCATAAAAACTATATATTCAAAAAGACCAAAAAGAATGTTGAGATTTATTTTCAAAGCAAGAGATTTAATTTTTGCAAACTTTCCTCCTTGGACGACCCTAAATACCCCACTATCTAGGATATAAATTTAAAAGCGTATGCAAATTTGCATGTTACAACGACATTAAAATCCCACCTTTGCAAATCACGCGTATTTCGCACCACTTTTTGGTGCCGTTGCCGGGGAGGCATGGCTTTGCTTATTCTTTCTTCTCTTGCTTGAGGTGGATCTCATCCCCTTCTCTTTCTTCTCTCTTGTGCGTGCAGGAACTACAACGGGTAAGCGGGAATTTGAAAGCGAAAGCTCAAAGTTCCTTGTCGTCCCGCGAACATTCAGGTTGGTTCTTCTTACTTGTCACACCTAACCTAAAAAAACTATGAAAATACAATAAACTTGGCTTTCAGGATCCTAAACAACTTAATTAAGTGGAGTGGTGCATTTTAAAACTTATTGATTGCATGTTTGCCCCATTAACACCACTTCATTTCAAGTATTGGTGTTCTATTTTTTGGGTCTAGATTTCTATTCGGACTTGAAAAATCAATTCTTAATACCACAAGCGTCCTAAAATAATAAAATTTCGTATAGTGATTCCAAATCAAGTTAGGAACATATGTTCCAAATTTCACATCAATTGAATTTGTATTTAATTTTTAAAAATTTGTGTACTATAGAAGGGTCACACTCTCCAATCTTCCTATTTTGCTACTGTCCATGAATTTTTAAAATTTTTGTTCTCATCCAATTTTTGTGAAATTTAGCTTTCCTGAATCCTAATGAAATTTTACACATCATAAAACATCACCAAAATTTTCTGAGGTCAGTGGTAATACTAAAAAGTCCAAAATACCCACTAGTATCATTTCTAGACTTTGACACCAGTGCAAATAAAAATTTAAAACAATTACCAAATAATTCCTAAAATCTTACAAAAATATTTTCTGGAATCCTTGTTTGATTCTCTTCAAGGTAGTAGTGTTGTTTGAATTTTTTGGACCACTACTTAATACAGAAAGCCTAAAAAAAAATCATTGGTAGTTAAATTTCTGTCCTAGGACTAATTCGATTAGGGTTTGTTTCTTCATTTTTAGAAACAAACAGCAAAAGGAAACATATCTTCGCCCATACAACTTGATTTCCTCTTGTTTGTGGAATCTCAAACTTGTTTGAAAGCTTAAAAAGAAAACCCTAAAAAAAAGAAAATACACTAAGTTAAATCCAATCCTAAAAGACAGAAATACAATAATTGTGTGACAACTTGCTTTTCATTGGAACCACTTTCCAATTCCTGCACACACAATTAAAAAATTGAAACAACAGGGCAACAACCCATTTAATGCCCTCCACATTCCGTGTGCACTATAATATCCTGACCCTAACTAAAATTTGTAGCAATTTGACCCCTAAGGTTTCATCAATTTAGACTTGCTATATAGGACTTAAGTTTTCTTTAGTTAATACCAATTCTATCATCTATATCTAGTGTTCAGGCTGAGGGGCCGTGTCAAACGACCAGGTGCGGGTTTGTACAAGCACCTGGGGATTTTCCTGGGAAATGCTTGGGCCCAAACCTCCCCTTAAGAAACTTGGCTAGATTTATTGACAGAATGGGTATTCACTATTGATTACTTAATTCCCAGGTAGACCAAGTCTTAGGTTAAATTCTAGGGAGTCACAATTAAGTTAGGTCTAGAATTTGATTGCTTGTGTGCATACTTCTCTCATCCCCATATCTTCTCCTCCCCTACCATTTCTTCCATTTTGCATGGGCGGCGGTCCAAAACTCCACACTTGGAGGGACCACTTGATTTTGCCTCCCCAAAAAGGAACTTTTCCTGCATTCTTCCTCTTCTTTAAAAATGGAAAATCAAAATTGGTCCTCTAACCTGCATGCTAATTTTTCTTTCCCCTATTTTTCCACCCAGGAGCTACTTAATCAGGCCCCTCCACCTAATCTTTACTCTATTATGGCTCAGCTACAAGTTAAGCAACAACAGTTGCATAAGGATTTAACAAACCTAGCCAACCAAGGGAGTCCTGCCACACCTGCCCAACCTCCACACATTCCACATCTCACCCCTTTTAACACCCGCAAGAGAGAAAACCTGCATAAATCCAGTGCTGAGTATAATTATTATTATGAGGCTTTCTATGGTTCAACAGGGAATTATGTTTATCCCAATCATCACCCCACCCAAATTATCCCTACTTTCCAGGAGAAATTGAAAAATTCCTCTAATGTGGGAAATTATCTGGCTCACTCCTAGACCTATCCGGTTCCACACCAACAACAAAACCCGTTCGGAGGGTATGGTTTAAATCAGACTTATCAATCTGGTCAATCTCAAGAAGACATTAATGCCCAGATGATGAAAACCCTGTAGGAGTTACAAAGAAAAACAAAGGAAACAACCCGTCTTATTAACAATCTCAATGATCAAATTGGGGATATCCCGACTCAAAGACCTGCAAGACATTCACCATCCCAACCCACACCAAACTTTATTAATCCCAGGAACCAACACTCGGGTGGATACCAACATCAAAACCACATGGTTCAACTTCCTATTAACCCAATATCGTAGCACCAACCCAGTTTCTATCAAAATCAGGCCCCCCCACCTCCTCCCAGTGATCACCAAGCTGCGTATACAGAAGCTTTGAGGAGTGAAGAAACCACCATGGATTTAAGGACTTCACATTCAAATGATGAAACTGATTCTCAACCAATGCAGATTGACTCCCCTAACCTCAATAAGCAAGAAGAAAAAGAAATCCCAAAAACACCTGATTAAAACCCTATTTCCTACTCTAAAAAACTGCAATACAAAAATCCAAAATTAGAGCCCTTTGACCACAATCCTTTGGACTTATTTGAGCAAGTCGAGAGGAATATTCCATTCCTTGATTCTCCCCATGCCTCTAAAATATTTTCAAAAGGACATGATCAAAATCTAGAAAGGTTGGTCCTTTCAGAGACAGCTAGCTCTGTTTTTCAGAGCAAGCTGCCTTTCACAAAAAAGGACCAGGGCACATCACTCATCTCAGTTGTCATAACTGACACCATTTTTTTTCGCTCCCCTCTCAACTTAGGTACCTCTAGTAATCTCATCCCCCCGATCTTATTTGAGGAATTTCAATTCAGTGATTTAAAACCTACTAAGGTTCAATTTCATTTGGAAGGCTGATCTACCATTCAACCGCAGGGAGTTGTTGAGGATAGTATTATCAAGGTCTAGAATTTTCTATTTTCGGTAAATTTTCTGGTCCTTGACATAGAGGTACCTAAGGCTCTCATTAATGCCATCCTTGGAAGACCTTTTCTGATTATGGCAACAGCTAATATCAATTCTTATTCTGGGAAAATGAATATAAGTTGCAGTAACCAGACCTTCTCATTAGATTTATTTCAAGCTTCCAAGAGGTCCATTGATCACAAAATTTTTGAGGACACTGATAATAAAATGGAAGTAGTATTTGAGAATTCTATGTTGACACAATCTCATTCATCTTTGACCACTATTGATCTAGATTTTATTGATTCTTATTCTAAGGATAATTATGTGGACCAAGACTTACCAGATCAACTAGGGTTTCACTTTCCCCTTTTCATCTTCCTGATTTTTCACCAAAAATATCCACACTAACTTCACCAATCCTACATCTCACTAACTCCTTTCCCCTCCCTTTTCTATTGGACCTACCTCCTGATCCACTTGAGTTTGGCTTTCATCATCAATTCAAACCACGGCCAGATCGGGGTCCTTTTCCCATTTCTCTATTTTATTTTGATCCCTTTATCTTTACCACTCATCTTTTTTGGGATCTTGAGGAAGACACTTTTATTAAAGACATTCAAGTGTCCAACTTTTTACATGATTTTCCATCTTCTGTGCACACTACACCCGGCTGAATGGCGTAAAAGATAGACAGGATGGGAGGCAACCCATCATTTCTTTTCCTATTTTCCCTTTTTCTTCTTTTTCCAGGTTTTGATCATCCTAAACCCAACCATTCTTCACTAAGGTGATCTCTTTTCCCTCCTAATGCATGAGGACTGATAAACGCCAGTTTATCATCATTCTTATGCATTAAAACAAACCTTGCTCTTAGGATTTTACTTCGCAAATGGGTTTTTGGGATACATTTAGGCATAAATTAGGTTAGGCATGCATTGCATTTTTTATTGTCTTTTTAATATGTTTTTGTGAGTGTTAGGGATGTATAGATATATAGATCCCTAAAACCCTAGCACTCAAGAAGGCAAATGGTGAAGGAGAAGCCCAGACTAGCTGGAACTCAGCTTGATCTAGCTCACCTCAGCTTGATCCAGCTCACCGCAGCTGGAACCTAGCTCACTTGAACTAGGGTTAGCTCATCCCAGCTCCATTCAGCTAATCTCAGCTGAATGGCAGCTCAAGAGAGTTCACCTTAGCTCACCCAAGCTCAAGTCAGCTCAGATCCAGCTCAACTTACCTGAGTCTAGCTCATCTCAGCTCCCACTAGTCCACAGGGAGCTCTAGCTAGCTCAACTGAGTTGAAAAGAGTTCACCCCAGCTCAGATCCAGCTACATCCAGCTCCACTCAACTCCAGCCAGCTGAAGAAGAACTCATCCCAGCTCAGGAAGCTTAAGTCCAGCTCCTGGGGACTCAGCTTAGCTCAACTCAGTTGAGCTAAGCTACCTTAGCTGCCTCAACCAGCTTGATCCTCCCCGGGAGCACCAAACCTAGCTCACCTTAGCTTATTATGGTAGAAGCTAGCTCACTTTAGCTTGGCCTAGCAGCTAGCAAAGAACTAGCAAGCTAAGCCAGCTAGAGTAGCTCCATGCCAGCCTCTTCAGCAGCAGCCAGCTCTAGTTTCAGCTCCAGACTTCTACTCCTCAGCTCCTCCCTCCAAACCCTACCTCCAACACCTTCTACTCTACTCCTCCATTAGCTAAGCTAGCTTAGCTCAGCTTAGCTAAGCATACCTTAGCTATGCTCCAACCTCCTTGGCTTGTACCACCCCAAAAACCCACCTAACAACTCCACCCAACTAGCTCCACCTAAGCTCCACATAAGCTAACCTACTTGGCACCAACCTAGCCTACCCACCACCTCCAAAAGACACCTAAAAGTGGTGCCAAAACCACCCTAACCACCCCCTTTATGGCGCCACTTTTCCCTCCAAAATTCCCGTTCATCTCCACCACACAATTCCCCTTGAATCCATCTCCACCATCCACCTAACCCCCCTTCTAGAAGACCCTAGGTTGGTGCCAAAATGGTGGTGTCTCTCCACCGCCAAAAGCCACCAACACCACCATAACCACCCCCTTTAACACCCCTTGGGTTGGCGCCACACACCCTTGGCCATAGGATCACCAACCACCTCCATCCTTCCATCCTAGCCCTCCATTTCAAGGGGCACCTTAACCCCTCATCCTACCTTATAAAAAGATCACTACCCACCACCATTCAAGCCATCCTTGGCTAGCAAATTCACTCTTATATTCCACCTAGAAGTCCACGTCCAATAGAGAAGAAGAAGATGACTAAGGGGATATTCTGTCCCCTTGGTGCCTTCCCCTCTTCCCTTCTCTCTTGGGTCACGCCAACCAAAGGAGAAGCCAGGCAAGGAAGATCTTTAGAGGAGATCTTGAAGGTGGTCCATGCCACCTTGGAGGAGTTTTTGAGGGTGGTGCACGCCCACCCCTTGGAGAGAGCATTGAAGGTGGAAGCTTCCACTTTGGAGGAGCTCCCAAGGAAGGAGAAGGAGGCCCTCTTTTCAAGCCAAGGAGCAGCTAGGCTTGGAGCAAGAAGACTCCCTTCTTCACCATTTTTGAAAGAGGATTTGTGTTTCTTTTCTTGCTTATAGATTTGTTTTGTCCTAGTAGAAGCATTCCTCTACTTGTCATTGAAAAGAACACTCATTCTACTCAATTAAATTAACTTGTTTTAGCTTTTTATTGCAATTGTTACATTTGGCTCTAGCACTTGTTTCACCTCTTCTTCCTAATTACTCTTGGCCTCCACTCGCCTAGAGTGAGCTTAGGAAGAAGATATTTCTATCTTTTAAATTTTAGTTAAGCAATTGTATGTGTTAGTACTTTCCATTACAATTCGCATTTTGCCCTAGTCTTTTCAAAACAAAAAAAAATTGCATATTTAAAATACCAGAAAGAAAGTTGAGATGTGTTTTTAGCAAGAGAATTGAATTGCAATTGTTGCCTCCTTGGACGACCCTAGATACTCCCCTATCTAGGATATAAATTTAAAAATGAAAGCGAATTCGTGTGTTACAACGACGTTAAAAAACCCGCTTTTACAAATCACGCATATTTCGCTATCACTTTTTGGTGACGTTATCGGGGAGGCACGTCTTTGCATTAATTAATATTATCTTGCTTGAAGTGGATCTCATCCCCTTCTCTTTCTTTCTTTTGTGTGTGCAGGAATTACAGTGGGAAGGCGGGAATCTAGAAGCGCGAGCTCAAAGATCCTTTTCTTCCCATGAAATTCAGGTTGGTTCTCCTTTCTTGTCACATTTAGGCTAAAAAACTACCAAAATACACTAAACTTGGCTTTCAGGACCCTAAACACTTTAATTAGGTGGAGTGGTGACCATATAAAATCCATTGTTTGCTTAAATGCTTCTTTAGCACCACTCCATTGCAAGTATTGGTGTTCTGCTTTTCGGATCCAGATTTCTATCCGGACTTGAAAAATCGATTCCTAACACCACAGGCCTCCTAAAATCATAAAATTTCATATAGTGATTTCAAATTAAGTTAGGAATATCTTTTCCAAATTTCAGATCAATTGGATTTGTATTTAATTTTTTAAAATTTGAGGACTGCAGAAGGGTCACACCCTCTCATCTTCCTATTTTGCTACTGTCCGTGAATTTTTAGAATTTTTATACTCATCCAATTTTTTTGAAATTTATCTTGCTGGAATCCTTGTGAAATTTTACATAAAATATAAAATCACAAAAATTTTCTGAGGTCGGTGGTAATACTGAAAAGTCCATAATACCCCCAGGTATCATTTCTGGACTTTGACACCAGTACAATTAAAAATTCAAAACAATTAATAAACAAATTCCTAAAATCTTACAAAAATCTTTTTTTGAATCCTTGTTTATTTTATTCAAAGTAGTGGTGTTGTTTGACTTGTTTGGACCACTACTTAATTCAGAAAGCCAAAAATTAATTCATTGGTAGTAACTTTCTGTCTCAGGGATAATTAGCTTAGGGTTTCTTTCTTTCTTTTTAGAGACTCACATTAAAGGAAATTAACCATCACCAATACAACTTGTCTTTCCTTTGATTGTGAAATTTCAAATTTATTTGAAAATTTAAAGAGAAAAATCCTAAAACACATTTAATTAAATCAAATCCTAAAAGACAAAAATATAAAAAAAATTATGTGACAGCTTGATTTTCATTGGAGCCACTCTCCAATTCCTACACACACACAAAAAAATCAAAATAACAGGGCAACAACCCAATAAATTCCCTCCACATTCCGTGTGCACTATAGCATCCTAGACCTAATTAAAATTTGCAGCAACTTGACCCCTAGGCTTTATCAACTTAGGCTTGCTATTTAGGTCTTAAGTTTTCTTTAGTTAGTACCAATTCTGTCATCTATATCTGGTGTTCAGGCTGAGGGGTCGTGTCAAGCGACCAGGCGCGGGTTTGTACAAGCACCTGGGGTTTTCCTTGGGAAACGTTTGAGCCCAAACCTCCCCTTAAGCAACTTGGCTAGATTTGTTGATAGAACGGGTATTCATTATTGACTACTTATTTCATACATAGACCAAGTCTTAGGTTATTATTAGGGAGTCGCATTTAAGTTAGGTCTAGTTTTGTTTGTTGAATTGCACACTTTCTCTCATCTCTTTCTCTTCTCCTCCCCTCCAATTTTTCCAAGTAGTGCATGCACGGGCGACGGTCCCAAAAACCACACCTCGAGGGACTATCTGATTTTGCCCCTCGTAGCAGGAAATCATTATTTTCTTTCCCCTCCTCTTCTAAAAAAATGGAAAACCCAGGAAGCCGTCAAAAAAATTCTGCTTCCACTTCTAACCCGTCAGCCGACCCACAAGCTGACTTCACCCTCCCTCACCTTCCTAACTTGGAGCAACCAGAAATACCAGTAGGGCCAGGTGGCCCTCCAATTATAACCCAAAATATAAATCCCTTTGCATTAATGGTCGACCATTTGGCTCGACTACAACAAAATCAAGAAGATCTAGCTAGGACTGTCACGAACCTACCTAATCAAGGACAAAATCCACCACCCCGCCAACAGCCTGTCATTCCTCTTAAGGATTTCTATGATCCTTCCAATTATGAGGAAAGACCAGGGGCGGTCATACCACAAGGGGATTTCGAGATCAAACCAGCAATTCTAAACCTCATTAAGCATTTTCATGGTCTTCCAAGAGAGGACCCTTTTTGTCATCTCGAGGAATTAACTGTCCTCGCTCAAACCACTCGTTCCCGCAATGTGCAGGAAGAAATGTGGTTAATGAGACTCTTTCCTCTCTCTCTTAAAGACAAAGCATCACATTGGTTTAGAACGGTTGGGTGCCCTATTACCACCTGGCCCCAATTAAAAAGTGCTTTTCTTAAAAAAAATTTTCCGATCGGTCGAACGAATGCATTAAGAAGATCCATAACGACCTTTCAACAAAAAATTGGTGAACCCCTCCAAGAAGCCTGGGAAAGATTTCAGGAACTTCTAAGAAGTTGTCCCCACCATGAAATTCCACAATGGCAGTTAGTGCAAATCTTCCATCATGGATTAGAAGATCAATTGAAACGATTTATGGATGCCTCATGTGGGGGTAATTTTATTAACAAAGACGCCGAAAATGCCTATCTTCTCTTTGAAGAAATAAGTGAAAACTCATTTAACATGACTTCAATGGACACTTTTGGCAGATCACAAAACCCCAGACACGGAGTCCATGAAATTGACTCCAAATCCACCTCTGTTCCAATCACGTAAGATGATTTATATATGTTAGCTCAACGACTGGACCAGATGCAAATTCACCAAAAGAAAATGGAAGAAAAGCTCATAAACAAATAAGCTCCACACGTCCACTCTCCACACACTAACCCCTCACACATTCTCTGAAGAGAAAATCTACACAATATTGATGCTACATCTGCTGGCCAGCAATTTCCGGCTGATTTCCCACAAAATTTAACCAGGAATCTTGATCAAAATATTTTTGATCCCACCTCGGAAAATATTTATGCTCTCCAGGAGCAATTTAGAAACCCCTCCAACACATCCAATCAAAACTGGAGGACTAACACGAATCACTCCTGGAAAAACCCGAATTCAATTCCTTTTCCCAAACAAAACTATTTTGGGAATTATGGGCAAACTATGTATCAACCTGGACCATCCCAGGATGATATTAATAATCAGGTCATGAAAACTCTGCAAGGAATGCTGACTCAAATGACAGAAGTAACTCGCATGATTACCAATTTGCAGCACCAAGTTAAGGTTACTCCTGATCATCGACCTATTGGGAATTTACCTTCCCAACCCATGCCCAACCCAAATAATCAAAGGAATCAATTCCAAGGTGGATATCCTAGTCAACCCATTCAGCCAGCACCTCAGCATCCGTCGAGTTTCAATAATAGCCAGGCCCCCCGTCCTCATCCTAGAAACAACCAGACTGCAAATGCAGTTACCTTGAGGAATGGGAAAACCACCCACAATACCCTGCCCGTTAAAGAAACCTGCTCTAATGACACACAGATTAACTCTTCCCCTCCTATTTTTCAGGAACCAATTTATGCAAAATAGGGCAAACCTGCACCATTTCCGCAAGCCCTCCACTCTTCAAAAAAGAAAAAGACAAAATCCGAGCCCACTGAGAAGGAACTAATGGATTTATTTGGGTAAGTAGAAATTAATATCCCTATCCTAGATGCCATTAAGTATATCCCTGCCTATGCAAAATTCTTAAAAGATTTATGTACTCCAAAAAGGCAGCCCAAAAATTTAGAAAAGGTAATTCTTCCAGAGACAGTCAGCTCAGTTGTGCAGAGCCGACTGCCTCTTAAGAGAAAAGATCCCGGCCCCCCCTAATCCAAGTTATCATTAATGATACCTCATTTGACCGCGCTCTGTTGGATCTTGGTACCTCAATTAATCTTATCCCCACAGTTGTTTTTGAGGAATTTAAGATCGGTGAATTGAAGCCTGTTGAGGTTACTCTCCAATTAGCCAACCGATCTACGATTAAACCAAGGGGAATTGTTGAAGATGTTATTGTCCAGGTCAAAAATTGTCTATCCGCAGTAGACTTTTTAGTCCTGGACATAGAGGTACCTGAAGCACTTAAGTTTGCCCCGATTATTCTTGGAAGACCATTCTTAGCCACCGCCCGCGCCAATATTGATTGTGACTTTGGAAAGAGGAAGATCATGTGTGGCGGTGAATCTGTAACCCTAGACATTTTTCAAGCTTCTAGGCAGTTCCAAGAATCAGATTTCTTTGATGATTCGGATTCAGAAATAGAAAACATTGTGGAGGAAACTTTGCAGATTTCCCATTTAGGTACCTGTTTTGCTATGAATACGGTTCCTGAACAACCCACTTTTTCTCACCCTTCCACCCCAACCACACGTCCAGCTAACATTCCATCTAACCCTTTCACTCTCACCTGACCTCTAACCCACAAGGCAGAAACTCTTTCAGAACCGGGCCTACAATTGGAATTAAAACCTTTGCCCGATTCCCTTAAATACGTCTTCTTGGGTCCAAATCAGACCCTGCCCCTGATTATAAATTCTGGACTCACCGGGGCACAAGAGCACAAACTCCTTCAGGTTTTGAGTAAATATCAAAAAGCTATTGGCTGGACCCTTTCTGATCTTAAAGGCATTCATCCGTCCTATTGTACACATCGTATATATTTAGAGGACGATTCTCGCCCCTCCCGCCAACCACAAAGGCGCTTGAATCCTGTAATGCAGGAGGTGGTAAAAAAGGAGATTATTAAGTGGCTAGATGCTGATATCATATACCCCATTTCTGACAGCTCCTTAGTTAGTCCAACTTAAGTTGTCCCCAAAAAGGCTAGACTAATAGTTGTCACTAATGAAAATGGGGAAAATGTTGCCACTCGAATCGCTTCTTCTTGGCGCGTGTGTATCGATTACCGAAAATTAAACACTGCCACCAAGAAGGATCATTTCCTGCACCCTTTTATTGATTAAATCTTGGAGCGGTTAGCCGGATGGGATTTTTACTATTTTTTGGATGGTTATTCTGGCTATAATCAAGTAGTGGTTCATCCTGAGGACCAGGACAAAACAACTTTCACCTACCCCTTCGGAACCTTTGCTTTTCGAAGAATGCCCTTCCGCCTTTGCAATGCGCCTGTAACTTTTCAAAGGTGCATGCTTGCAATTTTTTCAGACCTAGTAGGTGAATGTTTAGGAGTCTTTATGGATGACTTCTCAGTTTTTGGAGATTCTTTTGACCATTGTCTCAAAAATCTTGAAAGAACTCTCCAAAAGTGCATAGAAGTTAATCTGGTCCTCAGCTGGGAAAAAAGTCATTTCATGGTCCAAGAAGGTATTATCTTGGGCCATGTTATTTCAAAACAAGGAATCATGGTAGATAAAGCAAAAATAGATGCTATATCTAAGCTCCCACCGCCCACTACTGTCAAACAGATCAGATCCTTTTTGGGTCATGTGGGTTTCTACCGTCGATTCATACAAAACTTTTCCCAAATCTCCAAGCCCTTAAGTCAGCTTCTCACTAAAGACCAGCCATTTGATTTTAATAATAAGTGCCTGGAGAGTTTTTTGAGGTTGAAGAAAGAGGTTACTGAGGCACCAATATTGCAGGGACCCGATTGGAATAGTCCCTTTGAATTAATGACAGATGCCTCAGATTTTGCTGTAGGGGCCGTTCTAGGGCAAAGAATTGGCAAGAAGCCCGTTGTGATCTATTATGCTAGAAAAACCCATGATGATGCACAACGGAATTACACGGTTACTGAAAAGGAACTTCTTGCCATTGTATTTTCCTTAGAAAAATTTAGATCTTATCTGTTGGGGTCACAAGTCACTGTTTATACCGACCACTCAGCAATTAAATATTTGCTGACAAAGAAAGATGCGAAACCCCGCCATATCCGTTGGATTCTGCTGCTCCAGGAATTTGACCTGGAAATCAAGGATAACGCGGGATTGCACAATGTAGTGGCTGACCATCTCTCTCGTCTTATGACGAATGACATAATGACCCTGCCAGATTAGTTCCCCGATGAAAGCATTTTAGCTGCTACAACCCTCCCTTGGTTTGCGCCCATCGCAAACTACTTAGCAACAGAACAAATCCCCGCTGATTGGCCAAAAACAAAACGAGATAAGTTCTTTGTTGATATTAAATATTATTTTTGGGAGGAGCCTAACCTTTTCTGCATTTGTGCTGATCAGGTCATTCGACGATGTGTCCCCAACTCTGAAATCCATGATATCTTGACACATTGTCACTCAATGGCCTGTGGCGGACATTTTTCGGGCAAGAAAACTGCAGCTAAAATCCTTAATGCGGGATTTTATTGGCCCAGCTTGCACAAAGATTCTCATGACTTCGTTCGGTCCTGTGTGCGTTGCCAGAGCATCGGCAACATGACTCGGAAGGATATGATGACCCTTAATCCTATTTTAGAGGTTGAAATTTTTGATGTTTGGGGCATCGACTTCATGGGACCGTTCATCAACTCTGGTAGGTATTTATATATATTAGTCGCAGTTGACTATGTTTCTAAATGGATAGAAGCAATGCCCACCCGCACTAGTGACCACCGTGTGGTTGTCGAATTTCTTAAGAAAAATATTTTCTCAAGATTCGGCATACCAAAAGCCATTATCAGTGACGGAGCGTCACATTTCACCCACTAACAATTCCGTCACCTTCTTTCTAAATATGGGGTTAATTATAAAATTTCCACACCATATCACCCCCAAACAAATGGCCAGGCTGAAGTTTCTAACCGAGAAATTAAAAATATTTTACAAAAGACGGTTAGGCTCGACCGTAAAGATTGGTCCACCAAATTGGATGACGCTTTATGGGCCTACCGTACCGCTTTTAAAACTCCGCTTGGCATGTCTCCCTTCCGTCTGATTTTTGGGAAGGCATGCCATCTCCCGGTAGAATTAGAACATAGGGCTTTTTGGGCAATAAAACAACTTAATATGGATTTATCTGATGCCGGTAACCATAGAAAATTACAATTAACTTAATTGGAAGAATTACATAATTTTTCCTATGAAAATGCGAGAATTTATAAAGATTGAACAAAGAAATTTCATGATAAATATATTGTTCGGAAACACCTTGACGTTAATCAGCGCGTTTGGCTTTTTGATGCGAGATTACGTCTTTTCCCTGACAAATTAAAATCTAAATGGATCGGCCCCTTTATTGTCCATAAAACATATCCATACGGCGCTGTTGACCTTTTTGATCCGAAAACTAATTCAATATTTCAAGTCAATGGCCAGCATTTAAAGCCCTATTTTGACCATACGCCTAAAATTTCGTCTGAATCTTTTAATTTTACTGAGCCAGCCACCCTTGATCACTAATGCACATCACGCCCGGCTGAATGGCGTAAAAGATAGCACTGGATGGGAGGTAACCCATCATTTTTTTTCTTGCTTTCCTTTTTTCTTTTCCAGGTTTTGATCATCCTAAACCTGACCATTCTTCACTAAGGTGATCCCTTTTCCCTCCTAATGCATGAGGACATGGCATATCTTGAGCATGGGTGGGTGTTTTTAAAATTAATGATCAATTTAGGACTTTCAAAACCTAAAAATATGCATTTTTCTTTAATTTATTTCATGCTTGCATACCCAAAAGTATATATATAGATATATATCTATATATGAAATAAAAATAAAAATGTTGAAAACCTTTTGAGGAAAAAAATTTTTCGGGACTAAGGTTGAAAAAGTCACTTTTGGTACAATGGGATTTAATCTTTAACAAACTAAAGATGAGGATGCGGATCTGATCATTATAATTTCAGGGTCTATCTCAGAATAGATCAGATATCCTTCTTTAAAATTACACCTGAACTCATGATAGTTCAGGTGACTTGATCCTATTTTGTAATATGGAAAGTATTTGACTTAGCTTCTGATTCAAAAACTTGCATGTTTTGAGAAATTTCTTGTGTTACTCTTCACACACAAGCCAACACTTAAAAATAACTAAAAATTTGAAAAACTCCCTTGTTTGGACTTAGTAAAAGTCTGAAGCAGAACATTGGTTTGAGTTCCCGCCGCCGAGAAGGAGGAAAATGCCTCCTTTAAGGATGCGATGTCAACATGTTACCGCCTCGGCGCTGCTCCATATCTATATTTCATATCTTTAGACGGAGCATTAAAGTGCATTTTAGCAGCTCAAGTGTCTTGGACGGTGCTCTACCTATAGTGTCGGAGCAAGAGCTTGAGTTTGCTTGGAGCGCCCCTTTTCACCGCATCGTGTTTTGGGGTTGTGAGCTCCTGGGCGGTGTCATGGACAGTGCTATCCCGAAGTACTGGTTCCAGAGCCCCTCGAGGAATGGTAACGGGAATAATGATCCTGACACATCTGTTGTAAGACTAAGCTAAAAATAAACATGGGGGAGAAAAAAAAAGTAATAATAAATAAATTAACACGCCCTTATAAATGTTGGCTTTTCACAAACACAGACACAAGGTTTTAAAGGATTTTGCAAGTTGCAAATCAGATTCATGAGCCAAAAAAATCCTAAAAACAAACATTTCAATTCATCTGAATTAACAAGGGGTTAATTTCTGAATTTTCTGGAGGATATATTGATCCTGTTCTATCTAATGGTTGCATCCAAAAATAAATCCTGATGTTTATCTTTAAAAAATCCCGTACCTCCAGTATTTTAATCTACAAAGGTCCCTTAATCTCTTTTTGTCCCTAAAAGTCGAAAAAATTAGATTTCCCAAAAATTCTGTTTTCCAAAAAATTAAAGTTTTGCTAAGAGACTAGCAAAAGAAAAGCATGGGGGTGTGATAAACGCCAGTTTATCATCATTCTTATGCATTAAAACAAACCTAGCTCTTAGGATTTTACTCCGCAAACGGGTTTTTGGGCTGCATTTAGGCATAAATTAGGTTAGGCATGCATTGCATTTTTTATTATCTTTTTAATATGTTTTTGTAAGTGTTAGGGATGTACAGATATATAGATCCCTAAAACCCTAGCACTCAAGAAGGCAAATGGTGAAGGAGAAGCCCAGACTAGCTGGAACACAGCTTGATCCAACTCACCTCAACTTGATCCAGCTCACCGCAGCTGGAACCTAGCTCACTTGAACTAGGGTTATCTCATCCAAGCTCCATTCAGCTAATCTCAGTTGAATGGCAGCTCAAGAGAGTTCATCTTAGCTCACCTTAGGTCAAGTTAGCTCAGATCCAGCTCAACTTAGCTAAGTCTAGCTCATCTCAGCGCCCACTAGTCCACAGGGAGCTCTAGCTAGCTCAGCTGAGTTGACAGGAGTTCACCCCAGCTCAGATACAGCTACATCAAGCTCCACTCAACTCCAGCCAGCTGAAGAAGAACTCATCCCAGCTCAGGAAGCTCAAGTCTAGCTCCCGGGGACTCAGCTTAGCTCAACTCAGTTGAGCTAAGCTACCTTAGCTGCCTCAACCAGCTTGATCCTCCCTGGGAGCACTAGACCTAGCTCACCTTAGCTCATTATGGTAGAAGCTAGCTCACTTTAGCTTGGCTTAGCTGCTTGCAAATAACTAGCAAGATAAGCCAGCTAGAGTAGCTCCATGCCAGCCTCTTCAGCAGCAGCCAGCTCCAGTTTCAGCTCCAGACTTCTCCTCCTCAGCTCCTCCCTCCAAACCCTACCTCCAACACCTTCTACTCTACACCTCCATTAGCTAAGCTAGCTTAGCTTAGCTTAGTTATACTCCAACTTCCTTGGCTTGTACCACCCCAAAAGCCCACCTAACAACTCCACCCAACTAGCTCCACCTAAGCTTCACATAAGCTAACCTACTTGGCACCAACCTAGCCTACCCACCACCTCCAAAAAACACCTAAAAGTGGCACCAAAACCACCCTAACCACCCCTTGATGGTGCCACTTTTCCCTCCAAAATTCCCCTTCATCTCCACCACACAATTCCCCTTGAATCCATCTCCACCATCCACCTAACCCCCCTTCTAGAAGACCCTAGGTTGGCGCCAAAATGGTGGTGTCTCTCCACCACCAAAAGCCACCATCACCACCACCATAACCACCCCCTTTAACACCCCTTGGGTTGGCTCCACACACCCTTGGCCATAGGATCACCAACCACCTCCATCCTTCCATCCTAGCCCTCCATTTCAAGGGGCACCTTAACCCCTCATCCTACCCTATAAAAAGACCACTACCCAACACCATTCAAGGCATCCTTGGATAGCAAATTCACTTTCATATTCCACCTAGAAGCCCACGTCCAAGAGAGAAGAAGAAGAAGATTAAGGGGATATTCTGTCCCCTTGGTGCCTTCCCCTCTTTCCTTCTCTCTTGGGTCACGCCAGCCAAAGGAGAAGCCAGGCAAGGAAGATCTTTAGAGGAGATCTTGAAGGTGGCCCACGCCACCTTGGAGGAGTTTTCGAGGGTGGTGCACACCCACACCTTGGAGAGAGCATTGAAGGTGGAAGATTCCACCTTGGAGGAGCTCTCAAGGAAGGAGAAGAAGGAGGCCCTCTTATCAAGCCAAGGAGCAGCTAGGCTTGGAGCAAGAAGACTCCCTTCTTCACCATTTTTGCAAGAGGATTTATGTTTCTTTTCTTTCTTTTAGATTTGTTTAGTTCTAGTAGAAGCATTCCTCTACTTGTCATTAAAAAGAACACTCATTCTACTCAATTAAATTAACTTCTTTTAGCTTTTTATTGCAATTGTTACATTTGGCTCTAGCACTTGTTTCACCTCTTCTTCCTAATTACTCTTGGCCTCCACTCGCCTAGAGTGAGCTTAGGAAGAAGATATTTCTATCTTTCAAATTTTAGTTAAGCAATTGTATGTGTTAGTACTTTCCGTTAGAATTCGCATTTTGCCCTCGTCTTTTCAAAGCAAAAAAAAATTACATATTTAAAATACCAAAAAGAAAGTTGAGATGTGTTTTTAGAAAGAGAATTGAATTGCAATTGTTGCCTCCTTGGATGACCCTAGATACTCCCCTATCTAGGATATAAATTTAAAAGCAAAGGCAGATTCGTGTGTTACAACGACGTTAAAAAATCTGCTTTTACAAATCACGCGTATTTTGCTATCAAGGACATGGCATATCTTAAGCATAGGGGGCTATTTTTAAAATTTGATGATCGATTTAGGATTTTCAAAACCTAAAAACATGCATTTTTCTTTAGTTATTTTATTTTCCTGCTTGCATACCCAAAAAAATAAAAATGTTGAAAACTTTTTGAGGAAAAAATTTGAAATCGTGACTAAGGTTGAAAAACTCACTTTTGGTACAATGAGATTTAATCTTTAACAAACTAGGGATGAGGATGTGGATCTAATCATTAGAATTTCAGGGTCTATTTTTAGACTAAATCAGATATCCTTCTCTAAAATTTCACCCAAACTCATGATAGTTCAGGTGACTTGATCCTATTTTGTAATGTGGAAAGTATTTGGCTTAGTCTCTACTTCAAAAACTTGCATTTCTTGAGGAACTTCTTATGTCAATTTTCACACACAAGTCAACACTTAAAAACAACTAAAAATTAGAAAAGCTCCCTTGTTTGGACTTAGTAAAAGTCTGAAGTAGATCATTGGTTTGAGTTCCCACTGCCGAGAAGGAGGAACATACCTCCTTTGAGGATGCGATGTCAACATGTTACCGCCTTAGTGCTACTCCATATCTACATTTCATACCTTTAGATGAAGCATTAAAGTGCATTTTAGCAGCTCAAGTGTCTTGGATGGTGCTCTACCTATAGTGTCGGAGCAAGAGCTTGAGTTTGCTTGGAGTGCCCCTTTACACCGCATTGTGTTTTGGGGTTGTGAGCTCTTGGGTGGTGTCATGGATAGTGCTATCCCGAAGCACTGGTGCCAGAGCCCCCTCGAGGATTGGTAACGGGAATGATGATCCCGACACATCTGTTGTAAGACTAAGCTAAAAATAAGCATTAGGGAGAAAAAAAATAAAATAAATAAATAAATAAATTAATTAATTAACATGCCCTTATAAATGTTGGCTTTTCACAGGCATGGACATAAGGTTTTAAAGGATTTTGCAAGTTGCGAATCAGATTCATGAGCCAGAAAAATCCTAAAAACAAAAATTTCAAGTCACCTGAATTAACAAGGGGTTAATTTGTGATGTTTCTGGAGGATATATTGATCCCGTTTCATCTAATGGTTGGATCCAAAACAAATCTCAATGTTTATCTTTAACAAATCCTGTACCTCTTGTGTTTAGATCAACTAAGGTCCCTTAATCTATTTCTCCTCAAAAGTAGAAAAAAATTAGATTTCCCAAAAATTCCATTTTGTAAAAATTTAAGTTTTACTAAGAGACTAGCAAAAGATAAGCATGGGGGTGTGATAAACGCCAATTTATCATCATTTTTATGCATTAAAACAAACTTAGCTCTTAGGATTTTGCTCCGCAAATGGTTTTTTGGGCTGCATTTAGGCATCAATTAGGTAAGCCATGCATTGCACTTCTTATTATCTTTTTAATGTGTTTTCGTGAGTTAGGGATATGCAGATTGTCAGAACTCCAAAACCTTAGCACTCAGGAAGGCAACTGGTGAAGAAGAAGCTCAGACTAACTAGAACTCTGCTTGATCCAGCTCACCATAGCTGGATTCTAGCTCACTTGAACTAGGGTTAGCTCATCTCAGCTCAATTTAGCTCATCTCAGCTGAATGGAAGCTCAAGAGAGCTCATCTTAGCTCACCCTAGCTCAGGTTAGCTCAGATCCAGCTCAACTTAGCTGAGTCTAGCTCATCTCAGCTCTGATTAGTCCACAGGGAGCTCTAGCTAGCTCAGCTGAGTTGACCGGAGTTCACCCCAGCTCAGGTCCAGCTACATCCAGCTCCAGTCAACTTTGGCCAGCTGAAGATGACTTCATTCCAAGTTAGGAAGCTCAAGTCCAGCTCCCGAGGACTCAGCTTAGCTCAACTCAGTTGAGCTAAGCTACCTTAGTTGCCTCACCCAGCTTGATCCTCCTCGGGAGCATTAGACCCAGCTCACCTTAGATCTGTTCAGCAGAAGCCAGCTTGCTTTAGCTTGGCTTAGTAGGTAGCAAAGAACTAGCAAGCCAAGCTAGCTAAGGTAGCTCCTTGCAGCTGTCTTCAGCAGCCACCAGCGCTAGTGTAGCTCAAGATGACTTCCTCCAGCTCTTCTCCCTGAAAACCCTAGCTCTAAATGCCTCCAACTCTACTCCCTACTAGCTAAGCTAGCTAAGCTGCTTAACTTAGCTAGTCCACCTCCATGGCACCAAAACCTACTACCTTACTACCCTACTACCTAAGCTCCAGCAAAAAGACCACCTACTCCTTTATTTTGGTGCCAACTATCCCTTCCATCACCACCCTACATCCACCATCAAAACCCATCTCCACCCTCCATTTTTTCCCTCCAAAATTGCCTTCTCGAAGGTAGTTTTGGAGGGAAAACCAAGGTACCTCTTCATTTCCCTCCCATTTTTCCCTCCAAAAATATCCAAGCACCCCTTCATTTCCCTCCAAAGAAACACCATAACCACCCCCCTTCCCATCCTATAAATACCCTACCCTACCACCACATAATTTCCATCCTCCAGTAGAGCTTTCTTCTACTTATACACACCTACACCAACGGCCAAGAAGAAGGAGTAGAGAAGAAGATTAAAGGGGCACATCATCAGCCCCTTTAGTGCCTTCTTCTCCCCACTCTCTTCAACTTGGGCCACGCCATGGAGGAGGACTTTTGTATTTCAAGGAGGATGACCAGGCAAAGGAGAAGGACCTAGGGTGGACATCCACCCTTGGAGAAAAGCTTATGGCATGCCCCCTTAGGGCTTGCTTTGGAGGACATCACCTTGGCGGAGCATAGCAAGGAAGAAGTTGGAGGACTCTTTTCAAGCTCGGGAGCTACCAAGCTTGGAGCAAGAAGCCCTCTTCTTCACCATCTATCTAGAGGATTTGTGTTTTATTTTTCTTGTATTTTCAAGTAGAGTAGAAGCATTCCTCTATAGGGTTTGTGTGCACAATTTTGATTTAATTCAAATTGCCTTCTTTCAATTTTTGTTGCACAACTTGTTACAAATTTTTCCTAGCAATTATTTCACTCCTTCTCCCTAATTATTCAAGGCCTCCACATGGTTAGGGTGAGATTAGGGAGAGGCTCTACCTGTCACCTTAGGGTAGGTGATAAACGCCAGTTTATCATCGTTCTTATGCATTAAAACAAACCTAGCTCTTAGGATTTTACTCCGCAAATGGGTTTTTGGGCTGCATTTAGGCATAAATTAGGTTAGGCATGCATTACATTTTTTATTGTCTTTTTGATTTATTTTTATGAGTGTTAGGGATGAACAAATATACAGATCCCTAAAACCCTTGCACACAAGAAGGCAAATGGTGAAGGAGAAGCTCAAACTAGCTGGAACTCAGCTTGATCCAGCTCACCACAGCTGGAACCTAGCTAACTTGAACTAGGGTTATCTCATCCCAGCTCCATTCAGCTAATCTCAGCTGAATGGAAGCTCAAGAGAGTTCATCTTAGCTCACCCTAGCTCAAGTTAGCTCAGATCCAGCTCAACTTACCTGAGTCTAGCTCATCTCAGCTCCCACTAGTCCACAGGGAGCTCTAGCTAGCTCAGCTGAGTTGATAGGAGTTCACCCCAGCTCAGACCCAGCTACATCCAGCTCCACTCAACTCCAGCCAGCTGAAGAAGAACTCATCTCAGCTCAGGAAGCTCAAGTCCAGCTCTCGGGGATTCAGCTTAGCTCAACTCAGTTGAGCTAAACTACCTTAACTGCCTCAACCAGCTTGATCCTCCCCGAGAGCACCAGACCTAGCTTACCTCAGCTCATTATGGTAGAAGCTAGTTCACTTTAGCTTGGCTTAGCAGCTAGCAAAGAACTTGAAAGCTAAGCAAGCTAGAGTAGCTCTATGCCAGCCTCTTCAGCAGCAGTCAGCTCCAATTCCAGCTCCAGACTTCTCCTCCTCAACTCCTCTCTTCAAACCCTAGCTCCAATACCTCCTCCTCTACTCCATAGCTAGCTAAGCTAGCTTAGCTTAGCTTAGCTTAGCTAGCAACCAGCTCCTTGGCCAACCACCACCTTCAATTCAACCCTAGCTAGCTCCACCAACTTAAGCCCTACCTAAGCTAGCTATCCTACTCATTTTGGCGCCACCTCTTCACCACCTTTCACCCCTCAACCAACCACCAAAAGACACCAAAAGTTGGCGCCAAAACTAACCCTAACCACCTCCATTTTGGCGCCAACTTTCAGCCCCTTCATCCACCCTACACCTACCCACATAACCCATCCTAGCCATCCACATACCCCCCTTCTAGAACCCTAAGGTGGAGCCACCTAATGGCCTTCTAGAAGGCCCATTTTGGCGCCAATTCTAAAGGGCACCAAAGTCTTAACTACCCCCCTAGGTGTCCCTTGGGTTGGCGCCAATATACCTTGGCCATTGGATCCCCAACCACCTCCATCTCTTCATCTTAGCCCTCCTTTCCAAGAGTCACCTTAGCCCCCTTCCTATTCTATAAAACCCACCACCTACCACCATTTGAGGGCATCCTCCATTAGTGTATTTTGCTACCTATACCACCTATACCTACGGCCAAGAAGAAGGAGTAGAGAAGGATATTAAAGGGGCACATCACCAGCCCTTTTGGTGCCTTCTTTTCCCCACTCTCTTCAACTTGGGCCACACCAAGGAGGAGGACTCTTCCATTTCAAGGAGGACAGCCAGGAAAAGGAGAAGGACCTAGGGTGGACGTCCACCCTTGGAGAGAAGCTTAGGGCATGCCCCCTTAGGGCTTGCCTTGGAGGACATCACCTTGGCGGAGCACAGCAAGGATGGAGTTGGAGGACTCTTTTCATGCTTGGGAGCTACCAAGCTTGGAGCAAGATGCCCTCTTCTTCACCATCTATCTAGAGGATTTGTGTTTGCTTTTCTTACTTGCAATTTTCTAGTAGTAGAAGCATTCCTCTACTAGGCCTTTTTGTAAAATACTTTTTCATTAATTTAGTTGCCTTCTTTGCAATTTCTTATTTGCATTTCTAATTGCTTTGTTTCTAGCATTCTTCACTCCCTCTTCCTAATTATTCTAGGCCTCCACCTGCCTAGAGTGAGTTTAGGGAGAGGCTCTACTTGCCACTTAGAAGTAGTATATTGAATTTGAAGTGTAAAGCACTTTCCTGCCATAATTTCGCATGTTGCCTTAATTCAAAAACAAAAAAAATGATATATTGAAAAATACCAAAAAGAAAGTTGAGATTTGTATTCTAAGCAATAGAATCAATTTTGCAAACATTTGGCCTCCTTGGACGACCCTAGATACTCCCCTATCTAGGAATATAAATTTAAGAGTTGATCGATTTTGTGCATTACAACGACGTATTTTACAAACTGCGTAAAATCCGCTATCAGTAGGTTTCTTGAATTAGGTATTAGTTGTTTTATAGCTTTCAAAAAAAACCTACATGTTGCCTTTATTTCAAAAATCATAAAAACTATATATTCAAAAAGACTAGAAAGAAAGTTGTGATTTATTTTCAAAGCAAGAGATTTAATTTTTGCAAACTTGACTCCTTGGACGACCCTAGATACCCCACTATCTAGGATATAAATTTAAAAGCGTATGCGAATTCGCATGTTACAATGGCATTAAAAGCCCGCCTTTACAAATCACGCGTATTTCGCACCAATGATACGCAATGCTATGCCTTGGAACTATTATAAATAAGCATTTTATGATGAATTTATATGTGCTTATCAATGGTTTCCATGGAGAAGTTTTGATCTACCCCAAAACATCAATCATAAAAGTCAATAAAGAGGAAATTGTAGTTGTAATGGTTGGATGCATAGGTTCACTAGTAACAATGTTGAGTTCAGCACATGTAGAACATGATTTGTACCTCAATAGGCTAGAATGACCCATTATTATCCATTGTTATAAGCAGACTATATCATCAGTCAACCACCATGTTAATTTCCACCACCTGGGGGTTGAGGATGATATATTACATAGTTTTCTTATCATATTTTCTGTATTTGCAATTTAACAATTATTTAGCTATGACAGGATATTATAGGATGTAAGCAATGCTTCAAAAAGGAAGTAATTTTACAAAGTTTCTTAAGTACACAAGGAAGGCAATTGTATCCAAGTAGCTAAACAAACAAAAGATGAAAAAATGGATAAATATCGTTACAAGAAGATATTAAAGAAGGATCATCTCAGATCACTAATGTTACAAGAACATCAACAGATTCCAACTAAGAGTAATGAAATAAAGTGAGTGACATACTTACAAGGGTACAACTATGATTGTGCAGCAATCATAGGTCCAAATCTACCTAAATTAAGTTAGATCCTAGCTTAACTTAGGTATAATGCATGCATAAGCATCATAATTTGCATCATAGTTGATTTGTTAGCTTTGTAAATAATAATGCTATATTATGTTCTAATTGTGAGGCAATAATAATTGTAGGTAATTCGAGGTTGCCGATGATAAAATCCAATCATATAGATCTGCTCAGAACGACGATGGGAGTCCAATGCTTCCGAGATCCTCTTGATCAGACCCTCGTAGCATCCTATAGAGTTTGTGCCAGACCAAAGGCCAAGAGGAAAGGAGGCAAAAATTTGAACCTCAAATGCTAAATTCGACTGCACAAATGAATCTGGATCAAAAATCATAGTCCAACGACACAAAAATCAACTCGATGGGAGCCCTACAGCACCATCTACAAAGCAAAGAAGATGGACAGCCATAATGGCACCACGTGGTGCCATCATAGCCGCCCAAGGCCACCGCCTCATTCCACTGAAGAATGTTCTACGTGCTTTGTGGGCCATTGGATCATCATCCAATGGCCACAAGAGTGCCACATTACCACTTCATCTACTCCTAATCATGGAGGACATCATCTCAGCTGTTGGATCTCCATCCAATGGCTGAGAGCAGCTGAGTGGAAAAAGAAAGAAACACAACCATTTGCTAGCATAGCGTGGTGGTTAACGCACTCACACAAGAGCGAATGGAGAGGGCTCAAGATGTGCAGAGAAGAAATCGAAGTAGCGATTCTTGATGGAAGAAATTGGGCCGTGCGATGGCCATTAGATGGCGTTGGCGTGAATGCATGGTGAATGGAGGTGTGTCTGATCATGCGATGTGGATGGTCGCGCGAGGTGACGCGTGGGTGAACGCCCCGCTATATGTGGAACATAAAGGAGGTGCAAGCGCTCTTTTAAGATGGCTAGATTTAAACCTGTGGGCGTGGCATGAAAGAGGTGAAGGAGGTTGAGAGCACGTGGTCACGATCATGCGATTGTGATTCAAAGGGCAAACGGCTGCCACATGTCGCAATCAGGCACGTTCCATACATACAAGGTGTTTTAGAGGCTATTTTGAGGTAAAATCAGAGCCTTTGATCTCCCGATCGACGGATCTGATCAATCCAAAGTTGTTGCATGAGTTCCTTTTTTTTTTGAAACAGTGAGGATTGCTATCAAGAGCCAATAGCAATCCGGAGGGTAGTATATTTCATATCAAAAAAGTATTACAAGAAAGAAGCCCAACTATGTATGAGAGACCAGCACTCCTCTACAATATTCTCACATATCATCGGTCTCTCCTGAAAATGCTTATCATTACGCGCCCTCCACACACACCACAAAACGGCTGCCATAGCCTCCAAGGGTCGACCAGGAATGATGAACCTCTACCACACAGAATCCCAGGAGGGGAGAGGTTCTAAGCAGACCAACCTCCAAATCTTGTCAGTGGCCAAACAAGAGGAGAAGATGTGTGTTGCACTATCAGAATGTAACCCACAAAGAGGGCAGGCATTCAGAATAGTCCCCATCCTTCTGTGCCTCAGATTGCCAGTGATCAACCCTTCTCGTCTGCAAAGCCACAAGAATATCTGAACCTTCAGAGGAACTCTCAAAAGCCAAATCTTTCTGTCAACAGGGTCCCATTCCACCTCACTGTTGGATCTAATAACTTTCTCATATGCCTGCTTCACTGAAAAACTGCCCTGCCAGCAGTATGTATCCATCACATCTCTCACAAGATGCATCTGCTGTAGATTAGCCATCAATTTCTGCCTATCCTCCCATAGTCGAGTGCCCGGCCTACACTGTTGTAGCCCTTCCAGCCACCAGCATCCCTCTGCCTGAGACCACAGACTGTTAACTGTGGCTTCCTTATCTGCAGCAGCGTCATACACCCTCGGGTGGATCTCTTTCAGCAGGCCCAAGTCAGACCACCGCTCATTCCATAAGCTGAAACTTCTGCCATCTCCGAGCTTAGGTTGCAGTAGGTGCCAGTAGCTAGTGACAGCAGATATCACTGATCGCCAAAATGGGGATGGTTTCTTTGGCTGAAGCCTTTGCAAACTGCTGTTAGATCCCCCATAGCTGTCCCTGATCAGATCATCCATCATCCCCTCCTTGCAATCCAAAATCCTGATGGCCCATTTCAGCAACAGGGCTTCATTGAATTCTTTTAGTGCTTTAATTCCCAGCCCCCCGATCTCCTTTGGTTTGCAGATATTGCTTCATCTGATGGGCTGCATGAACCCGTCCTCATGACCTGCTCCCTTCTAGAGGAATCTCTTCCTCATAACATCCAATATCTTCCAAATACATTTAGGGGCCCTAAATATGCTAAAATAGAATACCGGTATGGCTGTAATGACCGAATTGAGCAAGATTAGTCTTCCACCCTTAGATAGGAATTTACTACTCCAACCTTTTAGCTTTCTAGACACCTTCTCAAATAGGACATTCCAGTTTGATTTTTTCAATTTTGTGGCCCTCAGTGGTAATCCAAGGTATCTCAGTGGCAGTTTAGCACGAGGTGACCCCAATATACCCACCAACTCCATCTGCTCTTGTTCATTCATGCCAAAGCAAATCAAAACAGACTTATCCTTGTTCAAACACAAGCCTGAAATATCTCCAAATATCTTTCCAATAACCCTAGAGCATGTGTCTCAGACTTGGACCCTTCCACAAAGAACATCGTGTCATCTGCATACTGTAAAATAGGGGCCAGGTTTCTCCTGTTAAACAATGAGTACCCTTTAATTATACCCACCTCAGCCAATTTGCAAGCATACCTTGCAAGTCCATCCACCGCAAGGTTGAAAATCAATGGGGCTAGAGGGCACCCTTGTCTAACCCCACGCTGAGGCTGGATCCAGGCTCCACATGGCTTCCCATTGACCAAAGGAGAAAATGAAGCAGTAGTGATACATCGTTTCATCCATTGGATCCAGAGGGGGGGAAGCCTCTTCTTCTAAATATCTCCCATTGGTATGGCCAAGAGATCGAATCATAGGTTTTCTGGAAATCAACTTTCCACATAAAGGCCTTGCATTTCCTTCGATGCCATCCATTAACCATTTCTTAAGCCAGAATAAAGGATTCTTGAAGTGATCTGTTGGTCAAGGAAGCAGCCTGTATCAGATGAATCAGGTCCTGAAGAACAACTCTCATCCTATTAGCCAAAATCTTACTGATGATAAGATAGATGGAGTTCGAAAAGGAAATCAGCCTGAAATCTGAAAAGTGTTCTGCTCCCATTGGTTTAGGCAAGAGAAAAAGATAGGACTTGTTAATCCTCCCAAACCCCGCATTACCCACCTCAAATTCTCCGATAGTATCCATCACCTCCTTACCCACCACATTCCACATCTCCTTGTAAAAGAAAACTTGTATTCCATCAAGGCCCGGGGAGCCTTCCACATTTAATTCTCTGATTGCCTGCAGGGTCTCCTGTTCCATAATAAGTGCAATCAATTGCTCAGCTTGTTCACTTGTCACCCTAGGACCCTCATTTCCTGCCGTTCTCCATTTCCCCCTCTTAGCTACCCGAGATGCCACTCTAAAATATTTGATGGCTTCAGATCTAATCTCCTGATCAGAAAAGACCCTATGTTCACCACAAAAATAGAGGAAATGAAGTAAACACGTCTCCGAGAGCTAGCTGCAAGATGAAAAAACTTCGTATTGGCATCCCCCTCCTTAAGCCATAGCAGCCTGGATCTCTCCCTCCAATCAATTTCTTTTTTCAGGTCTTCATCAAAGACCACACCCTGCCACATTTTCCTTTTAGCCAATTCATCTTCAGACAAAGGGCCAGTTGCTTCCTTGGAGTCCAGCTCCTGAATTTTAACCAGAGCTTCCCTTCTCCTCTGCTCCCTCATCAAGCTAACAGTAGATCCATACTCTTTTAAGATCATGCGCAAACCAGCCAGTTTGGTTGACAGTCTGACAGTAGCAGACCCCTGCACCGTTTTAGTTCTCCACCAAGAGCTGATCATTTGGTAGAAGCCCGGTTCATTTAGCCATGATCGTTTCAGTTTGAAGTAGGACCCAACCTGAGTTTCTTCCCCACTATCCCATACCAAAGGGATATGATCTGAGAAAGGTCAGCTCAATCCACTCACAGTCAACAATTGAAATCTAACAAGGATGTCCACATTCCCAAAAAATCTATCAAGCCTGGATGCTAGCCCATTTCCATTGCGCCAAGTAAATTCCACACTAGAGGATGGATATTCACTCAACTGCAGAAATTGAACCATCATCTGGAATCCAATAGCCGAACTGTCAGTGCTACCATTAGACCTATCAGCCCCTGTTAACACACAATTAAAATCCCCACCCGTTAACCACATTCCCCCCTGCACCAACTCAGCCATAGCAGACCACTCCTCCTACAGCTCCTGCCTGGCAGTTGCAATACAAGGTTGACAGCGATTTTACGCGATTTGTTAAAATACGTCGTTGTAACGCGTAAATCCGCTTTCGCTCTTAAATTTATAATCCTAGATAGGGAAGTATCTAGGGTCGTCCAAGGAGGCAAAAATTGCAATAATGATTCTCTTGCTTGGAATACAATCTCAACTTTCTTTTTAATATTTTTCAATATGTAATTTTTTTGTATTTTGAAAAGACGAGGGCAAACGGCAGATTGTAGCGAAAAGAACTAACACCTACAAATGATTAAAAATCTAAAAGATAGAAATATCTTCTTCCTAACCTCACTCTAGGCAAGTGTAGGCCTAGGGTAATTAGAAAGAAGAGGTCAAATAAGTGCTAGAACCAAAACAAACAACTGCAATAAAAAGCTTAAAAGAAGGCAATTTTTTATTGAGTAAATGAGTGTTCTTTTCAAGGACAAGTAGAGGAAAGCTTCTACTAGAATTGAACAATTTAAAAGCAAGAAAAGAAACACAAATCCTCTTGTAACAATGGTGAAGAAGGTTGTCTTCTTGCTCCAAGCCTAGTTGCTCCTTGGCTTGAAAAGAGGGCCTCCTTCTTCTCCTTCCTTGAGAGCTCCTCCAAGGTGGAAGCTACCACCTTTAATGCTCTCTCCAAAGGGGTGGGCGTGCACCACCCTTAAAACTCCTCCAAGGTGGCGTGACCACCTTCAAGATCTCCTCCAAGATCTTCCTTGCCTGGCTTCTCCTTTGGCTGGCGTGACCCAAGAGAGAAGGGAAGAGGGGAAGGCACCAAGGGGACAGAATATCCCCTTAATCTTCTTCTTCTTCTTCTCTCTTGGACGTGGGATTCTTGGTGGAATATGAGAGTGAAATGGCTAGCCAAGGATGGCTTGAATGGTGGTGGGCAGTGGTCTTTTTATAGGGTAGGATGGGGGGTTAAGGTACCCCTTGAAATGGTGGGCTAGGATGGAAGGATGAGGGTGGTTGGTGATCCTATGGCTAGGGTTAGTTGGCGCCACCCCAAGGGGTGTTAAAGGGGGTGGTTATGGTGGTGTTGGTGTCTTTTGGTGGTGGAGAGACACCCCCATGTTGGCGCCAACATGGGGTCTTCTAGAAGGAGGGTTAGGTGGATGGTGGAGATGGATTCAAGGAGGATTGTGTGGTGGAGATGAGGGGGGGATTTTGGAGGGAAAAGTGGCGCCATTAAGGGGTGGTTATGGGTAGTTTTTGGCGCCAATTTTAGGTGTCTTTTGGAGGTGGTGGGTAGGTTAGGTTGGTGCCAAGTAGGTTAGCTTATGTGGAGCTTAGGTGGAGCTAGTTGGGTAGAGTTGGTAGGTGGGTTTTTGGGGTAGTACAAGCCAAGGAAGTTTGAGCATAGCTAAGCTAAGCTAAGCTAAGCTAGCTTAGCTAATGGAGGAGTAGAGGAGAAGGTGTTGGAGCTAGGGTTTGGAGGAGGGAGCTGAGGAGAAGAAGTCTGGAGCTGGAGCTGGAGCTGGCTGCTGCTGAAGAGGCTGGCATGGGGCTACTCTAGCTGGCTTAGCTTGCTAGTTCTTTGCTAGTTGCTAAGCCAAGCTAAAGTGAGCTAGCTTCTACCAAAATGAGCTAAGGTGAGCTGGGTCTGGTGCTATCGGGGAGAATCAAGCTGGTTGAGGCAGCTAAGGTAGCTTAGCTCAACTGAGATGAGCTAAGCTGAATCCCTGGGAGCTGGACTTGAGCTTCCTGAGCTGAGATGAATTCTTCTTCAGCTGGCTGGAGTTGAGGGGAGCTGGATGTAGCTGGATCTGAGCTGGGGTGAACTCCTGTCAACTCAGCTGAGCTAGCTAGAGCTCCCTGTGAACTAGTGGGAGCTGAGGTGAGCTAGACTCAGCTAAGTTGAGCTGGATCTGAGCTGACTTGAGCTAGGGTGAGCTAAGGTGAACTCTCTTGAGCTGCCATCCAGCTGAGATTAGCTGAATGGAGCTGGGATGAGCTAACCCTAGTTCAAGTAAGCTAGGTTCCAGCTATGGTGAGCTGGATCAAGCTGGGTTCCAACTAGTCTGGGCTTCTCCTTCACCAATTGCCTTCTTGAGTGCTAGGGTTTTAGGGATCTGTGAATCTGTACATCCCTAACACTCACAAAAACACATTAAAACAACAATAAAAAATGCAATGCATGCCTATCCTAATTTATGCCTAAATGCAGCCCAAAAACCCGTTTGCGGAGTAAAATCCTAAGAGCTAGGTTAGTTTTAAAGCATAAAAATGATGATAAACTGGTGTTTATCACACCCCCATGCTTATCTTTTGCTAGTCTCTTAGCAAAACATTAATTTTTTTTTTTTTTTTGGAAAACGGAATTTTTGGGAAATCTAATTTTTTTGACTTTTGAGGAGAAAAAGAGATTAAGGGACCTTGGTAGATTAAAACACAGGAGATACGGGATTTGTTGAAGATAAACATCAGGATTTGTTTTTGGATCCAACCATTAGATAGAACGGGATCAATATATCCTCAGAAAATTCACAAATTAACCCCTTGTTAATTCAGATGACTTGAAATGTTTGTTTTTAGGATTTTTCTAGCTCGTGAATCTGATTCGCAACTTGCAAATTCCTTTAAAACCTTGTGTCGGTGCTTGTGAAAAGCCAACCTTAATAAGGACGTGTTATTATTATTATTTTTTTTTTTTTTTCTCCCCCATGCTTATTTTTAGCTTAGTCTTACAACAGATGTGTCGGTATCATCATTCCCATTACCATTCCTCGAGGGGGCTCCGGCGCCAGTACTTCGGGATAGCACTGTCCATGACACCACCCAGGAGCTCACAACCCCAAAACACGATGCGGTGAAAAGGGGCGCTCCAAGCAAACTCAAGCTCTTGCTCCGACGCTATAGGTAGAGCACCGTCCAAGACACTTGAGCTACTGAAATGCGCTTTAATGCTCCGTCTAAAGATATGAAATATAGATATAGAGCAGCGCCGAGGCGGTAACATGTTAACATCGCGTCCTCAAAGAAGGTATTTTCCTTCTTCTCGACGGTGGGAACTCAAACCAATGACCTGATTCAGACTTTTACTAAATCCAAACAAGGGAGTTTTTCAAATTTTTAGTTGTTTTTAAATGTTAGCTTGTGTGTGAAAATTGACACAAGAAGTTTCTCGAGAACCGCAAGTTTTTGAGTCAAAAACTAAGTCAAATACTTTCCATATTACAAAATAGGATCAAGTCACCTGAACTATCATGAGTTCAGGTGGAATTTTAGAGAAGGATATCTGATCTAGTCTAAAATAGACCCTGGAATTCTAATGATCAGATCCAAATCCTCATCCTTAGTTTGTTAAAGATTAAATCCCATTGTACCAGAAGTGAATTTTTCAACCTTAGTCTCGATTTCAAAATTTTTCCTCAAACATATATATATATATATATATATATTTGGTATGCAAGCAGGAAATAAATTAAAGAAAATTGCATGTTTTTAGGTTTTGAACATCCTGAATCGATCATAAAAATTTAAAAACACCCCCCCATGCTTAAGATATGCCATGTCCTCATGCATTAGGAGGGAAAAGGGATCACCTTAGTGATGACGGTCGGGTTTAGGATGAACAAAACCTGGAAAAAGAAAAAAAGGAAAACAAGAAAATGATGGGTTACCTCCCATCCAGTGCTATCTTTTACGCCATTCAGCCGGGCGTGAAGGTATGCACAGAAGACGGAAATTCATGTAAATAATTGGACACTTGGATGCCCACAATAAAAGTGTCTTCCTCAAGATCCCTAAAAAGATGAGTGGTAAAGATAAAGGGATCAAAATAAAATAGAGAAATGGAAAAGTGACCCGAATCTGGCCATGGTTTAAGTGCTTGTAAATTGCCAGATTCTGGTGGGTCGAGTGATAGGTCCAATGGAAAGGGATGGGGAATGGAGTCAATGAGATGTAGGGTGTGTGAAGTTAGTGTGGATATTTTTGGTGAAAAATCAGGAAGATGAAAAGGGGGAAAGTCTAACCCTAGTTGATCTGGAAAGTCTTGGACCACATAATTATCCTTAGAATAAGAATCAATAAAATCTAGATCAATAGTGGTCAAAGCTGAATGAGATTGGATCAACATATACTTTTCAAATACTGCTTCCATTTTATTATTAGTATCCTCAAAAATTTTATGATCAGTGGACCTCTTGGAAGCTAAAAATAAATCTAATGAGAAGGTCCGGTTACTACAACTTATATTCATTTTCCCAGAATGAGAATGGATATTAGATGTTGCGGTAATCAAAAGGGGTCTTCCAAGAATGGTATTAATGAGAGCCTTAGGTACCTCTATGTCAAGGACTAGAAAATTTATCGGAAATAGACAATTTCCGACCTTGATAATACTATCCTCAACAACTCCCCACGGTTGAATGGTAGATCGATCTTCCAATTGAAATTGAACCTTAGGAGGTTTTAAATCACTGAATCGAAATTCCTCAAATAAGACTGGGGGGATGAGATTACTAGAGGTACATAAGTTGAGAGGGGCGCGAAAAAAAATGGTGTCAGTTATGACAACTGAGATGAGCGATGTGCCCTGGTCCTTTTTTGTGAAAGGCAGCATGCTCTGAAAAACTGAGCTGGCTGTCTTAGAAAGGACCAACCTTTCTAGATTCTGATCATGACTTTTTGAAGTAAATTTTTTAGAGGCATGGGGAGAATCTAGGAGGGGAATATTCCTCTTGACTTGCTCAAATAAGTCCAAAGGATTGTGGTCAGAGGGCTCTGATTTTGGATTGTTGGATTGCAGTTTTTGAGAGTGGGAAATAGGGTTTGAATCAGGTGTTTTTGGGATTTCTTTTTCTTCTTCCTTATTGAGGTTAGGGGAGTCAATCTGCATTGGTTGAGAATCAGTTTCATCATTTGAATGTGAAGGCCTTAAATCCATGTTGGTTTCCTCACTCCTCAAAGTCTCTGCATACGCAGCTTGGTGGTCACTGGGAGGAGATGGGGGGGGCTGATTTTGATAGAAACTGGGTTGGTGCTGTGATATTGGGTTAATAGGAGGCTGAACCATGTGGTTCTGATGTTGGTATCCACCTGGGTGTTGGTTCCTGGGATTAATAATGTTTGGTGTGGGTTGGGATGGTGGGTGTCCTGCAGGTTTTTGAGTCGGAATATCCCCAATTTGATCATTGAGATTGTTAATAAGACGGGTTGTTTCCTTTGTTTTTCTTTGTAACTCCTGCAGGGTTTTCATCATCTGGGCATTAATGTCTTCTGGAGATTGCCCAGATTGATAAGTCTGATTAGAATCATACCCTCCAAACGGGTTTTGTTGTTGGTGTGGAACCGGATTGGTCCAGGAGTGAGCCGGATAATTTCCCCTATTAGAGGAATTTTTCAATTTCTCCTGGAAAGTAGGGACATTTTGGGTGGGGTGATGATTGGGATAAACATAATTCCCTGTTGAACCATAGAAAGCCTCAGAATAATAATTATACTCAGCACGAGATTTATGCAGATTTTCTCTCTTGCGGGTGTTTAAAGGGGTGAGATGTGGAATGTGTGGAGCTTGGGTAGGTGTGGCAGGACTCCCTTGGTTGGCTAGGTTTGTTAAATCCTTATGCAACTGTTGTTGCTTAACTTGTAGCTGAGCCATGATAGAGTAGAGATTAGGTGGAGGGGCCTGATTAAGTAGCTCCTGGGTGGAAAAATAGGGGAAAGAAAAATTAGCATGCGGGTTAGAGGACCAATTTTGATTTTCCATTTTGAGAGAAGAGGAAGAATGCAAGAAAAGTCTTTTTTTGGGGAGGCAAAATCAAGTGGTCCCTCCAAGTGTGGAGTTTTGGACCGCCGCCCGTGCAAAATGGAAGAAATGGCAGGGGAGGAGAAGAGATGGGGATGAGAGAAGTGTGCACACAAGCAATCAAATTCTAGACCTAACTTAATTGTGACTCCCTAGAATTTAACCTAAGACTTGGTCTACCTAGGAAACAAGTAATCAATAGTGAATACCCGTTCTGTCAACAAATCTAGCCAAGTTGCTTAAGGGGAGGTTTGGGCCCAAGCGTTTCCCAGGAAAATCCTCAGGTGCTTGTACAAACCCGCGCCTGGTCGTTTGACACGGCCCCTCAGCCTGAACACCAGATATAGATGACAGAATTGGTATTAACTAGAGAAAACTTAAATCCTATATAGCAAGCCTAAATTGATGAAACTTTAGGGGTCAAATTGCTACAAATTTTAGTTAGGTATAGGATACTACAGTGCACACGGAATGTGGAGGGCGTTTATTGGGATGTTGCCCTGTTATTTGATTTTTTTTTTTGTGTGTGCAGGAATTGGAGAGTGGCTCCAATGAAAGTCAAGTTGTCACACAATTTTTTTATATTTTTGTCTTTTAGGATGTGATTTAATTAAATGAATTTTAGAGTTTTTCTCTTTAAGTTTTCAAACAAGTTTGAAAGTTCACAATCAAAGGAAAGACAAGTTGTATGTGTGATTGTATATTTCCTTTTAATTGAGTCTCTAAAGAGAAAGAAGAAACCCTAAACCAATTATCCCTGAGACAGAAATTTAACTACCAATGAATTATTTTTAGCTTTCAGAATTAAGTAGTGGTCCAAACAAGTCAAACAACACCACTACGTTGAAGAAAATCAAACAAGGATTCCAGAAAAGATTTTTGTAAGATTTTAGGAATTTGTTTGATAATAGTTTTGAATTTTTAATTGTACTGGTGTCAAAGTCCAGAAATAATACCCGTGGGTATTATAGACTTTTCAGTATTACCACCGACCTCAAAAAATTTTTACGATTTTATATGATATGTAAAATTTCACAGGGATTCCAAAAAGATAAATTTCATAAAAATTGGATGAGTATAAAAATTCTGAAAATTCGCGGACAGTAGCAAAATAGGAAGATTAGAGGGTGTGACCCCTCTGTAATCCATGAATTTTTAAAAATTAAATACAAATCCAATTGATCTGAAATTTGGAACAGATGTTCCAAACTTAATTTGGAATCACTCTATGAAATTTTATGATTTTAGGAGGCCTGTGGTGTTAGGAATCGATTTTTCAAATCTGGACAAAAATCCAGACCCGAAAAATAGAACACCAATACTTGCAATGGAATAGTGCTAAAGAAGCATACAAGCAAACAATGATTTTAAAATGCACCACTCCACTTAATTTAAGTGTTTAGGGTCCTGAAAGCCAAGTTTAATATATTTTTGGTAGTTTTAATTAATTATGTGACTAGAAAGAGGAACCAACCTGAATTTTCGCAGGAAGAAAAGGATCTTTAAGCTCTCGCTTCCAGATTCCCGCTTTCCCGTTGTAGTTCCTGCACACACAAAAGAAAGAAAGAGAAGGGGATGAGATCCACTTCAAGCAAGAGAAAATGAGTTAATGCAAAGCCGTGCCTCCCCGGCAATGGCGCCAAAAAGTGACAGCGATTTTACGCGGTTTGTTAAAATACGTCGTTGTAACGCGTAAATCCGCTTTCGCTCTTAAATTTATAATCCTAGATAGGGAAGTATCTAGGGTCGTCCAAGGAGGCAAAAATTGCAATAATGATTCTCTTGCTTGGAATACAATCTCAACTTTCTTTTTAATATTTTTCAATATGTAATTTTTTTGTATTTTGAAAAGACGAGGGCAAACGGCAGATTGTAGCGAAAAGAACTAACACCTACAAATGATTAAAAATCTAAAAGATAGAAATATCTTCTTCCTAAGCTCACTCTAGGCAAGTGTAGGCCTAGGGTAATTAGAAAGAAGAGGTCAAATAAGTGCTAGAACCAAAACAAACAACTGCAATAAAAAGCTTAAAAGAAGGCAATTTTTGATTGAGTAGAATGAGTGTTCTTTTCAAGGACAAGTAGAGGAAAGCTTCTACTAGAATTGAACAATTTAAAAGCAAGAAAAGAAACACAAATCCTCTTGTAACAATGGTGAAGAAGGTTGTCTTCTTGCTCCAAGCCTAGTTGCTCCTTGGCTTGAAAAGAGGGCCTCCTTCTTCTCCTTCCTTGAGAGCTCCTCCAAGGTGGAAGCTACCACCTTTAATGCTCTCTCCAAAGGGGTGGGCGTGCACCACCCTTAAAACTCCTCCAAGGTGACGTGACCACCTTCAAGATCTCCTCCAAGATCTTCCTTGCCTGGCTTCTCCTTTGGCTGGCGTGACCCAAGAGAGAAGGGAAGAGGGGAAGGCACCAAGGGGACAGAATATCCCCTTAATCTTCTTCTTCTTCTTCTCTCTTGGACGTGGGATTCTTGGTGGAATATGAGAGTGCAATGGCTAGCCAAGGATGGCTTGAATGGTGGTGGGTAGTGGTCTTTTTATAGGGTAGGATGGGGGGTTAAGGTACCCCTTGAAATGGAGGGCTAGGATGGAAGGATGAGGGTGGTTGGTGATCCTATGGCTAGGGTTAGTTGGCGCCACCCCAAGGGGTGTTAAAGGGGGTGGTTATGGTGGTGTTGGTGTCTTTTGGTGGTGGAGAGACACCCCCATGTTGGAGCCAACATGGGGTCTTCTAGAAGGAGGGTTAGGTGGATGGTGGAGATGGATTCAAGGAGGATTGTGTGGTGGAGATGAGGGGGGGATTTTGGAGGGAAAAGTGGCGCCATTAAGGGGTGGTTATGGGTAGTTTTTGGCGCCAATTTTAGGTGTCTTTTGGAGGTGGTGGGTAGGTTAGGTTGGTGCCAAGTAGGTTAGCTTATGTGGAGCTTAGGTGGAGCTAGTTGGGTAGAGTTGGTAGGTGGGTTTTTGGGGTAGTACAAGCCAAGGAAGTTGGAGCATAGCTAAGCTAAGCCAAGCTAAGCTAGCTTAGCTAATGGAGGAGTAGAGGAGAAGGTGTTGGAGCTAGGGTTTGGAGGAGGGAGCTGAGGAGAAGAAGCCTGGAGCTGGAGCTGGAGCTGGCTGCTGCTGAAGAGGTTGGCATGGGGCTACTCTAGCTGGCTTAGCTTGCTAGTTCTTTGCTAGTTGCTAAGCCAAGCTAAAGTGAGCTAGCTTCTACCAAAATGAGCTAAGGTGAGCTAGGTCTGGTGCTATTGGGGAGAATCAAGCTGGTTGAGGCAGCTAAGGTAGCTTAGCTCAACTGAGATGAGCTAAGCTGAATCCCCGGGAGCTGGACTTGAGCTTCCTGAGCTGAGATGAATTCTTCTTCAGCTGGCTGGAGTTGAGGGGAGCTGGATGTAGCTGGATCTGAGCTGGGGTGAACTCCTGTCAACTCAGCTGAGCTAGCTAGAGCTCCCTGTGAACTAGTGGGAGCTGAGGTGAGCTAGACTCAGCTAAGTTGAGCTGGATCTGAGCTGACTTGAGCTAGGGTGAGCTAAGGTGAACTCTCTTGAGCTGCCATCCAGCTGAGATTAGCTGAATGGAGCTAGGATGAGCTAACCCTAGTTCAAGTAAGCTAGGTTCCAGCTATGGTGAGCTGGATCAAGCTGGGTTCCAACTAGTCTGGGCTTCTCCTTCACCAATTGCCTTCTTGAGTGCTAGGGTTTTAGGGATCTGTGAATCTGTACATCCCTAACACTCACAAAAACACATTAAAACAACAATAAAAAATGCAATGCATGCCTATCCTAATTTATGCCTAAATGCAGCCCAAAAACCCGTTTGCGGAGTAAAATCCTAAGAGCTAGGTTAGTTTTAAAGCATAAAAATGATGATAAACTGGTGTTTATCAAAGGTCCATATACGCCAGTAATCCACATACATTCCTACCCCTGGTGAAATTGAAATTTGCATGTCAGCATATGTCTGGCTTTGTGAACTTCCAAGCACTGAGCCCACCTCTTCCTCCACCAGATAACAAAGCCCCCCGACCTCCCAAGTGCATCAATCTGCACACAATCGTTCATCCCTGAGCTATCAAGTCGGACCAAAGCCTATCTGAATTACTTTCAATGTGTGTCTCTTGAATGTGCGCACATTCAATTCCCCATTCTCTCAAATATCTCATCAGAGATGCCGTTCGACTTTTGTCGTGCAACCTACGAATGTTCCAAGTGAGGATTCTCATCAATCCTCATTGGAACCCTCTCTCCTGAGGGTTTGGCATTTGCACACTTGCATAACTTTCTCAACCTCATCTTCATCCATCAGAATGACAGCCTTTGATTTTCTCTGTCAAAGGCTATACGGTGATCTCCCCTTACCAATCTTTGCACAAGATCCCCCTTCACATTTAGGGTCTTCCTTCTCCTGCAGGTCCTACTGATCCTTCAGAGCCTCAGGCTGCGTGTCCAAATTCCCCTGCTCCTCAGTCTCCATACCACCTGGCAGCACATCCCTTGCCACTGTGGATGACGGTCCTGCCATTTCCTCTCCACCCATTTCCTCCTTTTCTTCATTCTGAAACCCCCCGTCTCCCCATCACATAAGTCCTTACAAGTCTCGGCAATTAGGGATTCATCAGCATGAACCATGCACAGCTCCTGAACAGTCGCCTCCTCATCAGCTGTAGGTCCAGACAACTTAAGTTGCTTCACTACAGTATCACCCACCAAGAACTTCAGCCTCAGTATCTAGGAACTTCCATCGCACCTCAAAATCGGACTGTCAGGTATAGAGCCAGCGATGAAAACATCGACCTTCACACTCAGCAGACGCCCATTCCCCTCCAGAAGTCCGACGACCGCATCCTCTGCCACTGATGCAAAGCCTGAGATCATCGACGACACAACCTCCTTTGACCTCAAATGCAGAGGCAGTCCCTCGATCTCAAGTTTTCCCAACCTGATTCCCACTCTCTGGGGCGGTCTCTCCGGCAAGGCTCCATCAAAAGGAGAAACTAGTCTCCAGATCACCGTGAAGCCATCGTTACAAGATGTTTGAAACCACAGCTTCTTGACATCCCCCATACCCAACCCAAAGAGAACAAAACGTGTATTTGACAGAAAAGAAACCTGCCAGAAGTTGGTCGAGAGGGACAGAGAGGTTACCAGGGTGCGAACATTCTCCGCCGTCGGTCTTCCAAACATAACCTCCCCAACCAGAGCTCCCCGCAAGGCCATCTCTGTAGCTTTGATGTTCTCCGTCATAGGCACCTCCACATCAACCACAAGCCCTCCCAGTTTACATAGAGAAGGGGGTGGAGGTGGAATCTGCATAGCCCTAGAATTCAAATTTCCCGAGCGCGGGAAAAGGCGATTACTCATCTGTCCCCCCAAAATCCTACACGGATCCCTTTTATGGCCGAATCCCCCACATCCCAGACACACCATGGGAGATCGGCAGCTGGCTGCCATATGTCCCCGCCATCGGCTTCGGAAACACACAGTCTTGCAGAGCAGCTTAGCTCCCCTTCCATCAAACCACCTCACCTCCATCCTCCTTTTGCCGTAAGCACCATATTCCCCCCGCTCCTTCCTCCTCCAACCCTTCGACCTCCAAGTATGCCATCCTTCCCCCTCCCTACTCCCACCAGCCATTGCCCCTAAGCTGCCTGTCGTCGAGAGAGTCATCCGCCTGTCATTGGGAAAGGATCTCAAGTTGTTGCATGAGTTAAAGGCCCAAATACCATACTTTCCCCTCATCTTTTCTATAAAAAGGACCCAGAGCTCCCAAATGAAGGCATCTTCTCCATCTCCCACTCTAGACACCTCCAAGCTTCTTCCGACCCCTTCCTCTGAGGCATCCACCAAGGCCACCTTGGTGCACTGCTGCTGCTCTTCCTAACCACTCCAAAGGCCACCAAGGACCACCCTTGGTGCCCTTGTTCTAGTAGCTTAGATGGTTATTTTTAATTCCAGTAGATTTAGTAATTTCCTTTACTTTTAATTCTAGTTATTCTTATATCTGAACAATCTGATCTGAACAAATTTTCTATGTGTATATTTGTTTATTCTAGCACTAGTTAGATCTAAATCAGTATTACAATCAAGTCATTTTGCTACCTCCCTGAGTTCGATTGGGACTCGCAATCTCGTTAAATTTATTTGTTTCGATGTATTTTCGCACTATACTATGGCATAATCAAGTTTAAACGCGAACAAACCACATGGATGCAAGATGCACCTGATTTTCAATATCCTGGAGGTTAATGTGACCTTTCCTTTTCCAACATCAAAAATGGGGGCCATGTTACAAGCTTGCACATAAACCCTTAATTACTTTCTTGACATGAAAATATCTAATTTTGAGATTGAAGTTGGAAAAGTTGGAAAGTAAAACATGAGGACAACTTATTGTGACAAAATAGCCATTGGGCAAGTTTTTCAAGCCTGAGAAATTTTTCAATTCTGGCTTTCCATGGGAAACTACATGGTTAAAATGGTGAAATCCATCCTAATTTAGAGTTCAAGTAAGCTAACACAAAAGAGATTCAGTTGCACTAAACTAAACAATTAATGACACAAGATTCAAGATTTTAGCACAATAGCGCATTATGCAATTAATTGCAAAGACCTTTTTTTTTAAGAGTAGACTGCGATGACAATTAACAAGAAAATATGTCAATAAGAGCAAGAATTAACACTGAGATATACTAATAAAAGTAGTTTATCATCATTCTTATGCCCTAAAATAAACCTAGCTCTTAGGATTTAAACTCCGCAATCAGGCTTTTTGGCAGTATTTGGGCATTCCAGTAGGTTAGGCATGCATTTTATTCTTTTATGTTTTTAATATATTTATTTGAGTGTCAGGGATAAGTAGAGAGTCAGATCCCACAAACCCTAGCACCTTGGAAGGTAGAAGATGAAGAGGAAGACCAAATTCATTTGGATCTTAGCTGAATCCAACTCATTACATCTAGATTACAGCTAAACTTAGTTGGGTTTAACTCATCTCAGCTCATTTCAGTTGCATGGTTGCTCAGGCTAGCTAAATTCAGTTGATATTAGCTCAGGCTAGCTCAACTTAGTTGATCCCAGCTCCTCTCAGCTCCATCCAGCTCCTGAAAGCTCTGTCTGAATAGAGTTAGCTACTACCATCAACTAGCTAAGCCTAGTCAGCTAAAGAACCCTCAACTAGCTCAATTCTAGCTCCTAAAGACCCAGATCAGTTCAACTTAGTTGACGCTGAGCTACTTGACCTAAGCTAGCTACCTCAGCTAGCTGGGTGGTCTTCGGGAAGACCAACTACAGTTCCCCTCGGCTCAAGACAAAAGAAAACCAGCTCAGTTTAGTTGAGCTTGGCAACTTGCAAAGAACTAGCTAGATATTGAGCTCCACTTCAGCTATCTTCAGTAGTAGTTTAATATGGCAACCTCCAATGCAGTTCCATTTCAACTCCTCCTCATCAAACAACTTCCTCGTCCATTCATTTGCTAGCTAAGCTAGCTTAGCTTAGCTCTCCTTAGCTCCCTCCAACCATCACCCTAAGCACCCTTTAGCTTGCTCGACCTTAACCCTACTCTAAGTCCACCAAATTAGCTACCTATCTCCACCTACTCCCACTCCAACATGGCGTTAGATTGAAGGCATCTCTTCAACCCATCCCTACCTCCAAAAGGAACCAACAAGGCAGAGCCAAAACCCATAACCTACCCATTCTTGGCACCACCTATTTCACTCCAAAAACCCTCCATCTCAACCATACACATACCCCTCAACCCAATCTCCACCATCGAAATTTCTCACTAAAAAATCCCCCCTTCTAGAACCCCATTTTTGGTACCAAAAATGGTGGAAACCACCACCTTGGATGGCCCCCAACCACCCTCTATGCCCCCTGGTTTGGAGCCAAGTTATCCTTACCATCCATCCTAGAACCACCTTCCAAAACTCCATCCTAGCCCTTCATCAAAAGGGCACGCCAACCCCCTTTACCCCTCCTATTAATACCCCATCTAACCACCACTAAAACCCCATCCTTGGCAACCATTATCTACCCATAAACCCAACTAGACACATCTCCATTTTTGGCCAAGGAAGAAGAAGAAGAGAAGAAGATTAAGGAGGCAACCCTCGCCTCTTTGTTGCCTTCCTCCCCTTCCCTTCTTCCTTGTGCCACGGCCAAGGAGCAAACCTTTAGGAGGATGTCCAGGAAGGAGCGTAAGGGTGGTGGACGTCCACCTTTAGAGGAAAAACAAAGGAGGATACCAGGAGCATGAGGACTTTCATCATAGTGAGGGAACCACCACACTTGGAGCGAAAGTTTCTCATCACTTGAAGGGCCTTTCTTCATCTCTCTTTATCTTTTGTATTAGCTAGTGTTACCATGTTTTTCTTGCAACAAGCATTCCACTACTTGTCTTTTACTTTACTAGTAATACAGTAGATTCGTTGCCTTTCAATTTAATGTTTTTAATTTCCTGTGCTCCCTTTTTCTAGTAGCTTTAGAGTGACACACTCTTTCTAATTATCCTAGATTTCCACATACCTAGGGTGATCTTAGAGAGAAGTTCTTTTATCACTTAGGCTTTAGTTTATAGGCATGTTTTCTTTCACATAGGTATCTTCGCACTCATTGCCCGTTATTTCGGAAACCCCTAAAACAACAAAATTCAAAAGACAAAAAGAAAAGTGTTGATTTGAGTAGGTGAGAGAGAGAACCACTAAATTGACTAACAAATTGTCCTCCTTGGATGACCCTAGATACTCACCTTATTTAGGAATACAAATTTAAGAGTCGATCGGTTTTATGCGTTACAACGATTAAAACCTGCATTTAGAAAATCACATAAAATCACTCACTTTTTAGTGCCTTTGCCGGGGAGGCACGACTTAGTCTTTTATTGTTCTCTCTCTTTCTTAATTAGCTCTTCACAAATTTTTGTTTGATTTTGGCCAGGTACGAATTCAAGGCAAAAGTGGGATCTCTGCAACTTGGAGCAAAAGCGTCTAGCTCCTTTTCATTCCATGATTTTTAGGTAAGTACTCTCCAAAATCCGCTCAGGAATCCCATCAAAAATCACAAAAAATCTTTAAAATATCAAAATAACAAAAACAAGAAAAAATTGGACTAGTGGAACCCTAAAAACTAATTATTTTCTTTTTTGCCTTAATTCTCCACCACCATATTCATATTGGTGTCTAATTTTTGAAAATCCAGACTTTTGTCTTGATTTTCAAAAATCACGTTTGGGCACTTAGAGGCTTCCTAAAATACCAAACTTCACCCAAGGAAGTCCCTATGAGTCAGGAAGCTCGAGTCCAAATTTCAGAAAGTTTTGACTTGTAGAAAAAATTAAAAAATTCATGGACTAAACAAGGGTCAAACCTTTCTTCCTTGCTATTTTCTTACTATCTGTGAATTTTATAAACTTTTTTACTCATCAGATTTGGGCAAACATTATATTTCTAGAACCCTTCAGAAATTCTCTACATTATACAAAATTTTCAAAAATTATTGAGGTTGACTAAGGTTCCTGCAAAATCATTCTTCTAAATATATCATTTCTGCCTTTTGATACCAATAAGAAGAAAAATTCCAAAAAAATAGCAAAAAAATTCTTAAAATCTCAAACAAATTATTTTTGGATTCTTTGTTTGAATTCCCATCAGGTGACGATGTTGTTTTCTTGTTTGGACTACCACCTTTAAAGATTTTGATAAAAAAAGATTCATTTAGGAGTTGCAGACTTAGGATTCACTCTTAGGGTTTCTTATTTTATTCTCTCTTAGTCACACCTACATTAAAGGAATCAAAACTTCACCAATTAGAACTTGGTTGCATTTTCTTGTGTGCTCATTTTCAAACTTGTTTGAATATTTAAAAAGAGAGAATCTTAAAAATCACAAAAATTTTGATCAAACCCTAAAAGCTCAAATCAAATCCTTGTCAACAAACCCAACTATTTTGGCTTGGGCACCACATCTTCCTACCCAATTCGCACACACAAAAAAAGAAATAATCAAGCATTACCCCAATTAATGCCCATCACATTCCCTATGCACTCTAGCCTCCTGGACCTAGTTAAAACTTGTAGCACTTTGATCCCTAAGGTTTTTCATCAAACTTAGGCTTGATACTTAGGTGTTAAGACCTATTTAGTTGATTTCAATTCCTTCATCCAAATTTGGTGCCAAACTGAGTGGTTGTGGCAAATGACTAGGCACGAGTTATACATGTCGCCAATGATTTTCCTCGAACATTGTTGGTCCCAACCCTCTCCTTAAGTAGTCTAGCAAGATTAGTTGAAGGAATGACTATCAGCTATTGATCTATTATTTCCTAGGTAACCAAGTCTTAGGTAATTCTAGGGAGCCATCCTTGAGTTAGGTCTTGAATTTTTTTTGCTTGGTTTCACACTTCTCTTCTTTCCCTCCTCTCCTCCCCATTCTTCTATTACATGCACCGACGGTGATCCCAGAATCCACACTTGGAGCACCACACAAAAAGACCTCATTTTCGTTCATCTACAAAAATGGAAAATCCTCAAAACAGGTCCAATTTCGCTTCCACCTCTCAACCCAAACCCAACACCGCTGTACAAAATCCATCAGCTAACCCACATTTTGACATTCCCATTCCTAACTTTCCTGATCTGGAATTACTTGAGTTGCCATAAGATTAAACCAAGGCCCACCTCAAAATCCCTTATTTATGATAGTTGAGCAATTGGATCAACCTCAGGCAAACCAACAACAGTTAGCTAGGACTATCATGAACCTAGACAACCAAGGGCAAAAGTCGCCATCCCCTTAGCAGCCTATCATTCCTCTTAAGGATTTCTTTGTTCCTTCTAATTATGAGGACAAACCAGGGTTGGTCATACCATAAGGGGACTTCGAAATAAGACTAGCGATTTTAAACCTCATTAAGCATTTTCATAGCCTTCCTAGGGAAGATCCATTCAGCCATCTTGAGGAACTCAAAGTCCTCGCATAGACAACTTGTTCTCGCAATGTGCGAGAGGACTTACGGCTGATGTAGTTATTCTCGCTTTCTCTCAAATACAAGGTCACTTACTGGCTCAGAACCATTAGCAAACCTACTAACAGTTGGCCTCAGCTCAAAAGTGCTTCCCTTAAAAAATTCCTCCCCATTGGTCTATGAATTTCTCTGAGAAGATCTATTACGACCTTCCTAAAAAAACCTGGTGAGACTTTGCATGATTCTTGGAAATGATTCCAAGATCCCTTAAGAATTTTCTTGCACCACAAGGTTCCTTTATGGCAGCTTGTGCAGATCTTCTATCATGGATTAGAAGATAAACTCTGACATTTCGTTGATGCCTCGTGTGGCAGCAACTTCCTTAACAAGGATGCTAAGAGTGTAGATGGTAACACCATCATCCATCATCCATCATAAGTAGCCTGAATTAGTTAAAATCGAGAGACAAATGCTCCTGAATAATCACTTGAGGACAGTAAATCCACTCAGATCCATTTTGAGGAGAAAGCAATAAAAGTGTTAACATCACATCATAAATGTAGAGTAACCATGGGGTAACCTAAGGTTTAATTGAAGGTCAAATGAGCATTAAAGTCCAAAAAGTGGGTCAACATAGACAGAAATAGGGTTTCACGCGTTTCGAGAATGAAATCAGAACATAAAACACTAATTTTAGACCTACTTAAATTGAAGAGGTTTTGGTTAGAATATAATTCATAGAAAAATATTCTAAGATGTTTGCTACCCTTGATTTGACCATCTGAACCTCTTTTGACCTAGAATAGTGCTTTTGACGGAATTTTGCCCTAATTTGGGCTTCTATGTAAATTACCCAGTCAAATGTAGTCAAAACTCAAATCCTAGTTCACCATTAGATTCCTTGTGTCAAAATTAGGCTAAGGCTAAAATTTGGTCCCAATCAGAGTTCATCTTGATATAGTTTGTAATCTAGTCCCTTAAACTCTATTTCTCTCACTTAAACCCCTAACTTTCAATTTTATTTCGATCGGGACCCTAAGTTTCTCGTCTTCTTCATGTTTTAGTCCCTACAGCCATTGTTAGGTTAACCAACCTATAGACGAGCTTTGACTTGATCAAAGCCTCATCAAATCAACTCCAAATCCCACCAAATTTGGTGTGATTGGTGTTCACATTGTAGAGAATCATTTCATTAGCATCTTGGACCTTGATTCACTACAGAAAGCCCCAGCGACACTCACGAAATCCGTGGGTTTCCTGATTCTAAATCGAAGCTCAATTGAGCTCCTTTCCTCAATTAGAGTTCAGTTTAAGCTCTATAAGAACTCCCCCAACTCCATACTATCCTCAGTTCGGTTTGGCCCAAAATTCTTCTTCCTTCTCTTCCTCCGAACACCTATGCCACGACTCTGGCAAGCACCTCAAATCTCCATTGTCACCCTCTCCCACATGCGATAGGTAGAGGGAACATCTTCCCCAACTTCATCTGAGTCTACTGAACATTACCTGGCATTGCCTCGATCCCTTCTTCCTCACCATTTTCCCATCAGAGAGTTCACCTTCTCCGTGACCAGCCATCACACTGGCATGGTTTCCTACCCCTTTCATCCCTTAGCTAGGTCTCTCTTCTTCCTCTTTTTCTTTAGGTTAGAACCAACCCTTTCCTACTTCAAATCGACCTCTGTTCAAGTGCCTTCCCCTCTGTCTTCTCCGCCACTGCGATGCCTCCGTCGAAGCCACTACACCACCTTCGACCACCAATCGCCCAACCACTGCCACCGAAAGCTTCCCCATCACTCAGCATCCAAAACCCATCTCCTAATTAGAAGCTTCATTTACTCCTTCGCCCCTTCGAACATACCAACCTCTGCACATCCCCTTCGGCACCGTCACACCTTGACACGCTCCAAAACACCACAAGAACACCACCATCACCTTAGCCACCACTTGGCGAAGCTTAGGAGCCTTCTAATTAGGGCTTTTGAGCCCGTATTCATCATTTCAGGTTCCACTGGAGGACTAGCATCACCGTCGTCATATCCTACTCCATTCGCTGTGCTCCACCATCCTTCGACCTTGATTCCTCTCCCAATTGCTACGGAACACATCCCAGAAATTATTTGGGCTTTGAATTCGCGATCGAGTGAGCATTCATGCTGCAATCAATGAAGAAACTGCACTGCTGTGCGTGAAGGAGAAGGCTTCTTTAGTCCCACATTCTGTAGGACAAATTCATTGTAGCACATAAAATCAAATGCTGCCATTGGCTGCTTGCCTCGACAGTTGGGGGTGAGGTCCCTACTCAACTCTCTCCACTCCTCGCTCACTACCACTCCAGGTGAGCTTGGACTTGTGACTCGATTATCCATATACCCGACTATCCTATGCCCGGTTCTAAATAGAGGAAAGAAGGGGAAAGATCCGAGAAGGGTAGGGGTAGGGTTTTGCCTTGAGATGCATGCATGCTCGCTTAACACTTAGCATCTCTAAGGGTTGGCACCCTTGTGCCTGTTCTGAGCTTTGAAAGGTTAAGACATCTGACTCTCTGGTCTGATGTTTGATTTGGTTCTAATTACCATGGATATATTTGGTTTTGATGTGGCTATTGGAGAATTAAGTGGTTCATGACCACTGTTGAGATATTGATTTTAACTACATTGAATGTTTTGATATGTGCTTAACTTGAGGGGTATCCTTGCTGATCTAAATCACCATTTTTAGTGCTTCTTTTTTCTTTTTATCATAGTAATTTCTTGAGATATGATGAATAGGTTTTGGCGAAGTAAAATTAGGGTTAGGAGAAACTCATCTTCCTAGTTCACAAAACATGCAATCAAATAGAATTTTTAACTAAAACTCCAAGGGAGTCCTGGGTTGAACACAAGGAGGCGACATTTACTTTTGTTGAAATACACGCTTCATGTTGTTTCATTTTGGTGTTTTAGGGTTTTGTGATTTTTTTGGGTGTTTTTGTAATAAAAAGACAAGCACGATAACTTCACAAAGTGGAGAAACAAATATGATATATCACAATGACATTCAAGCATTTATTACAATATGCTAAAATATAAAAGAGATAGGGGTGAGAAGAAATCTTCCAAATCGATTGTTTGGTGAGACAACGGCGTTTGGCAGCAGCTTAGATGAAGGACGTGAGGTGCTGGACTAAGAGGTGAGATGTAGGAGGATACTGGGTAGAGGAATGCTTCACCAAGGCTGTAGAATGGGGATGAGGAGATGAAGGTGATCTTCTACTGGAACGGAGGTAGGAGGATGGCTCCACAGCTTCTTATGAAGGTGGTGAGATGGAGGATGAGTATTTGGTGGGGTATAGGAACATTACACTAGTAAGAGGCCTTTGGAGCTTGGGAGTAAGCTTTAATGGAGTTTTGGTAGGCTATTAGAGCTTAGGAGTAGGTGGTAGTAGAGTAGGTAGAGATGCTTTAGAAGGGAAGGGGTCATGGTGTTTATATAGTGGTGGAATGGAGGTGTTTTGTGCGCACGATTCTTCAACAACATTTAAAACGTCGCTGAAGACTTGTCAGGGGTGTCGCTATACATTCAACTGCCTTAGCTGGCGTGAGTAGGCACGGCTACAGTTGGCATAGTGCGAGCATATCATCAGCCGTTGGATCAGGCACGGATGGATGAGATCGTAAGGAGATTGCGAGCGCTCACGGATTCAAACACACACTCATTGTTGGTAGCCGTTGGATGAACCATCGCACGGCTAGGGGCACCAGCGGATTGCGCTCTTGCAGTCGTTCAAATTGCGTTCCCGCTGGTTGAGGAAGCATCTCCACCATTCATTCTTGATCATGTGGCTGAGGAGCATGCATAGATCGCGCCTCTCGCGAGATTTGAATCGCGTGCACCGCGCGATCACAAAGATTGGATGATGGATGATCTGCCCAGTCGAGTTAAGTGAGCAATCCAGATGGCGCACGTTTGCTTGGGTGTGCGTCCGTGTGTCTTCGAGTGGCGTTTCCTCATGCGTGTGCATTGCTGACCATTGGATCAAGATCGAGCGATACAATTTCTTTGGGTGATGAAGAAGGTGCAGCAAATTGCCGCTAGATCTTGCATCCCCTCTTTGTGAAACGGGTGTGTTTCCATTGTGGTAAGGGCGCTGGTTGGTTGCATGGATACTTTAGCTTGCTACAGCCTCGACGTTTGGATGAGGATCCAACGGTCGTGATCAGATCTTCCTTGAGGTGCTTTTTGGAGTAGGCCAGGTGATGTTTGGGTGATTCTCAGTCATTGGATTGAGATCCATCGGCTGGAATCCTCTCCTTGAGGCGTGCCTGGAGGTTGCGACTCATGTAGGGCAGCTTGGATGGTGCCACATGGTGCCATTCGGGCCATCCATCTCCTTCTTCTTGTAGAGGATGCTACAGAGCTCTGATCGGGGTGATTTTCACACTGACGATCTGTGATTGTCGCTCCAGATCCATCAGTATGGTCAAATTCTTCATCCGAAGCTCGTAAAGATGCTGCATTGCCTCCTAGCCGTATAAAATGTTGGAATTAATTTACAAAATATACAAACTATCCTAAATGCAATGCAATGAATGTTATGCAATATTTATACTATGATATGCAATGCTAGACCTAGGAACTATCATAAATAGGCATTTTATCATGAAGTCATGTGTGTTTATCAAGATACTATTGATTATTATTGGATATCATTTTGAGTAGATCTTATCCATTGAATATCTCTCTTGTGTTTAATTAATTGTGCTTATTATTTCTAGTTGTGATTAGTGCATGAATTCTACATTTGCTCCCTGCAAACGACCTCAGACTCAATTGTTGCTTTTGAGCACTTTATAAATTTTAAGTATTTTAAAGCAATTTTCGTCGGCTATACTACAACGTGACGCATATTTCTAATACGACGACTCTTATCGCATGCAACATTTTGGCACTATTTTCGAGAAGCAATGTGCAATTCACCACTAATCTTATCCTTTTTGAGATAATTTCTAACTTGCCCTATTTGCTTTTCTTTGATTTTGTGAGATACATCATGAGAAGATCTTCTGCGCAATCAACTACTCTAAGGGAGGGTAAAATTTCTCTTCTTCCCTGATCATCTCTCAATCTTTGGGAAGAGAAAAAAAGGAAACAAAATAAATTAGGATGCACTTGCCATACTTTCTTAGATTATTTAAAGGCAAAGTTTCCTGATTTTCGAAATTGATTTAAATGTGATTGAAGTTGAGACGATTTTGATTAGAAACCCCCATCCTGATTTCCTATGCCTGTTAAGGATTTACACTAAAATTCACAACATCTTGGACTACTCACATTCTTGTTTGAGCCCAAGGTACAATATTTGAGATTAAATTGGACTTGAAAATAGAGCCAATTAGGGTTTCCACATTAGGGTTCTGAAGTGTTAGTAGACACTCGCATGCAATAAAGGAAATTAACCTTCCCGCATTTGTGTGTTACCCAAGCCATTGTTTGAATTAATCTATTCAAGTAAACATTAAAATCAAGGCTCTAAGTTCACTTGAAACCTATAATTGGACCTAATAACCTGAGAGCCAATTTCACGGTGATTTGGGTCTTGACCCAAATTTCATCCTCAACCTTAGGGTAAGTTAGGTGAAGTTGGTCTACTTTATGGGTCAACCAACCTCCAAATCAGGTCACAATTTGAATTAACTTCGAATCAAGTGAAATTCAAGGCACAAATTAGGGCTAAAATTGGTAGACTTAGGTCTCAATTCGCACATTCAGATCTACTTGGAACCGCAGTGATAAGAAAGGTCGGGTGGGGGAAACCCTATAACCCATGGGGATGGTCTACCATGTAGGGGTCTTTATGGGACTCTCCCTTCCTAGTTGCCCAAGTAATTCTCCGGTGTGTTGATTTTTGATTGAAAGGTATCATCCAACTCGAAACAACCTTAGTCATCTAAAAATTTTGGGTGCCTTAATTGGGTCCAATTCACATCCAGTCCCTCATCTATTCTGTAGTTCACATAGATAGGAAAGGTCCCAAGGTTTGACCTAGAGGCCTCCATTAGAGTTGATCTTTTGGGGAAATTTGATCTAGTTAATTCAATCTGGACATGAATTTAATTCTATATCCTGATCCACCACCTAATTTTTGGTGATAAAGCACCATGATGATTGATTTTGATGATAACAAAACATGGTATATTTTACATTGTATTTGGAGATGAATATTTCAGGCTTAGGGTTGAATGGAGCTTGATGAAAGCTTAAGATCAAGGAAATGAGGAGATGAAGATAGAAGGAGATGAGCATCAAGAAGATGGGGAGATAAGAGATGTAGTTAGATTAGTTTTGTTTCTTTTCACTTTTAGAATGTACATAAGCCTTGAATTATCCTTAGGATTCCCTTAGAGCCTTCCTATCCTCACACTTCCATTTCAGCATACAAGACTTTACTTCTGATTGGTTTTTCAGATGTCCTATGATTCCTTTAGACATCTGAGTCTGCTCAGTTAGATGTCTAATCTACTTTATTAGACGTCTACGCTCCTGTCCAGAACCGAAAATCATATCCAGAATCTTTGACCTATGTCACCTAGAATTTTAGACGTCTATGATGCACTTCAGATGTCTAATAATGTCTTTTAGACACCTCCTTGAGCTTTTGATATTTCTTTAACTTCAGAAGAACAATGGTCATAAGTTTTTCTTGTCTTTTAGGCATCTTCTATCTTCTTGAGACATATGGAAATGACCAACATTCACTTTCTATCCAACGATCAAGTTAACTACAATACACGATGTCAGTTTCTTATTGATTTTGGACCGTTGTAGGCCATTAGACGTCCTTGCGTTTATTTAGATGTCTAATTATTCTTTCTAAGACGTTTAAACTTTTGACCAGAAGTCCAGTAAGATGTCTGACCATATGTCTTTAGATCCCTATTTGGGTTCAACCTCATTCCAGGAATGATCACTTTGACCCTAAGGCTTTTTCAAACGTCAGATTTTATTCTTAGACATTTGAAACTATCTATTCGAACAACTATCTTGCATTTTCAAATGTCTAATCTAGTTATACTTTGAGTAATTTCTTTGTAGCCATTCTACCTTAATTTATTCCATTTTAATTCAAATCCCAATGACAACCTAGGCTTAAATCTGACCTCCTACACCTATATATACCCACTGAGGGTTGCTTTAAGCCTACATACAAAAGAAAAGAAATATTATAGTGTTAAATACTTTCTATTATGCTATTCTAAGCTTTCAAAAGCTATTTTGCTCCATTGTGCTCTTTTGTTCTTAGAGATTCTTGAGAGCAACATCACTCCCACTCTGATTTTTTGCATCACATAGGCTTGCAAAGGGAGTATCTTAGCCTACTTTATATTCTATATCTTTCAAGGCTCTTAGGATTATTTACATTATTTTGTTTGGGTGCCCGAGTTGTGGGTTTCCCATTTCCTCTTAGTAGAGGGGTTAAACTTTCCTTGGGGGTTGTCCAGGAGAGGGGAATTGTTTTGAGGAGCACCACCCTCGAATTAGTGGTGTGTTTAGTGATTCCTACTTGAGTAGGGGCAAAATCCTAGATTTAGAGATCTAGGTAGAGGTTTTTTCCCGAAAGGGTTTCCTCTCTAAATACCTGTGTTATTTGTTGCGATTATTTGTGGATTGTTTTTATTGAATATTATTTCACAATTCAACCCTCCCTTCTTTTGCCGCTAAGAATGATTTGAAGATGCAACTTGACAACATGGGAAAGATTTTCAGTAAACCTGAATCCAAATGAGCAAGAAAGAGAAAATGGTCGAGGCTACCCTTTGACATAGGGATGAATTTTACAGGACCTCAGATATATTGAGGAACATTCAGGTTAATGTATTAGAGACAACAACCCTCATTACTAACTGTGCCCATCTAATGTTGACCTAGCTGATAAATGGTTCAACCTGGGATGCCCTCATAATAGAATTCAATGAATTATGGGAATTGCATAGCACAGAGGATTTACATTGTTTTACAAATCCACCACTCTGGAAGATACACCAAGATAACATTGAGAAACGTGGGTATATGCTAAATATGTTGCACGAAGCCATCAATAAAAAATATCCTGATTTCCACCCAGAACTTTGTGATGAATCTTGAAACAATTTTGATGATCAATGTGATTTCCCAGAGCCCAAGTTAGAAAATAGAAGTTGTTGTGGACCCCCAACCTCGATGGAATCAAATTCAAACTTTATGTAGAATGACATATGTGATCAAAATGTGGGTTGGGTTGATCCAGTTGTAGGTGTTCCCAATTATAAACTAGACATAGAGAGTCATGAAGCTGGTCCATCATGCTTTGATTTACCAAACACCAGTGATGAGCATGAGTCAGAACCTCTTGTGGATGTAATTCCCGCACCTTATCCTATTAAGGTAATCCTCGAGATTGATTCTGACATCCTGATAGAAGCATGTCTAGATTCTAGTGACCCAATTCCTACCCTTAACTTTGAATCTAGATCTGAGCCTATTTGGGACAATCATGAGGCCCAATATGATGAGAATCAGATTTTAGATCTAAATTATGATTTTGGGCCTGTGCTTGATGATTATACCTCTCTAGACTCCTCAAAGTAACAAATTGATTTTTCGGAAGTCAAACCATTTTATGATAAAGAAATAGAGGAGTTGGAAGAGTTAGGATTTGATTGGATCTACTCTAGGTACCCAGAATTCGAGCCTACGCCTAATAAGGACACCCCTTGGAGCTTGGAATCCGAGAGTAGGTTAGATCAAAGTCATGTTGATAATTACATGAATCATGATTTATTCTGTGGTGGAAATCTCGATTATGAATCAGGTTCAGAAGTTGATTGTCGCAAATTCTCCAACGGTTTTGAATCATACTCTGATTTCAGAGAACCTTTGTTTCTAGATGATTATGAGTCAGTCTACAACCTCAGTATCCATGACCCATTCTTTGAGTCTGACTCTGAGGTCCCTGATCCTTGGATCATTGATTCAAAATCATGTTCCATTGAGCTAGAATCATTCTGTAATGATCTACAGGAATCAGAAATAGTAAGTGTTGAGAGTGTCTACAATCCAGGGTTCGAATCTTCCACTGACTTAGATTTCCATGACCCTATAAGCACTCTCCAGGGATTTACATTTGATTTGGATAAGCATCATGAAGATTCTCTAGATGAACCTATCTTTGAATCATTTCTAGAAAAGCTCACACCGCACTTTGATTTTGAAGAAGCCACACCTCATACAGAGCCTTCCGAAACCCGATCCCAACCCTGACCCACCACCAAAATCAATTTTTACTCTGACTCACCTCACTCTAATGTAGTCGCATATGATTCACCTCCATCTTTCAATTGAGAATCAGACACTGATCAGACTGACAATCACATATTATCCTTCTCCGATCCCACCAGTAGGGTTCTTACATTTTCCACAGATCCATTTTCATTTGACGACCCCTACTTTCATCTGGCTGAACCAATTCATCCAAACCCTACATTCACATTTCCACAACTTTTTGAGCCACAAAGCATCTAGTAGGCTCCACACCTATTAATTTACATCCATCAACCCACCAGACTGATTTGGTTTGGTTAGCATCATTAGCCTATTGATTTGAACAAGCATCTGGTTAGACCAACCAGGCTACTCATCAAGGTGCTTGTTCTACAAAATTCCTCTGATTTGACCACCCCTTCTCCTTAACCACCTTTTGCTCAGCTGAAGGCATTAAATTTAGCGCTTAACCGGAGGCAACCCATCATTTCAAAAACCTGAGACCCTTTTAATTATCTTTTGAGCTATACTTGTATTGTACTTTAGGGTTCAACTTTAGAACAACCGACTCCACCTTTGACACTTGTATCAGAGCTTGAAATCATCTACAACAGTCATCCTGACCCGTTCGCCTAGCCTTTAACCATGTTCTAAACCTTGACCCAAGCTGAATTTATACCCACCTGGTTTATAATGAGGATATTGTAAAACTTAGGCATCGGGGGGTGTTAAAGTGCAAAGCACAAATGGAATTTCAATTCTCTGAGGGGTTCTCACAAAAAAATACATATTAAAAGAAAAGGAAGTAGAAAGGGGAGGAAAATTTTGTGAAATAATTGAAAATCTTTATTGAGGAAAAGAGGAGGAAATACAAAATGTCAAAAGGAGCAAAATCAAGAAAAAATTAATAATCATAGCAATTGATTATGGTATCTACTTAAGTTCTAGACCTAATCAAAATAAGAATTAAGTCCTGAAGTGATAGAGATAAGTATATTAGTAAGAGTATTGATCTTAGGCCTCTTAGGTCTATTTTTAGGGCTTAAACACTCACGTATTCGTTAAGATCTAGGTTTCTCTTGAAGAGGTTGAGGAAAGTGCAGGGTTGGTGTAGTAGGTTTAAGGGTTAGGTGGTATTCGACCCCATTGCTTACCCTTTGGCTTGCGGGACTTAGTAACCTAAGCACCAAAAATCCACACACCAGTCTAGTTTAATGCGCTTAACGAAGAATAAATGCCAAGGTGTTCTATTATGAAAAGTCGTCTCAAAGATCTAGCTTAGGAGCGGCTCGAAGACACAAGTTAATTGGACAAGTTTCCGACATGGAGAGGTGGAATGAAAAATAGTCCCCTTGAAAATGCAAAACATGCTGTTCTCCTCGGTGTTTGTCTCCTAGGATATCCAAATATCCTACAGGGGGCATGTATGCACCTTGTGCTGGTTCAAGTTCCATAGGCAGGATTATCTTGAAATGTCGATTGCCAGAACCTGAAGTTAGCTATAGAACGCCATGGGCGGCACTATCTAGAAGTGTCGAAATCTAGGAGTTCAGGGGGTTGCTGAGGGTGGCACTATCCCGAAGCATTGAAAGCCAGGGACCCTTTGAGGATGGTGGGGACAAGGAATCTGATACAGACCGTGTTTAGGGTCAATTCGAGGTTGGATCTAAGGAAATACAAAAAGAAAAGAGAGAAAACTCTCCAAATGAAAAAGCCTTCTCTATCTCCCTCTTATAAAAAATGCATTGGCAAGCTGAACCTAAACTTGATTCATTCTATGCATAGGTGCTTTAACCACTGGGGTCAATGAACCTCTAGGTAGTTTTTGTAGGCCTTAAAAACCATCATGGAAGGCCCAGGTTGAAGCTGGTCAGGTCTGGATCTTAGCTGGTAGTTGAGTACCTCTAGGCCTATTATTGGCATTCTATTATAATTTCCAAAGAGGCATAAATTAGGCATCCGAACATCAAAGTACGGTCTAGAGATCTAGTTCTTTCCATAAGATTTTTCTAGGGACTAGCAAAAGTTAGGCATGGGGTTATGATGGTAACACCATCATCCATCATAACTAGCTTGAATTAGTTAAAATTAAGAGATAAATACTCCTAAATAATCGCCTGAGGACAATAATTCCACTCATATCCATTTGAGGAGAAAAGAATAAAAAGGATTAAATTTGCAATTTTAACATCACATCATAAATGTAGAGTAACCACGGGGTCACCCAAGGGTTAATTGAAGAACAAATGAGCATTAAAGTCTAAAAAGTGGGTCAACATAGACAGAAATAGTGTTTCATGCATTTCGAGAACCAAATTAGAACATAAAACCCTAATTTTAGGCCAGCTTAATGACAAGTCGATTGGTCGCTTTAAAGTCGTTTGCAGTTTTATGTGGTGGAAAAATCGACTAATCAATATTTAAAAAGAAATAACCACTCGCAGAAGAGCGGGTCGTATCCACAGGGAGGCAATGACGTATTTAAATTCGCACCGGTTAAAAACATTTGTTCGTAGTTAGTTTAGACAAGAATCAAGCCAAAATTGCCTTCAGATTAAGGTTGAATCAGAAATCATGCTGAAATAGCAATTCTTAATAACTAGAGGATATTTGTTGCAATGCAGAATCAATAAAATATCATTAAAAATTGACAATGGCAAAAAATGTAATTATTAATGGCAATGTTACTGTAGCAAAAGAGGGGATTTATTCCCCTTGGCCGTGCGCGAAGAAGAGTGGATGGCCGGACGCAGGAAGCTCAGAGGAAGTTCTTTGGATCGAGGGCTTCGAAGCGGTGGTGGCGGTGTGTCGCGCAATGGCCGGAGCCGGCCGGATGAGCTCTGACGGAGGTGGCTGCAAACGGTGCTACAGCTGCTGTTGGCAGGTGGTGCACGCGGCCTATTGGTGGAAGGCGCTGCAGGTGGGTGCACGCGCTGGAGGAGGGCGGCTCTGCTGCTGCGTACGGATGGCGTGGATGTGCGCGGCCTGTTGTTGCATGCATAGGCGAGAGGCGTTGCAGGCGTGCGGGAGGCGCGGGTGCGCTGGAAGAGGGCGGCTCTGCTGCTGCGTGCGGTTGAGCGCTGCAGCCGGTGCTGCACGTTGGCATGGGTGCGCAGGCGGGTGCATGCACTGCTGTCGGTGGGCGCGGGTGTGCATGAAGGCTGGAGGGCGTGCAGACGAAGGCTGCAGGCGCGGGGGTGGTGCTGGAGTAGCCGGTCCCGCTACCGTGTGCGCGGATAGTGTGATGCGGGCGTGAGCATTGAGGCATAGAAGGAGCGAGTGCTGCTGCAGGCTGTGCCCGCCTTGCGTGTGGTTGGAGGGCGTGCGGGCGAACGTGGAGTGAGTGGGCAAGGGCTGCGGTTCAGGTGCTGGAGGTGAAGTGGGTGAGGGTGGTTGCTGCTGGAGTGGGGGGTGGGCTTCAGAGGTCCGGGAAACTTCCCGAATGTCTTAACAGGCTGAGGGGTGATTGCAGCAACTGTGGTTGTTGATGACGACGGCGAGGGAGGTGCACGGCAAGGTGCTCACGGTAATGCTGACGACCTCCGGATGGCGGTGTGGCCTGTCACACCACATGCCATCAGTGGTGGAGGGTCGTCGCCGCGGTTGGGGCTGGCAGTGTGGAATGGAAGAGAGAAGAACTCTCTGCACAGTAGTGGTTCGGTGGTGGAGGCCTACCCCACTCGACAGCCTCTCTCCTTTTGTAGCTGCCTGCACGAATTTGAATGGAGAGGTGGGAGTAGATCCACCTTCTCTGCTGATCCATGAATGTGGCTTTAGTGCGGCAAGAGGCATTGTAGCGCCAGCTGAGCCATTGCTGAGAAGAAGAAGAATGAAGGATATTATTAAAATGTTACGATTATTTATATACAAACCCTCAACTTTTATGTTAACTAAAATAATGTACCTAATTGGTTAACTAATTAAATGAATGCCATTCTAAGCTAATTCTAGAAGAATTTAAAATATGAATGCAATGCATGGATTATGTAATTAAATTAAAAATATGAATTAATCTATTTAGATCCTAATTTATGCTAAATAAATGTTAGAATTAACCTAATTTCTAGGCACTTAAATACTTAAATAGCCCACAACTATGGGCTAATCAAATACCCCCATGCCTAGTTTTTGCTAGTCCCAAGCAAAAATAAGTGAAACCTAGCACTCCAAGTAGACTAGTTAACTCACTTGGTCTTCCTTTAGAAGCATATTAAGTTCAGACTCTAGACCCAAGGTTCCTAAGTAGTTGCTAAGTTACAGACTAGGTCGGCTAAAGACGAGTTGCAGGCACAAGTTTTCCTGATTTGTGACTCTACCCTAAGGTTTATTAATCCCTGAGATTAAAGCATCCGTGCCGGTGCATTGGTCTGAGTTATTTGTGTTAAAGGAAAAATCTTTTTTTTATATATATATATATTTTTTTTTTTTTTTGTTTGTTTGATTCTTCTAAGTCTAACCTCAGATCATCTATCAACACGATCTGTGTCGGATTCATTGTCCCCATGACCATACCTTGAAGGGTGCCTGGCTTTCGATGCTTCGAGATAGCACCGCCCATAACGACCCCAAGAACTCCTGGCAATCGACACTTCTAGATAGTATCACCCATGGATTTCTTAAGCGAATTCAGGCCTATGGCAATCGGCACTTCGAGATAGGGCCGCCCATGGTACCTGAACCACGCAATGCGCTTATATGCCCCCAGTAGGATGGATATACTAAGAGACAAGCACCGAGGAGTAATATGTTATCATCGCATCCTCAAGGTGAGTATATACTCCACCTCTCCTGCGGTGGGAACTCTTCCAATCAAAATGTGTTTTTAAGCCTTTCTTAAGTCAAAACTAAGAGAACCAAATCTCTTTTCAGAAAGAAAAAAATTAAGTTAATTACCAGACCAAGTGTGTGAAATTTGGATGCTTGGATTACAAGGACCCGTAAACCAAAAGGTAGAACAAGACTCCAGGTACTACCCCACCTTTTAACTCAAACCCTAGCTTCCCTTCCTCAACCTCTTGAGGAATGGTCCGCAACTTAACTCCTACTTAAGCTTTTAAGTCCACAAAGGACCCTAAAGGTCTAAAGCTAGCAGCTCATTTAGCTTCTAAAGTTTGACCCTAGAATTAATTTAGTCTACCCTAGAGTTCTAATTTGCTTAAGAATGCAGGACTTACCCAATTAAGCTCAAAACTTTTTTTTTTTTAATGCAAATGTATGTAATGAATGCACTATGCTATGTATATCCCCAAGTACACCCCCCCATGCCTAAAATCTACAATGTCCTCATTGCATAGAAGGATATTACCTGGGTCAGAGCTAGGATGAATAGCCAAAGAACCTACAAATCAGGTTCAAGAATTACATAAATAGGCCCTAAAAATGAGCAATGCAATGTTGGCCTAGAAAATAGGTAACCTAGGATGTTGGCAAGCTGATGATGAATCCCGATAGCAAATGCTCGCCCAACTAAAATGGGAATGAAATCTTCTCAGGTCACCAGAAGAGGTTCTAAAGGATAAACAGGTATAACAACCTCCAAAGGGGTAGGGGGAGGATAAGATGAATCCTCCAAAAAGAATGGGGAAGGAATGGTGCAGAGATAAACCCCCAGGGTAATGGACTGACTAAAGAAATTATCAATCCATACTCGATACTTCATTACGGGAAATATTGGTCAGTTAATCCCCCTGGTTAGAACAAAAGTGAGCAATTCTCTAAGGCAAGAATCGTCTAGGGTGTCCAAGCTACGAGGTTGCAGGATGCCCATAAGATCTAGGTTGGGTTTAATTAGCTCAGTGTCCATCCCAAACACTCTTTCTAAATCCTCAATTTCATCCCTAGTATTCCTTGCACCATCACATGTATCTTCCTGCTCTTCATCAGGAGTCACAATTTCACTTTCAAATATAAGCGAATCAGAGGGTGACTTCGAAATGAATGAAGGCAAGTTGGAAGCAACAAATCTAAGGATTATTCTATCAATGTCATCCCCAGGTTTTTGTTCTTTACTCAAATCTTCCCCAGAGTCTATATGTGAATCCACATAAATCTTAGAAATTGCTTCCAAATTTTCCATCATTTCATCATGAGGAGAAATATCATCAATAGTTGTGCTAAGGAAACCTAATTTGGTCAAATTTGTGACATCCTCAGGGGCTAACTCTTCAAATAAGACATAATCACCCTTAGTGTCACTCCAAATCTTGAATGTAGGTTCCTCATATAATTCATCTTTCTCCTCATCACACAATTCATCATGTACCCGAGGTCTAGAATCATTTAATATCTCAGCATATCCCCTAGGGTGCTCTATCTGAGGTAAATGGTTTACACTGGTAACATCAGACTCCTCAGATAGGTCAATTTCTTTAGGGTTTGGTTCCCTAAGGGTGGGCTTGAGTTCCATATCATGATCAGAAGGGAGGGTAGGATTAACAACTTGACTTCGACCCACTTCATCAAATGTCACGAAAATACTATCATCTGGGTCGAGGTCTTCCAATGGTACCATCATTCCCTTTTTTTGACTCCAATATATATCATCATCTTCCTCGGGTTTCCATCTTTCTTCATCCAATGCATAGCTACTTTCATGTGTATCTTCCTCCCACCTAAGGTGTGGATCTCTCAAGGAAGTGTCATCTAATGGCGAGGTTTCAAAATCGATCCTCGAAAAGTAGCTATTCTCCCCAAAATTTCCCTCCAACTTAAAGTGTAGCTCTCCCACGAGAGATGCATCTATTGTAGAGGGGTGTACGTCATCCTCAATGGGGTAGATTAGGTGGCTAATTTCATCTCTTTCTTATTGGCCTGCTCTGGAAGATTCTCCTAACAATTCAATCATTTCGTTTTGCATTTCTGTATTTTCATCTTCAAAGAGGAGAGGTCATTTCTATCATGAGAGAAGTCAGGCTCAGGCTTATAGTACCCAGGAGTGTTTGTCCAACCATTATAATTTTTCAGGGAGGGTGGGTTAGGTATTTCTATGGTTTGTGGGATATTGGGCAAAACAAATCCCGCTCCTAGGTTCTGCTCACTGATTTGGGGCTTAACCAGGCCAATACTCCTATAATAGGTGTAAAACGGATCCCAATGATTGTCATTATGTCCATCAAGGGATGGTCCATCTCGGCGTCTAGGTCGAAGGATGCAGAGTGGCGGTGAGGGTGTGGGCAAGATGTGAAAGGATGAAAATCAATGTGGTCCATTCTAACTCACACCTCAATCAGAATTCCCCAAGCAAAACACAATTCAAAAAGGACCTTTTAGGTCTTTCCCAATTTAGGCTTTTGATTTTAAGTCAGATTGCAGGTGACAATATAATTTGTTCAATTAATTTACACGCCTATAGTCAACATACGGCTCGCCTAAGAAGACCTAGTTGGAGCTTAGGTGTTCTTCCCTAAATCTCAAATGGTAGAGCAACTCCAAAGATGGAAGATCGAGGGATGCAAGTAGGCCTAAGCCTTCCTTTGAAGCTGTGCTTTCGCGGTGCTTCTCAACTACCCCCAAAAATCCATGAAAGGGTATCCCCCTCTTTGGATTTACAAAACCTTTGATCTCAAGTTCCGAACACTTCAGAATCCAACGATAGGAGGGCTCTTGTCCTAGTATTTCCAAACCTAAGGAGTGTCTAGAAGCGTGCTGTGGTGCAAGTGAAATAAGTGTGCATACACCGCAAAAGATTTTGAATTTTGAATCGCACGCCAAGTTTGAAAATCAAATCCTTGGTTTTTAAAATGTCCCTCCTTTAATTAGTCCTTTTTCTAGAAAATATGTGACCACTTGTTTAATTTATTCAATACAGATTAGGTGGTCTTCGCATTAAGTCCAAATGCAATGCGTGATCAAGAATAGGATGCAAAGTAAGAAAAGGCGTACCTTGCTTCCAGCAATCAATGATGCGAGAATGCATGCAATGCAAAGAAATAAATCTAAAGGTTACTTATACAGACCTAAATGGTTCGTCCTAGGGGCAGGTAGCTCGTTTGTTTTATTTTATTTTTTTTTTAAACTACTTATGCACAAGCAAATAACACTAATCAATAAACTAAAAACCTAAATCTCAGGCTCCCAAAAATTATCCAACACGGGCCCAAAACAAAATCAGGGAACAAACCCCTAAAAATATACCCCAGAACAAGGGTTTCAAACAAAATGCAATGAAAAATTAAATCTAAAGTCTTAATTCTATTCTAATCAAATTAGTGACTAAATATACAATGATGTCCGTCGCATCCTCATCCTTCTCCTCCTTTCCAAATTAGCTCGTCCAATTCTCCTCTGGCGATGTCAAGGGTCGCCTCTCACAAAGGCTGATTCTTGCACAAATTTTTCGCACAGAAAAGAAAATAATAAATGGTCAAATCACTGTGCAATTGACAAATAATCAAGATAAAATGAGGGGAAATTATAGCGTATGTTGCCTCCCCGGCAACGGCGCCATTTGACGAGTCGATTGTTCGCTTTAAAGTCGTTTGTAGTTTTATGTGGTGGAAAAAATGACTAATCAATATTTAAAAAGAAATAACCACTCGCAGAAGAGTATGTCGTATCCACAGGGAGGCAATGACGTATTTAAATTCGTACTGGTTAAAAACATTTGTTCGTAGCTAGTTTAGACAAGAATCAAGCCAAAATTGCCTTCAGATTAAGGTTGAATCAAGAAATCATGCTGAAATAGCAATTCTTAATAACTAGAGGATATTTGTTGCAATGCAGAATCAATAAAATGTCATTAAAAATTGACAATGGTAGAAAATGTAATTATTAATGGCAATGTTACCGTAGCAAAACAGGGGATTTATTCCCCTTGGCCGTGCACGAAGGAGAGTGGACGGCCGGATGCGGGAAGCTCAGAGGAAGTTCTTTGGACCGAGGGCTTCGAAGCGGTGGTGGTGGCGTGTCGCGTGGTGGCCGAAGCCGGCCGGACGAGCTTCGACGGAGGGGGTTGCAAATGGTGCTGCAACTGCTATTGGTAGGCGGTGCGCGCGACCTGTTGGCGGAAGGCACTGCAGGTGGGTGCGCGCGTTGGAGGAGGGCGGCTCTACTGTTGCGAGCTGTAGCGTGGATGCGCGTGGCCTGTTGTTGCGTGCACAGGCGGGAGGCGCTGCAGGCGTGAGGGAGGCTCGAGCACGCTGGAGGAGGGCAGCTCTGCTGCTGCATGCGGTTGAGCGCTGCAGCCGGTGCTGCACGCTGGCGTGGGTGCGTAGGCGGGTACACGCACTGTTGGAGGTGGGCGCGGGTGCGCACGAAGGCTGGAGGGCATGCGGACGAAGGCTGCAGGCGCGGGGGTGGTGCTGGAGCAGCCGGTCCCACTGCTGTGTGCACGGATGGTGTGATGCGGGCATGAGCGATGAGGTGCAGAAGGAGCGGGTGCGGCTGCAGGCTGTGCCCTCCTTGCGTGCGGGCGGACGTGGAGTGAGCAGGCAAGGGCAGCAGTTCAGGTGCTGGAGGTGAAGTGGGCGAGGGTGGTTGCTGCTGGAGTGGGGGTGGGCTTCAGACATCCGGGAAACTTCCCGGACATCTTAACTAGCTGAGGGGTGATTGCAGCAATGGTGGTTGTTGTTGACGACGACGAGGGTGGTGCACGGCGAGGCGCTCACGGTAATGCGGACGACCTCCGGATGGCGATGTGGCCTGTCACACCACTCGCCCACGGTGATGGAGGGTTGTCGCCGCGGTTGAGGCCGGCGATGTGGAATGGAAGAGAGAAGAACTCTTTGCACAGTGGTGGGTCAGTGGTGGAGCCCTACCCCGCTCGACAGCCTCTCTCCTTTTGTAGCTACCTGCACGAATTTGAATGGAGAGGCGGGAGCAGATCCACCTTCTCCGCTGATCCATGAATGTGGCTTTAGTGCTGCAGGAGGCATTGCAGTGGCAGCCGAGCCGTTGCTGAGAAGAAGAATAAAGGATATTATTAAAATAATATGGTTATTTATATGCAAACCCTCAACTTTTTTGTTAACTAAAACAATGTACCTAATTGGTTAACTAATTAAATGAATGCCATTCTAAGCTAATTCTAAAAGCATTTAAAATATGAATGCAATGCATGGATTATGTAATTAAATTAAAAATATGAATTAATCTATTTACATCCTAATTTATGCTAAATAAATGTTAGAATTAACCTAATGTCTAGGCACTTAGATACTTAAATAGCCCACAACTATGGGCTAATCACTTAAATTGAAGAGGTTCTAGTCAAAATATAATTCATCCAAACCTCCTAAAATTTATAGAAACATATTATAAGAGGTTTAGTACCCTTGGTTTGACCACTTGAACCTATTTTTCCCTAGAGCAAAGTTTTAGACGGAATTCTACCCTAATTTGGGCTTCTATGCAAATTGCCTAGTCAAACGTAGTCAATACTCAAATACAAGTTCACTATCAGATTCCTTGGGTTCAAATTAAGCTATGGCCAAAATTTGGGCCCAATCAAAGTTAATCTTGACCAAGTTTGCAATCTAGTTCCTTAAAACTCTATTTCTCTCACTTTAATTGCTAACTTTCGATTTTACTGCGATCAGGTCTCTAAGTTTCTCGACTTCTTCATGTTTTAGTCCCTGCCACCATTGTTAGGTCAACTGATGAATAGATGAGCGTTGACTTGATCAAAACCTCATCAAATCGACTCCAAATCCCACCAAATTTGGTGGGATTGGTGTTTACATTGCAAAGAATCATCTGATCACCATCTTGGGCCTTGATTCGCTGTAGAAAGCCCAAGCGACGTTCATGAAATCCATGGGTTTCTTGATTCTAAATCGAAGCCCAATTAAGCTTCTTTCCTCAATTAGAGTTTGATTTGAGCTTTATAAGAACTCCTCGAACTCCAAACCATCCTCCATAGTCTGATTTGGCCCAAAATTCTTCTTCCTTCTCTTTCTTCGGCCACCTCCACCGTGACTCCGGCTATCACCTCAAATCTCTGTCTTCGCCCTCTACCACGTACGATAGGCAGAGGGAACATCTTCCCCAACTTCATCTGCATCTAGTGCACATTAGCTAGCGCATTCTTGACCCCTTCTTCCTTGTCGTTCTCCCACCGAAGAGTTCACCTTCTCCGTGATCGACCAACACACCGGCCTGGTATCCAACCCATTTTTCCCCTTAGCTAGGTCTCTCTTCTTCCTATCCTTCTTTAGGTTACAACCAACCCTTTCGCACTTCAAATCGACCTCCCTTCAAATGCCTTCCATTCCATCTTCTCTGCCTCTGGCGACACCACTGTTGAAGCTACTAGTCCACCTCCGACCACCAATCACCCAACCACCACCACTGAAAGCTTCCCCATCACACACCAACCAAAACTCCTCTCCTAATCAGAAGCTTCATTCACTCCTTCGCCCCTCCGAACAAACCCACCTCCGCACATTCCCTCTAGCACTGTCACACCTTGACACACTCCCAAACACCATAAGAACACCACCGTCACCTTCGCCATTGATAGCGAAATACGCGTGATTTGTAAAAGCGGGTTTTTAACATCGTTGCAACACGCGAATCCGCTTTCGCTTTTAAATTTATATCCTAGATAAGGGAAGTATCTAGGGTCGTCCAAGGAGGCCAAATGGTTGCAAAATTAATCCTCTTGCTTACAAATAGATGTTAACTTTCTTTTTGGTATTTTAAATATTTATTTTTTTTTTGTTTTGAAAAGACGAGAGAAAAATGCTAATTGTAACGGAAAGTACTAACACCTACAATTTCTTAACTAAAACTTAAAAGATAGAAATATCTTCTTCCTAAGCTCACTCTAGGCAACTGGAGGCCTAGAGTAATTAGGAAGAAGAGGTGAAACAAGTGCTAGAACCAAAAGTAGCAATTGCAATAAAAAGCTAAAATAAGGCAATTTAATTGACTAGAATTAGTGTTCTTTCCAAGGATAAGTGAGGAATGCTTCTACTAGAACTAAACAAATTTAAAAGCAACAAAAAAAACACTAATCCTCTTGCAAAATTTGGTGAAGAAGGGAATCTTCTTGCTCCAACCCTAGCTGCTCCTTGGCTTGAAAAGAGGGCCTCCTTCTTCTCCTTCCTTGAGAGCTCCTCCAAGGTGGAAGCTACCACCTTCAATGCTCTCCTCCAAGGGGTGGGCGTGCACCACCCTCAAAAGCTCCTCCAAGGTGGCGTGGACCACCTTCAAGATCTCCTCCAAAGATCTTCCTTGCCTGGCTTCTCCTTTGGCTGGCGTGACTCAAGAGAGAAGGGAAGTGGGGAAGGCACCAAGGGGACAGAATATCCCCTTAATCTTCTTCTTCTCTCTTGGACGTGGGCTTCCAGGTGGAATATGAGAGTGAATTTGCTAGCCAAGGATGCCTTGAATGGTGGTGGGTAGTGGTCTTTTTATAGGGTAGGATGGGGGGTTAAGGTGCCCCTTGAAATGAAGGGCTAGGATGGATGGATGGAGGTGGTTGGTGATCCTATGGCCAAGGGTATTTGATGCCAATCCAAGGGGTGTTAAAGGGGCTGGTTATGGTGGTGTTGGTGGCTTTTGGTGGTTGAGAGGCACCACCAATTTGGCACCAACCTAGGGTCTTCTAGAAGGGGGGTTAGGTGGATGGTGGAGATGGATTTAAGGAGAGGTGTATGGTGGAGATGAAGGGGGTTTTTGGAGGGAACAGTGGTGCCATCAAGGGGGTGGTTAGGGTGGTTTTGGAACCACTTTTAGGTGTCTTTTGGAGGTGGTGGGTAGGCTAGGTTGGTGCCAAGTAGGTTAGCTTCTGTGGAGCTAGTTGGGTGGAGTTGTTAGTTGGGTTTTTGGGATGGTACAAGCCAAGGCAGTTGGAGAAAATCTAAGCTAAGCTAAGCTAAGCTAGCTTAACTAACGGAGGAGTAGAGGAGAAGGTGTTGGAGCTAGGGTTTGGAGGGAGGAGCTGAGGAGGAGAAGTCTGGAGCTGAAACTGGAGCTGGCTACTGCTGAAGAGGTTGGCATGGAGCTACTCTAGCTGGCTTAGCTTGCTAGTTCTTTGGTAGCTGTTAAGCCAAGCTAAAGTGAGCTAGCTTCTACCATAATGAGCTAAGGTGAGCTAGGTCTGGTGCTCCCGGGGAGGATCAAGCTGGTTGAGGCAGCTAAGGTAGCTTAGCTCAATTGAGTTGAGCTAAGCTGAGTCCCCGGGAGCTGGACTTGAGCTTCCTGAGCTAGGATGAGTTCTTCTTCAGCTGGCGGGAGTTGAGTGGAGCTGGATGTAGCTGGATCTGAGCTGGGGTGAACTCCTGTCAACTCAGCTAAGCTAGATAGAGCTCCTTGTGGACTAGTGGGAGCTGAGATGAGCTAGACTCAACTAAGTTGAGCTGGATCTGAGCTGACTTAAGCTAGGGTGAGCTAAGATGAACTCTCTTGAGCTGCCATTCAACTGATATTAGCTGAATGGAGCTGGGATGAGCTAACCCTAGTTCAAGTAAGCTAGGTTCCATCTGTGGTGAGCTGGATCAAGCTGAGTTCCAGCTAGTCTGAGCTTCTCCTTCACCATTTGCCTTCTTGAGTGCTAGGGTTTTAGGGATCTGTATATCTGTTCATCCCTAACACTCACAAAAACATATCAAAAAGTCAATAAAAAATGCAATGCATGCCTAACCTATTTTATGCCTACATGCAGCCCAAAAACCCATTTGCGGAGTAAAATCCTAAGAGCTAGGTTTGTTTTAATGCATAAGAATGATGATAAAATGGCGTTTATCACACCCCCACGCTTATCTTTTACTAGTCTCTTAGCAAAACTTTAATTTTTTGGAAAATCGAATTTTTGGGAAATCTAATTTTTTCGACTTTTGAAGAGAAAAAAAGATTAAGGGACCTTGGTAGATTAAAACACAGGAGGTACGGGGTTTGTTAAAGATAAACATCGGGATTTGTTTTTGGATCCAACCATTAGATTGAACGGGATCAATTTATCCTCCAGAAAATTCACAAATTATCCCTTTGTTAATTCAGATGACTTGAATTGTTTGTTTTTAGGATTTTTCTGGCTCATGAATCTGATTCACTACTTGCAAAATCCTTTAAAACCTTGTGTCTATGCTTGTGAAAAGCCAACATTTATAAGGGCGTGTTAATTTATTTATTGTTACTTGTTTTTTTTTCTCTCCCCCATGCTTATTTCTAGCTTAGTCTTACAACAGATGTGTCGGGATCATCATTCCCGTTACCATTCCTCGAGGGGGCTCTGGTGCCAGTACTTCGGGATAGCACTATCCATGACACCGCCCAGGAGCTCACAACCCCAAAACATGATGCGGTATAAAGGGGCGCTCCAAGCAAACTCAAGCTCTTGTTCCGACACTATAGGTAGAGCACCATCCAAGACACTTGAGCTACTAAAATGCGCTTTAATGCTCCATCTAATGATATGAAATATAGATATGGAGCAGCGCCGAGGCGGTAACATGTTGACATCGCGTCCTCAAAGGAGGCATTTTCCTCCTTCTCGACGGTGGGAACTCAAACCAATGATCTGCTTCAGACTTTTACTAAGTCCAAACAAGGGAGTTTTTCAAATTTTTAGTTATTTTTAAGTGTTGGCTTGTGTGTGAAGAGTGACACAAGAAGTTTCTCAAGACATGCAAGTTTTTGAATCAGAAGCTAAGTCAAATACTTTCCACATTACAAAATAGTATCAAGTCACCTGAACTATCATGAGTTCAAGTGGAATTTTAGAGAAGGATATCTGATCTAGTCTAAAATAGACCCTGAAATTCTAATGATCAGATCTGCATCCTCATCCTTTGTTTGTTAAAGATTAAATCCCATTATACCAAAAGTGAGTTTTTCAACCTTAGTCCCGAAAAGATTTTTCTCCTCAAAAAGTTTTCATCAATTTTTTTTTTTTTGGGTATGCAAGTAGGAAATAAATTAAAGAAAAATGCATGTTTTTAGGTTTTGAACATCCTAAATCGATTGTTAAAATTAAAAACACCCCCCCATGCTTAAAATATGTCATGTCCTCATGCATTATGAGGGAAAAGGGATCACCTTAGTGAAGAATGGTTGGGTTTAGGATGATCAAAACCTAGCAAAAGAAGAAAAGAAAAGAAAGTTGGAAAAAATGATGGGTTACCTCTCATCCAGTGATATCTTTTACACCATTCAGTCGGGCGAGATGTGCATTAGTGATCAAGGGTGGTTGGCTAAGTAAAATTAAAAGATTCAGACTGAATTTTAGGCATATGATCAAAATAGGGCTTTAAACGTTGGCCATTGACTTAAAATGTCGAATTAGTTTTCGGATCAAAAAGGTCAACAGCGCCATATGGATATGTTTTTTGGACAATAAAGGGGCCGGTCCATTTAGATTTTAATTTGCCAGGAAAAAGACGTAATCTCGCATCAAAGAGCCAAACACTCTGATTAACGTCAAAGTGTTTCCGAACAATATATTTATCGTGAAATTTCTTTATTTGGTCTTCATAAATCCTCGCATTTTCATAGGAAAAATTACGTAATTCTTCCAATTCAGTTAATTGTAATTTTCTATGGTTACCAACGTCAGATAAATCCATATTGAGTTGTTTTATTACCCAAAAAGCCTATGTTCTAATTCTACCGGGAGATGCCATGCCTTCCCAAAAATCAAACATATTACATGCATTCCCGCTCTTTCCCTCCTATTTTGAATTATCCTCAACATGACGATTATCCCAACTCGTACTGTAATCAACCATCAGTTAGTTGGGATAACTCGGATTGGGGATACAGTTCCGGACCTTCGTGTTTAGGGTCTAACCCTGAACACTATGATTGTGATTTCTATCCTTCTCAGAGCCATATCGATTACAGATCGTCACCCTTTCATGAACAACCTAATATGATCTATAATAAAGAAGGATACACTGATCCTTACGTATCCTCTAATTACATTGCCTTTAGGCCATCACCACCTTTTGAACAATCTGAAATGACCTATTATTAGGAAGGGTTTAACGAATCTCAATTCGTTAATTCCCCTGCATTGATCTCAAACCCGTCCAACCCTGAACCAACTCATTTGGTTAAGGGTAACCAGGTTCAAGATAAGGTTCTGGCTAACTTAAGGAATATCATACAATCTTTAGAAGTTCAGCCAATACCTTGCATTGAGAGATTGGAGCCTCTGATTGAAATGATTGATGATTTGAACAAGTATTTATTGGTTTGGCTGCAGGATGTTAAGGATAAGAACCTGAGTGAGTTTCTACTTGGGAAGTTAGCGAAATTGAGGATGAGATTTGTGGTTGCTTTGATTCAATCGTGGGATGTTTCTCAGGATGAACTCCCTTCAGGAGAGCCAATGTCAAAACCTGCTCAGGCACCTGTTGGGGGGGACACGTGGTACGAGGCTGACCAGATTAAATTAGAGCAACCAATTAAGGAAAATCTGATTTCTTCACCTGAGATCCCTGAGCTAGGGTACAAGGAAATGTCTGTCTCCATGGATCAGAAAGTGACAGATGATTTTGGGACATTGATGTAAACACGTTTACACTACTTAAGATGTCTATTTATGCATGTTCTTAAGCATAGGATTGCATTACATGCTATAAATATTGCATTACATGCATCATCTTCCATTTAGAGTAGTTTGAACAAAATGGAGGTTAATTGTCTCCTTTTATGTGCTTGGACAGGGCAAACTTTTTATCAGTGCCTTGGATCGAAGACCCAACCATACAGATGTGATCAGGGCGATGATTGGAGTTCAAGGACTCCAAGATCACCCTAATCAGGCATCTGTAGCATCAGATAGTGACCGAGGAACCCTAGAAGATCAAGGGCCTAGATGGTGTAAATCCATACTTCAAACGACAAATCCGACCAAACGGATGGATTTGGATCAACAATCGCAGCCTAACGACACAAAAATTGAGTCAATCCGACATCCGTGGCACCATCTACATCATCCAAAAGATGGATGGCCAAGATTGCACGATGTGGCACCATCTCGGTCGCCCAATCGCCCGCACACACCTGCTGAAGCCCCCGCATCCGCCTTTCCCTGTAGTTGGATCAAGATCCAACGGCTATGGATCCGACGCCTTAAATCGTCCGTGCGACCTTCTCGACATCATAGCGCAGCAGAGACGACGGTGTGGGTGAAGTAGAGGTCATGGGGTTGAGCCCCCGCGAGCCTCAAATCAGGCGCGGGCGAGCGGGCACGTGGAGTGTCGAATCGCGATCGAACGGTCGCGTGCTCCCGATAGTGCCCACGCACTATTGCACGCACGGCGAAGACGCAGCATCATACGTAGGCGAGCGCGCGCAGAGGAGGTGGGCGTAGCGTGATCTAAGCCGTCCGATCTCGCGATCGGATGCTTGAGGATAGCTGAATGTGCGCGTGTGCTTTCTCATGCGTGCACGCACGCCGCCCACTAAGCCCACGTTCAGACCTTTAGCAACGGTTTTATCCATCACTAAATGTCCTGAATTAATGTTTTTAAAGATGTAATGACCAAATTGCCCCAACTCCTTGCAACTATAAAAGGAGACCCCCTCCTCACAAAATTCTCATCCTTTCCTTCTCTTCCGTCCCCCTCCAAAGGTCAAAAGAAGATTGTCCCACACCCGGGATGCTTCTCGCAAGATAAAGTCAATTTTTCGTCCCCCTTTGGAAGTGGATCCCGCGACGACGACGACGTGCTGCCCTATTCCCATTCTTTTGCTTTATCCTCCTTCATCCTACTTCATCCTCCTTCGTCCAAGCGTCGTCCCATCTGGCTCGTCCTCCAAGCGACCGTCGAGGAGGATATTTCTCTCCCCATTCTTTTTACTACTTTCTAGAATAGATTTACTGCTTTCTAGTGTAATCATTTTCCCGCTTTCTAGTTGTAATATTTAGTGTAATGAACAATCCCTTTTGATAATGAATTCCATGTGCATTCTATATCTCTTTTGATTTTGTTTGTATTATTCTCTCTCTCTTTTATTTATTGTAAGTAGTTCTAATCAATTGAATTATTTCGTGACAAATGAAATCAAACGTCTGTCTCCCTGTGTTCGACTCGGAATTTTCATTTCGGTATAAATTTTATTTGTTGAACATGAGTTCTTCACTTTCATACTACGACGACAGGTTTTCAGAACCGAACACATTAGTGTAGCAACCCGACGTTCAACATTTTGGCGCCGTTGCCGGGGAGGCGATGCTATTTGATTTTTTCTTCGCATTTTTACAACTTTCGAATCATTTACCTCACTTCTCTCTTTTCTTATTAGGATTGCAGGTACTCCTTCGAGACTGGAAAAAGCAGTAGATTGGAGTAAAGTGCTGTGGAAGGTTTTGTAAGTTGTCCCCCACATCTCACCCATTAGATTTCATTCCATACATAATAACACAAACATCAATCAACCTAGGTGTTCTTATAAACTCTAAGGTTAGATTGTTTGTTGTTTGACACCCACACCCACCCCAACCCCCACATTAAAAAAAAAGAAAAATTAAAAAAAAAATCTCACAAAGGTACACAACCTCATCTGATTTTCAAACTCAACCGGTAAATCGATCTTTGGAGCCGGTACACACATCCAAACACATAATTGAGTAGAAATAGGATTAGGTAATCACTTGTGTGCCTAATTAAGTGGTGCAACAGGCCAATTGTTTGAGTTGATTGGGCTGCACCACTTCAATTAAAATTAACTCATCAAGTAGCTGCGACATAGGTTCAACACTTGTGGAACCTCTGCTTTCAAAACCAGGTGTGCAAACAAAACTTGTTTGAAAATACCTAAAGTTGAATCCTAAAAGCTACTAAGCAAGATTTGAACTCTAAAATTCACCACATCAAAAATAATCTTACTTGAAAACCACTAGTTGTGCACACACACACAAATCAATCAATCATTAAGGGCACAACCCATTTAAAGGGCCCATCACATTCCAAAGAACATTCAAACCTAGCCCTAAATAAAACATAGCAGACATTGGCCTTAAGGATTTGACTCGCTCTTCAGAGCCCATAACAAGATTATTTTTTATTAGTCTATTTGTACTGTTCAATCTGATGTCTAGCTAGGGGAGCAGAATCAAACGATCATGGCTGGGGAGCACATTAGGAACCGAAGGCACAAGCCAAAGGAAGAACCTTCTCCCCAGTCCCTCCATCTAACTGGTTGGATTGAACAGATAAAAGCAGATCAAATCGTTTCTCTATCTCAAAACGGGTTTTGGAAGTCTGTAGGTCTTTAGGCTAGCCAACTTAAGGGCAGGTTTGATTGTTTGTATTGCAGGGCGCCTTTCTTCCTCCCGTCTCTCATGAATCCTTCCACATATTACACGCATTCCCGCTCTTTCCCTCCTGTTTTGAATTATCCTCAGCATGATGATTATCCCGACTTGTACTGTAATCAACCATCAGTTAGTTGGGATAACTCGGATTGGGGATAAAGTTCTAGACCTCCGCGTTTAAGGTCTAACCCTGAACACTTTGATTGTGATTTCTATCCTTCTCAAAGCCACATCGATTATAGATCGTCATCCTTTCATGAACAACCTAATACGATCTACAATGAAGAAGGATACACTGATCCTTACCCATCCTCTGATTACACTACCTTTAGGTCATCACCACCTTTTGAACAATCTGAAATGACCTATTATCAGGAATGGTATAATGAATCTCAATTCGTTAATTCCCCGCTCAACCCTGAACCAACTCATTTGGTTCAGGGTAACCAGGTTCAAGATAAGGTTCTGTCTAACTTGAGGAATATCATACAATCTTTAGAAGTTCAGCTAATACCTTGCATTGAGAGATTGGAGCCCCTGATTGAAATGATTGATGATTTGAACAAGTCTTTGTTGGATTGGCTCTAGGATGTTAAGGATAAGAACCCGAGTGAGTTTCTACTTGGGAAGTTAGTGAAATTGGGGATGAGATTTGTGGTTGCTTTGATTCAATCGTGGGATGATTCCCAGAATGAACCCTCTTCAGGAGAGCCAATTTCAGAACCTATTCAGGCACCTGTTGGGGGGACACGTGTTACAAGGTTGACCAAATTGAATTAGAGCAACCAATTAAGCAAGATCTGATTTCTTCACCTGAGATCCCTGAGTTGGGGTACGAGGAAACGTATGTCTTCTTGGAATAGAGAGTGACAGATGATTTTGAGACATACATTAATATGAATCCTGATTTCTTTGATTCTGATGGTGAAGTTTTAAGTTGTGAAGTCTCACGCGAGTTTACATAACACAATTTTTGTGAGACGATTAGGCCTGAGGAATCTGAAAGATCATTTGATAGCCCAAGAACTAAGGAAACTGATCTTATTAGGGCACACATTACGGATCCAGAATCGCATTTTCTGGAGGATTCAATTCAATGCCCTGATTGCCAATTACACCCCGTTGAGCTTATTGATGATTCTATTTGACCCAAGTCAATTTTGATTCAGCCACATCATTTAGACTAGGAGATTTCAGACAGGGTGATTAACATGCAAGAGGTCTCAGAATTTAACATTTTAATTGAGGAGGATAGGAGTTGGGAAGTTCTGATTGGGAAGTTAACTTTGGAGGAAATAAAAGATTGAGTCGAAGGGTTCCTATTAAGCTGAAACCATCAAACCAGAACCCTTACGACATCTGTTCTGAGGATGTCCAGCTCAAGCACACATTCAATGATTATCCTTTTGAGCTTCAATTCTTTGTAACCCAACTTTTTGGTCTTGGGTTGCATCCTCATAAATCGCAGGCCTAACCCCACTTGCATACTGATTTTAGGTTTTGGGTAATTTTTATCCAGAACCTAAGATATTCTCGATTAAGGGGTATGGGCCTGCACCAGAATCTGGTCCACATATGTGGACCTCTGCTAACAGGTCGGAGGTTTCTTCTGTTTATTTTGATTCTGACCTGCACCTGTGAATTCTTCATTTCTCTTCTTTGTATAGTGTGCCTAGCTGAAGGCACTAAATTCAGCACATATACAGTTCTTTTTAGTTTCTATCTTGGAGTGGACCTGACATTCACGCAATTCAGGTGCTTTCTATTCTATTCCACTCTGTTTTGTCTTTTTAATACAATGAGCACATTACATTAGATAGGCATGGGGGGTTGGATATTCATCTCTGAATTTATTCGCTAGCTCCATAGATTTGTTTCATTTTCTTTTATTAAAAAAAAATTTTGAAATTAAGGAAGAGAACTTGGGTTTAAGAAAATTTTCAATCTTAAGAAATACTACATTATGATTTGAACACAAAGACCCTTCAGGTCTTTGGACTTAACCAGCCCGTGTATCCACTAAAATGTGAATTTGTTTCTCGAGTCCTCGCCAACCTAAATTCTATTTTAATTGGAGTAAATAAGTTTAGGTGATAAGTACACGACTTATCAACCCGCCCTCTGATTTGAGGGAACTTTGAGTTTCTAACATCTACACACTTTCTTTGCATTGACTCGTTGTTCGGCGATTTTAGCGGATATTGGGTAGCTAATGAACCTTCTAGGGTGATATGGTTGGCAAGTTATCATGGGTAACAGCCCATAGGTAGATTGTTCAGTGCCCAGTCACTGGACCTTTCTCTTTTTGCTGCCTTTAGGTAAATCTTAGACCAGGGAAGCCACCTACTTAAAAAAGAAAAAACAAATCAAAAAGAAAAGAAGAAAAAAAAAGAAATAGACCACACTTCGCCGCACGAGTATGGCTGGCAAGTTGTCAGTGGTAGCAGCTCGTCGACCAGTTGTCCAGAACCCAGCTCAATAAATGCACTGAAAATTCCCAAAACACTTAGAAAGAAGCGAAGAAGTAGAATAAACCGAGGAGATATACACTGGATTCACCCTTGTGTTGACCCCATTAAAAAATAAAAGTTGGGAGAAAGCTACCAGTTGTAATGATACACCTTTAGGCAGAATTCTTTTTGATGTCACCCAGAGGCGTAGAAATTCGAAGTCCATTTTAACTGTCGGTCAATGAGTCTATCACATTCACAATAAGATGCTTAAAACTTCGGGTTCTCATCAAATCTTGGGTGAGTTGAATGGCCGTAGAAAGCTACTCTTAAACCCAAAAACTTGAAAATCCAAAAAAATTAGAAAAGAAGAAAAAGAGAAAAATAAATTCTTCTTTGAATAAGGCAAGGGCTTGAGGCAGTTTATATTTTGGCAGATACTCGGGCACTGTTGTGTCTTTGAAAGTTCAGATCCTAAGTAGACATTTTCTTAATGATTGAAAATAACTCATGCCCAAATAATCCAACCTAATTCTTTTATAAATAGCAAATAGTTTTTGCTAGGGACTAGCAAAAGATAGGCATGGGGGAATGATGTAAACATGTTTACACTGCTTAAGATGTCAATTTATGCATGTTCTTAAGCATAGGATTGCTTTACATGCTATAAATATTGCATAACATGCATCATCTTGCATTTAGAGTAGTTTGAATAAAATGGAGGTTAATTGTCTCCTTTTATGTGCTTGGATAGGTCAAACTTTTTATCGGGGACTCGGATCGAAGATCCAACAATATAGATGTGATCAGGGCGACGATTGGAGTTCAACGACTCCAAGATCGCCCCAATCAGGCATATGTAGCATCAAATAGTGACTGGGGAACCATAGAAGATCAAGAGCCAAGATGGTGTAAATCCACACTTTAAACAACAAATTCGACTGCACGGATGGATTCAAATCGACGATCGCAGCCTAACGACACAAAAATCGAGTCAATCAGACATCCGTGGACCATCTACGTCATCCAGAAGATGGAGGCCAAGATGGCGCCACGTGGCGCCATCCCGGCCGCCCAATCACCCACATGCACCCGACGAAGCCACCGCATCCGCCCTTCCCCACCGTTGGATCAAGATCCACCGGCTGTGGATGCGGCGCCTTAAATCGTCTGTGCACCCTTCCCGACTACGTAGCACAGCGGAGACGACGTTGCGGGCGAAGCTGAGGTCGCGGGGTCGAGCCCCTGCGAGCCTCAAATCAGGCGCGGGCAAGCGAGCGCGTGGAGCATCAGATTGCGATCGAACGGTCGTGCACGCCCGATAGTGCCCACGCGCTATTGCACGTGCAGCAAAGACGTAGCATGGTACGCGGGCAGGCGAGCGCTGAGGAGGCGGGCGTAGCGCAATCGCGAGGATGGCTGAACGTGCGCGTGCATTGCACGCGTAGGCAAGCGAGTGGGCGCGCGCGCGTCGCCAACTACGCCCACGTTTAGACCTTTAGCGACGGTGTTACCCGTCACTAAAGGTCCTAAATTAATGTTTTTAAAGATGTAATGACCAAATTGCCCCCACTCCTTGCAACTATAAATGGAGACCCCCTCCACACAAAATTCTCATCCCTTCCTTCTCTTCTCTCCCTCTCCAAAGCTCAAGAGAAGCTTGTCCCACACCCAGGATGCTTCTCGCGAGATAAAGTCAAATTTTCATCCCCCTTCGGAAGTGGATCCCACGACGACGACGACGTGCTGCCCCATTCCTGTTCTTCTGCTTCGTCCTCCTTCGTCTAGGCGTCGTCCCGTCCAGCTCGTCCTCCAAGCGATCGTCGAGGAGGATATTTCTCTCCTCATTATTTTTACTGCTTTCTAGAATAGATTTACTGTAATCATTTTCCTGCTTTCTAGTCGTAATATTTAGTGTAATGAACAATCCCTTCTGATAATGAATTCCATGTGCATTCTATATCTCTTTTGATTTTTGTTTGTATTATTCTCTCTCTCTCTCTTTTATTTACTGTAAGTAGTTCTAATCAATTGAATTATTTCGTGACAAATAAAATTAAACGTGTAGTTTTCAAATCAAGCATCCACCTCCTGTGTTCGACCTGAAATTTTCATTTAGGTATAAATTTTATTTATTGAACACGAGTTCTTTGCTTTCATACTACGATGATAGGTTTTCAAAATCGAACACGTTAGCATAGCAACTCGACGTTCAATAGACATACATTGATACAGATCTTGATTTCTTTGATGGTAAAGATTCAAGTTGCGAAGTCTCATGTGAGTTTACATAACATGATTTCTGTGAGACGATTGGGCCTAAAGAATCTGATAGATCATTTCATAGCCCAATAATTGAGGAAACTGATCTTATTGGGACTCACATTACGGATCCTGAATCGCATTTTCTGGTGGATTCAATTCAATGCCCTAATTGTCAGTTATACCCCATTGAGCTTATCAATTATTCTATTTTTGTGATAACTAGACCCAAGTCAATTCTGATTCAGCAACATCTTTTAGACTTGGAAATTTCACACAGGGTGATTAATATGTAAGAGGTTTCAGAATTTCACATTCTTATTGAGGAGGATAGGAGTTGGGAAATTTTTATTTGGGAAGCAAGTTCCTGAGGAAGTAGAAGACTGTGTCGAAGGGTTCCTATTAAGCTGAAACCATCAAACCAGGACCCCTACGACATTTGTTCTGAGGATGTCGAACCCAAGCACACATTCAATGATTATCCTTTTGAGCTTGAATTCTCTGTAACTCGACTTTTTCATCTTGGGTTGCATCCTCACAAATTGCAGGCTCAACCCTGCTTCCATACTGATTTTAGGTTTTGGGTAATTTTTATCCAGAACTTGGGATATTCTCGATTATGGGGTATGGGTCTGCACCACAATCTGATCCACATTTGTGGACCTCTGCTGACAGGTCAGAAGTTTCTTATGTTTATTTTGATTCTGACCTGCACCTGTGAATTCTTTATTTCTCCTCTTTGTATAGTGTGCCTAGCTGAAGGCACTAAATTCAGCAGGTATACAGTTCTTTTTAGTTTCTATCTCAGAGCGAACCTGACATTCACGTAATTCAGGTGCTTTCTACTCCACTCTATTTTATGTCTTTTTAATACAATGAGGACATTGCATTAGATAGGCATACGGGGGTGGATATTCATCTCTGAATTTATTCGTCAGCTCCGTAGATTTGTTTTATTTTCTTTTATTAAAAAAAAAAGGGAATTAAGAAAGAGAACTTGGGTTTAAGAAAATTTTCAATCTTAGGAAATACTACATTATGATTTGAACACAAAGACTCTTCAGGTCTTTGGACTTAATCAGCCCGTGTATCTATTAAAATGTGGATTTATTTTTCAAGTCCTCACCAACCTGAATTCTTTTTTAATTGGAGCAAATAAGTTTGGGTGATAAGTACATGACTTATCAACCCATCCTCTAATTTGAGGGAATTTTGAGTTTTAAGCATCTACACACTATCTTGTCACTGACTTGTTGTTCGACGATTTTAATGGAAATTAGGTAGCTAATGAACCTTCTAGGGTGATATGGCTGGCAAGTTATTGTGGGTAATAGCTCATAGGTAAGTTGTCCAGAGCCCAGTCACTGGACCTTTCTCTTTTTGCTACTTTTAGGTAAATCATAGACCCGGGAAGCCACCTACTTAAAAAGAAAAAAAAAGGAGAGAAGAAAAGAAAAAAGCCACACTTCGCCGCATGAGTATGGCTGGCAAGTTGTCGGTGGTAACAGCTCATCGACCGGTTGTCCAAAACCCAGCTCAATAAATGCACTGAAAATTCTCAAAACACTTAGGAAGAAGTGGAGAAGTAGAATAAACCAGGGAGATATACACTGGATTCACCCTTGTGTTGACCTCGTAAAAATAAAAGTAGGGAGAAAGCTACTGGTTGTAAAGATACACCTTTAGGCAGAATTCTCTTTTTAAGGTCACCAAGAGGCATAGAAATCCGAAGTCCGTTTTAACTGCCAGTCAACGAGTCTATTACATTCACAATAAGATGCTTAGAACTTAGGGTTCTCATCAAATCTTGGGTGAGTTGAATGGCCGTAGAAAGCACCGCTTAAATCCTAAAACTTGAAAATCCAAAAAAATTAGAAAAGAGGAAGAAAAGAGAAAAAGAAAATTTTCTTTGAATAAGGCGAGGGCTTGAGGCTGTCTGCATTTTGGCAGATACTCGGGCACTGTTGTGTCTTTGAAAGTTCAAATCCTAAGTAAACATTTTCTTAATGATTGAAAATAACTCAAGCCCAAATAATCCAACCTTATTCTTTTATAAATAGCAAATAGTTATTGCTTGGGACTAGCAAAAGATAGGCATGGGGGTATGATGTAAACATGTTTACACTACTTAAGATGTCTATTTATGCATGTTCTTAAGCATAGGATTGCATTGCATACTATAAATATTTCATAACATGCATCATCTTGCATTTAGATTAGTTTGAATAAAATGGAGGTTAATTGTCTCCTTTTATGTTCATGGATAGGGCAAACCTTTTATCGGGGTCTTGGATCGAAGATCCAACCGTACAGATGTGATCAGGGCGATGATTGGAGTTCAATGACTCCAAGATCACCCTAATCTGACATCTGTAGCATCAGATAGAGATCGAGGAACCCTAGAAGATCAAGGGCCAAGATGGTGTGAATCCACACTTCAAACAACAAATCCCAACACACGGATTGATTCAGATCAACGATCGCAGCCTAACGGCGTGAAAATCGACTCAATCCGACAACCGTGGCACCATCTACATCATCTAGAAAATGGATGGCCAAGATGGCGCCATGTGGCGCCATCTCTGCCGCCCAACCAGCCGCTGCACTCACCGCACCATCTCTTCTTCATCACTTCTCCATCGTTGGTGCGCATCCAACGGTTGTGGATGTGCGCACCTTAACTCATCCATGCGACCATTTCCCCTCCGTAGTGCAGCGGGTGGAGGATTTATCTTGAGCGGGCAGTGCGCGTTCAAAATGCAAAGAGCGGGTGAGTGGGCACGATTGACCGCTCGATCGTGATCAAGCGATCGAGCATGTGCAATTGCGCTCACACCGTATCGTACGCCACGCCTCACGTGGGATCGCACATGAGTGGGTACATAGAAGAGGCAGGCGGAGGCATGACTTAAGCCGTCCGATCTTACGATCGGACGGTTGAGATCAGCTAGACATGAAAGCGCGTTACGTAAGTGAGGAGGCGAGCAGCCGTGCGCGAGCGACGCCCCACTACGCCCACGATGGGGCTTTAGTGACGGTTTTATCCATCACTAAAGACCCCTGATTAATGATTTTCAAACTAAAATGACCAAATTGCCCTTACTCCTTGCAACTATAAAAGGAGACCCCCTCCACACGAAATTCTCATCCCTTCCTTCTCTTCTCTCCCTCTCAAAAGCTCAAGAGAAGCTTGTCCCACACCAGAGATGCTTCTCCCAAGATAAAGTCAATTTTTTGTCCCCCTTTCGGAAGTGGATCCTGCAACGACGATGATGTGTTGCCCCGTTCCCATTCTTCCGCTTCGTCCTCCTTTGTCCAGGCATCGTACCGTCTGGCTCATCCTCTAAGCGACCGTCGAGGAGGATATCTCTCTCCTCATTCCTTTTACGACTTTCTAGAATAGATTTACTGTTTTCTAGTGTAATCATTTTCCCACTTTCTAGTCGTAATGTTTAGTGTAATGAACAATCTTCTGATAATGAATTCCTTGTTTATTCTACACCTCTTTTTTTGGTCTTTGTTTGTAATATTCTCTCTCTCTTACTCTCTGTTATATTTATTGTAAATAGTTGGATAGTTCCAAAAAATTAAATTACTTCGTGACAAATAAAACAAATGCGTGTTTTTAAATCAAATGTCTGCCTACCTATGTTCGACACGGGATTTTTATTTCGGTATAAATTTTATTTGTTGAACACGAGTTCTTTGCTTTCAAACTACAACGACTGGCTTTTAAAAACCAAACACGTTAGTGTAGCAACCTGATGTTCAACAGCGAGGGTCTGCTGGGCTGCAGCCTACAGAGCACACTATTTGAAGAACCATAGCTATCCCTAATCAAGGCAATCCAGGGCTTCATCTCTCCTCGCAAGAATTTAATTGCCCACTTAAGCAATAAAGCATCATTGAACTGTTTCAGGGATTTAATCCCAAGTCCTCCTCTATCCTTTGGCTGGCAGATCTGCTCCCACCTCAGTGGCTACATAAATCTACCCTCATGTTTGGATCCCCTCGAAAAGAATCTCTTCCTCAATACATCCAGCTGCTTCCATATAGATTTAGGAGCCTTAAAGATGGAAAGGTAGAAAACAGGGATAGAGGTGATCACTGTATTGAGGAAAATAAGTCTTCCACTCTTGGATAGAAAGCTGCTATGCCATCCATCCAACTTCACTAAAATTTTACCAAAGAGACAATTCCAATCTATTTTCTTCATTCTAGAGCACCTCAGTGGCAGGCCCAAGTATTTGATAGGGAGGCTAATGCAGGGGTCCACAAAACAGCTGAAATATCACCTTGCTCAGCCTCAGGTAAGCCAAAACAGACCAAACTTGACTTCTCTCTGTTCAGCCTAAGGCCTGAGATTTCTCCAAAAATGTTGACCATATGACACAGAGCTTGGGCTTAATCAATAGATCCTTCCACAAAAAAAATCGTATCACCCACATATTTAAGTATAGGGGCCAAAGCACTCCTGCAAGATAAAGAATATTCTCTAATAAGGCCTGCTTCAGCAAGTTTGCAAGCATACTAGGCCAAGTTGTCCACTGCCAGGTTGAAAACCAAAGGTGCCAGAGGACAACCTTATCTGATCCCACATTAGGGCGGAATCCATGCACCACAAGGTTTTCCATTTATCAATGGAGTGAAAGAGGTAGTTGTGATATGCCTTTTCACCCATTGATTCCAAGCAGAGGGAAAACCTCTTCTTTTGAACACTTCCCAAAGATAAGGCCAATAGATGGAATCATAAGCTTTGCGGAAATCAACTTTCCACAAAAAAGCTTTACACTTCCTCTTGTGCCATCCACAAACCATCTCCTGGGCCATGATAAAAGACTCTTGTAAAGATCTGTTAGGAAGGAAGGCGGATTGAACAGGGTGGATCAGCTCTTGCAGAACAGGTCTCAACCTATTGGCCAAGACCTTGCTAATCACAAAATAAATAGAGTTTGAAAGGGCAATGGGTTTGAATTCCTGAAAAGATTTAGCTCCCGGAGTCTTTAGCTAAAGGAATAAAAAGGACCTATTGATTTTTTCAAAGCCAAAGTTGCCAATCTCAAATTCTCTGATCACCTCCATCACCTCGGTGCCCACAACATCCCACATCTCTTTCTAAAAGAAGACTTGAATTCCATCAGGACCAGGTGAGCCTTCACAGTTGAGATCCTTGATGGCATTCAAGATTTCAGATTCAGATATAGTAGCAGTCAGGCTAGACCCCTAATCTTCAGTGATTCTGGGAAGGTCACTTGCTGCCATCCTCCAACAGCTCCTTCTAATAGATCTTGAGGATTCCTTGAAGTATCTGACAGCCTTTGCTTTGATATCAGAGATGGAGGTAGTTCTCTGCCCATCTTTAACAATTGAGGAAATAAGACTGATTCTTCTCTGAGAACTGGAGGCCAAATGAAAGAACTTAGTGTTTGCATCCCCCAATTTTAACCACAGCTGTCTTGAACGTTCACTCCAATCCATCTCCAGCTTCAGGTCTTCTTCAGCCACCACCACCTGCCATCTTTTTCTGTCTAAGAGATCCTGCTCAGACAACAGGTCATTGGCTTCTCTAGAGTCCAATTCCTGAACCTTCATCAAGGCTTCTCTACGTCTCTGATGCCTCATGACAGAAACAACATCACCATATTCCTTTAACATCACTCTCATAGCTGACAGTTTGGAAGCTAGCTTGATGGTAGCCGTGCCCTCAACCTGTTGAGCCCTCCATCAACCTTCAAGCATCTCTCTGATGCCTAGTTCCCTCAACCAAGACTTCCTGAAATTGAAATAGGATCCAGCCAACACCTGATCCCCATTGTCCCAGACCAGGGGGGTGTGATCATAGAAGGGTCGTTCAAGGCCACAGACATAAGATAACTGAAAAAGGTTTAGCAGCCCAGCATTACCAAAGAACCTATCAATTTTAGACATGAGACCATTTCCATTCCTCCAAGTGAATTCAAAGCCCAAGGAGGGGAACTCACTCAAGCGTAAAGCCTGAACCATTAACTGGAAGCCAGTGGTTGCACTATCAGCCACACCACTGGGTCTATCACTTCCCACCAACACACAATTGAAATCCCCTCCAACAAGCCAGGCAGCCCCATTCACAAAATCTGCAGCCATATTCCAGTCCTCCCATAGCTCATGTCTTCTGCTAGGGTCATAGGGACTATACACACCTGTCACAAATAATTCACTGCCCCCCTAGTCTCTTTTGAACCTACAAGTCAGTAAGTGTCTAGCTAAAGAGGCCTCATCCAACTGCAGCACATGCTTGTTCCACCAAATGGCAACACCACCAGATCTGCCACTTGAGTTGATCATCACAATGTCATTGGTAAGACCAGCTTTCATCTCCACCCAAGCCCTGTCAGCCTCACTATCAATATTTATTTCTTGGAGGATGGCATAATCAATCTCCCATTCTCTTAAATATCTAAGCAAAGAAGCCCTTCGACTTTGATCGCTCAACCCACGCACATTCCAAGTAAGGATCCTCATTTGGCCATCTGATTAGTCTGCTTCTTCGTAGCAGAGACTTTGCTAACCTTCATCACAACTGCAACGGCACACTCATCAACTTTTTGTATTGAACTATGTCTTCTCAGCCTAAGCTTGTAGGGAGATCTCCCTAGACCAAAGATGGAAGGAGTCATGGAATCCAACTGCAGACCTTCAACCACAGGAGGACTACATTGTAGATCTAAGGAATTCACAGGGGGCTCATCCAGATCAGGTTCAACAGGAGCATTGACAATGGGAGTCCCACCTTTCAAATCCTTAGCCACAGCCTCATTCATCAATGTCATCTCCTCACCTTCTTTCACCACCACAGCTGAGTCAACTTGAAGCAGAGGTGCACCCCTCCCATCCTCTAGAGTTTCAAATATCCCCTCCTCTACCATCAAACCCCCCACCTCCTCTTCCAGCTCCATATCTTTATTGGGCTCAGCCAACTTCTCCTGAATTTCACAATCCCTCAGTATTGAGCATGTTTTGGCTTGTAGCACCTCAACATAAGAGGGAGGGTGATGGCATGATTCCACATCCCTGTTAGCCACATGAAAAATCAAGAGCAGCAACCGTGAACTCCCCCCACACTGGAGAATCAGCTTATCTGGAATAGACCAGGCCCTAAAGACATCCACCCCCACATTCAAAACACTACCATTGCCTTCAGTCAGGCCAATCTCAGCATCCTTTGCCACAGAAGCAAACCTAGCAATCATAGCTTCCACCACCACCCTAGACCTCTGGTGCAAAGGTAGACCTTTGATTTCAAGAATGCCTGATCTAGGGGCAGCTCTTTGAGGTGATCGCTCAGACAAAGAGCCATCAAAAGGGGATACCAGACACCACATCACTGTCAACCCACGCAGATTACTGGACCTAAAGCACAAATGTTTGACATCTACCACCCCCAAACCAAAGAGCACAAACCATGAGGGGTAGACGACCGCAATTTTCCAAGCATCAGATGAGAGGGAAAGGGAGCTTACTAGTTGATGAGCTTTCTCCAGAGATAGAGTGCCCATCATCACTTCCCCAATCAAGGCCCCTCGCAAAACCAGTTCCGCCACCTTGATGTCCTCACTCAGAGGAATCTCCACATCCAGGGTGTGCCCCCCAAAAGCCGACGGGGGAGGTGGAAGAGGCGACTGCACCTCTCCCTTTTGCGTCCAGGGATCAGTGTGCATCCTACCCCCTGATCCTCCATGGGCTGCCAAGCAGGAGTCATGCTTGTGACCATAGCCCCAGCAGGCCAAGTAGAGCACTGGATGTCAGCACATCGTCGCCAAATGTCCACAGCATTGACATCTAAAGCAGACCACCTCCCTACGGTTCCATGACCACCTATCGTGAGTCCACCGCCTATCCACAGCCCTGACTCCATCAACTGCCTTTGCACCTCGCTCTTTTCTTCTCCAAGATCACGATCTCCAGACTGACCAGCCATCATTGTCGGCGGCTTGCTTGCTAGGCCACCTAGGGTGGCCAACCATCATCGCTGGAGCTTCCTGCCCAAAGGGAAATTCAAATTCAAGAAATTCACGATGTGACACATATTTCTAAAACGATGACTCTTGCCGCATGCAACAAGTGCCTATGAGCTATTTGAAGAAATGAATGAAAGCTCATTCAAGCATGCTTCCATGAACACCTTTGGAAGAACTACTAACCTGCAGATTGGTGTTAATGAAATAGGCACTCAATCCATCCCCATTACCAAAGATGACCACCAAATGATCGCCCAACAACTAGACCAGATGCAATTGAATGAAAAGAAGATTAATTCAAGACTTACCACACCAAACCAAGCTCCACAACTAACCCCACCTAACATTGAAGAGAGAAAACTTGTATCATATCAATGCAGTCCCTATTGGGTATACTTATTTTTCTGAGGCTTCACATGGTTCAGTTGGGACTTACAGTTATCCAAATCCCAACCCAGCCACTAAGAATATTTCTGCCCTCTAGGAATACTTTAGAAATCCGTCGAACTCAAATTGGAGGAATTACCCAACTCACTCTTGGCCCAATCCAATTCCCTCCCAGAAACAAAACCAATTTGGGGGTTTTGGGCAGAATCAGACCATTTACCAACCTGGGCCATCCCAAGAAGACATCAATGCCCAGGTTATGAAAACCTTTCAAGGGATGCAAACTCAAATGTCAGAGGTAACCCGTGTTGTTACAAATCTCCACAATCAGATTGGTGGAATCCAAATCAAAACCATACTAGCTAGCCCCCTATTAACCCAACACCGCAGCACTCACCATGTTTCCACCAACACCAGCCCTCTCAGCCTCCTCCTAGGAATAACTACACTGTGAATGCAGTTACTTTAAGGAGAGGGAATACTACTACAGATCCAGGGCCTTCCTACAAAATTGATGAACCCCACCCTGCTCCCGTGCAGGTTGACTTGTCCCCACCCTAACTTAGGAAAAAGAAACACAAAACTGAGAAAACAGAAACCCTATTCCCTTTCCCCAAGCACTACATTCCACTCCTCCCAAGGAAAAGAAATCTGACCCTCTCATCAAGATGTCATGGACTTATTTGGGCAAGTCGAGATAAATATTCCCCTCCTAGATGAGATCAAGTATATCCCTGCCTATGCTAAATTTTTGAAAGATAATGTGTACTCCGAAATGGCAGGCTAAGAATATAGGACGGGTGGTCCTCTCTGAGATAGTAAGCTTAGTTGTGTAGAGCTTGTTGCCTCTCAAGAAAAGGGACCCAGGCGTACCCCTCATTTCGATTGTCATAAATCACAACACTTTTGTTCGCGTCCTTCTTGACTTAGGTGACTTTATCAATCTCATCCCCACAATTTTATTTGAGGAATTGAAGTTCAGTGAATTACAACCCGTTGAGGTTGCATTACAGACTAATCTACCATCAAACTAAGGGGAATTATTGAAGATGTCATTGTCAAGGTCCAGATTTGTCTATTCGCTATTGATTTTTTGGTCCTTGACATAGAGGTACCTGAGACTCTCCAAAATTTCCCTATTATTTGGAAGACCCTTTCTGGCCACCACAAAAGCAAATATCAACTATCATTCAGGAAAAATGGATGTAACTTGTAATGACCAAGCCATTACTTTACATATTTTCAAAGCTACTAGGAGGCACCATGATCATGATTTTTTCGAGGAATCTGATGATGAGGTGGAAGCAGTAGTAGAGGAGTCTATGTTGATCCAATCATGTTCTGCTTTGACCACCATTGAAAAAGATTTTGTTGATTTAGATTCCAAATTTGATAATGTGGCTGATGAAACTTTGGATCAATTAGGGTTTTACTTTCACCCTCCTAACTTTCCTGAGTTTTCAACACACCCTCCCATCCTAACTTCACCCACCTTCATACCGCTGACTTTTCCCCCATCGCTTTTCTAGACCTAACTAATAATCCTAGAGAGCCTACCCTGCGTTGGCCCAACTCTCCAAATAATTCCAATTATTTTGATTCCAATTATCCCCTTTCCATAAATTCTTATCTTGTAGGGGATTTTGAAGAAGACTCCATTTGCGAGGGCACATCAATTTCACATTTCGTCCATAATTTTTCCTCGACCTACTTTGACTTCACGCCTGGCTGAATGGCATAAAAGATAGCACTGGATGGGAGGTAACACATCATTTCTCCTGCTTTCGTTTTTCTTTTCTTCTCATAGGTTTTGACCATCCTAAATCAGACTACCTTTCACTCAGGTGATCTCTATTCCCTTCCTAATGCATGAGGACATGGCATATCGTAAGCATAGGGGGGTGTTTTAAATTTTGACAATCATTTAAGGATTTTGAAAACCTAAAAATATTTAAAAAAATTTCTTTTTGCATGCATTCTCATAAAAATTTGAAGTCATAAAATAGGTTTTGAGAAAATTTTCAAAACTCAGGACTAAAGTTGGAAATTCACTTCAAGGTACACTAGGATTTAACATTTAATAAGCTAGGGATAAGGACGTTGTTAGAATTGGTAGAATTTTCGGGTCTATCTTAGACTAGATCAAGTATCATTTGAAAAATTCCTCTTGAACTCTTGATGATATACGTTAATTGATCTTAGTTAGCAACGTCGAAAGTACCTAGCTTAGCTTCTGATCCAAAAACTTGCGTCACTTCTTGAAAATCTTGTGTCAATATTTCATACATAAGGCAACACATCCCAAGCCCGAAAACATCTAAAAAAATCTAAAAAGCCCCCTATTGAGTCTTAATGAAAATTTAAGGCAGATGATTGATGTGAGTTCTCACTGCTAAGAAGGAGAAAATTACCTCCTTTGAGAATGCAATGTCAACATGTTACTGCCTCGACACTACTCCATATCTATATTTCATATCTTTAGATGGAGTGTTAAGGTGCAATTTTTTTGCTCAGGTGTTTTGGTTAGTGCTCTTCCTATAATGTTGGTGCAAGAGCCTGAGTTCTCTTGGAGTGCCCCTTTACACTACTTTGTGTCTTGGGGTTGTGAGCTCTTGGGGAGTGCCATGGATGGTGCTATCTCGAAGTACCGGTGCTAAAACCCCCTTGAGGATTGGTAACGGGAATGATGATCTCGATAAATCTGTAGTAGGATTCATCTAAGTATAAGTGATGGGAACACCATCATGAGCCCTAACTAGCTCATTTTGGCCCAGAAAAGAGAACTAAAGCTCCTACATAACCAATTGGAGGTCCTAACTTAATGAATAACCATTCTGACAGAAAAGCAAGAAACAAGGGGTAAAACTACAATTTTACCATAACAGTGCAAGAACGGGATTTCTCGTGAGCTAAACACAGGTTAAATGATCTTAACAAGATAAAAAATAGGTTGGTTCAGACAGAAAAGGATTCATGTGAATTCTAGGAATAAATGACTTCTTGTAACCTTAAAATAGACCCACTTAATTTAACAAGGTTCTACTCAGGATAAAATTCACCTAAATCCTCTAAAAATCATTAAAAAATATCCTCTACGATTTAGAACCTTCAATTCGGCCCTTAAAACCTATTTTGACCTAAATTGGGGTCTCATTCAAATATTTACCCTAAATTGGGTTTCTACGTAAATTGCCCAGTCAAACATGGTCAAACCTAAAATCCAACTTCACCATTGGATTCCTTAGGTCTAAGTTAGGTTTGTATCAATATTTGGACTTAAGGGGAATTCACCTTGACCTACCTTGCAAACAGGTCCAGCCCAATTACATTTCTACCCCTAACTTTTGAAAAATTCTACAGAAACCCCCTATCTTTATTTTCGTTCTTTGAAATTAGGCCTTTCCACCATTATAGCGGAAGGAATCCTACTCCGGCGAGGTTTTGAGGGAAAGATCTCCCAGATTCATCAAAGAATCCCCTTCAAAATTGAAAGGGAGATTCTCTAAGAAATCTCACCCAGTTTGAACACAATTCCAAGCTCGATTTGGTATCCAATCTCTCATGCGAATGCATGAGAGATTTGGGTCTCATTTAAGCTTCCATCTCCAATGAGGTTACCATTCTTGCAGCCTTGGATTCCAAGCACGAAACCTTCCTTCAGGGCCTATAAAAGCAAACCCCAAAGCCCTCTGCATCCTTCAAGCTTGAAATTAGCTTGAGCAACCCTCTATTTCATCTCTTCGGCCTCCGGTGAGTAACATAGCAAGCTACAGTGACCCCTCTCTCTCTTGTCGCTCTGCCACAACACCAGTGGTAGGGTTCTCTTCATCCTCTTCATTTGCGTCGCGCCGCAACAGCCAACGCCCCTACAGCCTCTTCATCGTCGCCGTCCTCCTCCACTAAGTATTTCGTCTCCAGCAATGGCAATACGAGCCGGCCGCTTTCTCTGCATCCCTCTTCATCTACCCATGCTCAACTAAGTTCTCTCACCTCTCTCATCATTTTTCTGTCCTTATTTCTTCAAAACATGCCTCGATGCACGTCATCACCCTCACCTTCCTCATCTCCTGCCAAACCTCTGGTGAGGTGTCCCCATCGCTCCATGCCTCCATCTACCTCGCCAACTACCTCATAAGCATCACCACACTCCACTAACCACAAACCCTCACTCCACTCACCGTGCCAAGCCCCTAGAACTCCCCCCGAACACACCCACTTTCATGCACACAGGGTGCCCTAGGCACGCACACTCCGTCCACCCCACACCACGTCGACCCTCGCACTACCTTCACCGTGTCTAGGCGAAGCTGTCTGAGCCTTCTGGCGAGGCTGCAAGGCCATTTTCATGGTTAACTGGTTTAGACGCCTGCCGCCACTAATGCAAGCAAGGAGCTTGCTTGGGAGCCTCCTCCAGGATTTCTCGCTCAAGGCTACAGGTCCCAGGTCGCGTGGAATCTCTTCGCGCACAGCCCCAGGCAAGCAATTATCACTGAAGACCCCGTAGCTGCTACAATCAAGGAGGCTCTTGCTGAGGGTGTTCGTGAAGGAAGGTGGGACAACATAGCCCCACCTCGGAAAGTCATGAGTAGGCATAGTGAAATAAGAGGAAAAAGTGACATAGCCTCTTCACCTCCTGACCACGGGGTGAGGTCCCACTCACTCTTCTCACAGCCTCATTCGCGGCACTGCCCACGCAGATCTGGCTTGACCCATATACCCGACCTGCACTCCTCGCCCACCACCGCACACTAGTGGGCCTGTTCCTGGGCACGCATACCCGATCCAATTACCCAAGAAGCGACTCTAGGAGAGCGAGCCTAAGACAAAAAGAAGACGAGAGATCACAGGGGTGGGTAGGGGTAGGTTTTTCTCTCTTGTAGGGAAGGAGAAGAAGAAAAATCCAAGGAAGAAGAGGGCGGAGGCCAGAGAAGCTAAGGAAGGAGAATACAAGGCTGAAGAGGGAGAGCTAAAGACTGAAGGGATGAAAGAGAAAGAGAAGGAGAAGGAACTGAAAGAGAGAAGAAGAAGAAGCCAAGGAGAAAGAGGAGCCACAAAGAAAGAGAAGAAGAAGAAGACAAAGGCAACAGAAGCACAGGCACAAGCACGAAGAAAAGAAAAGAAGAAGAAGGAAGAAAGCCAAATAGAGATCAGAGACAGAGAAGAGGAAAGATAAAAAATAGCACTATAGCAATCACTAGTTTAAGACGTTTGATTTACAAATCAGACATCCATTTTTTGTGTTCTTCATTTACATTGCTATCTAGTGTTCACATTTACATTCTTGCATTATAACTCTAATTTCCACTGCCTATTATATTCAATTTTAAAGTTGTGCTCTTGATTTTTAAACCCCAATTTTCTTCCTGTGTTCGACCTCAGACTTAGAACTTCGAGTAATAAAAATTTATTTGTTTCCAAGTGATTTCAACTATACTATGATGCATTGATTTTAACATTGATCTCGCCCGACAAACAATAAGAATGGGGAATAAAAAAGAAAGTTTCAATAACAATACCTTATAAATATCCCAAAAAATTTTAGCATATCACAGATCATAGACACATGACTTTTAATGGCTATGCAGGTTGTGAATCAAATTCGAGAGCCAAGGAAATCCTAACCGTAAAAACAATTTTAGGTCAATTGAATTAGAAAAGAGTTAATTTGTGAATTTTTGAATGATACATTGATCCTGATTCATCTATCCCTTAGATCCAAAGATGAATCCCAATGTTTTATCTTCAACAAATCTTGTACCTTCTTATTTTCAATCAACCAAAGTCTCGTGGTAATATTCTCCTCAAAAAGTCAAAAAAATTATTATTTCCCGAAAAACCATTTTTTGAAAATCAGTTTTGCTAGGAGACTTGCAAATGATAAGCATGGGGGTGTGATAAGTACTAGTTTATCATCATTCTTATGCCCTAAAATAGACCTAGCTCTTAGGATTTTAACTCTACAAGTAGGTTTTCGGGTTGCATTTGGGCATTCCAGTAGGTTAGGCATGCATTGCATTCTTTTGTGTTTTTAATATGTTTATTTGAGTGCCAAGGATAACTAGAGAGTCAGATCCCACAAACCCTGGAACCTTGGAAGGCAAAAGATGAAGAGGAAGCCCAAATTTAGCTGGTTCTTAGATGAATATAACTCATCACAGCTAGATTCCAGCTCAAGTTAGTTGGGTTTAGCTAATCTCAACCTATTTTAGGTAGATGGTAGCTCAAGCTAGATCAATTTAGTTGACATCACCTCAGGTTTGCTGAACTTAGTTGATCCCAGCTCCTCTCATCTCCATCCAACTCTTGAAATCTCCATCTGACTAGGGTTGGCTACTGCCATCAGCTAGCTAAGACTAGTCAACTAAAGAAGCCCTATGCCATCTCAGGTTAGCTCAACTCTAGCTCCCAAAGACCCAGATTAGCTTATCTTAATTAATGCTAAGCTACTTGACCTAAGCTAGGTGCCTCAGCTAGTTGGGTAGTCTTCGAGAAGACCAACTCCAGCTCACCTTAGCTTAAGGCAAAAGAAAACTAGCTCAATTTAGTTGAGCTTGGCAGCTAGAAAAGAATTAGCTAGCTAAGCTAGCTATTGAGCTCCACTTCTACTATCTTTAGCAGCAGTCTACTCCAACAAGCTCCAAAGCAATTTCATTTTAGCTCCACCTCAACAAACAACTTCCTCCTCCATTCATCTACTAGCTAAGCTAGGTTAGCTAGCATAGCTTAGCTCTCCCTATCTCCCTCCAACCATTACCCGAAGTACCCCTTAGCTAGTTCCACCTTAGCCCTACTCTATGTCCACCAAATAAGCTACCCACCTCCACCTACTCCACCACTAACATGGCGCAACCTTGAAGGCATCTCTTCAACCCATCTCCACCTCTAAAAGGCACCAACAAGGTGGCTCCAAAACCCCATAATCAACCCCATGTTGGCACCACCTATTTCCTCCAAAAACCCTTCCATCTCAACCATACACATACCCCTCAACCCAATCTCCACCATCCAAATTTCTCTAAAAAAATCCTGCCTTCCAGAACCCCATTTGTGGTGTCGAAAATGGTGGCAATCAGCACCTTCGATAGGCACCAACTACCCTCCATGCCCTTGGTTTGGTGCCAACTTATCGTTACCATCAATCCTACTGACGTGTCGATTGTTCGCTTTAAAGTCGTTTGCAGTTTTATGTGGTGGAAAAATCGACTAATCAATATTTAAAAAAAAGAAATAACCACTCGCAGAAGAGCAGGTCATATCCACAGGGAGGTAATGAGGCAATAATATCTCAATTATTTCGTATTCGTTCAGTCTCGTGAGAAATCTGTAGTTAAATCTGACATGAAATGGGATGGAAAGAAGATGCACAATATCTTGAAAACATAAGGGTAGATGTGCAATTTTTCCTCACTGAAATATTCAAGAAAACATGTGATGATTTTATGCAATTTCCCATTGACATGTATTAAATAAAATTTGTGCACATTTAAATTCCAAAATCAATGTCAAACAATGTTAATTACAAAAGCTACGCAATTGTAAAAGAACTTGAATATAAAGTTGCAAATTTTACCACAATAAAATATTCATAAACAAAAATTCTTTTCCCCGGCAATGGCATGAAATGTAATAACTAATTAACTCATTAACAGAGCATTTTACCTCTCTCCTCCTCACAATCGGGAGAGAGGTTCAATCGAGGAGAGGTTTGCACAGGTGCGTGGATGAAGCAAGGCTATCGTGATGGTGGTAGCCGCACGTCGAGTGGTGGTCGGAGTCGGCCAGGCGGAGCTCCGGTGAAGGTGGCTGCAGCCGGTGCTGCAGCTGCTGTTGGCGAAGTGATGCGTGCGCTGGCTGGAGTGGCGCGCTCTGTTGGCGGAAGCGCTGCAGCCGGTGCTGCAGCTGGCGTGGGTGTGCAGGCGGGTGCGCACGAAGGCCGGAGGGCACAGGAGCGTGCTATGTTGACGGAAGCGCTGGTGCTGCAGGCGTGGGTGCGCGCTCTGTTGGCGGTGAGAGCAGGTGCTGCAGGCGCAGGAGAAGGGCTGCAGGCGTGGGAAGTTGCGAAGGCTGGAGGGCGCAGGTGCGTGCTCTGTTGGCGGTGAGAGCGGGTGCTGCAGGCGCAGGAGGAGGGCGTGTGCGGCCTGGAGTGAATGCGGGAGTGAGCGGTGAGACTGCAGGTGGGTGGCGCCGGTGCGGTGGAGGCTGTGCCCACCTTGCGTGCGGCTAGAGGGCGTGCGGGCGGCGTGGAGTGAGCGGGCAAGGGCTGCCGTTCAGGTGGAAGGTGAGCGGGCGTGAACGGTGATTGCTGCTAGAGTGGGATGTGGCTTCAAACGTCCAGGAAATTTCCCAGACGTCTTAACTGACTGAGAAGGTGATTGCACAGTGGCTGCGGCGGTGGTCGTTGGTGACGTCGGCGAGGGAGATGCACGCTAAGGTGCTCACGGTAATGCAGACAAGCTCCGGATGGCGGTGTGGCCTGTCACACCACACGCCCACGGTGGTGGAGACTCGTCGCCACAGTTGAGGCCGGCGGTGTGGAATGGAAGAGAGAAGATCTCTCTGCACAGTGGTGGGTCGGTGGTGGAGGCCTCCCGAGCTTGGCTGCCTCTCTCCTTTTGTAGCCGCTTGCATAGATTTGAATGGAGAGGTGGGAGCAGATCCACATTCTTCGCTCGTCCTTGAATGCAAGCTTCAGTGCGGCAGCTGGTGGCGTTGGAGCGGCAGCCGAAGGAAATGTAGCCATTCCCGTAAGAAGAAGAATAAAGAAAATAATGTTAAAATATTATGATTGTTTATATACAGACCCTTAACTTTTATGTTAACTAAAACAATGTACCTAATTGGTTAACTAATTAGATGAATGCCATTCTAAGCTAATTCTAAATGTACTTAAAATATGAATGCAATGCATGGATTATGTAATTAAATTAAAAATATGAATTAATCTATTTAGATCCTAATTTATGCTAAATAAATGTTAGAATTAACCTAATGTCTAAGCACTTAAATACTTAAATAGCCCACAACTATGGGCTAATCAAATACCCCCATGCCTAGTTTTTGCTAGTCCCTAGCAAAATTAAGCGAAACCTAGCACTCCAAGTAGACTAGTCAACTCATTTAGTCTTCCTTCAGAAGCATATTAAGTTTAGACTCTAGACCTAAGGTTCCTAAGTAGTTGCTAAGTTATAGACTAGGTCGGCTAAAGACGAGTTGTAGGCACAAGTTTCCCTGATTTCAGACTCTACCCTAAAGTTTATTGATCCCTGAGATTAAAGCATCTGTGCCTATGCATTGGTCTAAGTTATTTGAATTAAAGGAAATTTATATATATATATATATATATATATTTTTTTTTTTTTTTTTTTTTTTTTTTTGATTCTTCTAAGTCTAACCTCAGATCAACTATCAACATGATCTGTGTCGGATTCATTGTCCCCATTACCATACCTCGAAGGGTGCCTGGCTTTCGATGCTTCGAGATAGCACCGCCCGTAATGACCCCAAGAACTCCTGGCAATCGACACTTTGAGATAGTATCGCCCATGGATTTCTTAAGCGAATTCAGGCCTATGGCAATCGACACTTTTGAGATAGGGCCGCCCATGGTACTTGAACCGCACAATGCGCTTACATGCCCCCAGTAGGATGGATATCCTAAGAGACAAGCGCCGAGGAGGTAATATGTTATCATCGCATCCTCAAGGTGAGTATATACTCCACCTCTCCTACGGTGGGAACTCTTCCAATCAAAATGTGCTTTCAAGCCTCTCCTAAGTCAAAACTAAGAGAACCAAATCTCTTTTCAGAACAGCAGAAATTAAGTTAATTACCATACCAAGTGTGTGAAATTTAGATGCTTGGGTTACAAGGGCCCGTAAACCAAAAGGTAGAACAAGACTCCAGGTACTACCCCACCTTTTAACTCAAACCCTAGCTTCCCTTCCTCAACCTCATGAGGAATGGATCCCAACTTAACTCCTACTTAAGTTTTTAAGTCCACAAAGGACCCTAAAGGCCTAAAGCTAGCAGCTCATTTAGCTTCTAAAGTTTGACCCTAGAATTAATTTAGTCTACCTTAGAGTTCTGATTTGCTTAAGAATGCAGGACTTAGCCAGTTAAGCTCAAAACTTTTTTTTTTTTTAATGCAAATGTATGCAATGAATGCACTATGCTATGTATATCCCCAAGTACACCTCGCATGCCTAAATTTTGCAATGTCCTCATTGCATAGAAGGATATTACTTGGGTCAGAGCTGGGCTGAATAGCCAAGGAACCTGCAAATCAGGTTCAAGAATTGCAGAAATAGGCCCTAAAAATGGGCAAAGCAATGTTGGCCTAGAAAATAGGTAACCTAGGATGTTGGCGAGCTGATGATGAATCCCGATAGCAAATGCTCGCCCAACTAAAATGGGAATGAAATCTTCCCAGGTCACCAGAAGAGGTTCTAAAGTATAAATAGGTATAACAACCTCCAAAGGGATAGGGGGAGGATGACAAGGATCCACCAAAAGGTATGGGGAAGGAATGGTGCAAAGATAAACCCCCAGGGTAATGGACTAACTAAAGAAATCATCAATCCATACCCGATACTCCATTACAGGAAATATTGGTCTGTTAAGCCCCCTAGTCAAAACAAAAGTGAGCAATTCTCTAAGGCAAGGATTGTCTAGGGTGTCCAAGTTACGAGGTTGCGGGATGGCCATAAGATCTAGGTTGGGTTTAATCAGCTCGGTGTCCATCCGTAACACTCTTTCTAAATCCTCAATTTCATCCCTAGCATTCCTTGCACCATCACATGTATCTTCCTGCTCTTCATCAGGAGTCACAATTTCACTTTCAGATATAAGCGAATCAGAGGGTGACTTCGAAATGAATGAAGGCAGGTTGGAAGCAACAGATCTATGGATTATCCTATCAATGTCATCCCCAGGTTTTTGTTCTTTACTCAAATCTTGCCCGGAGTCTATATGTGAATCCACATAAATCTTAGAAATTGCTTCAAATTTTCCATCATTTCATCATGAGGAGAAATATCATCAATGGGTGTGCTAAGGAAACCTAATTTGGTCAAATTTGTGACATCCTCAGGGGCTAACTCTTCAAATAAGACATAATCACCCTTACTGTCACTCCAAATCTTGAATGTAGGTTCCTCATATAATTCGTCTTCCTCCTCATCACACAATTCACCATATACCCGAGGTATAGAATCATTTAATATCTCAGCAGATCCCCTAGGGTGCTCTATCTGAGGTAAATGGTTTACACTGGTAACATCAGACTCCTCAGATAGGTCAATTTCTTTAGGGTTAGGTTCCCTAAGGGTGGGTTTGAGTTCCATATCGTGATCAAAAGGGAGGGTAAGATTAACAACATGACTTTGACCCACTTCATTAAATGTCACGAAAATACTATCATCTGGGTCGAGGTCTTCCACTGGTACCATCATTCCTTCTTTTGACTCCAACATAATTCAGGTGGATACTCAACCTTATCATCATCTTCCTCGGGTTGCCACCTTTCTCCATCCAATGCAAAGCTACTTTCATGTGTATCTTCCTCCCACCTAAGGTGTGGATTTCTCAAGGAAGTGTCATCTAATGGGGAGGTTTCAAAATCGATCCTCGAAAAGTAGCTATTCTCCCTAGAATTTCCCTCTAACTTAAAAGTGTAGCTCTCCCATGGGAGATGCATCTATTGTAGAGGGGTGTACGTCATCCTCAATGGGGTAGATTGGGTAGCTAATTTCATCTCTTTCTTGTTGGCCTGCTCTCGAAGATTCTCCTAACAATTCAATCATTTCATTTTGTATTTTCTGTATTTCCATCTTCAAAGAGGAGAGGTCATTTCTATCTTGAGAGAAGTCAGGCTCAGGCTTATAGTACCCAGGAGTGTCTATCCAACCATAATAATTTTTCAGGGAGGGTGGGTTGGGTATTTCTATGGTGTGTGGGATAATGGGCAAAGCAAATCCCGCTCCTAGGTTCTGCTCACTGATTTGGGGCTTAACCAGGCCAATACTCCTATAATAGGAGTAAAATGGATCTCAATGATTGTCATTATGTCCATCAAGGGATGGACCATCTCGGCATCTGGGATCGAAGGATGCAGAGTGGGGGTGAGGGTGTGGACAAGATGTGAAAGGATGAAAATCAATGTGGTCCATTCTAACTCACACCTCAATCAGAATTCCCCAAGCAAAACACAATTCAAAAAGGACCTTTTAGGTCTTTTCCAATTTAGGCTTTTGATTTTAAGTCAGATTTCCGGTGACAATACAATTTGTTCAATCAATTTACACGCCTATTGTCGACCTACGACTCGCCTAAGAAGACCTAGTTGGAGCTTAGGTGTTCTTCCCTAAATCTCAAATGGTCAAGTAAATCCAAAGATGAAAGATCGAGGGATGCAAGTAGGCCTAAGCCTTCCTTTGAAGCTGTGCTTTCGCGGTGCTTCTCAACTACCCCCAAAAATCTTTGACAAGGTATCCCCCTCTTTGGATTTACAAAACCTTTGATCTCAAGCTCCGAACACTTCAGAATCCAATGATAGGAGGGCTCTTGTCCTAGTATTTCCAAACCTAAGGAGTGTCTAGAAGCATGTCGTGGTGCAAGTGAAATGAGTGTGCATACACCGCAAAAGATTTTGAATTTTGAATCGCACGCCAAGTTTGAAAATCAAATCCTTGGTTTTTAAAATGTACCTCCTTTAATTAGTCCTTTTTCTAGAAAATATGTGACCACTTGTTAGATTTATTCAGTATAGATTAGGTGGTCTTCGCATTAAGTCCAAATGCAATGCGTTATCAAGAATAGGATGCAAAGTAAGAAAATGCATACCTTGCTTCCAGCAATCAACGATGCAAGAATGCACGCAATGCAGAGAAATAAATCTAGAGGCTGCTCATATAGACCTAAATGGTTTGTCCTAGGGCAGGCAGCTTCTAGTAGGCAGCTCATTTTTTTATTCTTTTAATTTTTAAACTACTTATGCACAAGCAAATAAAAGTAATCAATAGACTAAAAACCTAAATCTAAAGAAAATGGAACAAGCTCCCAAAAATTACCCAACACGGCCCAAAACAAAATCGGGGAACAAACCCCTCAAAATATACCCCAGAACAAGGGTTTCAAACCAAATGCAATGAAAAATTAAATCTAAAGTCTTAATTCTATTCTAATCAAACTAGAGACTAAATATACAATGATGTCTGTCGCGTCCTCGTCCTTCTCCTCCTTTCCAAAATAGCTCATCCAATTCTCCTCTGGCGACGTCAAGGGTCGCCTCTCACAATGGCTGATTCTTGCACAAATTTTCTCGCACAGAAAAGAAAATAATAAATGATCAAATCACTATGCAATTGACAAATAATCAAAATAAAATCAAGTGAAATTATTGCGGCTATTGGCTCCTGATAAATGCCAGGTTATCATCATTCTTATGCATTAAAATAAACCTAGCTCTTAGGATTTTACTCCACAAATGGGTTTTTGGGCTGCATTTAGGGATAAAATAGGTTAGGCATGCATTGGAATTTTTATTGTATTTTTAATATGTTTTTGTGAGTGTTAGGGATGTACAGATATACAGATCCCTAAAACCCTAGCACTCAAGAAGGAAAATGGTGAAGGACAAACCCAGACTAGCTAGAACTCAGCTTGATCCAGCTTACCACAACTGGAACTTAGCTCACTTTAACTAGGGTTAGCTCATCCCAGCTCCATTCAGCTAATCTCAGTTGAATGGTAGCTCAAGAGAGTTCATCTTAGCTCACCCAAGCTCAAGTCAGCTCAGATCCAACTCAACTTAGCTGAGTCTAGCTCATCTCAGCTCCCACTAGTCCACAGGGAGTTCTAGCTAGTTCAGCTGAGTTGACAGGAGTTCACCCCAGCTCAGATCCAGCGACATCCAGCTCCACTCAACTCCAGCCAACTGAACAAGAACTCTTCCCAGCTCAGGAAGCTCAAGTCCAGCTCCCGGGGACTTAGCTTAGCTCAACTCAGTTGAGCTAAGATACCTTAGCTGCCTCAACCAGCTTGATTCTCCCCGGGAGCACCAGACCTAGCTCACCTCAGCTCATTATGGTAGAAGCTAGCTTACTTAAGCTTGGCTTAGTAGCTAGCAAAGAACTAGCAAGCTAAGCCAGCTAAAGTAGCTCCATGCCAGCCTCTTCAGCAGCAGCCAGCTCCAATTTCAGCTGCAGACTTCTCCTCCTCAGCTCCTCCCTCCAAACCCTAGCTCGAACACCTTCTCCTCTACTCTCCCTTTAGCTAAACTAGCTTAGCTTAGCTTACCTTAGCTTAGCTTAGCTAGCAACCAGCTCCTTGGCCATCCACCACCTTCAAATTCAACCCTAGCTAGCTCCACCAACTTAAGCCTGCCAAAGCTAGCTACCCTACTCAAGTTGGCTCCACCTCCTAACCATCCCTTCACCCCATTATCACCACCAAAAGACACCATAAGTTGGCACCAAAATCTACCCCTAACCACCTCTATATTGGTGCCAACTTTCAGCCCTTAATCCACCCTACACCTACCCACATAATCCATCCAAGCCATCCACCTACCCCTCCTTCTAGAACCCTTCTTGGCACCAACTTAGACCCCCTTCTAGAAGCCATTTTGGTTCCAATATCAAGGGATGTCAACACCCATAACCACCCCCTAGGTGTCCCTTAAGGTGGCGCCAATTCACCTTGGCCATTGGATCCTTAACCACCTCCATCTCTTCATTTTAGCCCTCCATTCAAAGAGTCACCTTAGCCCCCTTCCTATTCTATAAAAACCCACCACCTACCACCATTTTGGGGCATCCTCCATTAGTGTATTTTTCTACCTATACCACCTATACCTACGGCCAAGAAGAAGGAGTAGAGAAGGAGATTAAAGGGGCACACCACCAGCCCTTTTGGTGCCTTCTTCTCCCTACTCTCTTCAACTTGGGCCACTCCAAGGAGGAGGACTCTTCCACTTCAAGGTGGATGGCCAGGCAAGGGAGAAGGACCTAGGGTGGACGTCCACCCTTGGAGAGAAGCTTAGGGCACTCCCCCTTAAGGCTTGCCTTGGAGGACATCACCTTGGCGGAGCACAGTAAGGAAGGAGTTGGAGGATTCATTTCAAGATTGGGAGCCACCAAACTTGGTGCAAGAAGCCCTCTTCTTCACCATCTATCTAGAGGATTTGTGTTTTATTTTTTTTATTTTAATTTTTCTAGTAGTAGAAGCATTCCTCTACTAGGCATTTTTGTAAAACACTTTTCATTAATCCAGTTGCCTTCTTTGCAATTTCTTATTTGCATTTCTACTTGCTTTGTTTTCAGCATTCTTCACTCCCTCTCCCTAATTATTCTAAGCCTCCACTTGCCTAGCGTGAGCTTAGGGAGAGGTTCTACTTGCCACTTAGAAGTAGTATTTTAAATTTGAAGAGTAAATCACCTTCCCGCCACCATTTCGTATGTTGTCGTAATTCAAAAACAAAAAAAATGATATATTGAAAAATACCAAAAAAGAAAGTTGAGATTTTTATTCCAAGCAAGAGAATCAATTTTGCAAACATTTGGCCTCCTTGGACGACCCTAGATACTCCCCTATCTAGGAATATAAATTTAAGAGTTGATCGTTTTTACGCGTTACAACGACCTAATTAACAAACCGCGTGAAATCGCTATCACTTTTTGGCGCCGTTGCCGGGGAGGCATGGCTTTGCTTATTATTTCTTCTCTTGCTTAAAGTGGATCTCATCCCCTTCTCTTTCTTTTCTTTTGTGTGTGCAGGAACCATTGCAGGAAGAAAGCGGGAATCTGGAAGCGAGAGCTCAAAGATCCTTTTCTTCCCGTGAAACTCAGGTTGGTTCTCCTTTCTTATCACATTTAGGCTAAAAGACTACCAAAAAAATTGTTAAACTTGGCTTTCAGGACCCTAAACACTTTAATTAAGTGGAGTGGTGCCCATATAAAATCCATTATTTGCTTGAATGCTTCTTTAACACCACTCCATTGCAAGTATTGGTGTTCTATTTTTCGGGTCCAGATTTCTATCCGGACTTGAAAAGTCGATTCCTAATACCACAGGTGTCGTAAAAGCATAAAGTTTCATACAATGATTCCCAATTAAGTTAGGAACATCTGTTCCAAATTTCAGATTAATTGGATTTGTATTTAATTTTTAAAAATTCATGGACTGCAGAGGGGTCACACCCTCTAATCTTCCTATTTTTCTACTGTCTGCAAATTTTTAGAATTTTTATACTCATCCAATTTTTGTGAAATTTAGCTTGCTGGAATCCTTGTAAAATTTTACACATCATATAAAATTACAAAAATTATATGAGGTCGGTGGTAATACTGAAAAGTCCAAAATACCCACAGGTATCATTTCTGGACTTTAACACCAGTATAATTAAAAATTGAAAATAATTATCAAACAAATTCCTAAAATCTTACAAAAATCTTTTTTCGAATCCTTGTTTGATTTTCTTCAAAGTAGTAGTGTTGTTTGACTTGTTTGGACTACTACTTAATACAGAAAGCCTAAAATTAATTCATTGATAGTAATTTTCTGTCTTAGGGATAATTGACTTAGGGTTTCTTTCTTTCTTTTTAAAGACACATTTAAGGAAATTAACCATCACCAATACAACTTGTCTTTCCTTTGATTGTGAAATCTCAAACTTGTTTGAAAATTTAAAGAGAAAAACCCTAAAATACATTTAATTAAATCAAATCCTAAAAGGCAAAAATACAAAAAAAAAATTGTGTGACAACTTGATTTTCATTGGAGCCACTCTCCAATTCCTGCACACACATAAAAAAATCAAAATAACAGGGCAACAACCCAATAAACGCCCTCCACATTCCGTGTGCACTACAGCATCCTAGACTTAATTAAAATTTGTAGCAACTTGACCCCTAATGCTTTATCAACTTAGGCTTGCTATTTAGGTCTTAAGTTTTCTTTAGTTAGTACCATTTCTGTCATCTATATCTGGTGTTCAGGTTGAGGGGCCGTGTCAAACGGCTAAGCACGGGTTTGTACAAGCACCTGGGGTTTTCCCTGGGAAACGTTTGGGCCCAAACCTCCGCTTAAGCAACTTGGCTAGATTTGTTGATAGAATGGGTATTCACTATTGACTACTTATTTCCTACATAGACGAAGTCTTAGGTTATTATTATGGAGTCGCATTTAAGTTAGGTCTAGTTTTGTTTGTTTGAATTGCACACTTTCTCTCATCTCTTTCTCTTCTCCTCCCCTCCCGTTCTTCCATTTTATGCACGGGCGACGGTCTCAAAATCCGCACTTGGAAGGACCATTTGATTTCGTCCCCCTCACAAAAAGACCACTTTTTCTGTTTCTTCTCCTGAAAAAATGGAAACACAACAAAATAGGTCCACTGACCCTTCCACTTCCACCTCTAACCCCACGACTAACCCTAATTCTAACCCTTCCACCCAAAATCCACCCACCATTAACTTCCCACACTTGGAGCTCCCTAATCTTGAGTTGCCCTAAACACAACATCAAGACCCCCTACCTGATCTTTTAAAATTGATGGCCGAGCAGATTAATAAGTTAAATTCCAATCAACAAACATTGACTAGGAACATCCAAAACCTAGTCAATCCAAGGCCAAACCCACCACCCCGTCAGCAGCCTGTTGTTCCTCAAAAAGATTTCTATGATCCGTCTTATTATGAGGAATGACCAGGGGTGGTCATACCGGAGGGGGACTTTGAGATCAAGCATGCTGTCCTGAACCTAATTAAACACTTTCATGGCCTTCCTAGGGAAGATCCTTTCAGCCACCTTGAAGAGCTAACTCTTCTTACACAGACAACCCGTTCCCGAAATGTGCAAGACGACATATGGTTTATGCGGCTTTTTCCATTATCTCTTAAAGATAAGGCTACTTATTGGTTCAGGACCATTGGCCGACCCATCACAACTTGGCCTCAGCTCAAGAGTGCCTTCCTCAAGAAATTCTTTCCCATAGGTCGTACCAATTCCTTGCGAGGATCTATTACGACCTTTCACCAAAAATCTGGTGAGACTTTCCATGATTCTTAGGAAAGATTTCAAGATCATTTAAGAAGTTGCCCACACCACGAGATTCCTTTATGGCAGCTCATGCAAATCTTCTATCATGGATTAGAAGATCAAATCCAACATTTTGTCGACACCTCGTGTGGCGGCAACTTCTTAAATAAAGATGCTGAAAGTGCCTATGACCTGTTTGAAGAAATGAGTGAAAACTCATTTCATCAAGCTTCCATGAACACATTTTGCAGAACCCAAAACCCGCAGATCAATGTTCATGAAATAGGTACTCAATCTATCCCTGTCACCCAAGACGATCTTCAATTGATCGCTCAAAAACTCGACCAGATGCATATTAATCAAAAGAAAATTAAGGAAAGACTGGCTACATCAACTCAAGCTCCACACCCATATCTAACCCAACCTAACTTTCCACGAAGAGAAAATTTGTACAATCTCAACACTACTCCTGCTGATTATTCTGAGGTTCCCATGATTCACTGGGGAATTACAACTATCCGGATCTTAACCCCACTCAAAATATTTCTGCCATCCAGGAGCCCTTTAAAAATTCTTCCAATTGGAAAAATTACCCGAACTACTCATGGAATAATCAAGTTTCCTCCCAACCATATCATTTTAATGGGTATGGGTTGAATCCAAACTTCCATCTTGAGCCATCCCAACAAGACATCAATGCCCAGATGCTGCGAACCCTGCAGGATATGTAAACAAAAATGACAGAAGTAACCCGCAACACCACAAATCTGAACAATCAGATTGGGGTTACTCGCACGCATAGACCTGCAGGACATCTTTCGTCCCAACCCATGCCCAACCCTAATCACCAAGGGAACCATTATATGGGCAGAACTCCACATTATCCAAATCAGCCTCCTCCTAATCCACCACCTCAACAGCCACCCAGGTTTCTACAATCACAGGCCCCCCCACCTCCTCCAAATAATAATCCGACTGCACATGCAGTTACTTTGAGGAGTGGGAAAACCACCACTGACCCTGGGCCTTCACACAAACCTGGTGAAATACCTGTGCAAATTGACTCCCCACCTCCCCATCAGGAAGAAAAAGAAATACAAAAATCTCAAGACAAGATTCCTGTCCCTTTCCCACAAGCTCTCTACCCCACCACCACCAAAAAAAAGAAATCTGAGCCCATTATAGAAGAACTCATGGATCTGTTTGGGCAAGTTCATATCAATATTCCTCTCCTAGATGCCATCAAATATATACCTACCTATGCTAAATTTTTGAAGGAGATTTGTACTCCTAAAAGGCAGGCCAAAAATCTAAGACAGGTGCATCTTTTGGAGACAGTAAGCTCTGTCATACAGAGTAAGCTGCCTCCTAAGATGAAAGATCCGGGGGCACCTTTAATTTCTGTAATTATTGATGACACTACATTTAATCGCGCCCTCCTTGATCTTGGTGCCTCAGTTAATATTTATCCCACGAGTTTATTCGAAGAATTTCAGATCGGTGAATTAAAACCCGTCGAGGTTACCCTGCAATTAGCCGACCGATCTACAATCAAACCTCGTGGGATTGTCGAGGATGTTTTAGTCAAGGTCCAGAATTGTGTCTTCCCTGCAGACTTTTTGGTTCTTGACATTGAGGCACCTGAATCATTGCTGGACTACCCAATAATCCTTGGACGCCCTTTTTTGGCCACTGTAAAGGCAAATATCAATTTCCACACAGGCAAAATGGATATCAATTGTGCAGGCCAAACTATCACTTTAGATATTTTTAAATCCTCCAGGAGATTCCATGATGATAACTTCTTTGAGGACTTAGATACTGAAATTTCCAATATGGTGGAGGAGACAATGTTAATAGATACCATTACCAACCACAATTTTTTTGAGGACTCTGATTCAGAATTAGTGGTCGGCGAAATCTGTGATTCGGAAACTTGTCTTGACCACAAATTTATTCCTGATACCCCCCTAAGCACCCTAACCCACCCACTATTCACGCACCTAATTTTTCCACACTAACTTCACCCAATCCTCACCATTCCTTCCCCAACTCCTTTCGTTCGGACCTGCCACCAACCCTGCCCGAGTTTGGCATCCAACCAGATTTAAAACCATGGCTAGACTCGGGCTACACTTATCATTTCCATCCAACTTTGATCCCAATATTGCTTCTAATCAATTTTCTAGGGATCTAGAAGAAGACACCTTTTTTGTAGGCATCCAAGTGTCCAATTATTTACATGATTTTACGTCTTCCATGCATACCTTCACACCCAACTGAATGGCGTAAAACAAAGCACTGGATGGGAGGTAACCCATCATTTTTTCTTGCTTTCCCTTTTTCTTCTTTTTCCAAGTTTTGTTCATCCTAAAATCGACCGTTCTTCACTAAGGTGTTCCCTTTTCCCTCCTAATGCATGAGGACATGGCATATCTTAAGCATGGGGGGTGTTTTTAAATTTGACGATTGATTTAGGATTTTCAAAACCTAAAAATATGCAATTTTCTTTAATTTATTTCCTGCTTGCATACTAAAAAAAAATGATGAAAAACTTTTTGAGGAAAAATTTTGAAATCGGGACTAAGGTCGAAAATTTCACTTTTGGTACAATGGGATTTAATCTTTAACAAACTAAGGATAAGGACATGGATCTGATCATTAGAATTCCAGGGTCTATTTTAGACTAGATCAGATATCCTTCTCTAAAACTCCACCTGAACTCATGATAGTTCAGGTGACTTGATCCTATTTTGTAATGTGGAAAGTATTTGACTTAGCTTCTGATTCAAAAACTTGCATGTTTTGAGAAACTTCTTGTGTCACTCTTCACACACAAGCCAACACTTAAAAATAACTAAAAATTTAAAAAACTCCCTTGTTTGGACTTAGTAAAAGTCTGAAGCAGATCATTAGTTTGAGTTCCCACCGTCGAGGAGGAAAATTCCTCCTTTGAGGATGCGATGTCAACATGTTACCGCCTCGACGTTGCTCCATATCTATATTTCATATCTTTAGATGGAGCATTAAAGCACATTTTAGCAGCTCAAGTGTCTTGGACGGTGCTCTACCTATAGTGTCGGAGCAAGAGATTGAGTTTGCTTGGAGCGCCCCTTTTCAACGCATCGTGTTTTGGGGTTGTGAGCTCCTGGGTGGTGTCATGGATAGTGCTATCCTGAAGTATTGGCACCAGAGCCCCCTCGAGGAATGGTAACAAGAGTGATGATCCCGACACATCTGTTGTAAGACTAAGCTAAAAATAAGCATGGGGGAGAAAAAAAAATAAATAAATAAATTAACACGCCCTTATAAATGTTGGCTTTTCACAAGCACAGACACAAGGTTTTAAAGGATTTTGCAAGTTGCGAATCAGATTCATGAGCCAGAAAAATCCTAAAAACAAACATTTCAAGTCATCTGATTAACAAGGGGTTAATTTGTGAATTTTTTGGAGGATATATTGATCCCGTTCTGTCTAATGGTTGAATCCAAAAACAAATCCCGACGTTTATCTTTAACAAATCCCGTACCTCCTGTGTTTTAATCTACCAAGGTCCCTTAATCTCTTTTTCTCCTCAAAAGTCAAAAAAAATAGATTTCCCAAAAATTCCATTTTCCAAAAAAATTAAAGTTTTGCTAAGATACTAACAAAAGATAAGCATGGGGGTGTGATAAACGCCAGTTTATCATCATTCTTATGCATTAAAACAAACCTAGCTCTTAGGATTTTACTCCGCAAACGGGTTTTTGGGCTACATTTAGGCATAAAATAGGTTAGGCATGCATTGGAATTTTTTGTCTTTTTAATATGTTTTTGTGAGTGTTAGGGATGTACAGATATACAGAACCCTAAAACCCTAGCACTCAAGAAGGCAAATGGTGAAGGAGAAGCCCAGACTAGCTGGAACTCAGCTTGATCCAACTCACCACAGTTGGAACCTAGCTCACTTAAACTAGGGTTCGCTCATCCTAGCTCCACTCAGCTAATCTCAGCTGAATGGAAGCTCAAGAGAGTTCATCTTAGCTCACCCTAGCTCAAGTCAACTCAGATCCAGCTCAACTTAGCTGAGTCTAGCTCATCTCAACTCCCACTAGTCCACAGGGAGCTCTAGCTAGCTCAGCTGAGTTGACAAGAGTTCACCCCAGCTCAAATCTAGCTACATCCAGGTCCACTCAACTCCAGCCAACTGAAGAAGAACTCATCCCAGCTCAGGAAGCTCAAGTCCAGCTCCCGGGGACTTAGCTTAGCTTAACTAAGTTGGGCTAAGCTACCTTAGCTGCCTCAACCAGCTTGATTCACCCCGGGAGCACCAGACCTAGCTCACCTCATCTCATTATGGTAGAAGCTAGCTTACTTTATCTTGGGTTAGCGGCTAGCAGAGAACTAGCAAGCTAAGCCAACTAGAGTAGCTCCATGCCAGCCTCTTCAGCGGCAGCCAGCTCCAATTTCAGCTCTAGACTTCTCCTCCTCAGCTCCTCCCTCCAAACCCTAGCTCCAACACCTTCTCCTCTACTCTCCCTCTAGCTAAGCGAGCTTAGCTTAGCTTATCTTAGCTTTGCTTAGCTAGCAACCAACTCCTTGGCCATCCACCACCTTCAAATTCAACCCTAGCTAGCTCCACCAACTTAAGCCTACCTAAGCTAGCTACCCTACTCAAGTTGGCGCCACTCCTAGCCATCCCTTCACCCCATTATCACCACCAAAAGACACCATAAGTTGGCACCAAAAACTACCCCTAACCACCTCTATATTGGCACCAACTTTCAGCCCTTAATCCACCCTACACCTACCCACATAATCCATCCTAGCCATCCACCTGCCCCTCCTTCCAGAACCCTTCTTGGTGCCAACTTAGGCCCCCTTCTAGAAGCCATTTTGGCACCAATATCAAGGGATGTCAACACCCATAACCACCCCCTAGGTGTCCCTTAAGGTGGCGCCAATTCACCTTGGCCATTGGATCCTTAACCACCTCCATCTCTTCATCTTAGCCCTCCATTCCAAGAGTCACCTTAGCCCCCTTCCTATTCTATGAAAACCCACCACCTACCACCATTTTGGGGCATCCTCCATTAGTGTATTTTTCTACCTATACCACCTATACCTACGGCCAAGAAGAAGGAGTAGAGAAGGAGATTAAAGGGGCACATCACCATCCCTTTTGGTGCCTTCTTCTCCCCACTCTCTTCAACTTGGGCCACGCCAAGGAGGAGGACTCTTCCACTTCAAAGAGGACGGCCAAGCAAGGGAGAAGGACCTAGGGTGGACATCCACCCTTGGAGAGAAGCATAGGGCACGCCCCCTTAGGGCTTGCCTTGGAGGACATCACCTTGGCGGAGCACAGCAAGGAAGGAGTTGGAGGATTCTTTTCAAGATTGGGAGCCACCAACCTTGGAGCAAGAAGCCCTCTTCTTCACCATCTATCTAGAGGAGTTTTGTTTGCTTTTCTTTATTTTAATTTTTCTAGTAGTAGAAGCATTCCTCTACTAGGCATTTTTGTAAAACACTTTTCATTAATCTAGTTGCCTTCTTTGCAATTTCTTATTTGCATTTCTACTTGCTTTGTTTTTAGCATTCTTCACTCTCTCTCCCTAATTATTCTAGGCCTCCACTTGCCTAGAGTGAGCTTAGGGAGAGGTTCTACTTGCCACTTAGAAGTAGTATTTTAAATTTGATGTGTAAATCACCTTCCCGCCACCATTTCGCATGTTATCTTAATTCAAAAACAAAAAAAATGATATATTGAAAAATACCAAAAAAGAAAGTTTAGATTTTTATTCCAAGCAAGAGAATCAATTTTGCAAACATTTGGCCTCCTTGGATGACCCTAGATACTCCCCTATCTAGGAATATAAATTTAAGAGTTGATCGGTTTTACGCATTACAACGACCTAATTAACAAACCGCGTGAAATCGCTATCACCTCCCCAGCAACGATGCCATTTGACGTGTCGATTGTTCGCTTTAAAGTCGTTTGCAGTTTTATGTGGTGGAAAAATCGACTAATCAATATTTAAAAAAAGGAAATAACCACTCGCAGAAGAGCGGGTCGTATCCACAGGGAGGCAATGAGGTAATAATATCTCAATTATTTTGTATTCATTCAGTCTTGTGAGAAATCCGTAGTTAAATTTGACATGAAATTCAATGGAAAGACGATGCACAATATCTTGAAAACATAAGGGTAAATGTGCAATTTCTCCTCACTGAAATATTCAAAAAAACATGTGATGATTTTATGCAATTTTCCATTGACATGTATTAAGGAAAATTTCTGCACATTTAAATTCCAAAATCAATGTCAAATAATGTTAATTACAAAAGCTATGCAATTGTAAAAGAACTTGAGTATAAAGTTGCAAATTTTACCATAATAAAATATTCATAAACAAAAATTCTTTTCCTCGGCAATGGCATGAAATGTAATAACTAATTAACTCATTAACAGAGCATTTTACCTCTCTCCTCGCGATCGGGAGAGAGGTTCAATCGAGGAGAGGTTTGCATAGGCGGGTGGATGAAGTGAGGCCGTCATGATGGTGGTAGCCGCACGTCGAGTGGTGGTCGGAGTCGGCCAGGCGGAGCTCCGGCGAAGGTGGCTGCAGTCGGTGCTACAGCTGCTATTGGCAAATTGATGCGCGCGCTGGCTGGAGGGTGCGCACTCTGTTGGCAGACGAGCTGTAGCTGGTGCTGCAGCTGGCGTGGGTGCACAGGCAGGTGCGCACGAAGGCTGGCAGGCACGGAAGCGCGCTCTGTTGGCGGAAACACGGGTGCTGTAGGCGTGGGTGCGCGCTCTGTTGGCGGTGAGAGCGGGTGCTGCAGGTGCGGGAGAAGGGCTGTAGGCGCGGGAGGTCGCGAAGGCTGGAGGGCGCAGGTGCGCGCTCTGTTGGCGGTGAGAGCGGGTGCTGCAAGCGCGGGAGGAGGGCGTGCGCGGCCTGGAGTGAATGCGGGAGTGAGCGATGAGACTGCAGGCTAGAGGCGTAGGTGTAGTGGAGGCTGTGCCCACCTTGCATGTGGCTGGAGGGCGTGCGGGAGGCATGGAGTGAGTGGGCAAGGGTTGCGGTTCAGGTGGAAGCTGAGCGGACGTGAACGATGGATGCTGCTGGAGTGGGATGTGGCTTCAGACGTCCGAGAAATTTCCCGGATGTCTTAACTGACTGAGAAGGTGATTGCACAGTGGCTGTGGCGGTGGTTGTTGGTGATGTCGGTGAGGGAGATGCATGCTAAGGTGCTCACGGTAATGTGGACGAGCTCCGAATGGCGGTGTGGCCTGTCACACCACACGCGCACGGTGGTGGAGACTCGTCGCCACGGTTGAGGCCGGCGGTGTGGAATGGAAGAGAGAAGATCTCTCTGCACAGTGGTGGGTCGGTGGTGGAGGCCTCCCGAGCTCGGCTGCCTCTCTCCTCCTTTTGTAGCCGCTTGCATAGATTTGAACGGAGAGGTAGGAGCAAATCCACATTCTCCACTCATCCTTGAATGCAGGCTTCAGTGCGGCAGCTGGTGGAGTTGGAGTGGTAGCTGAAGGAAATGCAGCCGTTCCTGCAAGAAGAATAAAGAAAATAATGTTAAAATATTATGATTATTTATATACAGACCCTTAACTTTTATGTTAACTAAAATAATGTACATAATTGGTTAACTAATTAGATGAATGCCATTCTAAGCTAATTCTAAATGCACTTAAAATATGAATGCAATTTGTGGATTATGTAATTAAATTAAAAATATGAATTAATCTATTTACATCCTAATTTATGCTAAATAAATGTTAGAATTAACCTATGTCTAGGCACTTAAATACTTAAATAGCCCACAACTATGGGCTAATCACCTACAACCACCTCCTAAAACTCCATCCTAGCCCTCCATCAAAAGGGCACGCCAACCCCCATTACCACTCCTATTAATGCCCCATCTAACCACCACTAAAACTGCATCCATGGCTACCATTATCTACCCATAAACCCAATCTAGATGCATCATAATTTTCGGCCAAGAAAGAAGATGAGAAGAAGATTAAGGAGGCAACGCTCGCCTCCTTGGTGCTTTCCTCCCCTTCCCTTCTTCCTTGTGCCACAGCCAGGGAGCACACCTTCGGGAGGATGAACAGGTAGGAGAATAAGGGTGGTGGACATCCACCCTTAGAGGAAAAGCAAAGGAGGATACTAGGAGCATGAGGACTTTATTCATAATATGGGATTCGCCGCACTTAGAGCGAAAGTTTCTCACTACTTGGAGGGCCTTTCTTCATCTCTCTTTATCTTTTGTATTAGCTAGTGTAATCATGTTTTACTTGTAACAAGAATTCCACTACTTGTCTTTTACTTTACTAGTAATACAAGAGATTCGTTGCCTTTCAATTTCTTGTGCACCCTTTTCCTAGTAGCTTTAGGGCACCATACTCTCTCTCTAATTATCCTTGGTCTCCATGTACCTAGGGTGAGCTTAGAGAGAAGTTCTTTTTATCACTTGGGGTTTAGTTTGTAGGCATATTTTTCTTTCACGTAGGTATCTTCGTACTTATTGCCTATTATTTCAAAAAGCCCTAAAAATAGCGAAAATGAAAAGACAAAATGAAAAGTGTTGATTTGAGTAGGCAAGAGAGAGACTACTTAATTAACTAACAAATTGGCCTCCTTAGATGAGCCTAGATACCCACCCTGTCTAGGAATATAAATTTAAGAGTTGATCAATTTTATGCATTACAATAATTAAAACTTACATTTATAAAATCGTGTAAAATCGCTATCACATAGCAAATCAGCAAGACATCAAACAGATCTACACAATACGTGAATTTTAGGTAAACATTGAAATTATAGGTAGTTACCTCTAAAGATGGAAGCTACACAGTGCTCAATGTTTTAGAATTCATGCCATAGCTCTACTTTGAGCATCCATTATCTTGGTCTTTTTGTCAGATACACTTGAGATGGATCCATCAACTAAATTCTCCAAGTGTCAGAATTTACCAGAGTCTCCAGTTTCCAAGATCATGCATAAATTTCTTGCAAAAGTAAAAGTCATTCCTGTTGCGTCTGCTGCTACTAGTGTTAACATAAGTGCAAATTTGTGTACCCAAAAAGAAAACCCTTCCAAGGATTAAGGATACAATTACCAAAACCATGTTGGGTGGAGGCCATATCAGGACATTGTTACGAGAAATATCAGGACATTGCTGAAAGATGATCTACGGAGGAGGCGATCAATCTACATGAAGAGGGAGGGGAGGTGATGTGGAGGTGGAGGTGATATGAGGGGGTAATCTGCAGAGGGTGGCATCAATTTGCATGCGGAGGGCAGGGGAGGTGATTGAGAGGCTACAACTAGGAGGGCCGATCGAGAAAGAGGGAGAGTGGTTGTGCGTGATTGAGATGGGGATGACAGGAGTAGGGATGATGCATAAGGGGAGGTGACACATAAGGGGAGGCGATTGAGAGATGATGCATAGGATGTGGAGGCAATATTAAGAGCTGTGATTGAGGGAAACTGCCATAGGGGGTAGTGTGGTGGGGTAGGGGGGAGCCATGCAGGGGTTTTAGGTCTTTTACTATTCACGCAAGTGGCTTTTTGAGGCAAAGGGGGTGGGAGGGGGACGGGTTAGGCCACATGGGTTTTTCTTTTAGGGGATGGTGGGTCTTTGTTCATTTGAGATGGTTCTACCAATTCATCTCAAATAGGCATCTCAAAAAGCCTATTGTGTTGTAGTGCATCCTTGTTCCCAGCAATTGAGGAAAGCTTATATCAAAGTGGGTTGCGGGAGATTATGATGAGAAAAGGGACATCGGACAGTCATGGCTTCTATATGAAATTGAGTGGCACCTATTCTTCCGCAAGATGCGTAAGAAGGGAATTTGAGTCCTACTCCTATTCCTAACAATTTTAGGTTTAGATTTCCTATTTTGAGAAAATATAAAGGCTTTTGCCATATGAACCTACCATTTATTTTTTTTCCTCCTTGTGATATGAGCTTAAATGATAAAAGGACTTGCTACAAAATTATGTTTATGTCGAATCTCTTGATTATGATGGTACTAAAATGTTAATTGTTAGTTGACTAAAAATTTTTAGTGGCTCATAATTTTTTTCCTCTAAATTATGTTTGAAAATTATAATGAAAACATAGTATATACATATAAGGGCACATATATTTGCCATTAATATCAATTGTCAATTATCAAAAGATTTTTAGTGGCATATATTTTTATTTCCACTATGTTACTTTATATTATTAAAGAAAATGTTGAATATGAAATAGTAGCCTCATTTTTCCTACACCAATTTGTCGTTTGAAGGAAATATTATAGTGGTATAAGTAAAAATTGTTGCTAAATCGAAGACTATTGTGTCAAATATATTTTGCATTAATGCCAATCATCAGTTAACAAAAATATCATAGTGGCATAGGTAACAATTGTGACTAAATCAAAGGTAGTAATAGCAAATATATTTGCCACTAATACTAATAGTTGTTTGATAAAATGTTATATTGGCATATACAAAAAATTTACCGCTAAATCAATGGAATTATTGGCAAATGAATTGTATGCCATTATCTAATTCACCACTAAAGTCCATTGTTTTTGTAGTATACACTTAAACCTCTCGATTCACAAGTCCACCTTTGACATTCATGATCATCTACTGTAGTGCACAAGCCATCTCTTGCAAGAGAAGGAACCATGCTTAGATGAGATTGAAGTAAAGTGTTGTAGGGAGAGAAAGGGGGAACCTGCTAAGAGAGTAGTAGTGTGTGTCGAAGCTCAAAGGGGTCGAGGGCATTAAAGCTCAAAGGGGATGGGGAGCATGCTACAAGAGTGATAATAGCATTGGACCTCATAGGGGTTGAGGGCATCTAAGCTTTGAGGGAAACTGCTAGGAAACTAATAGCAAGCATCAAAGCTTAAAAGAGTTGAGGGCATCGAAGCTTGGAGTGGTTGGGGGAACTTGCTGGGGAACTTTCTCAAGCTTAAGGGAGTTAAGTTCATGAGGAGGAACTGTTAAGGGAAGGCTTAGGTCTGACGAGGAAAAAAGAGGAGTCGAGGTTTGAGAGATCTTGGAGGCATTTCTGGAGGTTGAATACCTTCTCCCTTTGATCCTTCCCAATGAAGATGACAATAATGCAAGGTAGCAATGATGATAATGGAGGTGATGAATGGCGCGAGGGTGCACTAAAAGAGGGGTGAATACTGAATGTGACAATCCGAACGCCACCATACTTATCCAACCGGAGGAATCCAAGTTGCAAAGTACAATAATCTATCTCAAACTGCAAGATCAAAGTAATCTAGCACATAATCATAAAAGATAAATATAGCTAACAAACACTTAATGAATCATGAATTAAATAAATGACCACATTACTAACCGAAATGAGTAATGTAAATTGTAATTATGCAAGTATCGATGGAACTCAAAAATAGTTGCCAACATTCAGTATCAAAATGTGCCTGAGTATGAAATCCATTGTAGACGTCAACAAATGTTGAGTAGAGTAGCACAAATGAAAAAGCAATAAGAACTAAAAGCATAAGAAATTAGGTACTAATTTAGCTTTATAAATATTCTTTATTGATTTGTTTATCAATTATTTCTAATTTATCACAATAGTGTGTTGCCTCGATATTTCATTTTAAAAGAGAAAGGAATGCCACTGTCGACAGTAGCAATCCACTTTATTAATCAAAAGGTGTTACATAGACATCCACTACCTGGAGTACATAGAAACACTCCTGGCAATATTCTCTATCCACCCACACCCATTATTAAATAATACATCATTTCTAGTACACCACACCCCCAACAACACAACCATAAGAATCCTGGACACTACAAGATTCAGAAAGGAACTCCACAGTCCATCCCACATGGACAAGGAAGAAGAGCAGCATATGCGTGAAACCTCAGTAGTGATCAAACAAGAGCTGAAATGGTGCTTGACATCATCCTCAGCAAAATTCATTAGATGGCAAAGGGTAGGAGTGGAACCCATGACGTGCGTCCTTAGGGAGCCAGAGACCAGACCGTTTCTCCTAGTAAGCCAGAGGAAGATGTGTATTTTGGTGGGAACTTTTATCTTCCAAATGGGGGTACACACAATACCATCATCATCCATGTCAAGCAAATGCTTGTACCCTCCACTGGGAGTACACAGACCATCAATCCAAGAAAAATTGCCACCCTACCAGATGGTTTTAAATCTTTCAAAGTCTCCTCTAGCCTTCCAAACTCTTGCAATTTACTGGAGTAGCTATCAAGAGGTCTACCCAGCCTCCACATACTCATGTAAGGTCCCAGTTATCACTAACTTTCAATTCCTTGTGCATTGTAGCCCTAAACACACGTGGGAAAAGGCTATCAAAAGAGCCAAGTCTTGTCCAATTGTCCGTCAAAAGCCAAAGCGAGGTCCGTCTCTAAACACTAGCTTTAAGTGCTCTCATCTAGACTCCACGACTTTGGAGACCGAGGACAAGAAGGGGGACATCTTGGCTTCATGGAGTACCCCCTCCAACGACCCACCCGATCCGTAGGAGTCCCTGATCAAATCTTGCCACAAACCAATATCACCACCAAGGATGACGACTCCCCATTTCAGAAGTAGGGAGTCGCCAAACTCCCTAAGAGATCTGATACCAAGTCCCCCATTCTTTTTAGATCGACATAAAGCATTCCACTTCATCAGTTACATGAACCTATCACCATGGCTGGCACCCTTCCAAAACAGACGTTTTTTGAAACCTGTCTAACCTCTTCAACACGGTCCCAGACGATCTGAACATGGGCAGAATGAAAATCAGGATGGCAGATAGTACCGAGTTTAAGAGAACCAACCAACCCCTTTGTAGAGAAACCTGCTGCACCACCCTGCCATATGTGCTGACATCTTCTCAAAAAGTGGTGCCCAATTAGAGCTATTCATCTTCTTGTTAAGGAGGGCAAGACCCAAATAACGCACCAAAAGAGAAATGACAGGGGCTTGAAGGATGCCTGAAAGATGATCTCTGATTTGGTTGGCCACCACAAAACAAATCAAGGAGGATTTAGAGCCACTAACCCTAAGCTTGGAAATCTCCTCAAAGATGTCTACCTCATACTTATTCACTTCTGCTTCATTTGTGCCTCTTTCAATGAAGAAAATGGTATCATCAACGTACTGTAGGAGCGGGGTCAATGCCCTCTGGGAAGAGAGGGTGTACCCATGTATGAGCCCTCCTCTTACATGTCTGGAAGGAGAACTATGCCAAAGTGTCAACTGCCAGAACTAAAATGAGGGGTGCAACTAGATATCCTTGTCTAACCCTTCTCTGGGGCTGGATCCACCTTCTAGTTGAGCTCCCATTAAGTAAGGGCGAGAAGGAGGAAGTAGTGATGCATCATTGCATCCAAGACACCCAAATGTCTGGAAAACCTCTCCTCTTGAGAATCTTCCATAAGTTCGGCTAGGAAACAGAATCATAAGCCTTGGCAAATCAAATTTCCATATGAAGCCTTTTTTCTTCTTTCTCTTCCACCCAGTGACCATCTCCTACGCAAGAATGAAGGATTCTTGCAAGGATCTGCCCTTGAAGAATGTGGACTGGACAGGGTTGATAAAAGCTGGTAACACTACCCACAATCTATTCTCCAGGATCTTCCCAATCAGTAAGTAAATTGAGTTTGATAAAGCAATAAACCTAAAATCACTGACAATGACCACCTCCTATTTCTTAGTTAGCAGAAAAAGAAAGGACCTATTCAGCTTCTCAGATGCAGAGTTCCCTCCTTGGAATTCTTCAATCACCTTCATAACGTCATCCTTCACTAGCACTGAAAACTCCCTATAGAAGAATATTTGGAAACCAACTGGCCTAGGGTAGCCCTTTGCCTTAAGCCCTTTCAAGGCTTTGACGACTTTAGCCTCTAGTATAGGCCAAACAAGAGAGGTTGCTGCTTCTTCATCCAAGCGAGACATGTTGGAAGAGGAGATCCTCCACGTAGCACGTTGACCAGCATGTGTGAAATTGTAAAAGTGGTCATTTACTTCCTTACTTATCTCCTACTTAGCTGCCAACTCTATCCCCCACTTTCAAGGACAAGATTAGATTGAATCTGCATCTCGCAGGCTGCTACATGGAAGAACTTGTAGTCACATCACCTTCTTCGAGCCACAATTGGTGCAACTTCTCTTGCCAATCAATTTCCCGTTGTAAGTCCTCCTTAGCAATGAAAGCTTGTAGATCATATTGTCGTTTCCTATTATCCTCTAATAGGAGATTGATCTCCTCCTCATCCAGACACTTGACCCTTTCAATAGCTTCTTCACACTACTAAGCCTTATCATGCAAAAGGACTCTACTATACTCCACAAGCATATGTCACAAGGCATACAACTTCGATGCCAGCCTCTACGTGGCTAAGCCTTCCCCTCCATTGACAACCCACCATGAAGCAATCATGTCACGAAAGCTGGGCTCATTCAACCAAGATCGTTGAAATTTAAAGCAAGAACTCCGCGGTGAGCCTTGCCCACTGCCCCATACAAGTGGGGTGTGATATGAGAAAGGGCGCCCAAGTGCTGTCATTGCTACCAACTAAAAGGAGATAAGGCACTCCACATTTTGCAAAAAGGCTTCAATACGGGACATCAAACCACTGTCATTCCTCCATGTAAAAGTGGCTCCAGACATAGGGAGACCAACCAAGTCTAGCTCTATGACCACATTTTGGAACCCAAGTCAACTCGACCATTTGGCCTATCCTCTATCAATAAGGTAACATTTAAATCCCCCCCACTAACCAGGCACTGTCCCCCACAAAAATAGATGCCTCACGAATGTCCTCCATAACCTCTATCTCTCAGTCGCCACACACGGCCCATAAACATAGGAGACCGAAAAATAGCTACCATATGACATCCTCAGAAATTTGGTAGTAATAACATACGTGTCTGACCTGACATCCTAAAGGTCCAGCTAGTACTTATTCCAACAAACTCAAAAGCCCCCAGCACTGCCAATGGCATGCACACAGTGAATGTCTAACCTCGCATCTAAGACAACATATCTCCACTTATCAACTCGCTCTGCATCAATGTGAGTTTCTTGCAACAATGTGCAATCAACCTTCCAATCTAGCAAGTAGCGAGTAAGTGACCTATGCTTTACCTCATCGCACAACCCATGCATGTTTCAAGAGAGGATCCTCATGATAAGGACAACTAGACCTGATTTCATTGCTTCATGGTTGTGGTCGTGAATGGGAGATTTTGCATGGAAGATGATATATCGGAAAATATAATCAGATGTGTTGTCGCAGTATAAATCATGGTGAAAAAAACCTAGATCAAAAATATGTATTAATGAAAAATTACCACGGTAGATTAGGTCATATCCACAGGGAGGTACAGAACTAATAAGATCACTGATATGTAACAATCATGTTAGTAGAGATGAAAGATGGTTGAATCTAAATATTCATCAAATCAATCAGTGGATATGCTGCTCTAAATGTAAGTCCACAATTTACAAAGAAGTCAAGGGCTGTTTACCCAAATTTCACTGAGTAAATAAAATCTCCAAATATGTGAATAATGCATGTGTAGTGGCATCTCATGTAATTTTCACTTGCATGTGTATGAGAGTGCAAATATGAGTCCCAATTTGGTGCAATCAAAAGTGATCAACAAGAGTTAAACAATTACGAGAAAGCATAAGTGCAATGTTGCAAATTCATCTCAATAAAATAATAAAAATCAAACAAACTCAAGAGGTGGCGATGGAACTCAATCTAAATATTAATGCACCCATTACAGTAGCAAAACAGAGCACTTGCTCTATCAGGCTTGCACTATGAGAGGAGGCCACAGTCGACCATGTAGATCTTTGTAGAGGTCGATTACGATGAGGGTGTTCCGATGGCGGTGGTCCCATGGCAGGAGGTGGTCGTAGGCTTTCGATCGGAGTGGAGGAGCTCACAGGTGGATGTGGCACCAATGGACATTGACAGGGGTGAGTAGAAGGCGGTGCGTGGCCTCTGGACATCCGAGAAGGCTTTTGAACGTCTTAAACGAAGGGAGAGGGGGGAGCATGCTCCCTATTGGATGGCGGATGATGTAGACACATTTAATTAGGTTAAAATGGCTATTCATGCATGTTCCTAGGATTAGATTTGCATCTCATATTATAAATATTGCATAGCATGCATCATTCTGCATTTAGAATAGTTGTGTATATTTTAGGTTAATTGCATCCTTTTTATGGCTGGGAGGGAAGGAGATTTATTTCGGGGCCACGGATTGATGATTCGAATATACAGATCTGATCAGGATAACGATCGCCGTCCAACACCTTCGAGATCATCCTAATTAGAATCCTATATCACCCTATGCGATTCGAGGAAGATCAATGGCTTAGGGGGCAATGCGACATCCTTATAGGATTTGGATGAAAAATCCAATCTTACGAATGGATCCGAAGCAACGATCGTAGTCCGGCAGCACGAAAATCATGTCAATCCGAGCACCGTGGCACCCTCTGCAACAACAAGAGGATGGATGACCCAGATGGCACCACGTGGCGCCATCTAGGCCACCCAGCACTAGCCAGCAGTCCACCCAACCTTCTTCTTCATCCACATCATCCGTTCCTAGCCGTTGGATCATGATCCAATGGCTGAGAAGCCTCCGCATCGAACTCCTTTTCGCGACACAAAGGATGGCTTAAGGCATTGGCTAAGCACTCTACGCAACTTAGATAGCATGGGTTCAAATCCTTTTGAAGCTTCCTTACCACAGGAATTGAAATTCGATAGCTGGATCTCCACCAAGCGACCACAAAGCTTCCACGCGACGTAATCCCATGGGTTACATTTGCACACCAATTTGATCACCCAAAATCACACGTGTGATCGTACGTGGGCACGAACTTAAGATGTTCGCTGGAGTTGTCAGCCGTCTGATGCCGATCCAGTGGTGCTTGTGCCTCTCTTTAATGATAGTTGTATGCGCCTTCAAAGGGCGCGATCAGCAAGTGCCTCTGAGCCTTCAAATCATGATTGAATGGCGGGGAGGCACTCCAACAGATGCCAGCGGGGATAGAGCATGAGTGCAGTAGGCTTTAGCGACATTTGGGGCATTGGTTGGCATGGATCTTCAGTGACACATTTGATGTCACTATAGCCCTTGGACGAATTTCCTCCTCTTCTCTCCACTATGAGAGGACCCCTACACCTCCCCTTCTTGTTCATCTCTACCTACTCTACTGCCACCTACTTTTAAGCTCTAGTAGCCTACCAAAGCTCCCTTAGAGCTTATTCCCAACCTCCAAAGGCCTCTTATTAATGCAATGCTCAATACCCACTAAATATTTGTCCTCCATCTCACCACATTCATAAGAAGCCTTGTAGCCATCCTCCCACCTCCATTCCTGTAGAAGATCACCTCCAGCTCCTCACCCCCATTCCAAAGCCTTGGTCAAGCATTCCTCTACTCGGCATCCTCCTGCATCACACCTCCATCGTCTAGCACCTTACCCGCTTCGTACAAGTTGCTGCCAAGCACCATCATCTCGCCAAACAGCCGATTTAGGAGATTTCTTCTCACGCTTATCTCTTTTATATTTCCTAGCATATTGCAATAAACAATTGCATGATATATTAGATTTGTTTCATATCCTTTGTGAGTTATCTTGCTTGCCTTATCTTTACGAAAACACCAAAAAAATCGCAAAACCCTAAAACACCAGAAAGAAACAATAGGAAGTGTGGATTTCAACGAAAGTAAACATCACCTCCTTGTGTGTGACCTAGGACTCCCTTGGAGTTTTGGTTAAAAAATTGTATTTGATAACATGTTTTGTGAACTACGATGATGGGTTTCACCTAACCTTGATTTTACTTTGCCAAAACCCGTGCATATCATTTTGGCACCGTTGCTGGGGAGGCAACGGAATTTGCTTTCTTGTCTTCCGTGTTTCTTTGCATTTACTTATTATTAACCCTGCTTGCCTCTGATTTACTTTCTTGCAGGTACCCTAGCAAGGAGATCTGAGTGCGATAGATCAAAGTAAAGTGCAGGCAGAGTAATCTGTAAGTGCCCCCACATTCCCCCCCACTAGTTCACTCTCGCCACATCCATAACCAAGACCTAATCTACTTTGGTGTTTTCAGAAACCCTAGGATAAATTTGTTTGTCTTGTTTGTTACCTCCACTCATCTCACCCTTGCATATTATAAACAAAAACAAAAAGATACTTCTTGTTGGACAAATCAACATACACACTATGAACACCCACATTTGAGGCACATAACCTATCTTGATTTTATCTACTTAGCTGGTATTTCGACCTGTGGAACCAGTACATTGATAGCACTGCACAAGGGAGTGATAATTCTATTAAATAGGGCCCATCTTAAGAATAAAAGGCACAACAAACCTAGAATGGGAGCATTGCATGCATCATGAACCAAGATTTCTTATAAAACTGTATTAATGGCCATATGTGTAATTACTTGTCAAAGCGGGCCTCAGATGAGCAATCGAACTACACGGATGGATTCAAAATGAGGAAAGGAGTCCAATGGACTCAAGATCGACCAAATCCGACATCCAGACCTCCTACAATAGGCCCAAGAAGTTCTGGCCGTTGATCTGGAGATCAACGGCCCTCATTGCGCGATGTCACCCCCGCTCCACCGCTCGCCGCTTCAACCATCAGTTGAGATCAAATCAAGGCCATCAATCTAAGATCGGACGGCCAGGAACTGCATGGTCACCGCGACAAAGCGCGGGAATGATGCAACGGTTAGCGCGCACGCCCGCACGCACGGGACGTAGGTTCGAGCCGCGCGGTGCGTGAAATCGAAGATGAAGGAAGCGCGCGGTGAGATTGGGCTGCCCGATCAGCAACGGGCAGCCGAGATTGCACCACGCGGTGCGCCAACTGATCACGAGTGCCCACGCACGCGCGCACGCCGGGCGACAACGCCCTCACACACGCACGCTTGAGGTGCGATCTAAGCACAGCCAAGGAGAGCTCTCAGATCAGATGGCTCTCACACAGTGGCCGCAGATCGAGCGTGAAGAAGAAACAGTGCAGGCAGTTGACTGGCGGGCTGGAGGGATTCACCGATGCTTTTGGAACGGTTTTAGCGACGTCTCGGACGTCGCTAAAGCCCCTTCTTCCTTTAGAAACGTCGCTAAAACCCCTTCTCTTTTAGAAAGCCCTTAACCCTATTTAAACCCCCTCCAACCACTCATTCGTGGCATTCACTTCCCTTGCAACTACTCCACCTCTCTCTTAGCTATCTTTAGGCCCTCTTGAAATCGCCGGAGACGACAAGCCACCGACGGAGCCTCCTCCACTGCCGTGGCTGCCTCGTCGCTCCCCCTCCTCTCTCTCTCTCTCTTTTAAGCTTTCCTTTACTTTTGTTTGAGTATGTATTTAATGTTGTAAGCTATGAACTAAAAGTGCATGATTAATGAAGTTATTTTCTATTCAGTTGTTACTTTAATTTCTGTTTAAGTTGCATGTTCAAACAAGAAACACTCTAACCCTAATCTCTCTCTATCTCTCTCTCGCTTTTCAAACCTCACCTCCGTAAGCAAAACTCCATGCTTTCCGTGGCAACAAGTGATAAGAAAAATCCAATTTTCATGCCTCCCTGAGACCGACACTCGGGCTCACCCCCATTTATTTACTGTAAAATATGCATTGCAAGTGCAACTATAACGACACTTCTTAACACACACGCACAACCGCACGTCATTTTTTTTGGCGCCGTTGCCAGGGAGGCAACGGATTTGTTTTGTCACCTCCATTCCACATTCATTCTCACATCGTCTAATGCCCTATTTTTCTTTTTACTTGATGGTTGCAGGAATTCGGCGCGTGGACGGCGAAGCAACGCATCCCACGTCGGTAGCAAGGGAGTAGGCGCTACGAGGACCGATAGTGAGTAATTCTTCTCTCATGATTGATTGCTTGCGTGAAAAAACTAAAAAATTATAAAAATTGAAAAAAATTGGCGTGGTGTATGATTGCTTGATCCACATCCTTAACACATCACCCCACAAAAAAATGTACACTCTAACATTCTGAATAAATTCTTGGAGTGTACTTTTCTTTTTCTTGAGTGGTGTTTGCGAAGCCACCGTGAGTTGACCTAGGCCGCACCACTCAACCCTAAAACCAACTCATCTAATAGAAGCTACATGATCATTAGGATGAGTACATTAGGGTTTTAGAGCCTCTACAGAATAAAAGGAAATCTACTTTCACCGAATTATGTGCAGAACTTGACATGGCCATTGAAGCTTGTTTGAAAACATTAAGACACGTCAACCCTAAAAAAAAAATACTACAGTAAGGATGAAACACTAAAAGACACCACATCTTAAAAATCCTTGCTTGAAAACCATGTTTTGATAAAAACACACTTTGAAAGTAGAAAATTAAGAGGCACCACCCCAATCAACGCCTCATCACATAACCCTACCACAAGCACTATCCTTGCCCTTTAAAACTGAGTAGACGTTCCCTAGGTAGGACTGAGTTAAGTCTTCAAAGGTGAGGTTTTGTTCACTGGGCACTTGGCTTTCATTTCCTTGGTAAAATATGGTGACTAGGCTACGGGGCAGTGTCAAACGACTGCGGTTTTGGGGTCTATGGAACCTGAAGCGCAAGCCAAAGGAAGAACCTTCCCTACAATCCCCTCATAATCAACCTGGCCAGATTAACCTTGGGAAGGGGAGTCCAGTACTTACGGACTTAATCACCCTTTGTGAGATTTCTAGGTCTCCTAAGGAATACACCATAAGGACTAGTCTTGTGTGCTTGATTGAAACACATTTCTCGCATCTGTCGCCCTCCGCATCCCCTCCTGTTCTTCTCTAGTGTATGCACGGGAGACGCACACTGCATCCCGAGTTGTGTGTTTTGGGGTAGGAATCTAGGCAACGTAATTCTGTTGGAAACATGGCTGAACCTAGGGTAGACGAGGCTGAGGATCAATGCCCACCAGACGCTATGGCCATCATCCAAGCCCAAATTAATGCTAACTACCGGCTTTAGCAACAACAAATCCACGCCATCATGCAAGCCATACAACGGTTACAGAACCCACAAGAACAACCACCACCACCTTCCAAGACATACCAGGGCAACCACCACTTGATATACCACCATTTCAGGATCAGCCGAGGCCCCTCTACGATTTCTATAATCTGTCTGCTATTAGAGTCGAGCCACACCTTAGGATCCCCGAGGGGGGAGATGATTTTGAGCTGAAACTGAATGTCTTAAGTCTGATCCAAAGCCACTTTCATGGAAGCTCAAATGAGGACCCCTTCCAGCATCTAGAATATCTCGATCGCATAGCACGAACTGTGAAACCTAGGAACATTAGCCTTGACATTGTTCTAATCAAGATGTTTCCCTTCTCATTAAGAGACAAGGCTTCTCATTGGCTTCGAACCTTAGGTAGACCCATCACTACCTGGGAAGAACTAAGGCATGCATTTTTAAATAAATTCTTCCCCATAGGAAAGATTAATGCCCTTAGAAGAGCTATCACTACCTTTACACTCCAGGGTGGGGAACAATTTCATGAGGAGTGGGAAAGATTTAATGAACTTTTGAGGAAATGCCCACACCACGAAGTACCAAGGTGGCAATTGGCCCAGATCTTCTACCACAGTCTGGACAGCAACCTACGAAACTTCGTCGATGCCTCATGAGGGGGGAACTTCCTGAACAAAGACAAGGAGAGAGTGTTTGAGCTCTTTGAGTCTATGAGCGAGAATTCGCACAACAATGCCTCCATGAACCAGCTTAACAGGTCCAGTCAACCCCATGGCGGGATGATGAGAACCTCATCATGAACCCAAACTTGCACAATTTAATGCAAATAAGTGTGAAAAAGTTCCTACAAAACCTAAAGAGAAGCTTAACTCAGAGAATTCTAAGTTAAAGAACAAAATAAATCATAAGGGGTAAAACCGTAATTTCACCAATGTAGTGTGCCAACAGGGTAATCAAGGGTCCAAACATAGGTCAAACGATCTTAATAAGGAAGGAAGTGGGATGATCTGATCTGAAAAGGGTTATAGCAACTTCTATGAATTAAATGACATTCTGTAACCCTAAAACAAACCCACTTTAATTCATGAGGTTCGAGATAGGGTAAAAGTTAACAAAACCCTCTAAAATTCATGGAAAAATATTCCATAGGGCTTAAAACCTTCAATTTGGACTTTGTAACCTATTTTGACCTAAAATGAGAACCATGCCCAATTTATGACTTAATTTGGGTTTTTGTGCAAATTCACCAGTCAAACATGATCCAACCTAAAATAAAATTTCACCATTAAAATCCTTAAGTTCAAATTAGTCTGGTATAAAAATTTGGGCCTAAGATAAGACCATCTTGACCGACTTTACATATTGGTCCTCTTAATTTACTTTCCAACCCTTATCTTTTGAAACCCTTGCATTTAGCCCCCTATCATCTCATCGTTCTTTGCAGAACGGTCGCCCTTGCCATTTCTGTGCAGCACCATACCTCTGACGACCTTGCGCGGAGGATGGCTCCGCGCAGGGCAAGGCGTCCGTCATCAGGAACAAGCGGGGGATTCCCTACGTCGTCCTCTATCGCAGGGACCCTCCCCTGACCTTTGCAACCGACCATGCCTTTCGTGCGAATGCACGAAAGGCATGGGTATCCATTTTCGGCCACACTTCGGCGAGCACGGCACGTCGCCTCCTCGATCTCCTCTCCTCTCCAGTGCCAATTTAAGGAGCAGCAAGGTCTGTCGTCTCCTTCAAGCTCCTTCTGGCGGAGAAACACCCTAGATTTCGTCCTTCCCCTCTCCAGTCAGAACGCCCGAGCTTCCGACGATCCTCCTTCCTCCTCCTCATCGCTCTGCTGCCTTACCTGCAGCAGAGTCCACTCTGCCCCGTCGTCCCGCACCAGGCCGCACCAGCTGGCACCCTCGGATCTCCTCCTCGTCGCCGATAACCACCTCCTGGGCATCTTCGTCCTCAGCTCCGGCAGGCACTAGTCGGACGCCTCCCTCTCCCCCTTCGTCGACTAAGTAGGTAGGAATTTTCCTCTCTCTCTCCCTTACATTTTCCCCTTCCTGATTTACCACTTTAACCCACCAACCGCCACTTCCACCCTCATCTGCTCCATCTCCGGTCGCCATCTCCGGCGAGGTCACTCCACCTCCACAGACCACCTCACCCCTCGCCGACAAGCCCAGAAGCTCCCCTTCACTCCACTCAACCGTTTCCCCCACTCCATACACCGCCATTCACCGCCCAACCACCCCCCGAACAAACCCTCTTCCGCACACACAGTCTGCCCTAGGCACACCTCCACAGACACATTTGCGCCTCGCCGACACTCGCACTGGCTTCGTTGCCCTCTGGCGAAGCTCCCTACGTTATTTGATGTGGCTGAGAGGCCATCCTTGTGTTTTTAGGTCAACGCCTCCTCGCAGCCATTGAAGAGCTGCTGAAGCTCCTTTTCAAGCAGCTCCAGGATGTCTCCAGCCCAGGCATGCGCTCCAGGCAGCGCGGGTTGGTTCCGTGAGCACGCCCAGACTTGCGATTGGGGTTGTGAACTTTGCTGCTGCCCCAATTGGCAGCATCTCCTCACCTGCGGGCACGCAGATTGGAGGTGGGACTTTACTCCCACCTCGTAAGTGTGTGGCCTCGCGCCCACACTTAAATTGCAAAAGTTAATAGGGCCGTTTGCCTTCGATACACAGGGGTCAGGTCCCTCGCCCATGCACGCAGCGCGCCACTCGCTCGCCCGCCCTCACCCGTGGTCATACCCCTCGGGTCTGGGCCGAATCCGACTACCCGACCAAGCACTCCTCGCCCACCACCACACATCGGTGGGCCTGGTCCCAGGCGCGTAACCCAAACCCGATTACCCGGCTCTGGGCGAGCATTCCTAAAGAGAGATTCAGAGAGAAAGAGAGATGCGGGGAAGGGGTAGGGGTAGGTTTTGCACTAATAGTTGTCTGTGCATGTAGGGAAGAAGGAAAAAGAAAGAAGAAGAAGAAGAAGAAGGAAGAAGAAGAAGAGAAGAGGAGGAGCGGTTGAAGACTCAGTAGCCAGAGCAGAATAAGGCAAGCTGAAGAAGAAAGGAAGGAGAGGAGCTGAAGGAGAAGAAAAGAGTCCACACTGTAGCAAACGCATAGTTAAGTCGTCTGAGCATCGAGTCAGACGACGGAAGGTCAGCAGCCAAAGAAGGAAAGAAGGTAGGCTGAAGAAGAAAGAAAGAAGTGGAATGGCCAGAGCAAAAGAAGAAGAAGAAAAGAAGGAAGAAGAAAGGAAGACCTAGCAGTTGAAAGAGAGAGAGGGCAGAAGCTCTGTAGCTGCAAGGAAGAAAAGAAGAAAATCAGAAAGGAAGAAAGGAAAAAGAGAAAGGGTCACCACAGCCGAAGAAAGAAAAGAAGAGAGAGGAAGGCAAGGAAGATTGAAGAAAGAGAAGAATCAGAAGAAGAAGAAGAAAAGAGAAGAGGAAGAGAGAAGAAGAAGAAGCCAACAAAACTTTTGCTCTCTCTCTCTCTTATTATTTGTGTAACATAATTGTGAACCTCTATGCTTCTAGGATTATAGTTGCTCCCTGAGTTCAACCTCGGAAAACTTGTTATTCCGAGTAAAAAAATTTGTATTAAGTTGGTAACTGTTTTGTCATATACTACAATGAATATAAATAAAGATAGAAGACACGCGACCAGTTTTTGGCGTCGTTGCCGGGGAGCAACGGCTATTCTAGAAGCCATTAATTCACAATTTTTGAGTTTCTATTGATCTCCCTAAGTTTGACCTTGGGAAACTTGTTATTCTGAGTAAAAAATTTGTATTAAGCTGGTAACTGTTTTGTCATATACTACAACGAATATAAATAAAGACAGAAGACACGTGACCAGTTTTTGGCACCATTGTCGGGGAGCAACGGCTATTCTAGAAGCCAGTAATTCACAATTTTTGAGTTTCTATTGATCTCTTCTCTTTTGTTGCGCAGGCACAGGAAATCAAGAGGACACAAAGCAGCCGCACAATAACCACACCCAGGACAGGTAATTTTCTAGCCTCTCATTTTAACCCCTAAATTCTAAAGAGGAAGAAAAAGAAACAAAAAGCAATTTAGGCATAACCTATCTTCCATACCTAGTAAATCATCGAAGCTGCCAGTTTTTCAATTTCAACACACTATTTCTGTACATCCATTAAAGGAATTTAGGGCTAACACCTTCTTGCTTGAGCCCTAATTACCCAATCTAAAGGAAGCTAACTGGACCAAGTAGAGCCAACAGAGGATTCAAAATTAGGGTTTTAGAGACACACTTCCTAAGCAAGAATTGAGAATTCCCAAAAGAAGTGTGCCCAAGCCCCTGTTTGAAAACACCTATTCACAGAAACCCTAAGAAATTTGGCTCTTAAGAACACTTGAACCCTAAAAGACAAAGACCTAATAAGCTTTCAAAGGAACTAGCGGGTGAAGTTGACCCCTTTGGTCAACCAACCTTTAACTTAGGTCACTCTTTGCACTCAAAAGGCTAAAATTCAAGTGAAAACCTAAAGCACCTTGATCCTAACTAAAAGTGGTAGACTTAAGAGGTCAAGGTCCCCATTCTGGTCTACCTGGAATCTCAGTGACAAGAGAGGTCGGGTGGGGGAAACCCTGTAACCCGTGGGGGTGCTCTACCGTGTAGGGGTCTTCACGGGACTCACCCTCTCTGGCTGCCCAGGTAATTCTCAAGTGGACGATCTTTTGATCAAGGGGTCCATCTGCCCTGAACCTCTATAGTCACCCAACATTCTGGGTGTCTTGATTAGGTCCAGCACCTGCTAAACTCACCCTCTCCATCAGTGTATGTTTGGTAGGAGGTCCTTGAAACCTCCTTTAGAAATTCACTCTCCTCAAGGCCGAGCCTCGATGCCCCTACTTCTGCAACCAACACTTCACATAGACCTCTCCTCCGACTCTGAACCCAACTCACCTTCTTCTTCCACAATGGCTCAGCCAGTTGATGAAGAGAACAATCTGGAGCACCAGCTCCAGCGACTCAATGACCTCTTCCAGAACTTCATGCACCCACCGCAGCGTCCCATGATGCGGGACCATTATAATCCTACTGCGATAGCTATTGAGCCTCGAGTCAGAATCCCGACTGGAGGCCCTGATTCTGAATTAAAGCCCAATATGATTCTTGCCATACCTAAATTTCATGGGCTCAATTCTGAAGACCCCTTCCAGCACATTAAACAGCTAAAGCATCTAGCCCTGACTTTTGGGTCAAATGCACAAAATCGGGATATTCTCCTCATGAAGATGTTCTCCTTCTCCCTTATGGACAAGGCCGCCCATTGGTACCAAACACAGACCCGGCCGATCAAAAATTTGGAGGAACTTCAGTTCGAGTTCTTGATTAAGTTCTTTCCCGTTGGTCGGACCAATGCCTTGCGCCATCAGATTACCCATTTCACGCAACAAGCAGGAGAACCTCTCCACTAGGCATGGGATCGCTTTCAGGATCTCATGAGGAAGTGCCCCCATCACGGAGTTCCTAAATGGGAACAAGTCCAGTCTTTTTACCAGGGACTCCGTGAAGATATTAGGCTTTTTGACAATGCAACTTGCGGAGGGAATATCGTGGGTCAGCATGAGGACACCGTGTGGGAGATTCTTGAAAATATGTGTGAGAACTCCATCAATAATGACTCCATGGGATTATTCGACAGGATGAATACCCGCGCATCGACGAACCTTAGGGGAGCACACGAGACGCAGGGCCTGTCCGCATCAGTCGACCTGGAATTGATGGCCAGTCGATTGGACAAGGTCTCTATCATTGAGAAGAAGGTGGATGAGTTGACTCAGCACTTGCAGCGAGCCACCTCTGCGCATAATTCCTTTGCACAGCCTCCTTCCACACAGGAGACTGTGAAAAACATTCTCCACCGACCTTCTCCTGGGATGGATCCGTATCCACCCCCATCTGATTCTCGAATTGGAGGATCCTCCGATCCTTTCTATACTAGCCAAGGGAATTCCACTCCCCCATTCTCTGACTCTTTGGAGGTTCCTCAGACCTGCGAGGACCTCAACGCCATCCAGAATGACCCATTTTCCAATACCTACAATCCTGGATGTCAAAACCATCCAAACTTTCAATGGGAGGGAAATTCCCAAACTCAAAGACCACCCTTTCAGCCCCGTCCACAACCACCTCGTCCTTACCAGCCACCTCAGCCTCAGCCCAACCCAACTTATCCATCAGGGCCAAACCAAGACCAAATGTCCCTCATCCTTTAGACTCTGGCTGACATTCAAAGAACGAATGTGGCTATTTAGAAGTAACACAAGGACGAAATCACAGAGGTTCGAAACCAACTGGCCCAGTTGGCAAATTCCCGCCAACCAGGCACACTTCCTTCTCAACCTCTTCCTAACCTTAATAACGTGCCGACCCAGAGGCGCATTATGAACCCAAACCCGAGCTAAGCACACCTGATTTATCAGGCCCCCTCTGTTCCTTCACCTGACGGGATGGAGGCTTCAACTTCTTATGCAAGTTATCAGCAGCAACCCATCCTATCAAACCCTAACCAAAATCGGGCAGGACTGAATTCTGTGACCACCCATAGTGGTAAGGAGACCCAAGATCCACCTTATCCAGACCACTCTAAGCCTGGTAGTGATCCAAACCCTAGGACAGTAATCCAGAACATTCCTACCCCTGTCCCAGATCAATGACCTGGACCTATCCTAGAATAACCAACCAAGGTTCCATTTCCCAAGGCCTAGACAAAGGGAAAGAAGACAACCAAACCCGTGGTGCTTGAGGAGGACCTGGTCAAGCTCTTTGAGCAGGTCCAAATAAACATCCCCTTGATGGATGCGATTCGCCATGTACCAGCTTGCGCACGATTCTTAAAGAATGTATGTACACCTCAGCGTAAGCCGCGAACCAAGAGTGGGAGTCCAATTGTACTATCAGAGTAAGCCAGCTCTGTAATCCTAAGCAGACTCCCACCCAAGGGAAAAGATCCAGGTACTCCCCTGATTTCCTGCAAAATAGGTGAAACCCAGTTTGACAGAGCATTGCTAGACTTGGGTGCTTCCATAAATCTGATACCCATATCCTTACTTAACCACCTAGATTAATCTGAGCTAAAACCAACTGAGGTGACACTACAGTTAGCAGCTCAATCTATAAAGTCGACTAAATGGATTCTTGAGGATGTTATTGTAAGAGTGAGGGACTTCTATTTCCGTGTAGACTTTATAGTCTTAGACATGGACGCACCTGAAAAACCTAGGGATACACCGATCATTTAAGGGAGACCTTTCCTGGCTACTGCTAGAGCCAACATCAGTTGTGAGGAGGGTCAAATAGAACTGAAATTTGGGAATCAGACTCTCAAAATTGATATCTTTAAGGCCCAACAAGGAATCAATTTCAGTGTCATTGAACAAATCTATGATATTAGAGCTTTGGTTGATGAAACACATTTTGAGAATAACCTGATTATGCCTCATCAACCACAGAAAGATCTTGAACCACAATTAGAGGAGTCAGACCCTGATTCAGACAAACCCATAACTCCTATCCTTGAACCTCACACTTACCCTGAACCACCCGCTGCTGCTGATAACCCCATCCTTGAACTAAAACCCCTTCCCGATCATTTGAAATACATCCTTTTGGGTTCTAATCAGACTTTTCCTGTGATTATAAACTCCAAGCTTACTCCTGATCAGGAATCCCGTCTGATTACTGTTCTCCAGCAACATCGCAGAGCCATTGGTTGGACTCTCGATGACTTGACTGGAATAAGTCCCTCTTATTGCGCACACCGTATTTATTCAGAAGAGGGTGCACGACCTTCCCGTGAGATGCAGAGACGTTTGAATCCCAATCTGCAGGAGGTCGTGAAAAAGGAGATCATTAAGTGGTTGGATGCAGGAATCATCTACCCGATCTCCGACAGTCGTTGGGTGAGCCCAATTCAGGTCGTGCCTAAAAAGGCAAGGCTCACCACCATTATGACTGAAACCGGAGAAGTCATACCTACACGAATAGCCAACTCATGGAGAGTCTGTATAGATTACCGACGACTCAATTCCTCCACGAAGAAGGATCATTTCCCACTACCTTTCATTGATCAGATTCTCGAGAAATTAACGGGAAATCAATTCTTCTGCTTTCTTGACGGGTACTCCGGTTACAACTATGTGGCTATTCATCCTGAGGGCCAAGAGAAGACCACGTTCACCTGACCCTTCGGAACTTATGCATTCCGAAGGATGCCTTTCGGTCTTTGCAATGCACTCGCAACTTTTCAACGGTGCATGCTTGCCATATTCTCTGATATGGTAGGTGATTATCTGGAAGTCTTCATGGATGACTTCTCAGTTTTTGGGGCATCATTTGATGATTGCCTCCAGCACTTGATTTACATACTCAGGCATTGCATCGATGTTAATTTGGTTCTTTCCTGGGAAAAGAGCCATTTTATGGTGCCTGAGGGGATCGTCCTAGGACATCTAATTTTTGAGAAAGGCATCCAAGTGAATCGAGCTAAGGTTGATCTAATTTCTCGACTTCCTATGCATAGCTCGATCAGGGACATCCATTCTTTTCTGGGGCACGTCGATTTTTACCGTCGTTTCATTCCTGATTTTTCGAAAATCGCACGCCCCCTGACTACTCTTCTTTCTAAGGATGTACCCTTTGAGATCTTCAAGGAATGCACTCAAGCCTTTGAGAACCTCCGTGACCGAGTCACCCAGGCCCTGATCCTACAATCCCCTGATTGGTCTCAACCCTTTGAGATCATGTGCGATGCATCTGATTTCGCTGTAGGAGTGGTTTTGGGGCAGAAAGTTGACGAGAAACCCGTGCTCATCTACTATGCTAGCAAGACACTTGACGAGGCTCAGCGTAACTATACAGTTACGGAGAAAGAGCTGCTAGCCGTAGTATTTGCCCTTGAAAAAATTCGATCTTACCTTCTGGGTTCCCATGTCATCATCTACTCGGATCATACGGCTGCGAGGCATCTCCTTGGCAAGAAGGACGAGAAGCCCTGACTAATCCGAAGGATCTTGTTGTTGTAAGAATTCTACCTCGAAATTCGTGACAAGGCAGGAAGACAAAACGTGGTAGCTGACCATTTGTCTCACCTTCCTTCTGAGATCATTAACCCTTCTGGACCCATCACGGGGCATTTCCATGATGAGCACCTACTGACTATTAGTACTAGACTTCCATGGTTTGCTAATATAGTAAACTACTTGGCATCTCATCAGATCCCGTCTGATTATCCGAAGGCCAAGAAAGACAAATTGCGCTCTGATGCCAAGTACTACATTTGGGAAGATCCGTAACTCTTCCGCAAGGGTGCAGACCAAATCATCCGGTGATGTGTCCCGGAAGGTGAAATCAATGATATTCTCTCCTTTGGACATGACTAGGCATGCGGTGGCCACTTCTCTGGGCACAAAATCACATCAAAAATCCTCTAGTGTGGCTTTTATTGCCCCACTTTATTGAAGGATGCATACAATCATTGCAAGGCATGCGGTCGTTGCCAATCTTTGGGTAACATGACCCATCGCGACATGATGCCTTTGCAGCCGATCCTCATATGCGAAATCATCGATATTTGGGGGATTGATTTTATGGGCCCCTTTCCTATTTCGGATGGCTTCGAGTACATCCTGCTGGCTGTGGACTATGTGTCCAAATGGATCGAAGCCATACCGACCCGAACCTATGATCATAAAATCGTTATCAAATTCATTCATCACAATATCTTCTCGCGGTTCGGGATTCCTCGTGCAATCATCTCTGAGGGGGGGACCCATTTTACAAACACTCAGTTCAGGTCATTGATGACCAAATATGGGATGTCTCACCGAATCTCCACTCCTTATCACCCCCAGACTAATGGTCTAGCTGAGCTATCAAATCGGGAGATCAAGAAAATCCTGCAGGTCACTGTTCGACCTGATAAGAAGGACTGGTCATCCTGACTTCCAGAAGCTTTGTGGGCTTATTGGACCACCCACAAAATCAAATTAGGCATGTCTCCTTTTAGACTGATGTACGGGAAGGCATGTCACCTTCCTGTCGAACTGGAGCACAAAGCCTATTGGGTAGTACGGAGTTGTAATTTAGATCTTTCTAAGGCTGGAACCCACAGAAAGCTTTAGATAAGCGAGATCAATGAATTACGCCTTGATGCGTACGAGAACTCGCGAATCTACGAAGAGCGAGTTAAAGCCTTCCATGACAAGCACATATCTAGAAAGATCTTTCATCCTGGTCAGAAGGTCCTACTCTTTGATGCCCGACTCAAACTCTTCCCAGGGAAACTGTGATCCAAGTGGATCGGACCTTACCTTGTCCAACAGGTTTTTGGAAATGGAGCTGTCGAAATCAATCCGCTCAGCCATGATTCCGAACCTTTCATCATGAACGGTCAGAGACTCAAACCGTTCATTGATGTAACATCTACAGATTTGGCTGAATCATCATTTATCCTCCATTTTCCCTGAGCATATTACGCCCAGCCGATGGCGTAAAACTCAACGCTCAACGGGAGGCAGCCCGTCATTCTTTTTGAAAAAACCTGAAACCTTTTCTGACACCTTTTCGCACTTAAAGTTCACCCCTTAGGACAGCAGACTCCACCTCAGGTGCATGCATCTAAGATTAGAAATCGTCTGCAACTGCCACCCCGACCCATTCACTCATCAAAACATCTGTCCTAATGTATGAACTAAGTTGAATAAAAACCCTCCTAAGTTACAATGAGGACATTGCAAATCTTAGGCATGGGGGGGTATGAAAGTGCAAAACCCGTAAGAAAAGGTTTTAAACAAAAAAATTTACATATGCCAAAAACACCATAAAATTAAAAAAATTTTTGAAAAAGAATAATAAAATGAGAGGAGGAAAGAAATTTTGTGGACACTACTAAGGAGGAGGAGAAAAAGAACAAAATGAATAGAAGGAGAACAAAATGAAAGAAATGAGATAGTCATTAGTAAGAAATTAAGGAGTTAACCTAAGATCTAGACCTCATTCAGGAAAAAGAAATGGAAAGTGCATAGTGAGATTAGTAAGAATGCAAACCTTAGGAATTCTTGGATAGACTCTTAGTACCCATTAAGATATAGACATTCCTCAAGAGGTTGAGGAAAATGAAAAGCTTAAGTATTAGGTCCAAGGCTTAGGGAGTATTTGGCCTCATTAACTAATTTTTGGCTTATGGGATTCAGTAACCTAAGCATCCTAATTTCACACACAGCCCAGTTCAGTAAGCATAAAAATCAAAATCATGCAGAAGCGTTGCAAAAAAAATTCTAAAAATGACACCTAGAGTAGGAGCGGCCGATCAACACAAGTTAATTTGGATGAGTTTCCAGCGCGGAGAGGTGGGAAATTCCCCTCGAAGAGGCATAACAAAATATCATCTCCTCGGTGCTTGTCTCTTAGGATATTTACATATCCTACAGGGGGCATGTAAGCACTCTGCTGGTTCAGATTCCATGGATGGCATTATCACGAAATGTCAATTGCCAGGGTCTGAATTCGGCCACAGAACACCATGGATGTGACTATCTTGAAATCTCAATAGCCAGGGTTCTGGGGGTTACCATGGGCGGTGCTATCTCGAAGCATTGACTGCCAGGAACCCTTGAGGATTGATGATGGGGACAAGGAATCTGATACAGACCATGTTGAGAAGCCAATCCTAAGCTAGAATTAAAAAGAAAAAGAGAGAGAAAACTCTCCAAACATATAAATCTTCTACCTCTTTTTCTTTCAAAACACACTGCGAACTGAGCTAGGGCTAAAATTATCTCAAGCACGGGTGCTTTAACCACAAAGTCCAATAAGCCTTAGGTTAGCTCTTGTAGGCCTTAAAAACCTTTGCTAAGGACTAAGGCTGAGGCTAGATAGATCTTGATCTTGGTTGGTACTAGAGTACCTTTTAGGCCTATAGTTGGCATTCTGACCTAATCAAGGTTTTAAAAGAAAAAGCACTTATATAAACTCATTAAGAACTTCATGGTCTAGAACAAGGGTTGAAACCTTAAAATTTTGCTAAGGGACTAGCAAAAGCTAGGCATGGGGGTATGATGAGAACCTCATCATGAACCTTAACTAGCACAATTTAATCCAAATAAGTGTGAAAAAGCTCCTACAAAACCTAAAGAGAAGCTTAACTCAGAGAATTCTGAGTTAAAGAATAAAATAAATCATAAGGGGTAAAATTGTAATTTCACTAATGCAGTGTGCAAATAGGGTAATTAAGGGTCCAAACACAGGTCAAACGAGTTTAATAAGGAAGGAAGTGGGCTGATCTGATCTAAAAAGGGTTATAGCAACTTCTATGAATTAAATGACATTCTGTAACCCTAAAACAAACTCACTTTAATTCATGAGGTTTGAGGTAGGGTAAAAATCAACTAAAACCTCTAAAATTCATTCAAAAATATTCCCTAGGGATTAAAACCTTCAATTTGGCCTTTGCAACCTATTTTGACCTAAAATGAGAACCATGCCTAATATATGACTTAATTTGGGTTTTTATGCAAATTGACCAGTCAAACATGGTCCAACCTAAAATTAAATTTCACCACTAAAATCCTTAGGTTCAAATTAGTCTGGTATAAAAATTTAGGACTAAGATAAGACTATCTTGACCGACTTTACATATTGGTCCTCTTAATTTACTTTCCAACCCTTATCTTTTGAAACCCTTGCATTTAGCCCCCTATGTTCTCATCGTTCCTTGCAGAACGGTCCCCCTTGCCATTTCTGCGCAGCACCATACCTCCAGCGACCTTGCGCGGAGGATGGCGCCGCACAGGGCAGGGCATCCGTCCTTAGGAACAAGCGGGGGGTTCCCTGCGTCGTCCTCTATCGCAGGGACCCTCCCGTGATCTATGCAACCGACCATGCCTTTCGTGCGAGCGCACGAAAGGCATGGGTATCCATTTCCGGCCACACTCTGGCGAGCACGGCACGTCGCCTCCTCGATCTCCTCTCCTCACCAGTGCCTATTTAAGGTGCGGCATGGTCTGCTGTCTCCTTCAAGCTCCCTCTGGCGGAGAAACACCCTAGATTTCGTCCTTCCCCTCTCCGGTCAGAATGCCCGAGCTTCCGGTGATTCTCGTTCCTCCTCCTCGTCGCTCTGCTACCCTAACTGCAGCAGAGTCCACTCTGCCCCACCGTCCCGTGCCAGGCTGCACCAGCTGGAGCCCTTAGATCTCCTCCTCGTCGCCGATAACCACCTCCTGGGAATCTTTGTTCTCAGCTCTGGTAGGCACGAGCCGGATGCCTCCCTCTCCCCCTTCGTCGACTAAGTAGGCAAGAATTTTCCTCTCTCTCTCCCTTACATTTTCCCCTTCCTGATTTACCACTTTAACCCACCAATCGCCACTTCCAACCTCATCTGCTCCATCTCCGGTCGCCATCTCCGGTGAGGTCACTGCACCTCCACAGACCACCTCACCCCTCGTTGCCAAGCCCAAAAGCTCCCCCTCACTCCACTAAACCATTTCCCCTACTCCATACACCGCCATTCATCGCCCAACCACCTGCCGAACAAACCCACTTCCGCACACACAGTCTGCCCTAGGCGCACCTCCACAGACACATTTGCGCCTCGTCGACCCTCGCACTGCCTTCGCCGCCCTCTAGCGAAGCTCCCTACGTTATCTGATGTGGCCTAGAGGTCGTCCTTGTGTTTTCAGGTCTACGCCTCCTCGCCGCCATTGAAGAGCTGCTGAAGCTCCTTCGCAAGAAGCTCCAGGATGTCTCCAGCCCAGGCGCATGCTCCAGGCAATGCGGGTTGGTTCCACGAGCATGCCCAGACTTGCGATTGGGGTTGCGAACTTCGCTGCTGCCCCAATTGGCAGCATCTTCTCTCCTGCGAGTGCCCAGATTGGAGGTGGGACTTTAGTCCCACCTCGTAAGTGTGTGGCCTCGCGCCCACACTTAAATTGCAAAATTGAATAGGGCTGTTTACCTTCGATACATAGGGGTCAGGTCCCTCGCCCACGCACGCAGCACGCCACTCACTCGCCCGCACTCACGCCCTGCGAGTCTGGGCCTAATCCGACTACCCGACCAAGCAATCCTCGCCCACCACCGCAAGTCGGTGGGTCTGGTCCCGAGCACGCAACCCGAACCGATTACCTGGCTTTGGGAGAGCATTCCTAAAGAGAGATTCAGAGAGAAAGAGAGACACGGGGAAGGTGTAGGGGTAGGTTTTGCACTTATAGTTGTCTGTGCACATAGGGAAGAAGGAAAAAGAAAGAACAAGAAGAAGAAGGAAGAAGAAGAGAAGGAGAGGAGCAGTTGAAGACTCAGCAGCCAGAGCAGAAGAAGGCAAGCTGAAGAAGAAAGGAAGGAGAGGAACTGAAGGAGAAGAGAAGAGGCCGCACTGTAGCAAACGCATAGTTAAGTCATCTGAGTACCGAGTCAAACGATGGAAGGTCAGCAGCCAGAGCAAGAAAGAAGGCAGGATGAAGAAGAAAGAAAGAAGAGGAACGGCCAGAGCAGAAGAAGAAGAAGAAGAAGAAGAAGAAGAAGAAGAAAAGAAGGAAGAAGAAAGGAAGACCTAGCAGTTGAAAGAGAGAGGGAAGAAGCTCTGCAGCCGCAAGGAAGAAAAGAAGAAAATCAGAAAGGAAAAAGAGAAAGGGTCACCACAGCTGAAGAAAGAAAAGAAGAGAGAGGAAGGCAAGGCAGATTGAAGAAAGAGAAGAATCAGAAGAAGAAGAAAAGAGAGGAGGAAGAGAGAAGAAGAAGAAGCCAACAAAACCTTTGCTCTCTCTCTCTCTCTCTTATTATTTGTGTAACATAATTGTGAACCTCTATGCTTCTAGGATTATAGTTGCTCCCTGAGCTCGACCTCGGGAAACTTGTTATTCCGAGTAAAAAAATTTGTATTAAGCTGGTAACTGTTTTGTTATATACTAGAACGAATATAAATAAAGACAGAAGACACGTGACCACGGGATTTCTGAGGTGCAAGCAAATTCTGGAATGGTTGACATGGACATCATTACCAAAAAATTGGATCAAGTGGAATTGGTGGACAAAAAGATTGATGAGCGACTGAACCAGACCAGGAACCCCTTACAGACTTTCTCCCTATCAAAGGGAGTGCATAATATTGACCTGGTCTAGCCTTTAACCCAACTGAACCTGGAACAACCCCTGACCACGTTCCAGGGAGGGACCTTTTCTCCCTTAACCCTTGATTACTCCCTTCCCTCTCAATCAACATCGGCTATCCTTGAAGATGTGCAAGTTGTCCAAGGTTATGTGAAACCAGACCCTTTCTCCAACACTTGCAACACTGGCTGGCGTAACCACCCAGAACTTTGGTTGGACAAACCAGAAACCACCGCAATTCTAGAACCAGCCCAGGCCAAACCAGCAGCCACACTTGCCCTCCCTATCAGCAAGGACCACCAGTTAGACCCCAATATAATCAGAATAGGGCGACCCCTCCCCCACAAAACCAAATGGATACCCTAATAAAGATGATGGCTGACATGAACCAGAAACATCAGGAGGAAATGGCCTTGGTAAAGGGACAGTTAAGCCAACTCTTGGATTGTAAACAACAAGGATCCCTACCTTCCCAACCACAACCGAACCCGTGAAACATAATTAACAGAGGCCCCAATTCGCAAGGGTTCCAAAGCAACCTCGAGCAGGCTCACATGGTCCAGCTAGCCCCACAAACACCTCCTGGGTTTGGTGCTTCTTCGTCCTCGACTTCTCAAGGATCAACCCATGGCCCCAATGCCTCTGCGAATGCGGTGACCTTGAGAAGCGGCACCAAAACTAGGATCCCAAATGGCCGACTCTCTCCGAGACTCCATCCGCTGAAATACCTGACTCAGAAGAGGCATCGACCAAGGACCCAGAAATAGAACCAATCCACATTCAGACACCCTACCTTTAGGCCTTGGAAACAATCAACAAAAAGAAGAATGTTGTGGAAACTGAGGAGCTATTGGAAATATTTAAGCAAGTACAGATTAATATTCCGCTCCTTCAAGCCGTCAAACACATCCCTACTTATGCCAAGTTTTTAAAGGATGCCTGTACACCCAAGCGTAAGCCGAGACCTTAAGCACCTAGGAAGGTTGTTCTCTCTGAACAAGCAAGTTCTGTAATATCAAGCAACCTTCCACTCAAGCGAACTGACCCAGGAGCGCCCTTGATTTCCTGCAATATCAGGGACATGACGTTTGATAGAGCGCTCCTGGGCCTAGGTGCTTCTATCAATCTGATTTCAACAACCTTGTACCACCAATTTGGTTTTGGAGAGTTGACACCAACCCCTGTCACCATCCAGCTGGCTGATAGATTAGTGAAAACCCCGAAGGGGGTTGTTGAGGACGTGATTGTACGGGTCAAGGACTTCTATTTCCCAATCGACTTTTTGGTGCTCGACATGGAAGTCCCTGAAAAATTACAGAATGCACCCATAATCTTAGGTAGACCTTTCTTAGCTAAGGCTATGGCAAACATTGATTGCAACATAGGATGTATGGAAATCGCCTTCGGGGACAGGAAAATGCAATTGGATATCTTCCGGGCAACAAAGTCTTTTGATTGCGATTGCGTTGAGGAACGTGATCCCATGGAAACCCTAATCGAGGAATGCCTCACCCTTAGTTCTATATCAAACCACCACACCCGTAGTGACTGTTCTGACCCGTCACCATCATTACCTGTGGACCTCTATAAGGCTGAGTACCATCACATGACACCATTTGAGGAGATCTATGTTGATCAACTTCCACCCTTTCCCTTCCCATCGACTGTGGTTCCACCCGCACCTGAACTTAAACCATTGCCTGAGAATCGTAAGTATGTCTTCCTGGGACGTGACCAGACCTTCCCAGTGATTATTAATTCCCATCTAACCAAGGATCAGGAACTCAGGTTGACTGTGACCCTTTCAGAACATTGGGCCGCCATTGGTTGCCCCACCTATTGCACCCATAAAATTTTCCTGGAAGATGGGGCATGACCTTCTCGCCAGATGCAGAGACATTTAAACCCAAACATGCGGGAGGCGTTAAGAAAGAAATTATCAAGTGGCTTGATGCCAAAATCATCTACCCTATCTCCGATAGCCCCTGGGTGAGCCCCACTCAAGTGGTTCCCAAGAAAGCTGGGCTCACCGTTGTCACCAATGATCATGGCGAATCCATCTCCACCTGCACCACCACCGCATGGCAGGTGTGTATTGATTATAGGAAGCTCAATGAAGCCACTAAGAAGGATCATTTCCCCTTGCCATTCATGGACCAAATCCTTGAAAGATTAGCAGGGCAGAAGTATTTTTGCTTCCTGGATGGATATTCAGGATATAACCAAGTCGCAATTGCTTCGAAAGATCAAGAAAAGACCACATTCACTTGCCCATACGGCACGTTTGCACTCCGTCGAATGCCGTTCGGGTTATGCAACGCACCTGCGACCTTCCAACGTTGCATGCTAGCCATTTTTTCAGAAATGGTGGGCGAATACTTAGAGGTCTTTATGGATGATTTCTCTGTATTCGGGAATTCATTCGACCATTGTCTGAGCAACTTGGAGAAAATCCTGAAAGTATGTATCGATGTTAACCTAGTGTTAAGTTGGGAAAAGAGCCATTTTATGGTTCAAGAAGGAATTTTCCTCGGTCACATCGTATTGCATAGGGGCATCGAGGTAGATCGGGCTAAGGTTGATTTAATTTCCAAACTTCCTCCACCTAGCTCGGTCCGACGGATTCGCTCCTTCCTAGGACATGTTGGCTTCTACCGAAGGTTCATTAAAGACTTTTCCAAGCTTTCCAAACCCTTGACCGACCTTCTAGCCAACGACACCCTATTCCACATGTCTTCTGATTGCATCCAGGCTTATCACACCCTCCGGGACTTAGTCTCCACTGCACCTATACTTCAACCCCCAGACAAGTCCCAGGATTTTGAAATTATGTGTGATGCATCAGATTTTGCCATAGGCATTGTCCTGGGACAAAGGCAAGATAAGAAGCCTGTGGTGATCTACTACGCGAGCAAAACGTTGGACGAGGCCCAACAAAATTATATGGTCACAGAGAAAGAGTTGCTTGCTATAGTCTTTGGACTTGAAAAGTTTCGATCGTACTTGCTGGGATCCCACATGACTATTTACAGTGACCATTCAGCCATCCGGCACCTGTTGGCTAAGAAGGGCGTAAAGCCCAGGCTCATCAAATGGATCCTGCTTTTGCAGGAATTTGACTTGGAAATCCGAGTCAAGGTCGGATCAAAGAATGTGGTGGCGACCACTTGTCTAAACTTCATCCAGACCACATTGGACCCTCCCTACCTCTATCTGATGCCTTCCCTGATGAACACATCCTGGTTGTGCAAGACAAGAAAATGCCATGGTATGCTGACTACGTCAACTACCTGGTTATAGGACAAACCCCGCACAGCTGGTCCAGACAGCAATGGGACAGGTTCTTGGCTGAGGCCAAGCACTATTTCTGGGATGATCCCATGCTGTTTCGCCTTTGTGCTGACCAGATCATCAGAAGGTGTATCCCCGAAGACGAAGTTCAGAGTGTGCTTTCCTTTTGTCATGACCAGGCTTGTGGTGGCCACTTCTCTGGAAAGAAAACAGCTGCAAAAGTTCTGCAGTCTGGATTTTACTGGCCGTCCCTATTTAAGGATGCACACAACTTTGCCAAGACTTGCTCACGCTGCCAAACGTTGGGGACCATGACCAAGAAAGATATGATGCCCCTTCAGCCATTTTGATTGTCGAAATCTTCGACGTTTGGGGTATCGATTTTATGGGCCCCTTTCCACCATCCAATGGCTTCGAGTACATCCTGGTCTCGGTAGGCTATGTTTCCAAATGGATTGAAGCCGTCGCGATCCACCGATGTGATCGCAGGACTGTCATGGACTTTGTTAAGAAGAACATCTTTTCCCGGTTTGGAATACCCAAGGCCATGATCAGTGATGGTAGAAGCCATTTTATTCATTCCAATTCCGTGCCCTACTTAGAAAATACAGGGTGAACCACCGCATTGCTACCCGTATCATCCGCAAACAAACGAGCAGACCGAGGTCTCAAATAGACAAATCAAGAACATTTTACAGAAGACTGTGAGACTTGACAGGAAAGACTGGTCCACACGACTTGATGATGGCCTGTGGGCATACAGGACTGCTTTCAAGACCCCGATAGGCATGTCGCCTTATCGCCTAGTCTTTGGCAAAGCCTGCCATCTTCCTGTCGATTTGGAACACCGGCTTTACTGGGCTGTCAAGCAATGTAACATGGATTCCCAGTTAGCCGGTGCGTAAAGGACGCTCCAATTATCTGAGCTCGAAGAAATTCGTCGGGACGCCTTTGACAATAGTTGACTATATAAGGAGAAAATGAAAGCCGTCCACAACCGACTCATTCACAGAAAAACCTTTGAGCCTAACCAGCAAGTCTGGCTGTTTGACGCATGCCTAAAACTTTTCCAGGGGAAACTCAGGTCCAAATGGACAGGACCATTTTGGGTGGTTAAGCCCTACTCTAATGGGGCGGTTGAAATCGCTGATCCTAACACTGGGCACACTTTTACAGTTAATGGTCAATGATTGAATCATTTCCTGGCCTAGGTTCCCCCAAAGGAGAGTGTCACCCTCGTTGAAGGCTGACACGGGGCACCGCCCAGCTGGAGGCGTTAAACTCAGCTCTTCTTGGGAGGCAACCCAGAGGATTCAATCTGATCTGGTATTTTGCGCCACCCAAGTACTATCCTTTTGAACCCTTATGCATCCATGTACTTGCCAATGAGGACATTGTCCAACTTAAGCATGGGAGGGGTGATAAATTACATAATCCTGAGCTCATTTAATCAGTCTAAATCAAATACAATAATAATAAAAAAAATTGAATTTAGGAAGAAAACTTAGGCATTAGAAACTTGTCAATAGTGGGAAATAATACAAAAAGAACTTAAACACTTAGACTTTTCAGGCCTTCAGGCTTAATCAGCCCTGGTGTCTATTAAAATATGGATTTAGCTTTGAATCCTTGCAACCTCAAGCTATTCTAATCCACCTACTAAATAAGGTGATAAGTATATGACTTATCAACTCACCCTCTAACTCAGAAAAACTTTGAGTCTAAGCATCTGCACACATTTTTGCACAGACTCACTTCTTGGAGATTTTGACGGAAATTGGGTAACTAATGAACTCTCTAGGGTGGTATGGCTAGCAAGTTATCGTGGGTAACAACCCATTGGCAGGTTGTCCAGAACCAGCCACAGACCATTTCTTTTTCATTGCCTCTAGGTACATTTGAGATCAAGGAAGCCACCTACAAAAAAAAAAAAAGAGGAGAAGAAAAGAAAATAAACCACACTTCACCACACAAGTATGGCTGGCAAGTGATCGTGGGTAATAGCCCATTGGTCGGTTGTCTAGAGCCCAACTCAATAACTTCACAAAAAGAACCAAAAAACTTAAAGAAGAAGCGGGGAAGTAGTGCAAGCCGAGGAGATATACACTGGAAAAATCCTTGTGTTGACCCCAATTACAACAAACGTAGGGAGAAAGCTACCAATCGAACAAATACACCTTCAGGCAAATCTATCTCCTCTTCCGGTCACCTAGGGGCGTAGACACCCGAAGTCTGTCTGAATTACCATTGAGTCTATCACAACCTTCACACCAAGATGCTTAGCACTTAGGGTTTTTGACCAAGTTTTGGGTGGGTTGGGTAGCTATAAAATGTTACCAACCCACACTGAATTCAGAAAAGAATTCTAAAAAAAATATATATATATACACATACATATGTATAGTTATATACATTAAAGCAAGGATTCAGGCGATTCATATTTTGGCAGACACTTAGGCGCTGCTTAGTCTTTGTAGATTAAGATCTTCATAAATTTCCTCCTATTGACAAGTGACAAAGTGTCTAAGCAATTACTTCTTAAATTCTAAAAGAAAAGAAAGGATAGAATAAACCTTGCTAGGGACTAGCAAGGAGTAAGCATGGGGGTATGATAACACTGCACAAGGGAGTGATAATTCTATTAAATAGGGCCCATCTTAAGAATAAAAGGCACAACATAAGTAGAATGGGAGCATTGCATGCATCATGAACCAAGATTGCTTATAAAATTGTATTAATGGCCATTTGTGTAAGTACTTGTCAAAGCAGGCCTCAGATGAGCAATCGTACCGTACGGATGGATTCAGAACGACGAACGGAGTCCAACGAACTCAAGATTAGCCAAATCCGACATCTGGAGCTCCTACAATGGGCCCAAGAAGTTCTGGCCGTTAATCTAGAGATCAATGGCCTTCATTGCGCCACGTCACCCCCGCTCCACCGCTCGCCGCTTCAACCATCAGCTGAGATCAAATCTCGGCCGTCGATCTTCAATTGGACAGCCGAGAACCGCGTGGTCGCCGCAACAAAGCGCGGGCGTGGCGCAACGGTTAGCACGCACGGCCGCACACCTGCACGCACGCGACGCAGGTTCGAGCTGCACGGTGCGTGAAATTGAAGATGAAGGAAGTGCGCGGTGAAATTGGGCCACCCGATCAGCAGCGGGTGGCGGAGATTGCGCCACGCGACGCGCCCACAGATCGCGAGCGCCACGCGCGTGCGCATGCCAGGCGACGACGCCCGCGCACATGCACGCCCGAGGCGCGATCCAAGCACAACTAAGGAGAGATCTCAACCATCCGATCTTCGATCGGACGGCTCTCATGCAGCGGCCGCGGATCGAGCGTGAAGAAGAAACAGCGCGAGCGGTTGACCGATGAGCTGGAGGGCTTCACCGACGCTTTTGGAATGATTTTAGCGACGTCCCGGACGTCACTAAAGCCCCATCTTCTTTTAGAAAGCCCTTAACCCTATTTAAACCCCCTCCAACCACTCATTCAAAGCATTCACTTCCCTTGCAACTACTCCACCCCTCTCTTGGCTAGCTTTAGGCCCTCTTGTAATCATCGGAGACGACGAGCCACCGACGGAGCCTCCTCCACCGCCGCAGCTGCCTCATCGCTCTCCCTCCTCTCTCTCTCTCTCTCTTTTAAGCTTTCCATTACTTTTGTTTGAGTATGTATTTAATGTTGTAAGTTATGAACTAAAAGTGCATGATTATTGAAGTTATTTTCTGTTCAGTTGTTATTTTAATTTCTTTTTAAGTTTCATGATCAAGCAAGAAACACTCTAACCCTAATCTCTCTCTCTCTATCTCTCTCTCGCTTTTCAAACCGCACCTCCACAAGCAAAACTCCACCCTTTCCGTGACAACAAATGATAAGAAAAATCCAATTTTCATGCCTCCCTGAGACTGACACTCGGACTCACCTCCGTTTATTTACTGTAAAACCGACGTTGCAAGTGCGATTATAAGGACACTTCTTAACACACACGCACAACCGCACGTCATACACCAACTCAACACATAAAGGAGTAGAAATCAGACTAGGTTAATCACCTTTTGTGTGCCCTAATTAGTGGTACATCTGGGCCAGTTGATTGAATTATTTGGGCCGGACCACCTAATCTAAAAAGAATTCATTTTGTAGATTCCTCATAGGATTCAATATTTAGGTCAAGCCAGGCACTCCATATTTTCTTGATTTGTAAAGGAAAAAACTTGAACTCATGATTTCAAAATTGGTTTGCCTCCTAGAAATTTGGTTGAATATACCTAATATTTGAATCCTAAAAGCTACTAGGCAAGATCTGAATCTTAAACTCACTTCATCCACAATAATCTTTCTTGAAAACTTCTTGGTTGTGCACATACACACATTCTCAAACAAATTATTAAGGGCATAACTAATTAAGGACCCATCACATTCCGGAAGCACCAATATCCCAAAACTAACTAAAATTGATTAGATGTTGGCCTTAAGGATTAATTCGCTCTTTGGGGCCCAGATTGAGATTGTTCCTGATTAACCTACTTATACTGGTCAATCTGATGTCTAGCTAAGGGAGTAACGCCAAACGACGTGGTTGGGGGGTATCAAAGGAACCAGAGGTGCTAGCCAAAGGAATAACCTTCCCCCAGCCCCTCCTAACTGATTGGATTGACTAGATAAAAGTAGAGTAAATTGATTATAGTCTTAAGACAGATTCTGAGAGTCTGTAGATCTTTAGCCTACCCAACCTAAGGATAGGCTTGCATTTTTGTGCTACAGGGCTCCCTTTTCCCGTCGTTCCGACTTCCTTCCAGTGTATGCTTGGAAGGAGGTCATTGAACCCTTGTTTGGTAGGACCTTTAGACCATTCCCGGAAGTAGAGATTGAGTTATAGCCAAGTAGATCCCATGGCTGATCAACAACCACCTCCCCCACACTCGAACAAGCATGAGCTAATTTAGAGGCAGTTGAAAGAATTGTAGCAAGTGCAGCAATGGTTCCAACAAATGAATGGTCAGGGCGCTCGGCCCTTAAAGGATTTTTACGATCCTTCGAATTATGAGGATTGTCCCAGCATTGTGATCCTTGCCCGTGATGTTAAGATCAAGCCCTAGGTTTTGAGTTTAATTAAACACTTTCATAGGCTTGGCTCAAAGGACCCATTCCAACATTTGGAGGACCTGATCACTCTGGTTCAGACCACCAAATCACGAAATGTGGATGAAGAACAGATGCTCATGATTCTTTTCCCCCATTCACTCAAGGATAAGGCCACACATTGGTATCGTACCATTGGATGACTAATTGCTACCTAGATAGCTTTGAAATCGGCCTTCCTGAAGAAATTCTTCCCAATTGGGTGAACCAATGCATTGTGATGGGCAATTACCACTTTTTCCTAGAGTTAGGGGGAACCATTTCTTGGGGCTTGGGAGTGATTCCAGGATCTGTTGTGGAAGTGTCCACATCACGAGATGCCTAAATGTTAACTTGTGCAGATTTTTTTATCACAGGTTGAATGATCAACTCTGTAATCTTGTGGATGCTTCTTGCAAAGGCAATTTCCTCAACAAAGACGTAGATAGTGTGTATGATTTGTTTAAGGGAATGAGCAAAAACACTTTAAACCATGCCTCCATGGGAACCTTCAACCGATCCCGGCAAACTAGATTCTCATACATTTGATATGGAATAGATCTACAATAAATTAGATAAGGTGGATTTGGTTGCTAAACAAATGGAAGAGTGGATGTCCGGAAACTCTAGTTTTTCTAGATCCACTTAATCCTAGGGCTCGGGATTCCATTCATTGCAGGATAGGAGTTTTTGAACCTGGAGTCGACTCGACCTTCAGGCCAGCTCTTCTTGGAACCTTATGGGTTCCAAACTGGTGCCTCTGATCCTAATTTTTCTGATCCTTCTTCAACCTCATCTTATGAGGATGTTCATGTTGTACAAGAGAATGTTAGGTCCAACCTTACTCAAATTCCTAAAATCCTAGTTGGAAAAGTCACCCTAACTTCTCTTGGAAAGATCAGGGGCAACAGACCCAATATTGACCCAACAATTATGTACCGCAAAAACCAATGGGTCAGGGTCATGTATGTACTCAATTGCCCCTGAATCAAGTTAATAAATCCATGTGGAATGCTCAACAACCAACCGGGCAGGCTGATTTAAACCTGAAGATGGTAGAAATGCAAGGGTCAATGCTCTAGCTCATGCAACAAATGAAAACTTCGCTGGACACCTTGCAATTCGAACTTAGTGCAAGCAACTAGCAACCCGGATCTCTACCATCACAACATATACCAAACCTAAGGAATGTATAGAACTGAGGTGCTGGGCCTCAAGGGTTTGGTAATGGTGGGGAGCCACATGCTTAAGCTCATGCAATCTATCAGGCTACCCCAGCCCCTCCCAGAGCGAACCAAGTTCCCACCATAATCGACCGGGAGCCTCCTATTTTGCACAACCCTCCCCAAGGCACTAACCAATAGCATTTTGCCACAGCAAATACCATCACCTTTATGAGTGGTAGTAGACACAAGGGACCCACCCAACCCTATGTCAACACCATTTGGCCCCATAGTAGGAATTCTAGACTCCCAACTAAGAATGTGATCAACAAAACAATAGAGTCTAATTTGGGAGTATGTTGTTGTTGTATAGGCAAATAGAAAAAGTCAGAGGAGAAATTGAAGGAAAGGAAGTCCTTACTTCAGGCTTCCAAATTGATAATCATTTTACTCCTCACAACTATCGGATCAATCCTTGCCTATGCCATAGGTCTACTAAATTCATATAAAGAAAAGCATAGAGCAGAATCTGTAAACAATAGGAGAGTAGTCTTGTCTGATAACACAAGCACACTGATCTTAAGCAAGGTGCCTCCTAAGAAGCAGGACTCGGGAGCCCCGCTTATTTCCTGCATAGTAGGAAACAGTACTTCCGACCAGGCCCTCCTAGACTTGGGTGCTTCCATTAATGTGATCCCCACCTCACTGCATAGGGAACTGGATCTAGGCTACCTAAAACACACAGACATAACCTTGCAGTTAGCTGATAGATCCATTACAAAACCATGGGGTCTTTTGGAGGATGTTTTAGTCAAGGTTAATGATTTGCATTACCTTGCTGCTTTCATGGTTCTGGACATGGAAGTACCAAAATAGCTCAACCACACCCCGATTATTTTGGGAAGAAATTCTTGGCTACCGCCAAGGCAAGGATTGATTGTGAATCGGGAAATATAGAAATGACCTCTAGGAATAAAATAAATCGATTCAATATTTTTGAGGTCTCAAAGAAGGATAAAATTAAGTGTGGTTTGATGGAGGAGCTTGGTCGAATAGAGGAGGTAATGGCCATACATACCTTGGACAACCTTTTGAGGGCTAACTCAACCCAAATACAGGAAGAAAATCAAACGGTTGCAGGGATAATTGAGGATAATCAAGACATACAACAAACTGTGGCAACCTAGGATGAGGAAGATATTCATGAAATTAGAAATTTGTTGGATGATTCACATGATGAAGTCCCCAACAATGTCCTCACCCTAAATTTTTAGAGCTTGAGGTTCAACTTTTGGGTGGGAATCATGAGGATTAGGATGGTTGGATTAAGCATCCTGATTGTGAGGATGAAATTGAACTTTGGGGAGAAACTCTTGAAACATTAGGTATTCCAGAATACCCACAAACCCCCAACACATCACAAAACCCTCATCATCCTTGTTCACCCAACCATTGCACAATTTCTATATCCACCACACCTCCTTTGTATTGAACCAACAAAACTCCTGTTGAAGACCATTTGGGCTCTCCCTGCACCACTAGCTTGCCACTTTCATTGATCATCTCTTTGGCAAGCCCATTTTCACTCTCCAAGACCCATATCTAGGGGCTCGAAAAGTATGTTATTGCAGTCTCAATGTTAGTTATTTTTGATTGAGGACATCACCTAGCTCTAGGCACTAAACTCAACCCGTGTAAAGGTTGTTTCGAGCTAACCCGAATCTCACGGAAACCAGGTGCTATTCTTCCAATTCTACTCTCTTGCATGCTTTCATTTTAACAATGAGGACATTGCATTAGCTAAGCATGGGGGGTGGATATTTTATGAAATAATCATTTTTTCAGCCATAACTATAATTTTCTATTATTTAATTTTAAAAAAACTAGAATTAGGAGAAGAGAACTTAGGCATTAGGAGTTGAAAACTTTAGGAATTGATACATTGGGACCTTAATACTTAGACTCTTCAGGTTGTCAGCCATAATTAGCCCGAGTGTCCACTTGAATGTGGACTTAGTCTCGAGTCCTTGCCAAGTAATTTTATTCTAATGTGGCTAATAAATTATGGTGATAAGTACACGACTTATCAACCCACCCCTAATTTAAGGGGACTTTAAGTCTAAGCATCTACACACTATTTGCACTGAGTCACTTTTCAGTGGTTCCTTTGGGAATTAGGTAGCTAATGAACTTTCTAGGGTAGTATGGCTGGCAAGTTATCATGGGTAACAGCCTATTGGCCGATTGTCCAAAGCCCAGCTACTTACCAAACTCATTCTACTACTTTTAGGTAAATCTTCGATCAAGGAAGGCACCTACATAGAAAAAGGAAAAAGTGGTACTCTAAAATAAAATAAAATAAAAAATAGAAAAGGGAGAAAAAAATAGAAAACCACACTTCATCGCACGAGTATGGCTGGTAAGTTGCCGTTGGTAACAGCCCATTAGCTTGTTGTCCAGAGCCCAGCTCATAGAAATGCATAAATAATTCTCAAAACACTTAAGAAAGAAGCGAAGAAGTAGAATAAATCAGGGAGAAATACATTGGGTTCGCCCTTGTGTTGACCCCATAAAAAAATTTTAAAAGTAGGGAGAAAGCTACCATTCGAGAAATCTAAGCTTGGCGAACCAGGGGTTTGTATCTCTAGGGCTAGCTTGAAATCATGATCACCTGCAATCAGATCCTCCCAACCTCATCAAGATCAGGAATGTCAATTGCTATGAAATTTGAATCTGAATTCATTTGGGTAGGGGATCCATAATTATCATCATTGAACCTGGGATTTGGGAAACTATGTTGATCACTAGTCTCACTCCAAGATGTTTTGTTAGTTTCTAACAGGTATTTTTGATCAATTGTTCTGTATAACTTAGTCAGCAATTCTCCCCATTCTTCTAAAAATTCCTAGAATTTTTTTGAATGTGAAGGATTTGACCAACATTGTAGATAATCATTTTTGTGTAATTTCACCAGTTCACTATGTTCTACTAATAGGTGATCCTGGGTTGAACCGTGTTTCATTTATGCCCATATCATTGTTATGCAATCCAAAATGTGGTTCATTGATTTCGCAAATTTTTCCTAAATGTCCCTTTTATAGTATTCTTCATGGTTTCTATAGGCATTCTCAAGTATCTTTTCTTTATGCTCATTTAGGACTCAGGTTTCCTAAATAGTTTTCCTAACATGTTAGGCTGGAATTTTGAATCAAGTGGTGGAATCAAGATGTAGAATCAAAACTCAAGATTAGATTTGAAGCTAACCAAATCTGAAAGAAATCCCTGAGATAATCTGTGTATGTGCTCTAAATAGAAGGGATGAGGGACTGGATGTGAATTTTGACCTAATCAAGGTACCCAAAGATTTTTGGATGACTAAGGAAATATCAAGGCAGATGATACCTCTGAATCAAAAGTTCGCAAACCCAAGAATTACCCAGGCAGCCAGGAAAGGAGAGCCCTGCAAAGACCCCTACACGGTAGAGTGTCCCCACGAGTTACAGGGTTTCCCCCACCTGACTTTCCTTGTCACTGAGGTTCCAGGTAGATCGGAATGTACGAACTTAAGATCTTAAGTCTACCAATTTTATGTCCTAATTAGTTCCTTGAGTTTCACTTGATTAGAAGTTAATTCAACTTGTGACCTAGTTTGGAGGTTGGTTGGCCTACAACGTAGACCAACTTCACCTGACCTGCCGTAAAGATGGTAGAATGAGATCTAGGTAAAGACCTAGAAATCACCCTGATTGACACTCAGGTTATTAGGTCAAAGCATTTTAGGGCTCAAGTGAATTTAGAGCCTAATTTTAGGATTTTTGTTGATTAGATGCTTTCAACCAAGGGCTTGGGTAGCACACAAATGCGGGCGGATAACTTTCCTTTAATTCAGGCAAAAATGTGTACTAGCACTTCAAAACCCTAATGCAGAAACCTTAATTAGCTCTATTTCCTAGTCCAAGTGATCTTGACATGTTCACCTTTGGCTTCAAGCAAGAAATGTGTTAGCCCAAAGTTATTTAGAATTTAAGCATATTCCTTACTAGGTACAGGAAATCAAGGATGGGATCTCTAAATATAATTGCTTCAACTTCAATGAGATTTGAGAAAAAAAATTTCGCAAATTAGGAAACTTGCCTTTTAAATGATGATTACTACAAAAAATAAGGCAAGTGATTCTTAATTGATTGTTTCCTTTTTTGTCTTCCAAAGATTAGGAGGTTGATTAAGGAAGAATAGAGAAGTTACCTGCCCTAGAGTGGTTGACTTGCGCGGAAGATCTCGTGAGGTACCTCGCAAATCACAATAAAGCAAATAGAGCAAGTTAGTGCTCAAATATAATCAAAATATGGCAGAAGAATAGTGGTGAATTGCGTGTTGCTCCTCGGCAACGATGCTAAAATGTTATCCCTCTAAAATGGGTTTTAAAATCATCGTGTTGTAGTACAGCTTGAATCTACTTGAAAAATAGATAAAATATATAACTCGAATGAAAGTTCAAGGTCGTTCACTAGGAGCAAATAGGAATTCACTCTCTAATCACAAATAAAATGTAATTGTGCATAAGATGCAAGCCAAATAATACCAAGAAATGAATAATAATTAGTTAGAAATGATAATCAATGTAAAGCATGTGTTTAACAATAGTTATGCATGGCAAAAAGAATCTCAAAGTAAAAACAATGGTTATTTAGATCACCAATTATTCAATTTAAGCATATATGCATTAAGTTCAAATAATGCAACAGTGTTATCAACCGTTCAAATTTAGGTACTGAAATATATCAATATTATCAACTACTTTTACCCACGTTAGACGTCGCCTTAAGCCATCAAATGACTTAAACATGCATTTGCTACAGTACTCATTTTATTCTTCTCTTCTTCTGCTATTCTTCTCCTTCTTCTTTTGCCTTGACTTCTCCTTTCTTTCTCTTCTTCTCACAAAAAGGGGCTCTGATTTTGGTTGAGTGTCGAAATCACCTCAGAGCAAAACCCTCCCTTTACCTGCATGCTCTCTGTCCTTTCTCTCTCTGCATTTTCCTCCTTCCCCGCCTTTCCAAGGCCAATGTCCAGGTTATCGAGTTTCGGATCCAAGTGCACTTGGGACCAAGGCTGCCGGCCGTGAATGGCAGCTGAGGTGTGCATGGGTTAGGCGGGTCAGGTTAGACCAAGCCCGTGTGGAACAGTGTCACAAGCGAGGTGCGTGTAAGGGTGCAGGGGACCTCACCCCGCAAGTGTGTTGAGGCGATAAGCCCCAGTCACTTTTGCAATTTATCTCGCTGTGCTTGCTCCAAATCCCACAATGTGGGACTATGTTTGCACCTTCTCTTCATTGCATTTGCTGCGGTGAAGGTGTCCTCGAATTGAAGTCACAGTTGCACCCTTCCTCCGATTGGGGACCTGGGAGTTTGTAGGTGTTGATTCCGCACCACCTGGTGACTGGTCGATCTTTCGCTTTAAAGTCGTTTGTAGTTTAATGTAGTGGAAAAATCGACTAATCAATATTTAACAAGAAATAACCACTCGTAGAGGAGCGGGTCGTATCCATAGGGAGGCAATGACGTATTAAAATTCGCACCAATTAAAAACGTTCGTTCGTAGTTAGTTTGGACAAGAATCAAGCCAAGATTGCCTTTAGATTAAGGTTTAAGCAAGAAACAATGCTGAAATGGCAATTATGAGAAACTAGAGGATATTTTTCGCAATGCAGAATAAATAAAATATCATTAAAAAGTGACAATGACAGAAAATGTAATTTCTAATTGATGGTTTACTGTAGCAAAATAGGGGAATTTTTCCCCTTTGTCTTGCGCGACGAGGAGCGGATGGCCGGGCGCGGGAAGCTCGGAGGAGGTCCCTTGGACCAAGAGCTTCGAATCGGTGGTGGCGGCGAGTCGCACTGCGGCCGGAGGTGGCCGGACAAGCTCCGGCGGAGGTGCTGCAGCCGGTGAGCTTGCGCGGCTGTTGGCGTGAGATCTGCTCGTGCGTTGCTACTAACAGATCTGCAGGTGCGGTTGCTGCTGCAGGCGCGGGAGGTGGTGCTGCAGGCTGAGGAGGGCGTGCGCAGTCTGGAGGGCGTGGAGATGGCGAAGGCTGATGGTGGGTGCGATTGCACTGGAGGCTGGTGGGTGGCGCTGCAGGCGTGGGTGCGCACGGATGAAGGCGCAGGCGCGGGGGTGGTGGTGCTGGCGTGAACGGTGAGATGGGCAGATGTGGTTGTGCGGGTGCAGGTGGAGTTCAGACAGGTACGCAGGCGAGTGATCGCAAGTGAGCGGGTAGCTTCAGACATCCGGGAAATTTCCCGGACGTCTTAAGTGAATGAGAAGGTGATTGCAGTGACAGTGGTTGCGGCGGTGGTGGTTGGTGACGACGGCGAGGGAGAAGCACGCTAAGGTGCTCACGGTAATGCGAGCGAGCTCCGGATGGTGGTGTGGCCTGTCACACCACATGCCCACGGTGGTGGAGACTCGCCGCCACGGTAGAGGCCGACAGTATGGAGTGGAAGAGAGAAGTTCTCTCTGCACAGTGGTGGGTCGGTGGTGGAGGCCTGCCTCGCTCAGCATCCTCTCTCCTCCTTTTGTAGCGGCCTGCACAAATTTGAATGGAGAGGCGGGAGCAGATCCACCTTCTCCGTCGATCCATGAATGCGCTTTTAGTGAGGCCGGAGGCGTTGCAGCGGCAGCCGAGCCGTTGCTGAGAAGAAGAAGAATAAAGGATATTATTAAAATATTATGGTTATTTATATACAAACCCTTAAGTTTTATGTTAACTAAAATAATGTACTTAATTAGTTAACTAATTAGATGAATGGCATTCTGAGCTAATTCTAAATGCACTTAAAATATTAATGCAATGTATGGATTATGTAATTAAATTAAAAATATGAATTAATCTATTTACATCCTAATTTATGCTAAATAAATGTTAGAATTATCCTAATGTTTAGGCATTTAAATACTTAAGTAGCCCACAACTATGGGCTAATCAAATACCCCCATGCCTAGTTTTTGCTAGTCCCTAGCAAAATTAAACGAAACCTAGCACTCTAAGTAGACTAGTCAACTCACTTAGTCTTCCTTCAGAAGCATATTAAGTTCAGGCTCTAGACCCAAGGTTCCTAAGTAGTTGCTAAGTTACAGACTAGGTTGGAAAAAGACGAGTTGCAAGCACAAGTTTCCCTGATTTCTGACTCTACCCTAAAGTTTAATGATCTCTGAGATTAAAGCATCCATGCCTGTGTATTGGTCTGAGTTATTTGAGTTAAAGGATTTTTTTTTTATTTACTTTTTTTTTTTTATTATTCTTCTAAGTCTAACCTCAGATCAGCTATCAACACAGTCTGTGTCGGATTCATTGTCCCCATTACCATACCTCGAAGGGTGCCTAGCTTTCGATGCTTCGAGATAGCACCGCCCATAACGACCCCAAGAACTCCTGGCAATCGACACTTCAAGATAGTATTGCCCATGGATTTCTTAAGCGAATTCAGGCCTATGGCAATCGGCACTTCGTGATAGGGCCACCCATGGTACCTGAACCGCGCAATGAGCTTACATGCCCCCAGTAGGATGGATATCCTAAGAGACAAGCGCCGAGGAGGTAATATGTTATCATCGCATCCTCAAGGTGAGTATATACTCAACCTCTCCTGCGGCGGGAACTCTTCCAATCAAAATGTGTTTTCAAGCCTCTCTTAAGTCAAAACTAAGAGAATCAAATCTCTTTTCAGAAAGACAGAAATTAAGTTGATTACCAGACCAAGTGTGTGAAATTTGGATGCCTGGGTTACAAGGACCCGTAAATCAAAAGGTAGAATAAGACTCTAGGTACTACCCCACCTTTTAACTCAAACCCTAGCTTCCCTTCCTCAACCTCTTGAGGAATGGTCCGCAACTTAACTCCTACTTAAGTTTTTAAGTCCAAAAAGGACCCTAAAGGTCTAAAGCTAGTAGCTCATTTAGCTTCTAAAGTTTGACCCTAGAATTAACTTAGTCTACCCTAGAGTTCTGATTTGCTTAAGACTGCAAGATCTAGCCAGTTAAGCTCAAAACCTTTTTTTTTTCTCTTTTTTTTTATATATGTACAAATGTATGCAATTATGCTATGTATATCCCCAAGTACACCCCCCCATGCCTAAAATTTGCAATGTCCTCATTGCATAGAAGGATATTACCTGGGTTAGAGCTAGGCTGAATAGCCAAAGAACCTGCAAATCAGGTTCAAGAATTGCAGAAATAGGCCCTAAAAATGAGCAAAGCAATGTTGGCCTAGAAAATAGGTAACCTAGGATGTTGGCGAGCTGATGATGAATCCCGATAGCAAATGCTCGCCCAACTAAAATGGGAATGAAATCTTCCCAGGTCACCAGAAGAGGTTCTAAAGGATAAACAGGTAAAACAACCTCCAAAGGGGTAGGGGGAGGACAAGGATCCTCCAAAAAGAATGGGGAAGGAATGGTACAGAGATAAACCCCCAGGGTAATGGACTGACTAAATAAATCATCAATCCATACCCGATACTCCATTACAGGAAATATTGGTCTGTTATGCCCCCTGGTCAGAACAAAAGTGAGCAATTCTCTAAGGCAAGGATCGTCTAGGGTGTCCAAGTTACGATGTTGTGGGATGGCCATGAGATCTAGGTTGGGTTTAATCAGCTTGGTGTCCATCCCAAACACTCTTTCTAAATCCTCAATTTCATCCCTAGCATTCCTTGCACCATCACATGGATCTTCTTGCTCTTCATCAGGAGTCACAATTTCGCTTTCAGATATAAGCGAATCAGAGGGTGACTTCGAAGTGAATGAAGGCAGGTTGGAAGCAACAGATCTAGGGATTATCCTATCAATGTCATCCCCGGGTTTTTGTTCTTTACTCAAATCTTCCCCGGAGTCTATATGTGAATCCACATAAATCTTAGAAATTGCTTCCAAATTTTCCATCATTTTATCATGAGGAGAAATATCATCAATGGGTGTGCTAAGGAAACCTAATTTGGTCAAATTTGTGACATCCTCAGGGGCTAAGACATAATCACCCTTAGTATCACTCCAAATCTTGAATGTAGGTTCCTCATATAATTCGTCTTCCTCCTCATCACACAATTCATCATGTACCCGAGGTCTAGAATCATTTAATATCTCAGCAGATCCCCTAGGGTGCTCTATCTGAGGTAAATGGTTTACACTGGTGACATCAGACTCCTCAGATATGTCAATTTCTTTAGGGTTAGGTTCCCTAAGGGTGGGTTTGAGTTCCATATCGTGATCAGAAGGGAGGGTAGGATTAACAACTTGACTTTGACCCACTTCATCAAATGTCACGAAAATACTATCATCTGGGTCGAGGTCTTCCAATGGTACCATCATTCCCTTCTTTTGACTCCAATATAAATCCGGTGGATACTCAACCTTATCATCATCTTCCTCGGGTTTCCACCTTTCTTCATCCAATGCATAGCTACTGTCATGTGTATTTTCCTCCCACCTAAAGTGTAGATCTCTCAAGGAAGTGTCATCTAATGGGGAGGTTTCAAAATCGATCCTCGAAAAGTAGCTATTCTCCCTAGAATTTCCCTCCAACTTAAAGTGTAGCTCTCCCACGGGAGATGCATCTATTGTAGAGGGGTGTACGTCATCCTCAATGGGGTAGATTGGGTGGCTAATTTCATCTCTTTCTTGTTGGCCTACTCTCAAAGATTCTCCTAACAATTCACTCATTTCATTTTGTATTTTCTGTATTTCCATCTTCAAAGAGGAGAGGTCATTTCTATCATGAGAGAAGTCAGGCTCAGGCCCATAGTACCCAGGAGTGTTTATCCAACCATAATACTTTTTCAGGGAGGGTGGGTTGGGTATTTCTTTGGTATGTGGGATACTGGGCAAAGCAAATCCCGCTCCTAGGCTCTACTCACTGATTTGGGGCTTAACCAGGCCAATACTCCTATAATAGGAGTAAAATGGATCCCAATGATTGTCATTACGTCCATCAAGGAATGGACCATCTTGGCGTCTGGGATCGAAGCATGCAGAGTGGGGGTGAGGGTGTGGGCAAGATGTGAAAGGATGAAAAGCAATGTGGTCCATTCTAACTCACACTTCAATCAGAATTCCCCAAGCAAGACACAATTCAAAAAGGACCTTTTAGGTCTTTCCCAATTTAGGCTTTTGATTTTAAGTCAGATTGCAGGTGACAATACAATTTGTTCAATCAATTTACGCGCCTATTGTCGACCTACGGTTCGCCTAAGAAGACCTAGTTGGAGCTTAGGTGTTCTTCCCTAAATCTCAAATGGTCAAGTAAATCCAAAGATGGAAGATCGAGGGATGCAAGTAGGCCTAAGCCTTCCTTTGAAGTTGTGCTTTCGCGGTGCTCCTCAACTACCCCCAAAAATCCGTGACAGGATATCCCCCTCTTTGGACTTGCAAAACCTTTGATCTCAAGTTCCGAACACTTCAGAATCCAACGAAAGGAGGGCTCTTGTCCTAGTATTTCCAAACCTAAGGAGTGTCTAGAAGCGTGCCGTGCTGCAAGTGAAATAAGTGTGCATACACCGTAAAAGATTTTGAACTTTGAATCGCACGCCAAGTTTGAAAATCAAATCCTTGGTTTTTAAAATGTCCTTCCTTTAATTAGTCCTTTTTCTAAAAAAATGTGACCACTTGTTAGATTTATTCAGTACAGATTAGGTGGTCTTCGCATTAAATCCCAAATGCAATGCGTGATCAAAAATAACATGCAAAGTAAGAGAATGCGTACCTTGCCTCCAACGATCAACGATGCAAGAATGCACGCAATGTAGAAAAGTAAATCCAGAGGCTGCTCATACAGACCTAAATGGTTCGTCCTAGGGCAGGCAGCTTCTAGCAGGCAGCTCATTTTTTTTTTCTATTTTTTTTAGAACTACTTATGCACAAGCAAATAAAAGTAATAATAAAAAAAATAAATAAACCTAAATCTAAAGAAAAGGGAACAGGCTCCCAAAAGTTACCCAACATGGGCTCAAAACAAAATCGGGGAACACACCCCTCAAAATATGCCCCAGAACAAGGGTTTCAAACTATCTGCAATGAAAAATTAAGTCTACAGTCTTAATTCTAGTCTAATTAAACTAGCAACTAAATACAATGGTGTTCGTCACGTCCTCGTCTTTCTCCTCCTTTCAAAATTGCTCGTCCACTTCTCGTCTAGCAACGTCAAGGGTCGCCTCTCACACTGGCTGATTCTTGCATAATTTTTCTCGCACAGAAAAGAAAATAATAAATGGTCAAATCTCTGTGCAATTGACAAATAATCCAAATAAAATTAGGCAAAATTATTGTGTCTGTTGCCTCCCCCACAACGGCGCCATTTGACTAGTCGATCTTTCGCTTTAAAGTCGTTTGTAGTTTAATGTGGTGGAAAAATTGACTAATCAATATTTAACAAGAAATAACCACTCGCAGAGGAGCGGGTCATATCCACAGGGAGGCAATGACGTATTAAAATTCGCACCAATTAAAAACGTTAGTTCGTAGTTAGTTTGGACAAGAATCAAGCCAAGATTACCTTTAGATTAAGGTTAAAGCAAGAAACAATGCTGAAATGGTAATTATGAGAAACTAGAGGATATTTTTCGCAATGCAGAATAAATAAAATATCATTAAAAAGTGAAAATGGTAGAAAATGTAATTTCTAATTGATGGTTTACTGTAGCAAAACAGGGGAATTTTTCCCCTTTGTCTTGCGCGACGAGGAGCGGATGGCCGGGCGCGGGAAGCTCGGAGGAGGTCCCTTGGACCAAGAGCTTCGAATCGGTGGTGGCGGCGAGTCGCGCGGCGGCTGGAGGTGGCCGGAAGAGCTCCGGCGGAGGTGCTGCAGCCGGTGAGCTTGCGCGGCTGTTGGCGTGAGATCTGCTCGCGCGCTGCTGCTGACGGCTCTGCAGGCGCGGTTGCAGCTGCAGGCGCGGGAGGTGGGTGCTGCAGGCTGAGGAGGGCGTGCGCAGTCTGGAGGGCGTGGAGATGGCGAAGGCTGATGGTGGGCGCAGTTGCGCTGGAGGCTGGTGGGTGGCGCTGCAGGTGTGGGTGCGCACGGATGAAGGCGCAGGCGCAGGGGTGGTGGTGCGGGCGTGAACGGTGAGATGGGCGGATGTGGTTGTGCGGGTGCGGGTGGAGTTCAGACGGGTACGCAGGCGGGTGATCGCAGGTGAGCGGGTGCTTCAGATGTCCGGGAAATTTCCCGGACGTCTTAAGTGAATGAGAAGGTGATTGCAGTGACAGTGGTTGCGGCAGTGGTGGTTGGTGACGACGGCGAGGGAGATGCACGCTAAGGTGCTCACGGTAATGCAGGCGAGCTCCGGATGGCGGTGTGGCCTGTCACACCACACGCCCATGGTGGTGGAGACTCGCCGCCATGGTAGAGGCCGGCAGTATGGAGTGGAAGAGAGAAGTTCTCTCTACACAGTGGTGGGTCGGTGGTGGAGGCCTGCCTCGCTCAGCATCCTCTCTCCTCCTTTTGTAGCGGCCTGCACAAATTTGAATGGAGAGGCGGGAGCAGATCTACCTTCTCCGCCGATCCATGAATGCGCTTTTAGTGAGGCCGAAGGCGTTGCAGCGGCAGCCGAGCCGTTGCTGAGAAGAAGAAGAATAAAGGATATTATTAAAATATTATGGTTATTTATATACAAACCCTCAAGTTTTATGTTAACTAAAATAATGTACTTAATTAGTTAACTAATTAGATGAATGGCATTCTAAGCTAATTCTAAATGCCCTTAAAATATGAAATCAATGTATGGATTATGTAATTAAATTAAAAATATGAATTAATCTATTTACATCCTAATTTATGCTAAATAAATGTTAGAATTATCCTAATGTTTAGTCATTTAAATACTTAAATAGCCCACAACTATGGGCTAATCACCTGGTCATGGCACCTGGGGCGTGTGAAGCTTGAACTCGAAGAACGAAAGCGGAAACAGGCGGAGGGTGTCAGAAGTTTGGCGTGCACCTGAGAAACACAAGCATGGCCTCTCAGCCCAATTAAAATACTTTAGAAGCTTCGCCGGAGGATGGCAAACGTGTTGGCGATGGTGGCATAGTGTAAGGAGGTGTGTGTGCATGTGGTGAAGTCAACGAAGGTGTTGCGAGGGTGGGTTGGTTGGTGGAGCAATGGAGAGGGTGAATGCCTTAATTAATAGAGGGTTTTTGTTGAGGAAGTCATGGCGATGCTGATGGGGGCAATAACGGCGAGGTTCGTGCGGTGGAGGGGTGGTTTGGTATCGCCGGAGCTTCGCTAGAGCGGAAGAAGACGGAGGGGGAGATGTGTGGTCGGCAGTCGTTTTGAGAGATAGAAAGAGGGAAAAGGAAGTAGGGAGAGAGATAAGTCTACCAGACCTAATTTAGGGGTGAAAAGGGGAAGGGATACGATGCCGGTGTGATTGCCGGCACCGTGGAAGTTGAAACCTCCTTAGATTAATGGCGACGAAGAATAGGGAAGATGGCCCTGACTTTGGCACACTAGGCGTAGACGAAGGTGAGGAAGGTCGTGGCTTGGCTAATTTATCCGTTGGCTGGACGTAGGATGATGGGGAAGAGGTCCGCCGGAGCTAAGTTGGAGGAGGGCTGGAGGTGGAGTTTCAAAGAGGTTTGTGGCCCTAAAACTAGCTGAGGAGAACAGGCAAGGCCTGGGGTTTCTTTTATAGGCCTCAGGGAGTGGTTAGAGCTTAGGAAGCAAGCTTCCCAAGCTTGGAAGGCTCGCCAGAGTTGGAAACCTAAACATGCCCAAATCTCTCATGCATTCGCATGAGAGATTACGAAGGTTGTTGGGCTTCAGATCTAATTCATTAGAAAGAGGACTCCTCAAGTAATCTCCCTTCCAATTTTGGAAGGGATTGAGAAAGAAATCAAGGAGATCTTCCCATTTGAAGGTCATCGGAGATTTAGGATTAGGAGTTGAGGGTAGTAGGGACCTATTTGTGAAGAAGACGACCAAGATGGGGGGCTATTTGTAAGAAATTCAAAAGTTAGGGGCATGAGTGTGAGATAAAAGAATTAAATAGGACCAAATTGCAAACTAGGTCAAGACAATCTCAGATTGGGCCCAAATTTTGGTACAAACCTAATTTGGATCCAAGAAATCCTATGGTGAAATTAGATTTAGGTTTTGACCTTATTTGATTGAGTAATTTATGCAAAAACCTAAATTAGGGCAAATGACTATCTGAGACTCTATTTTGGGTCAAGATGGGTTTTGATGATCAAATCAAGGATGCCAAACCCTAGAGAATATTTTTCTATGAATTTTAGAGGGTTTAGGTGAATTTTATTCTAACCAGAACCTTAGTTAATTAAGTAGGTCTATTTTCAAATTTTATATGTCATTTAATTCCTGAAATGCGCGAAAACGCTTTTCTGTCTGTATGAACTCACTTGTCAGAGTCTTAAGATCATTTAACCCTTAATTAAACTCTAAAGAAACCCATGATTATTTTGTATTCATGATATGATGGCAAAATTATAGTGTTAACCTTGGTTTCTTATATTTCTCTCAGAAAGGATTTGCAGTGAATTGGGGTCTTTTGGCGGTTATGTAAGAGCATTTAGTGATGGATTATGACTAAATAAAGCTAAATATTGCTGATGATGACGTTATCATCAGTCTTTGACTCTTTTCACAAGATGCTTAGCACTTAGAGTCCTTTTCGAGTCTTGGGCAGGTTGGGTAGTCGTAAAAAGTTATCCCAACACTCTCAAACTCCAAAAGTCCAAAAAAATATGAAAAGAAGAAAAATAAAAAAAAAATGTATCTTCCCTTTTCAAATAAGGTGAGGACTTGGGCAGTTTGCATTCTGGCAAACACCGGGGTTCTGTTGAGTTGTCGTAGTTTTTGACCTTAGCTGAAATTCTCTATTATTACTAAATGACTTAGAAATAAGCAATCGAGTTCTAATTTTGTTTTCATACATAGCATGTAGTTTAAATTTGCTAGGGACAAACAAAAGATTGGCATGGCATTATGATGTTGACACATTTAATTAAGTTAAAATGCCTATTCATGTATGTTCCTAGGCTTAGATTTGCTTTTCATATTATAAATATTGCATAACATGCATCATTCTGCATTTAGAATAGTTATGTATATTTAGGTTAATTGCATCCTTTTTATGGCTAGGAGGGAAGGAGATTTATTTCAGGGCCTTGGATTGATGATCAGAATGTATGGATCTAATCAGGATGCTGACCGGAGTCCAGCGCCTTTGAGATCTACCTAATCGGAATCCTATATCACCTTATGCGATCCGAGGAAGATTAATGGCCAGGGGGCAATGTGACATCCTTACGAGCTTTAGATGAAAAATCTGACCGTTCGGCAGTTCCATAGCATGAAAATCATCTCAATCTGAGCACTGTGACATCCTCTGCAATAGAAAGAAGATGGACAACCTAGATGGCACCATGTGGCACCATCTAGGCCGCCCAATATCGGCCAACAGTCCACCCAAACTTCTTGTTCATCCGCATCATCCATTCCCAGTCGTTGGATCTTGATCCAACGGCTGAGAAGCCTTCGCACCACTCTCCTCTTCGCGACACAAAGGATCGCTTAGCGCATTGGCTAAGAGTTCTCTGTAACTCATATGGCTCAGGGTTGAATCTCGGTGAAGTTTCCTTACCACAGTAATTGAAATTTGACTGCCAGATCTCCATCGAGAGACCTTAAAGCTTCCACATGGCGCAATCCCATGGGTTAGATTCACACACGCATGCGATCACGTGAAATCACATGCGTGATCATACATTGGTGCAAACTTAAGACGTCCACTGGAGTTGTCAGCCGTCTGATGCCGATCCAGCGGTGCTCGCACCTCTCTTCAGTGACAGCTGTACGTGCCTTCAAAGGGCGCAATCAGCAGGTGCACCTAAGCCTTCAAATCTTGATCGAATGGTAGGGAGGTGCTACAACAGCTGCTAGCAGGGATAGAGCACAAGAGCCAGTAGGTGTTTCGAGCACTGAATCGGGTTTTAAAAGCATTGCGTTATAGTACAGCCGAAAAAACATCCAAAACAAATACAATTTATTACTTGAATATATTTCGAGGTCAAACACAGGGAGCAAATGGAATTCACACACTAATCTCAATAATAAATGCAAATTGAACACATAATATTACTAAAAATCTAATTAGGAATGTAGAGCATGAGTATATGAAGAATAAAAGGAGTTGTAGGAAAAAATAATGAAGAGCATATGAACATCAGACATCTGATTTTTCAATCAGATGTCTTAAATATCTAGTGCTACAGTGCCTTTCTTTCCTTAGCTTTCTGATTTCTTTCTCTGATTTCACCTTTGCCTTTGTGAGCCCTCTTCTTCTTTCTCTTCTTTCTTTCCTTAGCTTCTCCTTCCTTCTTCTCCGTCTTTGGCCTTCTCTTCCTTATTTCTTTCTCTGCCTTTTGCCTTAAGCTTCCTTCTTCTCCAGCTTCTTCCTTCTTTCTTTGCTTTGCCTTAAGCCCTACGGTGCTCCTTTCCATCTTCTTCTTCCTGACCTCCTCTTCTTCTTCTTCTTTGAATTGGCTAAGTGTGGAGCCAAACTCCTCAGAGCAAAACCCCCCTTCCCCTGTGTAGCTTTCCTCTCTCTTTCCCTCTTTTCTATCTCAGAGCCACTCTCCCAGAGCCTTTAACCGGTCGAGTAATCGAACCTAACGAAGACCCGGGTCCAGGCTCACCGGCGTGTGTGGTGAGCGAGGAGTGAGCAGGTCGGGTAATCCTTTCTTGGACAGGTCTACGTGGGCAGTGTTGCGGACGAGTCCGTAAGAGGTGGGGGAGGAGGACCTTACCCTCAGTGTTGGAGGTGAAGAGCTTCTAACACAAAATCAATTTATGTGCACATGGTCTCCCATCCAGTTCCGAGTTGGGACTAAATGTCCCACCTGCTTCCACATGTCTGCCGCAGGATGAGGCTTCTAATTGGCAAGGCTGCAACGGCTATTGACTCCAATCAAAGGTCTAGAATTGTACGCGAGATTCTTCCGCGTGTCCTGGAAGTGTCATCCTGGGATTGGCAGCAATATCGGATGGGCGACAAACCTGAAAACATGAGAACGGCCTCGCGGCCACGTCAAATCACTTAGGGAGCTTTGCCAGACCACGGCGGATGTGATGGGCGTCGTTTTGTGACGTGTGGGTGGCCGTGGTGGCGTATCTGGGGTTTAATGTGGGTGTGTGAGTGGGTGTGTTCGGGGGTGTGTTTGGGTGATTGATGGAGAGGTTGGAGTGAGGGGATGTGATCAAGGAGTCGAGGCAGAGGTTGTAGGGTGGTTGGCGAGGTGGATGGAGGTGCGGAGCAATGGGGGCACCTCATCGGAGGTGGAGAAGGTGACGGTGGTCAGCGGCATTGAGGGTTGGTTTAGGGAAATAAAGAAAGGGAAAGGGAGTGTGAGAAAGAGAGAGTCTAAGACCTACCTCTAAGGGATGAAGAAGGATAGAGAACCCACGCCGGTATGGTTGTCGGACGTAGGGAAGACGAAGACCTCTGTAGATGAGGTGGTGGCAAAGACGAGGCAGAGGTAACGTCGACCAGTGTTACACGACGCAGATGACAGCGGCGAAGTTAACCCAACCACTGGTATTGTGGTTAGGCAATGAGACAGCGAGGGAGAAGCCACTAGAGCTTGCGGAGGGTTATGGCCGGCGAGGAGAGAAGAATGTGAGGGAATCCGGCCCAATTTCAAGCTGAGGGAATGCGGTTGGATCTGGGGCTTCTTAAATAGGTCTTTGGAGAAGGATTTGTGCTTGGAAGCCAAGCTTCCAAGAAAGGCATGGTCACCGGAGATGGAAACTTCAAAAGATCCAAATCTCTCATTCGTTAGCATGAGAGATTGGGAATAATCATGGATCACAGATGGGTTCAGATTGGAGGAAATTACTCAGAGAATCTCCCTTCCAATGTTTGGAGGGATTCTCTAAGCAATCATGGAGAAACCTCCTTTCAAAGCTCGTCGGAGTAGGATTCCTCCACTATAATGGAGGAGTGACCTATTTGTGAAGACAATAAGAAAGCTAGGGGGCTGATTGTAAAGGTTTTTGAAAGATAAGTGTAGAAATGTAATCTGGCTGGACCTTTTTACAAAGTAGTTCAAGATGAGTTTCCCTTAGGTCAAAATCTTGGTAAAAACCTAATTTTGACCTAAGAAATCCAATGGTGAAGTTGGATTTTGGGTTTGACCACATTTGACTAGGCAATTTATGCAAAAACCCAATGTAGGGTCAATATCTATCTGAGACCCCATTCTAGGTCAAGATGGGTTCCAATGGTCAAATTGAAGGTACCAAGTCCTAGAGGATATTTTTATATGATTTTTAGAGGGTTTAATTTAATTTTATCCTAACTAGAGCCATGGTTAATCAAGTGGATCTGTTCTAGGGTTTCAAGAAGTCATTTAATTCCCAAAACTCACACGAACCCTTTTTGTCTGATTCAACCCACTTATTAACTTATTAAGACCCTTTGACCTTTGTTTAGCCCTTGAGAAAACCCGTTGTTGTACTGCATTAGTAAAATTATAGTTTTAACCCTAGTTTCTTATTTTACTCTCAGAATGGTTGTGCAGTGAATTATTACCTTCAGTTGGTTATGTAGGAACTTTTATTCTCTTCATTCGGTCAAAAATGAGATAGTTAGGGCTAATGATGGTGTTCCCATTATTTACAGGGAGCGAAATTGGGTTTAAAATGATGTGTTGTAGTATAGTTGAAATCGCTTTGAAAAGAAATAAATTTTATTACTCGAAGTTTAATTCCGAGGTTGAACATAGGGAGCAAATGGAATTCATGCACTAATCTCAATAATAGAGGCAATTTGAATACTTAAAACTACTCAGAATATAATTCATAATGTCAAGCATGAGTTTTATGAATAATAAAATGTAGCATAAAAGAGAAATTAGGAAGAATTGAACATCTTAAAAGTATTTGATTTTTCTTTCTACTTTTGCTTCTTTCTTTGGCTTGTTCCTCTCTTTCTCTTCTTTCTTCTCTGTTCTTCTTTCCTTCCTCTTTGGCTACTTTGGGTTCTTTCCTTCTCTGACTTCTTCCTTTTGCCTTGGCTTTTGTCTTCTTCTTTATGCTCTGCCCTTCAGCTCTTTTTCTTCCTTCTTTCCTTAGCTTCTTCTGCAACTGTGATCCTCTTCAGCTTTCTTTTGCTTTAGCCCTTTAGCTCCTTCAACTTTCTTGTCCTTCAACCATGCCTTCTCCTTCCTTAGCTTCTTTACCATAGCTTCCTCTGCGGCTTCTTCTCCTTAGCTTCTTCTTTCCTTAGCTTCTCCTTTAGCTTCCTCTTTCTTCTTCCTTTCCTTGCAAGTGCAAAACCTACCCCTACCCTCCCTGGCGAACACTCCCTCTTTTGTCTCTTAGGCTCTCTCTCCTAAAGCCATCTCAGGTAAACGGGTTAGGTCAACGCGGCCGGGACCAGGCCAACCGACGTGGGTGGTGGGCGAGTGTACAAGTAATCGAGTCAGGATTCCAGGTCCACGGAGTAGTCAATCGTAGATGAGGCATGGGGAGGCGAGTGGGACCTTACCCCGTGTCAGGAGGTGATAAGCCCCTGACACATTATCAATTTATGCCATGCCACCCGCTCGAAAACGACCACAGTGGGACTAAATGTCCCACCTGCTTTCTTCCGCGCGCTTGTAGGGGTCGCGCTTCAATTTTTGCGGCTGCAAGCGTCTCCAAAGCCAATCTCCTAGCTAACAGTGTGCGTGATACGAATCCACATCGCCTGGGACCTGGAGCCTGGAGTGAGGCTGCCTGGTTCGAGCTTGCAAGCAAGCTTCACATCTGCTTCAATGGCAACAGAGGTTTGAACCTGCATTCATGCAATACGGCCTTGCGGCCTCATTAGAACATGCAGGAGGCTCCTCTGTAGCACGGTGAAGGTGTCTCAATGGTTGGCATGGCGCGGGGTGGCCTGGGCGTGTGTGCCTATGTCGTTCTGTGACCGTGGAGTTGGGTTTGTTCGGGGAAAGTGTGTGGAGTGTAAGGTTATCAATGGAAAGGACGGAAATGATCAGTGGAATGTGGTAGAGCTTCTGAGGTGTTTGGCGAGGTGGATGGGTGCGTGGATTGACGGGAGCACCTTGCTAGTGGTCTGCCTGAGCTGGAGACGATGGTGGTGGTTTGTGAGCGTCGAGGGGTGAAAATAGAAATGGAGAGAGGGAAAATAAAGAGAAGAGAGAGGGAAAGTATCTAACCTAGTTTGAGGATGAAAGGAGAGAGGATGGTAGTCAGCTCGTACCTGTCACCGCTGGAGACGAAGATCCCAGTTAGAAGGGGATGGCGATGGTGAGGGGGTAGTTAGCGTGTGCACAAGTATGGCATGATGTGGACGACGGAGGTAGAGACAACTCTGCCACTGGTATTGTGGCAGAGTGACGAGAGGAGGGATAGGTCGTCGAAGCTCACTGGGTGTCTGGTCAGAGGAGAAGAGAAGAAATTAGGAGGTTTCCTCTAGCCAAACCAAGCTGGGGATGAACAGGAGGACCTGGGGTGTCTTTTATAGTCGCAGGCAGAGGGCTTTGTCCTTAGAAGGCAAGCTTCCAAGCACGAACAGCCTCGCCGGATTTGGAAGGCCGAGAGATACCCAAATATCTCATGTGTTTGCATGAGAGATTGGGTGGAAATCAGAGCTTGAGATTGGGTTCACATGATCGGGAATTCCTCAGAGAATCTCCCTTTCAAATTTGAGAGGGATTCTCTGAGGAATCAAGGAGATATCCCCCTTGAATCCTCGTCGAAGTAGGATTCCTCCATTGTAATGGCAGAGGGACCCAATTGAAAAGAATGACGAGGAAGCTAGGGGGGTGTCTGCAAGGTTTTCAAAAGCTCAGGGCATAAAAGTAATTGGGTTGGACTATTTTGCAAAGTAGGTCAAGGTGAACTCCCCATAGTTCCAAATTTTGATATAAACCTAATTTCGACCTAAGGAATCCAATGGTGAGGTTGGATTTTAGGTTTGACCGCATTTGAATGGGCATTTTACACAAAAACCTAATTTAGGGTAAATATTTGAAGACCCTTATTTATGTAAAAATAGGTTCTAAAGGCCAAATTGAAGGTTCTAAACCCTAGAGAATATTTTTCCATGAATTTTACAGGATTTAGGCGAATTTTATCCTAACCAGAACCTTATTAGCTTAAGTAGGTTTGTTTTAGGGTTACACGAAGTCATTTAATTCCCAGATTTTACATTAACCCTTTTCTAATTGAACCAACCCACTTTTTATCTTGTTAAGACCCTTTGACCTATGTTTAACCCCTGAGAAATTCCATTGTTGCACTGCAATGGTAAAATTGCAATTTTATCCTTTATCTCTTGCTTTTCTTTTAGACTGGTTATTCCTTGAGTTAAAACCTTTATTTGGTTATGTAGGAGCTATTGTTCTCTTTTTTAGATGAAAATGAGCTAGTTAGGGCTCATGATGGTGTTCCAATCACCCATCATACCCCCATGCCTAGCTTGTGCTAGTCCCTTAGCAAAATTTTAAGATTTTAACTTTGATTCTAGACCATGTATTCTTTTTTATGCTTAAAATTGTCATGTGTGCTTTCTTCCTTGGATTAGGTTAGAATGCAGATAGTTGGCCTAGAGGTACTCAAGTACCAACCAAGATCTGGACCTGACCAGCTCTAGCCTCAGTCTGCCACAAAGGTTTTTAAGGCCCACAGGAACTATCCTAAGGTTCATTGGACTCCGCAGTTAAAGCACCCGTGCTTGTAACATATTTTTGCCTTGGTTCAGTTTGCAGTGCATTTTTGTAAGAAAGAGACAGAGGAATTTTCTTTGTTTGGAGAGCTTTCTCTCTCTTTTGTTTTTATTTCTAGCTTCGGATTATCTTCACAACACGGTCTGTATCACATTCCTAATCCCCATCATCAATCCTCGAAGGGTCCCTGGCAATCGATGCTTCGGGATAGCGCCACCCATGGCAACACCTAGAACCCTGGCTTTCGAGATTTTGAGATAATCTCACTCATGGCATTCTGTAGCTAGATCCAGACCCTGGCAATCGACATTTTAGGATAATGTCGCCCATGGCATCTGAACCAGCACAGGGTGCTTACATGCCCCTGGTAGGATATGTAAATATCCTAGGAGACAAGCACCGAGGAGGTGATATGTTATTGCGCATCTTCGAGGGGACTTTCCCACCTCTTCATGTCAGGAACTCGTCCAAATCAACTTGTGTTGATCGGCCACTCCTAATCTAGGCAACCTTTTCAGAATAATTTAAACTCATTTGCGTGATTTTAATACTTATGCGCACTGAACCAGACTGTGTGTGGATTGGGGTGCTTAGGTTACTGAGTCCCACAAACCAGAGGTCAGTTAACGAGGCCGAATACTCCCTAAGCCTTAGACCTAATACTTAAGCTTTGCATTTTCCTCAACCTCTTGAGGACTATCCAGATCTTAGAAGATACTTGAATTTTTAAGCCATAGCCCAAGAGGCCTAAGATCAGCGTTCCTACTAATCTTTTCTATGTTTCATTAGCACTTTTTTTCCTTTCATTTTCCTTTTCTCGATATGGTCTAGAACTCAGTTAATTCCTTAATTTCTTACTAATGACTATCTCTTTTCTTTTTCTTTTCAACTTGTGCTCCTTTTTGGCATTTTTCACTTCTCCCCTTTTTCTCAAGATTTATATGGCCTCAAAATTTTCTCTCCTCTATTTTTTTTGTTCTTTTTCACAATTTTCTATTTCTTGGTATTTTTGGAATATGTGATTTTTTGTGAGAACCCTTCCAAACTTTGATTTTTGTATGTTTGCACTTTACCACACTCCCATGCCTAAGTTTTGCAATGTCATTGTAAACGGAGGGTGTGAAATAGGTTTGGGTTTTAGGAAATAGAACATGATTTATTAGGTGGGTGAACGGGTCAGGAATGACTATTGCGGACGATTTCAAGCTCTAACACATGTACCATAGGTAGGATCGACTGTTCTAAAGCCAAACTCAGGGTGCAATAGATGTGAAGTATAAAAGGATAATCAGAAGGATCTCAGGTTTTTGGAATGACGGGTTGCCTCCCATTAAGCGCTAAATTCAATGCTTTCAGCCGAGCAGGAGATGGTATGGAGAAAGATTGGTCAAATCAGCTGAGTTTTGTAGAACAAGCACCTTGATCAAAAGCCTCGTTGGTCCAACCAGGTGCTTGTTTAGATCGATAGGCTGATGATGTAGCCCAAACCCAATCAATATGGTGGGTTGATAAGTGTAGATCAAGAGATGTGGAGCCCACCATATGCTGTGAAGCTCGGAATAATACGAAAGTGTGAATCCAGGGTTTAGCTGAGTCGAATCAGCTTGATCAAAGTAGGGATCCTTAAATGAAAAAGAATCAGTGGGTGATGTAAGAACCTTACAGGAGTGATCAGAGAAGGATGGGGCATGTTTTGTAGTCTAATCGATGTCCGAAACCCGATAACACTATGGAGGCGAATCATCTGCAATCGGCTAAGTAAGAGGGGAATCAAAATAGAAATTGAGTCCGGTTGCAAGTTGGGGTTGAAGATGGGTTTGGATAGGTTCTGTATATGTAGAGGAGGTGGCATTGATATGAATTGTGTATGAGGGATCACTTTAAAAAGAATTAAAGGTGGGTTGATTTATAGAGTCCTCGTAGTAGCCAATAAATTTGAAAGTGAATGCCTGAAGAGTGATTATAGGATGAAGAAAGTCTGAGTCAAGAAAAGATTCACATTCTGGGTTCTAGTCACTCTTGGCACTTCTTGTTTGAGGCTCAAAAAGAAATGAGTCCATCTCAATAGAACTTGGTTTTAAATCAGTGATCTCAGGATTAGGGACCTCAGAGTCAGAGTCGAAGAATTAATCATCTGAGCTGGGGTCTGATTGCGCAACAATCATAGGACTTAATTGACCTAGATTATGCTAGGGCTTAGCATAAGTTAAGGTAATTCACGCATGCAAAAGCATTATCTGCATCTTTACTGCTTTACTTTAGCTATGCATAAAATAATGTTATAATGTGTTGATTAAGTGCATTATGTCGATTGCAGGCAATAAGCTGATCAGGAGCTAGATCTGGAGCTGGATCTGGAGCAGGATCTGAAGCCGAATCAGAAATAACGGGCGTTGCAGCAAAGCTGGAGTAGAAGACTTAGATTAAATGTAGAAATAATGATGTAAGGGAGTTAATGTTTGTTATTCTATTAAGTAGGAATAAAGCAGTAAAATGTGAAGAGCTTAGGTCCATCTTAGCCTTAGGATAGCCTAAAGACCTCCCCCAAGCCTTAGCCACCCTTAGAATAGGTCACAGCACCCTAGGAAGCCCTAAAACTCTAGTTCCAACCCTTATCTGGATGTCCAGATAAGTTATAAGATGTCCAGGACCCTTAGCCATCTCCCGTAAACCTCAAACCCACTACTACAGTGTTATTGGACGTCCAGACACTTTGTCAGACATCCAATTTCTACAGAATACCCAAAACAGAACCCAAAATCCCTCCTGACTCTGATTGGACGTCCAGACAACAAGTCTGGACTTCTAATTTTTTAGTATATGACATAGATTTCTAGGTCCCTAAACCCAATTCCAACCCCAAAGGAACCTAAATTAAGGTGCAATAACCCTAGTACATCACCTCTTGACCTCCCTAAGGATCTAATTAGGTCCTCACTAAACCTAATTGACTTAGATTTTAGTCAATTCCATCAGCTTATTCAATTGGACTCATTGAGTCTAATTGAGCCCTGATCTTAGCACACACTACCCAATTGGACTCAGTGAGAGTCCAATTGACCTAGACCTAAATTAATTGAGTTGTTTTACTCTCAATTAAGTTTTCACACACCCAATTAAACTTGTGTTAAGTTTAATTGCACTTTACCTGAGTGAATTAGGGTTTATAACCCTAATTTAAGACATACCTTAACGTAAACCCACTAGAACCTAACCTAATCAACCTAGCCACCTAAGTTTCGACCCACACACACCCACACACACCATTCACACGAAAATACCTAGCCTAGACTTCTCTAGAACTCTCTACCATGTGTGGTTGCCTTGGTTGCCAAAATTAGCAACCAAGAGCCATTGAATTTTTAGATCCACATTTGGTGGATCTAAAATCCACCATCCATCCTCTCTCTCTCACTCACTCTCCCATGAGTTCCCACCATAGGCCTCTCTAGAGAATAACATAATTCTCAATAGAGCTTCCCTTAGGTCTATAAAAAGGCCTAAGGGGTGGCCATTCACATCCCTTCACTTCCTTGGCAAATTCACTCCATTGGTGAAATTCACGCCCACTTCAACTTAGCTAGCCACTCCACCTCCACGAGCTCACTACCACCACCTAGGAGGACATCATGCCGAGATGCTGGATCACTCCTCCCTCTCTCCAAGGGTCGACCTAAGCTACATTGGCCGCCCCTTATTCTTCTCCCGACCTCTCCAAGGCCATCGGGGACCACCCCTGAATGCCCTTTATTCTGCTAGACTTAGTTTATGCTCTCCATAATTTTTACTGCTTTTATTATTGCTTAATAGTGTAGTCTTAGCTTCTCCGCCAATGATGCATGCAAAATCTCCCCACTGATTCTTGTATGCAGTCGTTTTCTAGTAGCTAGGTTTAAATTTCAAGCATTTATGTACAAGCTTTCCTCTAAAGTTCTTGTTGTAAACAACTCTCCCATTGAATGAATGAAAAATGTTTTTATATGTATATCTCCATATTGTGAAATCGCCATGAGCTTATTGATTGCTATTATGTTTGCGTGATTTATGTTACCTGTTTCTAGCTCCTAATATTCTTGCAACTAAGCATGTCATACCTAAATACATAGTAATCATGAACTGGCATGCGTTTCTAAACAAAGTAGAGCAATAGAAGATCGATTTCTGAAGTAAACAAATGCCTCCCAGAGGCGAATGACCGGGACTCAAAGTCTCATTATCTTTAGAAATCATTTTTTGACGAACGTTTTTGTGCGACTATACTACGATTTCTGACTACTTTCAAATGCCTGAAAATGGGTTCCGTCAAATGGTGTCGTTGTCGGGGAGGCAACGTCATTTTCTATGATTTCGATCTTTTAAAGCATCACTGACACATTTCTCTCTACTTTGTTTTGATGTGTAGGAAAAACAGAAGAAAAATAGGATCGACGCACACATTGAGCGTGGCAAAGAAACAATCCAGGTGCACATCATCAATTTTTTCTAGATTACGTTTTACTTTCTGCAATTTCCTTTGAAAAATTCTTTGTGAAAAAAAAAAGTTTACTCATTTTCGTGAAAAAGAAAAACAAATTCAAAAAAAATATTTTCTGTGAAAAATCTAGATTAAGTTTCTTTTTGAATCTTAGGTTAGTTTGAAAAAAGAAAAAAAAAAGAGATTTCTTTGAACCCTTTGAAAATTTCTTTTTGAAAAAAAATAGGAAAAAAAATGTGCAAAAGTTTTGAAAAAAAAAAATCCTTTTGGTAGAAAGCTTAGATTTCAAATTCAAACCCCTATAAAAAGCTTTTGCACTACCTCCTGATTTTTGGCCAGATTTCAGGCTTGACTTAAAAACTCGATTGCCAAAAAATTAGTAGGCAGGAAATTCTGAAATTCGAACTGAACCTTCATTTTCAAATCGTCTTTCAAATGCCAGCATTCGTTTAAAAAATTCCAAGTATACAATTTTTAAAAATTCACAAATTGCACGGGGGTCAGATTGACCCAGATTCAAAATTTTCAAATTTTAAGAAGCAATTCCAAGCAATTAAGGAATCTATTTTGACTAAAAATGGCAGGATGTGAAAGCTAATTTCATTGGCTTTATTTTCCATATTTTTCCTAAATTTTTGAAAGTCATTTGATACTGTTTCAAAGCAAAAAACTGACCAGGGGTCAAAATGCCAAATCTGAACCCCTAATATTCAAAATTCCCTAAAAATTTGGTTGAAATAGTACAAATTCCAAAAAAATATTCTCTGGAAAGCTAATTGAAAAGGGAATCTACTCGAAAATTTTCAAATTAATTGGATTCCAATTATTATCAGAGAACAAACATTACCTTTGTGGTCTGCAAAAATAGAAAAAAAAAACCCTAGAAGTGCATGCAATTTAGGTTGAATCCTTAGGGTTACAACTAGAGACCACACTTTGGGCTAACCTAGACTTAATCAAGTCTAGTTAGCCGGTGAGCTTGGTCACCTTGTGGGCCACTCACCACAAACCCCACTGAAGAAAACGGGTTAAAACTAATTTTAAAACACGAAATCAACCCGAGTTCGTTGTCATGCTTTTGGGTGCTTTTAATATCTCTTGGCAAACCTGGTGACTAAGTCTGCCAAGTAGTGTCAAATGACCACAGCTCGGGGGTCAACGGAATAGGAGGCGTAAGCCAAAGGAAGAACCTTCCCCTTAGTCCCCCGTAACCAGACTGGCTGGGTTAGCTTGAGAGGCGGGAATCACCTTCAGTCGGTTGAACGACAAACTTATCTTCAAGAATTCAAATTTCTAGCAAAAAATCTGGTCACCTGATCTATAAGGACCATTTGATTGACAGGGCCTTAGCCTTGTCCATCATGGCTACACCAACCCAAAGGGTTGGGCGGTGTATGCACGGAAGGAGGTCACTTCGACCTCACTTGGTTGGACCTTGGGAGCCACTCCCAAGGAGGTGAGTCACCTCACCTGGACCATCTTCTTCCCCCACTTCTTCCATTCTTAGAGCCACCATGGCAAATCCTGGACCTGGACCTAAACCGGGTCAGGATATCGAGAATCTGGACCCGATGGCTCATTTGGAAGCTCGGGTCATCGAATCTGTGGTGCGGCATCAGCAGAGCATGGATCGCATTCTGATGGCACTTGGCAGGATGCAGCACCCACCGCGAGGAAAACAACTGCGGGATTTCTATGACCCAGCCGCACAAATCATCGTACCACTTGTTAGAATTCCCGCAGACGGAGACGCATTCGAGGTCAAGCCCAATGTAATTGGGTTGATCAGCACTCATTTCTATGGGAACTCAAGCAAAGATCCGTTCCAGCACCTTGAGGGTCTAAGTCGACTCGCTGAAATGACTCAACCCAGAAATATTGATCTCGAGATTGTTCTGATGAAGCTTTTCCCGTTCTCTCTGAGGGACAAAGCTTCATACTGGTTCAAGACTATTGGGAAGCCAATTGGAACTTGGCCGGAATTACGACATGAATTCCTGTAAAAGTTCTTCCCAATCGGTCGAACAAACATAATGCAGTGTGCAATCATGACTTTCTCCCAGGGAGTTGGGGAGAAATTACACGAAGCATGGGACAGATTTCACGACCTTCTCCGAAAATGCCCGCATCATGGTATACACAGATGGCACATAGCTCAGATTTTTTACCATGGGCTAGATGACACACTTCGGTATCTGGCCGATGCATCTAGCAGCAGGAATTTTCTCGCAAAAGATGAGAACAACGCATTTAAGTTGTTCGAATCATTAGCGCAGAACTCGATGAATGCTGCATCTATGAACCAATTCCAACGGCATAGTCAACAGCGGGTTGGTGTCCACGAGGCTCACACCGAATCTATTCGAGACGACATGGATATCATCGTCAAGCAGCTGGATAGAATAAAGTTAATCGAGAAGAAGATTGACCAGATTAGTCAGGGTCAATCTAACTCGAGCTCTGCCACCGCAAGATCCTCCTATGCACCCTGAGCCCCACCTACTCGAGTTAATCTACTCACTCGGGATGCATCTTCTTTGTATTTACGAGATCCCGCATATCTAGATCCCGTAAATAATCCAGATCTGGCACCTTACTACCAGGGTTACGCACCACCCGCAGATTATAATGCATATCCCCTTTACGGATATATGTCTCAGACATCTTCGGCCTACGAGGATGTCAGCACTATCCAAGGATATGGGTGTAATAACCCGTATTCAGTGATGTATAACCTTGGTTGGCGCCAGCATCTGAACTTCTCCTGGTCTGGTAATTCATAGAGACCACATCATGATCTACACTACCAGACCAGGCAATACGGGAATGTGCAAAACACGTATCCTAGGCAGCAGCCATTCCCATCTCAGTAGCAACAACCCTGCTCGTTATACCAGCCGCTGCACCAAGCTGCCAACCACCCTCCAAAATGGGGTGACCCTTTGGAGGCACTAAAAGAGGAGCTGCAAGAATCGATGAGGAAGTCTACACAAGATAGCTTGCAGATTATGAAGGCGATGGATGATCAAATACAGACCATACAAAACACGTAGAGCCAGCTGTTACAGGAGCATAGGATTCAGGGAGCCTTGCCCTCCCAACCTATCCCGAATCCTCGAAATGTACAGAACCAGGGTGCCCCGCCTAGGTTTTAAGCACCACAGGGACAGACACATGCCATACTACAGGCACCTCCTGCACCACCTGGTTACAAGCAAGGCTAGACGCCTTTGCAGAATCTCACGTACTCTGCCCCTTCCGCTCCCCCACCACCTCATGGATAGCAAGCTGATGCACACGCTCTCTTTGCAAAGCGGAAGGAAGACATTCGACCCACCACTTAGGCAGGCGGGTCCTAATTTTTCCCACCCTTCGCCGCAGGCAAGTTCGACTCTTTCTTCATCCCAAGAGCCACCTACGATAGCTAAGGGTAAGAGGCCACTTAACCCTGAAATTCCCATTCCTTTCCCTGAGGCTTTGACACGAAATGCAGGATGGAAAAAGGACACGCGAAATTTTGAGGACCTGAAATTGATGTTTAAGGGAGTACATATTCAGGTCCCCCTCCTCGAGGCAATCGATCACATTCCTGCTATCGCTAGGTTCTTCAAGGACTATTGTACCCAGAAGCGACAACCAAGAATTGGATGACAGGCGGTACTATCGAAAGAAGCTACTACCGTGATTGTAGCTGACTCATCGTCGAAGAAGAAAGACCCTGGTACCCCACTCATATCTTGCTTCTTGCAGGATTCTCCATTTAATCAGGCCCTTCTAGATTTGGGTTTGTCCATCAACCTAACTCCCATTGCCATATTTAATCATTTCAATTTGGGGATTTGAAGCCCACCTCGGTCATGATTTAGCTGGCTCGCAGATCAGTAAAACACCGAGGGGGGTGGTCGAGAACGTGATCGTGAAAGTCTGCGGGTTCTGTTTTCCCGCAGATTTTTTCGTTCTCGATATGGAAGTTCCTCCTAATCTCCGAGATGCACCAATTATTTTGGGTCGCCCATTTCTGGTGATAGCCGAGAGAACATCGATTGTGCATCCGGGTGTATGGAGATTGCCCTAGGCAATGAGCGACTTCAACTAGACATATTTAGGGTAGCAAAGAACTTCGACTATGATCGAATAGAGGAGGATGGTAAAGACGAATATTCAGCATACTGTGGTAACATTGGGCTCCTTTGTGACAACCCAATGTCACATTCGTCTACATTATTAGGGTTCTCAGACCTTGATCCACACAGGACAAAGCCACTGCATTACACATATCTCCTCGAGGATCTGATTGTTTAGGGTGTGCTTCTGACCATAGCACCCCTGAATCCAGCTATCCTGATCCATATATTACTGAATCACCCCTGTTATTGCAGGAAGACGTGACTACAGCTAACGGGTTTCCCGTTAACGTAGTCACAACTGATTTCACAGGGAGCGACTCAGCGAGAATTCACATGAACATGGATTAGCTGATTCCCACCTCAATTCTACTCCTCCCACTCTCAGTTCTAATTCTGACCCACCCGTGATTGAATTGAAGCCCTTACCTAACTCACTCAAGTACGTGTTCTTGGGCGAAAGTGAGACATATCCAGTCATTATCAATGCCCACTTAACCCCAGAACAAGAGCATCAATTGATTTCCACACTTCATGACCATAGGGCTGCTATCGGGTGGAGTATTGCTGATCTCTGCGGTATTCGTCCCTCGTATTGCATTCATCACATTTACACGGATGAGGGGGTGAAACCTTCGAGACAACATCAAAGACGACTAAACCCAAATATGCTAGAGGTTGTTAAGAAGGAGATCATCAAATGGCTAGATGTAGGCATTGTATATCCAATCTCAGACAGCCAGTGGGTGAGTCCAATTCAGATAGTGCCCAAGAAAGTAGGACTCACTGTCATGAAAAATGATAAAGGCGAATCCATCCTGACCCGCACTGCGACATCGTGGCGGGTTTACATCGACTATAGGAAACTGGACATCGACTACACAAAAGGATCACTTTCCTTTGCCATTCATTGATCAGATCTTGGAACAGTTAGCCGAACGCAATTTCTTCTGCTTTTTGGATGGATACTCCAGGTATAATCAGGTAGCGATTAACCCGAGAGATCAAGACAAGACCACATTCACATGCCCCTTTGGAACATTTGCCTTCAAGCGAATGCCCTTTGGCCTCTGCAACGCACCAGCGACATTCCAGCGTTGTATGATGGCCATCTTCTCTGACATGATTGGGGATTATGTGGAGGTATTCATAGATGACTTCTCTATTTTCGCAGATGATTTTGAATCTTGTCTTGATAACCTCACCAAGATCCTGAAATAGTGTATTGAGGTAAACCTAGCACTATCCTGGGAGAAAAGCCATTTCATGGTGATGGATGGCATAGTACTGGGGCACAGGATCTCCAAGAACGGACTCGAGGTCGACCGAGCTAAATCAGAGATTATCTCCCACTTACCGCCACCTAGCTCGGTCAAGCAGATTCGATCATTCTTGGGTCACGTCGGCTTCTATCGAAGATTTATACGTGATTTCTCAAAAATTGCACGGCCTTTGACGAATCTCCTGGTTACCGATGTCCCATTTGAATTTGATAACTCGTGTCTCAGCGCCTTTGAGACTTTAAGAAGTGCTGTTTCCGATGCCCCGATTCTCCAACCACCCGACTGGTCACTTGATTTCATAATGATGTGAGATGCTTCTGATTTTGCCATCGATGCTGTTTTAGGCCAGCGTTGGGAGAAACAACCCTTCGTCATATACTATGCTAACAAGACGCTGAATGAGGCTCAGCGCAATTATACTGTCACCGAAAAGGAATTGCTAGCAGTAGTATTCGGGTTGGAGAAATTCATATCATATTTATTAGGGTCCAAGGTCATCATTTTCACTAACCACTCTGCCCTCCAGCATTTGTTGGCAAAGAAGGATGCCAAACCACGGCTCATTAGATGGATCCTTCTATTGCAGGAATTTGATATCGAAATCCATGACAAAGCAGGAAAACAAAATGTTGTGGTAGATCACTTATCCAGATTGGACCCAGATCACATTCCTCATTCCCTGCCAATCCATGAACAATTTCCAGATGAATCTCTTTTGGCTGTTCATTCTGTTGAGTTCCCCTGGTTTGCAGATTTCGCGAATTACCTTGCCGCAATCAAAATTCCCGTGAACCTATCCAAGAACCAGAAACTCAAATTCATTGCAGAGGCCAAATACTACCTCTGGGATGACCCACTGCACTTCCGCATTGGAGTGGACCAGGTTATCTGAAGATGCATCCCAGACTCTGAGATCCCCAGTGTGTTATCCTTCTACCATAATGATGCGTGTGGTGGCCATTTCTCGGGATGGACAACCGCTGCAAAAATTTTGCAGTCGGGATTTTTCTGGCCAACCATCTTTAGAGATACACACGGATACGCCCAACACTGCAAACGATGCCAGTTAGTCGATTCTATGACCAGGAGAGACATGATGCCACTCCAACCCATCATGGTCGTAGAAGTGTTCGACATCTGGGGCATCGATTTTATGGGCTCTTTTCCGAACTCGCATGGCTTCGAGTACATATTTCTAGCCATTGATTATGTCTCGAAGTGAGTCGAGGCCATCCTAGTGAGACGGGCTGACCACAAGACCGTCATTTCTTTCGTACTGCAAAATATTTTCGCGAGATTCAGAATACCCCGTGCTCTGATTAGCAACGGGGGAAGCCACTTCATCCACGCCCATTTTAGGTCATTATTAAAGAAATACGGGGTACATCACCGCATAGCCACCCCGTATCACCCGCAGACCAATGGGCAGGCTGAAGTGTCTAACCGTCAGATCAAGCTGATTCTCCAGAAGACGGTTAGGCCAAATAGGAAGGACTGGTCTGACAAATTAATCGATGCACCTGGGCATATCAGACCGCAAACAAGGCCCCACTTGGAATGTCACCATATTGCATGATATATGGCAAGGCCTGTCACCTTCCTGTAGAGCTGGAACACCGCGCCTTTTGGGCAGTGAGAAAATGCAACCTTGACCTCGATGCAAGGGGTCGAGAACGGAAACTCCAGCTTAGCGAATTAGAAGAAATCCAGTGGGAGGCCTATGAGAATGCATTAATATACAAGAACAAGACCAAGGCCTTTCATGACAGCCACATCTGGAGGAAAGTATTCACGCCCAACCAGCGAGTCTGATTGTTTGATTCACGGCTGAAACTGTTCGCGGGGAAGATTAAGTCCAAGTGGACTGGCCTGTATGTTGTGATACAGCCATATCCTAATGGGGTAGTCCAGATCAAGGACATAAAATCTGGGCATATATTCATGGTGAATGGCCAGTGCCTCAAGCCATTTTTGGCCCAGGAACCTCCTCCACCTGACGAGACTGTTCATTTTAGTGAGGACCTGTGATTGAGTGCTCGCCTAGTTGGAGGCATTAAACTCAGCACATATAGATAGCATATATCCCATATTTCACCATCATCTATACATAACCATTTTATACATAGCATATTTTTGTTTTAGCATATTTCCCTCTTGTATATTGCATATTAACAGGTTGGCCAGTGCTTAATATAATTTCAGGAGCAACTACAGGTGATTTTTGCCCATTCTCTCCCAGCAGCATTTATTTTCTTTTATACTCATGCATGAGGACATGCAAGAACTTTGGCATGAGGGGGTAGAAAAAGCAGAAATCGAAAAATTTTTTGCCAACACTTAGGAAAACCTCGGAGCTACATGTAAAATGTACTTTAGGACCTTAAATAAAAGAACAATCGACTCCAGCTCCAATGCTCGCATTGGAGCTAGAAATCATCCGCAACAGCCATTTTCGACTCACCTGCCCACCTTTTGTTCTAAATTTAGGGTCATGCTGATTGTAACCCGATACGGGAAATTAATGAAGTACAAATTATGTGAGGTTACATGTCTATAGCATATATACATATTGCATTCATGAATAAGATTATTTTATTAAGAGAATGCATTAGGGATTTTATCCTCGAGTTGATTCCTGTAATTTGGAATCCAGTACAACTTTTCACACACACGTAGAATTTGCAATGGATTCACGGTGAAGGTGATAAACGTCTTCAGTCTGTCGAGAAGAAGCAGTGCTTCTTTTCTTGAACCCCTGGATAATGTTTTGGGAGTCAGGAAATTTTCTTCCAAAAATCCACCAAATAGTGTGAGATGAGAGTAGAGTGTACTGGTGCTCTAAGATTAATGTAAGGAATCTGGAATCCTAGATAATTAGGTGATGATACTCAGAGATTAGACATAGTTTTCGCTCTTGGTTCCCGTGTATACATTTTTGTGGGAAATTTTGAGAGCCACCGAATAAGGCAAACATGCGGAGAGCGAGTTTTCATAAAACTAGGGCTAAGGTGGATGGTTACAACCATTCTCTACGGAATCCTCAACTGAAGGAGGGTATTGATGTTAAGGTCAGAAATACACTGTCCTATCCGTCTTTCCCAATGCTGTGAGTAGGCACTTCCACAAAATAAGCCACCCAATGTCTCTTGAGTACCACCAATCCCTAATAATGCCTTCTCAATAAAGTCATGGATGTATGCTAGTTGTGTTATGTTGAAAAAAAAAATGATAAAAAGAAAGAAAAGCTGAAAAAATAAACAAGAAGAAAAAGAAAAGAAAAGAATGAATATTTAGTGTTTATTTCATTGAGGCAATACAACCAAATAAAATTGAGATCCACCAAATATAGCCTTAACCTATTTTTCTTGTGTTTCCGACCGCTCGAATACTGGCTGAGGAATCCCGACTTAGTGCTAGGGTTATGAGAACTCAATTAAAGTGTTAATGCCTAGTGAGACCACCAAATATAGGTCATATATGTGAATCTGGTGAGGTTGTGAGCTCTAAGAAAAAGAAAAAAAAAAAAAGGACAAAGAGAGAATGGATACAAAGGAATCAAAAGAGAGCATAGTTTTTCTCGTCTTTCTCTGAGTTGAGTCACTTAGTAATCCAAGAATCTAGATTATGTAGTACTAGTCCCTATGTAGCACCAAGTGAGAGTAAGCCACCAAATATATAATCTTTTCCCTCAGATTCTCTACCTAAGCCTAAAGCTGGGATGGAATTCATAGAATATCTTGAATACCCCAAGGGAAGAAGTCTGCTTATCCCGCTAGAATTTTTACTAGGGGTCAAGTACAGGCTTTAGAGGTGAATCCATTTTTTCACTCAAATCCATTGCAAAAGCTACATAGCTGCACTTTCATGCTTGTTTGGATTTCTAGAGCATAGGATGAAAAGAAAAAGAAGAAAAATCTCTATGCATACACTTGATAAAATAATCAGTCCCTTAAGGACCTTTGCTGTAAATAATTTAGTCTTACATTTGCTAAGGACTAGCAAGATTTAGGCATGGGAGTATGATTGCACAGCAACCATAGGTCTTAATTGACCTAGATTAAGTTAGGACTTAGCATAAGTTAGGGTAATTCATGCATGCATAAGCATTATCTGCATCTTTACTGCTTTACTTTAGCTATGCATAAAATAATGTTACAATGTGCTGATTAAGTACATTATGTCGATTGCAGGCAATAAGCTGATCAAGAGCTAGTTCTGGAGCTGGATCTGGAGCAGGATCTGAAGCTGGATTAGGAATAATGGGTATTACAGTAGAGCTGGAGTAGAAGACTTAGATTAGATGGAGGAATAATGATGTAAGGGAGTTAAGGTTTGCTATTCTATTATGTAGGAATAAAGTAGTAAAATGTGAAGAGCTTAGATCCATCTTAGCCCTAAGATAGCCTAGAGACCTCCCCCAAGACCTAGCCACCCTTAGATTAGGTCACAGCACCCTAGGAAGCCCTAAAACCCTAGTTCCAACCCTTATCTGGATGTCCATATAAGTTATAGGATGTCCAGGACCCTTAGCCATCTCCCACACACCTCAAACCCACTTCTACAGTGTTATTGGACGTCCAGACATTTTGTTACACGTCCAATTTCTGCTGAATACCCAAAACAGAACACAAAATCCCTCTTGACTCTGATTGGATGTCCAAACAACAAGTCTGGACTTCTGATTTTTTAGTATAAGAAGTTGATCTCTAGGTCCCTAAACCCAATTCCAACACCATAGGAACCAAAATTAAGGTGCCGTAACCCTAGTACATCACCTCTTGACCTCCTTAAGGACCTAATTAGGTCCTCACTAAACCTAATTGACTTGGATCTTAGTTAATTCCATCAGCCTATTCAATTGGACTCATTGAGTCCAATTAAGCCCTGATCTCAGCACACACTGTCCAATTGGACTCAGTGAGAGTCCAATTGACCTAGACCTAAATTAATTGAGTTGTTTTACTCTCAATTAAGTTTCCACACACCCAATTAAACTTGTATTAAGTTTAAGTGCAGTTTACCTTAATGAATTAGGTTTATAGGCCTAATTTGAGACATACCTTGACCTAAACCCACTAAAACCTTTCCTAATCAACCTAGCCACCTAAGTTTCGACCCACACACACCCACACATGAAAATACCTAGCCTAGAGTTCTCTAGAACTCTCTACCATGTGTGGTTGCCTTGGTTGCCAAAATTAGCAACCAAGAGCCATTCAAATTTTAGATCCACATTTGGTGGATCTAAAAACCACCATCCATCCTCTCTCTCTCACTCTGCCATGAGCTCCCACCATAGGCCTCTCTAGAGAATTCCATAATTCTCTAGAGAGCTTCCCTTAGGTCTATAGAAAGACCTAAGGGGTGGCCATTCACATCCCTTCCCTTCCTTGGCAAATTCACTCCATCGGTGCCATTCACGCCCACTTCCACTTAGCTAGCCACTCCACCTCCATGAGCTCACTACCACTACCATGGAGGACACCATGCCGGGATGCTGGATCACTCCTCCCTCTCTCCAAGGGTCTGCCTAAGCTACATTGGCCGCCCCTCATTCTTCTCCCGACCTCTCCAAGGCCATCAGGGACCACCCCTAAATGCCCTTTATTCTGCTAGACTTAGTTTATGCTCTCCATAATTTTTACTGCTTTTATTATTTCTTAGTATCATAGTATTAACTTCCCCAATGATGCATGCAAAATCCCCCCGTTGATTCTTTTATGTAGTCATTTTCTGGTAGCTAGGTTTAAATTTCAAGCATTTATGTACAAGCTTTCCTCTAAAGTTCTTGTTGCAAGCAACTCTCCTATTGAATGAATGAAAAATGTTTTTATATATATATCTCCATATTGTGAAATCACCATGAGCTTATTGATTGCTATTATATTTGCGTCATTCATGTTGCCTGTTTCTAACTCCTAATATTCTTACAACTAAACATGTCATACCTAAATACGTAATAATCACAAACCGGCATGCATTTCTAAACAAAGTAGAGCAATAGAAGATCGATTCTAGAAGTAAACAAATGCCTCCTAGAGATGAACGATCGGGACTCAAAGTCTCGTTATCTTTAGAAATCATTTTTGACGAAAGTTTTTGCGCTGCTATACAACTATTTTCGATGACTTTCAAACGTGTGAAAATAGGTTCCGTCAGGGTCGTAGATTGCCTCGTAGTTATCAAGAAACAATGGTTCTCCAAAATCATGGTAAGATTCGAAATCATCGAATAAATTGCGAGAATCATGTTCTGAAGTTGATTCAAGATCAAAGGTTCCACCACAGAATAAATCACAAGATGTAGATTCAGCAACCTGAATTGGATCTAGCCTATCTGTAGATTCTGAGCTTAAAAATGTGCCCCTATTGGATCTAAGCTCAAGTTCTTTGCTTGTAGGGAAGACCCAATCACAACCCCACTCTTCCAACTCCTCGGTTTCTGTATCGTAGATTGGTGTGACTTCTGAATTTGAGGATGTTGGAGAGGGATAGTCATCAAATAAAGGCCCAAAATCATCATCCCAATTCAAACTTTGATTGTCATCATATGGGGCCTTGTAATAATCCCAATAAGATTCAGATCCAGATTCAAGGCTAGGGATGTGGGTTGAATTACAAGAATCTAGGTCAGAATTGTCTTCGAGGGTCACCATATCAGAATAAAGGGTAGGATTTACACCCTAGAGAGGTTTTGTTTTAATCTCATCATTACAGGAGTCTAGGAATTCTATGCTTGGTGAACCAGGATTTTGGTTTTCTCGAGCTGACTCAAAATCGTGTTCTCCTACAATTGGGACTTCCCAAACTATTTCAAGATCATGCAAATTATATTCCATCTGGGTTGGGAATCCACAACAACCTTGTGTCTCAAACCTGGGATTTGCGAAATCATGTTGATACTCAATATTATTCTAAGATGTTTGATTAACTATTTGAGGCATGTACGAGTATTTTTGATCGATAACTTGTTTTAACAATTTCATCATCTCTTTCGGTTTTCCAAGATCATCTTGGTGCTTTTCCTAAATTACAAAATGTGTCATGCATTGGAGATATTCAAAGTAATGCAATTTTTCTATCTCGATGTATTCTGTTATGAGAATATCCCGAGTTGATCCCTTTGTTGCTTATGTTAATAATAATTGGGCATAGTTTATGATGAAGGTTGTTGTTGTTGGTATACTAACCTGAATGTCTTCTACTGGTTTTGAGGTTTTGTAATCAATCTCATAATATTTAAGTGCATCCTCAACCATTCTATCTCTCTTGGATCTTTGTGATTCAGGTTTCTTGAAAGGTTTTCCTAAGTAGCCAGGCTGCACTTTGAATCAGATGGTGGAATCAAGATGTAGAATCAAAATTCAAGTTTAGAATGAAGTGATTTTATCTGAAAGAGAATCCCACTGAAAATATGTGTGTGTGCTCTAAATAGAAGGGATGAGGGACTGGATGTGATGTTGACCCAATCAAGGCACCCAAAGATTTTTGGATTACTATAGAGGTTCAGGGTGGATGATACCCCTAGATCAGAAAGTCGTCCACCTGAGAATTACCTGGGCAGCAAGGAAGGGAGAGTCCCGCAAAGACCCCTACATGGTAGAGCGCCCCCACAGGTTACAGGGTTTCCCCCACCTGACCTTCCTTGTCACTGAGGGTCCAGGTAGACCAGAATGGATGACTTGAACTCTTAAGTCTACCAGTTGTATGTCATAATTTGTGCCTTTGATTTCACTTGAATTAGCAGTTATTTTGATTTGTGACCTAATTTGGAGGTTGGTTGGCCTACAATGTAGACCAACTTTACCTGACATGCCTAAAAGATGGTAGAATGACTCTAGGTCAAGACCTAGAAATCACCCTGATTTGACTCCCAGGTTATTAGGTCTAAGGATTTTAGGGTTCAAGTGAGTTTAGAGCCTGATTTTAGGGTTTTTCTTGATTATATCTTTTTAATCAAGGGCTTAGGTAGCACACAAATGAGGATGGTTTATTTCCTTTTATGCAGGCAAGTGTGACTAGCACTCCAAAACCCTAATGTAGAAACCCTAATTGGCTTTATTTCCAAGTCCACTTTGATTTTCACAAATATTCTCAGACTTTAAACAAGAAGTGCATAGTCCAAGAAAATTAGAACTTAAGCGTAGTCCCTAATAGGCACAGGAATTTAGGGGTAGGATAAAATTGCTTCAACTTCAATGAGATTTGAAAAAAATTTTCGCAAATCAGGAAACTTGCTTCTTAAATTGTAATTACTATGAAAAATAAGGCAGGTGATTCCTAATTGATTGTTTCCTTTTTGTCTTCCGAAGATTAGGAGGTTGATTAGGGAAGAATAGAGAAGTTACTTGCCCAGGAGTGGTTGATCTGTGCAGAAGATCTCCTCGTGAAGTGCCTCGCAAAATCATAATAAAGTAAATAGGGCAAGTTAGTGCTCAAATACAATCAAATAATGCAAATAATAGTGGTGAATTACGCGTTGCTCCCCAGCAATGGTGCCAAAATGTTTGGAGCACTGAATCGGGTTTTAAAAAATTACGTTGTAGTACAGCCGAAAAAGCATTCAAAATAAATACAAATTTTTACTCGAATATATTCCGAGGTCAAACACAGGGAGCAAATGGAATTCACACACTAATCTCAATAATAAATGCAAATTGAACACATAATATTACTCAAAATCAAATTAGGAATGTAGAGCATGAGTATATGAAGAATAAAAAGAGTTGTAGGCAAAACTAATGAAGAGCATATTGTTGAATGGTGGATGACTACGCTATCGGATTTGGTTTTGAAAACCTATCGTTGTAGTTTGAGTAGCGAACAACTTGGGTTCAACAAATAAAATTTTTACCGGAAATCTATAAAGAAATCCCGAGTCGAACACAGGGAGGCTACGTCGATCAAAATTCATAATTTTATTTTTTTGTACTTTTGTTTAAAGAGAAAAATAATCATAATGAAATGGAATAAATATAGATAATAAGAGAGAGAGGGAAAACATTCACTTGATATTGTAAAATGTTTTTACAACTAAGAAAATAAGAAAAGATTACACTAGAAAGTGAGAAATTATTACAACTAGAAAGTAGGAAAATTCTGCTCTAGAAAGACGGAAGAAGAATGGGAGAGAGAAGTTATCCTCCTCGACAATCGCTTGGAGGATGACCCGGACGAGACAACACCTGGAAGATGAGGAATGGAGTGAGAAGAAGGAGGTCGAAGTGGGAGAAATGGGAATGAGGCATCATGTCGTCGTCGTCGCGGGATCCACTTTTGGAATGGGGGCGAAAACTTGATTTTAGCTCTTGAGAAGCATCCCGAGTGTGGGACAAGCTTCTCTTGAGCTTTAAAGAAGGAGAGAAGAGAAGGGATGAGAAATCCGTATGGAGGAGGTCTCCTTTTATAGTTGCAAGGAGTGGGGACATTTTGGACATTATAACTTGAAAAACATTAATTCAAGACCTTTAGTGACAGATTTATCCATCATTAAAGGCCTGAACGTGGCCGACGCGCGCACCGCTCGCGTGCCCCCTAACCTCCGTGCCCTTCAGTGCACGTGCATGCTCGTGCACTCTCAGTCATCCGATCATGAAATCAGACGGCTTAAAGTGGCTATGCAAGCACCGCACGCCCGCGTGCGATCACATGTAAGCGCTGCATGTTTGATCATGTGTGGGCACTATCGCTCGCTTTCTGCCGCTGGATCTGCATTGTGCGACTCTGATCGCGCACCTACGCGCTGCAGATGTGACCTCGATCGCGTGTCGCGCACTTGCGTAGCGTGCTCGACCGCTGCACTACTGGGGTGAGTTTGTCGCGTGGATGTTTTAAGGTGTGAGTGCCTGTGGCCGTTGGATGGTGATCCAATGGTCTAGATCCATCGCGCGGATGAGGAGAGAGAGAGGGCGCAACAGTCTTGCAGATTTGGCTGGGCACGATCACGGCCATTGGATGGGCATCCAACAGCTAAGATTTGTCGAGCAGGTGAAGGAGAGCTATGGCCGGTGTCAGGCGGCTATGATGGCGCCACGAGATGCCATCTAGGTTGTCCATCTTCTGAGTGATGTAGATGGTGCCACTGGTGTCGGATTGGACCGATTTTCACGTCGTTAAGCTGTGATGGTCGATCCGAACCCACTTATGCGGTCGGATTTGTCGTCTGAGGTGCGGATTAACACCATCTTGGCCTTTACTCTTTAAGGTTCCTTGATCTCTCTCTGGTGCTACGTATGTCCGATTAGGGCGATCTTGGAGTCGTTGAACACCAATCGTCATCCTGATCAGATCCATACGGTTTGATCTTCGATCCGAGGTCTCAATAAAAAGTTGCCCTATCCCTGACCAAGAAAAGGAGACAATTACTGTACAATTTATACAACTTGATCTAAATGCATGATTATACATGTTATGCACTATTTACAATGTATGATGCTAATGTGACACTAAGAACATGCATTAATAGACATTTTAGGTTAATCAGATGTATGCACATCACACCCCTATGCCTAACTTTTGCTAGTCCTAGCAAAACTACATGCTATTTATGAAGGAATTAGGTTAGATTACTTGGGCATAAGTTATTTTCAACATTAAGAAATTTTTACTCACGATCTGAACTTTCAAAGACACAACAGTTCCCAAGTATCTGCTAAAATGTTGACCGCCTCAAGCCCTCGCCTTATTCAAGGAAAAATCACCTTTTCTCTTTTTCTTTTCTAATTTTTTTGGATTTTTGAGTTTAGGGTTAAAGAGTGGCTTTCTACGGCCACTCAACCCAAACAAGTTTTGATGAGAACCCTAAGTTCTAAGCATCTTATTGTGAATGTGATAGACTCACTAATTGGCAATTACAAAGGACTTCAGGTTTCTACGCCTCTAGGTGACCTTAAAAAGAGAGTTATGCCTAAAGGTGTATCTTTATGGACGGTAGCTTTCTCCGTACTTTTATTTTTATGGGGTCAACACAAGGGTGAGTCCAGTGTATATCTCCCCAGCTTATTCTACTTCTCCACTTCTTCCTAAGTGTTTTGGGAATTTTTAGTACATTTCTTGAGCTGGGTTCTGGACAATCGATCGATGAGATGTTACCACCGATAACTTACCAGCCATACTCATGCAGCAAAGCGTGGCTTATTTCTTTTGTTTTCTTTTTTTTCCTTCTTTTCCCCTTTTTCTTTTTCTTTTTCTTTTCTTTTTGACTTTCTTTTTCTTTTTATGCAGGTGGCCTCCCTGGTTTAAGGTTTACCAAAACACAGCAAGAAGAGAATGGTCCAGTGACTGGGCTCTAGACAGCCTACCTGTGGGCTGTTACCCACGATAACTTGCCAGGCATATCACCTTAGAAGGTTCATTAGCTACCCAATTTTCATTAAAATCGTCGAACGAGTCAGTGACAAGATAATGTGTAGATGCTTGACCTAAAGTTCCCTCAAATCGGAGGGCAAGTTGATAAGTCGTGTACTTATCACCCAAACTTATTTAATCAAATTAAAATAGAATTCTGGATGGCGAGGACTTGAAAAACAAATCCACATTTTAGTAGATACCCAAGCTGATTAAGCCCAAAGACCTGAAGGGTCTTAGTGTTCAGATCCTATTGTAATATTTCCTAAGATTGAAAGGTCCTATTGTCCAAGTATTCCGTCCTAATTCAAATTTTTTTTTAATGTATATATAAGAAGAGAAATAGAATTTACAAGAATTTCACAGAGCTGACAAAATGATTTAGAAATGAATCCACCCCCCCATGCCTAGATGATGCAATGTCCTGATTGAGAATAAAAGACATGAAAGGAAGGGTAGAGTACGGAAGATATCACTTGAATATGAAGCTCGGGTCAGCTCTGAGTCAGACTGTAGAACTGCTGAGTTTAATGCCATCAGCTAGGCAAAGTCCAGCAAAGAAGTCACAACATGGCTAGAGCAACCGTGTTTGAGATGGGTTCTGAAATAGTACGGTCAATAACAGGCTTCAGACGTTGACCGTTGACTTTGAATGAATTACCCATCTTCAGGTTAGAGATTTGAACCGCTCCATTTGGAAAAATCTGGTCGATAATGAATGGGTCATTCCATTTTGACCTAAGTTTACCGGGAAAGAGCTTAAGTCGAGAATTGAATAGCCAGACCTTCTAGTTCGGCTCAAAGCTCTTGTGAGAAATCAATTGGTCATGTAGAGCTTTGGTCCGAGCCTTGTAGATCTTGGCATTCTCATATGCATCATTTCTAAACTCATCCAACTCAGATAGTTGGAGTTTCTTGGTCTTCTCGGCTAAACTCAGATCTAGATTGCACTGCTTGATTGCCCAGAATGCCCTATGTTCAATTTCTACGGTTAAATGGTGTGCCTTTCCATACACTTGACAAAATGGAGACATTACGATGGGCATTTTATACGCCGTACGGTGGTCCCAAAGAGCATCCTCAAGCTTTTGATTCCAGTCTTTGCGATCAAGCCTAACCATTTTCTGCAGAATATTCTTGATCTCCCAATTGGAAATCTCGGCCTGTTCATTCGTCTGGGGATGGTAAGGTGTGGAGATTCGATGATTAACCCTGTATTTTTCTAGCAAATTATGGAACTAGGCATTAGTGAAATGTGTGCCACCATCACTGATGATGGCCCTCGGAATCCTGAACCTACTGAAGATGCTCTTCTTGACAAATCGAAGAACACCTTGTGGTCATTGGTTTGGGTGGGAATCGCCTCGATCCATTTGGACACGTAATCAACAGTGACGAGAATGTATTGATGTCCAAATGAAGGGAGGAAGGATCCAATGAAGTCGATGCCCCAAACGTCGAAGATTTCGATAGGAATAATTGGGTTTAGGGGCATCATATCTCTCTTAGTTATGCTCCCAAGTGCCTGGCATCGGGAACACGACCTCGAGAATTCCTAGGCTTCCTTGAATAAAGATGTCCAATAGAATCCAGATTGCAAAATTTTTGCAGCTGTCTTTTTCCTGGAGAAGTGTCCACCACATGCAGATGCATGGTAGAACTTGAGTACACTATTGAATTCATTCTCCAGAATGCATCGGCAAATAATTTGATCAGAGCCGATGTGGTACAGTTTAGGGTCCTCTCAGAAGTAATATTTGGCCTTAGATTTGAGTCTATCCCGTTGTTGCTTGGTCCAATCCTAGGGAATTTGACCAAAGGCCAAATAATTAACAATGTCAGCAAACCACGGGGTTTGGACACCTGAAACTGTAAGGATGGTTTTGTCTAGAAAAGTATCAGCAATTGGAATGTCTGAATGAGAAGAATCACTCAGAAGTCTTGACAGATGATCCACCACCACATTTTATACCCCAGATTTATCATTGATTTCAAGATCAAATTCTTGAAGCAGAAGAATCCAACGAATAAGCTGGGGTTTAGCATCCTTTTTGGCCAAGAGATGTCTCAAGGCTGAGTGGTCGGTATATATAATGACGTGACACCCTAAGAGATAAGCCCTGAATTTCTCCAAAGCAAATACTATGGCTAGTAATTTCTTTTCAGTAACAGTGTAATTCCTCTAGGCCTCGTCCAGAGTTTTACTAGCGTAGTAGATAACAAAGGGCTTCCTATCAACTTTTTCACCTAAAATAGCCTCGACTGCATAATCAGAAGCATCGATCAAGATCTCAAAAGGGGCAGTCCAAACAGGTGGTTGAAACACTGGAGCACAAGTGACTGTTGTTTTAAGAAAATCAAATGCCTTACGGCATGATTCGTCGAAATCAAACGGCATTTCTTTGGCAAGAAGATTGCTCAAAGGACAAGCAATGTTCGAAAAGTCCTTGATGAATCTCCTGTAGAATCCCACATGACCAAGAAATGATCGAATTTGTTTAACAGATGTGGGAGGAGGAAGATCAACGATAGCATCAACCTTAGCTTTATCCACTTCAATTCCCCGTTCAGAGATTACATGACCTAAGACGATGCCTTCTTGTGTCATGAAATGACTCTTTTCCCAGCTAAGGACCAATCTTGTTTTGATGCATTGTTTAAGAATCATTTCAAGATTATCTAGACAAGAGTCAAACAATTCTCCAAAAATAGAGAAATCGTCCATGAAGACTTCCATAAACTTTCCCACCATGTCTGAGAATATGGCCAACATACACCTTTGAAAAGTCGTAGGTGCATTGCATATGTCGAATGGCATCCTACGGAAAGCAAAGGTTCTGTAGGTACAGGTGAAAGTAGTTTTTTCCTAATCCTCGAGATGGATAGGAACTTGGTTGTATCCCGAGTAGCCATCAAGGAAACAAAAGTACTTTTGCCTAGCTAATCTTTCCATGATTTGATCAATGAAAGGCAGAAGAATATAGCCCAGCTAATCTTTTCATGGCCATATTCAGCTTCCTGTAATCGATACAAACCCTCCAAGAGGAAGCTAAATGAATTGTGGCAGATTCTCCTTTCTCATTAGTCACAACAGTAATCCTGACTTTCTTGGGAACAATCTGCACAAGACTTACCCAAGGGCTATCAGAGATCGGATAAATGATTCCTGCATCGAGTGACTTAATAATCTCCTTCTTGACCACTTCTCACATATTTGGATTTAATCTCCTCTACATCTGGCGAGGACGGGATCCATCTTCAAAAAATATTATATGATTACAATAAGATGGCTCAATCCCCCTAAGGTCATGAATGGACCAACCAATTGCCTCCTTTTATTCCTTCAGGACCTTAATCAGTTTAATCTCCTACTTCTTTGTTAATTTAGCACTGATAATCACAGGGAGCATCTTATGTGGTCCTAAAAATTGATATTTCAGATTCTCAGGCAATGATTTTAGTTCAAATTGGGGCACATTGATGATTGAAGGTAAGGAAGATGCTGATGAAAACTCATCAAGAGGAAGAGGTTGAGGGTAAACAAAATTAATAACCTCTTCAGAAGATGGCAGGTCTGCCATAGAGGGTTTCGGGTCCAATTCATCATCAGAGGAGGAACTTCCAAATGCAGAAACCATCATACACATCTCAATATTCATATTATCATCCTCATGTTCCTTAATAAATCCACAATCCTTGAATTTATTAATCGCCTTAAAAAAATCCAATTTCATTCTTTGATCCCCAAAGGTGATTTCCATGCTACCACTTTCACAGTTATTGTCAGCCTTAGCGGTAGCCAGGAATGGACTCCCCAAAATGATGGGTATGTTCCTCAGATTTTCAGGTACATCCATGTCAAGGACAAGGAAATCTGCAGGAAAATAGAAATCCTTAACCTTAATAATAACATCTTCAATAATACCTTGTGGATTTGTGACCGAACGGTCAGCTAACTGTAGCATTACTGAAGTCGACCGAAGTTCACCTAATCCAAACTTCTCGTAAAATGAAGTCAAAATTAGGTTGATGGATGCACCCAAATCCAACAGTGCTCTATCAAAAATGTAATCTCCAATGACACAAGAAATCAAAGGAGCACCTGGATCTCTCTTTTTCCGAGGGAGGTGGTGCAGGATAACAGAACTAGCTTGCTTAGAGAGTACAGAACTAGCTTGCTTAGAGAGTACCACCTTCCTCAGAACAGATTCTCTCAACTTACGCTTCTGTGTACATAAATCCTTTAAAAATTTCACGTAAGCCGGTATATGTTTGATAGCGTCGAGGAGCGGGATATTGATCTCGACATTCTTGAAAATATTCAGAAGCCCCTCATTACTATCAACTGACTTCTTCCTTGATCTAATCAAGGCCTCAGGAAAAGGAACATGAGTCAGATCTTCGGAATCAGGTTCCTGAGCCTTGATTTCTTCTCCTGAATTCTCCTTTCTCTCCGCAGGTTCTTCAAGATTTGGTAAATCAAAATAGTGTGGTTGTGGATCCTGAGTTTGTTTACCACTCCTCAAGGTAACAGAATTTTCGAATGCATATGAGTTTGGGTTTTGGGGAGGGTTAGGAAAGATTAGAGGGGATTCATTAGCCAAGAATCATTGATTTGTTGAAGAAGAAGAGGAAGGACCCTGCTCAACCACCTGAGCATGTGTGTGTTGGTCCCTCTGATTTCCGTACCTGTGGGCTTGATTGCCCGGATTTAGGATATTTCATGAGTTGGGTACAGGTTGAAATGGTAGAGATCTGGGTTGATGAGAATTAGCTATCAGCCCAGTTTGCAAGCTGTCCAGCGAAGTTTTCATTTGCTGCATAAGCTGGAGCATGGATCCTTGCATCTCTACCATCTATTGGTTCAAATCAGCCTGCCCTACGTGTTGGCAGGCATTACAAGATGGCTGATTGACCTGATTCAGGGGCAACTGAGTATAAACATGACCCTGACCCATTGGTTGTTGCAGAGCATAGTTGCTGGGTTGGAATTAGGTTTGCTACCCCAGGTTTTTCCAGGAGAAGTTAGGGTGGTTTTTCCAACCCGGATTATAAGCATTGGAGTAGGGGTTGGATCTAACATTCTCCTGTATAGCACAAACATCCTCATAGGGTGAGGATAGAGAGAAAGAAAGGGAAGTATCAGAGAAACTGGGATCAAAGGCCCCAGTTTGGAACCCATGGGGTTCCAAATAATGCTAGCTCGTAGGTTGAGTTGCATGAAGTTGATTCAAAAACTCTCGTCCAGAAGGAGCTCACAATGAATGGAATCCCAAATTCTGGGATTGAGTGGATCAAGAGTTGTTCATTGAGTTTCCAGCCATCCACTCCTCCATTCTCTTAGCAACCAAGTCCACCTTATCATGTTTATTATAAATCAATTCCATATCGAATGCATGAGAGTCGTGGACTTCATTAACATTCGATCTAGGCTGCTGGGACCGGTTAAAAGTATCCATGGAGGCATGATTGATCGAATTCTCGCTCATCTCCTCAAACAAATCATGTGCGTTTTCTGTGTCTTTATTGAGGAAATTGCCTCCGTAAGAAGCGTCCACGTGATTTCTGAGCTGCTCAGTCAACCCATGGTAGAAATCTGCACAAGTTGCCATTTCGGCACCTCGTGGTGTGGACACCTCCGCAATAGGTCTAGGAATCGCTCCCAGGCAACATGAAACTGCTCCCGCAGCCGCTGGGTAAGGGTAGTGATTGCCCGTCTCAAATCATTGGTATGTACGACAAGGAAGAATTTCTTCAGAAAGGCTGATTTCAACTCATTCCATGTTGCAATTGGTCTTCCTATAGTCCTATACCAATGAGCGGCTTTATCCCAAAGAGAGTGGGGGGAGCCACGTGATCATTTGCTCCTCATTCACATTTCACACCTTGGTGGTCTGGAGCAAAGTGGTCAAGTCCTCCAAGTGTTGAAGCAGGTCTTCAGAGCCAAGCCCATGGAAATGTCTGATTAGGCTTAACACCTAGGGCTTGATTTCTATGTCTCTGACAGGAATCTGGATGCCGGGACGCTCCCCGTAATTTGAAGGATCATAAAATTCCTTCAAGGGCTGAGCACCCTGCATTCTCTGGAACCATTCTTGCATTCTCTACATTTGTTCCAGCTGCCTTCAAAATACCTCCTGTGGATCCTAGGGTAGAGGAAGCTGTTGATCAGCCATGGGATCAATTTGGCCAAAATCTAATCTACTCCTCATAGAATACTCTAATGGTCCTTCCAATCGGGGATTCAATGACCTTCTTCCCAGCATAAATTAGGAAAAGGTTGGAAGGACTGGGAATAAGAACCCTGCAGCACAACAAAACAAGCATGTCCTTAAGTGGGGTAGCTTAAGGATCTACAGACTCCCAGAGCCCACCTTAAGATTATAAACGATTTACTCAACTTGTGTCTGCTCAATCCAACCAGTTAGAAGGAGGGACTGGGGAGAAGGTTCTTCCTTCGGCTTGCACCTCCGGTTCCTAGTGTACCCCCCAGCCGCGGTCGTCTGATGCTACTCACCTAGCTAGACATTAGATTCATCAGTACAAGCAGGTTAGTTATAAACAATCTTAGACTAGGCCCTAACGAGCGAATCAGTCCTTAAGGCCAATGTCTACTCGATTTTATTGAGGCTTGGGATTGTAGTGCTTATGGAATGTGGTGGGCCCTTAAAATGGGTTGTCCCCTTAATGATCAATTGAGTATGTGTAAGTGCATGCACAACCAGGGTTTTCAAGCAAGATTATTTGTGATGAGTAGATTTTAATGTTTAAATCTTGCTTAAGTACCTTTTAGGGTTTAGAATTAGGTTGATTTCAATCAAGTTTAAGGCAAACCAGGTTTCCAAGCACGGGTGAAGATTGCTTTCCTTTTAAAATTAGAAATCAAGTGGAGTGCCTGGTATGAACCTAGATTAAAAAGCCTTAATGGAAGCTACTTGGTGAGTTGGTTTTAGATTGAGTGGTGCGACCAAAACAACTCAAACAATTGACCACAATTGCACCACTGGGTTAGGCACATAGAAATGATTAACCTAGAGTGATTTCTACTCTTTTATGTGTTGATTTGTGTGTACCGGTTCCACAGATCAAAATCTAGTCGAGTAGAAGAAAATCAATTAGGTTAAGTGCCTTGAATGTGGGTGTATGCTGTGTGTATGTTGAATTACCTCACAAAAATATCTTTTTATTTTTTTTATATGCAAGGGTGAAATGAATGTGAGTGGAAATCCAAATAATCAAACTAATCCCAAGATTTATGCAAACACCTAGGTTAATTGGAATTTGAATTTAATGTGATGAAATGAAATCTATGGAGTGGGAAGAATGGGGAGCACTTACAATCGTCTTCAACGGCACTTTACTCCTATCCACCGCTTGATGATTCCCTGATAGAGGTATCTGCAAAACAATAGACATGAGATAAAGCAAGTTAGAAGACAGTAAAGTGCATGAAATGTGAAAAGAAGATCGGAAAATCGTTGCCTCCCCAGCAACAGTGCCAAATGTTGAATGGTAGATGACTATGCTATCAAAGTTGGTTTTGAAAACTTATCGTTGTAGTTCAAGTAGTGAAGAACTCGGGTTCAACAAATAAAATTTATACCGGAAATCTGTAAAGAAATCCTGGGTCGAACTCAGGGAGGCTACGTCGATCAAAATTCGCAATTATATTTTTTTGTATTTTTGTTTAAAGAGCAGAATAATCACAATGAAATGGAATAAATATAGAAAATAAGAGAGAGAGAGGGAAAACATTCACTTGATGTTGTAAAATATTTTTACAACTAAGAAAGCGAGAAAAGATTACACTAGAAAGTGAGAAATTATTACAACTAGAAAGCAGGAAAATTCTACTCTAGAAAGTGGGAAAAAGAATGGGAGAGAGAAGTTATCCTCCTCGACGATCGCTTGGAGGATGAGCTAGACGAGACAACGCTTGGAAGACGAGGAACAAAGCGAGAAGGAGGAGGTCAAAGCAGGAGAAATGGGAACGAGGCAGCACGTCATCGTCATTGCGGGATCTGCTTCCAGATTGGGGGCAAAAAGTTGATTTTAACTCTTAAGGAGCATCCTAGGTGTGGGACAAGCTTCTGTTGAGGTTTTAAGAGGGAGAGAAGAGAAGGAAGGGATGAGAAATCCATATGGAGGGGGTCACCTTTTATAGTTGTAAGAAGTGGGGGCATTTTGGACATTACAACTTGAAAAACATTAATTCAAAACCTTTAGTGAGGGATTTATCCGTCACTAAAGGCCTGAATGTGGCCGACGTGCGTGCCGCTTGTGCACCCCCTCGCCTCCGTGCCCTTCAACGCACACTCTCCTCCACGCGCTCTCAGCTGTCCGATAAAGAGATCGGATGGCTTAAAGTGGCAACATGATGAGAGACTCATCATGACCTCTAATTACCCATAATTAACTAGTCTTCCTAGTTAATTAGCTAAGGATATGAATATATAAGGGTTAATTATAAAATAAAGGATATTTAGTACAGGACCTTAAAATAAGTTTAAAATGATATTTTATCATTCAATTAATATTATTAACAATCTAATTGGACTCAAAATCTTATTAATCATTTCTTTAATTAATAAGTTAAGTAACTTAAACATAATATGTACATAAGTATATAATAACTTAAGTAATTCTACTTAATCTAATAAATTAACCTAAAAGGTCAAAAATGTAACTTCAAGGTCTAACCATAATAGCTACATTATTTACTAATATATATAAAAAGTTGAAAAAGATCTAAGTTAAAATAAACCTTTAAAACCTGAGTTTACATTTAGGTTCATACTAATCATTGCGATCGGGTCCTTAATTTTCGTATAGGTCCTTAAGTTTCACTACACTTAGGTCCCTTTCATCTTCTTCTTCAGCTGATTGAACGACCGACGACGAAGAGTGACTCCACTGCGCGATCACCACCCTACCGACATCATTCTTCCTTCTCCAAGCTCTTGGAGCTTGCGCTCACCATCTCATCTTCATCCATCGGTCTAGATTACTCTAAAATCCTAATTTTTAGTGGGAGTTAACCTCACAGTCGTTGGAGACGATGCCGGAGGTTAAGCTCCCTAAGCTTCTTCTTCGTCTAGACTCCATCGTCCTCTTCATCGCCATTCACTATAAATAACCCCTCACCCCTTCGATTTCTCTCAAGTTGGCTCGCTTCCCTCTTCTTCACTGCAGCCGACTTCGATAGGCTATTCTCTCCACAACTCCGGCAACTCCCCATTTCATCTTCTGGCTTCCTCCATCCATCCTGATTAGCTGAGGAACTCCGTCGAGGTGTGCCGTGTCTCTGGACACAAGCACCAACCAAGGAGTGCCTCTACTTCATCCACATTCGCCCGTCGGAGATCTTCCTTATTCCCCACTGATTTCACTCATCCGTCATGAGCCTTCGACGGAGTTTCCTTTAACCCCTTCATCCAGGTAACAGTAGGTAGGAGTAGGAGTAAGTGTAGAAGTAGTTTAGGTAGGTAGTTAGTTGGATAGTTTAGTCATAATTTTAGAGTTTAATGTTCATCTTCTTCGACTCCGACGAGCTCCTTGAGCTTGCTGGAGCTCTTCTTTTGTCTTTTAAAGTCCTTGATCACCTTCCTCTAACCTTCACAACCATTTCTAATTCATTAAAACACAAAATTGATCATTGTTTCACCTAATTCACCTTCACCTTCAACAGCAACTGTCGTTGTCCATGGCGACAGTAACTGAGCTTAGATTCACCACCATAGGGTCCTCCACCACCTATTCACAATCTAAGGATCCTATGTATCACTTTAATTTGTATAATTACCACCTATAACCTAAATGCCTAAATCTAAATAAGCACCTTAGCTCGCTGTCAATGGCAGCTCAGGAGTAGTTGAATCACTTAATTAACTATATAATTATGATCGCAGACCTTCTTTGATTTGTCATGACCACTCTTCTGAGTGGAAGAACAAGTCCTATGCCTCAACCCACTTTAAATTCATTCACACTGTATTCACTGTTTAATCTTTTATTTAACAAATTAAAGAAGAATTAATTGCAATCCTGAGGTTCCTTGCAACCTCAGGAACATTTTCAAATAAAAAATGGAGTGATTCTTCATTCTGTCTACATTTTTCATCTTTTTTGGACTCACCGGAACTCCAGCGAGTTCCGGTGAGTGAATTTTGACCTTCAGTCTATATAACTTGTTGAGAAGCTCTAGAATGACTTAATTTTGATTTCTGATTTGTTTGAGGTTGTTTATTTGGGATTTTATCACTTGGAGCTTAGATTAGTGATCTGTCTTCTCCAACTCCGGTAGAGTTGGAAAAGCCTGCATAGAAGCTTAAGAACTGCATTTAAGAGATCTAAAAGCTTCAATGCAATGCACTGAAGTTAATTATGCCTTCAAAGCTGTGTAACAAACCTCTAATTACTCTGACGAGTAGATCACATTTGGAGTTTAGACGAAGAGCCTGAAACCCTAAAATCCCAAATTCAAACATTTGTCTAGAGGGTTGAGAAAGTTCTTGAGGATGAAAGGATCTTATCTTAGCTTTGATTTCTTGTGAAGAGGTTTAAAATAGAAAGTCAAATTTTGAAGCCTTGTAGTCAAACCCGAGCTTAAAACCTTGACTCTGAGCTTAATCTATTGAATTGAAGAGCTTGAATTAATTCTGAGATTTGTATGAATGATTTTAGAGTGAATTAGAAGAGCTCTGTGGATTAATTTGGTTGGTATTCAAACACTGCCAGTTTGGGTTGTTTTCGAACCCAAATTGATAGCAGTGCCTTTCTGATGAATTTTAAAGTCAAATCCTACCCAGACAAGCATATAACAATCCTTAGAAGCTATCTCAATCGATTAGAAATGTCCTTAGCTGACTGTTGTACCTTTTAGAGTTTAAAATTTCATTCTTTGAAGCTTTCAGAGAAGCTTTGAGTTTCTGTGCTCCACCTGAAGCTTTTGAGAGCTTGAAACTCACACAAACAACTACGGAATCATATGTATAATCTATTCAGACACTTAGATAAGCTAAAATGACCATCCTATAGACTCAGTAGATTTAATTTCATTTTCCAGGCATGTTTAACCCGTTGGAACCCCCTAATTTCGCCTATCAAATCTGAGAGGAAATCTTCCTCTAAACATCAAATTGACCCTTTAATCCTGCAGAGCTAATTTAGAGCTCTCCATCAAGCTTTATTTCGCTTGATTTAGAGTTGTGAATTGGGAGAAATTTTTGGTTCAAGTCAGCACTGGAGGCGGGGAACAATAGTCCCAAACTGGAAGTTTTCAAGCACCCGCCTTAGTATAAAACTAATTTGTGTTTAAGGCATGCCAGTCGTCAAGCACTTGGCACGAATATGAAATCTAACCTGCACGCATGTGTGTGTATGGGCGAGTGTGCCTGCGGGTGTGTGCCCGAGTGGGCGTGTGTGTGCAATTAGCCCTGGAAGGCCGAGGCCTAGGAGGCATTGAGCCGGTTCGGCTTGAGAGAGGGCCGGTTTGGCTCAAGAGAAAAGAACCGAAAATAAACCCTAATGAAATTAGGCAAGGACCGAGTAGGGTCTGGTCCCACCCTGATCTCAGGGTGCTATGTATCCTCGAAATGACCTCGCCACAAATCTCAAACAAATTTTTGGTTGAGAAAGAAATTTAACCCAGTTCAGCAAAAGGTTAAGAAAGAAAGAAGAGTTAAAGTGCTGAAAGCTGAGGAGGAAGAGGAAGAACTCACTAAGGAAAAGAGAAGAAGAAAGAAGGCAGGCATAAGGAAAAGAGAAGAAGAAAGAAGGTAGGCATAAGGAAATACTTAAGAAGAAGGGCAGGAACAGAAGAAGAAGAGAAGAAAGAAGAGATAGAAGGGAAGAAGAAAAGACCACGAAAATATAAGAGAAGGAATAAAGATAAGAGAAGAAAGAAAGAGATTGAGAGAAGAAGAAAATAGAAAGAGGAAGAAATAAACAACGGATTAAGAAATAAAAGAGAAGGAAGAGAAAGAAGAAAGGCTGAAGAAGTTAATTTTCTTGTTACATTTTAATTTCTTTTTGTTCTTAATTGTTGTATTAAGGCATATAATGACTAAACAAACTATTCTTTGCCTTAAATCATTTGAAATAAATAGATAATATAAATGTTTTTAATGTTGAAAATGAGAATTCATATGAGATTTTGCTTGATATTTCATTTTAACCAATTTTAGCAAAATTCATGTTTCCATAATTAATTTAAATATACCTCCTATACTTATAAAGAAAAAAAAAATAAAGATAATTAGTGAATTTAGAATGAATTATACCTCCCAGCGAACGACCTGGACTCAACCTGTAAAAATATTCTAAAATGTTAGGTTAATTCACACAACTTTGAGTTAACCTAAGTGACTTTTGTTCTACTCTTAGTTAGGTAAAATTATCTTAATTAACTGAGTTGAGGTAAAAAATGACCATTTTAATGGTGCCATTGTCAAGGAGGCAATCCTTTAATTCACTAGAATTTAGTTGGTTTAATTGTTTAATTAGGAAGTATTTGTAATTATATTTCTGTTTTAATAACTTTTGTTCTAATTAGTTGTATTTTGTTTTGTTTCATTTTTTTTTTTTGTCTTCTTTTCAAGTTTACCTTTGTGGGTGATCTTAGGGGAAGGCGAGAATCTATTGCTGTTTTTTGTTGTCTTCTATTGTGAGTATTTCAATACTTTTATTTTGTTGCATTACAAAAAAATTAAAAAAGAAACAAAAATGCATTCTATCTGACTAGTAGCAGCATACAATAGGCATGCACTCTTAGGAGAACATTTTCTGCTAGAATATTTTCGCAAATCTGACTTAGGAAAATTTTTACTGTTTTTCTCGCATCAGCGGCAAAACACAAGAGAAATCCATGTAGATCGCTGTCCTTTGAAATTTAAAAAGATCATATATTTTTTTTGAAAAGATTTAAAAAGTGGCCATTGAATTTTACTTGATATATTTTTGTAAAAGATTAATTAAAAAGAGGAAATTAAAAATTGTGACTAAATCTGATTATAGAATGCATGTGGGTTTTATCGCTATTGTCTGTTGCATGCTATCGCGCACAAAGCGCGATCACTAGAGTCACACGAGTCTATTTTTCTATCTTTCCCTATGCACCTCTTAGGGCTTTAGTCGATGATTAACAAGACTGTCTCACTACTAGAGCCCCGGGGAGCCAGTAGTGAGCGGTCTTGATCCTAGACCTTAGACCTTTGAGCCTTAACGTTACGCACCTACATAGACACAGATTAGGATGCATATTTTGATACTGTTACTCTATTTGTTTGCGTCAAATTATTTTTGCATATCCTAGGAATCTCTTCTTTCCTTTGAAAGAAGAGCAAAACCCGTGTCTTTTGTGCTGTTTTGCAGGTTTTTGTGCCGCTATTTTTATCGGTGGTGTGCATGTGCATTTGCACATTATTTTCCATTTTATGGACAGGAGGCGATCCTTGCATCCGCCTCTTGCACCATCGTTGACAGGTGATCCTAGGCCGATTGCAGATAAGCAACCAATGGTTTTCCCATATGATCCATCTACTTCTATGGATCAGATCATAATCAAAATCCCGAGATGCCTTCTTCTTCTTGTAAGGGAAGATGCTGCATTTTGATGTTCATGAGGTGCTCCTGAACCAGAATCGTAGGATGTTTGAATAGACTAGATAGATCAATCATTTAATAGCAGGTTTAAATAATTTATAGACTCTTCAAACCCGTCCTCCACCTCAACCTGAGGCGGGTTTTGAAATCCCTAATTCACCGATCCCTCAGCCAAGGCCTCTACTTAGAGATTCCTACAACCCATGTAATGCACAAGTAGAGCCTAATGTTAGGATACCTATTAGGGAAAATGATCCTGAATTGAAACCAAACATCATTGGTTTAATTCCTCACTTTCATGGATTTGCATATGAGGATCCATTTCAACATATAGAAGATCTAAAGAGTTTATCTCAAACTCTTGGACCTCGAAATCAAAATAGGGAGATCCTACTTATGAAAATGTTCTCTTTTAGCCTTAAAGACAAAGTTGCTTATTGGTATAGAACTATTACAAGACCAATCTCAACTTGGGCTGAACTTGAATCTTCTTTTCTAAAGAAATTCTTTCCAATTGGTCGAACTAATGCTTTAAGGTGAGCTATTACTACTTTCAATCAAAACCAAGGAGAACCAATTCATGAAGCGTGGGAACACTTTCATGAATTACAAAGGAAATGGCCATATCATGACATCCCTCATTGGCAACTCATGCACATCTTCTACTATGGTTTACAAGAGGGCATTCGCAATCTAGTCCATGCCTATTGTGGAGGGAATTTCCTAAATCACGATGCAGAATCTGCCTTAGAATTATTTGAAGGGATGGTGGAAAACTCGATCAATAATGCATCTATGTTGCAATTTATGCGGGGCGCAAACACGAATCATCAGAATCCGCACAAGGGCATTCACGAGATCGATAACCTGTCCAGTTCAAAGGATTTAGAGATAATTGCAGAAAAACTGTATAAAGTTGATATCGTAGCAAAGCGTCTTGATGAGGTCAGAAATACAATGAAGACTCTTACGCCTCTACTTGCTATGAATCCCGGGCATCTACCTGTTTTGCAAATTCCCACAGGGAGAGAATTTGTGAATAATCTAGATTCTAGAGATCCATCTTCTTTGGGTTTTCTATCTAATCCTTCACCAACCCAAGGAAGGGACCTTTGTCCCACAATCTTACCCACCCTTTCCTGTTGCTGAAAACGTGCCATATCTTTTAGGATTACACACCATCCAGGAAAACACTCCAAGTCCAAACCCTTATTCAAATTCCTATAATCCTGGATGGAGAAGCCACCCAAATTTTTCTTGGGTTGATCAAAATCAAAATCAAAGACCAAATTATCAGAATTAGACCCATCTAAGCCCATCTCCATTGCCTCCTCAGCAACTAAAAATAAGGCCTAATCCGATGAGTATGCAGAATTACTCTAGGCCAAATAGAGATACACAACTAGACCAAATTTTAAGAGTTGTGTTAAAGAGTCAGTGACAAAATGCTAAAGCTCTCACTAAGATCCATAAGCAATGTAAGGTAGAGTTGGCTGATTTACGAAATCAGATCACACTTTTGGTTGAGTCTCGTCAGCCAAGTACCCTTCCATCTCAGCCAATTCCGAATCCTAGGAATCTACCAAATCTTAGGCAAAATCAAGGCCAAGTCCATTTCTTTAATCAGGCTTTTGATTCTAATCATAACCCATCCTCTATACTCCTTGAAAATAAACCACCAAACCCGCGTCAGCAGCCTATTTTATATCAAAATCACCTACCTATTATTGAGAATCAAAACTGACTCTACTGATCTTCTAAACTTGGTTGGAATCATTTCTTGAATTGCGTTAATCTTTAATATTCTACATCTCAACCTCAATCAGATCTAATCTTCACAAGATTCACTCTGATCTTTTTAAGATTTTTCACAAGAATCTGATTTTGGGTTCTGCGAGATCAATTCTAGGCAATTTCTGGACGAGTTGTAACTGGGTGGTTTAATCTGTTTTTCTATTTTTGAATCAATTCTTTCATAACTTCTTTGTTTTTTCCATATACCTATTCTTTTTAGGAGTTCTTTACTAGGGTTTACGCCTAGCTGAAGGCGTAAAATTTAGCATTTGTACATAACTGTTTCCTGTTTTTACCTTTTGATTTTCTTCTACACTTACTCTGAACTTTCACTTCATATTTTACTGATTACCTTCATTTAGTTCGACTAACCACTCTGACCTTTGGTTAGACTTGAAATCGTTCGCATAAGGATCTTTGATCTCCTCTATTCGACTCCTTCCATCACCCTATACTAAATGAAGTGTAATATCTTTTCACCCTTCTTACAATGACATTGTAAAATTTTGGCTTAGGGGGTGTTGAAGTGAAATTTTCACTTTAAGTGTGGGTTAAAAAAAAACACCAAAAAATTAAATATCCATGAATTTAGAAAATAGATATTCCAAAAATGATAAAAATTTTCAAAAATAAAAAATTTCATCAAAATTTGAAAAATTTTCAAAAAAAATCATAAAAATTGGAAAATATTATATACATAAAAAATAAAAATATATAAATACAAAAATTTGAAAAATAAAATTCATAAAAATAATAAGAGTGGTATATTCATTTTTCAATAAAGAAGAAAAAGAAGAAAAAAAATAAAAAAATATATATTAAGTGCTTAATTTCCTTTTAGGTCAAAAATTAAAATGTATATAGAATATATATAGAGTATTTAAGAGCATTCAATTCTAAATTAGATTTTTACTTAAATATTTTGTAAAAATACACTTTTGTTTTTAAAATTTTTAAAACAAGATTTTATTTGAATTAGAAATCTTTAAATCTTTTAAAGATTTGTTTTTCTATTCTTACCTTGAATTAAGAAACTAAGTGTATTAAGATTTAAACTTAAGTTTTGGAATTAAATTATAACTTCCTAACCAATTAGATCAAGTAATCCTTTTGCTTTTTGAAAATTTGATTTTATCATAAAGTTAAGTAAAAAGGCTAAATATTCAGAGTTAATTAAATAGAGGGTTAGTAGAACTTTAGTTTAGAAGACTTATAGGCTAGAGATAAATAACTAGACTTGGTAAATTTTGTCTTGACGGATCCTATAGGAGGAAACTAAGAATTTGAAGAACCTGAGAGCGAAGGGCTTTGTTGTCCAAGCTCTGGTTTGAGGGCTAAGTAACCTAAACATCTAAATCCGCACACATATAATTATCTTGTTGGCATCTGAGATCGCGAAAACACAGAGGTTAAGAGATCAGTTCTGAATCCTCTTTTGTTGAAGGATTTCTGCGGGGCGGTTCTTGAAAGGGTGAATGATGTGCCACTCACCTAAAAAAGGATTTGAAGAATAATGATAGTAAGAAAAATGAGAAGGGGAAAAGAAAAAGAAAAAGGAAAAGAAAAATAATAAAACACCTTGCAGTTAAATGCCTCGTTATAAAAGGGTGCTTATGCAGTTTTTCCATAATAAATAAAAGCATCTCGTTACAAATGGATGCTACCCTTCCTTCCATCAAATAAAAAGAACACCTCGCTACAAATGGGTATTCTAACCTATATAAAAAGTGAAAAAAAAATATGGAGATAAAAATATTAGGAATAAGAGGCCCAGTGGTCCACCAGGGAGATATATACAAAATGTGTTGACCTCGGGATAGAAAACTAGTGAGGAGAAAGCAACCAAACCTGAGTAAGGCCAAGCCAAAGGCTTAAATCGGAATAATTGGGATTGGAAATTGATGTCTTAAGATCTGGATTTTTGCAACTTTGGATTCCTCTAGGACAATTCTCTTCACTAAGCACAGATGTTTTAAAATCATAGCTATTGAACCTTGATATTGGGCAGTGAAGCCTAAGAAATCGGGTTTTGAAGATTTTAAGTTGAGACTTAAAGGAGAAGAATTGACAAAATCCTACATCTAAAAGTTGTTCTTTAGTGTTGTAGCCTAGTAAATTAGAGTTTTACTGCTCTAAATTTGATTAATAATTAGTTTCTGGTTAATTTGCTTAAACTTATATTGATAAAAGTCAAATATCATAAACAAAGGATTTATTTAAACCTATTAAGTTTTTGAGTTAAAATTTAATTCTCAATTCTTAAGTTTTGTTTCCTTGAAATACTCTGTATTCTAATTTGAGTTAAGAATAGTTACAAGGATTAAGAGATTTTTGAAGAATTCTAATTCTGAATAAAATTCTTGTTAACAAATTATTTTAAGTGTGTTTTGAAAATGTTATAAGTATAAGTCTAACTAAGAAAATTTTCACAAGTTCTTTGTACATTAATCATTTATACTAAACTTAAAAATTTCTGACCTAAGCTTTCCTCTATATAGTTACTATTTATATTAATTTAAACTCAAGTGCTTTACATCAACATAGTCTTAGTTAATTTTGCTAGGGACTAACAAAACTTTGGCTTGGGGGTATGATGAGAGACTCATTATGATCTCTAATTACCCCCAATTAACTAGTCTTCCTAGTTAATTAGCTAAGGATATGAATATATAAGGGTTAATTATAAAATAAGGGATATTTAGTAAAGGACCTTAAAATATGTTAAAACTGATATTTTATCATTCAATTAATATTATTAACAATCTAATTGGACTCAAAATCTTATTAATCATTTCTTTAATTAATAAGTTAAGTAACTTAAACATAATATGTACATAAGTATATAATAACTTAAGTAATTCTACTTAATCTAATAAATTAACCTAAAAGGTCAAAAATGTAACTTCAAGGTCTAACCATAATAGCTACATTATTTACTAATATATATAAAAAGTTGAAAAAGATCTAAGTTAAAATAAACCTTTAAAACCTGAGTTTACATTTAGGTTCATACTAATCATTGCGATCGGGTCCTTAATTTTCATATAGGTCCTTAAGTTTCACTACACTTAGGTCCCTTTCATCTTCTTCTTCTTCTTCAGCTGATTGAACGGCCGACGACGAAGAGTGACTCCACTGTGTGATCACCACCCTACCGACATCATTCTTCCTTCTCCAAGCTCTTGGAACTTGCGCTCACCATCCCATCTTCATCCATCGGTCCGGATTACTGTGAAATCCTAATTTCTGGTGGGAGTTAACCTCACTCTCGTCGGAGACGATGCTGGAGGTTAAGCTCCCCAAGCTTCTTCTTCGTCCAGACTCTACCATCCTCTTCGTCGCCATTCACTATAAATACCCCCTCACCCCTTCGATTTCTCTCAAGTTGGCTCCCTTCCCTCTTCTTCACTGCAGTTGACTTCGATAGGCTATTCTCTCCGCAACTCCAGCAACTCCCCATTTCATCTTCCGACTTCCTCCATCCATCTTGATTAGCTGAGGAACTCCGCCGAGGTCTGCCGCATCTTTGGACACAGTCACTGACCAAGGAGTGCCTCTGCTTCATCCACATTCGCCCGCTGGAGATCTATCTTATTCCCCTCTGATTTCACTCATCCGTCATGAGCCTTCGACGGAGTTTCCTTTAACCCCTTCGTCTTGGTAACAGTAGGTAGGAGTAGGAGTAGGTGTAGAAGTGGTTTAAGTAGGTAGTTAGTTAGATAGTTTGGTCAAAATTTCAGAGTTTAATGTTCATCTTCTTCGACTCTAGTGAGCTCCTTGAGCTTGCTGGAGCTCTTGTTTTGTATTTTAAAGTCGCTGATCACCTTCTTCTAACCTTCACGACCATTTCTAATTCATTAAAACACAAAATTGATCACTGTTTAGCCTAATTCACCTTCACCTTCAACAGCGACTATCGTTGTCCATGGCAATAGTAACTGAGCTTAGATTCACTCCATAAGGTCCTTCACCACCTATTCACAATCTAAGGATCCTAAGTATCACTTTAATTTGTATAATTACCACCTATAACCAAAACGCCTAAATCTAAATAAGCTCCTTATCTCACTGTCAATGGCGGCTCAAGAGTACTTGAATCTCTTAATTAACTATATAATTATGATCGCAGACCTTCTTTGACTTGTCTCGACCACTCTTCTGAGTGGGAGAGCAAGTCCTGTGCCTCAACCCACTTAAAATTCATTCACACTATATTCACTGTTTAATCTTTTATTTAATGAATTCAAGAAGAATTAATTGCGATTCTGAGGTTCCTTGCAACCACAGGAACATTTTCAAATCAAAAATGGCACAATTCTTCATTCTGTATACATTTTTCATCTTTTCTGGGCTCATCAGAACTCTGGCATGCTCCGACGAGTGAATTTCGACCATCAGTCTATAGAACTTGTTGAGAAGCTCCAGAATGACTTAATTTTGCTTTCTGATTTGTTTGAGGTTGTTTATTTGGGATTTCATCATTTCGAGCTTAGATTAGTGATCTGTCTTCTCCAACTCCGACAGAGTTGGAGAAGCCTGTACAGAAGCTTAAGAACTACATTTAAGAGATCTAAAAGCTTCAGTGCAATGTACTGAAGTTAATTATGCCTTCGAATCTGTGTAACAAACCCCTGATTACTCTGACGAATAGATCATATTTGGAGTTCAGGCGAAGAGCCTGAAACCCTAAAATCCCAAATTTAAACATCTATCTAGGGGGTTGAGTAAGTTCTTGAGGATGAAGGGATCCTATCTTAGGCTTTGATTTCTTGTGAAGAGGCTTAAAATAGAAAGTCAAATTTTGAAGCCTTATAGTCAAACTCGAGATTGAAACCTTGACTTTAAGCTCAATCTGTTGAATTGAAGAGCATGGATTAATTCTGAGATTTGTATGAATGATTTTAGAGTGAATTAGATGATCTCTGTGGATTAATTTGGTTGGTATTCAAACACTGCCAGTTTGGGTTGTTTTCAAACCCAAATTGATAGCAGCACCTTTCTGATGAATTTTGAAGTCAAATACTGCCTAGACAAGCTTATAACAATCCTTACAAGCTATCTTAACTGATTAGAAATGTCCTTAGCTGACTATTGTGCCATTCAGAGTTTAAAATTTCATTCTCAGAGGCTTTTAGAGAAGCTTTGAGCATCTGTGCTCCACCTGAAGCTTTTGAGAGCTTGAAACTCACACAAACAGCTACGGAATCATATATATATAATCTATTCAGACACTTAGATAAGCTGAAATGACCATCCAATAGATTCAGTAGATTTACTTTAATTTTCCAAGCATGTTTAACCCGTAGGAACCCCCTAATTTCACCTATCAAATCGGAGAGGAAATCATCCTCTAAACTTCAAATTGACCCTGGAAACCTGTAGAGCTACCTTAGAGCTCTCCATAAAGCTTTATTTCGCTTGATTTGGAACTATGAATAAGGAGAAATCTTCGATTGAAGTCAGCATTGGAGGGGGGAACAATAGTCCCATACTGGAAGTTTTCGAGTGCCCGCCTTAGTATAAAACTAATTTGTGTTTAAGGCATGGCAGTCGTCAAGCGCTCGGCGTGAATCTAAAATCTAACCTTTGAGCATGCGTGTGTGTGTGTGGGTGAGTGCACCTGCGAGTGTGCGCCTGAGTAGGTGTGTGTGTGCGATTGGCCCTGGAAGGGCAAGGCCTGGGAGGCGTTGAGTCGGTTCGGCTCGAGGGAGGGTCGGTTTGGCTCAAGAGAAAAGAACCGAAAATAAACCCTAGTGAAATTAGGTGAGGACCGAGTAGGGTCTGGTCCCACCTTGATCTCAGGGTGTTGTGTATCCTCGAAAGGACCTCACCGCAAATCTCAAACAAATTTTTTGTTGAGAAAGAAATTTGACCCAGTTTAGCAAAAGGTTAAGAAGGAAAGAAGAGTTAAAGTGTTGAAGGCTAAGTGTCGAAGGAAAAGAGAAGGAAGGCTGAGGAGGAAGAGGGTGAACTCTCTAAGGAAAAGAGAAGAAGAAAGAAGGCAGGCATAAGGAAAAGAGAAGAAGAAAGAAGATAGGCATAAGGAAATACTTAAGAAGAAGGGTAGGAACAGAAGAAGAGAAGAAAGAAGAGATAGAAAGGAAAAAGAAAAGAGCACAAAAATATAAGAGAAAGAATAAAGATAAGAGAAGAAAGAAAGAGATCGAGAGAAGAAGAAAATAAGAGGAAAATAGAAAGAGGAAGAAAGAAAGAACAAAGGATTAAGAAATAAAAGAAAAGGAAGAGAAAAAAGAAAGGCTGAAGAAGTTAATTTTCTTGTTACATTTTGATTTCTTTTTGTTCTTAATTGTTGTATTAAGGCATATAATGACTAAACAAACTGTTCTTTACCTTAAATCATTTGAAATAAATAGAGAATTTAAATGTTTTTAATGTTGAAAATGAGAATTCATATGGGGGTTTCCTTGTTATTCCATTTTAACCAATTTTAGCAAAATTCATGTTTCCATAATTAATTTAAATATACCACCTATACTTATAACGAAAAAAAATAAAGATAACTAGTAAATTTAGAATGAATTATACCTCCCTGCGAATGACCTGGACTGAACCAGTAAAAATATTCTAAAATGCTAGGTTAATTCGACTCTATACTACAAATCGACACAACTTCAAGTTAACCTAAGTGACTTTTCTTCTACTCTTAATTAAGTAAAATTAACTTAATTAACTGAGTTGAGGTAAGAAACGACCACTACACCCATGCCACTCACCCGCGTGCGATCACGCGTAAGCGCCGCACGTCTGGTAGTGCATGGGCGCTATCGCTTGCTTTCTGCCGCTGGATTTGCATCGTACGGCTCTGATCATGCATCCACGCGCTGTGGATGCACTCTCTGATCTGCGCTGCGGACGTGTGGGCGCACGTTCGATGTTTTAACTCACCGCTGTGCTCTTGCGGTGAGTTTGTCGCATGGATGTTTTAAGGCACGAGCGTCTGTGGCCATTGGATGGTGATCCAAGGGTCTAGTCATTGTACTCCAATCGTCACCCTAATCAGATCCGTACGGTTGGATCTTCGATTCGATGTCCCGGTAAAAAGTCGCCCTATCCCTGACCATAAAAAGGAGACAATTACTATACAATTTATACAATTTGATCTAAATGCATGATTATGCATGTTATGCACTATTTACAATGCATGATGCTAATGTGACACTAAGAACATGCATTAATAGACATTTTAGGTTAATCAGATGTATGCACGTCACATATGAGCATCAGACGTCTGATTTTTCAATTAGACGTCTTAAATATCTAGTGCTACAGTGCCTATCTTTCCTTAGCTTTCTGATTTCTTTCTCTGATTTTCCTTTTGCCTTTGCGAACCCTCTTCTTCTTTCTCTTCCTTCTTTCCTTAGCTTCTCCTTCCTTCTTCTCTGTCTTTGGCCTTCTCTTCCTTTTCTCTTTCTCTGCCTTCTACCTTAAGCTTCCTTCTTCTCCAACTTCTTCCTTCTTTCTTTACTTTGCCTTAAGCCCTACGGTGCTCCTCTCCTTCTTCTTCTTCCTGATCTCCTCTTCTTATTTGAATTGGCTAAGTGTGGAGCCAAATCAGACGTCTTAAATATCTAGTGCTACAGTGCCTATCTTTCCTTAGCTTTCTGATTTCTTTCTCTGATTTTCCTTTTGCCTTTGCGAACCCTCTTCTTCTTTCTCTTCCTTCTTTCCTTAGCTTCTCCTTCCTTCTTCTCTGTCTTTGGCCTTCTCTTCCTTTTCTCTTTCTCTGCCTTCTACCTTAAGCTTCCTTCTTCTCCAACTTCTTCCTTCTTTCTTTACTTTGCCTTAAGCCCTACGGTGCTCCTCTCCTTCTTCTTCTTCCTGATCTCCTCTTCTTATTTGAATTGGCTAAGTGTGGAGCCAAACTCCTCAGAGCAAAACCCCCCTTCCCCTGCGTAGCTTTCCTCTCTCTTTCTCTCTTTTCTATTTCAAAGCCGCTCTCCCAGAGCCTTTAACTGGTCGGGTAATATGACCTAACGAAGACCTGGGTCCAGGCTCACCGGAGTGTGTGGTGAGCGAGAAGTGAGTAGGTCAGGTAATTGGGTCGTGGCCAGGTCTGCGTGGGTAGTGCCACGGACGAGCCATGAGAAGGGGGGAGGAGGACCTCACCCTCAGTGTTGGAGGTGAAGAGCCTCTAACACAAAATCAATTTATGTGAACACGGGCTCCCTTCCAGTTCCGAGGTGGGACTAAATGTCCCACCTGCTTCCACACGTCTGCCACAGGATGAGGCTTCCAATTGGTGAGGCTGCAGTGGCTCTTGACTCCAATCAAAGGTCAGGAATTGTACACAAGATTCTTCTACGCATCCTAGAAGTGTCGTCGTGGGATTGGCAGCACATGGAGCTACAGCAAGCGAGCTTCGCGCTCGAAAGAAATGGTGGATGAGCAACGAACCTAAAAACATGAGAATGGCCTCGTGGCCACATCAAATCACTCAGGGAGCTTCGCCAGACCACGGTGGAAGTGATGGGTGTGGTTTCATGGCGTGTGGGTGGCTGTGGTGGCGTATATAGGGCTTATTGTGACCGTGTGAGTGGGTGTGTTCAGGGGTGCATTTGGTTGATTGATGGAGAGGTTGGGGTGAGGGGATGTGATCAGGGAGTCGAGGCGGAGGTTGTAGGATGGTTGGCGATGTGGATGGAGGTGCGGAGCGATGGGGGCACCTCGCCAGAGGTATCGTCGGAGGTGGAGAAGGTGACGGTGGTTAGTGGCGTCGAGGGTTGGTTTAGGGAAATAAATAGAGGGCAAGGGAGTGAGAGAGAGAGTCTAAGACCTTCCTCTAAGGATGAAGAGGGATAGAGAACACACGTCGGTATGGTCGTTGGAAGTGGGGAAGACGAAGACCTCCGTAGATGAGGCGGCGACGAAGATGGGGCAGAGGCGACGTCAGCCGATGTTGCACGACATGGATGACTGTGGCGGAGTTAATCTAACCACTGGTATTGTGGTTGGGCGATGAGAGAGTGAGGGAGAAGCCACCGGAGCTCGCGGAGGGTTGTGGCCGACGAGGAGAAATGAATGTGAGGGAATCCGACCCAATTTGAAGCTGACGGAATGCGATTGGATCTGGGGCTTCTTAAATAGGTCTCTGGAGAAGGATTTATGTTTGGAAGCCAAGCTTCCAAGCAAGGCGTGGTCGCCGAAGATGGCAACTTCAAAAGACCCAAATCTCTCATGCATTCACATGAGAGATTGGGAAACAATTATGGATCATAGATGGGTTCAGATTGGAAGAAATTACTCAGAGAATCTACCTTCCAATTTTGGGAGGGATTCTCTAAGTAATCAAGGAGAAACCTCCTTTCAAAGCTCGCAGGAGTAGAATTCCTCCACTATAATGGCGGAGGGACCTATTTTTGAAGTAATAAGAAACATAGGGGGTTGATTGTAAGGGCTTTTGAAAGATAGGGCAGAAATGTAATCAGGCTGGACCTTTTTGCAAAGTAGGTCAAGATGAGTTTCCATTAGGTCCAAATTTTGGTACAAACCTAATTTGGACCTATGGAATCCAATGGTGAAGTTGGATATTTGGTTTGACCATGTTTGACTGGGCAATTTATGTAAAAACCCAATTAGGGCAAATATCAGTCTAAGACCCCATTCTAGGTCAAGATGGGTTCCAATGGCCAAATTGAAGGTACCAAACCCTAAAGGATATTTTTCTATGATTTTTAGAGGATTTAAGTGAATTTTATCCTAACCAAAACCTTGGTTAATCACGTGGGTCTGTTTTAGGGTTTCAAGAAATCATTTAATTCCCAGAACTCACACGAACCTTTTTCTATCTGATTCAACCCACTTATTATCTTATTAAGACCCTTTGACCTTTGTTTAGCCCTTGAGAAAACTCGTTGCTGTACTGCATTGGTAAATTGCAGTTTGAACCCTACTTTCTTATTTTAGTCTCAGAATGGTTGTGCAGTGAATTATGACCTTTCGTTGGTTTTGTAGGAGCTTTTATTCTCTTCGTTGGGTCAAAAATGAGCTAGTTAGGGCTCATGATGGTGTTCCCATCAGTAGGCTTTAGCGACATTTGGGGCATTGGTTGACGTGGATCTTCAGCGACGCATTTAATGTCACTATAGGCCTTCGACGGATTTCCTCCTCTTCTCTCCACTCTAAAAGGACCCCAAGACCTCCCTTTCTTCATCTCTTGCTACTCTACTCCCACCTACACCTAAGCTCTAGTAGCCTACCAAAGCTCCCTTAGAGCTTATTCCCAAGCTCCAAAGGCCTTTCATTAGTGTACTGCTCCTATACCCATCAAATATTCGTCCTCCATCTCACCACCTTCATAAGAAGCTTTGGAGCCATCCTCCCACCTCCATTATGGTAGAAGATCACCTTCAGCTCCTCATCCCCATTCCAAAGCCTTGGTGAAGCATTCCTCTACCCGATGTCCTCCTACATCTCACCTCTATTATCCATCACCTCACCCTCTTTGTCCAAGCTACCTCCAAGAGCCATTGTCTCTCCAAACAAAGAATTTGGGAGATTTCTTCTCACCCTTATCTCTTTTTTATTTCTTAGCATATTGTAATAAACATTTGCATGATATATCAGATTTGTTTCATCTCCTGTGTGAGTTATCTTGCTTGCTTTTTCTTTACAAAAACACCAAAAAAAATCACAAAATCCTAAAACACCAAAAAGAAACAACACGATGCACAGATTTCAACGAAAGTAAACGTCACCTTCCTATGTTTAACTCAGGACTCCCACGGAATTTTAGTTAAAAGAATTATATTTGATAACGTGTTTTGTGAGATACGATGATGGGTTTCTCCTAACCCTAATTTTACTTTGCCAAAACCCGTGCATCAACGGACGTAGTGGAGGATAATGAAGGTGTGGTCGGTGAATGGAAAATAAAGGCTGAGCAGTTGCAATTGGTGGCACACGATGGTGGTCGTGGACTCGCAGTCAAGGCACTGAGTGGTCATCGTGATCGGTAGCACACGATGGCAGATGAAGGATGATGAAGGTGTGGAGAGGGAGTTCCTCTCATAAGGGAGATGATGTTGCTACTTGATGTTGACACATCTATGTCACATAAACTACCTATTTATGCATGTTCTTAGGCATATAATTGCATTCAGCAATATAAATATTGCATAGCATGCATCATTCTGCATTTAGATTAGTTTGTAAAAAATATAGATTAATTTCCCTTTTTTATGGCAAGGGAAAAGGGCACTATCATTTCAGGGCCTTGGATTGAAGATCCAACCATACATATCTGATCAAGGTGATGATCAAAGTCCACCACCTCCGAGATCGCCCTGATCGGATCTTCATAGCATCAAATGCAGTCCGAGGAAGATCAGAGGTCAAGCGGCAAGGTGGCGTAAATCCGTACGTCAGATGACAAATCTAACAACATGGATGGGTTCTGATCGATGATTGTAGCATAACGACGTGAAAATAGATACAATTCGACATCTGTGGCACCTCCTACGAGCAAAGGAAGATGGATGGCTAGGATGGTGCCACGTGGCACCATCAAAGCTGCCCAAGGTTGCCTACCAAATCTTTGAACTGCCCTCAATGCTCTGTGGGCCATTGGATCCTAATCCAACAGCCATAGAGCTACCACGGAACTAGATCGGCCATGCCAAATCTCGACCGTTGGATCATAATCCAATGGTCGAGAGCCCTCCTCACCAAGGCTCTCTTTTCATAAATGGTGGCCATCGGGAGATCATAGCTGTTGATTTTTGATAGAACTGCTGTGAGCATGCAAGCATATGAATGTCCTCTGCAACAATCCACGCACATAGTGCAGTGGATAAGAATCTTGTGTGAGCGAGGGGGCGCCGGTTCAAGCCCCACCTCACCTCAAACAAGCAAGAAGAGGGTGTGGGTGCATTTGAACCATCAGATGTGATTTGAACAGTGATGGTGGAGGCGACGTGGCACGATTTTGTGCATTAGATGCGAGCGGTCATGTGGACATGGAGAACGTATGAATGGTAAGTGGCTTGTACGATATAAGACGTCTGATCGAGCGATCAGACGGCTAAGATGAGTTAGGTGCGATGAGGCACAACGGCTGAAGAGCAGCAGCTATGTGACGTGGCGCGTTGTAGAGTGTTGGATCAACGGTGAGCAGCGGAGATCGAGCACGCGCCTTTAGTGATGTACATCTTTAGTGATGCTCATAAATGTCACTAAAGACCCTAATATTAATTTCTAACCTTTAAAATGACCCTTTTACCCCCATGACTACACTTATAAATAGCCTACCCCTCCTACACATTTTCTGATTCCTTCTCTTCTTCTCTCACCTCCTCCAAAGCTCTAATGACCTAGTCCCATACTCAGGATGCTCCACTATTGTCTTAAGAATAATTTTTCCATCTTGTCATCCCCATTCGTGGAGCGCCTACTATTGTCCTCTCAACGCCATTCGAGAAGCGGATCCCACCACGATGTCACCTTGCTTCGTCCTCCATCCTCCAGCTCCATTCTCCCTCGTCCAGTATCTCGTCTCCATCATCCGAGTGCTCTGCCAACGCGGCTCATCATCCAAGTAGCCATCGAGGAGGATTTTCTCATTCCTATCTTTTTATTGCTTTCTAGTATAGATTTTCAACTTTCAAGTGTAGCACGAAGATGTAATGGACATGGTTTATCATTATCAAACATTTGTTTATTCTCTCCCTATTTTCTCATTGTTTGAATTATTCTTTCGCTCTCTTCTATTAATTATTCTTTAAAGTAGAATATCTAGTAGATTAATTTCAACCAGCTAATTTTCTTTTGTGACAATAATTCCTACGTGATTTTTATTCAAGCATTCACCTTCCTGTGTTTGACCTAGGACTCAGCAGAGTTCGGTTATAAATTTTATTTGATAGTAGATTTTTACGCAACTATAATGATAGGTTTTTAACTCAATCTTTTAGCATACCAAATCTCATTAATTATTTTGTCACCTTTGTCAGGGAGGCAACGCTCTTTGAATTCCCATGTTTTCTACCTTACTTATCTTTTAGCTCACTTTTCTCTTTTCTTACTATCATTGCAGGTACTCTCTGGAGGGGAGAAAAAGCGATAGACTGGAGCAAAGTGCTATTGAAGGGTCTGTAAGTTTACCCCACACCTCCCACTCCCCTAGATTTCATTCCATCACCTAATAACACAAACCCTAATTAACATAGGTGCTCTTATAAACCTTATGGTTAGTTTTGGTTCTTTGTTTGCCACCTTCACCCACCTCAACCTCCATATATATAAAAAAAAATCTAAAAAAGAACTCCACAGAGGTACACAATCTCTTCTGATTTTTCATACTCAACCAACAATCTTTGGAATCAGTACACGCAAATCAACATATAATCAAGTAGAAATTAGATTAGGTAAGCACTTGTGTCCCTAAATTAGTTGTGCATTTGGCCAATTTCTTGAGTTGTTTAGGTTGTACCATTTCATCTAAAAATGACTCATCAAGTAGCTTGCTCATTAGGGTTAACATTTAGGGTTAATACTAGGCACTCCATCTTATTTTGATTTGAAAGGAAAACTTCTTTACCTATGCTATCAAAACTTGGTGTGCCAACTGAACTTGATTAAATAAACCTAAAAGTTAAACCCTAAAAGCTACTAAAAAAGGTTGAACCCTAAAAGACAAATCATCAATAAACCTTTCTTGAAAAGTCTGGTTGTGTATGCACACACATATTAATCAATCTTTTAGGGCACAACCCAAATAAAGGGCCTATTACATTCCCAAGCACATTCAAACCTAGGCCTAACTAAAATCAAGTAGTCATTGGCCTTAAGGATTTGACTCGCTCTTCAAGGCTCAGATAGAGATTATTTTTTATTAATGTACTTCTACTGTTCAATCTAATGTCTAGCTAGGAGACCAATGTCAAATGACCGCGGTTAGGGGCTAATGTGGGCGCATTTCATAAATTGAAAATAGGGTTTGGTGGACCCATCGTCGTACCTTGCAAAGCACATCTATCAGATAAAATTCATAACTGAAACTCAAAAAGTGAGTCCTGAGTTGAATACGAGGAGGCGAACGTTCGATTTTATAAAAATCTGCTCTTCACTTTTATTTATTTTTGGTCATTTTTATCTTTTCTAATATGTTTTTATATTTTTATCAAGCAAGAGATTAGGTCGATGAAAATGTTATCTACTTGTAAAAATAAGAGAGAGAGAGAGAAACAATCATCTATTTATCTCATGAATGTTTTCTACAATTATGAAAGTGAAAAAAAGATAGAAAGAGGTGAGTGAATCCCTCTCGACGGTTGCTCGGAGGACGACTCGCTCTAAAGCACCTAGAGGAAGGTGGTGAGGAGCAGGATGAAGGAGGATGGAGCCAGAGGATAGAGGGTGGGGTAGGATGGCATCACGGTGAGAATCTTCTTCTTGAAGGGTAGTGAGAAGACAACCATAGGATGCTTCACGAAGGGTGATGAGAGGTGGGAAAGCAATTTGGTTTTCTACTCTTGAGGAGCAACCTGGGCCTGGGACAAGCTCTCTCTAGAGCCTTGGAGGTGGTGAGAGGAAGAAAGGAAGAGATGGTTTGGAATGGTGGTGGGTAGGTCCTTTTATAGTGGAGGAGGAAGAACAAATTCGCATCCGGGTCATTACTGATGTCCGTAAACATCGCTATAGATCCACCCTGTCGTTGAAGATCCGCTCCTTCAATTCCTTTACTGGCATGCACGAGCCATTAGTGATAGCTGTAAGTGTCACTAAAGTCTCGCATCGTTGAAGATCCACGCATATCCCTGCTACTCATGCCCTACTGGTGCACGCATCGCGAGCTCCTTGTCGTGCACTGTTGAGAAGGAAAACTATGCATTCGGAGTTGGATTCGAAAACTCGTCATTGTAGTTCGAGTCGTGAAGATATCTATTCAACGAATAAAATTTATGCCGAAAATTCGTAAAGAAGTTCTGGGTCAAATACAAGGAGGCGGACGTTTGATTAAAAGTTTGCATTTTATTCATTTGTCACGAAACAGAGTAGCAGGTCGAAAAATAGTTATCTATTTAACAAATAATAAATAGAAGAGAGAAAGAGAAAATTATAAATAAAACCAAAAGAGAGGTAGGATAAACATGAATTTCATTATAAGAAGTTGTTCAGTACACTACTCATTACAACTAGAAAGCGGGAAATCTACACTAGAAAGCAGTAAATCTACTCTAGAAAGCAGTAAAGAGAATGGAGAGAGAAATATCCTCCTCGACGATCGCTTGAAGGATGAGCTAGACGGGACAACGCCTGGAAGACGGGGAACGAAGTGAGAAGAAGGACGAAGCAAGAGGAATGGGAATGAAGAAGCACGTCGTCGTCGTCGCGAGATCCGCTTCTCGAATGTAGAGAGAGGATAACCGCAGGATGCTCCACAAAGGGGGACGAAGGTGGAAAAATTATGATTTCTACTCTAGAGGAGCATCCTAGGTTTGAGACAAGCTCTTAGAGCTTTGGAAGGGGTGAGAGAAGAGAAGGGATGAAGAAGAAGTGGAGATTGGAGGGGGCAAATGGGTCATTTCATCTCAAATCATTAATCTAGGGTCTTTAGTGACAGATTTACCCGTCACTAAAGGTATGAACGTGGCCGACGTGTGATAAACATGTATAAAGTCATCGTAAAATGCTTATTTCTGATAGTTCTTGGGCTTAGCCCTGCATATCATGATATAAATATTGCATAGCATGCATCATTCTGCATTTATAGTAGTTGTTTATATTTTAGGTTAATTAGGTCCTTTTTATGGTCAAGAGAAAAAAGGATTTATTTCAGGGCCTTGGATGGATGATCAGACCACACGGATCTGATCGGGATGACGATCGGAGACTAACGCCTCTAAAATCATCCAAATCGGAGTCTCGTAGCATCACATTAAACCCGTGGAAGATCAATGGCCAGGGGGCAATGCGACATCCATACGAGTTTCGAATGGAAACTCTGACCATATGGATGGATCCGGAGCGACGAACACAGTTCGGCATCGCGAGAATCACCTTGATCTGAGCACCGTAGCACCCTTTACAAGAAGAAGATGGATGGCCCAGATGGCGCCACATGGCACCATCTAGACCACCCAACACCGGCCAGCAGCACCGCCCAACTCCTTTTTATCCACGCCCTTGAATCCTAGCCGTTGGATCAAGATCCAAGGGCTGGGAAGCTTTGCACCAAACTCCTCCTCACGACACATCCACACACTTGGCGCAGTGGTCCAGACTGCAGCTCTCAAGGGTGGGGCGTGGATTTCAATCCCTGTAGCCCCCCAATTTCCAATTTGGCTAGCCGCTCAGCAGCAGCCGCACATCGCACAGTAGCAGCAGCACGGCGTACGTGCACGCGCATGACAGTGCATGCTAGCGCATGCGCGACACGGGTGCGCGAAGCGCGTAGCGCCAGCGAAGCGCACGCCAACAGGGAGGCACGCGGATCTTCAACGACTCACCTTTAGTGACACTTACAGCTGTCACTAATGGTCTGCGCAGGCCAGCAAGAGGATTTGATAGGCAGATCTTCAATGACTGCTGCAGCAACGTTTATGGACGTCACTAAAGGCCCGTGCGCACCAGCAAGAACAATTGAAGGGCGGATCCTCAGCGACAGCTGCAGTGACATTTGTGGACGTCAGTAAAGACCCAGATACGATTTTTGCCTCTTCTCCACCACTATAAAAGGACCTACACCCCCCTTTCCAAGCCATCTCTACCTACTCTACTCCCACCTACTCCCAAGCTCTAACAAGCCTACCAACGCTCTATTAGAGCTTGTTCTCAAGCTCCCAAGGTGCCTATTAGTGTAAAGAAACTCTGCCCTACCAAATACTCCTCCAACTTCCCATCTCCCTTCATAGGTCACCTTGGAGCCGTCCTCTCACCTCCATTCCAGTAGCAGATCAACTCCGTCTTCTCACCTCCATTCCGGAGCAATGCTGAAGCTTTCCTCAACCCAACATCTCACCTCCGTCATCCTGCTCCTCACCTCCTTCATCCGAGCATCCACAGGCACCGTCGTCTCGCCGAACAGCCGACTCGGGAGATTTCCTCTCACTACCCTCTCTTTATAAGATTTCATAGTTTCTTGTAATTGACATTAGAAGAAATATATATCAGATTTGTTCTAGATCTCTATCTTGTGATACGTTTGCTTGATTTCTTTTATTTGAAAAATACGAAAAAAATATCAAAACCCTAAAATACCAAAAAGAAATGAAACGAAGTGTGGTTTTCACGTAAAGTAAACATCACCTCCCTGTGTTTGACTCGAGACTCCCTTGGAGTTTCGGTATAAATTTTATTTGATCGACGTGTTTTGCAACTATGGCAATAGGTTACTTGTAACCTCAATTTCTAAACACATGAAACATGCCCGAACAACGTGCGCGCGCTATGTGTGCCTCCCCGCCTTCTGCGCCTAAACGTACCCACGCACGTTTTGGTGATCTTAGCCATCCAATCATGAGATCGGATGGTCGACATCAATCCTCGCAATGCCAGTTCAAAATGCTTATGCTGCGTGCCCGCATGCGATGAGGCGTGCAGACGTGCGTCATCGAGTGCATACGCAATCGAAGGATCATCCGCACACCACGCCTCCTCCCCTTGGCCACCTGATCTTAATCTAACGGTCAAATCGTGCCTGCACCCGTGCCCATCTGAATTGAGGTGCTTAGCGCAGCTCGAACGTGCGACCCCTGCATCTCCCACAGGGGCGCGACCGCTGCACTGTGCCTTCGCTTTGTCTCGTGGAGGGATTAGGCACGTGCGATCTACAGCCGTTGGATGGGCATCCAACGATGGAGATTCGTCGAGCAGGTGAATAAGAAAAGCGAAGGTGTGTCCTTAGGGCCAATTAGGCAACTGAGATGGTGCCACGTGGTGCCATCTTGGTCGTTCATCTTCTGAGTAGTGTAGACGATGCCATGGGTGTCAGATTTGACCGATTTTCATGTCGTTAGGTTGCGATCATCAATTCGAACCCATCCGTGCGGTCGGATTTGTCGTCTGAAGTGCGGATTGGCACCATCTTGGCCCTTGATTTCTAGGGTTCCTAGATCTCTATCTAGTGCTACGAATGTCTGATCAGGGCGATCTTGCAGTTGTTGAACTCCAATCGTCGCCCTAATCAGACCCATATGGTTGGATCTTCGATCCAAGGCCCCGATTAACAAGTTGCCCTATCCCTGGCCATAAAAGGAGATAATTAACCTACATTTTATATAGACTAACCTAAATGCAAGATGATGCATGTTATGTAATATTTATAGTATGTGATGCAATTCTATGCTTAAGAATGTGTGTAAATAGGCAGTTTGTGTGATATAAACATGTTTACATCACGCACGCACACTCGCGTGCTAGCACTACCCTAGCATTGCGGTGCATGTGTTGGCGTGCCTGCATGCATTGTGTTGCGCCTACTACGTGCATGCTTGCACTGCATTGCGGCTACCTCTGGCAATCAATTGGGGGGGGTAGTGAGTTTTGAACCCACGCCCCAACGTTGAAAGCCCATGCCTCCTCCACTGCACCAAGACATCCAAATCATCGCATGGACATCTTAACGCACACAGTGGAGATGAATCCTCAGCCATTGGATCATGATCCAACGACTATGGTGCAGGATTAGCAATGATGAGGAGGTGCCTTCAATTGTTGTTGGTCAGTGTTGGGCGGCCTAGATGGCACCACATGGCACCATCTGGGCTATCCATTCTTCTTTCTATTGTAGAGGGTGCCAAGGTGCTTGGATCGAGTTGATTTTTGCGTTGCCAGACTGCGATCATCGCTCCGGATCCATCCTTGTGGTCGGATTTTTCATCCGAAGCCTGTAAGGATGTCACATTACCCTCCTGGCCATTATCTTCCTCGACCTTCTTATGAAGCTGTAGGACTATGATCTGGATGATTTCGGAGGCGTTAGCACCCGATTGTCATCCTGATCAGATCTGTACAGTCCGATCGTCCATCCGAGGCCCTTAAATAAATCCTCTTCTTGCCTAACCACAAAAGGAGCTAATTAACCTAAAATATACAACTACTATAAATGAAGAATGATGCATGCTATGCAATATTTATAACATGAAATGAAAATCTATGCCTAGGAGCATGCATGATTAGGCATTTTAACCTGAATAGATGTATCTATATCATGGGCTATCAAAAAAACCTAAGGCGAAAACCAAGGGAAGAAACTTCTCCCCAATCCCTCCCTTTAGTTATTTAGATTGATTGGAAAGAAGTAGATTAAATGGTTCTTTTCATCTCAAGATGGGTTCTAGGAGTCTGTAGATCTTTAGGCTATCCCACCTAAAGATAAGTTTGATTGTTTGTACTGTAGGGCACCTTTCTTCCTCCCATTTTGTCATCGATCCTTCAACATCATACTCGCATTTCCACTCCTACCCTCCTGACACATCTTATCTCCAATATGATGATTATTATCCTGACTCGTGCTATAATTAACCATCTACTAGTTGGGATAACCTAGATTAGGGATACAATTCCAGACCTCGACGTTCAAGGTCTAACCCTGGACATCATGATTGTGATTTCTATCCTTCTTTGAGCTATAATGATTATAGATGATCAACACAATCTGATCTACAATCAAGAAGGATATCCTTATTACAACTCTTACCCTCTCGTAATTTACTTTGCATATAGGTCATACCCCTCTTTGAACAACCCGAAGTGACCTATTATCAAAGAGGGCACCAAGAACTTTATTTCCTTGACTCCCCTGGATTGAACCCAAACCCACGCAACCTTAAATCAAACCATTTTGTCCAGGTGAACAAGGTCTAAGATAGGGTGTTGGCTAACATAAGGAACACTATTCAATCAGTAGAAGCTCAGCCAACACCCGGCATTGAAGAATTGGAGCCTCTGATTTAAATGATTAATGATCTTAACAAGTATTTGTTGGATTGACTCCAAGATGTTAAGGATAAGGGCCTAGGTGAGTTTTACTTGGGAAGTTGTCAAAATTGAGGATGAAATTTGTGGTTGCTTTAGTGCAATCTTGGGATGATTCCCAGGATGAACCCCCTTTAGGAGAGCCAATGTCAGAACTCACTCAGGCATCTGTAGGGGGGACACATTTTACAAGATCGGGGATGACCAGGTTGGTCTAGAGCAATCAATTGAGGATGAATTGATTTCTTCACCCGAGATCCCTGAACCAGGGTGAGAGGAAAAGTATGTATCCATGGACCAAGCGATGATAGATGATTTTGAGACATATAAATGTGGATCCAAAATTCTTTGATTCTGAAGGTGAAGACTGACCTGAGTTTTGAGGGAAATGATTTTAGTGAGACGACTGGGCCTAACAAATTTGATGAATTATCTGATGGCACGATAATTGAGGAAATTGATCCTGTTGGGGCAAGCATGGTCGATTCAAATCCTGATTTTATGAAGATTCAATTCATAGCCCCATTCCTCAATCACACCTCGTTGAGCATAATCATGATTTTGTTTTTGAGATCACTAGACCTAAGTCAATTCTAATTTAGCCACAAATCTTCGACTTGGACAATTTAGATGGGGTGCAAAACATGCAGGAGGTTCTGGAATCCAAAATTATGATTACGGAGGATAGGAATTGGGAAATGAAAATTTAGGAAACCAATTTGGGGGAAGCATAATTTTGGGTCTAAGGGTTCCTATTTGCTTCAAATCACCAACCTTCTGTTAGGACCCTTATGACAATTTTTATTCTGAGGATGTGCAACCCAAGCACAAATTCATTAATTATCTTTTTGATATTTATTTTCCTATTGTCGGACTTTTTGGACTTAGGTTGCATCCACACAAATCGTAGGCCCAGCCCCACTTGCATACTGATCTCAGGTTTTGGGTTCTTTTCATCCAGAACCTTTGAACCACTCGACCATGGGGCATGGGTCTGCACCACAATCTCGTCCACGTCTTTGGACATCTTCTCCTTGCAGGTCCAAAAATTGATCTTTTTATTCTGATCCTAACCTGCAATTGTGAATTCTTTATTTCTTCTTTATTTGTATAGTGTGACTAGCTGAAGACAATAAATTTAGCACATATACAGTCTATTTATAACTTGAAGTCGACCTATTAACCATGAAATTCAGGTGCTTTCTTCTCTACTCTGCTCTTTTTCATGTCATTTAATACAATGAGGGCATTGCATTAGATAGGCTTGGGGGGGTGGATATTCATCTCTGAATCATTTTGTTACATTTGTAGATTCTTTTTATTTACTCTTTATTTTTACAAAAAAAAATTGAATTAGGAAAAGAGAATATGGGCTTTAGAAAATTTTCAAGTTTAGGGAATGATACAATAAGATATGAACACTTAGATCCTTCAGGTCTTCAGGCTTAATCAGCTTCGGTGTCCACTGAAATGTGGACTTGTTTCTTGAGTCCTCTCCATTTGAAAATTCATTCCTAATTGATTAAATAGGTTGGGGTGATAAGTACAGGACTTATCAACTTGCCCTTTGATTTGAGGGAACTTATAGTGTAAGGATCAACACACTTTTTGTATTGACTCACCTTTCAATGATTTTAACAGAAATTGGGTAGCTAATGAACCTTCTAAGGTGGTATGCCTGGCAAGTTGTCATGGGTAACAACCCATTGGCTAGTTATCCAGAGCCCAGCCACATACCATTCGCTTTCTGCTACCTTTATGTAAATCTTAGATCAAGGAAGCCACCTACTAAAAAAAATCCATAAAGAAAAAAAAAGAAATAGAAAACAAGGAAAACAAGAAATAAGCCACAATTCACCACACGAGTATGACTGGCAAGTTGTCGTGGGTAACAGCCCATTAGCCAGTTTTCCAAAACCCAGCTCACGAAATTCATGTATAATTCCAAACACTTAGGAAGAAGTGGGAAGTAGAATTAGTTGGGGAGATATAAACTAGGTTTGCCCTTGTGTTGACCTCGTAAAATAAAAAGTAGGGAGAAAGCTACTGGTCGGATATACGCCTTTGGGCAAAATTTCTTTTAAGGTCACCTAGGGACGTAGAAACCCGAAGTCTATTATAATTACCGATTAGTGAGTTTATCACAGTCACAAAAGATGCTTAGAACGTAGAGTTCTCTTCGAGTCATGGGTGGGTTGTGTAGCCGTAGAAAGCTACCCCGAAACTCTAAACACAAAAATCCAAAAAAAGTTAGAAAGAAGAAAAAAGAAAAAGATGCTTTTGCTTTTGAATAAGGCGAGGGATTGGGCAGTCAGCATTTTGACAGACACTTGGGCACTGTTGAGTTTAGGTAGTTCATGTCTTTAGTAGAAATTTCTTAGTGTTGAAAAATAACTATTACCCGAGTAATTTGATCCTAATTCTCTTATAAATAGCATGTAGTTTTGCTAGGGACTAGCAAAAGAGAGGCATGGGGGTGTGATGTAGACACATCTGTGTCACATAAACTGTCTATTTATGTGTGTTCTTAGGAGTATAATTGCATCCAGCAATATAAATATTTCATTTAGATTAGTTTGTACAAAATATAGGCTAATTTCCCTTTCTGAGGCTAGGAAATAGGGCAATATCATTTTGGGGCCTCGGATTAAAGATCAATCGTATGGATCTCATCAGGGCGATGATCAGAGTCCAATGCCTCTGAGATTGCCCTAATCGGATCTCCATAACATTAAATGTTGTCTGAGGAAGATCAAAGACCAAGGCTCTTTTCCTAAATGGTAGCCATCGGGAGATCATAGTAGTTAATCTTTGATCTAATGGTTGTGAGAGAACGCATAGACGAATGGCCTTCTCAATAATCCACGTGCATAGCACAGTGGATAAGTATCTTGCACGAGTGAGGAGAGAATTGGTTCAAGCCTCGCCTCACCTCAAATCAAGTAAGAAGAGGGAGCGGGTGCAATTGAAACATCAGATGTGATTTGAACGACGATGGAAGAGGCGACATGGAACAATTTTGCACGTTGGATGCGAGCACTTGGCAGATGCATGTAACAACGCGCCATCAAAAGTAGGCACGTGGAATGTATGGAGGCGAAGCAGCTCTCTCAATATAAGCAGTCTGATCAAACGATCGGACGGCTGAGATGAGTAAGGCACGATGTGGCAAACGGCTGAAGAGCAGCGATTGTGTGACGTGGTGCGTTATGGAGGGTTGGATCAGCGATGAGTGGCGGAGATCGTGAACACTCCTTCAGCGATGGGCATCTTTAGTGATGCTCATAAATGTCACCAAAGACCCTGATATTAATTTCTAACCTTTACAAAGGCCCTTTTGGCCCCCATGACTACACCTATAAATAGCCTACCACTCCTACACATTTTCTGATCCATTCTCTTCTTCTCTCACCCCCTCCAAATCTCTAAAGAGCTAGTCTCATACTCAGGATGCTCCACTAAAATCAAAAGAATAATTTTTTCATCTTCTCATCCCCGTTCGTAGAGCACCCACTGTTGTCCTCTCATTGCCATTAGGGAAGTGGATCCCACCACCATGTCAACCTGCTTCATCCTCAATCCTCCACTTCCATTCTCCCTCGTCCAACATCTCATCCCCATCGTCCAGGCGCTCCATCAACGTAGCTCATCCTCTAAGCAGCTATCGAGGAGGATTTTCTCATCCCTCTCTTTTTATTACTTTCTAGTGTAAATTTTTAGCTTTCTAGTGTAGCACGTAGATGTAATCTACATGATTCCATCATCATGAAACATTTGTTTATTCCCTCCCTATTTTCTCTTTATTTGTACTATTCTTTCTCACTCTACTATTAATTATTGCTTAAAGTAGAAAAGCTAATAGATTAATTTCAACCAGCTAATCTGCTTTCGTGACTGATGTCGACACAATTATTGAAGATAAAATGCCTATTCATGCATGTTCCTAGGCTTAGATTTGCATTTCAAGTTAGAAATATTGCATAGCATGCATCATTCTGCATTTAGAGTAGTTGTATATATTATAGGTTAATTAGGTCCTTTTTATGGTCAGGAGAGAAGACTTATTTGAAGGCTTTGGATGGATGATCAGACCGTACGGATCTGATTAGGACGACGATCGGAGGCTAACGCCTCCAAAATTGTGTAGATTGGAGTCCCATAGCATCATATGAAGTCCAAGGAAGATCAACGGCCAGGAGGGTAATGCGACATTCTTATGGGCTTCGGATGAAAAATTTGACCATACGGATGAATTCGGAGCAACGATCGCAGTTCGGCAACACAGAAATCAACTTGATCCGAGCACCGTGGCACCCTCTGCAATAGAAAGAAGAATGGATGACCCAAATGGTGCCACATGGCGCCATCCATGCTACCCAACACCGGCCAACAGTCCCAGCACTAGCTCCTCTTCATCTGCATCATCAATTCTCAGTCGTTGGATCTTGATCCAGCAGCTGAGAAGCCATCCACGATGCTCTTCAGAAGATCCTACACACAACCATCTCACGTCTTGGCACGTTGGTTGGAGAGAGGCATTCCCAAAGGAGGGGTGTGGGTTCGAGACCTGCGGACCCCCCAAAATTGATAATTGAAGCCGATGCACGCACAACTGCAACTGCACGTAGGGCAGCACAACGCTGTGCCAGCACACGAGAAGGAGCGTGTGAAGCACGCCGCAGCAGAGCATGAGTAGCGGGCAGATCTTCAGCAATGCGGGCCTTTAGTGGCGCTTGTAGCTGTCACTAATGGCCTACGCGTGCCTGCAAGAGCAATTGAAAGATGGATCTTCAGTGACAGCTGCAAGGATCTGTAGCAACGTTTACGGACGTCAGTAATGACCCAGATGCGAATTTGTTCTTCCTCCACTATAAACTGACTTACCGACCACCATTCCAAACCATCTCTTCCTTTCTTCCTCTCACCACCTCCAAGGCTCTAGAGAGAGCTTGTCCCAAGCCCAGGATGCTCCTCTAGAGTAGAAAGCCAAATAGTTTTCCCTCCCCTCAACCCCATTCATGGAGCATCCTGTAGTCATCCTCTCACCACTCATCGTGAAGAAGATCCTTGCTGTGATGCCGTCTTGCCCCATCCTCTGTCCTCCAACTCCGTCCTCCTTCATCCCACTCCTCACCACCTTCCTTTAGGTGACGTCAAAGTGAGTCATCCTCCTAGCGACCGTCGAGGGGGATTTCTCTCACCTCTTTCTATCCTTTTCGCTTTCGTAGTATAGATTTTTCCGCTTTCGTAGTTGTAACAAACACTTGCTTATGAATGGATGATTATTTCTCTCTCTCTCTTTCTCCCTCTCTCTCTTATATTTTTGTAGGTAGATTAGCTACAATTCATCAACCTGATCTCTTGCCCTGTTAAAATACAAAAAAAATTAGAAAAGAAAAAATAACAAACAAAAATAAAGCGAAGCGTGGATTTTTATAAAACCAAACGTTCGCCTCCCCGTGTTCAACCCGGGACTCACTTGTGGAGTTTCTGTTATAAAATTTATCTGATAGACATGTTTTGCAAGCTACGGCGATGGGTCCTCCGTACCTTGATTTTAATTTGCAAAACATGTCTCCATCAATAATTAATTTCTACTCTATTTTTAATCAAACGTTCACCTCCTCGTGTTCAACCTGGGACTCACCAGAGTTTCGATTATAAATGCAAATTTTATAAAACCAAACGTTCGCCTCCTCGTGTTTGACCCGGGACTCATTTTTCAAGTTTCGATTATAAATTTTATCTGATAGACATGTTTTACGAGCTACGACGATGGGTCTTCCAAACCCTCATTTTAATTCATAAAACATGCCTCTATCATTTTGGTGTCATTGCTGGTGAGGCAAAGCTCTTTGGGTTTTCTTTTTCTCTATGTTTTTCCGCCTTACCTAACTTTTATCTCACTTTTTCTCTGATCTTACTATGATTGCAGGTACTCATCCCAGGCGGGCCAGAGCAATTTGATCGGAGAAAAGTGCGGATGAAGGTTTTGTAAGTTTATCCCCACCACCCCCACCCATTAGTTCATTTCACCACACTAATATCTCAAACCTAAATCAACTTAGGTGCTTTTTATAAACCCTAGGATAGATTTGGTTGTTTGCTTGCCACCTCCACTCATCTCACCGCCGCATATATGAAAAAAAATATATACTCTTCTCTTGTGGGATTTTCTGAAAGCTACACACTTAACACCCACAACTTCTTACCCTAAGGTGCATAATCACATCAATTCTACCACTTAACCGGGAGCTAACCTGTGGACCCAGTACACTTAACTCAACACACAAATAAGTGAGTAGAAATCTGAATAGGTCAAACATTTCTATGTGCCTTAACTAAGTGGTGCAATAGGCCAATTTATTGAACTGTTTGGGCTGCACCACATAAGATTAACATTGATCCATCAAATAGCTTGCCACTTAGGGTTGATTCTTAGGGTTGAACCAGGCATTCCACATTATTTTTTATTTTTAAAGGAACATACCATCACTCATGTTTTCAAACTTTGGGTTGTTCTACTAAACCTTGATTGAACCAACCTAAGATTAAACCCCAAAAGCTACTAAACAAGGTTAAACCCTAAAAGACACATCATCAAATAACCTTGCTTGCAAACCATGGTTGTGCACACATACACATTTTAACTAATCATTAAGGGCACAACCCATCTTAAGGGCTCATCACATTCCAAGAGCATAATCACCCTAAGCCTAATTAATACTGAGTAGACGTTGTCCTTAAGGATTGATTCACTCTTTGGGGCTCAGACAAAGATTTTTTTCGATTAATCTGCTTCTGCTAGTCCATCTGATGTCTAGCTAGGGGAGTAGCATCAAACGACCACAGCTGGGGGGTACACTAGGAACCGGAGGTGTAAGCCAAAGGAAGAACCTTCTCCCCAGTCCCTCCTTCTAAATGATTGGATTGATAGGATAAAAGTAGAGAAAATCATTTACAATCTCAAGAAGGGTCCTGGGAGTCTACAAGTCTTTAGGCTACCCACATAAGGACAGGTTTGGTTGATTTTACTATAGGGCACCTTTCTCTCTTCTATTTTCCCTCCTACTCCACAATGTATCCTTCCACATCTTTCACACATTTCCAATCCTATCCTCATACCACCACTTATCCCCAAGGTGATTACTATCCCGACTTGACTTGTAATTACCCATCGAATAGCTGGGATGACTTTGATTGGGGATATGAATACAGACCTCAATGTCCAGGGCCTAACCTTGGACAACAAGACTGTGATTACTATCCTTCCCAAACCTACAATGATTATGGACCTCCATCCTTTCATGACAAAACCAACCCGATTTACAATCAGGAAGAATATGCTGATTATAACACCTACCCTCCCAATTATTCCATTGAAAATAGGTCATCACCATTCTTTGAACCTTCAATGACTTACTATCAGGGAGGGACCCGAGAACCTCGACATCTTTACTCCCTTAGATTTAACCCAAACCCACCCAAACCTGAATCAAACAAGTCGGTTCAGGTGAACCAGATCTAGGATAGGGTGTTGGCTAATTTGAGGAGCACTATACAATCTTTACAAGCTCAAACAACACCATGCACTGAAGCATTGGAGCCTATGATCAAAAGGATTGATGAACTTAATGGTTCTCTATTGGATTTCCTCCAAAGTGTTAGGGATAGGGACCTAGGTGAGTTTCTTCTTGCAAAATTATCGAGGTTGAGGATGAAATTTGTGGTTGCCCTAGTCAAATCTTAGGATGATTCTCAAGATGAACACCCTTTAGGAGAGCCAATGTCTAAACCTGCTAAGGTGCCTGTCAGGGGGTATACATATTCTGGGATTGGAGATGACCAGGTTGGTCTAGAGCAACCCCTTGAGGATGAGTCGAGCTTCTCACCCAAGATCCCAGAGCCAAGGAATGATGAAAAATATGTCTCCATGGGCCATGAAATGACATGATTTTGAGACATATATAAATGAGGGTCAAGGATTCTTTGATTTTGAGGGTGAGGAATCTCTTAGTGAAGTCTCACTTGAGCTTAAGGAAGATGATTTTAGTGAGACAAATGGGCTCGAGGAGCATGACGAACCATTTGATAGCCCATTCATTGAAGATTTTGATTCAGTTGGGGCTAACTTGGCGGATTCAAATCCTCATTTACTAGAAGATTCAGCCAGTAGCCCCATCCCTCCACCACACCCTGAAGGGATTGATTTTGATTTAGAAATCATTATGGCCAAGTCAATCCTAATTCAGCCGCGATTATTGGACTTTGATACTTTAGATGGGGTGTACAACTATTTGAAGGTCCCAGAAACATTGATTTCAGAGGATAGGAAGTTTGAATTAAAAATATGGGAAGCTAATTCTGAGGAAGCTTTGATTTTGGATCTGAGGGTTCCCGTTGACCTTAAACCACCTAATTTCTACCAAGACCCTTATGATATATTTCATGTGCAACCCAAGCTTGAAATAATTAATTATTTTTCTGAGTTGAATGTTATGAGGACATTTGAACCTATTGAACGATCTTTACTCATTGTCTGACACTTTGGTCTTGGGTTGCACATCACAAAATTGCAGCCCTGACCCCGCAAACACAATAATCTTAGGTTCTGTGTGATTTTCATCCAGAACCTTAGAACCACTTGACCCTGGGGCATGGGTCTACACCACAACTTGGTCCACATCTGTGGACACCTTCTGCTAATGGGTTTAAGGATCAATCTTTTAATTCTGATTCTGACCCGCACTTGTGAATTCTTAATTTCTTTTTTATTTATATTATGCCTGGCTGAAGGCATTAAATTTATCACGTGTGTATATTCCACGTTCTCTGCGGAGTTGACCAAATTTTCATGAAATTCAAGTGATATTTTGTTTACTTCCCCCTTTTCATGTCTTTATTTTAAAATGAGGACATTACATCATTTAGGCATGGGGGGGTAAATACTTAATTCTGATATTATTTTGTTAGCTCTATAGAATTTCTTTTATTTTCCTTATAAAAAATTTTTGAAAATTCAAAAAGAAAAAAAAGATAATTAAGATAAAAATAAAAATAGAATTAAGAGAAGATAACTTAGGCTTTTTGAAGTTCTTAACTTTAGGAAATGATACAATAGGACCTGAACACTTCGACTCTTCAGGTCATCAGGCTTAATTAGCCCAGGTGTCCACTCAAATGTGGACTTAGTCTCGAGTCCTCGCCAAGTAACTCTACTTTCAATTGGTCAATAAATTGGAATGATAAGTATACGACTTGTCAACTCGCCCTCTAATTTGAGGGGACTTTAAACCTAAGCATCTACACACTTTTTGCACTGACTTACTTTTCGGCGGTTTCTTTGGAAATTGGGTAGCTAATGAACTATCTAGGGTTATATGGCTGGCAAGTTGTCAGTGGAGCAACTCATCAGCCAATTGTTTAGAGCCCAACTACAAGACCATTTTCGTTGTACTGCCTTTAGGTAAATCTTAGATCAGGGAAGCCGCCTACTTAACAAAATAAATAAAAGAAAAATAAAATTAAAAAAATAGAAAAAGGGGAAAATAAAAAATAATAATAATAAACGAGTAAAATCACACTTCACCGCACGAGTATGACTGACAAGTTGTCATAGGTAACAGTCCATTGGCCGGTTGTCCAGAGCCCAGCTCAAAAAATGCACAATAATTCCCAAAACACTTAGGAAAGAAGCGGGAAAGTAAAATAAACCAGGGAGAAATACACTAGGTTTGCCCTTGTGTTGACCCCATAAATAAAAGTAGGCACAAAGCTACCATTCGAAAAGATAAACCTTTAGGAAAGGTCACCGAGGGTCGTAGAAACGTGAAGTCCGTTTTAACGGCCACCTAGTGAGTCTTTCACTCTTTTCACCAGATGCTTAGCACTTAGAGTCTTTTTCGAGTCTTGGACGGGTCGAGTGGCCGTAAAAAGTTATCCCGGAACTTTAAAACTCCAAAAGTACAAAAAGAAAAATAGAAAAAAAATGGATCTTCCCTTTTCAAATAAGGCTAGGACTTAGGCGATCTACATTTTAGCAGACACTTAGGTACTATTGAGTTTTCGTTGTTTAGTACCTTAGCTGAAATTTTTTCATTTTTAATAAACGACTTAGGCCTAAGCCATCTAATCCTAATTCTATTTTTTTACATAGAATGTAGTTTAATTTTGCTAGGGACTATCAAAAGATAGGCATGGGGGTATGATGTAGACATAATTATTGAAGATAAAATGCCAATTCACGCATGTTCCTAGGCATTGATTTGCATTTCATGTTATAAATATTACATAGCATGCATAATTCTGCATTTAGAGTAGTTGTATATATTTTAGGTTAATTAGGTCCTTTTTATGGTTAGGAGAGAAGAAGACTTATTTCGGAGACTCAGATGGATGATCAGACCATACGGATCTGATTAAGACGACGATCGGAGGCTAATACCATCGAAATCATCTAGATCGGAGTCCCGTAGCATCATATGAAGTTTGAGGGAGGTCAACAACCGTGAGGGCAATGTGACATTCTTATGGGCTTCAGATGAAAAATCCAATTGTACAGATGGATTCGAAGCGACGATCACAGTCTGGAAACATGGAAATCAACTCAATCCAACCACCATGGCACCCTCTGCAATAGAAAGAAGAATGGATGGCCCAGATGGCACCATGTGGTGCCATCCAGGTCACCCAACACCAGCAAGCAGTCCCAACACCGGCTCCTCTTCATCTGCATCATCAATTCTCAACCGTCGGATCTTAATCCAATGGTTGAGAAGCCATCCACACTGCTCTTCAGCAGATCCTCCATGCGACCATCTCCACTCTTGGTGCATTGGTTGGAGAGAGGCATTCCCAAAGGAGGGGCGTGGGTTCGAGACCCACAGACTCCCCCAAATTGGCAATTGAAGCTGGCACGTACACGAACACGTGCACATAGCCGCACCATGCATAGCCACAACCACATGCAGGGCAGCACAGTGCGACGGCAGCACGCGAGTGTGTGTGCGACAAGGAGTGCGCTATGCATGCACTAGCCGAGCATGAGCAGCAGGTGGATCTTCAGTGATGCTGCCCTTTAGTGATGCTTGCAGCTATCACTAATGGTCTGCACACGCTACCAAGAGGAATTGAAGGGTGGATCTTCAGCGACAGCTACAAGGATTTGTAGCGATGTTTACGGACGTCAGTAACGACCCAGATGTGAATTTGTTCTTCCACCACTATAAAAGGACCTACCCACCACCATTCCAAGCCATCTCTTCCTTTCTTCCTCTCACCACCTCCAAGGCTCTAGAGAGAGCTTGTCTCAAGCCTAGGATGCTCCTATGAAGTAGAAAACCAAATAGTTTTCCCTCCCCTCATTCCCATTCATGGAGCATCTCGTGGCTGTCCTCTCACCACCCTTCAGGAAGAAGATCCTCAGCGTGACACCGTCTTGCCCCATCCTCCAGCTCCATCCTCCTTCGTCTCACTCCTCACCACCTTTCTCCAGGCGATGTCAAAGTGAGTCGTCCTCCAAGCGACCATTGAGGGGGATTTCTCTCACCTCTTTCTATCTTTTTCGCTTTCGTTGTATAGATTTTTCCGCTTTTATAGTTGTAACAAACACTTTCTTATGAATAAATGATTGTTTCTCTCTCTCTTTCCCCCTCTCTCTCTTATATTTTTGTAAGTAGATTAGCTAGAATTCATCGACCTAATCTCTTGCCCTATTAAAATTCAAAAAAAATAAAAAAGATAAAAACAACAAAAAGAAAAAAAGCGAAGCCTAGATTTTTGTAAAACCAACCGTTCACCTCCCTGTGTTTGACCTGGGGCTCACTTTTGGAGTTTCGGTTATAAATTTTATCTAGTAGACGTGTTTTGCGAGCTACGATGATGGGTCCTCCAAACCTTGATTTTAATTTGCGAAACATGCCTCCATCAATGACTAATTCCTATGCTATTTCTAATTAAACGTCACCTCCCCGTGTTCAACTTGGGACTCACCAGAGTTTCTGTTATAAATTGTATTTGATGAGAATGCAAGTTTTTTTACGCAACTACAAGGCAAGATTTTAACTCAATCTTTTAGTGTACGAAATCTCGTTAATCACTCCCCTCCATCCTCTACTTATTGTAAAGAGAAATAAAAAAGAGAAACACAATCAGAGAAGATGGAGAGAGATTATCGGGGAGAGAGATAGGGAAAATAAGGATGGAATTTAGAGAAATAACAGGGGAATGTGTATGCATGGAGAAAAGAGGGAGTGATGGTGGGTATATAAATAAAGAAGAAGATCTATAATGGAAAGAATTGATCATGGGAGTGTTGTCGGGCTCGGATAGGTTGTGTTAATATGGTGATTTAATCATTGAAATGAGTATAGTGGTTAACCTAAATCGAGCCTAACCATCTTTTTACAAAAATTTTTAACCTGGCCTACTTGATTTTATCTTGGTCACTTTTAGGCCCAGGGTCGAACTCAGGGAAGCGGGATTAGAGGTGAACAAGTTTCTACGCCTTTCCTACAAGGACTCTCTTCCATTCGTTTATTATGTTTTTGGTGTTTTTCTATTTAAGATTTTTTTCTGATAATTTTTGTCCTTGAGGTACACCTTCAAAATCAGGTTCCTAGCTTTGAGCCAAATTAGGGTTCCAAAACTGGTCTTGCTATTCGCAAGACTGAGTACCTGCAGGTCAAGGATTATCTTTTCTCTTTTGTATAATTTTTTATCCTTTTAATGGCAGGAAAGAGAAATAGAAATAAGATAAATATAGTATATATATATGTATGTATATTATATATGTATATAGGGTGGGGGTGGAGGTGGAAATGGCGTGTAGCACGGTGTCGAGTTGATCATCGTCTAGGAAGATGCAACCAACAAGACGAAGTGTTGCGTGGAGTGTAGGATGGATGGGTGGAAGGTGTGTGTGGAGACGCTTTCTGTACTCGTGTATCGAGGAATATCAGCAACTGGTGCAGATATTCCCGCGATACAACGTGTGGTAGGTGATGTGATAATATATATATATATGTAAATATATGAATATATATTTATATATATATATATAGATATGGTTATAATTATATAGGTGTATATGTAGTTATATATATATATATAAATATATACATATGTATACGTATATATATATAAAGGTATGTAAATATATATAGATAGATGTATGTATATATATATATGTATTTATAATTAGATATATCTATATGTACATATAACTATATAGATGTAGATATATATATATGTATATATATATATATATAGTAATATATGTATATAGATATTTGTAGATAGATATATATATATGTGTGTATTTATATCTATAGATATATATGTATATATGTATGTATATGTATGTATATATATGTGTATAAATATATATATATAAATATATAGATATATATATATGTATATGTATGTATGTATATATAGATATATAAATATATATATAGATAGATGTATGTATATATATATATATGTATATTTATATATTTATAATTAGATATATATGTATGTATATATATATAACTATATAGATATAGATATATATATATATAGTAATATATGTATATAGTTATATATATGTATATATGTATATAGATATATTAGTATAAGTATCTATGTATATAGATATATGTAGATAGATATATATATATGTATTTATAGCTATAGATATATATGTATAAATATATGTATATTTGTATATATGTATATGTATAAATATATGTGTATATATATGTGTGTATATATATATGTATATATACTTATACTTAGTTGTATAGGTAATAATATATGTTTAGATATATGTATATGTATATATATATGTATATAAATATATATATATAAATATATATATATAAGTATATAGTCGTGTACAAGTGAGTGAGTGAATGTACATGTGAGTGTGTACAAGTGTGGCGTGTGTGTGTGCGTTAGGTGTGTGTCTGTGAGAGAGAGAGAGAGAGAGAGAGAGCATCTGTTGGTTAAGTCGTCCAAAAGCTTCAGTCGACGTCTAGTGGTGCGCACAGGAGCGTGCATGTGCAGGCGTAGGCTCGCGCAAGTGCAGGCATGCACAGGAGGGAGCAGTGTGAGGGCGTAGCGCACTGTGTGGCACAGTGCACCGCGCTGCACACTGAGGGGAACACAGGGGAAGAAGCGGGCGCTGGGAGAGACGCGGGCGCAGGCACTGGAGCGAGCGCAGGGAGAGACGTGGGCGCGCGGACGAGCTGACGACGGTTGCGGCACGGAGAGAGAGCGCATGGTGACCGGATAAGTGAGAAGCTTTCCGGTCACTGCACTGTAGCTACAGTGTCGCGCTCTCTAACGTGAATAGTAGCTACAGTGCGTGCTCAACTCGCATGACCGGCTATGGCTTGTCCTGCGTGTGCAGGGGCTGCGGAGCGAGCCTACGTGCGCGGAAGAAGTTGCGTCGGCTGCTGCAGGGGCACGTGGTGGCTTGCACATGCAGAAGGAGAGGCCGGTGCTGTGCTGCTGCTGTGCTTGAGCTTCAAAGCTCGAGTCTTGTGGCAATGGAGGAAATGGCTGGAACGACAAAATTAGAGAGGTGAACCACCACGCTCACTGGCTCTTTGATGAGCTGGGCGGTGGTGGGACTCACAGTGGTGGTTGTGTACCACTGTGAGCTGCTCCTACCAGTAGCGTAGCTCTTCAGGAGGAAGAGAGGCTATGTATGGAGGGGAGAGGGGAGGAGATGGCCTGGAGAAGGAAGGGTTCTATCTGTATTGTGTGGAGCAGGCTATCCATTGCGCAAGGAAGTGAGGAGGGCCTTTTAAAGAGGATGGAAGCAAGCACAGCCATACCCTAGGATGTGCATGGCTGAGCATGCGGCTGGCAAGGCATGCAGTGCAAAGAATGGCATGAAGAAGATCAAGCCATGCCCTGTAGCCGTGGAGGAGAAGAAATTCAAAGCCAATAAAAAATGAAGATGGAGATTTTGCGAGGCAGCACTTGAGGAATATGTTAATTTCAAGGCCATTTTATTCACTCTCCTCCCTTCTCAAATAAATGCATGCATGCGTTTATTTTTACGAATGTGACTATGGCTACCTAATATACACTGGCAATGCTTGGAAATAGCACAAGATGGCACAATTGTTGGTGCATATTTGTTGTGCAATCATACCCCCATGCCTATCTTTTTCTAGTCCCTAACAAAACATTTTTGTATTGTATTTAGAAATGATCTTAAGCTGAAGATTTTCTTCTAAGGTGACATAGGTGTGTTTATTTGTTGGATATTGTGAGAACTAATTGCAGAGAAGACTACCAGTACTTTTAAGTCTTATGTGACAGGGGCCATCTCTTGACTAACCAGGACTCTTGATATTTAAACCTTAAGTACGATTTCTAGGACCCAGGAGGTTTTTGCCGTACTCGAGAGCTCCAGAGATTATGGCTTGTGCATAGTGAAGGATCAAGACTGACCAGATGAACATTAAGACTCAAGCCCAGGGTTTCACGAATTTTTAAGTGCAGGTTGGTCTCAGTTTCAGCTTGTGTCTTTGGATTGGCCCTTAAAAAGATGACAGAAAACTCAACTCCCATTTTATAACATTTGTGGCTCAAAGAAAATAGGGTATTTGTAATTTGCCCTGAAGAACTTCTATAGGGAGAAGAGTTTATAGGTATTTGTGAGATATACTGACTTATTTGCATTTTTTTTTAAACACGTGTCAGTATATCTCTTACAACATTATTTGGAGGAGCACACTTTTCTTTTTGGTGGGAGAGTTCCTTTTTGGTGGAAAGAGTCTCTCCTAAACACAAGACTAAAGCTTGGGATAAAAAGTCTACCTGCGTGCACAAGTAAGGACACCACCTTCCCTAATGAACACTAGGGTTGGATCTTATGTTCACCTGGTCTTTCTTGATATGTGTAGTGTGAACCAAGATTACTTAGAATCTCGAGTAGAAGCAAACCAACGAATCCTGTACGGGTGTCTCATGTACAAGAATACGTCCTTAGTTAGGAGAGATTCCGATCTACCTTGTCACTGCTTAAGTGAATTAAGCCGAGCCTAAGTGAATCAAGCTTCTGTGGCCTGGAAAGTCTTCCAAATAGTGGTTGAATATCCATAAACACTTATTGTATTTTTGCTTCAGCCTTCAGATCATTACTAAACACCATTTTTTTTATTTTTTTTTAGATAGATGGAGACTATATGATACCATAAAATACCCAGATCCTATGGATGCCTAGCCACCCCCCCATGTCAAATGATGCTATGTCCTCATATGCATGCAGGGTAAGGTACACGAAGGATGAAAGATCGGGTAACGAGAGCTGAGGTGCAGGGTATACAGCAGGGTGGTAGGGTGGGTGGATGGTGGGTGGTGAGGTGAAAGTGAAGTGAACGTGACAATGGCGAAGTGTTGTTGGGGTGCCACCCAACGAGCGCTGAATTTAATGTCCCCAAATGGACTCAGAATGAGGCACAACATTAGTTACCCTCCAGCAGGGCAACAATTTCTCCAACGGGGGCAAGTTCATGAGTAAGATAGGGTTTCAAACGCTGCCCATTGACCGTAAATTTATCCCCAGATTTGGGATCTTCAATCTCAACAGCCCCGTTGGGAAATGGTCTCGAGACCAGGAAATGACCAGTCCATTTGGACTTCAGTTTTCCAGGAAAGAATTTGAGCCAGGCATTGTAGAGCCAAACTTGCTGAGATGGCTCAAATTCCTTCCGTCGAATATGGCTATCGTGAAAAGCCTTAGTGCGTTGCTTGAAAGTTAAGGCGGAATCATAGGCTTCATGATGGAGCTCTTCCAGCTCCTAGAGTTGGAGTTTCCTTTCTCGACCACACAGGTCTGGGTCGAGGTTACATTGGCGAACCGCCCAATAAGTGCGGTGCTCCAACTCCACGGGAAAATGACAAGGCTTCTTGTAAACAATTCTATAAGGCGACATACCCAGGGGAGCCTTGAAGGCGGTCCGATACGCCCAAAGTGCGTCAATTAACTTGTCGGACCAATCCTTACAATCTGGCCGAACCATTTTTTGGAGAATTTGCTTAATTTGCCGGTTCGACACCTCTGCCTAGCCGTTTGTCTAAGGATGATATGGGGATGCGATACGATGGTGAACTCCGTATTTCCTCAGGAGTGCCCGAAAAGAAGCACGGGTAAAGTGGCTTCCTCCATCCGAGATAATGGCTCAAGGGATCCTAAAGTGCGCAAAAATTTGGTCTTTGATAAATCGAGTGGATACAATATGGTCAGCACGGCGTGTGGGAATAGCCTCAATCCATTTCGAAACATAATCAACAGCCACGAGAATGAATTCGAAGCCATTGGAAGGAGGAAAGGGACCCATGAAATCAATTCCCTAAATGTCAAAGATTTCCATAGCTAGGATGGGTTGCAAGGGCATCATGTCACGACGTGACATTGATCCTAACGACTGGAACCTAGTGCAATGTTTGGCATAATTGTGTGCATCCTGGTGAAGGGAGGTCCAAAAGAAACTGCACTACAACACCTTGGCTACAGTTTTCCTCCTAGAGAAATGGCCTCCGCAGGCTTGATCGTGGCAGAAGGGTAGCACACTGGGGAATTCGCTGTCAGGAATACAGCGATGGATAATTTGATCAGCACCTATTCGAAAAAGAAGTGGATTATCCCAGAAATAATACTTTGCTTCTGCCATGAGGCTCTCGCATTAGTTTTTAGGCCACCCACGTGGAAGGGATCCAGAAGCAAGGTAATTGGCAATGTTGATATACCAAGGTCCACTTGCCACATTAATTGCCAATAGGTGCTCATCGGGAAAAATCTCATTAATCGGCAAAGTAAGTCCAATATGGTCAGGGTCCAGTCTAGAAAGATGATCAGCCACAACATTCTGGGCTCCGGCCTTATCACGAATCTCAATGTCAAATTCTTGAAGTAGAAGGATCCAACGAATCAGTCTAGGCTTGGCATCCTTCTTGTGCATGAGATGGCGAATGGCCGCGTGATCAATGAAAATAATAACATGTGAGCCCAGAAGGTAAGAGCAAAATTTCTCCAGCCGAGAGACAACCGCCAATAGTTCTTTCTCAGTGGTAGTATAATTATGCTGGGCCTCGTCCAACGTCTTACTAGCGTAGTACACCACGAAGGGGTGTCTATTGCATCTTTGTCCCAAGATGGCTCCGACTGCAAGGTCGGAAGCATCACACATGAGTTCAGAGTTGAGGGGCCAATCAGGTGGCTGGAGAATAGGGGCCTTGGTACAGCATCACGCAGCTACGTGAATGCTCATATGCAAATGGGGCCCATATCAAAGGGTACGTTGGTTGATAGGAGATGAGTTAAAGGTCGAGAAATCTTAGAGAAATCTTTGATGAATCTCCTATAGAAACCAACGTGTCCCAGGAAGGAGTGGATTTGTTTGACAGAGCCTGGCACAGGTAAATCAGCAATTGCATCAAGCTTAGCTCTGTCAACCTCGATACCCCTATCGGAGATGATATGCCCGAGAACAATTCCCTCGTGTACCATAAAATGACTTTTTTCCCAGGAAAGCACGAGGTTTACATCAATACATCTCCTAAGGATACGGGTTAGGTTGGCAAGGCAATCATCGAAAGATGGTCCAAAGATCAAAAAATCATCCTTGAAGACCTCGAGAAAGTCACCCACCATGTCATGAAATATCGCCAGCATACATCTCTAGAAAGTTGCTGGTGCGTTACAAAGTCCGAACGGAATCCTTCTAAATGCAAAGGTGACAAAGGGGCAAGTAAAGGTGGTTTTCTCTTGGTCCTAGGGGTCAATTGTCACCAGGTTATATCCTGAGAATCCATCCAGGAAACAGAAAAATTTATTTCCTGCTAACCGCTCCAGGATTTGGTCAATGAAAGGTAGCTGAAAGTGATCTTTCTTAGTTGCAGCATTGAGTTTCCTATAATCTACACACACTCTTTGACGAGTCGATTGTTCGCTTTAAAGTCGTTTGCAGTTTTATCTGGTGGAAAAATCGACTAATCAACATTTAAAAAGAAACAACCACTGGTGGAAGAGCGGGTCATATCCATAGGGAGGCAATGACGTATTTAAATTCACACCAGTTAAAAACGTCTGTTCGTAGTTAGTTTGGACAAGAATCAAGCCAAAATTGCCTTCAGATTAAGGTTGAATCAAGAAATCATGCTGAAAGAGCAATTCTGAGTAACTAGAGGATATTTGTCGCAATGCAGAATCAATAAAATATTATTAAAAATTTACAATAGCAGAAAATGTAATTTTTAATGGCCATGTTACTATAGCAAAATAGGGGATTTTTTCCCCTTTGCCGTGCGTGACGAGGGAGTGGACGATCGAACGCGGGAAGCTCGGAAGAAGTTCCTTGGACCGAGGGTTTCAAAGCGGTGGTGGTGGCGTGTCGCGCGGTGGCTGGAGCCGACCGAACGAAGCTCCGGTGGAGCTGGCTGTAGCCGGTGCTGCACGTGCTATTGGCGGAAAGTGCGTGTGCTGCAGGTGAGAACGCGTTGGCCGTGCGCACGGGACTATGCGCGCACGGAGGTGGTGCTGGAGCAGTCGGTCCTGCTGCAGGCATGGGTTCGTGCTCTATTGGTGGAAAAGCTGCAGGTCGGAGCACGCGCTGTTGGCGGAAGCACTGCAACCAGTGCTGGCAAGCCATGCTGGAAGTGGCGGTGAGACGTAGCAAGGGCGCGCGCAGGCGGAAGGCAAGGCACGGGGGAATGCTGCAACTGGCTGGAGGCACTGCTGCACGCTGGCTGGAGGTGTGGGAGCGCGCGCGGCCTATTGGTGGTGAGTGCGGGTGAGGTTGCAGGCGTGGGTGTGCGCTCGCGGCCTATGAGCACGGTTGCTGCAGGCGTGGGTGCGCACGGATGAAGGCTGCTGGCGCAGGGGTGGTGGTGCGGGTGTGAGCATTGAGACGCTGCAGGCGAGGGAGGCGCGGGTGCGGTGGAGGCTGTGCCCGCCTTGCGTGCGGCTGAAGGGCATGTGGGCGGCGTGGAGTCAGCGGGCAAAGGTTGCGGTTCAGGTGGAAGGTGAGCAGGCATGAACAGTGATTGCTGCTAGATTGGGGTGTGGCTTCAGACGTCCGGGAAATTTCCCGGACGTCTTAACTGACTTCGAAGGTGATTGCAGCGACGGTGGTTGTTGATGACGACGGCGAGGAAGGTGCACGGCGAGGTGCTCACGGTAATGCGAACGACCTACGGATGGTGGTGTGGCCTGTCACACCACACGCTCACGGTGGTGGAGGGTCGTCGCCGCAGTTGAGGCCGGCGGTGTGGAATGGAAGAGAGATCTCTCTGCACAGTGGTTGGTCGGTGGTGGAGGCCTATTGAGCTTGGCTGCCTCCCTCCTCCTTTTGTAGCCGCTTGCATAGATTTGAATGGAGAGGCGGGAGCAAATCCACATTCTCCACTCGTCCTTGAATGCAGGCTTCATTGCGACAGCTGGTGGTGTTGGAGCAGCAACCGAAGGAAATGCAGTCGTTCCTGCAAGAAGAAGAATAAAGAAAGTAATGTTAAAATATTATGGTTATTTATATACAGACCCTCAACTTTTATGTTAACGAAAATAATGTACCTAATTGGTTAACTAATTAGATGAATGCCATTCTAAGCTAATTCTAAATGCACTTAAAATATGAATGCAATGCATGGATTATGTAATTAAATTAAAAGTATGAATTAATCTATTTTTATCCTAATTTATGCTAAATAAATGTTAGAATTAACCTAATGTCTAGGCACTCAAATACTTAAATTGCCCAGAACTATGGGCTAATCAAATACCCTCATGCCTAGTTTTTGCTAGTCCCTAGCAAAATTAAGTGAAACCTAGCACTCCAAGTAGACTAGCCAACTCACTTAGTCTTCCTTCAAAAGCATATTAAGTTCAAACTCTAGACCCAAGGTTCCTAAGTAGTTGCTAAGTTACAGACTCGGTCGGCTAAAGACGAGTTGCAGGCACAAGTTTCCCAGATTTCTGACTCTACCCTAAAGTTTATTGATCCCTGAGATTAAAGCATCCGTGCCTGTGCATTGGTCTGAGTTATTTCAGTTAAAGGAAATTTTATATATATATATATATATATATATATATATATATATATATATTTTTTTTTTTTTTTTTTTTTTTTTTTTTTTATTCTTCTAAGTCTAACCTCAGATCAGCTATCAACACGGTCAGTGTCGGATTCATTGTCCCCATTACCATACCTCGAAGGGTGCTTGGCTTTCAATGCTTCGAGATAGCACCGCCCATAATGACCCCAAGAACTCCTGGCAATCGACACTTTGAGATAGTATCGCCCATGGATTTCTTAAGCGAATTCAGGCCTATGGCAATCGACACTTCAAGATAGGGCCGCCCATGGTACCTGAACCTCACAATGCGCTTACATGCCCCCAGTAGGATGGATATCCTAAGAGACAAGCACCGAGGAGGTAATATGTTATCATCGCATCCTCAAGGTGAGTATATACTCCACCTCTCCTACGGTGGGAACTCTTCCAATCAAATGTGTTTTCAAGCCTCTCCTAAGTCAAAACTAAGAGAACCAAATCTCTTTTCAGAAAAACAGAAATTAAGTTAATTACCAGACCAAGTGTGTGAAATTTGGATGCTTGGGTTACAAGGACCCGTAAACCAAAAGGTAGAACAAGACTCCAGGTACTACCCCACCTTTTAACTCAAACCCTAGCTTCCCTTCCTCAACCTCTTATGGAATGGTTCGCAACTTAACTCCTACTTAAGTTTTTAAGTCCACAAAGGACCCTAAAGGTCTACAGCTAGTAGCTCATTTAGCTTCTAAAGTTTGACCTTAGAATTAACTTAGTCTACCCTAGAGTTCTGATTTTCTTAATACTGCAAGATCTAGCCAGTTAAGCTCAAAACTCTTTTTTTTTTTTTAATGCAAATGTATGTAATGAATGCACTATGCTATGTATATCCCCAAGTACACGCCCCCATGCCTAAAATCTGCAATGTCCTCATTGCATAGAAAGATATTACCTGGGTCAGAGTTGGGCTGAATAGCCAAAGAACCTGCAAATCGGGTTCAAGAATTACAAAAATAGGCCCTAAAAATAAGCAAAGCAATGTTGGCCTAGAAAATAGGTAACCTAGGATGTTGGCGAGCTGATGATGAATCCCAATAGCAAATGCTCGCCCAACTAAAATGGGAATGAAATTTTCCCAGGTCACCAAAGGAGGTTCTAAAGGATAAACATGTATAACAACCTCCAAAGGGGTAGGGGGAGGATAAGATGGACCCGCCAATAAGAATGGGGAAGGAATGGTGCAGAGATAAACCCCCAGGGTAATGGACTGACTAAAGAAATCATCAATCCATACCTGATACTCCATTAGGGGAAATATTGGTCTGTTAAGCCCCCTGGTCAGAACAAAAGCAAGCAATTCTCTAAGGCAAGGATTGTCTAGGGTGTCCAAGTTACGAGGTTGCGGGATGGCCATAAGATCTAGGTCGGGTTTAATCAGCTCGGTGTCCATCCGTAACACTCTTTCTAAATCCTCAATTTCATCCCAAGCATTCCTTGCACCATCGCATGTATCTTCCTGCTCTTCATCAGGAGTCACAATTTCGCTTTCAGATATAAGCGAATCAGAGGGTGACTTCGAAATGAATGAAGGCAGGTTGGAAGCAACAGATCTAGGGATTATCCTATCAATGTCATCCCTGGGTTTTTATTCTTTACTCAAATCTTCCCAGGAGTCTATATGTTAATCCACATAAATCTTAGAAATTGCTTCCAAATTTTCCATCATTTCATCATGTGGAGAAATATCATCAATGGGTATGCTAAGGAAACCTAATTTGGTCAAATTTGTGACATCCTCAGGGGCTAACTCTTCAAATAAGACATAATCACCATTAGTGTCACTCCAAATCTTGAATGTAGGTTCCTCATATAATTTGTCTTTCTCCTCATCACACAATTCATCATGTACCCGAGGTCTAGAATCATTTAATATCTCAGTAGATCCCCTAGGGTGCTCTATCTAAGGTAAATGGTTTACAATGGTAACATCAGACTCCTTAGATAGGTCGATTTCTTTAGGGTTAGGTTCCCTAAGGGTGGGTTTGAGTTCCATATCGTGATCAGAAGGGAGGGTAGGATTAACAACATGACTTTGACCCACTTCATCAAATGTCACAAAAATACTATCACCTGGGTCGAGGTCTTCCAATGGTACCATCATTCCCTTCTTTTGACTCCAATATAATTCAGGTGGATACTCAACCTTATCATCATCTTCCTCGGGTTGCCACCTTTCTTCAACCAATGCAGAGCTACTTTCATGTGTATCTTCCTCCCACCTAAGGTGTGGTTTTCTCAAGGAAGTGCCATCTAATGGGGAGGTTTCAAAATCGATCCTCAAAAAGTAGCTATTCTTCCCAGAATTTCCCTCTAACTTAGAGTGTTGCTCTCCCATGGGAGATGCATCTATTGTAGAGGGGTGTACGTCATCCTCAATGGGGTAGATTGGGTGGCTAATTTCATCTCTTTCTTGTTGGCCTGCTCTCGAAGATTCTCCTAACAATTCAATCATTTTATTTTGCATTTTCTGTATTTCCATCTTCAAAGAGGAGAGGTCATTTCTATCTTAAGAGAAGTCAGGCTCAGGCTTATAGTACCCAGGAGTGTCTATCCAACCATAATAATTTTTCAAGGAGGGTAGGTTGGGTATTTCTATGGTGTGTGGGATATTAGGCAAAGCAAATCCCGCTCCTAGGTTCTGCTCACTGATTTGGGGCTTAACCAGGCCAATACTCCTATAATAGGAGTAAAACGGATCCCAATGATTGTCATTATGTCCATCAAGGGATGGACCATCTCGACATCTGGGATCGAAGGACATAGAGTGGGGGTGAGGGTGTGGGTGTCGACAAGATGTGAAAGGATGAAAATCAATGTGGTCCATTCTAACTCACACCTCAATCAGAATTCCCTAAGCAAAACACAATTCAAAAAGGACCTTTTAGGTCTTTCCCAATTTAGGCTTTTGATTTTAAGTCAGATTGCAGGTGACAATACAATTTGTTCAATCAATTTACGCACCTATTGTCGGCCAATGGCTCGCCTAAGAAGACCTAGTTAGAGCTTAGGTGTTCTTCCCTAAATCTCAAATGGTCAAGTAAATCCAAAGACGGAAGATCGAGGGATGCAAGTAGGCCTAAGCCTTCCATTGAAGCTGTGCTTTCGTGGTGCTTCTCAACTACCCCCAAAAATCCTTGACAGGGTATCCCCCTCTTTGGATTTACAAAACCTTTGATCTCAAGTTTCGAACACTTCAGAATCCAATGATAGGAGGGCTCTTGTCCTCGTATTTCCAAACCTAAGGAGTGTCTAGAAGCGTGTCGTGGTGCAAGTGAAATAAGTGTGCATACACCGCAAAAGATTTTGAATTTTGAATCGCACGCCAAGTTTGAAAATCAAATCATTGGTTTTTAAAATGTCCCTCCTTTAATTAGTCCTTTTTCTAGAAAATATGTGACCACTTGTTAGATTTATTCAGTACAGATTAGGTGGTCTTCGCATTAAGTCCAAATGCAATGCGTGATCAAGAATAGGATGCAAAGTAAGAAAATGCGTACCTTTCTTCCAGCAATCAACGATGCAAGAATGCACGCAATGCAGAGAAATAAATCTAGAGGCTGCTCATACAGACCTAAACGGTTCATCCTAGGGCAGGCAGCTCATTTTTTTTTTTAATTTTTAAACTACTTATCCACAAGCAAATAAAAGTAATCAATAAACTAAAAACCTAAATAAAAAGAAAAGGGAACAGGCTCCCAAAAATTATCCAACACAGGCCCAAAACAAAATCAGGGAACAAACCCCTCAAAATATACCCCAGAACAAGGGTTTCAAACAAAATGCAATGAAAAATTAAATCTAAAGTCTTAATTCTATTCTAATCAAACTAGCGACTAAATATACAATGATGTCCATCGCGTCCTCGTCCTTCTCCTCCTTTCCAAAATAGCTTGTCAAATTCTCCTCCGGCGACGTCAAGGGTCGCCTCTCACAATGGAGGATTCTTGCACAAATTTTCTCACACAGAAAAGAAAATAATAAATGATCAAATCACTGTGCAATTGACAAATAATCAAAATAAAATCAGGTGAAATTATTGCGTCTGTTGCCTCCTCGGCAACGGCGCCATTTGACGAGTCGATTGTTCGCTTTAAAGTCGTTTGCAGTTTTATGTGGTGAAAAATCGACTAATCAATATTTAAAAAGAAATAACCACTCTCAGAAGAGCGGGTCGTATCCACAGGGAGGCAATGATGTATTTAAATTCACACCAGTTAAAAACGTTTGTTCGTAGTTAGTTGGGACAAGAATCAAGCCAAAATTGCCTTCAGATTAAGGTTGAATCAAGAAATCATGCTGAAGTAGCAATTCTGTGTAACTAGAGGATATTTGTCGCAATGCAGAATCAATAAAATATTATTAAAAATTGACAATGGCAGAAAATGTAATTTTTAATGGCCATGTTACTATAGCAAAACAGGGGATTTTTTCCCCTTTGCCGTGCGCGACGAGGAGTGGACGGCCGGATGCGGGAAGCTTGGAGGAAGTTCCTTGGACCGAGTGCTTCGAAGCGGTGGTGGCGACATGTCGCGTGGCGGCCAGAGCCAGCCGCACGAAGCTCTGGCGGAGCTGTTGGCAGAAAGTGTGTGCGCTGCAGGCGGGTACACGCTGGTCGTGCGCACGGGACTGTGTGCGGGCGGAGGTGGTGTTGGAGCATCCGGTCCTGCTGTAGGCGTGGGTGCACGCTCTGTTAGCGGAAAAGCTACAGGAGGGAGCACACGCTGTTGGCGGAAGCGCTGCAGCCGGTGCTGGAGAGCGCACGCTGGAAGTGGCGGTGAGACGCAGCAGGGGCGCGCGCAGGCGAAAGGCATGGCACGGGGGAATGATGCAGCTGGCGGAAGGTGCTGCTGTGCGCTGGCTGGAGGCGTGGGTGCCCGCACGGCCTATTGGTGGTGAGTGCGGGTGAGGTTGCAGGCGTGGGTGTGCGCTCGTGGCCTGTGAGCACGATTGCTGGAGGCGTGGGTGCGCACGGATGAAGGCTGCAGGCGCAGGGGTGGTGGTGCAGGCGTGAGCAGTGAGACGCTGCAGGCGTGGGAGGCGCGGGTGCGGTGGAGGCTGCGCCCGCCTTGCGTGCGGCTGGAGGGCATGCGGGCGACGTGGAGTGAGTGGGCAAGGGTTGCGGTTCAGGTGGAAGGTGAGTGGGCATGAACGGTGATTGCTGCTGGAGTGGGGTGTGGCTTCAAACGTCCGGGAAATTTCCCGGACATCTTAACTGACTGAGAAGGTGATTGCAGTGACGGTGGTTGTTGATGACGACGGCGAGGAAGGTGCACGGCGAGGTGCTCACGGTAATGCGAACGACCTACGAATGGCGGTGTGGCCTGTCACACCACACACCCACGGTGGTGGAGGGTCGTCGCCGCGGTTGAGGCCGGCGGTGTGGAATGGAAGAGAGAAGATCTCTCTGCACAGTGGTTGGTCGGTGGTGGAGGCCTGTCGAGCTCGGCCGCCTCCCTCCTCCTTTTGTAGCCGCTTGCATAGATTTGAACGGAGAGGCGGGAGCAAATCCACATTCTCCGCTCGTCCTTGAATGCAGGCTTCATTGCGGCAGCTGGTGGCGTTGGAGCGGCAGCTAAAGGCATTGCAGCCGTTCCTGCAAGAAGAAGAATAAAAAAAATAATGTTAAAATATTATGGTTATTTATATACAGACCCTCAACTTTTATGTTAACGAAAATAATGTACCTAATTGGTTAACTAATTAGATGAATGCCATTCTAAGCTAATTCTAATTGCACTTAAAATATGAATGCAATGCATGGATTATGTAATTAAATTAAAAATATGGATTAATCTATTTAGATCCTAATTTATGCTAAATAAATGTTAGAATTAACCTAATGTCTAGGCACTTAAATACTTAAATAGCCCACAACTATGGGCTAATCACTCTCCAAGATGTAGGAATGCGTGTAGGGATGGATTCGCCCCTGTCATTGACACGGATGGTGAGTCCCGCTTTTTTGGGCACGACGTGAATCGGACTCATCCAGGGGCTATCTCTGATCGGGTAGATTATACCTGCATCCGGCCACTTGATAATTTCTTTTTTAACGACCTCCCGCATGTTAGGGTTGAGATGTCGCTGCATCTCGCGAGAAGGTCAAGCCTCCTCCTCCGTATATATACGGTGAGTGCAGTAGGAGGGGCTAATGCCAGTTAACTCTGATAAAGACCATCCAATGGCTGCCTTGTGTTCCATAAGGACCTTCGTTAGTTTGCACTCTTGCTCCCTGGTCAATTTTGAACTAATGATTACGGGGAGCGTTTCATTTGTTCCCAAGAAAACATACTTAAGTGTACTAGGCAGCTCTTTTAGCTCAGGAGTGGATGGTGAAAGATATGGCATTTCTTTGGATGAGAGTGTCCTAGGCAAATTAGAAAATATTACAACACGGGGCATCAAGCGTCGTTTAAGACATCTGGGAAGTGGTCCAGACATCTGGAAGCCTTCCCAAATGTCTGGAATTAAAATTTTTTCGGCGTACGGGTTCGCGTCTGCACGCCCAGATTGAACCTGCCACCCTCCTCCTTCTCTTTCCTCCCTCCCTGCAGACAGCTTTTTCTCTCTCTCCCCTCGGCAGCTTACAAATACACCTCTCTCTCCCTCACTCTCACTCCACTGCCTTCTTCTTCTTCTTCCCCCTGTCAGTGAGAGAGCAGCAGCAGCGGCTGCTGCGAGTGTGTGGGGAGGAGGGGCTGTTGCGAGAGGGAGAGGGAGCTTGACCGCGAGGGTGCGAGCTCGCCGGGGTAGCCAGAGCTGACAGGCGAGTGCGCAACAAGCGTGTGGTGCTACGGAGGAGCTGCTGTAGCTCAGGCAGCAGGCGGGCGTGGCACGGCACGGCCGTCCGCTGCGAGCGGAGGGCGAGGAGGTACTGATTCTAGGAAAATTTCCCAGAATCAGATGTCTGGACTTACATCCAGATGACGTAGGAGATGTCTGGAGGAAAGTCCAGACGTCTGAAAGGTACGTTATTTTTACCTTCTTCTTCTTTCGTGTGTACGGCCATGCAGCCGTTCCGCCGAAGTCTTCCGCATCCTTTCGTGTTGAGAACGAGCGTGTGTGTGCAGGACTTGTTCGGGAAGGCGCACAAGCACGCCATCCCACACAGATCGGACATCTAGGCACGGCACCAGACGACGGAGGGGGTCTCCAAACATCCAAAGTGACAGTCAGATGTTTGAAAACTAAGTCCAGACGATTCAGCGAGCTTCTGGATGTCTGAAGGACCGCGCAGATCAAGGTATGACGTGAGCGATCATTTAAGACGTCTGGAAGAAGTTCCAGGCGTCTGATTTTGGGCAGACTTGTCATTTTTTACCTGTTTAGGGTCCGTTCAGAGTCCATTTTCCGCGTTTCAAGTCTCGTTCTTCTCAGATTTAGTTCCTCTACCTATTTACAGTAATTGTATGTTGTTCTGAGTAGCTCCTTGTATTTGATCCTTGTGTTAGGACCCCATTCCGTTGCGACTCTGGGGGTTGCGGAGGCACGCGGGCTTGCCGATTTCGCCCCCAGTACTCTCGATTTTGCGAGTAGAGTGGCCCTTTCAATTATTTATCAAAAATTATGCACTTGTGAAATAATTAATAGAGTCTAGGGTATTGCATGAACCCTAGGAATGAAAAACTAGATTGAATGATAGATCCTAGGGTAATGCATGAATCCTAGGACTGGAAAACTACATTGAATGATAGATCCTAGGGTATGGTATGAATCCTAGGACTGGAAAACTAGATTGAATATATATACATTGCAGTATTGGAAAAGTAGAAAGGAAATGATAATTGCCTGTAACTGGTTAACAGCTGCCTGATTATGAACGAATAATTACGATTGGGAACATGGGCTATATAAATATAAAGCTGAAAAGATAAACCCTAAATTGGCTGAGTTGAAAGAGCACGAACCCTACAGGGAATTAGGAGTAGAACTCCTGGAAAGTGAATGGAATAGAATTGGGGAAGTGGGCTGGCCCTTAAGCATGGGGTACGAGGGAAAGCGACTGTCCCCCTGTTTAGTACAAAGCGGAGCTAGCCGCCCCAGGGACTCGGGGTAGGTCTGGCCACTTTGTATCAACTTTTGGCCCTCGTGTACACAGTACCGAGGAGAGCTACTAGTGTAGGGAGAGCACTAGCTACCCCAAGGGCCCCAGGGCTCTGCTAGCCCTCCTACACCGACTTTTTCGACCCACTGGGTAAACCAGGGTAGTCAGGCGAGGGTGCGCGAACTGTGGAGGGGCAAGACCCCTGTTTGGTTACTGTGGAGGGGCTGGACCCCTGTTACTGAGAGGGCTCTGCCCTATACTGGTTCTGTGCTGTGCTTTGGGCGCACCCGTTAACGGAAACGACTGACCGCGTGCCAGTGTGGGGTAGCTACCCGTGCATTTATCGCACGTGCCGTAGTCACTGTTACGTCTGTCAGTGACCTTGGGGTGGTTGACTGAGGGTAGGACCACCACGGGGGACTCTCTCGACCAGGAGAGCACCACGTGCTACTTCTACTTTTCGGAAAAGACTGCAATCAAGATCGTTCCCATGAGGAACATTCAAGATCAAGAGAAGAATCTGAAGGATAATTCGATAATGAGTAAACGGAAAATATAAAGAAAGAAATTAAAAATATAACAGCTACTGTCCACTTTACTATTTCTTAGCTTTTAGTTGCCACTCTACTCAGCGTTTCACTGACGTGTCACCTTTGTTACATTTTCAGAACTAGGTGTTGAGCAGCCAGAGTCGGCGGTTGCAGAGGGCGCTGGGCCTAGTAGAGCCCAGTAGTGTTACTTATGTAGTACCCACTGTACTTTTCTTTCTGTTGTAGTGAGTAGTTTCTGTTACCCCTATACTCTTCTCATTATAAGCTTCATGTTTATGTACATGTTTATTTCTTTACTGTTGTGGTGGTGTATACTGTACTAGTTCTCTTCCTTACTGTTGTATTTTGTTACTGCTTGTTATATGCATGGTGAATGTGGTTTATTTTACTGCTCCTTTGGTTACTTTCTCGTTGGACGACTGGGTCTTGGGATCAATCGAGTCGGTCCGATTCTCGTGTCTTGTAGGGATTCGGGAATCGGGTCGTAATAAGATGGTATCAGAAGTGAACCAACTGACTAGAAAATAACCAATTCACGTGTCTGTAACTAGAGTAGCCACCACAACGTTTCTTTTGACATAAGCTCTTAGACTTCTTCATTAGATATCGTTCCATATTGACTTGTTTCCATTCTGTTTTCACATCTCCTTGCAGGAGATGCCTCAACGCGGGATTAGCGAGGCGGGCCACAGGCGCAACCGAGGACGAGGTCGGAGGGACGGGCATGTTGAGGTTGATATTTCAGTGGACCAGCCATTGCTCCCGGGCATTCAGGCCCAAGACCTCGCCTAGTTGATATGGGACATAGTGAGAGAGGAGCTCCACCTGCCGCCACAAGCGCCTCTCCCAGGGGCTAAGGAGGGGGAGTCCTCTGTGGGAACACGCGACGGACGTGGCGCTGGATGCGGGGGAGGGGGTGGGCCACCACGGCCCCCACCTTCCTCCGACACTTCTGTGAATGAGGCTTCCTTACCTGGAGGTGCACCAGCATCTCCTCTACAGCGCCACTTCGAGCTTTTCGGACAGTTCCGGAAGCTGAAGCCCCCCTCCTTCAAGGGGGATGAGGACCAGACCGAGGCGAAGGACTGGCTCGAGTAGATCGAGAAGGTTTTTGACACCCTTCGCCCCCCAGTGGAGTGCTGCATGGCCTTTGCCACGTACCAGCTGGAGAGCGAGGCACACAGGTGGTAGAGGAAAGTCAGGGGACAGGAGAGGGACGAGCCAACCTAGGACTGGTTCGTCACCCTCTTCTATGAGCAGTACTTTCCCCAGACGTGGCAAGACCAGATGGAGGACTTTGGCGTAATTCTGGGGATGGACTGGTTGTCCGCTTACCACGCCTTGGTGGACTATTTTGAGAGAAAGATCGTCTTCTCCATATCGGAGTTGCCTTCTTTCGAGTTCCAGGGCAGGCAGTGGACGGAGGCTTCAGGTGCATTTCTGCACTTCGGGCGGCGAGACTTTTGAGCCAGGGGTGTGAGGGCTTCCTAGCTTGTGTGGTGGCAGAGCCCAGCCCTGTGGCAGACTTCCAGAGTATCCCGGTGGTCAGAGAGTACCCCGACGTATTCCCAGACGAGTTGCTAGGACTACGGCCCGAGCGTGAGATCGAGTTTGAGATCTCACTAGTACCAGGGACCAGCCCCATCTCCACAGCACCATTCAGGATGGCACGACTTGAGTAGCGAGAGCTCAAGTCTCAGTTGCAGGATCTTTTGGAGAAAGGCTTTGTGAGGCCCAGCGCGTCTCCCTGGGGAGCCTTGGTACTGTTTGTAAAGAAGAAGGATGGTACCCTATGCCTTTGTGTGGACTACCGACAACTGAATAGGGTCACCATCAAGAACAAATATCCACTGCCGAGGATCGATGACTTGTTTGACCAGCTGCGAGGTGCCACAGTATTCTCCATGATCGACTTGAGGTCTGGATACCACCAGTTGAGGATCAAGGAGGCAGACGTCTCCAAGGCAGCTTTCCGCACCCGGTACGGACACTACGAGTTTCTGGTCATGCCGTTTGGGCTGACCAATGCCCCTGCTGCCTTCATGGACTTGATGAACCAGGTGTTTAGACCGTACTTGGACCAGTTTTTGGTGGTATTCATTGATGATGTGCTCATCTATTCTCGAGATCAGACGCAGCACGGACAGCACTTGCGGATGGTTTTGTACACACCGAGACGACGTAGGTTGTACGCCAAATACAGCAAGTGCGAGTTCTTGTTGAGGGAGGTGACCTTCTTAGGTCATGTGATCTCTGGGGATGGTTTGGCTATGGACCCAGCCAAGGTCGAGGCAGTGCTCAAGTGGGAGGGATCGCGTATGGTTACTAAGATTGGCAGTTTCTTTGGACTGGCAAGGTACTACAGGCTGTTTATCAGGGGCTAGCAGCTAGCACCGGACCCCCACTCGGCCGACAGCAGGGACCCACTGAGGGCGAGAGTCGGGTTCCCCTCTGCTACCAGTGTGGCCAGCCAGGCCACATCAGGAGGGACTACCCATCTAGGGCAGGAGGTCAGCAGATGCTTCCCACGCCAAGCACTGGAGGGCAAGCAGGTGGTTGCGATTTCCAGGCGCGAGGAGGAGGACAGCAGTCACGAGGAGGGTACCGGCCAGTAGCTACTCGTCCGACGCAGAGTGTGGCTGCTTCGTCCGCACCTAGGGCTGAGGGGCGTATTAACTCCCTGACACACAGGGATGCCAGAGCTTTGCGATCAGTGGTGGCAGGTATGGTTTCAGTTTCCGGCAGACTCGTTTACACGCTTTTCGATTCCGACGCTATGCACTCATTTGTCGCCGCCCGTTTTGTGGTTAGTCTGGGGCAGGATTGTGTGCTGTTAGAGGATTCGTTCATCATCAGAGGTCCGAGTGGTCAGTTGTTTGTAGCTGAGGAGGTATACACGGGTTGCGAGGTCAGTGTTGGGGACACAGCCTTCCCGCTGACCTGATTATGATGCAGATCGGAAACGCAGAGAGGTACAGTTTGAGGTTGGGAGCCACGTCTTCCTTCGTGTTTCGCCCATGAAGGTCCTGCAGCGGTTTGGGGTAAGAGGGAAGCTCACCCCGAGGTTCGTGGGGCCCTTTGAGGTCCTGGAGCGAGTTGGACCTGTTGCTTACAGGATTGCCCTTCCTCCCCAGCTTCCTGGTGTGCACGATGTGTTCCACGTGTCCAACCTCAGGAAGTACGTCGCCGATCCCAGTGACGTCCTAAGTCACGAGAGCGTTGAGGTGGGCCACGACCTGACCTACCCTGAGCGACCAGTGCAGATTCTCGACAAAGCCGTCCGCAGTCCGAGACGGAAGCAAGTACCCCTGGTAAATGTTTTGTGGAGGAGCCAGTGGTACGAGGAGGCTACCTGGGAGCCTGAGGCAGCGATGCGGGAGTGGTACCTGGAGCTTTTCATGGGTACGTCTTTTCAGACAGGCTTAGGTCCTCTTTGAGTTTGTTATGCAAATATCGTTCTTTCCCGCATCCTAGTTAGCGCAAGTTTCGGGGATGAAACTTCCCTTGAGTTTGTTATATTGATATAACTCGGGGCATCAAGTGTCATTTAAGACATCTGGGAAGTGATCCAGACGTCTGGAAGCCTTCCCAGACATCTAGAATTAAATTTTTTTCGGCGTACGAGTTCAAGTCTATGCGCATGCGCGCGTAGACTGAACCCGCCGCCCTCCTCTTTCCTCCCTCCCTGCAGATAGCTTTTTCTCTCTCTCTCCCCTCGGCAGCTTACAAATACACCTCTCTCTCCCTCACCCTCACACCACCGCCTTCTTCTTCTTCTTCCCCCTGTCAGTGAGAAAGCGAGCGGGTGAGAGCTGCAGCAGCGGCTGCTGCTAGTGTGTGGGGAGGAGGGGCTGTTGCTAAAGGGATAGGGAGCCAGACCGCGAGGGTGCGAGCTCGCCGGGGCAGCCAGAGCCGACTGACAGGTGCGCAGCAAGTGTGTGGTGCCGCGAAGGAGCTGCTGCAGCTCAGGCAGTAGGCGGGTGTGGCGCGGCAAGGCCGTGCGCTGCGGGCGGAGGGCGAGGAGGTACTGATTCTAGGAAAATTTCCCAGAAACCGACGTCTGGACTTACGTCCAGACGACGCAGGAGACGTCTAGAGGAAAGTCCATACGTCTGAAAGGTACATTATTTTTACCTTCTTCTTCTTTCACGTGTCCGGCCATGTAGCCGTTCCGCCGAAGTCTTCTGCATCCTTTCGTGTTGAGAACAGGCGTGTGTGTGTGCAGGACTTGTTCGGGAAGGCGCACGGGCATGCCATCCCACACAGATCAAACGTCTGGGCACAGCACCAGACGACGGAGGGGGTCTCCAGATGTCCGGAGTGACAGTCAAACATTTGGAAACTAAGTCTAGACGACTCAGCGGGCTTCTGGACATCTGAAGGACCATGCAGATCAAGGTATGACCTGAGCGATCATCTAAGACGTCTGGAAGAAGTTCCAGACGTCTGATTTTGGGCAGACTTGTCGTTTTTGACCCGTTTAGGGTCCGTTCGGAGTCCGTTTTCCGCGTTTCAAGTCTCATTCTTCTCAGATTTAGTTCCTCTACCTGTTTACAGTAATTGTATGTTGTTCTGAGTAGCTCCTTGTATTTGATCCTTGTGTTAGGACCCCATTCCGTTGCGGCTTTGGGGGTTGCGAAGGCTCGTGGGCTTGCCGATTTTGCCCCCAGTACTCCAAGTTTTGCGGGTAGAGTGGCCCTTTCAATTATTTATCAAAAATTATGCACTTGTGAAATAATTAATAGAGTCTAGGGTATTGCATGAACCCTAGGAAAGAAAAGCTAGATTGAATGTTAGATCCTAGGGTAATGCATGAATCCTAGACTGGAAAACCAAATTGAATGATAGATCATAGGGTATGGCATGAATCCTAGGACTGGAAAACTAGATTGAATATATATACATTGCATTATTGGAAAAGTAGAAAGGAAACGATAACTGCCTGTAATTGGTTAACAGCTGCCTGATTATGAATGAATAACTATGGTTGGGAACATGGGCTATATAAATACAAAGCTGAAAAGATAAACCCTAAATTGGCTGAGTTGAAAGAGCACGAACCCTACAAGGAATTAGGAGTAGAACTCCTGGAAAGTGAATGGAATAGAATTGGGGAAGTGAGCTGGCCCTTAAGCATGGGGTACGAGGGAAAGCGACTGTCCCCCTGTTTAGTGCAAAGCGGAGCTAGCCGCCCCAGGGACCCGGGGTAGGTCTGGCCACTTTGTATCGACTTTTGGCCCTCGTGTACACAGTACCGAGGAGCACTACTAGTGTAGGGAGAGCACTAGCTACCCCAAGGGCCCCAGGGTTCTGCTAGCCCTCCTACACCGACTTGTTCGACCCACTGGGCAAACCAGGGTAGTCAGGCGAGGGTGCGCGAACTGTGGAGGGGCAAGACCCCTGTTTGGTTACTGTGGAGGGGCTGGACCCCTGTTACTGAGAGGGCTCTACCCTATACTGGTTCCGTGCTGTGCTTTGGGCGCACCCGTTAACGGAAACAACTGACCGCGTGCCAGTGTGGGGTAGCTACCCGTGCATTTATCGTGCGTGCCGTAGTCACCGTTACGTCTGTCAGCGACCTTGGGGTGGTTGACCGAGGTAGGACCACCACGGGGGACTCTCCCAGCCAGCAGAGCACCACGTGCTACTTCTACTTTTCAGAAAAGACTGTAATCAAGATCGTTCCCATGAGGAACATTCAAGATCAAGAGAAGAATCTGAAGGATAATTCGATAATGAGTAAATGGAAAATATAAAGAAAGAAATTAAAAATATAACAGCTACTGTCCACTTTACTATTTCTTAGCTTTTAGTTGCCACTCTACTCAGCGTTTCACTGACGTGTCACCTTTGTTACATTTTCAGGACTAGGTGTTGAGCAGCCAGAGTCGGCGGTTGCAGAGGGCGCTGGGCCTAGTAGAGCCCAGTAGTGTTACTTATGTAGTACCCACTGTACTTTTCTTTCTGTTGTAGTGAGTAGTTTCTGTTACCCCTATACTCTTCTCATTATAAGCTTCATGTTTATTTCTTTACTGTTGTGGTGGTGTATACTGTACTAGTTCTCTTCCTTACTGTTGTATTTTGTTACTGCTACTTATATGCATGGCGAATGTGGTTTATTTTACTGCTCCTTTGGTTACTTTCTCGTTGGACGACTGGGTCTTGGGATCAGTCGAGTCGGTCTGATTCTCGTGTCTTGTAGGGATTCGAAAATCGGGTCGTAATAGAAAACAAGTCAGGAGGAAGAAGTTGGCCCTCAGATTGGCCAAGAAGAGGGGCTTCTTGGATAGATGGATCCAAAAAGGAATAGCCCCAGCGTGTAGTATGTGGGCTCAAGGTCCCAGTGTGGAGTTGTAACTCCGCCTGATTTGGCGAGAAAGAAAGGGCAATCCGGTCTTCAAGAGTGTGGACCGGGGATGAGTAGTCCAGATATGATTCTGACCATGTGGTATGGGAAGCGGAGAAAACCTCGTCATAATTCTGGTCAGGAGAAGGTACAGGAATAGGGAGGGATGGGGGAACGTCACAATATGTGTTGGTCAGGCAATCGTCAGTGTTTAAAGGCAGTTCGTAGCAGTCAGAATAGGTCCCAATTAGTCCGATACACGCGCTGACGGCCATGTCCTCGTCAGACGTGTCATCCTTGATTCAATCGCAATCAAAGTTCTTGGCTGCCTTGAAGATGTTAAGCTTGAGCTTCTCAGATCCAATGGAAATCTCAATACAGCCCGACTCGCTGTTGATATGGGCGCAGGTTGTGGCCAAGAAAGGTCGACCAAGGGTGAACGGACAATCAGAAAGTGAGCTAGGAACTTCCATATCTAAAATAAGAAAGTCAACAGGAAAATAGAGATTGTTGACCCTAACCACCACATCTTCCACCACACCCTTTGGAATTTTGACAGAACGATCTGCCAACTGTAACGTGATAGGGGTGGGTTTCAAATTTCCTAAGGAAAATTTTTCGAGCATGATGGTTGGTATAAGATTGATGGAAGATCCTAGATCAAGTAGGGCACGATTAAAATTGTAGCATTGGATGCTACAGGAAATAAGCGATGTGCCCGGATCTTTCTGCTTCGGTGGTAGATTTGACAGTATAGCATAACTCGCATGAGGCGAGAGAACCACCAGATTCTTAGTTTTCTTTGACTGTCGCCTGGGTGTTGTGTAGTCTTTGAAAAATGGGTGACAGTAGGTATGTGGTCGATAGCCTCTAGTAGGGGTACCTTGATTCAAACATCCCTGAACAAATTACGTAGGTTATCAAAGGCCTACGTATCCTTCTTCTTGCCTTTTGGCTCCCTCAGTAGAGCCTCAGGGAATGGGACTGATTCTGGCTCCAATTTGGGTGTATCGTCCTCTCGCGAATGCGGTGTGCATCCCGAATGAGAGGGCGATGAAGAAGACGAACCAGGATCAGGTCGAGGTGGATCGACGGTCTGCTTACTGGTCCTCGTAGTGATCGCATTGGACGATGTAGGACCAGTGCGATCATAAGGTGGAGGAGGGTTCACAATAGTGACATAAGAGTGAGGTGCTGCAGCGGGATTAGCCTGAAATCCCAGTGGAATTCTCGAAGCCTGCAGAATCTTATGAACCTACCCTGAGAAGGTCGTAGCTGTGGTTGAGGACCATGGGGTACGAAATTTCGCGGGTTTGGAATAGGTTGGGCTGGAAGAGTGCCCTGAGATCGAGTCGCCATGCATAGTTGACTAATCTCAGCATTCTACTACGCCAATTGGTGCTGAAGAGAGGTCATGTTCTCTTCGTGGTGCTTTGACATTTCCATCATCATTCGCATGAATTTGTCAAGAGGACTTGATGCGTGTTCTATTTGCTATTCGCAAGGACCCGATGGCGGATTCGCCATAGGATTAGATTGGGCCCTGGGGATGACGGGTGCGGATGGTCGCATTGGTCCACCCGCAGGGTTTTGGCGCAGTGGGTTGCTAGACCATGTGAAGTTCGGATGATTTCACCACCCTGGGTTATAAGTGGCAGAGAACGGGTTGCTCCCTAGGGCGCAAGCATCTTCTATGCCAGAAGACGCGTTCACATGTAAATATGCTTCCGAGCACACGGAGGGTTGGTCCTCCAAGTCAAAATACTGGCTCGCAGAAGCCAGATCCATGTGACTTACCGAATCGCTCGGTGTGACACTCGGTAAGGAAGGTCTTACGGGGTTTCTCGGGATAAGCCTGGTGTTGGAAGAATTGGGATTGTGATGAAGTGGTGAGGTGGGGGTGTTTGCCATAGAACGGGCGGGGCTAGCCTGAAGCTCATCCAACTTCTTGTGCACGACAGAGACTTCATCCAATTTCTGTGCGATAAGGCTGAGATCTGTGGATGAATAGGAGGGTCCCGTGTCAACTTCGTAGACAATACGGGGCAGGCTGGTATGATTAAAGGCGACAATAGAGGCATTGTTCATTGAGTTTTCACTCATATTTTCAAATAATTTGAATGCTCCATTCTCATCTTTATTCATGAAATTCCCTCCGCAGGAAGCATCTGCAATCTACTTCAAAGTCTCATTTAGTCCATAATAGAAAATATGGGCTATGTGCCACTTAGGCAGGCCATGGTGCGGACACTTCCTGAGGAGGTCATTATATCTCTCCCATGCCTCATGAAACTGTTCGCCATTTTGTTGCGTAAAGGAAGTGATAGCACAGCGAAGCGCATTGGTTCGCCCGATTGGGAAGAACTTCCTGAGAAACGCTATTCGTATCTCTTCCCAAGAGTGGATGGTTCTCCCAAGGGTGCGTAACCACTACGACGCTTTATCCCGCAATGAAAATGGGAACATTTTCATGAGGAATATAGGTAACCCGATATTTCTTGGTTTAACTGTTTCAGCCAATCGGGTTAGGTCTTCCAAGTGGAGAAAAGGATCTTCACTTGCAAGACCATGGAAGTGAAAATTTATCGGGCCAATTATGTTAGGTTTCAGTTCAAAGTCTTCCCTGCCCATGGCGACCCGAATTTGTCCTATGGTCTCTGTAGCAGCGGGATTCTGATAGGAGCTAAGAGACCTAGGCTCCTCCCGTTCGGGAGGGTTCTACATTTCCTCCAATGTTTCCCTAATGGCTTCAATTTGTTCATTATACATTTCCATTTGGACTTGAAGGCGGGTTATGGGATCCAAGGCTCCACCACCCGGTGGGTTTTGAGGGTGGTTTCCTCCCTCAAGATTTGGGGGTGGGCGTGCAGCCGTGTTTGTGGAGGAGGCGGATGATGCGGCTTCTTTTCTAAAATTATCAGACAATTCACACAGTTCAGGGTTTTGTGACCTCCTCCCAAGCATGCCCTACCGTAGGAAATTATAGAGTATTGTAATACAAAAAATTCAATCACACAATATACTCAACTATTTTTAGGTGGAAACCCAAGATGGGTGAAAATCACCACCTAAGCCAGTCTCTTGACTTAGGATTTTTGATCACAAGGTGATCAATCCACTAACCACACTACTTAAACGAGGGTAGTGTACCTCAATTACAATTCCCACCTCCGATCCCTAAACGGAGGTTTCTCTCTTCAAAATGAAGAGACGGGGACCCGACAGGCCGGATACCCAAAATACAGAAATTAAGAAGTAAAAATAACACCTATAGAGCACCCCAAAAATTTAGTTGCTTTCTTATCTACTAAGCATGAAAAGAACTCCCTGATGATTTGCAGAACGGAGCGGCCCGAGAGTATGGATTTGCCCTTTGATCAGAGTATTAGCACAGCACAAGGGCAAGATGGAGCTTAGAGTAGTGAGCAAGAGATTTTTCTAATGGAATTGTATCTCAAGAGGTGTGTTTTGCCTAAGAGGAGTTGTAGTCTATTTATAGGCAAGTTTGGAACCTTCAAGAACACTTGGGAGAGCTCTTCTAGCCGTTGGAAACAAATCCCAAGAGTTTAGGACGAAATCCACACAAAATCAGGGCAATGATGAGTCTGACAGCAACATCAGACGTCTAATTATAGTATTAGACGTCTTATAGGACGTCTGATTTTACCTATGGTCGTCTAATATTGCAGGACATCTCAACAGACTCTATTGGATCAAAAGAGGGACGTCTGATATTATCTCATAAGACGTCTGATTATTTCATTGGACGTCTAATGGATGGTGGATTCGTTCCTATTGTCATCAGATCCAAACAGGGTTCTAGGTATAGAGGATCAGATGTTGTTATGGACGTCTGATAACATTACCAGACGTCTGGAAACCTAAATACTGTTCCCTACTTCTGCCAAAAAGATTTTGTGGCCGTGAAGAGATATGCACAGAAAATCATGGCCAACGGTTCAAAGGCAGACGTCTGTAAGTGTGTCAAGACGTCTGGAAATTATTTTTGCATAGACGAAGTCTAACGGTTAGTATGAGGACGTCTGGGTAAACAATCAGACGTCTGTTAAAGATTATTGACGTCTGAAAGTGAAGTCCTTCGACTGATGTTTATGAGGAGACAAATAAAGGCAGAAATCTTTGAAATTAGACGTCTGATACACTTGTCAGACGTCTTAAAGTGGAAAATCAGACGTCTGACCACTGTTATGGACGTCTGATAAAAGTATAAGTGTTTGGTTTTTGTTTCTTATTTATCCTAAGTGTAGAGAGCCTAAGTTAGCTATTTATAAGTTTTGTTCGGGGGCTCTTTACAATATTTCTAGACTCAAATAAAATGAAAATTACAACCTTTGAAAGTTTACATGAAAAAGCCTAAGACCTAATACTTATGCTACTCGTCTTTATGCTTTTAATCTCCCGTCTTGGAAAGCTTTTTGAAATCCTGCAAATATGTTATTACAGAGAGAAAATAATATGCTACGCTTTATTTTTTATTTCATTTTCTTCATTTTGTAAAATCATCAAAATATTATATACGAGTGGTTGAACTAACAATCTCCCCCTTTTTGATGATTTTCAAAATATAGCTGTAGGTTACTATTTCCTCCCCCTAAAGGTTGTACTTGGTAGTCTTTATCTATTTAGGAAGTTTTTATATTATTCCTTAAGTTCTTACCTACATTCTTCTCCCCCTTTTTGAATATCATCATGAAGGGTTGTTAAAGGGAGTTGAAATCCAAACTACAAGAGTAATATCTACAAAGTAGAGTGCATGAGTAAAATTGCATGTTTAAAAGATGACAAGGCATTAAGGAAAATTGATTAGGAATAGAAATATTTAAGCAAGGACTAGCTATTTGTTCCCAAAAATATTAAGTACAGGGTCAAGGCCCCTTAATACAAACTTAGAATAAAAGACAGAAAAATAGAAGCACTAAAACTATTCTTCTTGATCTTGGCGGCGGCGACGACGAGCGGGTCCTTGTCCTATCTGCAAATTTTGAACATCTGATCTAAGTTCGTCGATGTCGCGGTGCATGCTTCCCATATAGGTGTACATCTCGCCGGTTCGACGCAGCAGGAGGGAGATGCCGGAGGAGAGGGAATCTGTGGCTGGATCCCATGCTTCATCAAAGCTCGAGCGGGGAGCTTCTATTTGAAGGGGCCGTGGTTCATGGAAGTCTGGAAAGGGTGGGAGGGGCTCTTCTTCCATGGGTTCATCGGCGGGCTCAAGATGTTCTCTAAGTATATGCATCTTGGCGGTTGTGGCCCGGTTGTAAGGCTCAATTTTCTTGTCAACTGCTTCGTCAGTTATGGAAATCCGATGGGATAAAAAGATTTTGGATAGAATAGACCCAAACAGAAGTGATGCCCCATGGTCCTCATTCATGACGCGAACAATGAGGCGGCAATAATTGAAAAGAATATGACGAACGGCCGCAAAAAGGAGCGCCTTGTGTTGGCGCGAGATGTAATCAAAACCTCCCGATTTGTTTAGGAGGTCCCACCCAAAAATGCGAGAGAGTAGACGTGGAAGGGGTTTGAGATTTTTGCACGGTAGAGTCCCAAGGTTTTCAACATATTTTTCCGGGAGAACTAACTCTTCATTGATGATTTCTGGGTCGTATTGCCTCAGAATGTCATTGAAATCATTTCCCTCATTGGGGATGGCTAGAAGGTCGGAGATAGTTTCGGATGTGATGTGTATTTCGCGACCAAATAGGCGGGTATGGAGTTCAAGTTCATCGTTGCTGTAGTCCTCAACGATGTTGGCATAAAAGAGACAGCAAAGATCAGGGAACACACCAAGAGTTCCAATGCCAGAGTGGAATTGACGGTCAAAATATTGGAAAAGATGGAGAGTTTGGAAGTGTTCCCGAAGGTTCAAATGGGCAAAATCATTCCAAACAATAAAACGAGGGCATTTAACTTTGGCATTCGCGAAACGACGAAATCGCTGCCTAGCGATGTCACCCCGCAATTGATCTGCCAAATAAGTGGAAGAGGAACTGGAAGATCCCTCAACTTGCTTCCTACGGGGAGGCATATTTGGTGGAATGGGCGGTTAGGTTTAGGAAAAAAAATGAGTGGTGTTTTGAGGATAGAATACCTGCAAAAAAAGAAACAACCATACAAGAACATTCAACCAACCAAACAACATTCACCCAAAACATAGTTTCAAACACTGCAATCATCATTGAAAAAATATGTGGTAGTATGCCTTGAGGCAATACAACCTGCCATGTAGTTGTGGCAATATACCTTTGGATGCAAGCCACTAAAATGTCGGCTTGAACCTCATGAGGTAATACCCTTGCCATGGAAGATGCAGCTAGGGCTAACAGGGTTTTCTTGACCGCGGGTTAGGGTTCTAAGGCTGATAATGATATGAAATGCACATGTAGGTCAAGTGAATCAAGAAGGAGAACTAGATGCTACAAGATGCTACAAGGTCGTGGGTAAAAGATCATGGAGACGCCCTAGGAGTGGAGAGGATATACCCACGGGAGGAGGGAAGCCTCCAAATGCGCGGTCGAGAGGCAGGGAGGACGCGCGCAGAGGAGCAGCAGTTCCATCAGTCGTCGAAGAGGCGCGACGATCGTCTAGCGGCGAGCAGAACTTCGCCAACTGCTACTGTGGGCCGTCGGGTGTGAGGGAGAGCGGCACACAGATTTTGTGTGGGGTAGGGATTTTGGACAGGAGAGTGGGACCTTTGCGAAGGGGATCTTATATCCCAAGGTCACGTAGCAAGTCTCCCCCTGAAGTTGGGGAGATTTGCATTTCAAACCGTCCAGAGAAAAGCCGCGACGCGCAGATTTCTCACCGATCAGACGTCTGTCAACGACGTCAGACGTCGGGATTTGCCAGAGGGATTTTAGCCCATTTCAGGGAGACGTCTGTTTTATTCATCAGACGACTAATTATATAAATAGACGTCTGATTTCTGCAGGAATCTCCCCAGGAAAATGATTTATTCTCCAGGTTGTCGTCTGATTTCTTCCTCAGACGACAAGAAAGACGTCTAAATCTAATATTAGACGTCCGATTTCTGCAGACAGACCTTCCTGGATTTTCGTCTAAAGTTACAGGGTCGTCCACTTTTCCTATCAGACGACCTCTACGACGTCTAACCACATATTCAGACGTCCGACAGGTACTACATGTTCTGTCTCCGAGATAGACGTCTGTCAACACATTTGGACGACAAATAAGACGTCTGTGTCGTGTATCAGACATCTGATATGACTGTTTTGTTATATAAAATCGTCGTCTATCCCAGATGTTTAGACGACGAATTTTAATGTATAAGACGTCTGATGATTTAATCAGACGTCTGCTATTGGACAGAATGTGCATTTAGATGTTTGAACTGAGAATGAAGGCTTCTAACTTAGTGAAATCAAGGTTCTATCTATGCTCATGACAAAAGAGGTTCCATTAAATCACTAAATTCTTCAAATATCACTTAGCTTACATATGCCTAGTTTCCTACGTATATAATTAAAGCGATCATAATTCAAAGGTTTAGTGAAAATATCAGCTAATTGCAGTTTAGTACAAATAAATTCAACTTCGATTTCTCCCTTAAGTACATTATCTCTTAAGAAGTGATGTCGAACATCAATATGTTTTGTGCGAGAGTGATGTACGGGGTTTTTCGAGAGGTTGATAGCACTAGTATTGTCACATAATATTTTTATCTTATTAAATATCAAGTTAAAATCCTTCAAAGTATTTTTCATCCAAAGCACTTGGGAACATGCTAGTGCGGCGGCTATGTATTCAGCTTCTGTAGTTGATAAAGCTACACTAGATTGTTTCTTTGAGAACCAAGAGACTAGTGATTCGCCTAAAAATTGGCACGTCCCACTAGTACTCTTCCTATCGGTGCGGCTACCTGCGTAGTCCGCATCGCTATATGTAACTAAGTTGAATTGTGGACTCCTAGGGTAGAATAAGCCATAATCAGATGTGTCAACTAGATATCTAAATATTCATTTTACAGCATTTAGGTGTGATTGTTTAGGGTTTGATTGAAACCTAGCGCATAAGCAGGTACTAAACAAAATATCAGGTCTACTGGAAGTTAAATACAATAAAGATCCAATCATGCTACGATAGAGCTTTTGATCTATGGGCGTACCTGATTCTTCCAAGTCTAAGGAAGTTGTGACACTCATAGGAGTGTTCTTCCCTTTACTTTTGTTCATATCAAATCTCTTCAGCATCTCCTTTGTGTATTTTGATTGACACACAAAGGTTCCAATTTCGAGTTGAGTGATTTGCAAGCCCAAGAAAAACTTGAGCTCACCCATCAAACTCATTTCGAATTCTTCCTGCATAATTTCTGAAAACTTTCTACACATAGATTCATTAGTAGCACCAAATATAATATCATCTACATATATTTGAACTAATAAAATGTCTTTTCCTTTTCTTTTAATGAATAATGTGGAATCAGCTTCCCCTATTGAGAATTTTGCATTTAACAAGTAGTCTTTGAGCCTTTCATACCAAGCTCTAGGAGCTTGCTTTAGACCATATAGTGCCTTGTTTAATTTGTAGACAAAATGAGGCTTATCATGAGACTCAAAACCAGGAGGTTGTTTTACAAAAACTTCCTCCTTAATGAATCTGTTAAGAAACGCACTCTTAACGTCCATTTGAAAGAGTTTAAAGCCAAGAAAGGCAGCATAAGCAAGAAGCATGCGAATTGATTCGAGTCGAGCTACGGGAGCGTAGGTCTCATCAAAATCAATTCCTTCTTCTTGGTTGTACCCTTGTTTCGAATAACTATACCGGATTCATTCAACTTGTTCCGGAATACCCATTTGATACCTATTACCGTTTGCCCTTCAGGCTTAGGTACTAGCTCCCAAACTTCATTCCTTTGGAATTGGTTGAGTTCCTCCTGCATGGCCATCATCCAAGTTTCTTCGGAGCACGCTTCCTCGACACTCTTCGGTTCAACTTGAGATACAAAGGCGGAGAGACCAAAGGAGCAACTAAAGCGAGATCGGGTTTTAACGCCATCAGAAACACTTCCAATGACTTGACTTTCGAGATAATCCCTTTGATATATCCAATCTTTTGGAAGATTATGGATATTGGAGTTTGGAATGTTAGACACATCAATAGTAGAATCATCTTCATCATCCATATTGACTCGGTCAATGGAGGAATGAGGAGATTCATCAAAGGAGACATGAAGGGTTTCCTCCACTATTAATGTGGTCTTGTTAAAAACCCGATATGCCTTACTACGTGAGGAATAACCAATAAAGATGGCTTCTTCACCTTTGGCATCAAATTTATCTAAATTAGAGCGGGTATTCAAGACAAAACATCGACATCCAAAAACTTTAAAATAACTAATTTTGGGTATTTTCCCATAGTATAGTTCAAAACAAGTTTTTCGCAATCCGGATCGAATTAAGGTGCGATTTAACACGTAACAAGCCGTGTTAACCGCCTCAGCCCAAAAGTACTTCGGTAACCCCGAGTCTATGAGCAATGTTCGAGCACACTCTTGAAGAGTACGGTTCTTTCTCTCAACCACCCCATTTTGTTGAGGTGTTCGAGGAAAAGAAAACTCATGAGCAATACCATGCTCTTGACAAAAATCATCAAACAAGGAATTTTCAAACTCGCCCCCATGATCACTACGGATACGAGTGATTTGGTAGCCTTTTTCAGTTTGAATTTTCCTACAAAAAACAGAAAAGACGGAAAACACTCCTTTAGATCTCAAGAAGGAGACCCATGAAAACCTCAAAAAATCATCTACAATTACAAGGCAATATTTGCATCCACTGAGGCTCTCATATTTTGTTGGTCCAAACAGATCTAGGTGAAGTAGTTCTAAAGGTCGTGATGTGGATATAACTTCTTTGCTTTTAAAATTAGATTTTATAATCTTACCTAATTTACATGAATCACAAATAAGCTCATTTAAAAATTTTCTTTTATGAAGACCTCAGACTAGTTCATGTTTAGCTAATTTTTGAACCAGCTTCATATGAACATGTCCTAGTCTTTTATGCCATATACCTAACTCATCATTTGCTACAAGACATTCATAAGTGCCATTTTTATCAAATTCTACGACATAAATGTCTTTAAATCTAGTTCCCTTAAGAAGGGTTTCATTGGTTAATGCATGCATAATTTCAAACATTTTAGAAGTAAACACTACTTTAAAGCCCTTATCACATATTTGACTTACACTTAAAAGATTATGTTTTAGTCCTTTAACTAGAGAAACATTTGAGATGGGAGAGAGAGGGTTACCTATTTTACCAAGGCCAATAATATGGCCCTTGTGGTTGTTGCCAAATGTAACTGTTCCTCCATCCGTAGGTTGGAGGTCCAAAAATAGGCGCTTGTCTCCTGTCATATGTTTGGAGCATCCGGAGTCCATCACCCATCGGCCTCCTTGGTGGTGGTGGTCTCCTTGTCTTCCTCCTTGTAGACCTTCTTCCTCCTACAAAAGATCTTCGATGGTGACTTGGTGTTTCTATAGGTCTTTCTAATTTGAGTCGTCCATCCTTCATTTTGTATATCCAATTTTTGACATTATGATGTCCTTTCATCCCTACAAAACAAAGTAAGAGCTGTCTTTTCGGTATCCATTGTAAAGTGGATCCGTATTTGTTAGTGGTCTCCTTTAGAGGAGGATCCTTTTTCGGCTCACTTTGACTAGGTTCATAAAAGCCTAATCCAAATTTACTTGAGGAAGGTTTTTGATGGGCAATGAGTTTGTCCAGGTTATCTTTCCCCTTTGTAAATTTGGATAGGTCCTCAAGAAGTTGGTTTGACTTTTCTTTGAGATGATTTATCTCTATTTTCATTATGTCTAGTTTATCTTCTAATGCTCTAATTTCTACTCTAAGTAAGCCATCTTCATCCTTTTTAAAGGAGTTTGATTTTTCAAGCACATGGATTTTGTCGAGTAATTCTTCTCTATCTAAAAATTTTTGTTCACTCATTGTTGTATACAAATCATTTGTTAATGACTCTTTCTCAATCATTAGATTTCTTATTTGCATATTTAAAGCAGTGGTTTCTTTTGTAAGAATTAGATTCTTTTCTTCAAGATCATTGATTAATCTCTTATTTTCTAGGTTTTCTTCTTTTAAAGCCTTGCTTTGGGTTTTTGTTTTCTTAAGATCTACATATAGTGAATCAAAGGCATCTTGTAATTCATCTAAAGAATAGGAGTTTACCTCAGGTTCCTCAGATTCAGACTCAGAACCATCATTTGTTGCCATTAATCCCAAGCATGCTGTTTCTTCATTTGTTTCCTCCTCCTCTTCTTCTTCGGAGGTGGAGTCATCCCACGTTGCTTGAAATGCCTTCTTCTTGAATCCTTTCGGTTTGGAGATCTTCTTGTAGTCAGAAGGCTTCTTGGGTTTCTTCTCATCATCCCTTCTGAGTAAGGGACAATCTTTCCTTATGTGACCTCTCTTTTTGCAATTGTAGCAAATTAGAGGATCTTCTTCTCTTTTCCTTCCCTTGATCTCTCTTCTATTTCTGAGAAACTTTTTAAACTTTTTAGCTAATAAAACAAATTCTTCGTCATCGGTACTTACCTCATCATCCGAAGTAGCTTTGAAGGCTAAGGTCTTCTTCTTTGGCTCCGATGAGATTGATTTCTTCTTTTGCTCCATTTTTGATTCGTAAGCCATGGGATTCCCAAGTAGATTTTCCATGTCTAGATCCTCTACTTGGTTGGCCTCTTCTATTGCCGTTACCTTTTGCTCCCACTCAGGTCCAAGGGAGCGAAGGAGCTTCCCTTGAAGCTCCCCCTTTATAAATGTCTTTCCTAAAGACTTGAGGTTATTCACGATTAACGTGAATCGGGTGTACATGTCCCCAAGTCTTTCATTCTCCTTCATAGAGAAAGCTTCGAATTCCTGCGATAACAAGTTTATCTTTGAGGATTTAACTTTAGATGTACCTTCGTGAGTAACCTCCAAGGTTCTCCAGATCTCGTGGGCGGTTTCGCATTTGCTGATGCGGTTGAATTCCTCCGAGCTGAGAGCGTAGTAGAGTGAGTTCAATGCCTTGGCATTCAGTCCAAGGTGATGGATTTGCTCCACTGTGTAACCAGTTTCTGGTTTCTCGGGAATGATGTATGTGGATTCGCATTTCTCCCAAATGGAGAAATCGTTGGCTTGAAGCCACATCTTCATTCTCAGCTTCCAGTAAGTGTAGTTGGTTCCTTCGAAGAGTGGTGGTCGAGTGGTGGATTGCCCCTCCAATCTGCTTGTGGAAATGGCCTTCCCCTCCATGTGATCTTTCCGCAGATGTTACTCCTGTAGGCGGAAAACCTGCTCTGATACCAAATGAAATTGCACTAGAGGGGGGGTGAATAGTGAAATTATAGAGTATTGTAATACAAAAAATTCAATTACACAATATACTCAATTATTTTTAGGTGGAAACCCAAGATGGGTGAAAACCACCACCTAAGCCAATCTCTTGACTTAGGATTTTCGATCACAAGGTGATCAATCCACTAACCACACTACTTAAACGAGGGTAGTGTACCTCAATTACAATTCCCACCTCCGATCCCTAAACGGAGGTTTCTCTCTTCAAAATGAAGAGACGGGGACCCGACAGGCCGGATACCCAAAATACAGAAATTAAGAAGTAAAAATAACACCTATAGAGCACCCCAAAAATTTAGTTGCTTTCTTATCTACTAAGCATGAAAAGAACTCCCTGATGATTTGCAGAACGGAGCGGCCCGGGAGTATGGATTTGCCCTTTGATCAAAGTATTAGCACAGCACAAGGGCAAGATGGAGCTTAGAGTAGTGAGCAAGAGATTTTTCTAATGGAATTGTATCTCAAGAGGTGTGTTTTGCCTAAGAGGAGTTGTAGTCTATTTATAGGCAAGTTTGGAACCTTCAAGAACACTTGGGAGAGCTCTTCTAGCCGTTGGAAACAAATCCCAAGAGTTTAGGACGAAATCCACACAAAATCAGGGCAATGATGAGTCTGATAGCAACATCAGACGTCTAATTATAGTATCAGACGTCTTATAGGACGTCTGATTTTACCTATGGTCGTCTAATATTGCAGGACATCTCAACAGACTCTATTGGATCAAAAGAGGGACGTCTGATATTATCTCATAAGATGTCTGATTATTTCATTGGACGTCTAATGGATGGTGGATTCGTTCCTATTGTCATCAGATCCAAACAGGGTTCTAGGTATAGAGGATCAGACGTTGTTATGGACGTCTGATAAGATTACCAGACGTATGGAAACCTAAATACTGTTCCCTACTTCTACCAAAAAGATTTTGTGGCCGTGAAGAGATATGCACAGAAAATCATGGCCAACGGTTCAAAGGCAGACGTCTGTAAGTGTGTCAAGACGTCTGGAAATTGTTTTTGCATAGACGAAGTCTAACGGTTAGTATGAGGACGTCTGGGTAAACAATCAGACGTCTGTTAAAGATTATTGACGTCTGAAAGTGAAGTCCTTCGACTGATGTTTATGAGGAGACAAATAAAGGCAGAAATCTTTGAAATTAGATGTCTGATACACTTGTCAGACGTCTTAAAGTGGAAAATCAGGCGTCTGACCACTGTTATGGACGTCTGATAAAAGTATAAGTGTTTGGTTTTTGTTTCTTATTTATCCTAAGTGTAAAGAGCCTAAGTTAGCTATTTATAGGTTTTGTTCGGGGGCTCTTTACAATATTTCTAGACTCAAATAAAATGAAAATTACAACCTTTGAAAGTTTACATGAAAAAGCCTAAGACCTAATACTTATGCTACTCGTCTTTACGCTTTTAATCTCCCGTCTTGGAAAGCTTTTTGAAATCCTGCAAATATGTTATTACAGAGAGAAAATAATATGCTACGCTTTATTTTTTATTTCATTTTCTTCATTTTGTAAAATCATCAAAATATTATATACGAGTGGTTGAACTAACAGGCGTGCAGCCGTGTTTGTGGAGGAGGTGGATGATGCAGCTTCTTTTCTAAAATTATCAGACAATTCACACAGTTCAGGGTTTTGTGACCTCCTCCCAAGCATGCCCTACCGTAGGAAGAATAGGGGGGATACGAAGGGGAAAGGAGATGAGAGAAATGATGCCGCAAAGGTACACTTGATGACAAATCAATAAAATCATATTATTAACCTCTACAGTGTGCCCTTAGACCTAAAGATGTAAGTTACCTACTATCACGACCTACAGAATCGAATGCGAGCACCGCGGAACCACCGGGCCAGATTGAAAGGTCGTTTGCCCCAGTCTTAGACACCTGATAGCACGCGGGAATCCTCACCAGCACGTAGGTGCTACTCGCAGGTAGTTAGACCTCCAATCCTTAATAAGGGTCAAGTTGCTACCAGTTTTAGTTAGAGGCTTAAGATCAAGTGCTTCTGCAATGTGAAGGGCATTATTTACGGGAAATGCCCAAGTGATTGATTTTGTCAAGTGTGTAAACCAAGCATGCAACGAGGAAATCTCCCCGAATTGAAGTTTTGATTGGTGAATGGTTTTTAGAGTTTCAGCCTTAAGTAGTATGGATTTTAGGATTTCTCTGAATTACCAATTCAACCAATCTTTGGGTTTTGAGAGAATACAAGTTTTTTTTTCTAAGCCCAACAAACCCTTCTTCAATGTCAGTTGGTTAATGCATGCTAAAATGCAATGGGCTTCCCTAGACAGAGATTTCTATGTGTGGATGCACAAGTCAATTTTATATTACTGTGAAAGGGAGCCAAAGCACGTCAATTCAAGTGCTCCCAATCACCAAAATGATTTCCACACACAAGGCTCAACCATAAGATAAAGAAAATCAAATTGTTGGGGTTGAAGTATTCGGGATCAAATCTTAGGCACGTGAAAGGTCGTGGTGGGGTTGGAATCAACTCAATTCCAAGTCTCCCTACCAAAAAGGTGATCCTGAATTGCAGATAAATGAGGCAAAGAGGGATGACAATCAATCTTTTTATTTTTGCCTCAAAGAATACTTCACACAGCGAAAGATTCAAGAATCAAGATTCTAGGATCTTCGCTATGCGAAGTTTGGTGGGAAATCCCAGAGCGGTGGGAGTGATGGCAAACAATCAAACAAGTGATTTTTAATCCACTTGCCCCAAGAGATCCCAAGAAGTGTTTTTGTTTTTTTTTTATTATTATTAAGGTGACAAGTTGACCTAAGTTGCTAAGAAAGAAAGACCTACTTGTTCAGCAACGTGTGCGAAGCTCCAGTGCGGTGCCGGCAACTTCACACTCTCATTCTCGCCTTGGATCTACCCACGTCTCTGACTTCGTCTGCCTGCCTTCTCCTTGCAACTGGCTCACCTGCACACCAACAAACAGAAACACTCGTGAAGAGAAGGGTGTGAGAAGAGAAATATTAAAGGAATGGAGTAGAAACTTACTTGAATGCGCACTTCCCGGCAACGACACTAGAAAAAGGGTGTGGTCGGGCTTGGATAGGTTGTGTTAATATGGTGACTTAATCGTTGAAATGAGTATAGTGGTTAACCTAAATCGAGCCTAACCATCTTTTACAAAAAATTTTAACCTGGCCTACTTGATTTTATCATGGTCACTTTTAGGCCCAAGGTCTAACTCAAGGAAGTGGGATTAGAGGTGAACAAGTTTCTACGCCTTTCCTACAACGACTCTCTTTCGTTCGTTTATTATGTTTTTGGTGTTTTTCTATTTAAGATTTCTTTTTGATAATTTTTGTCCTTGAGATACACACTCAAAATCAGGTTCTTGGCTTTAAGCCAAATTAGGGTTCCAAAACTGGTCTTGCTATTCGCAAGACTGAGTACCTGCAGGTCGAGGATTATCTTTTCTCTTTTGTATATTTTTTTATCTTTTTAATGCCAGGAAAGAGAAATAGAAATAAGATAGATATAGTATATATATATGTATTATATATGTATATAGGGGTGGGGGTGGAAATGGCGTGTAGCACGGTGTTGAGTTGATCGTCGTCTAGGAAGACACAACCAACAGGACGAAGTGCTGTGTGGAGTGTAGGATGGATGGGTGGAAGGTGTGTACGGAGATGCTTTCTGTACTCATGTATCGGGGAATATCAGCAACTGGTGCAGATATTCCAGCGATACAACATGTGGTAGGTGATGTGAAAATATATATATATATATATATGTATACATATGAATATATATTTATATGCATATATATAGATATGGTTATAATTATATAGGTGTATATGTAGTTATATATATATATATATATCTATATGCATATGTATATATATATAAAGGTATGTAAATATATATAGATAGATGCATGTATATATATATATATATATATGTATTTATAATTAGATATATGTGTATGTATATATAACTATATAGATGTAGATAGATATATGTATATATATATATAGTAATATATGTATATAGATATATGTAGATAGATATATATATATATATATCTATGTGTATTTATATCTGTAGATATATATATGTTTATATGTATGTATATATATGTATATATATGTGTATAAATATATAGATATATATATGTATATGTATGTATGTATATATAGATATATAAATATATATATAGATAGATGTATGTATATATAATTATATATATGTATATTTATATATTTATAATTAAATATATATGTATGTATATATATAACTATATAGATATAGATATATATATATATATAGTAATATATGTATATAGTTATATATATATATATATATATATATATATATATATATATGTATATTGATATATTAGTACAAGTATCTATGTATATAGATATATGTAGATATATATATATATGCATTTATAGCTATAGATATATATGTAGATATGTATGTATATTTGTATATATATATATATGTATATATACTTATACTTAGTTGTATAGGTAATAATATTTGTTTAGATAAATGTAAATGTATATATATATGTATATAAATATATATATATAAAAGTATATAGTCGTGTACAAGTGAGTGTGTTAATGTACACGTGAGTGTGTACAAGTGTGGTGTGTGTGTGTGCATTAGGTGTGTGTCTGTGAGAGAGAGAGAGAGAGAGTGTCTGCTGGTTAAGTCGTCCAGAAGCTTCAGCCGACGTCTGGTGGTGCGCGTAGGAGCGTGCATGCGCAGGCACGCACAGGAGGGAGTGGTGTGAGGGTGCAGCGTAGCGCACTGCGTGGCGCAGGGCACCACACTGCAAGCTGAGGGGAACACGGGCGAAGAAGCTGGCGCTTGGAGAGACGCGGGCGCAGGTGCTGGAGCAGGCGCGTGGAGAGACGCAGGCACGCAGATGGGCTGGCGACGGTTGCAGTGCGGAGAGAGAGCACGCGGTGACCAGATAAGTGAGAAGCTTTTCGGTCACCGCACTGTAGCTATAGTTTCGTGCTCTCTAGTGTGAATAGTAGCTACAGTGTGCGCTCGGCTCGGGCGACCGGTTGTGGCCTGTTTTGCGTGCGCGGTCACTGCAGAGTGAGCCTGCATGCACGGAAGAAGCTGCGCCAAATGCTGCAGAGGCGTGCGGTGCCTTGCGCATGCGGAAGGAGAGGCTGGTGCCATGCTGCTGCTGTGCTTGAGCTTCAAAGCTCAAGTCTTGCGGTAATGGCAGAAATGGCTGGAACGACGAAATCAGAGAGGTGAACCACCACGCCCACCGGCTCTTTGATGAGCTGGGCGTTGGTGGGACTCACAGTGGTGGTTGTGCACCACTGTGACCTGCTCCTGCCTGCAGTGTAGCTCTTTAGGAGACCGAGAGGCTTCATATGGAGGGGAGAGGGGAGGAGATGGCTGAGTGAAGTAAGGGTTCTATCTGTATTGTGTGGACCAGGCTCTCCCTTGCACAAGGAAGTGAGGAGGGCCTTTTAAAGAGGATAGAGGCAAGCATAGCCATCCCTGGGCTATGCATGGCTGAGCATGCGGCTGGCAGGGCATGTAGTGCAGAGAATGGTGCGAAGAAGATCAAGCCATGCCCTGCAGCTACAGAGGAGAAGAAATTCAAAGCCAATAAAAAATGAAGATGGAGATTTTGCGAGGCAGCACTTGAGGAATATGTTAATTTCAAGGCCATTTTATTCACTCTCCTCCCTTCTCAAATAAATGCATGCATGCATTTATTTTTACAAATGCAACTATGTCTACCTAATATACATTGGCAATGCTTGGAAATAGAACAAGATGGCACAATTGTTGGTGCATTTTTGCTATGCAATCAGGGAGGTAATCATAGGTTCCACAAATGAAGATTTGAAAATTTCTTTCTTCCTTTCTTTTTCCCATAAAAGCCCAAGATGTCAAGATTGATATGCCCATTTATTCTTGCAAAAACATATATATGTAAATGTATTAGTACATAAACATAATGGGTGCACCCCCATTCAATAAAAATGTAAGAATGATAATTCATGAATTTAATTAATTTTAGCAATGTAGTGTATGATTCAAAGCCCATTTTCATGCCAACAATAAGGTACTTAGGCTCTAATTTAGTCCACTAAAGTTGGCCTATCAAATACCCCCATGCCTAAGTTTTTCTAGTCCCGAGCAAAATCAAATGAAGTAGACCAGGTCTCTAGGCGGGATTTTATTGTTAAGATGCCCTATTGTGCCACACTTCGAAAGATTAGATTGAAATACCAACTATAAGCCTAAAGGTACTTAAGTACCAACCATGATACGGACCTAACCAACCTCAGCCTCAGGTCCACCACGAAGGTTTCTAAGTCCCACAAAAACTGCCCAGAGGTTTGTTGACCCCAGTGGTTAAAGCACTCGTGCGTATGGGCAATAAGTCTAGGTTCAGTTTAGCAGTGCATTTATGATAAGATAGATAGAGAGAGATATTATTTCAAGATTTTCTCTCTTTTCTTTTCAAATTTGCCTAAAGCCAACATCGGATTGTTCCTACACACAATCTGTATCAGATTCCTTGTCCCCACAAGGTCTTTGGCAATTGATGCTTGGGGATAGCACCACCCATGGCAACCCCAAAACCCAGGCTTTCGACACTTCGAGATAGTGTCGCCCATGGTGTTCTGTAGCTAAATTTAGACCCTGGCAATTGACATTTTAGGATAATGCCGCTCATGGCATCTGATCCAGAACAAGGTACTTCCGTGACCCTGGTAAGATATTTAGATATCTTAGAAGAAAAGCACCAAGGAGACGGTATGTTATAACACATCTTTGAGGAGAGTATTTTTCGTTCCTCCTCTCCACATCGGCAACTTGGTAAATCAACTTGTGTCTTCGAGCCCCTCCTAAGTCAAATTTTCAGGAAAACATTTTCAGAGCAAAACACTTATTGGCATTATTCTTCATTACATGCACTGAATCAGGCCGGTGTGTGATTTTTGGGCACCTAGGTTACCAAGTCCCGCAAACCAAAGGGCATGTTGCGGAGCCAAATAATCCCTAAGCCTTAGACTTAATACATCAGCCTCACAACTTCCTCAACCCCTTTAGGAATAGTTCAGATCTTAACAAATACGTGCGTGTAAACCTTAAAACAAGCCCAGGAGGCCTAAAGTCGATATGCCTCACTTATCTCCCTCTCTTCAGCACTTCAATACTTATTTCATTATTTGATCCAGCCTAGAAAATAGGTATGTTCCATACTCAACTATTGGGACTAACACAATTTGTTTCCTTTCCCTTCTCTATTTACCTTCCCTTTTTCCTTTGGCAATAATTTTGCGTTTCAGTTTGCAAAGATTTCATCACCTTCCTTCCCCTGTCCCCTTTCTTCTCCTTTTTCTTATGCAATAAAAGTCCTAACTACTTGCATGAAAAAATATGTATAAATGCTGCGCACAACCTCAGGTTATACCCCCCATTCCCAAATCTGACAATATCCTCATTGGAAAGCAAAAGCAAGGAAAGATATTACCTGAGGTTGAATGTTTGGAGATAAGGATCCTCCATCTTGTAGGTGTCCAATACTGGTCATTAGAAAGAGTAACATACGGTTTCAAACATTGGCCATTTACCTTGAAAGTCTGACCAAAAGAGGGATTTTGGATCTCAACCGCACTATGCAGGAACACTTGCATGACAGTTTATGGCCCATTCGAATGGGACTTAAGTTTCCTAGGGAATAGTTTTAGTCTAAAATTGAACAGCTAGACCCATTGGTTGGGCTCAAAGATTTTGCGGAGGATGCATTTATCATGAAAGACCTTAGTGTGCTCTTTATAAGCTTGAGCAGTCTCATAAGCCTCATTCCTTAATTGTTCAAGCTCAGTTAGTTCTAATAAGTGTGCTTTGCTTGCATTCTCGAGATCCATGTTGACATTCTTAATATCCCAATAAGCCCTATAATCAATCTGAACAGGCAAATGGTAGGCTTTACCATAACTATACGAAAGGGAGACATACCCAAGAATGTCTTATAAGCAGTTCTGTATGGCTAAAGTGCATCATCTAGTTTTTGTGACCAATCTTTCCTATTGAGTCTTACAGTTTTCTCCACATTTCATTTGATCTCCCTACTAGACACCTCAACCAGTCTACTCATCTATGAGTGATCCGGGGTGGCCACCTTGTGGGTGACACCAAGACTTATGAGTAGATGGGTGAAGTGTGCATTCCTAAAATCAGGTCCCCTATCACTAATGACCATCCTTAGGCAGCCAAATCAAGAAATGATATTGGCTTTAACGAAATTTAGGACCATGGAGTGATCGTTGGTCCTAGTTAGAATAGCCTCTATCCACTTTGACACATAGTCAGCTGCCACGAGGATATTTTCATAGCCGTGAGACGATGGGAAAGGGCCCATGAAATCTATGCCCTAGACGTCAAATATCTCGACCCAAAAAATAGGCTGCTGGGGCATCTCATCTCACTTCTCGATTGTTCCAGTCTGTTGATAACGAAGACATGCCCCCACAAAAGTATGTGTGGCCTTAAAAGGTGAGGGCCACCAGAACCCAGACTGGAGAACCTTATATGCAATCTTCTTTACACTAAAGTATCTACAGTGCAATGTGTGATAGAAATTCAAAATAGTATGTTGTTCCTCCTCTGGAACACACCTACATAAGAGCTGATCACAGCCTATTCTAAAGAGCTCGGGGTCCTCTCAGGGATAATACTTAGTGTCAGCAAGAAATCTAACTTGTTTCTGCTTATTCCACGTACTGGGGGTCTGGCCAGTGACCAAGTAGTTAACGACATCAACATACCAAGGTGTCGTTGGCTGTACTACCATCACCATTTCATTAGGAAAGGTGTCATGAATGTCTCCTGACGAGGATGAGGCCTCAACTGGAACCTGAATAAATGATTGGCAACTATGTTTTTGACCCTCTCTTGTGATGGATATCAAGGTCAAACTCTTGTAGTAATAGAATCCATCTAATAAGCCTAGGTTTGGTGTCCTTCTTAGCGAGCAAATGCTTTAAGGCCGAATGATCAATATACGCCACAACCTTAGATCCTAGAAGATAAGATTTAAACTTCTCTAAAGCAAATATTATCGCAAGAAGTTCTTTTTCTGTCACAGAGTAGTTTTGCTATGGATTAGTAAGGATCTTGCTAACATAGTATAGCACATGAGGCTTTTTATCAACCCTCTGACCAAGGATGGCTCCCATGGCAAAATCTGAGGCATTGCACATCAACACAAATGGGAGGGTCCAATCAGCTGCTTGCAGGATAGGCACGATTATGAGGGCCTTCTTCAAGACTTGGAAGGCCTCAGCACACTTTGAACAAAAAATGAAGGTAGTATCCTTTTCCAGTAAGTCACAAAGTGGCCTAGAAATCTTACTAAGGTCTTTAATGAAGCACCTATAAAAGCCAGCATGGTCTAGGAATGATCAGATCTACTTGGTAATGGTGGGTGGTGGAAGTTTTGAATGGACTCAACCATGGATTTATCCACTGATAAACGCCAGTTTATCATCATTTTTATGCTTTAAAACTAACCTAGCTCTTAGGATTTTACTCTGCAAACGGGTTTTTGGGCTGCATTTAGGCATGAATTAGGATAGGCATGCATTGCATTTTTTATTATCATTTTAATGAGTTTTTGTGAGTGTTAGGGATGTACAGATGCACAGATCCCTAAAACCCTAGCACTCAAGAAGGCAAATGGTGAAGGAGAAGCCCAAACTAGCTGGAACTCAGCCTAATCCAGCTCACCTCAGCTTGATCCAGCTCACCTCAGCTTGATCTAGCTCACCGCAGCTGGAACCTAGCTTACTTGAACTAGGGTTAGCTCATCCCAGCTCCATTCAGCTAATCTCAGCTGGATGGCAGCTCAAGAGAGTTCACCTTAGCTCACCCTAGCTCAAGTCAGCTCAGATCCAGCTCAACTTAGCTGAGTCTAGCTCACCTCAGCTCCCACTAGTTCACAGGGAGCTCTAGCTAGCTCAGCTGAGTTGACAGGAGTTCACCCCAGCTCAGATCCAGCTACATCCAGCTCCACTCAGCTCCAACCAGCTGAAGAAGAATTCATCCCAGCTCAGGAAGCTCAAGTCTAGCTCACAGGGACTCAGCTTAGCTCAACTCAGTTGAGCTAAGCTACCTTAGCTGCCTCAACCAGCTTGATTCTTCCCGGGAGCACCAGACCCAGCTCACCTTAGCTCATTTTGGTAGAAGCTAGCTCACTTTAGCTTGGCTTAGCAACTAGCAAAGAACTAGCAAGCTAAGCCAGCTAGAGTAGCCCCATGCCAGCCTCTTCAGCAGCAGCCAGCTCCAGCTCCAGCTTCAGACTTCTTCTCCTCAGCTCCTTCCTCCAAACCCTAGCTCCAACACCTTCTCCTCTACTCCACCTTTAGCTAAGCTAGCTTAGCTTATCTTAGCTTAGCTTAGCTTAGCTAACAACCAGCTCCTTGGCCATTCATTACCTCCAAAATCAACCCTAGCTAGCTCCACCAACTCAAGCCTACCTAAGCTAGCTACCCTACTCAAGTTGGCACCACCTCCTAGCCATCCCTTCACCCCATTATCTCCACCAAAAGACACTTCAAGTTGGCACCAAAAACCACCCCTAACCACCTCTATATTGGCGCCACTTTCAGCCCCTTAATCCACCCTACACCTACCCACATAAGCCATCCTAGCCATCCACCTAACCCCCCTTCTAGAATCCTTCTTGGCGCCAACTTAGACCCTCTTCTAGAAGCCCTTTTGGCGCCAATATCAAGGGGTGTCAACACACATAACCACCCCTTAGGTGTCCCCGGCAGTGGCGCAACTCAAGAGTGCCTTCCTCAAGAAATCTTTCCCATAGGTCGTACCAATTCCTTACGAAGATCTATTACGACCTTTCACCAAAAATCTGGCGAAACATTCCATGATTCTTGGGAAAGATTTCAGGACCTTTTAAGAAGTTGCCCGCACCACGAGATTCCTTTGTGGCAGCTCGTGCAAATCTTCTATCATGGATTAGAAGATCAAATCCGACAATTTGTCGACGCCTCGTGTGGCGGCAACTTCTTAAATAAAGATGCTGAAAGTGCTTATGATCTATTTGAAGAAATGAGTGAAAACTCATTTAACCAAGCTTCCATGAACACATTTTGCAGAACCCAAAACCCGCAGTTTGGTGTTCATGAAATAGGCGCTCAATCTATCCCAGTCACCCAAGACGATCTTCAAATGATCGCTTAGAAACTCGACCAGATGCATATTAATCAGAAGAAAATTGAGGAAAGACTCGCCACATCAATTCAAGCTCCACAACCACATCTAACCCAATCTAACTTTCCACGAAGAGAAAATTTGCACAATCTCAACACCACTCCTGCTGATTATTCTGAGGTTGCCCATGATTCACTGGGGAATTTCAATTATCCAGATCTTAACCCCACCGAAAATATTTCTGCCATCCAGGAGCCCTTTAAAAATTCTTCCAATTGGAAAAATTACCCGAACTACTCCTGGAATAATCAAGTTTCCTCCCAACCATATCATTTTAATGGGTATGGGTCGAATCCAAATTTCCATCCTGGGCCATCCCAACAAGATATCAATGCCCAGATGCTACGGACCCTGCAGGATATGCAAACAAAAATGACGGAAGTAACCCGCAACATCACAAATCTGAACAATCAGATTGGGGTTGCTCCCACGCAAAGACCTGTAGGACATCTTCCGTCCCAACCCATACCCAATCCCAATCACCAAGGGAACCATTATATGGGCAGAAATCCACATTATCCAAATCAGCCTCCTCCTAATCCACCTCAGCAGCCGCCCAGGTTCCTGCAATCACAGGCCCCCCCACCTCCTCCAAATAATAATCCGACTGCACATGCAGTTACCTTGAGGAGTGGGAAAACCACCACTGACCCCGAGCCTTCGCACGAACCTGGTAAGATACATGTGCAAGTTGACTCCCCACCTCCCCATCAGGAAGAAAAAGAACAACAAAAATCTCAAGACAAGATTCCTATCCCTTTCCCACAAGCTCTCTACCCTACCACCAACAAAAGAAAGAAATCTGAGCCCACTACAGAAGAACTCATGGAGCTATTTGGGCAAGTTCATATCAATATCCCTCTCCTAGATGCCATCAAATATATACCTGCCTATGCTAAATTTTTGAAGGATATTTGTACTCCTAAAAGGCTGGCTAAAAATCTAGGACAGGTTCATCTTTCAGAGACAGTAAGCTCTGTCATACAGAGTAAGCTGCCTCCTAAGATGAAAGATCCGGGGGCGCCTTTAATTTCTGTAATTATTGATGACACTACATTTAATCGCGCCATCCTTGATCTTGGTGCCTCTGTAAATATTATTCCCACAAGTTTATTCGAAGAATTTCAGATCGGTGAATTAAAACCCGTCGAGGTTACCCTGCAATTAGCCGACCGATCTACAATCAAACCTCGTGGGATTGTCGAGGATGTATTAGTCAAGGTCCAGAATTGTGTCTTCCCTGCAGACTTTCTGGTTCTTGACATTGAGTCACCCGAATCATTACTGGACTCCCCGATAATCCTTGGACGCCCCTTTTTGGCTACTGCAAAGGCAAATATCAATTGCCACACAGGCAAAATGGATATCAACTGTGCAGGCCAAACTATCACCTTAGATATTTTTAAATCTTCCAGGAGATTCCATGATGATAACTTCTTTGAGGACTCAGATACTGAAATTTCTAATATGGTGGAGGAGACAATGTTAATAGATACCCTTACCGACCACAGTTTTTTTGAGGACTCTGATTCAAACTCAGTGGTCGGCGAGATCTGTGATCCGGAAACTTGTCTTGACTCCAAATTTGTTCCTGATACCCCCCCTGACCCACCCACTATTCACGCACCTAATTTTTCCACACTAACTCACCATTCCTTCCCCGACCCCTTTCTTACGGACCTGCCACCAACCCCGCCCGAGTTTGGCACCCAACCTGAATTAAAACCATGGCCAGACTCGGGCCACACTTATCAATTTCCATCTCACTTTGATCCCAATATTATTAAAAAATCAATTTTCTAGGGATCTAGACGAAGACACCTTTTTTGCGGGCATTCAAGTGTCCAATTATTTACATGATTTTCCGTCTTCTGTGCATACCTTCATGCCCGGCTGAATGGCGTAAAAGATAGCATTGGATGGGAGGTAACCCATCATTTTTTTTTCTTGCTTGCCTTTTTTCTTCTTTTTCCAGGTTTTATTCATGCTAAACCTGACCGTTCTTCACTAAGGTGATTCCTTTTCCCTCCTAATGCATGAGGACATGGCATATCTTAAGCATGGGGGGGTGTTTTTAAATTTTTACGATCGATTTAGGATGTTTAAAACCTAAAAACATGCAATTTTCTTTAATTTATTTCCTGCTTGCATACCCAAAAACAAATATATATATATATATATTGAAAACTTTTTGAGGAAAAATTTTGAAATCGGGACTACGGTCGAAAAATTCACTTCTGGTACAATGGGATTTAATCTTTAACATACTAAGGATGAGGATATGGATCTGATCATTAGAATTCCAGGGTCTATTTTAGACTAGATCAGATATCCTTCTCTAAAATTCCACCTGAACTCATGATAGTTCAGGTGACTTGATCCTATTTTGTAATATGGAAAGTATTTGACTTAGTTTTTGATTCAAAAACCTGTGGTTCTTGAGAAACTTCTTGTGTCAATTTTCACACACAAGCCAACACTTAAAAATAACTAAAAATTTGAAAAAACTCCCTTGTTTGGATTTAGTAAAAGTCTGAAGCAGATCATTGGTTTGAGTTCCCACCGTCGAGAAGAAGGAAAAAAACCTTCTTTGAGGACACGATGTCAACATGTTACCGCCTCGGTGCTGCTCTATATCTATATTTCATATCTTTAGACAGAGCATTAAAGCGCATTTCAGCAGCTCAAGTGTCTTGGACGGTGCTCTACCTATAGCGTCGGAGCAAGAGCTTGAGTTTGCTTGGAGCGCCCCTTTTCACCGCATCGTGTTTTGGGGTTGTGAGCTCCTGGGTGGTGTCATGGACAGTGCTATCCCGAAGTACTGGCGCCAGAGCCCCCTCGAGGAATGGTAACGGGAATGATGATACCGACACATCTGTTGTAAGACTAAGCTAAAAATAAGCATGGGGGAGAGAAAAAAAAAAAAATAATAATAATAATAATAACACGTCCTTATAAAGGTTGGCTTTTCACAAGCACAGACACAAGGTTTTAAAGGAATTTGCAAGTTGCGAATCAGATTCACGAGCCAGAAAAATCCTAAAAACAAACATTTCAAGTCATCTGAATTAACAAGGGGTTAATTTGTGAATTTTCTGAGGATATATTGATCCCGTTCTATCTAATGGTTGGATCCAAAAACAAATCCTGATGTTTATCTTCAACAAATCCCGTATCTCCTGTGTTTTAATTTACCAAGGTCCCTTAATCTCTTTTTCTCCTCAAAAGTCAAAAAAAATTAGATTTCCCAAAAATTCCGTTTTCCAAAAAAATTAATGTTTTGCTAAGAGACTAGCAAAAGATAAGCATGGGGGTGTGATAAACGCCAGTTTATCATCATTTTTATGCTTTAAAACTAACCTAGCTCTTAGGATTTTACTCTGCAAACGGGTTTTTGGGCTGCATTTAGGCATGAATTAGGATAAGCATGCATTGCATTTTTTATTATCATTTTAATGAGTTTTTGTGAGTGTTAGGGATGTACAGATGCACAGATCCCTAAAACCCTAGCACTCAAGAAGGCAAATGGTGAAGGAGAAGCCCAAACTAGCTGGAACTCAGCCTAATCCAGCTCACCTCAGCTTGATCCAGCTCACCTCAGCTTGATCTAGCTCACCGCAGCTGGAACCTAGCTTACTTGAACTAGGGTTAGCTCATCCCAGCTCCATTCAGCTAATCTCAGCTGGATGGCAGCTCAAGAGAGTTCACCTTAGCTCACCCTAGCTCAAGTCAGCTCAGATCCAGCTCAACTTAGCTGAGTCTAGCTCACCTCAGCTCCCACTAGTTCACAGGGAGCTCTAGCTAGCTCAGCTGAGTTGACAGGAGTTCACCCCAGCTCAGATCCAGCTACATCCAGCTCCACTCAGCTCCAACCAGCTGAAGAAGAATTCATCCCAGCTCAGGAAGCTCAAGTCTAGCTCACAGGGACTCAGCTTAGCTCAACTCAGTTGAGCTAAGCTACCTTAGCTGCCTCAACCAGCTTGATTCTTCCCGGGAGCACCAGACCCAGCTCACCTTAGCTCATTTTGGTAGAAGCTAGCTCACTTTAGCTTGGCTTAGCAACTAGCAAAGAACTAGCAAGCTAAGCCAGCTAGAGTAGCCCCATGCCAGCCTCTTCAGCAGCAGCCAGCTCCAGCTCCAGCTTCAGACTTCTTCTCCTCAGCTCCTTCCTCCAAACCCTAGCTCCAACACCTTCTCCTCTACTCCACCTTTAGCTAAGCTAGCTTAGCTTATCTTAGCTTAGCTTAGCTTAGCTAACAACCAGCTCCTTGGCCATTCATTACCTCCAAAATCAACCCTAGCTAGCTCCACCAACTCAAGCCTACCTAAGCTAGCTACCCTACTCAAGTTGGCACCACCTCCTAGCCATCCCTTCACCCCATTATCTCCACCAAAAGACACTTCAAGTTGGCGCCAAAAACCACCCCTAACCACCTCTATATTGGCGCCACTTTCAGCCCCTTAATCCACCCTACACCTACCCACATAAGCCATCCTAGCCATCCACCTAACCCCCCTTCTAGAATCCTTCTTGGCGCCAACTTAGACCCTCTTCTAGAAGCCCTTTTGGCGCCAATATCAAGGGGTGTCAACACACATAACCACCCCTTAGGTGTCCCTTAAGGTGGCGCCAAACACCCTTGGCCATTGGATCCTTAACCACCTCCCTCCTTCCATCCTAGCCATCCATTTCAAAGGTCACCATAGCCCCCCTCCTATTCTATAAAAGGCCACCACCTACCACCATTTTTAGGCATCCTCCCTTAGTGTATTTTCTACCTACATCCACCTATACCTACAGCCAAGAAGAAGGAGTAGAGAAGGAGATTAAAGGGGCACATCACCAGCCCTTTTGGTGCCTTCTTCTCCCCACTCTCTTCAACTTGGGCCACGCCAAGGAGGAGGACTCCTCCACTTCAAGGAGGACGGCCAGGCAAGGGAGAAGGACTTAGGGTGGACGTCCACCCTTGGAGAGAAACTTAGGGCACGCCCACTTAGGGCTTGCCTTGGAGGTCATCACCTTGGCGGAGTTCTGCAAGGAAGGAGTTGAAGGATTCTTTTCAAGCTTGGGAGCCACCAACCTTGGAGCAAGAAGCCCTCTTCTTCACCATCTATCTAGAGGATTTGTGTTTTATTTTCTTATTTGCAATTTTCTAGTAGTACAAGCTTTCCTCTACTAGGCCTTTTGTAAAACACTTTATCAATTATCTAGTTGCCTTCTTTGCAAATTTTTTTTGTTTGCATTTCTATTAGCTTATTTTCAGCATTCTTCACTCCCTCTCCCTAATTATTCTAGGCCTCCACTTGCCTAGAGTGAGCTTAGGGAGAGGTTCTGCTTGTCACATAAAAGTAGTATTTTAATTCGAAGTGTAAACACTTTTCCCGCCATCAGTTCGCATGTTGCCTTAGTTTAAAAATAAAAAATGATATATTGAAAAATACCAAAAAGAAAGTTGAGATTGTATTCCAAGCAAGAGAATCACTATTGCAAACATTTGGCCTCCTTGGACGACCCTAGATACTCCCCTATCTAGGAATATAAATTTAAGAGTTGATCGGTTTTACGCGTTACAACGACGTATTTTAACAAACCGCGTGAAATCGCTATCATCCACTTCTAAACCTTTCTCGGACACTACATGCCCAAGAATAATGCACTACTGAACCATAAAATGTCTTTTCTCCCAACTGAGCACCAATCCTATCTCTTTGCAATGGATGAGAACTTTTTCTAAATGCGAGAGACAGTCGTCAAATGATAAGGCGTACATGGAAAAGTCATCCATGATAACCTTTATAAACTCATCAATCATGTCCGAAAAGATGGACATCATATGCCACTAAAATGTTCCCGGAGCATTACATAGTCTAAATGGCATCCGGTGGAAGGCAAATGTGCCATAAGGACTCGTGGAAGTAGTGTGCTCCTAGTCATTATGAAAGACGACTATCTAATTATACCCAGAATATCCATCAAGAAGAAAGAAGTATTTATTCCTCACCAATCTCTCTGTTATCTGATCAATAAATGGTAGAGGGAAGTGGCCTTTCTAGGTTGCGGTGTTAAGGTGGCGGTAGCCTATGCATACCCTCCATCCAATTGTGGGTCAAGTGGTGACTTGCTCCCCTTTTTCATTGGTCTCGACCATGAATCCTGCCTTTTTGGGCGCCATGTGAACAGGACTAACCCATTTAATATCAGAAATGGGGTAGATTATCCTCGCATCGAACCATTTTAAGATTTCCTTATTCACCACTTCCTACATGTTGGGGTTTAACCATCTCTACATATCTCAGAAGGTTTCACAGAGTCATCCGTGTAAATATGATGCATGTAGAGATTTGGTCAACCCCTTTGATGTCATCTATAGTCCAAGCAATGGCCTCCTTGGGCCATTGTAGGCATTTACTCAATGCTCCCTCCTACAACTCAAATAGAGCAGTTGAGATGATAATAAGGAGCATATCATTGGGCCCAAGGAAGACATATTTGAGGGTCTCTGGAAGTAGTTTGAGCTCTAAGTTGGGAGCTTTCTGAATCGAGGGAATTATGTTCGATGTCCCTGCCTCTAGTAGCGGATCTACCTTGATTATCCATGGAGAGGTGAGGGACTCGATTTTGACACCTAACAGCTCTTCTAAATCTGGCATATCTCCCTCTCATTCTTCAAGATTTGGGGTATGATCCTTAGAAATGACCATTTGGAGGGGATCATCACACAAAAGAGCTGATGTTGTGTCTACAATTGTATCGATCACCTTGATTTGGGGGCAATCTTTCAATCGAGGTTGTTTTTTTTTTTTTGAGGAATTAAGGAATGCTATCGAAAACAATAGAAAACTGGGAAAAATTTTATTAAAATGTCAACTATAAGTAATTATGAAGAACCACTCAGCTCTCCCTTAAGGGATTCACACCCCCTTATAATTTTTCCAACACACACCAACAACCCCTTGAACACTTTTTCATTCCTGATTCTTCACACATACCAAAGCAAAGCCACCATCACTAGATGTTGTCTCCCATTCATTTGAAATTCTCCCCATATGCCATCCCACGTGGGTAGTGGGTATCCACAAATAGCCCTCCATACTTGGTCCATCACCAAGCAGGAGGAGAAGAGATGCCTCACGCTATCAGTATCAAACACACAGATAGGACATTGCATTGGCTGGGTACCCATCCTTCTGTGTCATAGCAGGGTACCAATCTAGGTTGTTTATAGGCATCAAACACATTCAGCCATATTTTCTTGTTCCTAAAGCCCATCTTGAGCGCCCCTGATTTGCAATTGATGGATGCATTGGCCGTAGAAAAAAAGGGATGCCCTAAGATAATCGAAGGTCCGGTGGGCATGTTGGATGGGTCAGTACCCAATATCAAAAAGTCGATGGGAATGAAGTCCTCCATGCTCACCAAGACATCTTCTAAAAGCTTACGTGGTGTCTTCAGCGATCTATCAGCTACTTGAAGGATAACAGGACTAGGCTTCAATTCACCTCCTCCTAATAGCTCATAGACCAAGCTCAGCAATATATTAACCCTACACCTTGTTCGAGGAGAGCCTCACCAATGCGTTGGTCTCTAATGACCACAAAAATATACGAGGCTCCTAGGTCCTTCATTTTGAGGGGTTTACCTTATTGTAGGACCGAACTGACTAGATCGAGTAGGATGACCTTAGCTTGGACCTATTTCATTGATTTTCTCTTCTATGTGTGGATAGGTCATTCAAAAATTTAGCATAGGATGGGATTTGCTTATTAGCATCCAATAGAGGCAAGTTGATGTGAACTTGCTTGAATGTCTCCATTATTTCTTCCATCTTATCTTTGGCTCTAGATGAGCCAGCAAAAGGTGCCTTAGGGGCACATAAGTGCTTAGGAAAGGGCACTCGGCCCCTAGGTGGAGATAGGGGTTGTCATGGCGAGATAGGGGTGGAACAGGAATAACATCCTCCGGATGGGTGATTTCAAGCAAGAAAGGGCTTAGTGGCTCTTCCTCGGTGGATGTGTAGGTAGTCGTCGGGTTGGTTGGAGGGGTGATCGTAGGAGTGAGTTTAGGTTTGGAGAGTTGTTTGCCTCTCCTCAGAATGGTCACAGCCTTAGCTTGCTCCCTTATGAAGGGCCCTTTACGCCTAGGTTTCTCCTCAGATGAGCCGGGCAACTTCCCAGGATCATGTTGTCTAATAGCCTCAACAAGATTACCAATTTGAGATTGCATTTCTTGGATTGCCTTATTCTGAGATTGAATGATCACACTCTGGCTTTCTTGCATGGCCTTCATCATTGCTTTAAGGTCATCCATCTCAGAATTGTTGGGCTAAGGAGAGGCTAGAATTGTTGTGCCTAAAAGGGTTGGGTGGGTTGGGCTCTTGAATTCATCAAGTTGGAAGCATCACCTTGCTTCCATGAGAAATTGGGATGGTTTCTCCACCCAAGATTGTAGGTGTTTCCAAAAGGGTTATTCCTGGGAGGTGGACGAACCCTTGGGCAGCATTCAGGTCTGCCTACAGTAATTCGTGGAATTGATTAGCCAAATGACACTCGATAGTAGCATGAAGAGTGCTTTGGCAAATGGAACATTCAGAAAGAGCCTGGACTTGGGAAGTTGATTATGGGAATGTGCGAAGGTTTGTCAAGAGTCTTTCAAAGTTCTGGTTCAACAATTGGATTTGGAAGGTTAAATTCTTAGTAGCCCTGACTTCACTAGCTTCTGCTTTCTTTTGGAGAATGGAACATTTTCTATCCTAATAGGTTGATATCAAGTGGATAGAATTGTCATTTAGTGACTCAAATAATGTCCAAGCCTAATCCTCCATTTTGGTAAGAAAGGTTCTAGCACAAGCAACATCCACTATTTTCCTATGCTTATTAGATAGTCTCGTATAAAAGCTCTGTACCAATTGCCATTTGGGCACTTGATGAAGGGGGCATAATCAATTCAGATCGTTGAAATGTTCCCAAGTCTTTTGGAATTGTTCCCTATCTAATTGAGTAAAACCCATGATCTCCCTTCTGAAGTGGTTGGTTTTGCTCATCAGGAAGTTTTTCTTCAAGAATTCTCCCTCAAGGGCATTACAATCATTCACCCTTGCATCCAAGGTGTGATACCAGTGTTTTGTCTTGTTTATAATGGAGAAGGGAAAGAGGGTCCTCATGAGAGCTTCGTCAGTAAAGTTCTAAAGTTTCACTGTGCAACAAACCTTGGTGAATTCTTCTAAATGCCTATAGGGTTCCTCCCTAGTAGTACCATAAAAGGAGGGCAACAAGGATATGGTACTACTTATGATCTCCTATGGATTATCCCCTGCTGGTTGTCTCAGTGCTTGAGTAGGTTGGTTGGTTGGAATGAAGTAGCCCTCACGATCCTCTATTGATTTGCTCCTTGATCAGTCATCTCTTCTTTCTTTTCTCTTTGGTGGGCTCTCCTAAGGATTCTCTCAGGATCAGGATCAAACACTAGAGTACCCATAAGAGAGTGTCTACCAAGCATACAATATCTACCAATCACAATTCAATTTCTTTCCAATTAAGTAGGTGAACCCCCACTAAATAGATCGGTCGAAAAGTACCAAGGAGATGTCGTTCCGTTCCCATGTAATTGGTATAAGACAAAAGTGGCTACTTGAGAACCCGACTAACTCTATTTTGAGGGGGTTGAGGTTAAATTGGTTGATATTAATAGCCAAACAAGTTATTCAATGTAGTTACGTGACCTAAGCCAACCTTCAAGTTTCATAGGACCTATACCATGCTTCAATGATGTTCTTAGGTGATCTAGTGAGAAGTTACTCCAAGGACGGAACTAAGGGATGAAAGTAGGGTGAACCCTTCCTTTGAGGTGATGCAAATGCGACGCCTCTTAACTACCCTTTTGTTCCTTTAAGGGGTGTCCCCCATCTTCAAGTAACAAAATGCTTGATCACAAGATAGTACCACCACCACAAAGTGAAATAGGAGGTTCTGCACCAATAAAGAGATCGGTGCCTATAGCCTTAAGGGATCGAGACCTAGTACGGTTCCTAGTGTGCGTGCTCAGTGCTAGAAGTGTGGATCACATTGCAAATTTGTTTGATTTTGAGAAGAATCGCACACAAGTCCCTTTTAATCAGATCAAACGTGATTTTGATTTTAGGGTCAAATCTTATTAGTAGTCCCAATTTCAATTAGGCAACCACTGAATTAAATAATTTCAATCAATTTAGTCGACCTGAGATTTAATCCCAATGCAATGAGTGATAGGAGCTGGATGCAAAGATAGAAAGGTATACCTAACTCCAGCAATCTTCGTGTAGATAATGGACATAATGCAAAATGAGATCTAACGTGCTGCTTAATCACCCCTAAATGCATGCACCTAAGGGAATGCAAATCCTAAATAGGTAGCTGGATATTTTTTCTTTGTTTTCTTTTAGGATAGGAAAGTAGATAATCATAGATAAATTGCCCTAGTCACTAAAGAAAGTAGAGACAGACCCCTAAAAGTTAACCCTGATGCTACAAAGGTGAGAAGACTGAAATGAAAGAAAATCTGCAACAAAGGAAAATCCCTTGTGAAAGTGGGAACCAGGTCTCCTTCTCTTCACATCCTCTCTACATGTATGGGTGTCGCACAAGGTTGACGTCATCGATCAGCTGCGCTTGTCATCACGTCAGATTCCTCGCACAGAAAAATAGCCAATAGTCAGATCAATGTGCACCTCAAAATGAATCAGAAATAAAATCAGATGAACCTATTACGTCTGTTACCTCCTTGGTAATTGACTTTTTGTGACAATTGTTAATCACTCACAATAAAGTGCTGTTAATGGGTTTTTGTCCCTAGCAATGGCACCAAAAATATGATGGACAAGATGTCAACAACCATAAGAAAGCATTATAAGTGCCAAAAATACGATCTTCGACGACTGGTTCACCCTAAAAATGGTGTTTTAAATGTCGTTGTTGTACTGTATGTCACAAATGCAAACCCATGTCGCAACAATTTTCTTTATTTATTTAATTTTTACTGGTTTATTCCAGGTCGTTTACTAGGAGGCTATTATTGATATAAATCACTCTCTAAGTCCAAAAGTATCCTTTTACTTCAAAATTGTTGATTTTATTTAAAAATATGAATGAAAGAATCAAATAATTGCATGAATTGGTTAATTATGTACAAAAGAATGAATAAAAATACATTACAATGCTTGAAAACATTTATACACAAATAAACATCAAACCTATATATTTATATTTTTACTCTGTATTAATTACATACAACTACTCTAAGTAATACCTAAGTATAGGTACAAAAATATTTAATAATATTTACTATTCTAAATTATGATAACACTTAATATCTATAGTAACATATATTATGTTTACAGTGACATATACAAGTGTCGCTAAAACCTTAGTAAAATTATATACATAACATAAGGCATAATATTGTCTATACTAATATATAATCCTATCTATAGTGACGGACACAACTATCACTAAAGCTCATGTTTATTTATATACATAAATTAGAGGTCAAATAACACTACTACCCATACTTATATATGCACACACACACATATATATATACACTATACATTCGTATACCTATTTATTTACATTTAATTACATTATTTATGTACATATATATTATATATTGCATACTTATATATACATACATATACATATATACACGCGCATATAACACACACAGGTATGGGATCAACACTTAGGCATTTTTAGGACCAGTTCAGACTTGTTCACTAAGTCAAAAATTAGGTTTATTAATGGGCGAGCGGCCTTTTCGAGGGATACACAACACCTTTTACAGGGTGGAACCAAACCTCTACTAGGGCCACCCTAGTTCTTAATTACGTTCAATAAATCTGGTTCAAGCTCAACTTTCGACCCACACAGGCCCATACACCTGTTCGCTCACGTACACACACACGCACCCACACACGTGCAGGTGCATGTGACATGCAAATCAAGGATCAATAGTGTAGAGTTTCTTAGTTGCCCTACACCTGATGACCGAAGAGTCGGTATGACAAATTAGAGATACACCGCATCAAGTGGTTGTAAACTACTGATATGGCGCTACAAGAGCACCCCTTTAGTGTTGCAACTGCATGCGAATGCATCCTGAATTGAAATCTTTGGCCCTTGATTTGAGGGCCATAATTTGCTTTAAATTAGAAATAAATTATAAGGTTACAAATCCTTTACATAGGGCTACATAATTATGTAATTACTTTACAAAAATAAGTTATTTTGTTATATAATAAAATTAGATAAAGTTTGTTACTTATACACATTAAATTAGAGTTAAATTCGTTAATTAAAGTATAAATTAGTTAAATAATTGCACAATTGACTTTATACAGAGTTAGTATACGTATTAAATTATTTATTATAGATTTGTATTATATTTTAGAGGCTTTTATTTTAATTTATATACAATTAAATATTGGTTTATAATAGTTTTTTATATAAATAAACTATAAATACTATAATATAGCATATATTGGATATAAATAAGCTGAAAAGGCTTAATATTATATAATACAAATATACAATATAATTACCATAATATTAAATAAAATTACTAATTTATTTTATTTTGGCTTAATAAATTACTTAGTTAACTTAATAGCTTAATTATTTACTATAAATATATAATTAAATTAAATTACTGGTATTATGCAATACATAATACATATATAAATACATATGTACAGTATGAGATATAAATGTGTACATTTAAATAGGTTTATATAATTACTTAGTTATTATACATTTAAGTTATTAATTCAATATATAATAATACAATAAAGTTTTATATTTAATAAATCATTCTAAGTATTTAATTTACTATATAGAATACATATATAAGTTATTTATAGATATTTTGTACATATTGGGTGCTATAGACATATAGATTATACTTAACATATATATACAGGTATATACATAGTGTAGATGGTATTTTTAGGGCTTTTCTTATTTTTATAGGTTTTATAGGTTTAGGGAAGGTAGGGGACGAGAGAGAAAGAAAGAGATGAGAGTGAAGAGTTGTTTTTTGTGCTTTTGATGTTTAGTTCTTTTATTAAATTTTAAGGTATACTAAACCGTGGGCTGATATATTCTATCACGTCGCAAGTTCAGAATGCCTTGAAACATTGCATATACTTAGAAATATACCTAATCCTACTCAAGACACTTTTCTTTAATTTTTTGGTATTTATTAAAGATTTTTATTTACATACAAGTGAAGCACATCTTAGGCCTAAAAGAGTGTTGGAATTGGAACCTAGGCCTAAAGTAGACTCTAAGGGATGGAAAGGATGTCTAAACATTCAGAAACACCCATCAAACTATATGAAACATGAATGAGAAATTATACCAAATTTTTATCTCGTATTTCGCTAAAAATAAGATTTAGACAATTAATTCAATTCAAATAGCTGACAAAAGACTTTAAATCTAAATTACAAGCTATTCTAATTGGATTCCAATTAATTTGAAGTACACGAATGTTTGTTCTCATTAAGTTCTAACACTAAATACAGTTCAACTTCTATTTAAACTTCAAATCCCAACTAAAATCCCAGTTCAAACCATTCCAGCAGCTACTGACAGCCATAGCAGTGACTACTGTTGTTACTACTATTCAAATGCAGCATTCAGTGCTGTTGTAGTTTCAATCAGATAAATTCTCAGTAAAGCAAATGTCTTAGTGACTATCAACATTCAAACCAGATGTTATCTACCACAATGCCACTCAAGAATAGATGAAACATTCATCTAATCAGATGTCTTTACTGCAACTTTTGCTGTAGTTAAAACTTCGATCAGATGAGTAAATCCAACATCATACTCTTCTGAAATCATAGATCAAGTCTGATTTTCGAATTTAAAAGCATGTCTCCCAAAATGGGATATTGATTTGAATCACCTAATTGAATTGTTTATCTAGACTTCCTGCACATCATTGATTGGTGTACGGGAGTTCTAAGTGATCTTGTATAACCAACTGGATCCTTCCTCAAACCTCAAGTCAAGTGCATTGACTTTCCTTGGCATGGCTCACCAAGAAAGAAAAAATAGTATCCATGATTCAAACTCGGTGCAAAGCATACACTCAATGAAAATCCATTTCATTGAGTTCCAATTCATTGCCATAAGCTCAGTTGGACTCTAATAAAAACATTCACTCGATTAAAATTCCAAATTAAAACCCAAATATCCCAATCAGGCGTTTAGATCAAAATAATCATTAATCATGCGAATTCCATCCAATTAAAACCATGATGAGGACTCTCATGGACAATGGAGTGGAAGAAGGGATCCTCTGATGAATTAGCATTCAATCATATCTGAATGCTATATAGCATCAGATTTGATTGACGCTTTAATGGATGGGCAAAATATGATAAAAACTTGAGGGAAATTAGAAGGTGACATAATGATATGAAGGGGGAGATTAATGCGTCAAATGGAGGTGGAAAAATGCCTCTCTGATCTAAATTGATCAGAGAGGGCGATATTGAATCTATGCTATTCTACTCCTACCATACACTAAACCATCATTAAATTTGATTTCTAATCTACTCCTATGGATATAAATTACACTAATTACAAATCTGAGCTACTCTATAAAGTAGAGAAATCTATCTAACAAAGCGAGAAATCTATCTAAGGGAAGAAGTTGCCCAAGGTCACCAGCCGACGATTGATGGCGACGAAATGGGAGAAGACACTTCAGCTGAAGAAGATGTTCAGGAGCCAACAACCAAGAGTAGGAAGTGATTGATGGAGGGAGAGAAACCCACTCTATCACAGTGGGCGATGAAAGAGGGTAGGGAAGTTGAGGGAATAGATGAAGGGAACAACTCATGGGTAGGGAGCTGGTTAGGCGTGCACGCGCTCAGTACAGGTGTCTAAGTAGAAGGGAGAGTAAGTCAAATCACCGTGAAGGTAAGATCAAACGCTTAGGGCATGGGTGGCTGAGAAGATATTGTGAGGAATGCAGGATGTCTTAACCCAAAGATCAGCCATTGGATGAGATCTGGGGCAAGGGGTGATTGCACATGCCGATGTGCGTGAAGCTTCGATTTGGTTTTGGCCATCAGATCATGAGTGTACAGAATCAACGACTGTGATGCTCTGTGTTCTTGAGCCGCTACAGTGCATGTATGCCTGTAGCTCTATTGGTGAAATTGAAGAGAGGTCCTTATGGGCAAAATGGTAGGAAAGTTGCAAGCAAGCACATAATTGTTGAAGAATGATATCAGAGCAGTCCTTAAGTCTTAGAAAGAGGTCATCAACGGCTTAAAAATAAGTCCCTGGATGCTTGAACTGTGAATAAATGTTATGTACTAAGGACATAGATGTAATGTCAATGATGCGAGGTCCTAATGACGTCCAAATGCTACCAAGTTTTTGTTGAAGCTTAATTAAACAATTAGGAAGTTGATTTCACTTTTGATTTGAAGTTTTCAACTCAATTATATGTTCAATTTGCAATTAGATCATTTCACATTAATGAATAGAATATCTCATTTAATGACCTAATTTTGTGTTTTTAACACAGATTTGATGTTTTAGGTCTTTTTCACTATTTCCCACACTTAACCCTTTTCATGTGTTAATTCAATAGTGTTTAACCTACTTTCTAGCTTACCTTAGGCATTTTAGCTATGAAGAGCCACACCTCATCATACCCCCATGTCTAGGTTTTGCTTGTCCCTTAGCAAACAATTCATTAAAGTGCGAAGCATTTTAAGTATCAATTAGGTGAGTGTGATGAGATATCTATTTGTCTTTTCTCTCAAATTGTTAAGTGTTTAGAGATGATCTTTAAGCTAAAAGATTTTATTAGCCAACTGTGATTATATCTGGACATTGTGAGAACTTGTCGTTGAGGAAGACTGACCAGAACTTAAGACTGATAGGACATAGACCATCTATCGACCAACATGGACTCTTGGTATTTAAACCTTAAGTGTGATTTCCTAGACTCAGAAGCTAACTGGTTATGGCTGTGCTCAATGATAGGTCAGGACTAACCAGGTGAATTTTAAAACTCAATCCTAGGGTTTCACGCTTTTTAAGTCTACGTTGGTCCTAGTTTCAGCTCATGCTTTCAGATCGACTCTCAAAAAGTGAGGAAGACTCAAACCCAACTCTTATTGCGTTGTGGCTCACAGAATATTTGGTGGAAAATAGGGTATTTGTATTGCACCCTGAAAATATTTTTGGTGGAAAATTATTTACAGGAATTAGAGAACATACTTGACTTACTCTAAAAAATGTCTTTTTCTAAAAAATTCTTTTTTATTTTTTCTAATATTTTATTCACAAATAAATGTCAGTATCTCTGACAACTTTATTTGGTAGAGCACACTTATTTGATGGAGAGAGCTTCTCCTAGTCACAAGACTAAAGACTAGGACAAAGAGTTGACATGCACGCACAAGTAAGGACTCCACCTTCCCTAATAAACACTAGGATTGAATTTCAAATTCACAAGGTCTTTCCCAACACCGTGTAGTATGAACCAAGGTTACTTGGACTCCTAAGTCAAAGCAAACCAACGAAACCTGTACTAGTGACTCAGCTACAAGAATACGTCTTAAGTTAGGAGAGACCGTGCTCTATCTTGTAAAAGCTTAAAGTGTATTAAGCCAAAGACCGAGCGAATCAAGCTATAATGGCCCGAAAAGTCTAACCAACAAAGATTGAATGTCCATAAACACTTATTCAATTTTTATTTTCAACCATAAGATCATAATTAAACACTTAAATTCTTTTCAATACTTTTTCTCACCAAAATTTTTCAATTTTGGAGTTCTCCCTCAACAATAAAGATCAGATCCCTTATTGTATTTTTGGAATTTTTTTTTTTGACATATTTTTGTATTCTTTTCACTTTGTTATTTTTTTTTTCAAAATTTTCAAAATTTTTCATGTTTTTTTGGTATTTCTGATTATACTATACTATAGTAGTGTCCATAATTGCATTTCAGTAAATAATTCACCATTTAAACCCCCACATGCTTAATAGAAGCAATATCCTCATAGTATGAATAGGGTGGATGCAAAATGCATGCTCTGCTTTTCACTATCTTAGACTGGGTGACGAAAGCAAGTCGGAATGAGGAGATAAAAATCTCTGTACAGACGATTTCAAGTCTGATACGAGATCAAAGTGGAAAGTCAGTCAAAGAAGTAAAATGCATGACATATGTGATAATGAATGTATGCTTAAAATGTAAGGGTAGACACCTAATGTAAGAAATGGAAAGCAAGAAAGTTGAAAACAGCTATAAACAAAGGATAGGTTTGTTAAGTTTTACGCCTTCAGCTAGGCGTAAACCAGTAGAAGATGTATCCGTAGAAATAGGTTCAAGAAGTTGGAGTGAAATGGTAGAATTGAGAAGTCTAAGATCATGTGGCTCCATGAAGGGTTCTGATCATGGTGAATAGAATGGAAGTTTTGTCAATCTCAAAGGTGAAGAATAGCTCCATAGTCAATCAAAATAAGATACTTGGTACAAGGCCCAAGTAGAGAGTGGGTATCAAATTAGAGATACTTGGCTCAAGGTCCAAGTAGACATAATCAAATCAACTCAAATTTACTTGGCTCAGGGTTCAAGTAAAGAAACAATATATCCAGATAAATCAACAGTTTCCACCTCTTCAATCAATGAATGCAGAGTCAAGATGAAGAAGATGAATTTGAGTTGGGAAGAAGAGGTGGTTGCTGATCTAGGTAAGGTGCAGAAGGATCAAGATTGTTCAAGGCTTGTGATATGACATGTGCTTGGCCTTGGGAAGGATTAGGTCTGGGTTGGACATAACTTTGGGAAGGTATGTTCCTAGGATTGGTTCTGCTTGAGATGGGACTAAATGTGGTTGACGGGATTCCGTCAAGTGTGATAGCTGGGCTCTCATCTCAGCTAGTGCCACGCCCTATCTTTGCTTCATAACAATATTTTGTTGTTGCATGTCAGCGAGAGCTTTCATGATATTCCCCAATTGATCATCACATGAAGGCCCAGGTTGAGAGTATTGGCCAGCCTGGGTTGGGACTGTTGGTAGGCAGATGGTGGATACCCATGTGGTTGTGGAGGTGGTGCTCAGATCGGGTTGTGAAGTGGTGGTGCAGAAGGTTGTTGAAAGGTAGATCTTTGTGAATTTCCTGACCACTAGAAATTTAGATGATTAAACCATCTAGGTTTGTAGGTTTATGAATATGGGTCAATGTGAATGGCGTGGAGCTCCTCCGAAGCTCCAAAATGTGCAGGGAATTCAATGTAAGGAGGAACAAAGGTTCCTCCAACTGATGAAGGATATGAAAATGAATAATCCGATAGTGCAAGTTGTGTCACAGATAGATTGTTCACAGTTTCCCTTCCTGTGGTAAACAGAGAAGAAGTGTGAGGTGCAAGTGATTGAGATGAAGATGATGAAGGTTTAGATAGGAATTTCCATACTTCATCTACTTTCTTCTCTATTAATCCCACCTTATCTAGCTGACTAGCCACTATCTCTAAGTCTTTGGTGTTGGATTGGGCTGAATGTACCCTCGTGTGTGAGTGAGAATGAGAGGACTTTCTATTAGAAACACTCATCGAATCATTATTAATAGAGTTTTCAGCCATGCCTTCGAAGAGCTCAAAAGTTGAGTCCTCGTCCCTACACAAAAAATTGCCCCCACAAGTGGCATCTACAAAATTCCTAGTGTCATCATGGAGCCCATGATAGAAGATCTGGACCTATTTCCAATGTGCAACACCATAGTGGGGACACTTTCTAAGAAGCTCGTGGAATCTCTCTCAAGCCTCATGCATCTGTTCTCCTGAATTTTTGGTGAAAGTGATGATGGCACACCTCAAGGAATTTGTGCGGCCTGCAGGAAAGTACTTCATTAGGAACTCATGTTCCAAAGAAGCCCATGTCTCTATTTTTGTAGTCCATGCTAGTGTTCTAAACCAGAAGGTTATCCTATCCTTAAGTGAAAAGGAGAGCATTTTCATCAAAAGCATGTGCTAATCATGACCTTGCAGACCCAAAGTTTGAGCAAGATTTTTCAGCTCCTCTAAATGCTAAAAAGGGTCCTCAAAAGCAAGACCATGGAAGTGAGGAATAGCTGCTATGAGGTTTGGCTTCAGTTCAGTAGCACGACCCCCATCGAGATAGCGTATTGCAAGCATAGGTCGTGCAAATGCAGGATTATAGTAATCCCGTGGTTGACATTTATGAGGTTGAGGTGGTGTCTGGGCAGCTCTAGGTTGAGGTTGGGGGTTTGCTAGAGAATTAACAGCTTGTGCAAGCTGTTGCATCTGTTGGGTAAGAGTGTTCATTTGAAGTTGTGTTTCAAATAGGTGTTGCAAATTAGGCATAGGACCTCTCTCCGATGGTGGTTAGTTAGGAAAGTTAGGGTATGGAGGAGGTTGGAACCTATGGTTTGGTGGTGGTGGATGATGTGTAAAGAGATGTGGAGCATGTTTTTCAAAATGCTCAAATTGTGCAGTGTCAAGGTCATCCACTGGATGAATAGAGTGATAAATGGGAGTTTGAGGCCTAGGCGGTATAGATTTGGATGTGAAAGGCATTGAAGTGGAAGATTGGGCATCAATACCCAAAGGAAGTACTAACTCGGGGTTTTGGGATCTCCTACCTTCCATTGAATCAATTTTTGAAACAATCACAACTCAAAAGACAGGTCAGCAATCTCAATAAATCTCAATAAAACAAGAAATCCCAATCAATTTCACAACAATCAAAAGACCAATCAAATCAAGCAAGCGAGATAAATCAAATTTTTCCTAGAGTCTGCTCCACAAAAATAGTAGTATGCCAACAAATGTTTCAGAATAATTGTGCACGTCCAAAAGATAACCTAGCAGAGTGTAGACCTCTACAGATCCACCTGGAATCTGGATAAGACTGGCATGCAAATCCAAACCCTATGGTTGCTCAATGAGATGAGATAGAAACCCGTGTATTTGTGAACTTAATGTGATCGTGTAGTGTGTACACGATAGTAATCAATAGAATAGCGGTGAAAAGCTCAATTAGGGTTTCAAATAATTTTTAGTCTCTCTTTTTGAATTTGATTCAAGTAATTAAAAGTGTATTCTATGCAGCCCATCTCTCTTTTTAGTTTCTTTCAAAAAGAAGATGGTCTTTTATGTTTAAATCAAATGCAGAGGATGGTAGGAGCTAAGAAAGGGTAGAAATGCGACCTGATTCCAGCAATTCTTCAGTTGATGCAATTTGACTTGATATGAAAATCTAGAAGGAAGAATGCAATCCTAGGTATGGATGCCTAGAGTATGCTGCTACTAGATAAGAGATGAGATATTTTTGTATTTTTTATTTTATAATTTTTTTGGATTTTTGAATGCAACAATCAAAAATAAATCAGAAAGAAATCAATATGGAAAACCATGATATGAAAAAATCACGTCGATGAGAGATGAGTAGAGAGAGATAAAGAGAGTCCAGAGAGTCCAACTTATTGTAAGAATGTGTGAGAATAGGCTCTCACAACTTATGCCTAACAAAATATCCTAAGAAATATTCCTAAGTATAAACTGCCACTATACTAATCTAATAAAGCAGGAAATGTGGCTCCTATTTGGAAAAACTCTTCCGGGAAGTCGTGTCTGAAGTGCAGCAAATCCACTAGGAAGTTCACCTGGAAGAAGTCACTACTTCTACTACTCAAGTGCTGCAAAAATAACAAATGACTAGTAAGGCAATTATTTACAAAACCAATCTAAGGAAGAAAATGAATAAAAGAATCTACATACCTCAAAGAATATAAATGAAAGAATAGTTATATACAAAGAAAAGTAAAAATATGTACAAACAAAAGAACAAAAGAAAATTTTTGGTAAATAGAGAGTTGTCTCCCCGGCAATGGTGCCAAAAAAGATAATCGACTTTCTGCGACAATTGTCAATCAATCACAATAAAGCGCTGTTAACGTGTTTTTGTCCCATGCAACAGTGCCAAAAATATGATGGACAAGAAGTCAACAATCATAGGAAAGCATTATTAGTGCCAAAAATATGATCGTCGATGACCGGTTCACACTAAAAATGGTGTTTTAAATGTCGTTGTTGTAGTATATGTTACAAATGCAAATCGATGTCATGTCAATTTTATTTATTTACTTAAGTTATTGGTTTATTCCAGGTCATTCATTGGGAGGTAGTTATTGATATACATCACTCTCTAAGTTCAAAAATATCCTTTTATTCCAAAAATGTTGATTTTATTTACAAAAATAGATGAAAGAATCAAATAATTGCATGAATTGGTTAATTATGTACAAAAGAATGAATAGAATTACATTGCAACGCTTGAAAACATTTATATACAAACAAGCATCAAAACTATATATATATTTACTCTGTATTAATTATATACAACTACTCTAAGTAATACCTAAGTATAGTACAAAAATATTTAATAATATTTACTATTCTAAATTATGATAACGTATTAATATCTATAGTAACATATATTATATTTACAGTGACATATATAAGTTTCGCTAAAACCTTCGTAAATTTATATACATAACATAAGGCATAATATTGTCTATACTAACATAGAATTATATCTACAGTGACGGACACAACTGTTACTAAAGCTCTTGTTTATTTATATACATATATCAGAGTGCAAATAACACTACTACCTATACTATATATACACACACACAAATATATATATGTACTATACATTCGTATACTTATTTATTTACATTTAATTACATTATTTATATACATATATATTATATGATGTATACTTATATATACATACATATACATATATACACATGAACATAACACACACAGGTGTGGGATCAACACTTAGGCATTTTTACGGTTGGTTCAGACCGGTTCACTAAGTCAAAAATTAGGTTTATTAGTGGGCAGGCGGCCATTTCGAGGGATACACAGTACCCTTTACAGGGTTGGACCATACCTCTGCTAGGCCCACCCTAGTTATTAATTAAGTTCATAAAATCTGGTTCAAGCTCAATCTTCGACCCACATAGGCCCACACACAAGCACGCTCATGCGCACACACATGCGCCCATGCACGCCCGTAGGCACACGCAGCACACAAATCGAGCACTAGTAGCATAGAGTTTCTTTGGTGCCCTGCACCTGACGACCAAAGAGCTGGTATCACAAATTCGTGATATACCGTGTAAGTGGTTGTAAACAACCGATATGGCATTATAAGAGCCCCCTTTAGCGCAGCAACTGCACGCAGATGCATCCTGAATTGCAATCTTTGGCCCTTGATTTAAGGGCCATAATGTATTTTAAATTAAAATTAAATTATAAGGTTAAAAGGCCCTTACATAGGGCTATATAGTTATGTAATTACTTTCCAAAAATAAGTTATTTTTTTATATAATAAAATTAGGTAAATTTTGTTGTTTATACACATTAAGTTAGAGTTTAATTCGTTAATTAAAGTATAAATTAGTTAATCAATTACACAATTGACTTTATACAGAGTTAGTATGCATTTTAAATTATTTATTATGGATTTTTATTATATTTAAAAGCTTTTATTTCAATTTACATACAATCAAATATTGGTTTAAGATAATTTTTTATATAAATAAACTATAAATACTATAATAAAGTATATATACGATATAAATAAGTTGGAAATACTTAATATTCTATAATGCAAATATACAATATAATTTACTTTATTATTAACTTAAATTACTAATTCATTTTATTTTAGCTTAATAAATTACCTAATTAACTTAAAAGCTTGATTATTTTCTGTAAGTATATAATTAAATTAAATTACAGGTATTATGCAGTATATAATGCATATATAAATACATATGTATAATATGATATATAAATGTGTACGTTTAAATAGGTTTATATGATTACTTAGCTATTATACATTTAAGTTATTTAATTCAATATATAATAATATAATAAAGTTATATATATAATAAATCATTCTAAATACTTAATTTATTATATAGAATACATATATATGTTATTTATAGATATTTTGTACATATTGTCAACTATATACATATAGCTTATGTTTAACTTATATGTATAAGTATATACATAGTATACACCGTATTTTTGGGTATTTTTGGGGTCTTTCTAATTTTTGTGGGTTTTATAGATTTAGGGAAGGTAGGGGATGAGAGAGAAAGAAAGAGACAAGTGAGAAGAGTTGTTTTTGGTGTTTTTGATGTTTGGTTCTTTTATTAAGTTCTAGGGTATACTGAACCGTCGACTGATATGTTCTACCATGTCGGGGGTTCAGAATACCTTGAAACATTGCATACACTTAGAAGTATACCTCATCCTACTCAAGACACTTTAATTTTTTTTTTTTGAAATTTTTTAAAGATTTTTATTTATTTACAAGTGAAGCACAACTTAGGCCTAAAAGAGTGTTGGAATTGGAACCTAAGGCCTAAAGTGGACTCTAAGGGCTGGAAAGGATGTCAAAACATTCAGAAACACCCATAGAACTATATGAAACATGAATGAGCAATTAAACCAAATTTTCACCTCGTATTTCACTGAAATTAAAATTTAGACAGTTAGTTCAATTCAGATAGCTGACAAAAGACTTTAAATCTAAATTACAAGCTATTCTAATTCGAATCCAATTAATTTGAAGTACATGAATGCTTGTTCTCATTAAGTTTTAAAACAAAATACAGGTCAACTTCTATTTAAACTTCAAATCCCAGCAGAAATCCTTGTTCAGATCATTCAAGCAGCTACTAACAGCCATAGTAGCAATTGCTGCTGTTACTACTATTCAAATACAGCATTCAGTGCTGCTGCTATTTGGATCAGATGGATTCTCAGCAAAGAAAACTCCACACTTTCTCATTCGATCACCTCACGGTCCTAGCATAAGTAGTGTGGAAGCAGGATACTGGCAAACGGCGGCGACAACTAGCTTTTGTTAAGTCGTTGTAGTACAGATAGTTATTGCCATCGTTTACTAATATTTGTTACTCGGAAAATAAAGTTCTCCCGAGGTCAAACTCAGGGAGCAAGTCGTATTCTAGGGGTACAAATTCTTATTACAAAAATAAAGAGAGAGAGAGAGATGAAAGTTTGGCTTCTTCTTCTTCTCTTCTTTCTTCCTCTTTGTCTTTTGTTCTTCCTGTTCTTCCTCTATTTCTTGGTTGGACGATCCTGTCTTTTTCTTCTTTTTATTTTCTTTGTTTCTTCTTTTCTTGCTTCAGATCTTCCTCCCGTGCTCTTCTTCTTCTTTTCTTCTTGCTTCTTGCTTCTCTTCTTCTTTTGCTTTCTATTTCTTCACTTGGCTGCTCCTTCTCTCTTCTTTTCTTCTTCTTCTTTGTCTTCTGATCTCTGTAGAGTCTTCACTTGGCTGCTCCTTCTCTCTTCTTTTCTTCTTCTTCTTTGTCTTCTGATCTCTGCAGAGTCTTCACGTGGCCTCTCTATGTTCCTCTCTTTCCTCTGCCTCGCCTTCCTTCTTCTTCTTTGCCTTCAGGACGTCGTCTGATTGGAAAATCAGACGACTTAAACCGCTTGTTGCTACAGTGTCTCCCTTAGCTTCCTTCTTATTCACCTGTGCCTGCACGCTCAAGAGTTCAGAGTCAAAGGGCAAAACCTACTTTACCCCCCCTCCCCCGCGCGTCTCTCTCTCTCAGTATTCACTCTTCGAAAGGCTCTCCCAAAGCAACCGGGTAATCGGGTACGAGTCACGCCCGGGTCCAAGCCCACCGACGTGCGGTGGTGGGCGAGGAGTGCCAGTCAAGTCGGGTCGGGTCGGCCGGATCCACGTGATGAGCTCGCGGACGGGCCGGGTGAAGCGGTGTGAGAGGGACCTCACCCCGTGTGCTGAGGCGATAAGCCTGCAGCACTTTTTCAACTTACATCGGTGCGCCGCTTCAGAGCCTTCCGAGGTGGGACTAAATGTCCCACCCCAATTTGGCGCCTGCAACTGAGAAAGCTGCAGGCAGTTGCGGCTTTTGAGGAGCTTTTCTCCCCAGCTGCGAGCCTGGGCAGGTGCGCGAGGGCTGCCTTGCGTCCTGGGGAGTCTGACCTGGGCGAAGCGAGGCTGCAGCTGTAGGCGGAAGCAGCTCCTTCTGCACAGCAATGGCGGCGGAGGACGGGTGACCTGTTCACAGCAAAATGGCCTCTCGGTCTAATCAGAAGGTGCCGGGAGCTTCGCCAGAGTGCGGCGAAGTTCGTGCGGGTGGTGGCGAGGCGTGGGGCGGCGTGCAAGGGCTGCCCTAGGTCAGACTGTGGCTGGGGGAATGGGTTTGTTCGGGGGGTCTGCAGGTGGCGAGTGGCGGGAAATGGAGGGGCGGAAGAGGATCAGGGTGAGGAGGCGGAGGTTATGCACAGGTCGGCGAGCCGTGTGGGGTGCTGGAGCGATGGGAGCGGTTCGCCGAAGTTTGGCCGGAGGTGGAGAAGGTGAGGGTGATCAGTGGGAAATCGGTGGCTACAGTAAGGGCTTTCAGTATGGAAAAGAATGAGGGGAGGAAGAGGAGAAGTTTTACCTACTAAGCTGGACGAGGAGGGGTTGGCGCAGGCGACAGTCGTATCGACTGTCGCCGGAGAAGAAATTGCCCAGAGGAAGGGGCGGCGGTGAAGATAGGGCCGGAGAGGCGCCAGCTGGGTGCGGCGTGACGCGGAAAGATCGAGGGAAGGCAACCCTGCTGCTGGTAGTGCGGCAGAGCGACGAGGAGGAGGAGGAGAGACCGCCGAAGCACGGGGGTGTCTGTCGGAGTGGGAAGGGAGGAATTGAGGGGGTGTCTCCGTCAGATCCGAGCTGGGGAGAACGGCGGAGCGACGGGGGTATTTATAGGGGCAGAATCAGAGAGGAGGGCGGAGGGAGACGACGTGTCTCCCTCGCCGGAGGAAGGAGACCCATACCGTCCATCCGTTCGCACGGGTGGTATGGGCGATCGCAGCACTCAGGGGGGTGTCCCTGCGGTGGCTGACGACGTAGGGTACCCCCCATTGACTTGCCAGGGCCCCTCCCTCACCCTGCGCGGCGCCATGCTCCGCGCAAGGTCGCCGGAGCATGGCGCTGCTCAGGTTTTGCAGGAGGGACCTAAACGCAAAGAACGAAGGAGAGTTACGAGCCAAAATGTGAGGGTTCAAAAGTTGAGGGCCAAAAAGTAAATATATGAGGACCAAAGTGTAAAGTTGGTCAAGAAGGTTTCTTCTTAGGCCCAAGTTTTTATACATGACTAATTAGGACCTAAGGATTCTGATGGTGAATTTTATTTCTAGATTAAACCTTGTTTGACCAGTCAATTTACGTAAAAACCCAAATTAAGTTGTTAATTGGGCATGGTTCTCAATGTAGGTCAAAATGGGTTCCTAAGGCCAAATTGAAAGTCCTAAACCCTAGAGATTATTTTTCTATGAATTTAGAGGGTTTAGTTGATTTTTACCTTGCCTCGAACCACGTGAATTGAAGTGGGTTTGTATTTAGGGTTATAGGATGTCATTTAATTCCTTAGAGTTGCTGTAGCCCTTTTTGAGTCATCTCATCCTACTTTTCTTCTTATTAGGTTGTTTTGACCTATGTTTGGACCCTGAGTTACCCTATTTTCAGATCGAATTGGTGAAATTGCATTTTTACCCCTTAGTTTCTATTTTCTTTGCAAACTCAGAATCTCTCTGAGCCAAGCCTTTCTAGAGTTATGTAGGAGCTTTTTCTTGCATAACAGGGTTAAATGGTGCTAGTTTAGGGTTTGTGACGAGGTTCTCATCACACCCCCATGCCTAGCTTTTGCTAGTCCCTTAGCAAAAACTTAAGGTTTTAACATTTGTTCTAGACCATGATATTCTTAACAACTTCAGGTAAGTGCCTTTTCTTTTGAACCTAAATTAGGTTAGAATGCTGACCATAGGCTTAAAAGGTACTCTAGTACCAATCAAGATCCAAATCTGTCTAGCCTTAGCCTCAGTCCTTAGCAAAGGTTTTTAAGGCCCACAAGAACTAACCTAAGGTCTATTGGACTTTGTGGTTAAAGCACCCGTGCTTGAAATGATTTTAGCCTGGTTCAGTTCGCAGTGCGTTTTGCAAGAGAGAGAGAGAGAAAGTTTTTCTGTTTGGAGAGTTTTCTCTCTCTTTTTCTTTTTAGTTCTAGCCTAGGATTGGCTTTTCAACACAGTCTGTATCAGATTCCTTGCTCCCATCATCAATTCTCAAGGGTTCCTGGCAATCGATGCTTCGAGATAGCACCGCCCATGGCAACCCCCGGAACCCTGGCTATTGAGATTTCGAGATAATTCCATCCATGGTGTTCCGTGGCTGAATTCAGACCCTGGCAGTTGACACTTCGTGATAATGTCATCCATGGAATCTGAACCAGCAGGGTGCTTACATGCCCCCAGTAGGATATGTGAATATCCTAAGAGACAAGCACCGAGGAGATGATATTTTTTTACTCATCTTTGAGGGGATTTCCCGCCTCTCTGCGCTGGGAACTCGTCCAAATCAACTTGTGTTGATAGGCCGCTCCTATTCTAGGTGTACTTTTCAGAATTTTTGCGACGCTCTGCGTGATTTTGATTTTTACGCTTACTGAACCAGGCTGTGTGTGAGGTTAGGGTGCTTAGGTTACTGAGTCCCGTAAACCAAAAATTAGTTAATGAGGCCAAATACTCTCTAAGCCTTAGACCTAATACTTCAGCTTTTCATTTTCCTCAACCTCTTGAGGAGTGCCCAGATCTTAATGGGTACTAAGAGTCTATTCAAGAATGCCTAAGGTTTGCGTTCTTACTAATCTCATTATGCACTTTTTCAGTTATTTTCTTGAATGAGGTCTAGAACTTAGGTTAATTCCTTAGTTCCTTACTAATGACTATCACTTGTTTCTCATATTTTGTGCTCCTTTTTTCCTTTTGTTTCTTTTCTCCTTCTCCTTCACAAAATTTCCTTTCTCCTCTTATTCTCTTATTCTTTTTCGAAAATTTTTAATTTTTATGGTGTTTTTGGCATATGTGAATTTTTTGTTTGAAACCTTTTCTTACACGTTTTGCACTTTCATACCCCCCCATGCCTAAGATTTGCAATGTCCTCATTGTAACTTAGGGGGTTTTTATTCAACTTAGTTCATACATTAGGACAGATGTTTTGATGAGTGAATGGGTCGGGATGAATGTTGCGAATGATTTTTAATCTCAGATGCAAGCACCTGAGGTGGAGTCGGCTGTCCTAAAGTGTGAATTTCAAGTGCACAAAGGTTTTAGAAAAGGTTTCAGATTTTTAAAGAGAATGACGGGCTGCCTCCCGTTGAGCGCTAAATTTGATGCCTTCAGCCAAGCGGGAAATGCGATGGAGAGGGGATGGTGAAATCAGCAGAGTTTTGTAATACAAGCACCTTGATTAAGAGCCTGGTTGGTCCAACCAGGTGCTTGTTCAGATCAACAGGCTGATGATGTAGCCCAAACCCAATCAATCTGGTGGGTTGATAGATGTGGATAAAAAGGTGTGGAACCCACCATATACTATGAAGCTTAGATGGATGTGGAAGTGAAAATGCAGGGTTTGGCTGAGTCGAATCAGCCTGGTTAGAGTAGGGACCCGTAGAATAATCAATGAATGACGCGGAAACCCTACAGGGGTGATCAGAGAATGATGGAGCATGATATGTAGTCTGATCAGTGTTCCAAACCCGATGTGGAAATGCAATCGGCTCGGTGAGAGGTGAATCTGAATAGAAATTGAGTCCGGTTGTGGGTCGGGGTTGGGAAGAGGTTTTGATTAGTTCTGTGTGTGCAGACGAGGTGGCAACTGTGTATGAGGGCTCTTTTAGAAAGGAATGACAGGTGATTTTCTGTAAAGAGTCCTCCTGGTAACTATCAAATGCCTGAAGAGTGTCTGTAGGATGAAAGAAATCTGAATTGAGCAAAGATTTGGATTCTGGGTTGCAATCACTCTTGGCATTTTCTATTTTTGGTTCCTGAGGATCGAAAAGGAATGATTCTGTGTTATCAGTGATCTCGGGAATCAGGACCTCAGAGTCGGAGTCAGAGTCATGTGAACTGAGGTCGTAGATGGGCCTGGCGTGTTCAGAAAGGAAAGTCTCTCCGCAATTATAGTCAGATCTGAAATTGTCGGAGAGTTGGCGAAAATGAGATTCATGATCATGAATTCCACCACAGCAAAAATCATCAGATTGGAATCAGCAGCCTGACTGGGTTTTAGCCTATATGTCAATTCTGGGCTCAAAAAGGTGTTCTGTCCAAGCTCGAAGCTAGTAGGATAGACCCCACTAAAACCTTGCTCATCCAACTCCTCAGTTTCTGTATCATAAATTGGCATGTTTTCTGAAAAATCGATCAGATTTCCTGAGGATGTTGGAGAGGGATATTCATCAAATAGAGGCCCGGAATCATATTCTGTAAAAATTTCATCTTTCTCATAAGGGGCCTCATAATCTTCCCACTAAGTTTCATATCTAGGTTCTAGGCTTAGGATGTGGGTAGAATTATTAGAACCTAAGTCCGAATAACCTTCGAGGGCCACCTTATCAAAATAAGGGGCGAAATTTATTCCCTCAAAAGGTTCAGTTCTGATCTCATTATTGCAGGAGTTTTGGAATTCTAGGCTTGGCAATTCATGGTCTAAGTTTGGCTCATTATTGTGTTCTCCTGCAATATCCCAACCTAATTCAACATTGTCTTCTATCTGGGTTGGGATTCCACAACCACTTTGTGCCTCAGTCCCGAGATCTAGGAAACTGGATTGTTCCTTAATACTGTTCCAAGATGGTTCATCCTCTATTTCTGGTATATACAGGTATTTCTGGTTGATAGTTTGTTCTAGTGATCTCATCATTTCTACCCGTTTTATAAGGGCATCTTGGTGTTGTTCCCAAAGTACAGGATTTGTCAAGCATTGAAGGTATTCAGATTGGTGTAATTTTTCTATCTCAATGTATCCTGTCATGAGCATTTCTCGGGTTGATCCTTTTGTAACTTCTGTCAATAGAATTTGGGCACAGTTTATGATGAAAGCTGTGGTTGTTGGGACATCAACCTGAATGTTTTCTATTGGTGTTGAGGGTTTACATTTGATTTCATAGAAATCAAGGGCATCCTCAATCATCTTATCTTTCATGGATCTCAGATATTCAGGTTTTTTGAATGGTAGTCTTGCTAGGTAATTAGGCTGCATCTTTGAATCAGGTGGTGGAATCAAGATATAGAATCGAAGTTTGAATCAAGATGGAAGAAGGGGATTTTGTTCAGAATCAGAGGAAAGAGGAGCTATGTGAATGATTTCTGCAAAAACAAGGGAGCCGAGGCTTAGCCTCGGAGAGAGTGAATTTCTATAGGAGGTTTCAAGGACCTCCTGCAAAATACTGAAGGACTGGATGAGATAAGCAGGTGCTGGACCTAATCAAGACACCCAAAAATGTTGGGTGACTATAGAGGTTCGGGGCAGATGGACCCCTTGATCAGAAAGATCGTCCACCTGAGAATTACCTGGGCAGCCAGAGAGGGTGAGTCCCACGAAGACCCCTACACGGTAGAGCGTCCCCACGGGTTACAGGGTTTCCCCCACCCGACCTCTCTTGTCACTGCGGTTCCAGGTAGACCAGAATGGGGATCTTGACCTCTTAAGTCTACCAATTTTAGTTTAAGATCAGGGTGCTTAAAGTTACACTTGAACTCTTAGGTATTTTGAGTGAGAAAGTGACCTAATTTTAAGGTTGGTTGACCTAAGGGGTCAACTTTACCTCTTGTTCCTTTGAGAGCTTTTGGGTCCTTTCTTTTTGGGTTCAAGTGTTTAGAGAGCCAATTGTTTAGGGTTTCTCTGAATAAGTGTGTTCAATCAATGGTTTAGGCACACTTCTTTTGGAATTTCTCCATTCTTGATTTAAGTAGTGTGTCTCTAAAACCCTAATGTTGAATCTTATGTTGGCTCTACTTGGTCCAGTTAGTTCTTTGGTGGGTAATTAGAGCTCAAGCAAGAATGTGTTAGCCCCTAAATACCCTTAATAGTGTGTAGGAATAATGGGTTGAAAACATGCAACTTCTTATGGTTTACTAAGTATAGAAGATAGGTTAGCCCAATATTGCTTGTTCTTTTCTTCCTCTTTAGAGTTTAGGGGTTAATAGCGAGAGGAAAAATTACCTGTCCTCAGAGTGGTTGTCGTGCGGTTGCTTGTCTTCTTGATTTCCTGTAGCTGCACGAAAGAGAGGAGATTATTAGAACTAAAAAGAAATAGAAATGTCTACCTCTAGAATAGCCGTTGCTCCCCAGCAACGACGCCAACTGGCAAACGGCGGCGACAACTAGCTTTTGTTAAGTCGTTGTAGTACAGATAGTTATTGCCATCGTTTACTAATATTTGTTACTCGGAAAATAAAGTTCTCCTGAGGTCGAACTCAGGGAGCAAGTCGTATTCTAGGGGTACAAATTCTTATTACAAAAATAAAGAGAGAAAGAGAGATGAAAGTTTGGCTTCTTCTTCTCTTCTTTCTTCCTCTTTGTCTTTTGTTCTTCCTGTTCTTCCTCTATTTCTTGGTTGGACGATCTTGTCTTTTTCTTCTTTTTATTTTCTTTGTTTCTTCTTTTCTTGCTTCAGATCTTCCTTCCGTGCTCTTCTTCTTCTTTTCTTCTTGCTTCTTGCTTCTCTTCTTCTTCTGCTTTCTGTTTCTTCACTTGGCTGCTCCTTCTCTCTTCTTTTCTTCTTCTTCTTTGTCTTCTGATCTCTGCAGAGTCTTCACTTGGCTGCTCCTTCTCTCTTCTTTTCTTCTTCTTCTTTGTCTTCTGATCTCTGCAGAGTCTTCACTTGGCCTCTCTGTGTTCCTCTCTTTCCTCTGCCTCGCCTTCCTTCTTCTTCTTTGCCTTCAGGACGTCGTCTGATTGGAAAATCAGACGACTTAAACCGCTTGTTGCTACAGTGTCTCCCTTAGCTTCCTTCTTCTTCACCTGTGCCTGCACGCTCAAGAGTTCAGAGTCAGAGGGCAAAACCTACTCTACCCACCCCCCCCCCCCCCCCGCGCGTCTCTCTCTCTCAGTATTCACTCTTCGGAAGGCTCTCCCAGAGCAACCGGGTAATCGGGTACGAGTCGCGCCCGGGTCCAAGCCCACCAGCGTGCGGTGGTGGGCGAGGAGTGCCAGTCAAGTCGGGTCGGGTCGGCCGGATCCGCGTGATGAGCTCGCGGACGGGCCGGGTGAAGCGGTGTGAGAGGGACCTCACCCCATGTGCTGAGGCGATAAGCCTGCAGCACTTTTTCAACTTATATCGGTGTGCCGCTTCAGAGCCTTCCGAGGTGGGACTAAATGTCCCACCCCAATTTGGCGCCTGCAGCTGAGAAAGCTGCAGGCAGTTGCGGCTTTTGCGGAGCTTTTCTCCCCAGCTGCGAGCCTGGGCAGGTGCACGAGGGCTGCCTTGCATCCTGGGGAGTCTGACCTGGGCGAAGCGAGGCTGCAGCTGCAGGCGGAAGCAGCTCCTTCTGCACAGCAATGGCGGCGGAGGATGGGTGACCTGTTCACAGCAAAACGGCCTCTCGGCCTAATCAGAAGGTGCCGGGAGCTTCGCCAGAGTGCGGCGAAGCTCGTGCGGGTGGTGGCGAGGCATGGGGCGACGTGCAAGGGCTGCCCTAGGTCGGACTGTGGCTGGGGGAATGGGTTTGTTCGGGGGGTCTGCAGGTGGCGAGTGGCGGGAAATGGAGGGGCGGAAGAGGATCAGGGTGAGGAGGCGGAGGTTATGCACAGGTCGGCGACTGTGTGGGGTGCTGGAGCGATGGGAGCGGTTCGCCGGAGTTTGGCCGGAGGTGGAGAAGGTGAGGGTGATCGGTGGGAAATCGGTGGCTACAGTAAGGGCTTTCAGTATGGAAAAGAAAGAGGGGAGGAAGAGGAGAAGTTTTACCTACTAAGCTGGACGAGGAGGGGTTGGCGCAGGCGACAGTCATATCAACTGTCGCCGGAGAAGAAATTGCCCAGAGGAAGGGGCGGCGGTGAAGATAGGGCCGGAGAGGCGCCAGCTGGGTGCGGCGTGACGCGGAAAGATCGAGGGAAGGCAACCCTGCTGCTGGTAGTGCGGCAGGGCGACGAGGAGGAGGAGGAGAGACCGCCGGAGCAAGGGGGCGTCTGTCGGAGTGGGAAGGGAGGAATTGAGGGGGTGTCTCCGTCAGATCCGAGCTGGGGAGAACGGCGGAGCGACAAGGGTATTTATAGGGGCAGAATCAGAGAGGAGGGCGGAGGGAGACGACGTGTCTCCCTCGCCGGAGGACGCCGGAGGAAGGAGACCCATACCGTCCGTGCGTTCTTCAGATACTATAAACTATATGCATAGACATGACCTACATTAGCTCGTAGATAGCCCTCTTCATAGGTTGGGTATGTATCTAACGAAAGCATCGCATATATATGTACACTTACATAACCCTACCTTGCTTCTTGGTTGACCACTAGGCCCATCATAGAATCACAAGGACACTAGCCTACTCTTTAATCCACCAAATCGTGGCAAAATTGAGTATGTAAAAATATGTTTGTTGTAGTTTAAAATCATGAAGATACTTTACAAAATACTCGTATCCAAACTCATAAAATCAAAATTGAAAACTGGAGCCTGGGTCATCTCACAGGGAGTCAACCAAATATTTACGCCTCCTAAGACTACTTTTTTTGTATTTTATTATAAGCAAGATAGTATCAAATTAACCTATGCTAATAGCTAATGGAGAAAATACAAGGAAATAAAGCTACCAACTATGGAACTAAATGTGAGAGACATAGGTGTAAATAGAAGAAATCTTTACTAATACTAAAGAAGAGTTCAAATACATCAAAATAAATCTAGAGGAAATCTTGTTACAATGGAAAATAGTTAAATAAATAAAGCAAGAATGGAGTTGAGGATGCCTACGAAGGCATAACTTGGAGAAGTGCGAAGATGGAGATGATTGATAACAACCTAATTTATTACCTTAATTGGCTTAATCTAGGGTTAACTCCTTAGTAAAATCCTACATTGGGTATATAAATACTGCATTTAGAGCATGCATGCATATTTGGGCTTTGTATATATTATATGACTAATTATCTAATTTTACTCTTTTGTAAATAATGTAGGTAAAGGACTTAGAATAATCTATATCATTGAAGAATAAAAGTTGGATAGGTAAAGAAGTTGCAGTAGAGCTAGGAGCTTGTTGAAGAGTAAAGCTGAAATAAAGAAGGAATGAAGACACAAGAATAGAGACAGAAATAGAGGGACTAGGATAACCATTCCCTATCCTTAAAACCCTAGGATAACCATTCCCTATCCTTAAAACCCTAGGATAACCTTATCCCAATACCTATCCCTAAACCAGCTCAAAACTAGATATTTGAGCTTAGAAGCCAAAAACATGGAAATCATTATCCATGTACCTATCCACCCTATCCATAGACCTATCCTACTATCCATAACCCTGATCCACCTATCCTATACCCAATCCCTTTCCTAGAAACCTATTTAGTTCCATACCATACCGAATTGACTTAGTTTGAGTCAATTGAGCTAGCCACTAGTCGATTGGATCCATGGGACCTGATTGGACCAAATCTAAGTTGATTGGACTCAATTGAGTCTAATCATGCCTGACCTAAACCTATTAGACCTAGCCACATCCAATTAGGTTCAGTATAACCTAATTGGATGCAACCAACTCTAATTAGGTTCAATTGGAACCTATTAGGTCAACCTAATTAGACTTAGTAAGTCTAATTGGTGCTAAACCAAATCTAATTGGGTGTACTTACAACTAATTAGGTTTACAACTATCTAGATTAGGACACCATATGTCCAATTAGGTTCACATCTACACCACTTAGCTTAATTAGACCTAATTAGATTAGAATGCAACACAACCTAGGTTGAACAAACCCAAACCCACTTAGACCCACAACCAAGGTCTACAAAACTCACGCACCCACACCCAAAGATATTTATGCACACATATACACACACACATCCATGCATACTCTTTCTTAATCACTAAGCAAGACGTTTATCCTCTTAGTTGCCCAACATGATAAATATCTTATTTCTTTGATCTTTCTTATGGGAAGATCAAAAGAGATAAGATCTTTTGATAACATCAAGATTTAATCTACACCCTTGATCCTAACATCTAAGGCCATCCTGCTACACCCATAGTCGGCCACCTATGGCTTCCGTAGGAGGCCATATGGATGGCCAACTACAAACACACCCACCCTTGGATCATCATTCAGGGGTGAACCACTCCCTTGAATTGCTAGCTTAAACCTATACCTTAGATCTTGATCCTATGACTTATATTTTTCCCACATTCCTATAAAAAGACCTAGCCTATACCACTTAGAATTATTTAGCCAGTTAGAGAAATAGTCTACCATAGTCTTGCCTCCCACATCTCTCTTCCTTCAAGCTCTCTGATTTTCTTCTTCATCCCAGCACCTTGGATCTGAAGCTCCACTAGATGCCTTACACAAGCATCCCTTAGGTAGCTCCCCCCACTCTCTCTCAATTCTTTCTTTAGTTTATTCTCTTTGATTCATAGTTGTCATCTTGCTATAGAGTTCTATTGAAGTGACTGGCTCGATCGTGTTTTAACAGTTATTATGTCGTAGTACAGGTGATCAAGCGTCGTCAACAAATAAAAGTTTTTATTACTCGAAAATCGGAGTATCCGAGGTCGAACACAGGGAGCAATTGGAATTTACTACTAATCTCAAATGTAACTGAACACTCTAATTTACTCAAAAGTTTAATTCAAATGCATTTAAAAAGTAATCCAGGCAAAAGAGTAAAATTGGACGTCTGATCACACGATCAGACGTCTTAAAAGTGTTTTCCCTTCTTTGATTATTCTTCTTCTTCTGATCTTCCGTCTTCTTCTTCTTCCTTGGTCTTCTGTCTTGGCCTTTCTTCTTCATTCTCTGCAGTCTCTCTTCTGCGAAGGCTTCTTCTTCTTCCTCATTCTTTTGTCTCTTCTCTGCAGCCTTTCTTCTTCTTCTCTGCCTTGCTCAACCTCTTCTTCAGAGTTCTTCTGCTCCTTCTCTTCTCCTTCCTGCGGCTAAGTCTCTTCTCTTCAACTCTCAGCCTGCCTGCACAAGGGAGCAAAACCTACCCTGTCCCTCTACCCGCACGTCTCTCTCTCTCTCTGCAAATCACTCACAGGACTCTCTCACAGAGCCGCGGGTACTCGGGTCGGATAGCGCACCCGGGACCAGGCGCACCGGCGTGAGGGTGATGCGCGAGGTGTGCTCAAATAAGGTCGGGTCGGATCCCGCCAGATCCACGTGGTGAAACTGCAGACGAGGCGAGCGTGCGTTAGGTGAGGGACCTCACCCCTGTACGTTCGGAGGCAACGAGAAGATAACACAAATTCACTTTATACTACACCTGCGCCTCGTAGATTTCCGATGTGGGACTATTAGTCCCGCCCTGCTCTCGCGCGTGCCCGCAGAACGCTCTTTGTGCTCTGCTCTGTTGCAGCCTCAACTCTCTTCACTGGATAACTGGCTGCTTGCACGCAACTCACTCCACTCCACAGCAGCTGAAATCCTGAAGCCACGAAGCCTAAGCGTGCTTGGAAGCTGCTTCAATCGTTGTCAATGGCGGCTGCAACTCCGATCCTGTCATGCATGAATACGGCCTATTGGCCTAATCAAACCACCTGCAGACCTTCCCCGTGGCACGGAGAAGGTGGTGCGACGTGCAGCAGGTCGCGGGGTGGCCTAGGCATGCGTGCCTAGGTCGTCCTGTGATCGGAGGTGTGGGTGTGTTCGGGGGGCTGTTGTGGAGGAGTAGAGGGATAGTGGATGGGCGGAGGTTGCTCGGTGAGGTGAGGCAGAGCCTCTGAGTTGGTCGGCGAGTCATGCGGAAGTGTGGAGCGACGGGGGGCAATTCGCCGAAGGTTGGCCGGAGGCGAGGAAGATGGCAGTGGTCAGCGACGGTCGAGGGTCGATTGATGAAATAAGGTGAGGGGAATGAAAGAGGGGATAGAGGAGAATAGTTTAAACCTAACTACAGGGACGAAGGGGGGCGGAGAGGTGGATGGCTGTACCTGCTGTCGCTGGAGAAGAAGATGCCCAGTGGGGGAGGACGGCGGCGACAACAGGTCTGAGGCAGCGTGCGCGGGTATTGCGTGACGCGGAGGAGAATCAGGAAGAAGTCTCTGCCACTAGTTTTGTGGCAGAGCGAAGAGGAAAGGAACGAAAGCTCACCGGAGCTCGCTGGGTACCCTGGCCGGGAAGGAAGAGATGAATCTGAGGTGAAACCTCGGCCAGGTCGAGCTGAAATTGAGCGGTCGAGTTTGGGGGTTCTTTTATAGGCATTGGGCCGTGTGTTCAGTGCTTGGAGGGCACGTATCCATCTCCGACGGCTCACTGGAGAAGGAAAGTGGGTGGATACCCAAATCCCTCGTGCATTCGCACGAGAGATTGGGATCAAATCAGGGATCATGACTGGCCTCAGATGGAAGGGAATTCCTCAAAGAATCTCCTTCCATTTCTAGGAGGGGATCTCTGAGGAATCAGAGAGTATTCCCTCTCTAATCCTCGCCGAAGCAGGATTCTGCCCCAATAATGGTGGAAGGACCTGATTGTAAGGTTGGCGAGGAAGTTAGGGGGCTCTCTGCTATTATTTTCAAAAGATAGGGACCAAATTATGATTTGGGTGTACTAAATTGCAAAGTAGGTCCAGATGACCTCCCCTTAGGTCCAAATTTTGGTATAAACCTAATTTGGACCTAAGGAATCCAATGGTGAAGTTGGATTTTAGGTTTGACCCCGTTTAACTGGATATTTTGCGTAAAAACCCAAATTAGGTCAATTAATGAGCTAGGACCCTATTCTAAGTCAAACTAGGTTCCAAAGGCCAATTTGAATGTTCTAAACCCTAGAGGATATTTTTACATGAATTTTAGAGGGTTTACTTGATTTTTATCCTGACCGAAACCTTGTTGATTTAAGCAGGTCTGTTTTAGGGTTACCAAATGTCATTTAATTCCTAGATTGCACATAAACCCATTTCTGATTAATTCAACCCACTTTTTATCTTATTTAGATCATTTGACCTATGTTTGCCTCTGAGAAATCCTATTTATGTACTGCAATGGTAAAATTGCAGTTTTAACCTTTATTTCATGTTTTCTCCTCAGAACACTTATTCCTTCATTTAGGCCTTCTTCTAGGTTATGTAGGAGCTTTTATCTTCTTTATTGGGTCAAAATGAGCTAATTATGGCTCATGATGATGCTCTCATCAAGTTCATTTATTGTACTCTCTTCAAGATAGCAATAAAATTCAGAATTCATTTGATATCTGTGTCTCATTTGATATTTGTGTTCTTTCTTGCCATATAATAATTGTGAAAGGTTTAAAATATCGAATACCTCCCTTTGTTCAACCCAGACTCCTAGTTCGGTATTAAAAATTTAATTGAACACTGTATCTATGTGCTGCAACAATCGCATATATTTTAATCTCATAGATTTGGCTATCATCACAGATGCAAAGGTGCACTCGACAGATAGAGTCTACATCGAGACATTTGAGTGGAGTCCTTAGATATGTGGGAAGGCACTTGTCCCAAGGAAGAGGATGGAGGATGATGGTGGAGGCTGAAAATGATGGAGGTGCACTAATGAAACTAATGGAAGGACTTAGAAGTTAATAGAATTTAATTGAAAGCAATGGACCTAGAGAGGATCTTAATGGCCTATGGTGGACATGCAAAGGGGTTTAAATAGTGTAGTTGTCTAGATGGTGGCTTAGAAGGCAAGGAAGTAGATTCTAGAATTAGGTTTAGGTTTTAGGATTTATCTAAATAGGAAAGTAGGACGTAATTGCCTTCAATTTTTGACCTCTAGATATTTCAAATTTCATATTTTACATAAATGGAAAGTTGTACCCCTGAAATAAGCTTTCAAATGCAACTACAATCACTTAATTTGGATTTAAATTGAGAAAGTTATGACCAAAATGCTGAAGGCGTGTAAGGTTGTCCTGAATTTCAGGATTAGGATCTTGATTGGAGAGATTTAAGGAATTTATTCAGGGACCTAATTAGATACAACCAAGGTCACTTTTTACTAGTTGATTTCAATAATATTTAGGGAATTTTTGTGTAGAATTAAATGGCACATGTGGAACATGTGTAGGACTCCATAAAATAGGATAGGATAAGGAGTGAGCTAGTGTGTGAGCTAGATTTTAAGACTAGGTTTAGGAGTGTGATTGCGCAACAATCATAGGTCTTAATTGACCTAGATTAAGCTAGGACTTAGCATAAGTTAGGGTTATTCATGCATGCATAAGCATTATCTGCATCTTTACTACTTTCCTTTAGCTATGCATAAAATAATGTTATAATGTGTTGATTAAGTGCATTATGTCGATTGCAAGCAATAAGCTGATCAGGAGCTGGATTTGGAGAAGGATCTAAAGCTGGATCAGGAATAACGGGTGTTGCAGCAGAGCTGGAGCAGAAGGCTTAGATTAGATGTAGGAATAATGATGTAAGGGAGTTAAGGCTTGTTATTCTATTAAGTAGGAATAAAGCAACAAAATGTGAAGAGCTTAGGTCCATCCTAGTCCTAGGATAGCCTAGAGACTTCCTCCAAATCTTGGCCACCCTTAGTTTAGGTCCATCCTAGCCCTAGGATAGCCTAGAGACTTCCCCCAATCCTTGGCCACCCTTAGATTAGGTCACAGCACCCTAGGAAGCCCTAAAACCCTAGTTCCAACCCTTATCTAGACGTCCAGATAAGTTATAGGACGTCCAAGACCCTTGGCCAACTCCCGCACACCTCAAACCCACTTCTGCAGTGTTATTGGACATCCAGACACTTTGTCAGACATCCAATTTCTACAGAATACCCAAAACAGAACCTAGATTTCCCCCTGACTCAGATTGGATATCCAGAGCTGAAGTATGGACTTTTTATTTTTGAGTATAAGTCGTCTGATCATATTTTTGGATGTCTGGAACTGGTCTCCAGTTCCTACTTTGAGATTCAAGCCTTGATCTTGGATTTCTAGCTCCCTAGACCTAATCCCAACCTCATAGGAACCTAAATTAAGGTGTCCTAACCCTAGTACATTACCTCAAGACCTACCTAAGGACCTAATTAGGTCCTCACCAAACCCAATTGACTTAGATCAAAGTCAATTACCTTCACCTAAGTCAATTGGACTCATTGACTCCAATTGAGCTTAGATCTCAACCCACACAAGTTCAATTGGACTTAGTAAGAGTCCAGTTGACCTAAACCCAACCTAATTGAGTTATTTCACTCTCAATTAGGTTCATAATCATTCAATTAAACTTGGGTTAAGTTTAATTGCAAATTCCCCTTAGCAATTAGGGTTTGTAACCCTAATTCAAGGCATACACCTACCTAAATCCCTTAGGACCTAACCTAAACCACCTAGCCACATAGGGAACCACAACACACACACACACACACACACAACCATTCACGCACTCCCACACATCTAGAGTTCTCTAGAACTCTCTCCAAGTGGCACCACTCTTGGTTGCCAAATTCTTTTAGATCTAGATTAGTAGTTGATGAATACATTTTAATGGACTTGTATTACGCCAAAGTAACTTTAATCTTACCTTTTAGGTTTCTTAATAACTACATTAAGTTGTAGAATATTTGTATGCATCATGATTTAGGTTTATAACATTCTATAACTTAATATGTAATGATTTTGCTATTTTTATGTGCAAGAATGATATTTAGAAATAACAAGGAGTTGGGAGTAAATTTCCCCAACAAACAACTGACGGCAATTTTCCCCATCATCCGGCCACCCTCAATAGCTGCCGGCCTCAATAACACCTCCCTAACAGTCTCCTGCCAAAATTAGAAAAGGGATTTGAAAATCCTTTAATTGCCGTGGGGGAGAGGAGTTAAGAGGAGGGGAGCTAAGGAGAGAGAGGAGATCTGCATCTTCCCCCCTGCAGGGAACTGCTCCACCGTGTGCACTGTGCACCCCATCCTACCCTTCAGCCTATGCCTGCTCCTTCTCCACCTTGTGCGCCCGCAGGGGCGCACCCATCTCCAGCCGCCTCTCCAACCACAGGCACCGCACCCGCGCAGTGCCTCCCTACAGCGCACCCTCCCCTCTGCAGACCTACCTCACCACCAACACCACCAGGCGCTGCACTTGCCCTTGCAAGCCACACCATCATCGCACCCCCTTTCCAGCGCCATCCACCAACCTGCACCAAGTAGCTGCTTTGCCTCGTCACCTGCTCCTGTAGGAGTGCACCCCTCTCCAGCGCCAGCAGCCGCTCCGCCCTCGCCACCTACGCCCGCAGGCATGCGCCCTTCTGCGGCGCCTGCAGGTGCTTTTCCTGCCATCAGCCTCCACCGTCTTCAGACGCACCACCCCTCCCGTGCCCTCACCATGCAGCCTGCACCGCCCCACCCGCCTCACCTCACCTGCACCCCTGCAGACGCCTACAGGCATCAACCCACCTTCACCCTCCAGCTGCGCCCGCAGGCACTCCAACGCTCACGCCACTCCACCTTGCACGCCCCTGCCAGGCTGCGCACACCTTCGCGTGACCCTCTCAAGCACCACAGGCGCTGCATCTCCTACAGGCGCCAGCACCCGTCCACCTCGCCGCAGCGCCTTCACAGCAGAGGCAGCCTCCTCCAACAGACCGGCGGCCCTCCTCTACTCACCGGCTGCCGCCGGCCACCTCGCGCTGTTCTGTCACCGTCATCGTGATCCCCACGCGTCGGTCAACCTTCCCCCATAGCAGCTCTGTCACCGGTGCTCTCTCTCTCTCTCGCGAGTAGTAGAGAGAGTGAAAGCTCTGTTTTCTCTGCAATTAAAAATTACATCTAATGCCATTGCCACCAGAAATTAATTTTCATTTGTGATTATTTTATTATGGCAAAATTGCGAATGCACACTCATGCTTTCTGATAATTACACGTTATTAATAGTCACCTGTTTCAAGGTTAGTTTTGGGATTAACATGTGCACCAATTTTCTCTAGTATATGTCAATTGAAAATTATATAAAATCATCATATATTTATTGAAGATTTCAGTGAGGGAAAATTGCACATATACCCTTATATTTTTGAGTTATTGTGAATCTTCTTTACATCGCATTTTATGTTGGATTTGACTAGTGATTTCACACTTAACTGAAAGAATATGAAATAATCGAGAGTTTATTGCATAATTTCCTCCCTGTGGATACGACCCGCTCTTCTGTGAGTGGTTATTTTTATTGTTGATTAGTCGATTTTTCCACCACTTAAATACTACAACGCATAGCAGAAAATCGACCTCTCAGTAGTTTATGCTCTTCATAGTTTTACTACTTTTATTTACTGCTTATTAGTGTAGTCCTTATTCTCCCCTAATGATGCATACAAAATCCCCCCGTAGATTCTTGTATGCAATTGTTTTCCGATAGCTAGATCTACATTTTTAAGCATTCATGTACAAGCTTTCTTCTACAAGTTCATGTTGCAAACACTCTCCAAATGAATGAATGAAAAATATATTTTCTATATATATATGTCTATGTGTTAAGAATCATCATGAGCTTATTGCAATATCTTTTGTTTGATTAATGTTGCCTGTTTTTAATTCCCGATATTTTGCAACAATCATGTCATTTCCGGAAAATATAGAAAATCTGACTATAGATGCATTTTCTGTAAACAGTCACCACCTCACTAGAATCGTGCACACAGAAACTCACACTTGCACCTTTGTGATCTATTTAACACACGCGCATGTAATCAGGGTTTATAATAGAAGTGGTGAAATTTTGATTAGAAGACTGGAAACCGGCGTGTGATTTTAAACAGAGTAGAATGATAAAAGATCAAATTCAAAAGTAAAACAAACACCTCCCAGAAACAAATGACTGGGACTTAAAGTCTCGTTATCTTTTATTAAATATCTTTGTTTGATCGTATTGTGCGCTATACTACAACGTTTTCCCTATCAAAAATGTGCTCTACCACTACCAAATAGAGTGGTCCTACTATTTAGTAAAATGCTCAGGGAGCTATGTGGAGTTGTTTTAGGGTTAGGATTAGGTATTAGGATTAGGGTTTAGGTGAAGGCCAAAATAGGTAGGTTTGGCTAGGGTTAAGGTTTTGGGTTCAAGTGGCTAGAGATGATTTTCTTACTCTTGCTTGCAACTCTGGACTCTATTTTCTACTTCTCCGCTTCAGCCTAAGTATCTGATTCCAACATATAGCAAAAAAAAAATTATGCTCAAAATTATAATTTTACCCTTAGCATGCAAATATGCAATTTTGCACAATATGACCTAAATCTAAAGCAACTAATGCCCAAAATTAAAAAAACTATGGTATTATGTAAATTAGCTCACTCATTAGGCCCCATTCCTAGCTTTTGCTAGCCCTGAGCAAAATATCTTGAAATCTTGATTTTGAAGTCTTAAGTGCTTTGTTTCAAGCAAACATTAACCTTAATTCTCATGGAATAAGATATAGTCATTAAACTCAACAACACTAGGGATTTGAATCAAAACATAAGTTGTTTAGTCCTTCAGCTTTTCATTTCCCTTAGTTTCATCTTCTAGGATAGTTTCTAAGGCTCAAAATGTCCAACAAAGGTTTATTAGGCCGTGAATATAAAGCCTCTGTGCTTAGTGTAGTGACTTGACTTATGGCTCCCTGATTGCATGGGAATCATGGATCCTAATTTGACTAAAATAAGCTAATAACCTAGTTCACATCTTGTAAATAGAGCATACATTGCATGCATTGCATTCATACTTGCATCTGTACAACCTTAGTCTAATTCTGTCATATTATGGTCCACTGAGTAATATCATCAATTTATACATGTATGACCATAATTAGGGACTGAAATTGGAGCTTAAAGAGACAAAAGAACCATCTCAATAGGTCAAGAGCAAAGAAGCAGCTAGCAAGAGGAGTAGAGCAGCAAACACATGAAAGCCTATGCCAAGCTATCCACGCCCAATTAACCTAGCCTCACAAACCCATGAACATGCACCTTACTCACACACTTGTGCACATACATAAATTGTGAATTGAATGTCATTCATACTCTCATATATAATTTTATACATGCATAACACTTGCGCACATTTTTATTATAGTTATTTATATTTGCCTATATTTATTTACATCTATGTGGAGCTAGTAGTAGCCATTATATATTTGTATTTAGTTTATTCTCTCAAGGCCCACTCTACTACACGCTTTAGCCGACATAATTAGGAAGCCCAAACACCTACTAATGTAAACCCACCTAACCCCACTTACTTAGCCTTTACCACCACTTAGAGCCCACCTAATCCCCACCTACTCCCAACAACCCTCCAAGCCAACTTGAGCCTATCCTTTGCTTGGCCAAGCTTTGACTACACTGTCACCTTCTTTTGCACCTTAGTATAGAACCTTGTACCCTTAAGTTTCACCCTAAAGTAACCCACCTAAACCTACAACAAAGGAGCACCATACCCCAACCAACATTCTATAAAAGGGCCACCCCAGGGATATGCACGCCCCCCCTTCCACTCTCCTCTCTACTCCACTTTCATGCAAAGAACTCCTCTCCATATGAGCTCCATGCTTAAGATCTCAAACCTTAGCCAAAGGCTAGCTTGTGCCCCCTTGGACTTGGTTTTCTATGTGAAGAAGAGGTGGCCCTAGTGCCAGGGATCCTCTTCATCCTCCAATAGGCCTTGTGCCCACATTGGGAGGAACACCTATCTCCTCATTCTTTTTTTTTTTTAGTTTTCTTTGTTAGCTTAGTATTTTTCTTACTTGCTATTTGCTTTACTTGAATACTAGTTAGTTGATCTCTATTTCTTGCTTTTTAAACTCCTTGCTAGTAGAGTATATTTCACTTTCAAGAATTTTACTACTTGCTTTTTACTTTGCTTTATTTGGTTTCAAGCGTGCACACACACACTCACACTCATTTGATCTCACACACCACTACTTACACCACCATTTATAGTCACTCACTCACCACCACTACTCACTTCACACGCCAAGCACACCTTACATCTCCATCACACATGCCACAACTACACACCCACTCTAGCACTTTAGTTCACTCCCAGACTCACACACTCCCATTACCACCACCAGCAAGACCAACTCCTATTCCTACTATCACCAACACAACCCTTAGATCCCTAGGACCATGGCCATCCCATCTCCATTCCATAGAGCCCACAACATCGATTCCATTGAGAACACCACAATAGAGAAAACCTTTGCCACCTCCATATATAGGATCTTCATTTCCATCTCCTTAGCCTCCACCATGGCCATCACCACCAACATTAGGACTAATGATCATATAATCACCCACATCACCAAGCCACTACACATCCACCACCTTAGGGAGCTTGAGCATTTCATCCGCCATTAGATGGCATAGTCATGGTCACCCTCCTTACTCGTACTAATTTCCCTCATAGTCATTTCCCACATTTAAAACAAAACGTCACCCATGCGTATTATTTAGTCACCATCATCACCTTCCCCAATAGCATTTCATAAGCATAGTTAGTTTTCTTTCCTCTTTGTCATCAAGCTAAAAATAAAAAAAAATTAGGTGCATTAGTTAGTCTTAGATTTCATTTTGTTTTCATAAGAAAAGAAGAAAAAAATGGAAAAGATCAAAAGCACAAAAATAAATAAAAGAACATACTTAAGGCAATTCAAGATCCAAGTTCTTTCTAAAGCCTCCTCGAGGGATCAACCGAGACTCCATCAAGTTAATCTATTTCGAGTTCCGTTAAAAAAGTTCTAAGTGTATTAGCACTAAAGGCAAAACAAGCTACAATGACGTGCTTTTGTTAACGCATAAACCTGCACTTTCAACTCCACCTTCAAAGCACTCTTACACTCCTAGGTTATGAAACCATTGGATTTCCTTAAACTGAGGCTATCCCTAATTTCCCTAAGGCTTGCCTTCAACTCTGCCTTGCTAAGATTTGGTAGCTTTTTCCTTACCCTTTTCTATCCCAAGCTCAACCTCAAAGGTATATCTCCCCTACAAAACCAATTAGCCTCATATTGTAACACTTCACTCTTTCTGGGTTATTGGGATATTTGAACACATAAATTTTTATTGGATTTTTTTAATATATAAAGGATAAGTAGAGGATTTTTGGGCTATATTTTTTTTCATAGATTGTCTTCCTCGTAGTACTTTATTATTTTCTAAGTATTCTCCTTGTTCTCTCATTTCTCTATGTAAGTGGCTCTCCTTCATCCATTCACGTACATTACCTAAGCAAAATCTAGGGAAACTCAGGACATTGGGATGGGATCTGGACATCCTACAACTAGCTGTGACCCCAATGCAACATGCTAGCCATTCCTGTAGGGCCTCCATTAACTTTGATATAAATTAAGTCTAATTAATTGCAAAGGTTCCCTAATCTCAATTTGTGTTGAAACCCATTATTATCAAGGTTTGAATGCCTGTAAGCTAATTCAAGTGAGTGAATATGTGGATACTTAGTTTACCATGCCCTCCAAACTAAAGGGTGGACAATTGAGCCAAATACTTCTATCCAATTAACTTCAACCATGATGATGACACTCATCCTGGGCGGGGGGAATAAATATCCCTTAAACCTTGGTTAGCAGATTTCCTTAGAACTTAACAAACCTAGAACTGATTCATTCGCTTAGCTGATTAAGCTAACTACAGCCTAAAGAGTTTAGCTTCCAAATCTTAATGCCTAAGTCTTAGATAAATGTCTCCTATGTACCTAATTTTCAAGACACTTCAAATCATGTGAATTATGATATAAACAAGTTTTTTTATTTTTTATGAAATACATTGATGATTCTACACTTAACAGTGTTAACTCGATTACTTAGAAACTGAATTCTAATGGGTAGGTTGTGAAAGTACATGCTATAATAGGGCCCAGATGAGTTCTTAAGCTACATGAATGGAATCAGGATGAAAATCAGAATCTAACAACTCAAAGATCACCTTGATCAAACCTCCCTAGCTACCATAATGAGCTAAACAACTTTTGGTCATTGATCTAATGATCAATGACCCATATCTCGCCACGTGGCATGCCCACAGCCATCGTTAATGCCTAAAGTGAACCCACTTGAGCTCCTCATCGTGCAGGCATGCATTGTCATGACCATTCGATCATCAAGTGGCTCTCGAGGCACCGCACCATCGTTTACCCTTGGCAGCACGAATGACCATCAATGGCCAGGATCAATGCATGCCTTGCATAGCATAGCGGTCGGGCACCCACTGTTGTGCGCAAGTGATGCGGAATCGAATCACGATTCACGCGTCCTCCACTTGTGCCGTGTGATTTAATTTTACTGCACGATCTTAATCAAGTGTCTCTCAAAGCGCTATGTTGTCATCAATTGTGTGGGCGCGATCTGTGCAAACTCGTGCATCCATTTCTGCATCCATCTCAACTATCTGCTCTGTGATCAGTGCCCCTTGAATGACCACATGGCCCAAATCACACCGCATGCACTATGGGCGCGATCAAGCCCTCGATCGAAGGCGCGATGAAGGTGCATCTATCAACCGTTAGATGTGACACTGACACTGATGTGGCTGTGTGACCCACACATGTCAAGGGGTTGTTGAAACGTAAAATCGCATTTTTGAATAATTCTGTTATAGTATATCACGAAAATACGTCAATAAATAAAATAAAGCGAGAACTTGGTAAGTTCCGAATGAACTGAGGGGGACAAAAAGATGCAGTTTTGAAATCAATATCATAACTTGACCCCTAAACTAGACTCGACTCTTAAACGTGACAGATTTCTTGCAAAACGAACTCTTCGGTAGCAATCTCAAAATGTACCATCATCGTATAATGAAGGTAGATGGAGCAGGTGTACGTGTAGCATTCGTCATGATATTTTTTTAAAATGTAATGTTGTCGAGATCGATTTGATGCAATATATAATCATTTGGAGGAACAACCATGAAAACATGTATATAAAAAAAATTATTTTTTTATTTTGTGAATTTTTTTCAATCTAAAAAATGAAAATCTATTCTAATTAGAATTATAAACAATAACGATGAGGCAAAGTAAATCAACTTTATTCAAAGAATAATCATGCATGTTTTTCATCCATAATTAAATGCTTGATAAGAAAATTAATTAGAACAATATTAGAATTACTAGAACTACTAGAATATGATTAGAACTAATAGAAGTAGAACTACTAGAAAGCAAGTAGAGAAACTAATGGGAAGATTACTCTAAGTAGATCTACTAGAATAAGGGTACCAATGAGTGATCCTTGGTGGCCTTTGGAGGATGTAAAGGCACACCAACGGTACACCAAGGGTGACTATGGTGGATGACGTGAAAGAGGAAGCTGGAAAGGAAGGAGGTGGCCTTTGGTGGAAGGAAGGGGAAGAGGACGGAGCAGGGGACGAACGGCTGGAGGGAGGGGGGTCTTCTATTGGGTGGTTGGGATTTCTACGGAGGAGGAAGGGTCAACGTAGAGTGGAGAAATAGACTTGAGAGGGAGAGAGGTCTACGTTGGAGGGGAGGAAAGTACGGTGGAGAAGATGAGATCCAGACGTGCATGGGGGATGGGCTTTCTTTATTCAAAAAATCGTTGGAGGGGATAAAATTTCGTTGGAAGGGGGGAGCGGATAAAATCCGGTGGGAGCACATGGGAGTGGGTTTTGGGTGTAGAGTGCGTTGGGAGGGAATTTGAGAGGGAATACTTTGTTGTGGAAAAAAAACGTGAGTGCATGGAAATGTTGAGGGGATATTTTGATTAGCCGATTGTTGGATGAGAAGAGATAGGTTACGTATATAGGTTTGGTTGGTGGAAGCGGTGGTAGGTAGGGAATGTTTACCGAAGTGGGAGCGTGGGATTTGACGTTGGGGCTTGGTTTCGGTGGTTGAGGGGATAATTCGGGGGGTTAAGGCTTATGTAGGATGGGTATTTATTTATTTCACCGAATAGGGACATCGGTGTGGAAGTGTACGGGAATTTATTTGGTAGCTTGGGTATCTTAAATAGGTTTTGGATATTAGTTTCCTAGTGTTTCTAAGGTTTATGGTAGGGATAGGGATAGTGTGGATAGAATATTGATGGTGCTATCCATATTTTAGGCTTTAAATCCAAGATATCTTAATGGAAGTGGTTTTAGATCTAGGAAGGTTGTTGTAAGGTTTCTAAAGGTAGGGATAAGGATAGCCTCATCTTTCCTCTATCTAGATCAGTCATTATTTTTTTTTACTTCTTCCTTACCTTATGCACTCCATCTCACATCCTGAATCACTTTATTACCTACAAATAATAACAGAAGCATCAAATAGCAAGATAATCTCACCTTATTCTATGTATATAAATACAAAATGATGCAATACATGATATGAATGCAATATTTACATATTAAGCTAGGTTTCTAGCATTATTTAGGTTGATTAAGACATATGATTGCTGTGTAATTAAGACCTGCACATGAGGAGGCGACGAGTGTACATGCGGGTCGTGGCTGAGGCATGAGTCCTGTGTGAGAGTGACAACCTAGGCACTGGCTGAGCGTACATTTTCACCTATAAATGGCCACCATGGTCCTCCTTTGTAAGACACTCCATTCTAGATGTTTCCCTCCCATCCTATGGTGCAAGAATAGTCCCTAGAGCTGTTGAGCCACCGACGGAGCTTCCTCCATCACCGTAGCGACCTCAACAAGCTTCTTTTGGATAAAATTCTATCCTCTCTTCTTTTATTTAATGTTCTTGTATGAATGCACTATTTTCAAAAATTAGTAGAGCAATCTTTCTCCCCTACCATCATGCCATTTGTTTTACTTAAATATACTAATGATTTTCTACTTAAGTGTGTTTTCATAGTGGCCATGATCTTTGTGCTTGTAGTTACATGGTTTTATTCAACTCGAATTTCTAACCATTCACTCTCTCTCTCTCTCTTTCTCTCTCTCTCTCTCCCCTTCTTTTATGTAAGTGAAAAGACAAAATATTCTTCTGACAATAGATCTAAGCAACAAAGAGACTTGATTTTCACCTCCCTATGTTCAACACTCGAACTCACCATTTTATTTCTTAAATTAAAATTGACGTCGTATTTTTGTGCTATAATGAATGATTTAACTTAATCACATTTCAAGATGTAAATTTTTGCCGCTGTTGCTGGGGAGGCAATGGATCTTATTGATTTCATACTTGCATTGGGAATATTTACAAGATCTAACATGCTTCTCTCTTGATCGATTGCTTTAGTGCAGGAGTTTGGCGCGTAAGTGGTAAAGGGTTGCAATGCAAGATGGTAGACTAGGAGAAAAGTGTTGTTGAAGATCTTAGTAAGTATCACCTCATGTATTCCCATTTTAAAAAATGTCATATTTGTTCTTTCATGACACCATGGATAGTTTGCTTATTTGCTTGCTAAAAATTAAAAAAAAAACACAAAAAAAATTGGCCTGGTACTGTGTTGCTTGATCTACTTCTTGAACCAACCACCCAAGAAAAAAACTGCCCTAAATTTTCTAGAAAAATCTTTTAACTGCTCGTCATTTTGAGTGGTGTATGGGAAGCCATTGTTTTCTTGCATTGGGCCGCACCACTCACTATAATTAAATTAATTCACCCGATAGAACTTGTATGAACTTCAATGTGAATGCACTAGGGTTGTTGATAAGTCTACATTATTTTGTCAAAAAATGCCTTTAATGTGTGTTTTGTAGCAATGTAAGTGCATTTAGTTGTGCAAATATTACATTAATAGTGTAATCATGCATTTAGAATGGTCTGTATAAATTGTATATTAATTTATGCATTTTTTGTAGCTAGGGGACAAGGTGACACAAATTCGAGCATCAAACGAGAAATCCCACTGTACGGATGAACTCAAAGCAACGATCGTAGTCTGTCATCGTGAAAATCACTTCGATTAAAGCTCGATCGGAGCTCTGTAGTATCTACAATGGACAATAGAAGATGGACGGCTCAGATGGTGCCACGTGGCTCCATCTTAGCTACCCAAGACTGCCTGTAGCTCCTCTTTCCTCCCTGACACTATTAAGCTCAACGGTTGGACCCCATCCAATGATTGAGCAGTCGCTACGTCTTCACTCGCAACGCTCCTCTGCTCACTTCCTCCGTGCAATCGTGACCGTTGGATGAAGATCCACTGGCCACAGCAAGGGTATAATCATCTTTGGGACTCAAAAGCAACCTCAGCGCATTGGTAACGTGAGCTAGTTGCAAGGAGAGGCTGCGGGTTCAAGCCCTCGTGTGCCCCCCCAATCTTCAACGCATGCAAGGCAATCTATTGGGCCTACTCGATTGGCATGTATTAAGCAATCCATCTTCACCCACGTGGCACGATAGGATCAAGGCGTATGGAACATGCGCAATCACACGCCATCCAACACGCGAGTGTGTAATATGAAGAGAGAGCGCTTACGATCTTCACCCTTCATCAGCGATCCAATGGTCTAAGCATTTCCTCTTCGTGCTTGTTTAGATTATAAAGCATGATCTCCACGCATCCATGACCATGACACTACAACAAAAATAGTTGAAGGCAATGAATATTTTATGAAGACAACAACAAATAAATCATCATTATATGACCTACCAATGAATAATTTATTCCTTGCCACATTCGTTACTATAGAAGGCATTGTTAAATCTATAACGAATAATATATCCGTTGGCAAATTCAAACATCGAATAAAATCGTCACTAAAATCGTCACATACTTTAAATTTAACGACATATATTTTCATTGTCTTTACTTTCTTTTAACAACGATTTATTTCGTCATCTTATGAACAACATGGCAATGATTAATTCGTCGTAGTATAAAAATGATACAAAAACTTATTAATCATCCTTTAAAATACTCGTAATGTATCATACTTATAGTTTATATTTATTACCTATAAAATAAACTTTTATTTTAAAATATCCACAAAATATTCCTCACAAATTGAAATTTTCAAATAAAAACTTCACAGAAAATACACCTAAAAAGTTGTAAGCATGCTTCATTCCAACATATATTTGAAGAGACTAAAAAGATTATTAGTTTCCCAAAAATCATTGGGATATATAATTTCCAAAATAAACTCTAAGAGTTCCTTTCAACCAAAATAGTAGAATTTTACAGAAACTAATTGTTCCTGTACTCTTTGCCTATTATGCATACAAATAAGTTAAACAAACAACTACCTCTACAAACCTTCTGAGAATCTATGTAACATAAAATTGGTTGAAATTTTACAACAAGAGATGCACAAAAAGTGGTGCATAAAGCATGAAGGTAACTATAGTCAATAACCAAGAAAAGCACAATCTAGATCACAAGCGCATTCGACACTTAGATGTCAGATCGCAACCTGTCCATGAATAATCCTCGCAACCTATCCATGCTTCATCCTAAGTATCTTGCCACTGGGTCTGATGTTTGCATGTGCAGAAGCTTTAACAAAAAAAAAGCAAGGAAATGCCATCAACAAAGAAGTTTATAAATAAATGAAAATACCAAAGGATTGAACATTCCAATATATTCGCTTTCTATCTTTTCCGACATTAAATTGATATTTAAAATTTTCATCTTGGTCTTGGTTAAACAAAGAGAAAAAGAAAGTACAAACATGAAAGCAACATTTTTGTGCACATGCTTGTTGATTTGAAAAGTTTACAACTAGGTGAATTATTTATAGATTCAAAAAAAAAAGGACAATTCCTGCACCTCAATCCTTGATGATAGGAATCAAGTAAGATAGTGTACTATAACTAACCTTACTTCTTCATAATCAATGTTAGTTATGTCCCCTCAGATAAGCTCAGACTTGTAACAACATTTACAGTAGGAAGCAATCTGTAATCAAAGATGCAAACAAGTTAAAAAAGGACATACACATAGTTTTTATAATGGAATATTTCTATGATTAGCATGCTAAACAAAAAAGCAACCGTTCATGAGAAATATCCTTAACATCCACAAAATTGTGTTTAACCTATTTGTTCCCCCTAACTAGAGCTTTAAACTTGAAAAGCGTTAAGCTTTTCCATAAAAATATATGCTTAACACTTTTCCTTAAGCTTCCACTATAGTTTAGGTTGTCACCTTTTCATAGTGCAATAAAGTTCAAAATATCTCTTGACATATAGAAGACATGATGTAGCAACTCCTAATTCCATATCTTTGCAAAATTCATAATCTACTAACTGTCAAGTCAATCTCAAACCAAAAGGCAACAACAAAAGAACAAAGAAAAGAGCTAAGGAAAACCAAGATGACCATTTGCAGTCCAGTCTAGCTTTTTTTCAAAAAAAAAAACTTTTAGCAACCAAATCATGGCTCTGAGCAAGACTAGTCAAACGATGGAGAGGAAAATCAACTATCTTAGTTAGTAGGTATACCCTGTAATAATGACCATATAAATCCAAAAATAAAAAAAGGAAAAAACAAATTGTGATCTTGCAAAACCACAAAAGGGAGTTTTACATCATACAATCATGCTAAGGGAACCCCTATCCATCTACAAGCTTTACTATTAGTAGACCATAATTCACATATAGCAACTTACTCCACTTGTCTCTTTACTACTATGCTTTAATATTTGTTAGCAAATAAAGATCACTTCTTGTGGCAACTTATTTGACATTGAAGTTCCATCTAGTGTACAATGCCTTTGCTTTCCTGTTAAAGATTTAGAGTGTGTTTTCTTGAAAGAGATATTTAGATCAATATCTCTCCAGCATTAAAAGGTGTAAAACAAAATGACTAACCACTAAAAAGAAAAACTATTATGACCCTTCATGAAAGAAAATTACCTGAATGCCATTTTTTGGTTGTGTAGCTGCTATAGTCACCATACACAAGGGACACCTCATAAGCTTTCCAAAAGGAACCTATATAACATCATCCAGAATCAAAGTCATTGTTTCCCAAAAGGCTTTGCAATGGCCAACATCATCAATATCTCAACATATATATCACTGTAAAGCCATCATAATGTAATCATGATTTCTTTTAATGAAGAAATAAAAAGATGGTATGATGAAAGGCATGTTTATATGACTAGTTGCAAGTTCTAAAGAGTCATTGAATAGTCAAATATATCCTACAATACAAATAGAGATATAATGAATGTGACAATAAAAAATGCACTCTTGAAATGAATTCATGCAATCTCAAATATCCAAGTAGCATGTGTTCCTTATTCCATTAGTATAGACAGAGCAACACAGGGCTAAAAGGATAAGTCCATACATAAATCAGTTAATTATAGATGTTAGGAAGCTGTTTGCAAGCATGGGCCCAGCTACATAATCACAAGTTCTTCATCCATGTGCATACCTTGTCGCAGAAACAAAGAAACTTACCAAGATCAACACAATACCAAATAGAAGTTTCTTTCATTCAAGTCAAAAGAGAAGCCCCTTCTCACAAATTTGTCAATTACATGATTTTGTAGTTATTTGAGGCATTGAACAGACTGTCATCTAGGGTTTATAAACTGGTAATATGAAATGTCAAAACCAAGATCCATAATATGATAGAAATGTGCAACTTCTATATTTCCAACCAATAGAACTTCAATCAACTGGGATTATTTACTCAAGTACAAGAATTATGTAGCTGTAGCAAGCGTTGATGCTACTTCCTAGAACTCAAAAACTGGTAAAACAAAATGACAAACCCAGGACTATCATTTGATTAAACCACACAAAATCAAAATGGCATCAAATCCTAATATGAAGCAAAGATGGCTCACCTCATCATGCATAATTAAAAAAAGAAATCATTATGAATCAGAAAAGTAATGACCTGCACAACCAGAAAAGATGAGTGGAAAGTGTAGTTCAGTTCTAAAAACTATTCTCCATCACAAACAAAAAATACAAGTTTCCAAACTCTAAGACAAACAAGCATCTAGCTTTTAGAAAAACATTATTATTTTGATTACATACAATAGCTAATTGAAACAAAGAGAGTCATGCCATTGCCATCATCATCGACACAAAACAAAGAGTTTTGCAGCCAATTAGAAATTAATGATAAATGCATCACAAGAACTACCTTGGGACTCCTGCTCATTGAAAATATACTCACTTAGCAGATATAATTAGAACCATATCACAAATCACCCAAACAAACAATAAAAGCAAAATAAACCAAATAATAGCGTACATAGAGAGAATTATTCTCTCTATACTATAAATGGATCTAATTTCACAGGAAGCGGGAGAAAAAATCGAATCTCAACCTTACAACATCATCTAAGCCAAAAAAACATAAAAAAAGAAGACCCTCTAGTCAAGCAACCAAACTACTCTATTAGCAACACTCCCCAATTCAGAATAAAGCAAACCCCTTTTATTTTACAATCTACAAAACAAACACACACAAAATCACACAGAGCATTCAATCCCTCAATACACTAGTCATTCTTCCAAGCATGCAGCACGTACGAGGATTCGACGGGCTCCTCCATTCATCATAGACACAATTGAGGAAGTCAATGACAACTATTCCCAAATTCACTAAGATGAAAGATGGGTAAATTCGAACAAGAAATAAATTATAAGCAACGTTAGACTATAAACATGCAGGTGGTGAATAACAACTGGTAATATCTATGATGCACCCACAAGTTAAGAACATACTAACTTGGAGAAACTCCCACAGCAAATTGGGAACTTTTTGACCACACTTGGCATTTGTAGCAAAGGGGGTGGGGGCAGGAGGTGTTGAGTTAGGGAGAAATGGCATTAGGGCTTAGTGGTTGGCAGTGGGTTTTTGGAGGGCTGGTGCTTTTCTTTTGCCATTTCTATTTTATTTTGCACTTGAAATAACTGTCAGGACCCATGCTCCTGTTGCAAGTAATAACAAAAGACTGTAGCAGGTGAGCTTGCATGAAGTTCTTAACCCTCTTTCCATGTTAGACCACTTTGCAGTATCTCATGTAGTGTATTTGGGATTCTTACTTGGGAAGAGCTTCTATCTTCAAGGGAATCTACTATCTCAATGATGATAACATCATCATCAGCCATATATAGCTTTAATTAGTCATAATCAACTGATAAATGCTCATACATAACCACTAGAAGACAGTAATTCACTATACATCCATTCTGAGAGAGAAACATGAAAATAGGGGTAAATCTGCAGTTTTAACAAAATAACCTAATTGCAGAACAATCATGGGATTTTCCAGGGGTTCAATAAAGGTCAAATGATCACAAATGCCTAACAAGTGGGTTCATGCAGAACAAAATGGGTTTTCACGCATTTTGAGAATTAAATGACATCTGAAACCCTAAAAATAAACCTACTTAATTCATTGAGGTTATGGTCATGATAAAATTCACCTAAAACTTATAAAAATCATATAAAAATATTCCCTAAAGTTTGGTATGCTTGATTTGAACATTGGAACTCAATTTAACCTAAAATAGAGTCTCAGACAGATAGTTGCCCTGATTTGGGTTTCTATGAAATTTACCTAGTAAAACATGGTCATAACCTAAATACAACTTCACCATCATACTCCTTGGGTCAAATTTGGTTTGTACCAAAATTTGGGCTTAATCAGAGATCATCTTGACCCAGTTTGCATTTTAGTCCAAACATACTCTTTTTATCACACAATGGATCCTAACTTTTGAAATCCTTACAAATACCCCCCTAACCTCGTTGTCTTCTTCACACGTAGGTGCCTGCCGCCATGGCTATGTGAATTCACCTAGAGCTGATTTTCAATTAGGACGATCTCCCTGATTGCACGGATAAACTCTTCAAAAATTGGAAGGGAGACTCATGAGGAGATCCCCTACCATCTAAGCTCTTCCATGACTTGCCTAAATCATCCAAGAGTTTATGAAAACTCTTGGAAATTCCTAAACCTAAGCCCCTGATTTTCGTGCTTTCAAGCTTGTTTCCATGCTTGAATCTCGACCCTATGGCCTATAAAAGGACCCACATTGCAAACCTTACATTCTTTTTTTTTTTGAAACAGAAAGGAGAGCTATCATCCTGTGATAGCAGTCCGGAGTAGTATATTATGTGCAAAGAAAAGAGATTATAAAAAGGATCCCCAAGACTGTATGAGGGACCAGCACTCTCTTACAATATTCTCACAACAAATCGGCCTCTCCTGAAAAAGTCTCTCATTCCTTGCCTTCCATACACACCACAGAGAAGCAGCCATGTGGACATGTGGTTTCCCTCTCACCTCAAACCCATGCCACATAGAATTCCGCTCTGGTAAAGGCTCCTGACAAATTTTTCTTCATATGACATCAGTAACAAGGCAAGAGGAGAAGAGGTGATTTACATTATCAGTGCTCATCTCACATAAAAAACACACATGATGATCAGTACCCAATCTTCTATGGCGTAGATCACTTGTGATTAACCCATCTCTCCTGCACAGCCAAAGGAAGATTTGTACCTTGAGAGGAATTTTTAGCAACCATATCATCTTATCAATGGCATCATGTCCCCATCCCTCTTCAAAATTTAACATTTTGTTATAACCAGATTGGGCACTATAGATCCCGTCCCACAGATATCTATCCTCCGTTCCTGGCCTAGATCTGAAATTTTTCAAGGTCTAATAAAAGCCTTCTCTTCTCATTCCACAAACGGGTAGTTCTTCTGCTGCTGCTAGATTCCACAACATCCAGATTCCAGCTGCTGCTGCTGCAAGACCATATTTTGCTGACCGTAGCATCCTTGTCAGCTGCTACATCAAAAGCTCTCGAATAGAGCTCTTTCAAGACCCCCAATTCAGACCATTCCTCCTTCCAGAATCTGAAGGACCTGCCATCTCCAAGTGCTGGTTGCAGCAGATGGAAGTGTTCAGCCAAAGCCTTAGTTACCAAATTCCAGAAAGGTGATGGATAGTCTAGCTGAAGTCTGGAGAACCTACTGTTGGATGCTCCATATCTATTCCTGATCATTTCAGACCACGGTTTCAGATCACCTTGCAGCAGCTTAACAGCCCATTTGAGCAGCAAGGCATCATTAAAGTGCTGCAAGGATTTGATCCCAAGACCACCCAGCTCCTTAGGATAGAAGATTTGTTCCCATTTGAGAGGCTGCAAGAAGCTGCCCTTGTGTTTAGCTCCCTTCCAAAAAAATCTCTTCCTCATCACATCCAATCTTTTACAAATGGATCTTGGTGCTTTGAAGATGGAGAAGTAGAAAACAGGGATGGAGGTGATCATCAAATTGAGCAAGATAAGCCTTCCACCTCTGGAAAGGAATTTGCTGTGCCAACCATCAAGTTTCAGGGAGATCTTGTCAAAGAGGCAATTCCAATCACCTGTCTTCAATCTGGAAAACCTCAAAGGCAGCCTAAGATATCTGATAGGGAGACTGATGCAGGGAGTCATCAGGATGGCTGCTAAGGCTTCTTGCTCCTCCTCAGAAAAACCAAAGCAGACCAAACCAGACTTGTCCCAACCTTACATTCTTAGCTAGGTTTGGGGCCAAAATCTCTTCTTCCTAACCTCCAGCCCCTCTCCGACCAAGCTCCGGCGAGCCCCTTCATCCACCATCGTCATCCACCCTCACAGATAATGGCGGGTGGATTCTTCTTCCCCATGATCGTCCGTGTCTTGTGGTACCTGTACATGTCATCTCCCTTTTATCCTCGCCATCCCCCTCTGGAGAACTTCACCTTCCATGGCACTGGCGAGCCACAACCGGTGCCCATCCTACCTCCATCGTTCCCTTACAATAGGTAGTTAGGTTCTTTTAGAATCTTATATTAGTTTCCTCTATCAAAAACCAAAAATAACCCCCGACACCGCCATTCGCCCTCCATCTTCTCCACGACCAACCACCCTCCAGCGAGGCTTTACCGTCACTCCATCTCACCACATGCCTCGCTAACACTTTCACAAGTTTCACAGCTCATCCCCACACAAAAGCCCTCTACCTATTCGCCACTTCACCCACCCGAACTGCCCACCGAACTCACCCACCTTCACGCTCCTCCTTCGACTTCGACACACCACCTTATGTCGCCATCCTCCATGAAACACCCACCATCACCTTCACCATACTTCAGTGAAGCTAGGGAGCTATTTAGTTGAGGCGTTCAAGCCCATATTCATGTTTCAGGTCAAACTGGCCACTGCCATCGCCACCTTCATCTCCAACCACGACCAAGCTCCTCCATCATCGAGACACCTCAATTCCATTTCCGAGTGCTGCGGACTTCATCCGCATACCTTGTTATAGCCTCAATTAGGCAGGAGTATGATAAACACACATAAATTCATCATAAAATGCTTATTGACGATAGTTCCTAGGCCTAGCATTGCATATCATGATATAAATATTGCATAAACATCCATTGCATTGCATTTCGGATAGTTGTATGTTATGTACATTAATTCCCTCATTTTACATGTCTAGGAGGTAGTGTGACATCTTTACGGGCTTTAGATGAAGAATCCGACCGTATGGATGGATTCAGAGCAACGATCGTAGTTCGTCAACACAAGAATCACCCTGATTAGAGCTCTGTAGTACCCTCCACAAGAAGAAGATGGACGACCACAATGATGCCACGTGGCACCATCGTAGCCCTCCAGCCCGGCTGCAGCTCCTCTTCCTTAGTTACACCTGTGGAGTCTCAACCGTTGGATTCAAATCCAATGGTTAATAAAGCACCGCACCACCAGCCTCAAGCCGAGTAGAGAGAAGCCTTCGCAAAATTGCGACCATTGGATCAAGATCCAACGGTCGTGGGCATGAAAGCGTAAATTCCTAAACATAGCACAACACGACCCTCAGCACAGCGGTGAGTGCCTCAGCTTGCAATGCACAGGAACAGGTTCGACTCTCCCAAGTGCCACCAATTAGCCGTAGCAAAGAAGCACCCCAAATTCGACCACCTGATCGCGCATGAGCGGCTGAGATGAGGCTACGTGGATGCACAACTGAGCGTGGATGCTGTACGCGGCCGTCAATGCTCCTCAAGAACACGCCATCTCACACGTGATCAAGAGGCACGATCTCCATGTCATCTCAGCCATTAACCTCTAAATCCAACTGCCGCGGTGCATCCAACCTCAACGACAACTACGACCGTGAGCAGTGGGAGTAGGATTTACAGTGAGAGAAGAACGGGCCTTTAGTGACACTTGCAGCTATCACCAAATGGGTTACGCAGTGCGTGCACCACCCTAGGCAATGAAGAGGCACAGATCTTTTGGCGACAGGTTGAGCGGCCTTTAGTGACGCATGTAGCTGTCACTGAATGTCTATGCACGGGATGCTCTTCCTCCCATCACTATATAAACACCCCTACAAACCCCATTCCTCTTAATCTCTACCTACTCTACTCCCATCTACTCCTAAGCTTTAGGAAGCCTACCAACGCTCCGTTAGAGCTTACTCTCAAGCTCCCAAGGCTCTTATTAGTGTAACGAACCTCTGCCCCACAAAATATTCCTCCCTCTTCCTGCCACCATTCATAGGTCGCCTTGGAGCCGTCCCTCCACCTCCATTCCTATAGCAGATCATTTCTACCTCCTCACCTCCATTCTAGTGCCACGCTGAAGCTTTCCTCTACCTGACATCCTCCTTCATCTCATCTCCGTCGTCCCACTCCTCACCTCTTTCGTCCAAGCTTTCGTCAGGCGCCGTCATCTCACCGAATAGCCGATTCGGGAGATTCCTTCTCACCTCCCTCCCTTTTTATGCTTTCATAGATTATTGTAATAGACAATTGCGCAATATATATCATATATGTTTCTATCTCCATTGTGATCCATATTGTTTGCTTGCTTTACAAAAACAAACGAAAAAAAATAATAAAACCCCAAAACACCAAAAATAAACAAAACGAGGCATGGTTTTCAAACAAAGTGAACATCGCCTCCCAGTGTTCGACTCGGGACTCCCTTGGAGTTTCGGTAAAATTTTATTTAATAACGAGTTTTGCGACTACAATGACGGGTTACTCTTAACCCTGATTTCAAACACATGAAACACGTACATCATTTTGGTGCCATTGCTGGGGAGGCAATGGAATTTACTTTATTGTTTTCTACGCTTCTTTGCATTTACATAGCACTAAGCCTGCTTATCTTTGATCTATTGTCTTGTAGGTACCCTAGCATGGAGATCCAAGTGTGGTAGACTGGAGTAAAGTGTGGGTAGAGTACTTTGTAAGTGTCCCCCACATCCCCCTACTAGTTTCGTTTTGCCATACCCATAACCAAGTCTTAATCTGCTTAGGTGTTTGCATAAATCCTAGGATAGACTTTGTGTGTCTTGTTTGCCACCTTCACCATCGTATTTTATAAAAATAAAAAAATAAAAAGATACTTTCTGTGGGACAAATCAATTTACACACTTTTATACACCCACATCGGAGGCACATAACCTGACTTGATTTTCATCTACTTAACCGAGATTCTGACTTGTGGACCTAGTACACCAATTCAACACATAAAAGAGTAGAAATCTTATTAGGTTAATCGCCTTTTTGTGTGCCTTAATCAGTGGTGCATTTGAGCCGATTGATTGAATTGTTTGGGTTGTGCCACCTAATTTAAAAGAAACTCATTTTTAGCTGCCCCATAGGATTCAATATTTAGGTCAAGCTAGGCACTCCATATTTTCTAGATTTATAAAGGAAAAAACTTGAAGACATGCTTTCAAAACTTGGTTTGCCTCACAAAACTTTATTGAATACACCTAACATTTGAATCCTAAAAGCTACTAAGCAAAATTCAAACCCTAAAACTCACCTCATCATTAACAATCTTGCTTGAAAACTTCTTGGTTGTGCACATTCACACATTATTAAATAAATCATTAAGGGCACAACCCATTAAGTGCCCATCACATTCCAGAAGCACCAATTTCCCAAGCCTAACTAAAATCGATTAGACGTTGGCCCTATGGACTCATTCGTTAGTCGGGATCTAGATTGAGATTATTCATGATTAACCTGCTTATACTGGTCAATCGGATGTCTAGCTAGGGGAGTAGTGTCAAATGACTGCGGTTGGGGTATACACTAGGAACCGGAGGTGCAAGCAAAAGGAAGAACCTTCTCCCCAGTCCCTCCTCCTATCTAGTCGGATTGCCTGGACATAAGTAGAGTAAATCATCAATAATCTTAGGATGGATTTTGAGAGTTTGTAGACCTTTAGGCTACCCCACCTAAGGACAGGCTTGTATATTTGTGTTGTAGGTTTCCCTCTCTTCCCCATCATTCCAACTTCCTTCCAGTGTATGCTTGGAAGGAGGTCATTAAACCCTAGATTGGAAGGACCTTTAGACCATTCTTAGAGGCGGAGGTTGAGCTATAGCCAAGCAGATCCCATGGCCGATCAACAATCACCTTCCCCACCCCTAAACTAGTAGGAGTTCATTCAGAGGCAATTGGAAGAATTGTAGCAGATGTAGCAATGGTCCAACGTATGCATGGTTAGGGTGCTCGACCCTTGAAGGATTTTTATGATCCTTCAAACTATGGGGAATGTCCTGGTGTTACAATTACAGCTAGAGACGTAGAAATCAAGCCCCAAGTCATAAGTCTGATTAAGCATTTCCGTGGGCTTGGCTCGGAGGACCCATTCCAGCACCTGGAGGATCTGACCACTATGGTTTAGACCACCAAATAAGGAATGTGAACAAAGAGAAAATAATCATGAGGCTCTTCCCCCACTCTCTCATGGATAAGGCCGCACATTGGTATCAGACCATAGGAAGGCCAATAGAAACTTGGGCTACTCTTAAGTTGACTTTCTTGAAGAAATTCTTCCCTATTGGAACACTACAAGAATATTAAGTATTCTTGACCGTTAAAAATAGTCGCAAATGTTTAAATAACCGTTGAGAAAAAGGGTCAAGAAATGTACAGTAGCAATTGGGTTTTTTCGACAGTTATTGAACAATATGTCGAAAAAAGGTGCACCCCCACTCGACATTTGGTCAGTTCTATCATCAGTTTTCAACGGTCGGTAATTCTCTTTCCTAACCATTTAATGTCCATGGTCGGCAAAAGTATTTACCTCAATCATTATTTAGACAGTCGAGTAAGAGCGTATTTTCGACCGTTTGTTAATAACATTCGAAAATAATGATATTTTCGTCGATTTACGGATGGTCGACAGTGTTAAATTTTTATGACAGTTTATTGCATAACAGTCGAGAAAACTTGTTTTATAGACCATTTTAAACAGTCAAGAATGTTAACTATTCACGACGATTGATGAGTCCATTTTAAAGGACTAATATTACACCTAAGTAACTTTAATTGTATCTTTTAGGTTTTTTAAAAACTATATTAAGTTATAGAATGTTTGCATGCATCATGATTTAGGTTTACATCTATTATATAACTTAATATGTTCTTTTTATGTGCAGGAAAAATAATTGGCAAAAGAATGAGGAGGAAAGGGTAAATTACCCTTTCAAATAACTGGCAGCTGTTCTTTTCCCCATCCTCCAGGCACCCTCAGCAGCCGCCGGACAGAAATAGTTAAGGGATTTGAAAATCCCTTAACTCTCGCAAGCGCAAACCAGGAGTTAAAAAGAAGAGGTGGAGAAAGGAGAGGGAAGATCATCCAGAGAGGGTGAATAACTCCTGCGTGCACTGTGGACTAGGATCACCTTCCCTTCAACGCTGCAGGCGCTCACGCCATCAAGCCTGCCCCTGCAGGCACCGCACCTTCATCACCACCGCACGCGTGCAGCCACACCCTAGCAAGCCTCTCCACAGCCTGCACCACACCGCGTGCCTACAGTTGCGCCATTTGCACAGCGCCCCTCCTGCAGCCCACTTCACCTTGCGTGCCCCCTTTCCTGTAGGCGCACACCATCCACCGCCTTTAGGCACACCACCAGGTGCCCGCTTCACCCAGCGCCTACAGCTCACGCACCCCCACAGGCGCGCCCACCTCCGCGCACCTCCTGCAGCCACTCGCGTCCCACTCCAACACCAGCACCCTACAGAAAGGCACCCGTAGGCGTGTGCCCACCTTCCAGAGCCTCAGCCTCCAACTCCTGCCTTTGCTTCACCCGCCAGTCCCTTCAACCCCCCCACGCAGGCGCTGCACCGCACTGCCCTCACCCGCGCCCCTGTAGGCACCTGCAGGTGCTGCACCACAGGCGCCCGCTGACCGGCCACTGCAGCCAGGCCGCACCCGTGCTCCTGCAGGCGCACCCGCAGACGCCCCACCACGCCCACCTTCTAGCGCCTCAGCCTCCAGCGCTCGCCTTCCCTTCCACCCGCCATTGCCTTCAACCTGCAGCACGCCATCTACACCTCCTGCCACACTCGCAAGCACGCGCCATCTGCAGCATGCATAGCAGCACCCGCTTTCCTCTGCCAGCCCGCGCCTGCATGCGCACACCTCCGTGCGCCTCTCATCAAGCAACACCTTCACGGCAGCAGCAGCCTACTCCGGCATCTTCTCCTCCTCCGGCTGGCCACCTCCGGCCATCTCCGTCGACGCTGCGGCCTCCATTGAATAGGCCTCATCCTCGCCGACCTCCCTAGCGCGTCCACCGCCTGCCAGTGCTCTCTCTCTCGCGAGGTGGAGAGAGAGCAAATGCTCTATTTTGAATTCAATTAAAAATTACATCTACTGTCATTACCATAGAATTTGATTTTCGATTTATTATTATTTTATTATGGCATAATTGCACATGCACACTCATATTTTCTGATAATTGCATGTTATTGATATTCACCTATTTCAAGATTGGTTTTGGGCTTAACCTGTGCTCTAATTTTCTCTAGTACACGTCATGCGAAAATTGCATAAAATCATCATATATTTATTGAATATTTCAGTGAGGGAAAACTACACATATACCCTTACCTTTTTAAGTTGTTGTAAATCTACTTTCCGTCGCATTTTATGTCAGATTTGAATAGGGATTTCACAATTTACCGAAAGAATGTAAAATAATCGAGAGTTTATTGCATAATTGCCTCCCTGTGGACACGACCTACTCTTCTATGAGTGGTTATTTTTATTTTTGATTAGTCGATTTTTCCACCACTCAAATACTACAACACAAAGCGGAAAGTCGACTCGTCAACTTGGCGCCGTTGCCAGGGAGGCAACAGACGCAATAGATTTACTTCATTGTTTTTAAATATTCTGAGTTGCAAAATTATCTGATCATTTTTTTTTTACCGTGCGAGGAATCTGAAGAGGCGACGAGGTGCAACAGAGCGGCAACAGCAACCACGAGTTAAGACACACGAGGAAAAGACGAAGGAGACCAAGATCCTATTTTCATAGAGGATTCTCCGTCGTCACAAATTTATTTGTCATTTCGCCCTTATAGTAATTGGGGCTGAATTTTTGGGTTTTGTCCCTGCATTCTTTAGCTACTAGGGCTTACAATATTTTTAGTGCGTGCGTGACTCTATTTTCTACTTGCCTACTTTTGAAACCAACAAAGGAAATATAGAGCTGCCTAATTAGAAGTTGCATGCCCTTAGGTGCACGCATTTAGGGGTGATTGAGCAGCACATTAGATCTTATTATTGCATTGCAAGCATATTAGCACGAAGATCGCTGGAGACAGGTACATCTTTCTAACTTTTGCATCCAACTCCTGTTCATGCATTTGCATTCAAATTTAAATTCAAGACCACCAATTTGTTTGAATTTACTAATTCAGTGGTCACATAACTAAAAGTGGAACTAATAATCAGATTCAACCCTAAAAGCAATTCACATTTGATCTGATTCTAAGGGACTTGTCTACGATTTCAAAATAAATTATAAAGATTTGTGGTGTGTTGCACACTTCTGACACTGAGCACGCACATTAGGCACCGCACTAAGGCTCGATCCCTTAAGGCTATAGGCATCGATCTTTTTATCGGTGCAGACCCTCCTATTGTGCTTTGTGGTGGTGGTGATACTATCTTTTGACCAAGTGTTTTGATGCTCCATGGAGGGGGACACCCCTTAAAGGAACAAAAGGGTAGTTAAGGGGAACCGCATACACATCACCTCAAAGGAAGGGTTCGCCCTACTTGCATCCCTTTGTTCGTCCTTGGGGTAACTTCTCACTTGATCACCTAGGAGTATCATCCAAGCAAAGTATAGGTCCTAGGGCACTCGAAGGTTGAATTAAGGCACGTAATTGCAGTGAAAAACTTGTTTGGCCATTTATATTAACTAATTCGACCTCCACAATAAAGAAGGTTAAGATTTCAAGTCCACACCCCCCTTATACCACTTACGTGGGAACGGAGGGATAAGTCTTGATATTTTGACTTATCTTTGGAGTGGAGGTTTAACTTACTCAATAAAAAACCTAAATTATGTTTTGTATGCTTGGTAGACGCTCTCATGAGGGTAGTCTAGTGTTTGATCCTGAGCCTGAGAGAATTCTTAGGAGAGCTCACCTAGGAGAAGAAAAAGAAGGAATGGCTGAGCAAGGTGCAAATCAACAAAGAACCCTAAGGGACTATTTCATTCCTACTAACCAACCTGCACAAGCACTAAGACGACCGGCAGGGGATAATCCGTATGAGATCAAGAGCAGTGCCATATCTTTATTGCCCTCTTTTTATGGTACTACTAGGGAGGACCCCTACCAGCATTTGGAGGAATTCACCGAGGTCTGTTCCACAGTGAAGCCCCAGGGCTTTACTGATGAAGCCCTGATGAGGACTCTATTTCCTTTCTCCCTAAAGGATAAGGCCAAGCAATGGTATCATACCCTCGATGCAAGGGTAAATGATTGGGCCACCCTTAAGGGAGAATTTTTAAAAAAGTATTTTCCTATGAGTAAAACCAACCATTACAGAAGAGGGATTATGGGTTTTACTCAACAGGAAGGGGAGCAATTTCATGAGACTTGGGAGCACTTTAATGACCTTCTTAGGTTATGTCCCCACCATCAAGTGCAAAGATGGCAGTTGGTTGAAAGGTTCTATAACGGATTATCTGAAAGGCATAGGCAAATCATTGATGCAGCCTGTGCAGGAACCTTCATGACCAGAACTGAGGATGAAGCATGGGCATTATTTGAAACTTCAAGCGACAACTCCATACATCTGTCCTCTGCCTATCAAGAAAGAAAACCATCAATCTTGCAGAGGAAGATAGAGGCCCATGAAGCTGGGGCTTCTCATGATTTGGCTTATCATATTCAACTATTGGATAAAAACTTTAATAGGCTTTTAGCAAACCCCGGCATGAACCCGCAAGCAGCCTCTATTTTTTAGGCTTCAAGAGAATGCTCCATTTACCAAAGCACAACGCACGCCACTGCGAAGTGCCATTAGGCAAACTAATTCCTTGAGTTGATTCAGGCCGACTTGAACGTGGCCCAAGGTTTCTGCCCCCCTCACAATAACCCTTACTCCAACACTTATAATCTATGGTGGTGGAACCATCCAAAATTCTCTTAGAAGCAAGGTGATGCTTCTAACTCAGGGAATACTAGACCCTTACCTCCCTAGCCCACATACCAACCTTCATATGAAAACCCTCCTCCGAATAAGCCCTCTGAGATGGATGAACTGAAGGCCATGTTGAAAGCAATGCAAGAGCATCAGAATATGGTTATCCAATCTCAGAATAAGATGACTACTGATATGCAATCCCAAATTGGTCATCTTACTGAGGCAGTTAGGCAACGTGATCTGGGGAAGCTACCTAGCTCCTCTGAGGAGAACGCTAAGGGCAAGGGGGTTGTATTCAGGGAGCACGCCCAAGCAGTGACCGTGTTGAGGAGTGGAAAAAAGATTGACAAGCCTGATAGCACTCCTACAATTACATCTCAGAATTCCCCTTCCACACCTGACACGACTTCCATCTCACCCGAGGAAGAGCCACACCACTCTCCCTCACACAAAATCACCCACAATAAGGATGTCGTCCTTCCACCACCCCTTTCCTGCCATGACGAACCCTCTACTCAGAAGTTGAGGGTGCCCTATCCAGAGCGCCTATCTGCTCCTGGGGAATCTTCTGTTGGCTCGTCTGGAGCCAAGGATAGGACGGAAGAGATTATGGATACTTTTAGGCAAGTCCAGATTAACTTGCCTCTGTTGGAAGCAATTAAACAGATTTCATCCTTTGCAAAGTTTCCGAAGGACCTGTGCACCCAGAAGCGCCTATCTAGGAAATAGGTCCAAACCAAGGTCATCCTGCCTGACCATGTTAGCTCGGTACTCTAGCATGGAACACCTCCCAGAATGAAAGACCCAGGGGCACCGTATATTTCAGTGGTTATAGGTAACCAACACATTGACGAGGCTCTGCTCAATCTGGGTGCGGGGTAAAGATTCTACCGAGCTCTGTCTACGACCTTTTGGGAGGGGGAAAGATGAAGCCTAGTCCAGTAATCCTCCAGGTTGCAAACAGATCACTTAAGACACCGCGGGGATTGTTGGAAGATGTCCTTGTGAGAGTGGAGGATTTCTTCTTCCTCGTTGACTTTCTAGTACTTGATACTGACCCATCTAATAAGCACACAAAGCCATCCATTATTCTGGGACGCCCCTTCTTGGCCACAACCAATGCCTCTATAAATTGTAGATCTAGGGCACTTAAAATGGGCTTTGGGAACAAGAAGATCCGGTTGAATGTTTTTGATACTTACAAGCAACTCAGATTTGAAGATTGTTCTCAGATTGAGGTCGTTGATGAAATAATTGAAGAGACTACTCCAGCACTCTTATGTAGAGATCCCCTTCAGAAGGCATATCTAAGGACCATCCCTCGATTATTAAAGAAACTAAAAGGAAAATGCCTGAACTAGAAGAGTTGCTGGGGATACACACTGAGTCTCTATCCCCACCCTAGACTATGAAGGTAGATCCGCTGCCTAAGGCGGGGACATCTCAACTAAAACCCTCAATCCAAAAGGCTCCTGAATTGGAGTTGAAACCCCTCCCGAGCACATTGAAATATGCTTTCCTTGGCCCTAATAACACGCTCCCCGTTATTATCTCGTCTGCATTATCTGATTTACAGGAGGGAGCTCTACTTGAGTGTTTACAAAGGCATAAGGAAGCAATTGCCTGGACAATTGCTGATATTAAGGGTGTTGATCCCTCTCTTTGCATGCATCATATATACACAGACAAGTCCGTGAAGCCTTTCCGAGATATGCAGAGAAGGCTCAATCCAAATATGCGAGATGTTGTTAAAAAGGAGATTCTGAAATGGCTAGATGCAGGGATTATCTATCCCATTTCAGATAGTAAATGGGTCAGTCCTATTCACGTAGTTCCGAAAAAGGCAGTAATCACTGTGGAAGAAAATGAACAAGGTGAACTGGTGACCACTAGACCCATAACTGGTTGGAGGGTCTGCATTGACTACCGCCGTTTAAACACGGCTACCCAGAAAGACCATTTCCCCTTACCGTTTATCGATCAAATTCTGGAACGATTGGTGGGGAACAAGTACTTTTGTTTTCTTGATGGGTACTCTAGGTACAATCAAATAGCCATTTTTCCTGATGATCAGGAGCATACCACCTTTACGAGTCCATATGTCACTTTTGCATTCCACCGAATGCCATTCGGGTTATGTAATGCTCCTGCCACTTTCCAACGTTGTATGATGGCTATCTTTTCTGATATGATCGATGAGTTCGTTGAAATTCTCATGGATGACTTCTCCATTTATGGCTCGTCGTTTAACCTATGCCTTTCGCACCTTGATAGAGTCTTAACCCGTTGCGAAGAGGCAAAGCAAGTGCTTAGCTAGGAGAAAAGCCACTTTATGGTCCAGCAGGGCATTGTGTTAGGGCATATAGTTTTCGAGAGAGGATTAGAGGTGGACACCGCAAAAATAGATTCCATCTCTAAGCTTCCATTGCCCGCCAATGTTCGTCAGGTTAGATCTTTCCTTGGCCATGCTGGATTTTATAGGTGCTTCATTAGAGATTTTAGTAAAATCTCTAAGCCACTCTGCGACCTGTTTGCGAAGGATGTCTCCTTCAATTTTGATGATAGATGTGGCGAGGCTTTTCAAGTTTTGAAGAAAGCCCTCATTACCGCGTCGATTCTCCAAGCACCAGATTGGACCCTCTCGTTTGAGCTTATGTGCGATGCTTCTGATTTTGCAGTGGGAGTGGTCTTAGGTCAAAGGGTTGATGTCAAACCTCATGTGCTGCATTATGCCAGCAAGACCCTTACGGATCCTCAGCAAAACTACACAGTCACTGAAAAGGAATTACTTGCTGTAGTATTTGCTTTGGAAAAGTTTCGGTCTTATCTTTTGGGATCCAAGGTTGTGGTGTTCACTGATCATTCAGCCCTTAAGCATCTTCTGGCTACAAAGGACACCAAACCTCGCCTAATTCGTTGGATTCTGCTACTCCAAGAATTTGACCTGGAAATTAAAGACAAGAAAGGAGTTGAGAATGTGGTAGAAAATCATTTGTCTAGTATCCCTATTGAGGCATCAAACCCTGCTGGTGGTATTCAAGAGACTTTCCCTGATGAGTCTCTAATGGCTGTGGAAGCTAAAACTCCTTGGTTCGCTGACATAGTGAACTATCTGGTCACGGGCATTACCCCCAGTACTTGGGACAAGTAGAAGCGAGACAGGTTTCTCGCCAATGCTAAATTTTATCACTGGGAGGAACTCGAGCTTTTTAGAATAGGCCCTGACTAGCTATTGCATCCCTGATGAAGAATAAATAAGTGTTTTGAGTTTCTACCAAGACCTCCACTGTGGGGGACATTTTAGTGGGAAGAAGACTGCCCATAAGGTTCTTCAGTCTGGTTTTTGGTGGCCCACATTATTCCGAGATGCACATACGTATGTGGGTGCATGTCTACTTTGCCAACAGATGGGAACCATTGGAAAAAAGGGATAAGATGCCCCAACAACCTATCCTCCCTGTTAAAATCTTTGATATTTGGGGCATTGACTTCATGGGTCCCTTTCTTGTGTCCTTCGGATATGAATACATCCTTCTGGCTGTTGACTATGTATCAAAATGGATAGAAGCCATACCTACGCGAACCAATGATCATTCCATGGTCTTGGGCTTTGTTAAGGCTAATATCATTTCTCGGTATGGGTGCCCAAGGACGATCATAAGTGATGGAGGACCTCACTTTAAGAATGTACATTTCACAAGACTACTCCAAAATTTGGGAGTCAACCACATGATAGACACACCTTATCATCCCCAAACGAGTGGACAAGTTGAAGCATCCAATAGGGAGATTAAGCAAATTTTAAAAAAAACTGTCATGCCTAATCGGAAGGATTGGTCTAAAAAACTAAATGATGCTCTTTGGGACTACAGAACTACGTATAAGACTCCCTTGGGCATGTCTCCTTTCCATCTTGTCTACGGAAAAGCGTGCCACCTTCCCGTTGAAATCCAACATAAAGCTTATTGGGCTATTAAAAACGTTAACTTGAATCTGGATAAAGCGGGAAAAGCACGTATGTTAGAATTAAGTGAGCTTGAGGAGCTTTGTAATGAAGCTTATGAAACTTCTCAAGCTTACAAGCAACGTACAAAAGCCTTCCATGACAAGCACATCATTAGAAAGACTTTTGAGCCCAACCAGTGGGTCTGGCTTTTCAATTCTATATTTAAATTATTTCCTGGAAAGCTCAAGTCCCGCTGGGATGGGCCATATGTTGTTATCAATACTTTCCCACATGGAGCTGTCGAGATTAGGAACCCTATTTCAGGTGCGAGCTTTAAAGTAAATGGCTAGCTACTTAAACCGTATATTACTCTTTCAGATGGCCAAGTTTTGGACGCACTTTGGCTTGAGGAGCCTTAGCTCCTCCCACTCTCCTCCTCAGGTGATATTCTTCTATGTCTGTATTTTTCCAATGAGGACATTGTTAGTCTTAGGCATGGGGGGGTATAACCTGAGAATGTTTATAGCATTTATAAATATTTGCAAACATATTTATATATATATATAAATTTCTCTTTTCTTGAACTGATTGGGTTAGCCCTAGCAAAATACCTTTGTCATTAGAGGTTTTTCTTCTTAAAATTATTTCTTCAGTTTAGAATCTAGTACATTTATTTCACGTGCACGCAGACTTGGTAATAGATCCTTGAAGAAAACCAATAGGCATTTATGGTCTACTAAACCCTTGGACAGTTCATAGGGAGTCAGGCATATTATCTTCTAGTAGATCCACCTCATATTTGTGAGAAGAAAGTAGAGAGATTACAGGTGCGCTAAGTCTAGTGCAAGGACTCTTAAGTTTTGGATAATTAGATGATGATACTTCAGAGTTAGGCATAGTTTTCACTCTCTGTTCCTGTGTGCGTATTTTGTGTGAATTCCTGAGAGTCACCAAATAAGGCAGATACCCGGAGATTGAGTCTTAATAAGGCTATAACTATGGTGGATGTTACGACCGTCCTTCATAGAGACCTCGGCTGAAGGAGGGTAATAGTGTCAAAGGTCAGAAATACTCTTGTCCTATCCATTCCTTCCCAGTACCAAGAATAGGCACTTCCACCAAATAAGCCACACAACTTCCTCTTGACCATCATCATCCCTAATAATGCCTCGTAAATAAAAGTCCATATCTAATTGCGTAACAATCATAAGTCTTAATTGACCTAGATTAAGCTAGGACTTAGCATAAGTTAGGAAAATTCATGCACACATAAGCATTATCTGCATCTTTACTGCTTTACTTTAGCTATGCATAAAATAATGTTTTAATGTGCTGATTAAGTATATTATGTCGATTGCAGGAAATAAGTAGATCTGGAGCTGGATCTGGAGCAGGATCTAAAGTTGGATCTGGAATAACGGGAGTTGTAGCAGAGCTCGAGTAGAAGGCTTAGTTTAGATATAGGAACAATAATGTAAGGGGATTAAAGGTTTTTTATTCTATTAAGTAAAAATAAAGTAGAAAAATGTGAAGAGCTTAGGTCCATCCTAGCCCTAGGATAGCCTAGAGACCTCCCCAAGGCTTAGCCACCCATAGTTAGGTCACAACACCTTAGGAAGCCCTAAAACACTAGTTCCAACCCTTATCTGGACGTCCAGATAAGTTATAGGACGTCCAGGACCCTTAGCCATCTCCCGCACACTTCAAACCCACTTCTGCAATGTTATTGGACGTCCAAACACTTTGTCAGACGTCCAATTTCTGTAGAATTCCCAAAACAGAACCCGAAATCCTTCCTGACTCTGATTGGACATCCAGACAACAAGTCTGGACTTCTGATTTTTGAGTATAAGACGTCTAACACTATTATTAGGCATCCGATACTGCTCTCCAATTCCTATTTTGAGATTTAAGCCTTGATCTTGGATCTCTAGGTCCCTAAACCTAATTCCAACCCCATAGGAACCTAAATTAAGGTGCCCTAACCCTAGTACATCACCTCTAGACCTCCCTAAGGACCTAATTAGGTCCTCACTAAACCTAATTGACTTGGATCTTAGTCAATTCCATCAGCCAATTCAATTGGACTCATTGAGTCCAATTGAGCCCTGATCTCAGCACACATTGTCCAATTGGACTCAGTGAGAGTCCAATTGACCTAGACCTAAATTAATTGAGTTGTTTTATGATAAACGCCAGTTTATCATCATTCTTATGCATTAAAAAAAACCTAGCTCTTAGGATTTTACTCCGCAAACGGGTTTTTGGGCTGCATTTAGGCATAAAATAGGTTAGGCATGCATTGCATTTTTTATTATCTTTTTAATATGTTTTTGTGAGTGTTAGGGATGTACAGATATATAGATCCCTAAAACCCTAGCACTCAAGAAGGCAAATGGTGAAGGAGAAACCCAGACTAGCTAGAACTCAGCCTAATCCAGCTCACCTCAGCTTGATCCAGCTCACCGCAGCTGGAACCTAGCTTACTTGAACTAGGGTTAGCTCATCCTAGCTCCATTCAGCTAATCTCAGCAGGATGGCAGCTCAAGAGAGTTCACCTTAGCTCACCCTAGCTCAAGTCAGCTCAGATCCAGCTCAACTTAGCTAAGTCTAGCTCATCTCAGCTCCCACTAATCCACAGGGAGCTCTAGCTAGCTCAGCTAAGTTGACAGGAGTTCACCCCAGCTCAGATCCAGCTACATCCAACTCCACTCAGCTCCAGCCAGCTGAAGAAGAACTCATCCCAACTTAGGAAGCTCAAGTCCAGCTCCCGGGGACTCAGCTTAGCTCAACTCAGTTGAGCTAAGCTACCTTAGCTGCCTCAACCAGCTTGATTCTCCCCGGGAGCACCAGACCCAGCTCACCTTAGCTCATTATGGTAGAAGCTAGCTTACCTTAGCTCGGCTTAGTAGCTAGCAAAGAACTAGCAAGCTAAGCCAGCTAGAATAGCTCCATGCCAGCCTCTTCAGCAGTAGCCAGCTCCAAATTTCAGTTCCAGACTTCTCCTCCTCAGCTCCTTCCTCCAAACCCTAGCTCCATTACCTTCTCCTTTACTCCTCCATTAGTTAAGCTATCTTGTCTTAGCTTAGCTTAGCTTAGCTATGCTCCAACTTCCTTGGCTTGTACCACCCCAAAAACCCACCTACCAACTCCAACCAACTAGCTCCACCTAAGCTCCACATAAGCTAACCTACTTGGCACCAACCTAACTTACCCACCACCTCCAAAAGACACCTAAAAGTGATGCCAAAAACTACCCATAACCACCCCTTAATGGCGCCACTTTTCCCTCCAAAATCTCCCCTCATCTCCACCACACAATTCCCCTTGAACCCATCTCCACCATCCACCTAACCCCCCTTCTAGAAAACCCCATGTTGGCGCCAACTTGGTGGTGTCTCTCCACCACCAAAAGACACCAACACCACCATAACTACCCCCTTTAACACCCCTTGAGTTGGCGCCAACTCACCTTAGCCATAGGATCACCAACCACCTCCATTCTTCCATCCTAGCCCTCCATTTCAAGGGGCACCTTAACCTCCCATCCTACCCTATAAAAAGACCACTACCCACCACCATTCAAGTCATCCTTGGCTAGCAATTTCACTCTCATATTACACCAAGAAGCCCACGTCCAAGAGAGAAGAAGAAGAAGAAGATTAAGGGGATATTCTGTCCCCTTGGTGCCTTCCCCTCTTCCCTTCTCTCTTGGGTCACGCCAGCCAAAGGAGAAGCCAGGCAAGGAAGATCTTGGAGGAGATCTTGAAGGTGGTCACGCCACCTTGGAGGAGCTCTTGAGGGTGGTGCACGCCCACCCCTTGGAGAGAGCATTGAAGGTGGAAGCTTCCACCTTGGAGGAGCTCTCAAGGAAGGAGAAGAAGGAGGCTCTCTTTTCAAGCCAAGGAGCAGCTAGGCTTGGAGCAAGAAGACTCCCTTCTTCACCATTTTTTCAAGAGGATTTGTGTTTCTTTTCTTGCTTTTAGATTGTTTAATTCTAGTAGAAGCATTCCTCTACTTGTCCTTGAAAAGAACACTCATTCTACTCAATCAAATTGCCTTCTTTTAGCTTTTTATTGCAGTTGTTTTTGGTTCTAGCACTTGTTTCACCTCTTCTTCCTAATTACCCTAGGCCTCCACTTGCCTAGAGTGAGCTTAGGAAGAAGATATTTCTATCTTTTAGATTTTAGTTAATCGATTGTAGGTGTTAGTTCTTTTCCCTACAATCTGCAGTTTGCCCTCATCTTTTCAAAATACAAAAAAAAAAAATTACATATTGAAAAATATCAAAAATAAAGTTGAAATCTATCTGTAAGCAAGAGGATTAATTTTGCAATTTTTGCCTCCTTGGACGACCCTAGATACTCCCCTATCTAGGATATAAATTTAAAAGCGAAAGCGGATTCGCGTGTTACAACGACGTTAAAAACCCGCTTTTATAAATCACGCGTATTTCACTATCACTTTTTGGCGCCGTTGCCGGGGAGGCACGGCTTGCATTAATTAATTTTCTCTTGCTTGAAGTGGATCTCATCCCCTTCTCTTTCTTTCTTTTGTGTGTGCAGGAACTACAGCGGGAAGGCGGGAATCTGGAAGCGAGAGCTCAAAGTTCCTTTTCTTCCCGCGAAATTCAGGTTGGTTCCTCTTTCTGGTCACATAATTAATTAAAACTACCAAAAATATATTAAAGTTGGTTTTCAGGATCCCAAAAAACTTAATTAAGTGGAGTGGTGCATTATAAAATCCATTGTTTGCTTGTATGCTTCTTTAACACCACTCCATTGCAAGTATTGGTGTTCTATTTTTCGGGTCCAGATTTCTGTCCGGACTTGAAAAATTAATTCCTGACATCACAGGCCTCCTAAAATCATAAATTTTCATAGAGTGATTCCCAATTAAGTTTGGAACATCTGTTCCAAATTTCAGATCAATTGGATGTGTATTTAATTTTTAAAAATTCGTGGATTGCAGAGGGGTCACACCCTTCAATCTTCCTATTTTGCTACTGTTTGCGAATTTTTAGAATTTTTATACTCATCTAATTTTTGTGAATTTTAGTTTTCTGGAATCCTTGTGAAATTCTACACATCATATAAAATCACAAAAATTTTCTGAGGTCGGTGGTAATACTGAAAAGTCCACAATACCCACAGGTATCATTTCTGGACTTTGACACCAGTACAATTAAAAATTTAAAATAATTATCAAAAAAAAACCTTAAAATCTTTCAAAAATCTTTTTTGGAATCCTTGTTTGATTTTCGTCAAAGTAGTGGTATTTTTTGACTTGTTTGGACCACTACTTAATTCTGAAAGCCTAAAAATAATTCATTGGTAGTAAAATTTCTGTCTTAGGGAAAATTGGCTTAGGTTTTCTTCTTTCTTTTTAGAGACTCAATTAAAAGGAAATATACAATCACCCATACAACTTGTTTTCCTTTGATTGTGGATCTTCAAACTTGTTTGAAAATTTAATTAGAAAAACCCTAAAACACATTTGATTAAATTGAATCCTAAAAGACATAAATACAAGAAAATTGTGTGACAACTTGATTTTCATTGGAGCCACTCTCCAATTCCTGCACACACACAAAAAAATCAAATAACAGGGCAACAACCCAACAAACGCCCTCCACAATCCGTGTGCACTATAGCATCCTAGACCTAATTAAAATTTGTAGCAACTTGACCCCTAGCAAATGGTGGCGACAACTAGCTTTTGTTAAATCGTTGTAGTACAGATAGTTATTGCCATCATTTACTAATATTTGTTACTCGGAAAATAAAGTTCTCCCGAGGTCGAACTCAGGGAGCAAGTTGTATTCTAGGGGTACAAATTCTTATTACAAAAATAGAGAGAGAGAGAGAGATGAAAGTTTGGCTTCTTCTTCTTCTCTTCTTTCTTCCTCTTTGTCTTCTCTCCTCTTTGGCTTTTGTTCTTCCGGTTCTTCTTCTTTTCTTGCTTCTTGCTTCTCTTCTTCTTCTGCTTTCTGTTTCTTCACTTGGCTGCTCCTTCTCTCTTCTTTTCTTCTTCTTCTTTGTCTTCACTTGTCTTCAGGACGTCGTCTGATTTTCCCAATCAGACGACTTAACTGCTGATGCTACAGTGTCTTCCTCAGCTTCCTTCTTCTTCTGCTTTGTGTTCTCTTCTTCTTCTTCTTTTTCTTCCGCAGTCCTTCTTCTTCTTCACCTGTGCCTGCACACTTCACGGTTTACACGTCAGAGGGCAAAACCTACCCTACCCCCTCCCCACCGCGTCTCTCTCTCAGAATTCGCTCTTAGGACAGCTCTCCCAGAGCAACCGGGTAATCGGGTACGCGAGTCGCGCCCGGGTCCAGGCCCACCGGCGTGCGGTGGTGGGCGAGGAGTGCAGGTCGAGCTAATCGGGTTGGGCCAGGTCCGCGGGGCGTGAGCGCGGACGAGGCCGGGTAGTCGGGCGGGTGCGAGGGACCTCACCCCGTGATCAGGAGGCGAACAGCTTAAGGCACTTTTTGCCTTTAAGCACCTGCGTGCCTCTCAAGGTTTCCGAGGTGGGACTAAATGTCCCACCCCAATTGAGCGCCTGCAGCGAGGAAGCAGCGGCAATCGCGGCTTCATGTGAGGCCTTCGCCCCAGCTGCGAGCCTGGGACTCTTCGCGGAGATGCCTCGCGCAGCCTGGGAGTCGGACCTGGGCGAAGCGCACCTGGAGCTGCAGGTTGAAGGTGCTTCTTCAGCGCAGCAACAGCGACGGCGGTCGAGATACCTGTCCACAGAGGAATGGCCTCTCGGCCTAATCAGATACGCGGAGAACCTTCGCCGTGGCACGGCGAAGGTGGTGGGGGGTCTAGCAGGCGGCGGGGTGGAGCATGAGGGCCGCCCTAGGTCAAACTGCAGCGCGGGAAATGGGTTTGTTCGGGGGGTCTGCAGAGGGCGAGTGGCGGGAAGTGGAAGGGCGAAGGTTGATCAGGGTGAGGAGGCGGAGGTTCTGTGAAGGTCGGCGAGCCGTGTGGGGTGGTGGAGTGATGGGGGCGGGTCACCGGAGTGTGGCCAGAGGTGGAGAAGGTGAGGGCGATTGGTCAGAATCGAGGGCGATAGTAAAGGTTTAAAGTGAGGAAAAGGAAGAGGGGAGGAAGAAGAGAAATTATACCTACTTAGCAGGACGAGGAGGGGCTGGAGCAGGCGACAGTCGTATCGACTGTCGCCGGAGAAGAAACTGCCCAGAGGAAGGGGCGGCGACGACGACGGGGCAGAGGCAGCGTGCGCTGGTATTGCGAGACGCGGAGGAAGATCAAGAAGGTGGCTCTGCTGCTGGTATTGCAGCAGAGCGACGAGGAGGAGGAGGAAGAAGCCGCCGGAGCAAGGGGGCGTCTGTCGGAGTGGGAAGAGAGGAAGTGAGGGGGTATCTCCGTCAGATCCGAGCTGGGAAGAACAACAGAGCGACGGGGGTATTTATAGGGGCAGAATCAGAGAGGAGGGCGGAGGGAGACGACGTGTCTCCCTCGCCGGAGGACGCCGGAGGAAGGATACCCATACCGTCCGTGCATTCGCACGGCCGGTATGGGTGGGTGCAGCGCTCAGGGGGGTGTCCCTGTGGTGGCTGACGACGCAGGGTACCCCCCATTGACTTGCCAGGGCCCCTCCCTCACCCTGCGCGGCGCCATGCTCCGCGCAAGGTCGCCGGAGCATGGCGCTGCTCAGGTTATGCAGGAGGGACCTAAATGCAAAGAACGAAGGAGAGTTAGGGGCCAAAATGTGAGGGTTCAAAAGTTGAGGGCCAAAAAGTAAATATATGAGGACCAAAGTGTAAAGTTAGTCAAGAAGGTTTCTTCTTAGGCCCAAGTTTTTATACATGACTAATTAGGACCTAAAGATTCTGATGGTGAATTTTATTTCTAGATTAAACCATGTTTGACCAGTCAATTTACGTAAAAACCCAAATTAAGTTGTTAATTGGGCATGGTTCTCAATGTAGGTCAAAATGGGTTCCTAAGGCCAAATTGAAAGTCCTAAACCCTAAAGATTATTTTTCTATGAATTTTAGAGGGTTTAGTTGATTTTTACCTTGCCTCGAACCACGTGAATTGAAGTGGGTTTGTTTTTAGGGTTACAGGATGTCATTTAATTCCTTGGAGTTGTTGTAGCCCTTATTGAGTCATCTCATCCCACTTTCTTCTTATTAGGTTGTTTTGACCTATGTTTGGACCCTGAGTTACCCTATTTTCAGATCGGATTGGTGAAATTGCATTTTTACCCCTTAGTTTCTATTTTCTTTGCAAACTCAGAATCTCTCTGAGCCAAGCCTTTCTAAGGTTATGTAGGAGCTTTTATTCTCTGTATTAGGTCAAAATGAGCTAGTTATGGCTCATGATGAGGTTCTCATCAACCCCTAAGGCTTGATCAACTTAGGCTTGCTATTTAGGTCTTAAGTTCTCTTTAATTAATACCAATTCTGTCATCTGTATCTGGTGTTCAGGCTAAGAGGATGTGTCAAACGACCAGGCGCGGGTTTGTACAAGCACCTGGGGTCTTCCCTGGGAAACGTTTGGGCCCAAACCTCCCCTTAAGCAACTTGGCTAGATTTGTTGACAGAACGGGTATTCACTATTGACTACTTATTTCCTATATAGACCAAGTCTTAGGTTATTAAGGAGTCACATTTAAGTTAGGTCTAGTTTTGTTTGTTTGATTTGCACACTTTCTCTCATCTCTATCTCTTCTCCTCCCCTCCAAGTCTTCCAAGTAGTGCATGCACGGGCGACGGTCCCAAAAGCCACACCTCGAGGGACCATCTGATTTCGCCCCCTGCAGCAAGAAATCATTGTTTTCTTCCCCCTCGTCTTCTTAAAAAATGGAAAACCCAGGAAGCCGTCAAAAAAATTCTGCTTCCACTTCTAACCCGTCAGCTGACCCACAAGCTGACTCCACCCTCCCTCACCTTCCTAACTTGGAGCAACCAGAAATACCAGCAAGGCCAGGTGGCCCTCCAATTATAACCCATAATACAAATCCCTTTGCATTAATGGTCGACCATTTGGCTTGACTACAACAAAATCAAGAAGATCTAGCTAGGACTGTCACGAACCTAGCTAATCAAGGACAAAATCCACCACCCCGCCAACAGCCTGTCGCTCCTCTTAAGGATTTCTATGATCCTTTCAATTATGAGGAAAGACCAGGGGTGGTCATACCACAAGGGGATTTCGAAATCAAACCCGCCATTGTAAATCTTATCAAGCATTTTCATGGTCTTCCAAGAGAGGACCCTTTTTGTCATCTCGAGGAATTAACTGTCCTCGCTCAAACCACTCGTTCCCGCAATGTGCAGGAAGACATGTGGTTAATGAGACTCTTTCCTCTCTCTCTTAAAGACAAAGCATCACATTGGTTTAGAACAGTTGGGCGTCCTATTACCACCTGGCCCCAATTAAAAAGTGCTTTTCTTAAAAAAAAATTTCCGATGGGTCGAACAAATGCATTAAGAAGATCTATAACGACCTTTCAACAAAAAATTGGTGAACCCCTCCACGAAGCCTGGGAAAGATTTCAGGAACTTCTAAGAAGTTGTCCCCACCATGAAATTCCACAATGGCAGTTAGTGCAGATCTTCTATCACGGATTAGAAGATCAATTAAAACGATTTGTGGATGCCTCATGTGGGGGCAATTTTCTTAACAAAGACGCCGAAAGTGCCTATCTTCTCTTTGAAGAAATGAGTGAAAACTCATTTAACATGACTTCAATGGACACTTTTGGCAGATCACAAAACCCCAGACACGGAGTCCATGAAATTGACTCCAAAACCACCTCTGTTCCAGTCACACATGATGATTTATATATGTTAGCTCAACGACTGAACCATATGCAAATTCACCAAAAGAAAATGGAAGAAAAGCTCACAAACAAACAAGCTCCACACGTCCACTCTCCACACACTAACCCCCCACACATTCTCCGAAGAGAAAATCTACACAATATCGATGCCACATCTGCTGGCCAGTAAATTCCAGCTGATTTCCCGCAAGATTTAACTGGGAATTTTGACCAAAATATTTTTGATTCCACCTCGGAAAATATTTATGCTCTCCAGGAGCAATTTAGAAACCCCTCCAACACTTCCAATCAAAATTGGAGGACTAACCCGAATCACTCCTGGAAAAACCCGAATCCGATTCCTTTTCCCAAACAAAACTATTTTGGGAATTATGAGCAACCTTTGTATCAACCTGGACCATCTCAGGATGATATTAATAACCAGGTCATGAAAACTCTGCAAGGAATGCAGACTCAAATGACAGAAGTAACCCGCATGATTACCAATTTACAACACCAAGTTAAGGTTACTCCTGATCATCGACCTATTGGGAATTTACCATCCCAACCCATGCCCAACCCAAATAATCAAAGGAATCAATTTCAAGGTGGATATCACAGTCAACCTATTCAGCCGGCACCTCAGCATCCGCCGGGTTTCAATAACAGGAAGGCCCCCCGTCCTCATCCTAGAAACAACCAGACTGCAAATGCAGTTACCTTGAGGAATGGGAAAACCACTCACAATACCCTGCCTGTTAAAGAAACCCGCTCTAATGACACACAGATTAACTCTTCCCCTCCAATTGTTCAAGAACCAATTCATGCAAAACAGGGCAACCCTGCCCCATTTCCACAAGCCCTCCACTCTTCAAAAAAGAAAAAGACAAAATCCGAGCCCACTGAGAAGGAATTAATGGATTTATTTGGGCAAGTAGAAATTAATATCCCATCCTAGATGCCATTAAGTATATCCCTGCCTATGCAAAATTCCTAAAAGATTTATGTACTCCAAAAAGGCAGCCCAAGAATTTAGGAAAGGTAATTCTTCCAGAGACAGTCAGCTCAGTTGTGCAGAGCCGACTGCCTCTTAAGAGAAAAGATCCTGGCGCACCCCTAATCCAAGTTATCATTAATGATACCTCATTTGATCGCGCTCTATTGGATCTTGGTGCCTCAATTAATCTTATCCCCACAGTTATTTTTGAGGAATTTAAGATCGGTGAATTGAATCCTGTTGAGGTTACTCTCCAATTAGCCGACCGATCTACGATTAAACCAAGGGGAACTGTTGAAGATGTTCTTGTCCGGGTCAAAGATTGTCTATTCGCAGTAGACTTTTTAGTCCTGGACATAGAGGTACCTGAAGCACTTAAGTTTGCCCCCATTATTCTTGGAAGACCATTCTTAACCACCGCCAGCGCCAATATTGATTGTGATTCTGGAAAGATGAAGATCATGTGTGGCGGTGAATCTGTAACCCTAGACATTTTTCAAGCCTCTAGGCGGTTCCAGGAACCAGATTTCTTTGATGATTCGGATTCAGAAATAGAAAACATTGTGGAGGAAACATTGCAAATTCCCCAATTAGGTTCCTGTTTTGCTGTAAATACGGTTCCTGAACAATCTACTTTTTCTCACCCTTCCACCTCAACCACATGACCAGCTAACATTCCAGCTGACCCTTTCACTCTCACCTCACCTCTAACCCACAAAGTAGAAACTCTTTCGGAACCGGGCCTACAATTGGAATTAAAACCTTTGCCCGATTCCCTTAAATATGTCTTCCTGGGTCCAAATCAGACCCTGCCCCTGATTATAAATTCTGGACTCACCGGGGCACAAGAGCAAAAACTTCTCCAGGTTTTGAGTAAATATCGAAAAGCTATTGGCTGGACCCTTTCTAATCTTAAAGGCATTCATCCGTCCTATTGTACGCATCTTATATATTTAGAGGACGATTCTCGCCCTTCCCGCCAACCACAAAGGCGCTCGAATCCTAGTATGCAGGAGGTGGTAGAAAAGGAGATTATTAAGTGGCTGGATGCTGATATCATCTACCCCATTTCTGACAGCTCCTGGGTTAGTCCAACTCAAGTTGTCCCCAAAAAGGCTGGACTAACAGTTGTCACCAATGAAAATGGGGAAAATATAGCCACACAAACCGCTTCTTCTTGGCGCGTGTGTATAGATTACCGAAAATTAAACACCGCCACCAAGAAGGATCATTTCCCGCTCCCTTTTATTGATCAAATCTTGGAGCGGTTAGCCGGACGGGAATTTTACTATTTTTTGGACGGTTATTCTGGCTATAATCAAGTGGCTGTTCATCCTGAGGACCAGGACAAAACAACTTTCACCTGCCCCTTCGGAACCTTCGCTTTCCGAAGAATGCCCTTCGGTCTTTGCAACGCACCTGCGACTTTTCAAAGGTGCATGCTTGCAATTTTTTCAGACTTGGTAGGTGAATGTTTAGAAGTTTTTATGGATGACTTATCTGTTTTTGGGGATTCTTTTGACCATTGCCTCAAAAATCTTGAAAGAACCCTCCAAAAGTGCATAGAATTTAATCTGGTCCTCAGCTGGGAAAAAAGTCATTTCATGGTCCAAGAAGGTATTGTCTTGGGCCATGTTATTTCTAAACAAGGAATCGCGGTAGATAAAGCAAAAATAGATGCTATATCTAAGCTTCCACCGCCCACTACTGTCAAACAAATCAGATCCTTTTTGGGTCATGTGGGTTTCTACCGTCGATTCATACAAAACTTTTCCCAAATCTCCAAGCCATTAAGTCAGCTTCTTACTAAAGACCAGCCATTTGATTTTAATAATAAGTGCCTGGAGAGTTTTTTGAGGTTGAAGAAAGAGGTTACTGAGGTGCCAATATTGTAGGGACCTGATTGGAATAGTCCCTTTGAATTAATGACAGATGCCTCAGATTTTGCTGTAGGGGCCGTTCTAGGGCAAAGAATTGGCAAGAAGCCCGTTGTGATCTATTATGCTAGCAAAACCCTTGATGATGCACAACGGAATTACACGGTTACTGAAAAGGAGCTTCTTGCCATTGTATTTGCCTTAGAAAAATTTAGATCTTATCTGTTGGGGTCACGTGTCACTGTTTATACAGATCACTCAGCAATTAAATATTTGCTGACAAAGAAAGATGCGAAACCCCGCCTTATCCGTTAGATTCTGCTGCTCCAGGAATTTGACCTGGAAATCAAGGATAAGGCGGGATTGCACAATGTAGTGGCTGACCATCTCTCTCGTCTTATGACGAATGACATAATGACCCCGCCAGATCAGTTCCCTGATGAAAGTATTTTAGCTGCTACAACCCTCCCTTGGTTTGCGCCCATTGCAAACTACTTAGCAACAGAACAAATCCTCGCTGATTGGCCAAAAACAAAATGGTATAAGTTCTTTGCTGATATTAAATATTATTTTTGGGAGGAGCCTGACCTTTTCTACATTTGTGTCGATCAGGTCATTCGACGATGTGTCCCCGATTCTGAAATCCATGATATTTTAACACATTGTCACTCAATGGCCTGTGGCGGACATTTTTCGGGCAAGAAAACTGTAGCTAAAATCCTTAATGCGGGATTTTATTGGCCCAGCTTGCACAAAGATGCTCATGACTTCGTTCGATCCTGTGTGCGTTGCCATAGCATCGGCGACATGACTCGAAAGGATATGATGCCCCTTAATCCTATTTTAGAAGTTGAAATTTTCGATGTTTGGGGCATCGACTTCATGGGATCGTTCATCAACTCTGGTGGGTATTTGTATATATTAGTTGCAGTCGACTATGTTTCTAAATGGATAGAAGCAATACCCACCCGCACTAGTGATCACCGTGTGGTTGTCGAATTTCTTAAAAAAAATATTTTCTCAAGATTCGGCATACCAAAAGCCATTATCAGTGACGGAGGCTCACATTTCACCCACTCACAATTCCGTCACCTCCATTCTAAATACGGGGTTAATCATAAAAGTTCCACACCATATCACCCCCAATTGTTGTTATTTTTACAAAACAATATCTTTGTTGCATCGTATTTCACAACTATACTAGGACACTTTTATTAGAAACGCGAGCAACGATTTTTTCACCAACAAAATGGCGCTGTTGCTGGGGAGGCAACGTCATTTTTCTTGATTTCGATCTTTTGATCTATTACTGACAAATCTGCCTCTACTTTGCTTTTGATGTGTAGCTCAACACGGAATGAAAACGGGATCTGCGAACACACAGAGCGTGGCGAAGAAAAATCAGGTGCACATCATCTATCTTAGATTAGGTTTATTTTCTGAACCCTAGGATTAGATCTACTTTCTGCAATCTCTTTTGTGAAAAAAAAAAAAGATTTTTCTCATTTTCGTGAAAAAGAAACAAAATCAAAAAGAAAAATTTTGAAAAAAATCTAGATTACGTTTCCTTTTGAATCTAGGTTAGCTTTTTTTAAAAAAAAAAAAAGATATTTTCTTTGAATCTTTTGAAAAAAATTCTTTTTAAAAAGAAAAAAAAAACGTCCAAAAGATTTGGAAAAAAAAAGGCGTTTTTGGTGGAAAGCTTAGATTTCAATTCAAACCTCTTTAAAAGCTTTTCCACCATCTTCTGATTTTCAGCCAGATTTCAAATCTAATTAAAAAATTCGATTGCCAAAAAATTCATTTGCGAAAAATTCTAAAATTCAGGCTAAATCTTCATTTTCAAATCATCTTTCAAATGACACCATTAGTTTAAAAGAATTCCAAGTATAAAATTTTTAAAAATTCACGAAGTGCATGGGGATCAAATTGACCCATATTCAAAATATTTCAAACTTCAAAAAACGATTTTAAGCAATCTGCAAATCTGTTTTGACTAAAAATGGTGGGGTTTGAAATATAATCTCATTAGCTTTATTGTCCATATTTTTTCTGAATTTTTGAAGGTCATTTGATACTGTTTCAAAGCGAAAAACCGTCCATGGGTCAAAGTTCCAGATCTGACCCCTTGAATTTCAAAATTCAATAAAAATTCGACTGAAACAATAAAAATTCCAAAAAAATATTCTCTGAAACACTAAGTGAAAAAGGAATCTACTTTCAAAATTTCAAATTAATTGGATTCCAATTAATATCAGAGAATCAACATTACTTTTGTGGTCTGCTGAAATAGAGAAAAACCCTAGAAGTACATGCAACTTAGGTTGAACCTTTAGGTCACAACTAGAGACCACACTTTTGGCTAACCTAGAATTAATCAAGTCTAGTCAGCTGGTGAGCTTGGTCACCTTGTGGGCCACTCACCACAAACCCCACAGAAGAAAATGGGTTAAAAACTAATTTTAAAACACGAAATCAACCCGAGTTCGTTGTCGTACTACTGGGTGTTTTTAACCACTCTTGCCAAACCTGGTGACTAAGTCTGCGGGGTAGTGTCAAACGACCGCGGCTCAAGGGTCAACGAAATAGGAGGCGTAAGCCAAAGGAGGAACCTTTCCCTTAGTCCCCTCGTAACCAGACTGGCTGGGCTAGCTTGAGAAGCGAGATTCACTTTCAGTTGGTTGTACGACGAACTTATCTTCAGGAATTCAAATCCCTAACAAAAAATCCAGTCACCTGATCTATAAGGACCATTTGATTGACCAGGCCTTAGCCTTGTCCTGCGTGGCTACACCAACCCAGGGGTTGGGCGGTGTATGCACGGAAGGAGGTCACTTCGACCTCACTTGGTTGGACCTTGGGAGCCACTCCCAAGGAGGCGAGTCACCTCGCCCATACCATCTTCTCCCCCCATTTCTTCTACTCCAAGAGCCACCATGGCAAATCCTAGACCTGGACCAAGACCAAGTCAGGACATTGACAATCTGGACCCGATGGCTCATCTGGAAGCCCGGGTCACCGAATCTGAGGAGCGGCATCAGCAGAGCATGGATCGTATTCTGACGGCGCTTGACAGGATGCTGCACCTGCCACGAGGAGAACAACTGCAGGATTTCTACAACCCAGCCGCACCTATCGTCACACTGCTAGTCAGAATTCCCGCAGGTGGAGACGCGCTTGAGCTCAAGCCCAATGTAATTGGGTTGATCAGCACTCATTTCTACGGGAACTCAAGAGAAGATCCGTTCTAGCACCTTGAGGACCTAAGTCGACTCGCTGAAACGATCCGACCCAGGAATATTGATCTAGGGATCGTTCTGATGAGGCTTTTCCCATTCTTTCTAAGGGATAATCCACATACTGGTTCAGGACTATTGGGAAGCCAATTGGAACCTAGCCGGAATTACGATGTGAATTCCTGCAAAAGTTCTTACCAATCAGTCGAACAAATGCAATGCGGCATGCAATCACGACTTTCTCCCAGGGAGCTAGGGAGAAATTACATGAAGCATGGGATAGATTTCACAACCTTCTTCGGAAATGCCCGCATCATGGTACACCCAGATGGCACTTAGCCTAGATTTTTTACCATGGGCTGGATGACACACATCGGTATTTGGCCGATGCATCTAGCGGCGGGAATTTTCTAACAAAAGACGAGAACAGTGCATTTGAGCTGTTCGAATCATTAGTGAAGAACTCAATGAATGCCGCATCTATGAACCAGTTCCAGCGGCCTGGTCAGCAGCAGGTTGGTGTCCATGAGGCTCACATCGATTCTATTCGAGCCGACATGGATATCATCGTCGAGCAGCTGGATAGAATAAACCTAATTGAGAAGAAGATTGACCAGATCAGTAAAGGTCAATCCGACTCGAGCTCTGCCGCCGCAAGATCCTCCTATGCACCCTGAGCCCCACCTGCTCGAGTTAATCTCCTCACTCGGGATGCATCTTCTCCGTATTTACGAGATCCCACATATCAGGATCCCATGAATAATCCAAATCTGGCACCTTACGACCAGGGTTATGCACCACCCGTAGGTTATAATGCGTATCTCCTTGAGGGATATACATCTCAGATATCTTCGCCCTACAAGGACGTCAGCGCTATCCAAGGATACGGGCGTAATAACCCGTACTCAGAGAAGTATAACCCTGGTTGGCTCCAGCATCCGAACTTCTCCTGGTCTGGTAATTCACAGAGACCACATCAAGATCCACACTACCTGACCAGGCAATACGGGAATGTGCAAAACACATATCCTAGGCAGCATTGATTCCCATCTTAGCAGTAGCAACCCTGCTTATTATACCAGCCGCTGCACCAAGCTACCAACCACCCTCCAAAGTAGGCTGACCCTTTGGAGGCGATAAAAGAGGAGCTGCAAGAATCGATGAGGAAGTCTACACAGGATAGCTTGCAAATTATGAAGGCGATGGCTAATCAGATTCAGACCATACAGAACACGCGGAACCAGCTGTTGCAGGAACATAGGACTCAGGGAGCCTTGCCCTCCCAACCTGTCCCGAATCCTCGCTATATGCAGAACCAGGGTGCCCCGACTAGGTTTCAGGCACAGCAGGGACAGGCAAACGCCATACTACAGGTGCCTTCCGCACCACCCGATTACGCGCAAGGCCAGCCGCCTTTGTAGAATCCCTCGTATTCTACCCCATCCGCTCCCCCACCACCTCAAGGACAGCAAGCCGACTCACACGCTGTCTCATTGCGGAGTGGAAGGAAGACATTCGACCCACCTCCTAGGCAGGCGGGTTCTGATTTTTCCCACCCTTCGCCGCAGGAAGATTCGACTCCATCATCTCAGGAGCCACTTGTGGTAGATAAGGGTAAGAGGCCACTTAAACCTGAGATTCCCATCCATTTTCCTGAGGCTCTGACACGATGGAAAAAGGACACATGGAATTTCGACGACCTGAAATTGATGTTTAAGTACATCTTCAGGTCCCCCTCCTCGAGGCTATCGATCACATTCCTGTTGTCGCTAGGTTCTTCAAGGACTATTGTACCACAAAGCGACAGCCGAGAATTGGACGACAGGCGATACCGTCGAAAGAAGCTAGCGCCGTGATTCTAGCTGACCCACCATCGAAGAAGAAAGACCCTGGCACCCCACTCATATCTTGCTTCTTGTAGGATTCTCCATTTGATCGGGCCCTTTTAGATTTGGGTTCGTCCATCAACATAACTCCTACCAACGTATTTGATCGATTTCTATTTGGGGAGTTGAAACCCACCTCGGTTACGATTCAGCTGGCTGACAGATCAGTCAAAACACCGAGGGGGGTGGTTGAGAACGTGATCGTAAATGTCCGCGGGTTCTGCTTTCCCGTAGATTTTTTCGTTCTCGATATGGAAGTTCCTCCTATTCTACGTGATGCACCAATTATTTTCGGTCGCCCATTTCTGGCGACAGCCCGGGCGAACATCGATTGTGCATCTGGGTGTATGGAGATTGCCCTAGGCAATGAGCAACTTTGACTAGACATATTCAGGGCAGCAAAGAACTTCGACTGTGATCGAATAGAGGAGGATGGTGAAGATGAAGATTCAGCTTACTATGGTAACATTGGGCTCCTTTGTGATGACCCAATGTCTCATTCGTCTACATTATCAGGGTTCTCAGACCTCGATCCACACAGTACCAAAACCACTGCATTAAACATATCTCCACGAGGATCTGACTATTTGGGGTGCACTTCTGACCACAGCACCCTTGAATCCAACTATCTTGATCCATATATTTCTGAATCGAACCTGTTATTGCAGGAAGACATGACTATAGCTAACGGGTTTCCCATTAACGCAGTCACAACCGATCTCACAGGGAAAGACTCAGCGGGAATTCATGTGCACACGGATCAGCAGATTCCCACCTTCGAGTTTGCTCCTCCCACTCCCATTTTTGACTCAGACCCACCCGTGATCAAATTGAAGCCCGTACCCACTCCACACTTTCTTATAGCTAGAGTTTTTGGAAAAGGGGTGCACAATCAGCTGGTTCGCATCTCCGAACCACTGATCTTAGGAGCATATGAGCACATCTTTCTCTTAATCTTAGCCGACTCCTATGCTAGAAATGACACATCCGATTAAGTGCTCGCCCAGCTGGAGGCGTTAAACTCAGCACATATAAATACCATTCACTCCACATTCCACCATCATTTATATATAACCAATTTTATACATAGTATATTTTTCCTTTAGCATATTTCCTTTGCATAGTGCATACTGACAAGTTGGTCGGTGCGAATGTATAGTTTCAGGAGCAATTCCAGGTGACTTCTACCCTCTCATCCTCTGTCAGATTTATTTTCTTTTATATTCATGCATGAGGATAGGCAAGAACTTAGGCATGGGGGGGTAGATATAGAAAAATTGAAAAAAAAAAAAATTTTACGCCAACAATTTGGAAAACCTCGGAGCTGCATGTAAAACGTACTTTAGGAACTTAAATAAAAAGAACAACTGACCCCACCACCAATATTCAATTGGAGGTAGAAACTGTTCGCGACAGCCACTTCCGACTCACCTGCTCACCTTTTGTTCTAAATTTAGGGTCAAGCTGATTGTAACCCGATACGGGAATTTTACGAAGTATAAATTATATGAGGTTACATATTGCATTCATGAATAAGATCATTTTAGTAAGAGAATGCATTTGGGATTTTATCCTTTAGTTGATTCCTGTAATCTGGAATCCAGTACAGCTTTTCACACACACGTAAAATTTGCAATGGATTCATGGTGAAGGCTGATAAACGTCTTCAGTCTGTCAAGAAGAAGCAGTGCTTCTTTTCCTGAACCCCTGGATCATGTTTTGGGAGTCAGGCAGATTTTCCTCTAAAAATCCAAAAAATAGTGTGAGATGAGAGTAGAGTGTACTGGTGCTCTAAGATTAGTGCGAGGAATCTGGAATCCTAGATAATTAGGTGATGATACTCTGAGATTAGACATAGTTTTCGCTCTCGGTTCCCACGTATACATTTTTGTGTGAAATTGTGAGAGCCACCGAATAAGGCAAATACACGGAGAGCGAGTTTAATAAAACTAGGGCTAAGGTGGATGGTTACAACCATTCTCTATGGAATCCTTAGCTGAAGGAGGGTATTGATGTCAAGGTTAGAAATACACCGTCCTATCTGTCTCTCCTGGTGCCGTGAGTAGGCACTTCCACCAAATAAACCACGCAATGTCTCTTGGGTACCACCAATCCCTAATAATGCCTCCTCAATAAGGTTCATGGATGTATGCCAGTTGTGTTATGCTGAGAAAAAAATATTAAAAAAAAATGAGAAAAAGAAAAAGAATGATGAAAAGAAAGAAAAATTGAAAAGAAAATTAGAAAAAGAAGAAAAAGCAAAAGAAAGAATGAATATTTAGTGTTTATTTCATCGAGGCAATACCACTAAATAAAATTGAGCTCCACCAAATATGGCCTTAACCAATTTTTGTTGTGTTTTTAACCGCCCGAATACTGGCTGAGGAATCCTGACTTAGTGTTAGGGTTATGAGAACTCAAATAAAGTGTTAATGCCTAGTGAGACCACCAAATACAGAACATACGTGTGAATCTGGTGAGGCTGTGAGCTCTAAGAAAAAAGAGTAAGAGAGAATGAATACAAAGGAATCAAAGAGAGTATAGTTTTTCTCGTCTTTCTCTAAGTTGAGTTACTTAGTAATCCGGGAATCTAGACTTTGTAGTTCTAGTCTCTATGTTGCACCAAGTGAGAATGAGCCACCAAATATATAATCCTTTCTCTCAGAGATTCTCTACCTAAGCCTAAAGCTGGGGTGCAATTCATAGAATATCTTGAATACCCCGAGGGAAGAAGTCTGCCTATCCTGCTAGAATTTTTACTAGGGGTCAAGTACAGGTTTTAGAGGTGAATCAGTTTTTCACTCGAATCCGTTGCAAAAGCTACATAGCTGCACTTTCACGATTGTCTGGATTTCTAGACCATAAGATGAAAACAAAAAGGAGAAAAATCTCTACGCATACACTTGATAAAATAATCAGTCCCTTAGGGACCCTTGCTGTAAATAATTTAGTCTTGCATTTGCTAGGGACTATCAAGATTTAGGCATAGGGGTATGATTGCGTAGCAATCATTGGTCTTAATTAACCTAGATTAAGCTAGGACTTAGCATAAGTTAGAAAAATTCATGCACGCATAAGCATTATCTGCATCTTTACTGCTTTATTTTAGCTATGCATAAAATAATGTTATAATGTGCCGATTAAGTATATTACGTCGACTACTGGCAATAAGTAGATCTGGAGCTGGATCTGGAGCAGGATTTGAAGTTGGATCTGGAATAACAATAGTTGTAGCAGAGCTCGAGTAGAAAGCTTAGTTTAGATATAGGAACAATAATGTAAGCGGGTTAAAGGTTTTCTATTCTATTAAGTAAAAATAAAGCAGTAAAATGTGAAGAGCTTAGGTCCATCCAAGACCTAAGATAGCCTAGAGACCTCCCCAAGAGTTAGCCACCCTTAGATTAGGTCACAACAACCTAGGAAGCCCTAAAACCCTAGTTCCAACCCTTATCTAGACGTCCAGATAAGTTATAGGATGTCCAGGACCCTTAGCCATCTCCTGCACAGTTCAAACCCACTTCTGCGTTGTTATTGGACGTCTAGACACTTTGTCAGATGTCCAATTTCTGCAGAATACCCAAAACAAAACCCGAAATCCTTGCTGACTCTAATTGGACGTCCAGACAATAAGTCTGGACTTCTGATTTTTTAGTCTAAGACATCTGACACTATTATTAGACGTCCGATACTGCTCTCCAATTCCTGTTTTGAGATTTAAGCCTTGATCTTGGATCTCTAGGTCCCTAAACCCAATTCCAACCCCGTAGGAACCTAAATTAAGGTGTCCTAACCCTAGTACATCACCTCTAGACCTCCCTAAGGACCTAACTAGGTCCTCACTAAACCTAATTGACTTGGATCTTAGTCAATTCCATCAGCTTATTCAATTGGACTCATTGAGTCCAATTGAGCCCTGATCTCAGCACACACTGTCCAATTGGACTCAATGAGAGTCCAATTGACCTAGAACTAAATTAATTGAGTTGTTTTACTCTCAATTAAGTTTTCACACACCCAATTAAACTTGTATCAAGTTTAATTGCACTTTACCTTGGTGAATTAGGGTTTACAACCCTAATTTGAGACCTACCTTGACCTAAACCCACTAGAACCTAACCTAATCAACCTATCCACCTAAGTTTCGACCCACACAATCCCACACACACCATCCACACGAAAATACCTAGCCTATAGTTCTCTAGAACTCTCTACCATGTGCGGTTGCCTTGGTTGCCAAAAATAGCTACCACGAGCCATTCAATTTTTAGATCCACATTTGGTGGATCTAAAAACGACCATCCACCCTCTCTCTCTCACTCTCCCACGAGCTCCCACCATAGGCCTCTCTAGAGAATTAGATAATTCTCTAGAGAGCTTCCCTTTTGTCTATAAAAAGATCTAATGGGTGGCCATTTGCACCCATTCACTTCCTTAGCATTCATTCCACTTAGGCTAGCCACTCCCATCTCCACTCCACCTCCATGAGTTGAGCACCACCATGGAGGCCACCATCTCCATGCCAAGAAGTAGGATCAGCTCCCCAACCTCTCTCCAAGGGCCGACCTAAGCTCCATTGGCCACCCCTCCTTCTTCTCTCAGCCACTCATAGGGCATCGGAGACCACCTCCGAATGCCCTTCCTTCTGCTAGATTAGTAGCTTAGCTTTTCGTATATTTACTGCTTAGTAGTATAGCCTTACTTCTCCGCCAATGATGCATGCAGAATCCCCCTATCGATTCTTGTATGCAATCATTTTCTGGTAGCTAGGTTTAATTTCCAAGCATTTATGTACAAGCTTTCCTCTACGTCTCATGTTGCAAACAACTCTCCCGCTGAATGAATGAAGAATGCCTTTATATATATATTTGTCTCTATATGTTTGAAATCACCATGAGCTTAATAATTGTCATTCTTTTTGTGTGATTCATGTTGCCTGTTTCCGATTCCTAATATTCTTGCAACTAAGCATGTCATACCAAGATACGTAATAATCACGAACTGGCATGCGATTCTAAACAAAGTAGAGTAAGATCGATTTCAAAAGTAAAAGCAAGGCTTCCCAGAGACGAACGACCGGGACTCAAGTCTCGTTATTTTTACAAAATAATATCTTTGTTGGATCGTATTTCGCAACTATGCTACGACGCTTTTATCAAAAACGCGTGCTACGATTTTTTCACCAAAAAAATGGCACCGTTGCCGGGGAGGCAACGTCATTTTTCTTGATTTCGATCTTTTGATCTATTACTGACAAATCTGCCTCTACTTTGTTTTTGATGTGCAGGACAACACGGAACGAAAACGGGATCTGCGAACACACTGAGCGCGGCAAAGAAAAATCAGGTGCACATCATCTATCTTAGATTAGGTTTATTTTCTGAACCCTAGGATTAGATCTACTTTCTGCAATCTCTTTTGTGAAGAAAAAAAGATTTTTCTCATTTTCGTGATAAAGAAAAACAAATGAAAAAGAAAAATTTTTAAAAAAAAATCTAGATTAGGTTTCCTTTTGAATCTAGGTTAATTTTTTTAAAAAAAAACAAAAGATATTTTCTTTGAATCTTTTGAAAAAAATTCATTTTAAAAAGGAAAAAAACATGCAAAAGATTTGGAAAAAAAAAGCATTGTTGGTGGAAAGCTTACATTTCAATTCAAACCTCTTTAAAAGCTTTTCCACCATCCAGATTTCAAATCTAACTAAAAAATTCGATTGCGGAAAAATTTATTAGCGAAAAATTCTGAAATTTGGGCTAAATTTTCATTTTATAATCATCTTTCAAATACCACCATTAATTTAAAAAAATTCCAACTATAAGATTTTTAAATATTCATGAAGTGCATGGGGGTCAAACTGACCCAGATTCAAAATATTTCAAATTTCAAATGGAGGTTTCGAGCAATCCGCGAATCTGTTTTGACTAAAAATGGTGGGGTTTGAAAGATGATCACATTAGCTTTATTTTCCATTTTTTTCTTGAATTTTTGAAGTTCATTTGATACTGTTTCAAAGCGAAAAACCATCCATGGGTCAAAGTTCCATATCTGACCCCTAAATTTCAAAATTCCATAAAAATTCGGTTGAAACAATAAAAATTCCAAAAAAATATTCTCTGAAAAAATAATTGAAACAGGAATCCACTTGTAAGATTTCAATTTAATTGGATTCCAATTATTATTAGAGAATCAACATTACTTTTGCGGTCTGCTGAAATAGAGAAAAACCCTAGAAGTGCATGCAACTTAGGTTGAACCTTTAGGGTCACAACTAGAGACCACACTTTTGGCTAACCTAGACTTAATCAAGCCTAGTTAGCCGGTGAGCTTGGTCACCTTTTGGGCCACTCACCACAAATCCCACTGAAGAAAATTGGTTAAAAACTAATTTTAAAACACGAAATCAACCCGAGTTCGTTGTCGTACTACTGGGTGTTTTCAACCTCTCTTGCCAAACCTGGTGACTAAGTCTGCAGGGTAGTGTCAAACGACCGCGGCTCGGGGGTCAACGAAACTGGAGGCGTAAGCCAAGGGAAGAACCTTCCCCGCCACAAGCAGAGCATGGATCGTATTCTGACGACACTTGACAGGATGCAGCACCCGCCACGAGGAGAGCAACTACGAGATTTCTATGACCCAGCCGCACCTATCGTCACACCACTAGTTAGAATTCCCACAGGAGGAGACGTGCTTGAGCTCAAGCCCAATGTAATTGGGTTGATCAGCACTCATTTCTACGGGAACTCAAGCGAAGATCTGTTCCAGCACCTTGAGGACCTGAGTCGACTCGCTGAAATGATCCGACCCAGGAATATTAATCTCGGGATCGTTCTGATGAAGCTTTTCCCATTCTCTCTAAGGGACAAAGCCTCATACTGGTTCAAGACTACTGGGAAGCCAATTGGAACCTGGTCGAAATTATGACGTGAATTCCTGCAAAAGTTCTTCCCAATCGGTCGAACAAATGCAATGCGGCGCACAATCACGACTTTCCCCCAAGGAGTTGGGGAGAAATTACAAGAAGCATGGGATAGATTTCATGACCTTCTCTGGAAATGCCTACATCATGGTTTACCCAGATGGCACTTAGCCCAGATTTTTTACCTTGGATTGGATGACACATCGGTATTTGGCCGATGCATCTAACAGCGGGAATTTTCTCGCAAAAGATGAGAATAGCGCATTTATGCTGTTCGAATCATTAGCAGAGAACTCTATGAATGCTGCATCTATGAACCAGTTCCAGTGACCTGGTCAGCAGCGGGTTGGTGTCCACGAGGCTCACACCGATTCTATTCGAGCCAACATGGATATCATCGTCTAGCAGCTGGATAGAATAAACCTAATTGAGAAGATTGACCAGATCAGTCAAGGTCAATCCGACTCGAGCTCTGCCACCGCAAGATCCTCCTATGCACCCCGAGCCTCACCTGCTCCAGTTAGTCTACTCACTCGGGATGCATCTTCTCCGTATTTACGAGATCCCGCATATCAGGATCCCGTGAATAATCCAGATCTGGCACCTTACGACCAGGGTTACGCACCACCCGCAGATTATAATGCGTATCTCCTAGATGGATATACGTCTCATATATCTTCAACCTACAAGGACGTCAGCGCTATCCAAGGATACGGGTGTAATAACCCGTACTTGGAGACATATAACCCTGGTTGGCACCAGCATCCGAACTTCTCCTGGTCTAGTAATTCACAGAGACCACATCAAGATCCACACTACCAGACCAGGCAATACGAGAATGTGCAAAACACGTATCCTAAGCAGCAGCAACCCTTCTCATTATACCAGCTGCTACACCAAGCTACCAACCACCCTCCAAAGCGGGCTGACCCTTTGGAGGCGCTAAAAGAGGAGCTACAAGAATTGATGAGGAAGTCTACACAAGATAGCTTGCAAATTATGAAGGCAATGGCTGATCAGATTCAGACCATACAGAACACGCGGAACCAACTGTTGCAGGAACATAGGACTCAGGGAGCCTTGCCCTCCCAACCCATGTCGAATCCTTGATATGTGCAGAACCAGGGTGCCCCGCCTAGGTTTCAGGCACCGTAGGGACAGGCACACGCCATACTACAGGCGCCTTCTGCACCACCCGGTTACGCGCAAGGCAGGCCACCTTTGTAGAATGCCACGTATTCTGCCCCATCCGCTCCCCCACCACCTCAAGGACAGCAAGCTGACGCACATGCTGTCTCATTGCGGAGCGGAAGGAAGACATTCGACCCACCACCTAGGAAGGCGGGTTCTGATTTTTCCCACCCTTCGCTGCAGGCAGATTCGACTCCTTCATCAACTCAGGAGCCACCTGTGGTAGACAAAAGTAAGAGGCCACTTAACCTTGAGATTCCCGTCCATTTTCCTGAGGCTCTGACACAAAATGTAGTATGGAAAAAGGACACGTGGAATTTCAAGGACCTGAAATCGATGTTTAAGGAAGTACATATTCAAGTCCCTCTCCTCGAGGCTATTGATCACATTCTCGTTGTCGCTAGGTTCTTCAAGGACTATTGTACCCCGAAGCGACAGCCGAGAATTGGACGACAGGCGGTACTGTCGAAAGAAGCTAGCGTCGTGATTCTAGCTGACCTACCGCCGAAGAAGAAAGACCCTGGCACCCCACTCATATCTTGCTTCTTACATGATTCTCCATTTGATTGGGCCCTTCTAGATTTGGGTTCATCCATCAACTTAACTCCTACCACCGTATTTGATCGATTTCAATTTAGGGAGTTGAAACCCACCTCGGTTATGATTTAGCAGGCTGACAGATCAGTCAAAACACCAAGGGCGGTGGTTCAGAACGTTATCGTAAAAGTCCATGGGTTCTGCTTTCCCGCAGATTTTTTTGTTCTCGATTTGGAAGTTCCTCCTAATCTCCGCAATGCACCAATTATTTTCGGTCGCCCATTTCTGGCGACAACTCGAGCGAACATCGGTTGTGCATCCGGGTGTATAGAGATTGCCTTAGGCAATGAGCGACTTTGACTAGACATATTTAGGGCAGCAAAGAACTTCGACTGTGATCGAATAGAGGAGGATGGCGAAGACGAAGATTCAGCTTTCTGTGGTAACATTGGGCTCCTTTGTAACGACCCAATGTCTCATTCGTCTACATTATCAGGGCTCTCGGACCTCGATCCACACGGTACCAAAACCACTGCATTACACATATCTCCCCGAGGATCTGACTGTTTGGGGTGCGCTTCTGACCACAGCACCCTTGAATCCAGCTATCTTGATCCATATATTACTGAATCGCCCCTGTTATTGCAGGAAGACATGACTATAGCTAACGGGTTTCCCGTTAACGCAGTCACAATTGATTTCACAGGGAACGACTCAGGGGGAATTCACGTGCACACGGATCAACAGATTCCCACCTTCGAGTTTGCTCCTCCCACTCCCTTTTTTGACTCAGACCCACCCATGATCAAATTGAAGCCCGTACCCACTCCACACTTTCTTATAGCTAGACTTTTCGGAGTAGGGGTGCACAATCTGCTGGTTCGCATCTCCGAACCACTGATCTTAGGAGCATATGAGCACATCTTTATCTTAATCTTAGCCAACTCCTATGCTAGAAATGACACATCTGATTGAGTGCTCGCCCAGCTAGAGGCGCTAAACTCAGCACATATAAATACCATTCACTCCACATTCCACCATCATTTATATATAACCAATTTTATACATAGCATATTTTTCCTTTAGCATATTTCCTTTGCATAATGCATGCTGACAGGTTGGCCGGTGCTAAATGTATAGTTTCAGGAGCAATTCCAGGTGACCTCTACCCACTCATCCTCTGTCAGATTTATTTTCTTTTATATTCATGCATGAGGACAAGCAAGAACTTAGTCATCGGGGGTAGATACAGAAAAACTGAAAAAAAAAAAAATTACGCCAACACTTAGGAAAACCTTGGAGCTGCATGTAAAACATACTTTAGGAGCTTAAATAAAAAGAACAACCGACCCCACCTCCAATGCTCGCATTGGAGCTAGAAATCGTTCGCAATAGCCACTTCCGATCACCCGCTCACCTTTTGTTCTAAATTTAGGGTCAAGCTGATTGTAACCCGATACGAGAATTTCACGAAGTACAAATTATATGAGGTTACATATTTCATTCATGAATAAGATTATTTTATTAAGAGAATGCATTAGGGATTTTATCCTTTAGTCGATTCCTGAAATCTAGAATCCAGTACAACTTTTCACACACACGTAGAATTTGCAATGGATTCATGGTGAAGGCTGATAAACGTCTTCTATTTGTCGAGAAGAAGCAGTGCTTCTTTTCCTGAACCCCTGGATCATGTTTTGGGAGTCAGGCAGATTTTCCTCTAAAAATTCACCAAATAGTGTGACATGAGAGTAGAGTGTACTCGTGCTCTAAAATTAGTGCGAGGAATCTGGAATCCTAGATAATTAGGTGATGATACTCTGAGATTAGACGTAGTTTTCGCTCTCGGTTCCCACGTATACATTTTTGTGCGAAATTGTGAGAGCCACCGAATAAGGCAAATACGTGGAGAGCGAGTTTCATAAAACTAGGGCTAAGGTGGATGATTACAACCATTCTCTATGGAATCCTCAGCTGAAGGAGGGTATTGATGTCAAGGTTAGAAATACACCGTCCTATCCGTCTCTCCCAGTGCCGTGAGTAGGCACTTCCACCAAATATGCCACCCAATGTCTCTTAAGTACCACCAATCCCTAATAATGCCTCCTCAATAAAGTTCATGGATGTATGACAGTTGTGTTATGTTGAGAAAAAAAAAATTAAAAAAAAATGAGAAAAAGGAAAAGAAAAAGAATGATGAAAAGAAAGAAAAACTGAAAAAAAATTAGAAAAAGAAGAAAAAGTAAAAGAAAGAATGAATATTTAGTGTTTATTTCATCGAGGCAATACCACTAAATAAAATTGAGCTCCACCAAATATGGCCTTAACCTATTTTTCTTGTGTTTTTGACCGCCCGAATACTGGCTGAGGAATCCCGACTTAGTGTTAGGGTTATGAGAACTCAATTAAAGTGTTAATGCCTAGTGAGACCACCAAATACAGAACATACGTGTGAATCTGGTGAGGTTGTGAGCTCTAAAAAAAAATGGAGTAAGAGAGAATGAATACAAAGGAATCAAAGAGAGTATAGTTTTTCTCGTCTTTCTCTAAGTTGAGTTATTTAGTAATCCGGGAATCTGGACTCTGTAGTCCTAGTCTCTATGTAGCACCAAGTGAGAATGAGCCACCAAATATATAATCCTTTCTCTCAGAGATTCTCTACCTAAGCCCAAAGCTGGGGTGAAATTTGTAGAATATCTTGAATACCTCAAGGGAAGAAGTCCACCTATCCTGCTAAAATTTTTACTAGGAGTCAAGTACAGGCTGTAGAGGTGAATATTTTTTTCACCTGAATCTGTTGCAAAAGCAACATAGCTGCACTTTCACGATTGTCTAGATTTCTAGAGCATAGGATAAAAAAAAAGGAGAAAAATCTCTACGCATACACTTGATGAAATAATCAGTCCCTTAGGGACCCTTGTTGTAAATAATTTAGTCTTGCATTTGCTAGGGACTAGCAATCATAAGTCTTAATTGACCTAGATTACGCTAGGACTTAGCATAAGGTAGGAAAATTCATGCACGCATAAGCATTATCTGCATTGTTACTGCTTTATTTTAGCTATGCATAAAATAATGTTATAATGTGCTGATTAAGTATATTATGTCGATTGCAGGCAATAAGTAGATCTGGACCTGGAAATGGAATAAGATCTGAAGTTGGATCTGGATTAGCGGGAGTTGTAGCAGAGCTCGAGTAGAAGGCTTAGTTTCGATATAAGAACAATAATTTAATGGGTTTAAAGGTTTTCTATTCCATTATGTAAAAATAAAGCAGTAAAATGTGAAGAGCTTAGGTCCATCCTAGCCCTAGGATAGCCTAGAGGCCTCCCCAAGCCTTAGCCACCCTTAGATTAGGTCATAACAGCCTAGGAACCCCTAAAACCCTAGTTCCAACCCTTATCTGGATGTCCAAATAAGTTATAGGACGTCCAGAACCCTTAGCCATCTCCCGCACACTTCAAACCCACTTCTGCAGTGTTATTGGATATCCAGACACTTTGTCAGACGTCTAATTTCTGCAGAATACCCAAAACAGAACCCGAAATCCTTCCTGACTCCGATTAGACATCCAGACAACAAGTCTGGACTTCTGATTATTTAGTATAAGATGTATGACACTATTATTAGACGTTCGATACTGCTCTCCAATTTCTGTTTTGAGATTTAAGCCTTGATCTTGGATATCTAGGTCCCTAAACCCAATTCCAACCCCGTAGGAACCTAAATTAAGGTGCCCTAAACCTAGTACATCACCTCTAGACCTCCCTAAGGACCTAATTAGGTCATCACTAAACCTAATTGACTTGGATCTTAGTCAATTCATCAGCCTATTCAATTGGACTCATTGAGTCCAATTGAGCCCTGATCTCAGCACACACTGTCCAATTGGACTCAGTGAGAGTCCAATTGACCTAGACCTAAATTAATTAAGTTTTTTTACTCTCAATTAAGTTTTCACACACCCAATTAAACTTGTATCAAGTTTAATTGCACTTTACCTTAGTGAATTGGGGTTTACAACCCTAATTTGAGACCTACCTTGACCTAAACCCACTAGAACCTAACCTAATCAACCTAGCCACCTAAGTTTCGACCCACACATACCATCCACAAGAAAATACCTAGCCTAGAGTTCTCTAGAACTCTCTACCATGTGTGGTTGCCTTGGTTGCCAAAAATAGCAACCAAGAGTCATTCAATTTTTCGATCCACATTTGGTGGATCTAAAAACCACCATCCACCCTCTCTCTCTCACTCTCCCACGAGCTCCCACCATAGGCCTCTCTAGAGAGCTTCCCTTAGGTCTATAAAAAGACCCAATGGGTGGCTATTTGCACCCATTCACTTCCTTGGCATTCATTCCACTTAGGCTTGCCACTCCCATCTCCACTCCACCTCCACGAGTTGAGCACCACCGTGGAGCCCACCATCTCCATGCCAGGAAGCTAGATCAGCTCCCCAACCTCTCTGCAAGGGTCGGCCTGAGCTCCATTGGCCGCCCCTCCTTCTCTCAGCCACTCAAAGGCCATCGGAGACCACCTCCGAATGCCCTTCCTACTAGATTAGTAGCTTAGCTTTTCGTATATTTACTACTTTTATTTACTGCTTAGTAGTATAGTCTTACTTCTCCCCCAATGATGCATGCGAAATCCCCCCATCGATTCTTGTATGCAATCATTTTCTGGTAGCTAGGTTTAATTTCCAAGCATTTATGTACAAGCTTTCCTCTACGTCTCATGTTGGAAACAACTCTCCCGCTGAATGAATGAAGAATGCTTTTATATATATATTTGTCTCTATATGTTTGAAATCACCATGAGCTTAATAATTGTCATTCTTTTTGTGATTCAAGTTGCCTATTTCCGATTCCTAATATTCTTGCAGCATGTCATACCTAAATACATAATAATCACGAATTGGCATGCGATTCTAAACAAAGTAGAGTAAGATCGATTTTAAAAGTAAAAGCAAGGCTTCCCAGAGATGAACAACCGGGACTCAAGTCTCATTATTTTTATAAAATAATATCTTTGTTGGGTCGTATTTCGCAACTATACTACGAAGCTTTTATCAAAAACGCGAGCTACGATTTTTCACCAACAAAATGGCACCGTTACTGGGGAGGCAACGTCATTTTTCTTGATTTTGATCTTTTGATCTATTACTGAAAAATCTACCTATACTTTGTTTTTGATGTGCAAGACAACACGGAACGAAAACGAGATCTGCGAACACACTGAGCGCGGCGAAGAAAAATCAAGTGCACATCATCTATCTTATATTAGGTTTATTTTCTGAACCCTAAGGTTAGATCTACTTTCTGCAATCTCTTTTGTGAAAAAAAAAAAGATTTTTCTCATTTTTGTGAAAAAGAAAAAAAAAATCAAAAAGAAAATTTTTTTAAAAAATCTAGATTAGGTTTCCTTTTGAATCTAGGTTAGTTTTTTTTTAAAGAAAAAAAGATATTTTCTTTGACTCTTTAAAAAAAAATTCTTTTTGAAAAAGAAAAAGAACGTGCGAAAGATTTGGAAAAAAAATATATATTTTTGGTGGAAATCTTAGATTTCAATTCAAACCTCTTTAAAAGCTTTTCCACCATCCAGATTTCAAATCTAAATAAAAAATTCGATTGCCAAAAAATTCATTAGCGAAAAATTTTGAAATTCATGTTAAATCTTCATTTTCAAATCATCTTTGAAATGCCATCATAAATTTAAAAAAATTCCAAGTATAAAATTTTTATAAATTCATGAAGTGCACGGGGGTCAAACTGATCTAGATGCAAAATATTTCAAATTTCAAAAAGCAATTTCGAGTAATCCACGAATCTGTTTTGACTAAAAACAGCGGGGTTTAAAGGATGATCTCATTAGCTTTATTTTCCATATTTTTCCTGAATTTTTGATGGCCATTTGATACTGTTTCAAAGTGAAAAATCGTCCAGGGGTCAAAATTCTAGATCTGACCCCCTGTATTTCAAAATTCCCTAAAAATTCGGATGAAACAATAAAAATTCAAAAAAAATACTCTATGAAAAACTAATTGAAAAAGGAATCTACTTGCAAAATTTCAAATTAATTGGATTCCAATTATTATTAGAAAATCAACATTACTTTTGTGGTCTGCTGAAATAGAGAAAAACCGTAGAAGTGCATGCAACTTAGGTTGAACCTTTAGGGTCACAACTAGAGACCACACTTTTAGCTAACGTAGACTTAATCAAGCCTAGTTAGCCGGTGAGCTTGGTCACCTTGTGGGCCACTCACCACAAACCACACTGAAAAAAATGGGTTAAAAACTAATTTTAAAACACTAAATCAACGAAAGTTTGTTGTCGTACTACTGGGTGTTTTCAACCTCTCTTACCAAACCTGGTGACTAAGTCTGTGGGGTAGTGTCAAACGACCGCGGCTCGGAGGTCAATGGAACCGGAGGCGTAAGCCAAAGGAAGAACCTTCCCCTTAGTCCCCTCGTAACCGGACTAGCTAGGTTAGCTTGAGAGGCGGGATTCACTTTCAGTCGGTTGTACGACAAACTTATCTTCTGGAATTCAAATCCCTAACGAAAAATCTGGTCACCGGATCTATAAGGACCATTTGATTGACAGGGCCTTAGCCTTGTCCGGCGTGGCTACACCAACCCAGGGGTTGGGCGACTCCCTAACCTCTCTCCAAGGGCCGGCCTAAGCTCCATTGGCCACCCCTCCTTCTCTCAGCCACTCAAAGGCCATCGGAGACCACCTCCGAATGCCCTTCCTACTAGATTAGTAGCTTAGCTTTTCGTATATTTACTACTTTTATTTACTGCTTAGTAGTATAGTCTTACTTCTCCCCCAATGATGCATGCGAAATCCCCCCATCGATTCTTGTATGCAATCGTTTTCTGGTAGCTAGGTTTAATTTCCAAGCATTTATGTACAAGCTTTCCTCTACGTCTCATGTTGCAAACAACTCTCCCGCTGAATGAATGAAGAATGCTTTTATATATATATTTGTCTCTATATGTTTGAAATCACCATGAGCTTAATAATTGTCATTCTTTTTGTGTGATTCAAGTTGCGTATTTCCGATTCCTAATATTCTTGCAACTAAGCATATCATACCTAAATACGTAATAATCACGAACTGACATGCGATTCTAAACAAAGTAGAGTAAGATCGATTTCAAAAGTAAAAACAATGCTTCCCAGAGACGAACGACCAGGACTCAAGTCTCGCTATTTTTACAAAACAATATCTTTGTTGGATAGTATTTTGCAACTATACTACGACGCTTTTATCAGAAATGCGAGCTACGATTTTTTCACCAACAGTATCGTGTTGTGTTGATTGAAAAGGAAACAAAAACAAGAAGAAATAATAAAAAAAAAAGGAAGAGAGAAAGAAAAAAGAAGAAACAAAATGAACAAAAAGAAGAAATAGTTATATTAAAAAAAAAATGTCCAAGTTATAATGTAACATTGTTTCTGAGGTAACAAAACATCTATCACATTCCACCAAATATGAGCTATACCTACCTTTTAGTATTTCTGATCGCCAGAATACTGGTTGATGTCTCTAACTTAGTTGTAGAGTTATTTGGACTTTAATTGAAGTGTGGATGCCATGTGAGGCCACCAAATAGTGAGTACAATTTCTAAATCTGGCGAGATTCATGATCTTAGAAAGAAAGAAAAGAGGGAGTGCCCAAGAACATCAAGAGAGCACAATTGTGTAGCCTCTCTCAGAGTTGACTTGTCTAATAGTCTAGAGATCTAGAGTCTGCAGTACTAGACTATTTGTAGCACCGGATGAGTGTGTGCCACCAAATATAAATCCATTCAACTCGATGTCTCCTACCTAAGCCAAACGTCGGGGGCAAATTACAAATTATCCTCTGCTTTATCCCTGAGGGAAGTAGTTGCCTATCCCAACGCAATATTTACCAAGGATGAAGTATGAACTTCCAATGCGAATTGGCTCTTTTACTTGGATCTGTTACCTAGGCTATCAGCACTTCACATTTGTCTGGATTTCTAAAGTTTTGAAGTAAGAAAAGAAGAAATCTTCTTATTACTTCTATTATTTTTCATTTTTGCTAAGGACTAGCAAATCTTAGGCATGGGGGTATTTGATGAGTCCATTTTAATGGACTAATATTACGCCTAAGCAACTTTAATTATATCTTTTAGGTTTGTTAATAACTATATTAAGTTATAGAATGTTTGCAAGCATCATGATTTAGGTTTACACCTATTCTATAATTTAATATGTTCTTTTTATGTGCAGGAAAAATAATTAGCAAAAGAATGAGGAGGAAAGGGTAAATTACCCTTTCAAATAACCGACTGCTGTTCTTTTCCTCATCCTCCGGGCACCCTCAACAGTCGTCGGCTAGAAATAGTTAAGGGATTTGAAAATCCCTTAACTCTCGCAGGCACAAACCAGGAGGAGTTAAAAAGAAGAGGCGGAGAAAGGAGAGGGAAGATCATCCAGAGAGGGTGAATAACTCCTGCGTGCACTCTGGATCAGGATCACCTTCCCTTCAACGCTACAGGCGCTCATGCCATCAAGCCTACCCCTGCAGGCACTGCACCTTCATCACCACCGCGCGTGTGCAGCCGCGCCCTAGCAAGCCTCTCCGCAGCCTGCACTGCACCACGTGCCTGCAGCCGCGCCATCTGCACAGCGCCCCCTCTTGCAGCCCACTTCACCTTGTGTGCCCCCTTTCCTGTAGGTGCACACCGTCCACCGCCTTCAGGCACACCACCAGGTGCCCGCTTCACCCAACGCCTGCAACTCATGCACCCCCATAGGCGCGCCCACCTCCACGCACCTCTTGCAGCCACTCGTGTCCCGCTCCAGCACCAGCACCCTGCCAAAAGGCACCCGCAGGCGCGCGCCCACCTTCCAGCACCTCAGCCTCCAACGCCTGCCTTCGCTTCCCCCGCCAGCGCCTTCAACACCCCCGTAGGCACTGCACCGCACTGCCCTCACCCGCGCCCCTGCAGGCACCCGCAGGCATTGCACCACAGGCGCCCGCTCACCAGCCACCGCAGCCAGGCTGCACTCGTGCTCTTGCAAGCGCACCCGTAGACGCCACACCATGCCCACCTTCCAGCGTCTCAACCTCTAGCGCCCACCTTCCCTTCCACCTGCCAGCGCCTTCAACCCACAGTGCGCCATCTGCACCTCCTGCCATACCCGCAAGCGCGCGCCATCTGCAGCACAAGTGGCAGCACCCGTCCACCTCTGCCAGGCCATGCTCGCAGGCACACACCTTCGCACGCCTCTCATCAAGCAACACCTTCACGGCAGCAGCAGCCTCCTCCGGTGTCTTCTCCTCCGCCGGCTGGCCACCTCCGGCAATCTCCGTCGACGCCGCGACCTCCATCAGAGAGGCCTCATCCTCGCCAACCTCCCTAGCGCGTCCACCGCTCGCAGGTGCTCTCTCTCTCTCATGAGGAGGAGAAAGAGCAAATGCACTGTTTTGAATTCAATTAAAAATTACATTTACTGCCATTGCCACAAAATTTAATTTTTGATTTATTATTATTTTATTATGGCAGAATTACGCATGAACACTTATATTTTCTGATAATTGCATGTTATTGATATTCACCTATTTTAAGATTGATTTTGGGCTTAACCTGTGCACTAATTTTCTCTAGTACACGTCACACAAAAATTACATAAAATCATCATATATTTATTGAAGATTTTAATGAGGGAAAACTACACATATACCCTTATCTTTTTAAGTTATTGTGAATCTACTTTCCATCGCATTTTATGTCAGATTTGAATAAGGATTTCATAATTTACCGAAAGAATATAAAATAATCGAGAGTTTATTGCATAATTGCCTCCCTGTGGACACGACCTGCTCTTCTATGAGTGGTTATTTTTATTTTTGATTAGTCGATTTTTCCACCACTTAAATACTACAACACAAAGCGGAAAGTCGACTCGTCAACGATTATTTTATTACGGTCGGAAAAGTCATATTAGCGACCATTTTAACAGTCGATAATATTAACAATTCTCGACCATATTCAAATAATGGTCGAGCATAATAAGGAATTTTTTTTAAATATACTTAATTTATGTGAAAGACTAGTAAATAATGTCCTATTAAGAGTATAAATCAATCACACAACTTAAAAATTTATGCATTTAAATAAATCGAAAGAAATGAAAATTAAAATTTTATAAATAAAAGTAATGTATACAAAGTTCATTACAAATGGTAATATATATAAAAAATACAATTATGCTGTGGCACCAATGCCTCCAGCACTACTACCACCTAAATCATCGTCATCACGACGATCTCTACACTAATGAAGGGATGGGTGATCAATTCCTCCCTTCTGAAGTAATGAAAGGAGCTCCTTGATGGTCTTGTTGGATTCCTTGCTTTGCATCACGTTATCTTTGACCAATGTTGTTAGCTCCTCGATCTGGTGGTCCTTCTCCTCGTCTTTGCTACGTAATGCCACAATTTCCTTCCTCATCTCCTGCACCTCAGTTGAAGAGGATGATGCTCCCCTTCTCCCATACCACCCCGAGACGGTCTCGCTCCTCCCTACGCTACGGATGTACCCTACATGCTCAGGTGGAATGATGGTTCGGTAGGCCTCCTCTATTGTCAGTGGCTACTGAACAGTACCAAAGTTTGCATCTTTAGGAGGATGCATTAAGTTGATCAATTATCCTGAAAGATATTGAATTACGTTAAGTAATTTCATTTAATTATATAATTACGAAATAAAATAAAAGTATTGTATTTTTTAAACTTACGTGTCTTTGTTGGTATGTGCCGTGAAGCCACTCTCTATTTCCCTCTTCACTCATCTTGCTATGAGTGGCTCATATACTCCCACCCGATTAAGCTGGGCACCTTAATGCATGGCTGACTACAATAATTTGAAATAGTTAATTTTAATAAATTAGAAATTTTAGTAAGGTTTAAAAGAAAATATAAATTAAAGATATGTATATAGATTTCATCCCGTCTATGCTCCTCCTACCCAGGACATGGGTCTTTGGTGGAGCCATAGCCCTATTTTCCTTATTTTTCTTGGCTTGCTACTGAAAATGAAGGTATAATTTATTAACGTAGAAAATATTTAAATAAATGATAATATATGAAATACTTTTACTTGCGTCGCTGGATCATGCCAATGCTTGCACGCTTCCTTCCAAATGTGTGGTTGTATCAAAAGAGGGGTATTATACTAGAAAATATAATTATAATGTTAGAAATAATATTTGAATAGTGGTAAAGGAAATAAAAAAATACAATTAAAATTTATCTTTTACCTTATTCTTCATCTCCAATCTCCAATCTTTATGAATCTTCACTGCATGCTTAAGGATATAGTTGGGGATGTTCGGATCAACGCCTCATTCGAATGTGGGCTACATTAGAAAGAGAATAGAAATTGTTACATAATTTACATTTATGTAAAGCAATTTACAAAAGTTATTTCTTTTTACCAATTACCTCTAACTGTCGAATGAGCTACCTTTTCAGCTCGTTTGGCACCTTCCTCCAATCGAAGTGGAATAGTGGGATGATCACCTTCGTTAGCGTACCCAGTCTGCTGACGAATGGAGGATAGTTCACTGCTTCCCCCGCTGGTGTAATCCGCACTGAAATGCAGGTCCCATGTGGAATTCTCTCTGATTCCCTATTCCACGTGGGACCACTCCCCATATGTGCACCTATAAGACAGAATTATAACATAAAATTAAATAACAAATAAAAAAAATTGAGAACATAACATTTACCAAACCTTAAATTCATACCTAAACCGTGGGCGGGTGGTGGTGGTGCAGAACATCCCATCTGAGAAGGATCTGGGTCATCCATCAACTCTGGCTGATCATCCAATCTAGCGTTCTCCTCATCAAATGAAGAACTATCCTCGTCCTCCTCATCGGTAGGTGCATCCTCATAGTCAGAATCCTTCACTGGGAGATTCATCGGAGGAGGCTTCGAACTCTTCGCCTTCCCCCTACCTCCCTTCCCCTGACTCTGGAAATATTGAGCTACATCTCTAGGCCTCAGAAATTACTGGTGAGGTACCTAGAGCTGAGGCTGAGGATGCTGGCGATGAGCTTGAGGTTGAGGATGCTGGTGATGAGCTTGAGGTTGAGGCTGCTGGCGGGGGGCCTCAAGTCGTTGTGGGGGGGCCTTAGGCTACTGGGAGGCTTGAGCCTCCTCCCTACTCCTCCTATTAGCCTTTTTCTTGAAAATAACTGTTCTCAACGATTTTGTGCGGATTTAAAGCGTATTACGTTGTAGTATAACCGACAAAACGTTTAAACAAATATAAAGAATTTTATTACTCGAACAACTAGAGTATCCGAGATCGAACACGGGGAGCAATCTCAGTACTTTGTAAAACCAAAGAATACAACTATTAAATGCAAATATAATTGATTCAATGAGAGAATTTTAAAAAGGATTTGTGAAAAAAAAGTAGAATTGGACGTCTGATTTCTGTATCAGACGTCTTAAATGTGATCTCTCTTTCTCTCTTCTTCCCCTTTCTGCTTCTGTATCTTCCTTCTTCTCCTGCCTTGCCTTTCTTCTTTCTTCTTCTTTTTCTTCTGATCTCTTTGCAATCTTCACTTGGCCTCTTCTTTGTTCTTCTCTCTCTTCTGCCTTGTCTTCCTTCTTCTTCTTCTTCTTCTCGGCGAAGACTTCTCCTTTCACTATTACACAGCCTCTTCTTTCTTCTCTTCCTGTTCTTCAGCTGCTAAGTGTTTGCTGCCTCGGTCACTTCTTCCTTCCTGCACACACCACACAGTAGCAAAAACCTACCCCCGTCCCTCTACCCAAGCGTCTCTCTTTTTCTCAAGCAGTTCACTCAAGCATGCTCTCCCAGAGCCACATGGGTAGTCGGGTCGGATTCGCACCCGGGACCAGGCGCACCGGCAAGTGGTGATGCGCGAGGACTGCGTAGGTTTAGGTCGGGTCGGATCCGCCAGATCCGCAACGTCAAGCCGTGGACGATGCGTGTGGGGGCAGTGAGGGACCTCACCCCTGTGCTTACGGAGGCAGTAAGAAGAAAACACAAAAGCAATTTATATGATACCTGAGTTTTGCAATCCCACGATGTGGGACTATCTGGTCGGTCTTGCCTTCACGCGCGCCCGCAGAGCTTTCGTCACTCGATTGCCCAAGCTGATGGCTCCTCTGTGCAACTGGCTGGCCTCGTTCGCTTCGCGACCTTCGCGAGAGTCTGCTGCACCTGCAGCCTGGGAAGCCTGATGCCCGAAGCTGCTCCAAGCTCCCTGCTGCTTCGGCTGTTAATGGCGGTCGGAGCGTACACCTGACATCCAACAGAACGGCCTATTGGCCCAATCAGAATAGCTGGAAACCTTCGCCGTAGCACGGCGAAGGCGGTGGGCGATGCTGCAGGTTGCAGGTCGGCCTAGGCGTGCGTGTCTAGGTCAACCTGTGGCCGGAGATGGTGGGTTGGTCGGGGGGTACTTGTGGAGGTCTGGAGTGGCAGTGATGGGGTGGAATGGGTTCCTGGTGGTGAGGCGAAGCTCACGAGGGGGTTGGCGAGCCGTGTGGAGGGGCGGAGTGGTGTGGGCAGCTCGCCGGAGGGCGGTCGGAGGTGAGAACGATGGAGGTGGTTAGGTACTGTCGAGGGGTAATCAAGTAAAATAGTAGGGGGAAAAGAGAGAGGAGAGGATGGAGAATGTATCTGGGGTTGTCTGGAAGGAAGGGAGGCGGTGGAGAGGATGGCTTGTAACTGCCGTCGTCGGGGAAGAAAGACCCTGAGGGAGGAAGCGGCGACGAAGATGAGGTCAGGAGCACGCGCGCGGGGTACAGCGTGACGCGGGAGGAAGAGGCGGAGAGGACTCTGCTGCTGGTATGGCAGCAGAGCGACGAGAAGGAGGGGATGAGGTCGCCGGAGCTTGCGGGTCGTTTGGCCGGAGATGGGAGAGAGGGAATTTGGAGGGGATCTCCGTCAAAATCAAGCTTGGGTCCTGCGGCAAGGTCTGGGGGGTGTTTTATAGGTGCTGGCCGCTCCTATCAGCGCGTGGAGAGCGCGCAATTAGGTCTGCCGGCTCGCCGGAGTTGGAAGGAAGGTGGATACCCAAATCACTCGTGCGTTCGCACGAGAGATTGGGTTCACACCAACGATTGTAATTGGCTTTAGAAGGAAGGGAATTCCTCAGAGAATCCCCCTTCCATTTCTGGGAGGGAATCTCTAAGGGATTAGAGAGCAATCCCTCTCTGAACCTCGCCGGAGCTCGGTTCTGCCCTAACAATGGCGGCAGGACCGGATTGCAAAGGGGGCGAAGAACTTGGGGGGCTCTTTGCAAGGATATTCAAAAGATAGGGACCTATTTATGATTTGGGTGTACTAAATTGCAAAGTAGGTCAACATGACCTCCCCTTAGGTCCAAATTTTGGTATAGACCTAATTTGGACCTAATAAATCCAATGGCGAAGTTGGATTTCAGGTTTGACCTCGTTTGACTGGATATTTTGCGTAAAAACCCAAATTTAGTTAATTGAGGAGCTAGGACCCTAATCTAGGTCAGACTAGGTTCCAAAGGCCAAATTAAGTGTTCTAAACCCTAAAGGATGTTTTTCCATGATTTTTAGAGGGTTTACTCGATTTTTATCCTGACCAGAACCTTGTTAATTTAAGCGGGTCTGTTTTAGGGTTACCAAGTGTCATTTAATTCTTAGATTGCACATAAACCCATTTCTGATTGACTCAACCCTCTTTTTATCTTATTTGGACCATTTGACCTATGTTTTGCTTCTGAGAAATCCCATTTATGTACTGCAATGGTAAAATTGCAGTTTTAACCTTTATTTCATGTTTTCTTCTCAGAGCACTTGTTCCTTCAGTTAAGCCTTCTTCTAGGTTATGTAGGAGCTTTTTATCTTCTTTATTGGGTCAAAATGAGCTAGTTATGGCTCATGATGAGGCTCTCATCAATAACCTACGTAAAAACATCACAAATAATCAGATATTTTTTAAAAAAATTTGGCAGCATTTCCCCTATATATTGTGATGTTTCAAAAATCCTTTATGAATAAGTATAAAAATAATTGAAAATGAAATGAGCGTATATAAATGAAATAACCTTCCCTTTCTCCATTTCCCTCCCCTTCCTCTTTCTCCCATTCCATTTCCCCTTCCCTTACCCTCCCATTCCTCTTTCTTCTCCTTCTCCTTCTCCCTTTCTCCTTAACCTCCCCTTCCTCTTCTCCTTCTCTTTCTCCCTTCCTTAGTTACCCTCCCCTTCTTATTTACCCTCCTCTTTCTTCTCCTCTTTCCCCTTCCCTTACCCTCCCCTTCTCTTTCTCCCTTTCTCCTTAACCTCCCATTCTCTTTCTCCCTTTCTTCCTTAGTTACCCTCCCCTTCTTATTTCCTCTCCTCTTTCTTCTCCTCTTTCCCCTTCCCTTACCCTCTCCTTCTCTTTCTCCCTTTCTCCCTTACCTTCCCTTCTCTTTCTCTCTTCCTTCCTTAATTACCCTCCCCTTTTTATTTCCTCTCCTCTATCTTCTCCTCTTTCCCCTTCCCTTACCCTCCCCTTCTGTTTCTCCCTTTCTCCCATACCTCCCATTCTCTTTCTCTCTTCCTTCCTTAATTACACTCCCCTTCTTATTTCCTCTCCTCTTTCTTCTCCTCTTTCTTCAACATAAAACATTCAAGATACAAAAAAAAGCATCATTCCACACAAGAAATAAATCTAAGTGGGCACACCCCACAAAAAAAATAAATCTAAATGGGCTCACCCCACACAAAAAATGTACCTAAGTGGGCACACCCCACTCTTAAAATAAACCTAAGTGAGCACACCCTATATCTAACATGATAGTAGCATTTTAAAAAAAAAGTAGTAAGAAACTCATCATAGTGATAAAATGGAAATAGTCGGTGCACAAACAATAGGAGAATGCGATGAACCTATATGAGAAGATAATAAAAAAATTTCAATTTTGAATAAATGAACGTAACCTTTAATAAAAGATAGAATAATTTAAAGGAAATTTAAGCAAAACAAACTAGAAATTTCATAATTTATTTATATTTATGGTTATGAATTAATACTTTTGAGAATTTACCTTATATGTCAATGTCAGTTGCACAAGGGGCAAGTTCTTCACTTTGTGGGTATTGTTGATATGCTTTAGATTCATCATCTGGGTGTAGATCTTTTCCCGCATTGTATTGTTCATGTGGTTAAGCTTTGACTAGTATAACCCACCCATTTCTACTATTATCAGGCACGTAGAATACTTGTGCTACCTGACAAGCTAGTGTAAATGGTTCTGATGATTGGAGGATGTGATGGTTTTTACTTAAGCTCAAGAATCCATGTTTCTTATCGATTTTGAATCCAATGCCTTCTTTAAAAACATCAAACCAATCACACTTGAATAGAACCACCTTACGGTCAAACCTGAAACTCATTTCCATAATCTCTTCAATTTAGCCATAATACCCATCACAACTAATGCTTAGGTCACAACTGACAAGAACTCCCACCTATTGCGTGGCCTTCGCATCATCAATGGATTGTACTCTAAATATGAAATCGTTAATTATGTATTCGAAATGGTAATGTCCGTATGTCAAAGGTGTATCAACAATTACATCAAAATCCTGTACCCACCGTGGATCCCCATTTTCTTTCAGTTTATTTACACGATCCTTGAACCAATGAAGGAACTGCAAGTCGTGTGTAGATGTATCAGTTGATTCTTTGAATTCATTGTAAAATTCATCTACTTCTGGAATTTGCTTCTAAATGTACAAGTGTGCCAAACGTCGATCCATTTCTGATATGGTCTTAACCTCCTTTCGTTGGATCGACCTTTCTCCGATGTTAAATATGGATAGACAATCTTCATCATTACCATTAACTTCTCCTTCATAGTTTCATTCAAGATGATTAAATCTACTGTTTGTTTCATTCATGTACATGGCACAGAAGTTAATACATTCTTCTACATGATAGCCTTCAACAATTGACCCTTCTGGTTTAGCCTTATTCAAGACATAATCTTTCAATTTCTTCAAATATCGTTCAATTGGATACATCCATCTGTATTGCATGGGTCCAGCAATTCTCTTTTATTTTGAAAGATGAAGTGTAACATGAACCATAATGTAGAAAAATAAAGGTGGGAAAATCTACTCCATTTTATAAAGTGTGATTACAATTTGTTTGTCCCAATAGTTTAGCAATTCAGTATCTAATGTCTTTGAAAAGATAACTTTAAAACATCTACTCATCTCCATCAAAGAATCGACTACCGGATCAGGCATCACCCCATATATCAGTAGTGGGAATAAGATTTGCATGTACACATGTGATTCATGACTTTTTAACTTAGTAATCTTCTTTTGCGCCTCATTTACGCAATATAAAAGTTGCGATGAATACCCATTTGGAACCCGAATGTCTTTAAGGAATGAGAAAATCCTTTGCCTCTACTTTCTAGTAAGACTATATATAGCTTCTGAAAAGTGAGACCCTCCTTCTTCAACGTGCAACTCAAGGGGAATACCCAAAATTTTCATATCATTCCTTGTTTTAACTATATCCTTTGGGCTGTCTATTAGGTTTAATACATCAAGAATGTTGTCCATTATATTCTTTTAGATATGCATAACATCTACATTGTGTCGCACTATAAAATCCTTCAAATATGGAAGCTCCATAAGAAAATGCTTTTCTTCCTAAACCCTGATTGTCATAAGGAAGCCAAGTCATTCTTGAAAAAATGACCCAAATGTATTTCTCTGAGCTGTTGCAATGTCTCCATGATTTTCATCCCCAACAGCTTAATAGAATTTGTACTGAGTTTATTCTTTGGATTCCTCAATGAATACTGACATGCTTTACCATCAAATCAGTCCTTGAATTGTGACGTTTGCCATCTATGTTCAACGGGCAAAAACCTGTGATACCCTAAGTAACAAAATTTCTTGCTTTCAGGCAATCTCAGGTGATGAGTATCATCCATTCAGATTGGACAAACGAACTTCCCCTTTGTACTCCATCCTGATAAATTCGTATATGCTGGAAATTCATTGATTATCCACAGTAATACTGCGTGCAACTGGAAGAATTATTTCTTGTCTATGTCATATGTTTGAACACCACTGTACCACAACACTTTCAGTTCATCAATCAATGACTGAAGATAAACATCTATTGCATTTCCTGGTTGCTTGGGTCCTGGGATAAGGAGTGTCAACATCATGAATGAAGATCGCATGCATAGCTATGGGGGTAAGTTGTAAGTTACCATGACCACCGGCCATATGGAATATGCTGGGTACATGCTTTTGAATGGATTGAATCCATCGCTTGCATGACCTAGTCTCACATTTTGTGCCACCTCTGCAAATAATGCATGATTCTCGTTAAATTTGTTTCACTCATCAGAATCTGTTGGATGACAGATGCGTCCATCTTTCGATTTATTATCCTGATGCCACGACATTAGATTTGCTATTTTACTAGAAATGAATAATTGCTATAGCCTAGGGATCAGTGGAAAATAACGGAGAACCTTCTCCAGTTGTTTCTTCCCGCTAGTGCTTGTTGACTTACCCACCTTTTATCTCTCCTCACCACATTCAGGACAGTTAGTCAACCCTGAGTACTCATTTCTGTATAGGACACAGTCATTATGACATGCATCAATCTTCTCACATTTCAGTCCAAGCCCATGTATCTGCTTCTTCGCATCATACCATGACTTAGGATATCCAGCAGGATTATTCAACAGATCTCCAATGAATTCCAAAACCTTAGACATTAATTTCATTGTGGCTCTATTCATCACTTTCATCTGAAACAATTTCAGAAGGAATGACAACTTCGACGTTGATGTTATTCCAAGAGCAATTGGATCTTCTATTGCCTTGACTACATTGTACAACTCATTATAATCTGGTAATGTCTCATCATCATCTGCATCCTTATAGTCTGCTGCTCTCATATCATGTAATATTTCATCCAATTCATCTCTATGATTATCATCACTTCCTTCAAAGGCTTCAATTGTCTTATTCCTAACTTCTCACATTTTTTCACCATGAGCTATCCAATTTACGTAATGTTGCCACCAACTGTTACATATTACATGCTCCAAAACTGTGTCTCGGTCATGGAAAAATCCATTCAATCACTGCCTACATGGGCATAAAATCAGCTGAGGGAATTCACTTTATCTAAATGTCTTCCTATCATCATGAAATGCCCACTCTAGAAACAAAATCACTCCACTCTTGTAGTCGTGGTAATTTGAATTCCTCATACTGATCCATGACTTATTCTTGATAATTATCCTAAATGTAAAAGACAACCACTCATAAGTTGAACTCGAATAGGATAAGAATGTGTATTTTTATATATTCATAAGCCAAACTTGATTAAAAAGAAATTTATATTTTAAGAAAATTTTCACTTGATAGCCCATCCTTGAAGATTTGATCACAACATTACTTCTTACATGCAACCAGTGTTTGAAGAAATTTCGACAGCATTTCCCTGCACTTCTCCAATATACCCACAAGACTAACCTTAACAACATCCCCAATAGCCCCCACTAAAGGACACTTCGGGAACAGAGCTATGATTAATTAGTATACAGCAGAAGAGCGAGAAAATGCAACCAAAATTTCTCTAAACACTAGCTACATGTAAGAAGTAACCCTAAGTTGTGATCAAATCTTCAATGACCCCCCTTTGTTCAGAACTTCTCTGAGCAAAGATGACAACACTTATGGCATGTTATAAAAACAACGCATCGTGCATGTACGTGAGGTATACACACACTCTGTATTGTCCGTATAACATGATCATAAGTCTTGACGGACTAGTATTTTAACACAATTATATCCCCCCCCACAACCTGTTGCCTAAGGGTTAGAATTCCTATTTTTTGGCATTATCGTGCATCTAAATTTGTGCAAGTGTGTATCTACAAAGTTATAATAAAATCAAACATAAATAATAAATAATTCAAATAATTTGGGACACAATTCAAACATACAGTCTAGAATTATCGAAAGAGAGTTCCCCATTTTCCAATTTAGGTGAAGTTTTATAGCAACAACTACATTAATTTAGAAGTGTGGAAGAACTGGCTTCAGCTCCAATCCAGGCTTTCAAAAATCAAACTTTGGGAGCCTTCACCATTGCTGTAATCAAGATCGTCAAACCTAAACTAAAACCAAAAATCCTAAACTTAAACCTTAAATCTAAAACCCTAAATATAAAATAAACACCCTATAACCTAAATCCAGAACTCAAAACCTAATACCAAAATCCAATAAAAAAATCCTAAACCTAACCTTAAACACTAAACCCTGAAACCTAACCTAGAAACAAATAACCATAATTAAACCCTACTCCAAAACACAAAACCCTAAACATAAAACCATAAACCCTAAACACAAAACCTTATACACAAAATGTAAAACCTAATCATAAACCCTACACCTATACTTGTAGCAAATCGTAAGCCGAAAAATTTTGGTAGAGTTTCCACTATAATATGTGATTTCTCTCAAATCCTACATACACAATCTATCACAACAGATGTGGGTACACAAATAACAATTACTAACAATTTCACTAAACCATATGTGAGAACATCCCACAATGACAATTACTAACAATTACTAACAATTATCCTACATATGTGGGCACACCCTACAAATAACAACAACTAACAAATAAAAATCAAACCTAAGTACTTAATAAAAAAAATAACCTAGCTATTTGAGAGGATGGGGGAAGTGGTAGTGGGTGCTGGTGGTGCTGGTGGTTGTTGCATGGGGTGGTGGTGGTGGTGGTGGTGGTGGCTGTAGGGTGCTGGTGGTGGTGGTGGTAGGGGCAGGGGGTGGTGGTGCTGCTGGCGGGGAGATAGGGTGGTGGGTTGTGGTGGTGCTAGTGAGGGAGGTAGTGGGGGCACGGGCAGGCGAGGAGGAGGGGAGGCGAGGGAGGCGGCAAATGTGGTGGCAGAGATGCTGGTGGTGGCAGTAGAGTGGCGACAGTAGGGGCAGTAGGTGGTGGTAGCAAGTGCTGGTGGTGGCCGTAGGGGGTGGGGGTGCTGCGAGTGGTGGTGGTAGTGGTGCTGCTGGTGGTGGCGAGTGGTCGCTGGTGACGGTGATGGCCGAGGGAGAGGGGTCTTCAGGTCGGCAACGAGGGGGAGAGGAAAGAGGAGGCGAGCGGAGGAGGGCTACCTGTAGCAACGTTTGTCATGAAGGAGGAGGGGTGTTGTCGGTGCTAGGGGTCACAGAGGAGTCGAGGCGGAGGAAAAGTTGCAACATGGGTCATGGAGGAGCCAAGGCGAAGGAGGTCGCGTGGGTGCAAGAGGGAGCGCTCAGGAGGAAGAAAGTGATTTGGGAGGAAGGGGGAGGAAGTAAGGGCAGGGCTAGGGATTTTAGTCGACTTTCTCAACCGTTCCTAAGAAACAGTCGAGAATAACGGTCGGGAATAACTCCTTTTCTGACCCTTAAGGTCGAACACTCGATAATAGAATTTGAAAATTTGCCCGCCCATGCCCGTGGGTTATGAAAACATTATCCTCGATCGTTAATATGGAAATGATCGACTATATTATTATTTTCGACCGTTATCAATGATCGATAATGGTGTCAACCACAAGTCTTAATTTTACTACACTTTCTCGACCATTATATATTGCACAGTTGAGGATTTCATTTATCCTCGACAGTTTATATAACAATGGTCAAGTAAATTTTTATTATCGACTACTTCTAATGGTCAAGAATGGTCTCAACCTGCTCGACTGCTTTTCAGATGGCAAAGTTAGTGATCGGACATTTGGCAACCGTTCCTATTAAAATGGTTGAGAATAATATTATTGTTGACCATTATTTGAACGGTTGAAAATATCTGTCGCGAACAGTGCTTTTTCTACTAGTGCCTTGTGACAGGCGATTACCACATTTGCCCAGTGATTGGGGGAACCATTTCATGGTGCCTGGGAGCAATTCCAGGAAATTTTGAGGAAGTGTCCACACCACGAGGTGCCGAAATGGCAACTCGTACAGATTTTTTATCACGAGTTGGTTGAACAACTCCATAACCACGTGGACGCCTCCTACTGAGGTAATTTCCTCAACAGGGATGCAGATAGTGCATACGAACTATTTGAGGAAATGAGTGAGAACTCAATTAATCATGCCTCCATGGATGTATTCAATCGGTCCCAACAACCCAGGTCAAGTGATAATGAGATCCAGGATTCTCATTCATTTGACAGGGAGTCGATTTATAATAAACTGGATGAAATGAACTTGGTTGCTAAGAGAATGGAAGAATGGATGTCTGGGAATTCGGGAAACTCTTCAACACCTACTCAATCCCAAAATTTGGGATTCCATTCCTCACGAGCTCTCACAGGGCAGGAGTTCGTGAACCAACTTGAATTGGCTGAACCTGTGAGACAGGATATCTCGGAAGCTTATGGGTTCCAAAAAAGGGCCTTTGATCCCAGTTTTTCTGATCCGTCCTTTCCATCATCGTCCTATGAGGATGCGTATGCAATGCTAGAGAATGTTAGGTCCAACTCGTATTCTAGCACCTATAACTCGGGATGGAGGAACCACCCTAACTTCTCCTAGAAAAATCAGGGGCAACTGACCCAAACTCATCCCAACAACTATGCATCTCAAAGAACTATGGGTCAGGATCAAGTATACACCCAGTTGCCCCTGAGATCGGTTACTCAGCCATCTTGGAATGCCCAATAATCTGTAGGGCAAGCTGATTTAAACCGGCAGATGGTGGAAATGCAAGGGTCCATGCTTCAGCTTATGTAGCAAATGAAGACATCATTGGATAAATTACAATCCAGGTTAATTGCTAACACCTGACAACCCAGATCTCTACCATCCCAACCCGTACCCAACCTGCACAATATGCAAAATCAAGGCAATAGAGCTCAAGGGTACGAGAATCAAAGGGACCCACATGCATATGCTCAAGTGGTTGAGCAGGGTCCCTCCTCTTCTTATTCTGGTTACATGACCAATCAAGGCCCTCCAATCTTCACTGACCCACCTCAAGACCCGAACCCATATGCCTCTGCAAACTCCGTCACCTTGAGTAATGAAAAGCAGACCTAGAATCCTGAATTACCTTCTAGATGCCAAAACATTGGGGAGCTTGAGAAAGAGAAGAGATTGAAGAAGACAATAAGGCCCAGGGATTGGAAATTGAAAATACCACCCATATCTTGTTCCCTGAAGCCTTATTGAAAACCAAGAAGAAGAAAACCTTAAATAGCAACGAGAAGCTCCTAAATTTAGTCAAGATAGTAGAGATCAATATTCCGCTCCTCGATGCTATTAAGCATATCCTGGCTTACGCTAAATTTTTGAGAGAGCTTTGTACCAAAAAGCATAAGCCGAGAGAACCCACTCCGAGGAAGGTGATTCTCTCTAAGCAGGCAAGTTCCGTGATCCTGTATCACCTTCCTTAGAAGAAAGACCCAGGTGCACCCTTGATCTCAGGCATTATTAGGGAATACACTTTTGATAGGGCATTGTTGGATCTAGATGCATCCATCAACCTAATTCCAACTTCTCTTTACGAGGCCAACCTCAGTAACGCTATAATTAGCTGACCGCTCAGTCACCACACTGAAGGGCGCTATTGAGGATGTAATCGTCAAGGTCAAGGATTTCTATTTTCCTATAGATTTCCTAGTCCTTAGAAGGGATGTACCTAACGATTTGAGGAACACGCCCATCATTCTGGGGTGCTCATTCCTAGCTACCGCCAAGACCAACATAAATTGTGAGAGCGGTACTATGGAGATCGCCTTTGCGAAATAAGAAGCTAACTCTGGATATTTTTAAGGTGATAAGAGGATTTAAGGATTATGGATTCATTAGGGAGATCGAGGATCAGGATCTTGAGACTTGTATGACAATCAGTGCACTCGAGGACTCCACCAGCTTTAGTGAACCCAACCCACGACCCTCCGTGGTAGACCTACCACATCCTAAAGAGGCTGTTGATTTTGTTCATTATCAACCTCTTCCATTGGATCATCCTGATGAATATTCATCTGCATCCTCCCTACCTTCTATACTAAACCCACCTTAGCTTGATTTGAAACCATTGCCTAAAAATTTGAAATATGAGTTCTTAGGACCTGATAACACGCTCCTTATGATTATTAGTGTTGATTTGACTAAGGAGCCAGAATCAAAGTTAATTCAGGTCCTTAAGAACAACAAGGAGGCAATTGGTTGGACTATCGACAACCTTAGGGAAATCATGCCATCTTATTGTAATCAATGTATTTTCATGGAAGATGGATCCCGCCCTTCTCGCAAGTTGCAAAGGTAACAAAACCCAAATATGCGAGAAGTGGTTAAGAAGGAGATAATTAAGTGGCTCGATGCTAGGATTATATACCCAATCTCATGGGTTAGCCCCATTCAGATTGTACCCAAGAAGACGACAATAACCATTTCGACTAACAAGAAAGGGTAAACCTTCACCACTCGTTCAGCTTCTGCATGGAGAGTCTGTACTAACTATAGGAAGCTAAACACAGCCACTAAAAAGGATCACTTTTCCTTGCCATTCATTAATCAAATCCTTGAAAGGTTAGCTGGGCAAAAATACTTTTGCTTCCTAGACAGTTATTCGAGATATAACCAAGTCCCTATCCATTTCGAAGACCAGGAAAATATAACCTTCACATGTCCTTATGGAACCTTTGCATTCTGTAGAATGCCACTCGGGCTTTGCAATTCACCTACAACTTTTCAAAGGTACATGCTAGCCATCTTTTCTGACATGGTGGGAGATTGTCTTGAGGTGTTCATGGATGATTTCTCCATTTTTGGAGATTCTTTTTAGTCTTGCCTAGCAAACCTCGAATTGATCCTTCAAAGATGCATCAAGACATGACTGGTCCTTAGCTGGGAAAAGAGCCACTTTATGACTTAGGAAGGCATTGTCTTGGGTCATGTGGTTTCTAGTCGGGGTGTTGAGGTTGATAAAGCTGAGGATGCTATCTCTAGACTTCCTCCACCCACATCTATAAAACAGATCTGCTCTTTCCTTAGGCATGTGGGTTTTTACAGAAGATTCATCAAGGACTTCTCAAAGGTTGCTCGACCCTTGAGTAACTTTCTAGCTAAAGACACACCCTTCTAGTTTGATGAATCATGTTGCAAGGCAATTGATTTATTAAAAACGACAGTCACCTATGCCCCGGTGTTGCAACCACCGGTCTGGACAACTCCATTTGAGATTATGGCTGACACATCTGATTATGCCGTCGAGGCTGTCTTGGGTCAAAAGATTGAGAAAAAGCCCTCTATGATTTACTATGCTAGTATGACTCTGGACGAGGCCCAGAGGAACTGCACCATTACTGAAAAAGAATTGCTAGCTGCAGTTTTCGCTTTAGAAAAATTCAGGGCATATCTTTTACGTTCTCATGTAATCATTTACACCGACCACTTGGCCATGAAACATCTCTTGGCCAAAAAGGATGCCAAGCCCCAGCTTATTTGTAGGATTCTGTTACTTCAAGAATTTGATCTTGAAATCCGGGATAAAGCTGAGGCACAAAATGTAGTGGTGGATCACCTCTCGTGAATCCTAATTGATTCTCCTCATTTAGATGTCTCAATCTCTGATACTTTTTCAGATGAGACTATCCTTACAGTCTCGGGTATCCGAACCCCTTAGTTTATGGATATTATCAATTATTTGGTCGTTCATCAAATCCCCTAGGATTGGACCAAACAACAATGGGATAGACTTGTGTCTGAGGCCAAATATTATTTTGAGGACGATCCTGAGTTGTACCGCATCGACACAGACTAGATTATTCGTTGATGCATCCTAGAAATTAAGTTCCATAGCATACTTGAGTTCTACCACACACCTGCATGTGGTGGACACTAATGGGAACACCATCATGAGCCCTAACTGGCTCATTTTAACCTGGAAAAGAGAATAAAAGCTCCTACATAACCAAATGAAGGGCCTAATTCAAGGAATAACTGTTTTAAGAGAAAGGTAAGAAATAAAGGGTAAAACTGAAATTTTATCATTGCAGTGCAACAAAGGGATTTCTCAGGGGCCAAACATAGGTCAAATGGTCTTAACAAGATAGAAAGTGGGTTAGTTCAATCAGAAAAGGGTTAATGTGAAATATGGTAATTAAATGACTTCTTGTAACCTTAAAATTGACCCACTTAATTCAATAAGGTTCTAGTCTGGATAAATTCACCTAAACCATCTAAAATTCATGGAAAAATATCCTCTAGGGTTTAAAACCTTCAATTTGGCCTTTGGAACATATTTTTACCTAAATAGGGGTCCTAGTAAATTTTTTGCCCTAAATTATGTTTTTATGTAAAATGGCCAGTCAAACGTGGTCAAACCTAAAATCCAACTTCACCATTGGATTCCATAGGTCCAAATGTACCAAAATTTGGACCTACGGGGAGTTCACCTTGACCTACTTTGCAAAACAGTCCAACCCAATCACATTTACACCCCTAGCTTTTGAAAACCATTGCAAAGACCCCCCTAGCTTCATCATCATTCTTTGCAATTAAGCCCCTCCGCCATTACAGCGAAGGAGTCCTACTCTGGTAAGGGTTCGAGGAGGATTTCTCCCAAATCCCTCAGAGACTCCCTCTCAAATTTGAAAGGGAGATTCTCTAAGGAATTCCCGATCGTATGGACCAAATCCTAAGCCCTGATTATCACCCAATCTCTCATGCGAACGCATGAGAGATTTGGGTATCTCTTTCAAACCTACTCCGACGAGGATAACCGTGCTTGGAAGATTGCCTTCCAAGCACAAGGCCCCCTGCCAATGGCTATTTAAAGTTCCCCTGACCCAGCCAATCATTCCCAGCTTGGTTTGGCTGGAGACAACCCCTCAACTTTGTCCTTTCATCTCCGGCCAAACATCCAGTGAGCTTCAGCGACAGATTCCTCCTCTTCTTGTCGCTCTGCCACAATACCAGTGGCAGAGTCATCTCCGCCTCCATCATCTGCATCGTGCTATACCTATGCACACGCCAACTACTCCCTCATCATCGCTGTCACCCTTCTACTGGATCTTCGTCTCCGGTGGTGATAGGTACGAGCCGACCGCCATCCTCTCCCCCTTCATCCAGAAATTAGGTCATTATCTTCCTCTCTCTCTACCTTTTATTTTCCCCCTCTTTATTTCCCAACACACCCCTAGACAACCACAGACCACCACCATCATCTCCACCTCCGGCAGGCCACCGGAGAGGTGCCCCCTGTCATTCCACACACCCATCCACCTTGCCAAACCCCTCAGAAGCTCTGCTACCTTCCACTGATCATTTCCCCCCTCTCCATTGACCGCCACAGCCTCCACACAATTCCCCCGATCAAACCCATCACCACAGCCACTAACTGACCTAGGCACGCACACCTAGGTCACCCAGCGCCACACCGACCATCGATTCATCTTCTCCATGCCACGGCAAAGCCTCCTGCACATTCTAATGAGGCTGCAAGGCTGTGTTGTTTGAGAACAGGTTCTGACCTCCGCCGCCATTGGTGCAGACGTGAAGGAGCTTGCAACATTCACTCATGGCAGCCGCGCTCCAGGTCCCAGGTCCCAGGCGATGCGGATTGGTATCACGCACGCATCCAGCCAGGCGATTGGCTCTGCAAGGTCTTGCAGCCGTAGCAATTATGTGCGACATCTCCTGTGGGTGCATGAGAAGCGGGTGGGACTTTTAGTCCCACCTCAGGCGTTTTGGAGTGAATAGAGCGGTATAAGATGAATTTGTGTCAGGGGCTTATCGCCTCCTGACATGGGGTGAGGTCCCTCTCACCTATCCATGCCCCGTCCGCGATTCACTCCTCCGTGGACCTGGTTGCCTAACCTGATAACCCATGCACTCCTCATGCATCTCCCACACCGATGCGCCTGGACTTGGGCACTCTAACCCAACCTGTTTACCGGAGTTGGCTCTGGGAGAGAGAGCCAAAGAGAGAAAAGAGAGAGGGCATTCGTATGGAAGGGTAGGGGTAGGTTTTGCACTTGCTCGCAGGGAAAGGAAGAAGGAAGAGGAAGCCGAAGAAGGAAGCTAAGGAGAAGAAAGCCACAGAGGAAAGCTGAGGCAAAGAAGAACCAAGGAAGGAGAAGGAACGATTGAAGAAAGAGAGCTGAAGGCCAAGGCAGGAAGGAACAGAAGAAAGGAGTTGAAGGCCAAAGCAATAAAAGAAAGGAAAGAAAAGTCAAGGCAAAAAGGAAGAAGGAAGAAGACCCTAAAGGAAAGGCTAAAGGAAGAGGAAGTAGAGGAATAGAAGCCAAGGAAAGAAGAAGGAAGGAGAAGTCAGAGAAAGAAGAGAAGAAAGAGAAGCTAAGGCCAGAACACAGAGGAAAGGAAGAAAAAGAAGGAAGAAGAAGAAGACAAAGAAGAATAGAGAAGAACAGAAAAGAAAAGAAGGGAAAGAGAAGAAGCAAGAGAAGAAGAAAAGTCAAACATTTTTAAGACCTTTAACTTTATAGTCTAATTCTTCCCAATCTCTCTTTTATGCTACATTTTAGTATTCATAAACTCATGCTTTACATTTTGATTTAGATTTTGAGTAATTTTAAGTGTTCAAATTACCTTTATTATTGAGATTAGTGCACGAACTCCATTTGCTCCCTGTGTTCGACCTCGGACTTAAACTTTGGACAATAAAATTTATTTGTTTTGAATGCTTTTTAGACTGTACTACAATGCAACCCTTTTAAAACCAGATCAAGCGCTCTAAAAAGACACTTTTCTAGGAAAAAGATGGTAGCAAAAATCTTGCAATCTGGAATCTATTGGCCGTCATTATTTAAGGATGCCTAGGAATTCTCAAAGTCATGCACCTGATGCTAGACACTTGGGAACATGGCTAAGAGAGATATGATGCCTCTGAGCCCAATACTTTCCATTAAAATTTTCAACATTTGGGGCATTGACTTTATGGGACCCTTCCCTCCTTCATTTGGACACCAGTATATTCTGGTCGTTGCTGATTATGTGTCCAAATGGACTGAGGCAATTCCCACCCGGACCAATGACCACAAGGTGGTCATTGATTATGTGAAGAAAAGTATCTTCTGTCAATTCAGGGTTCCTCGGGCAATTATCAGTGATGGTGGCACACATTTCACTCATGTCCAGTTTGAAATTTATTGGGGAAATACAAGGTGAATCATCAGATTTCCACACCTTACCACCCTCATATGAATAGATAGGCTGAGGTCTCCAATCAGGAGATCAAACACATTTTGCAGAAAACCGTTAGGCCTGATAGGAAGGATTGGACCCAAAAGCTAGATGATGCTCTTTTGACCTTCCATACGACGTACAAAATGCCAATCGGTATTTCTCCGTTCTGTTTGGTGTTTTGTAAGGCATGTCACTTACCCATAGAACTTGAACACCAGGCATTTTGGGCCATCAGGAAATGTAATTTTGACCTAGAGTTGGTCGGGAAAACTAGGAAGCTCCAACTATATGAGTTGGAGGAGCTTCAAAATGATGCTTATGAAAATGCTAGAATCTATAAGGAAAGAACCAAAGCTCTCCATGACCAGATGATTTCACATAAGAGCTTTGACCTGAACCAGAAGGTCTAGCTTTTTGATTCTTGATTGAAGCTCTTCCCTGGTAAGCTTAGGTCTAAGTGGGATGGCCCATTCGTTATTGAGAAGATTTTCCCTAACGGAGCCATCAAAATATCTGACCGAAAGATGGGTAATTTCTTCAATGTCAACGGACAATGTCTCAAACCCTTTGTTGACCATGTGCTCCCTGAACCCATCTCGGACAAGGTTGCTCTTACCTTGCCTTAAGCACCGCAGACCGATCATCGCCTAGATGAAGGCATTAAACTCAGCACGTGTAAAGACTGATCCGAGCTCACTTGAATCTCACGAAAATCAGGTGTTATTCTTCCACTTCTACTCTTCTGCATGCTCTCTTTTTTAACAATGAGGATATTGCATTAGCTAAGCATGGGGGGGTGGATATTTCTTATGAATCTGTTTGTCAGCTGTAACAGTAATTTCCTACTTTTCATTTAAAAAAAAAAGAATTAGGAGATGAAACCTTAGGCATTAGGAGTTGTAAACTTTAGGAATTGATACATTGGGACCTGAATACTTAAACTTTTCAGGTCTTCGGGCTTAATTAGCCTGGGTGTCCACTCGAATGTGGATATAGTCTTGAGTCCTCGCCAAGTAACTCAACTTTAAATTGGTCAATAAATTGGGGTGATAAGTATACGACTTATCAACCCGCCCTCTGATTTGAGGGGACCTTAAGCCTAAGCATCTACACACTTTCTACAATGACTCACATTTTGACGGTTTCTTTGGAAATTGGGTAGCTAATGAATTATCTAGGGTGGTATGGCTGACAAGTTGTCGATGGTAACAGCTTATCGGCCGGTTGTCCACATCCCAGCCATAAGACCATTTTCATCATACTATCTTTAGGTAAATCTTATATTAGGAAAGCCACCTACTTTAAAAAGAAAAGAAAAATAAAATATACACAAAAAATAGAAAAAGGAGAAAATAAAACAAAAACAAAACAACACTTCACCGCACGATTATGGCTGGCAAGTTGCCGTAGGTAATAGCCCATTGGCTGATTGTCCAGAGGCCAGCTAACAGAAATGCATCATAATTCCAAAACACTTAGGGAAGAAGCGGGGAAGTAGAATAAATCGGGGAGATATTCACTAGGTTTGCCCTTGTGTTGACCCCATAAATAAAAGATGTAGGGAGAAAGCTACCGTTCGAAAAGATAAACCTCTAGGCATGGTCACCTAGGGTCGTAGAAACCCAAAGTCTATTTCAACGGCTGCCTAGTGAGTCTTTCACTCTTTTCACTAGATGCTTAGCAGTTAGAGTCCTTTTCAAGTCTTCGGTGGGTCGGGCAGCCATAAAAAGTTATCTTGGAACTTTCAAACTCCAAAAGTACAAAAAAAAAAGAAAAAAAATAGAGAAAAATGTATCTTCCCTTTTCAAATATAGCGAGGACTTAGGCGGTCAGCATTTTGGTAAACACCCGGGCATTGTCGAGTCTTTGTAACCAAATCTTTCATTAAAAGTTCCTAACATAACCAACAAATCATGCCTAAGAGATTGAATCCTAATTCTACTTTTATAAAAAGCATTTAGGTTAATTTTGCTAGGGACTAGCAAAAAGTAAGCATGGGGTATGATAAACACGCATAAATTCATCATAAAATGCTTATTTACGATAATTCCTTGGCCTAGCATTGCGTACCATGATATAAATATTGCATAAATAGCTATTGCATTGCATTTAGGATAGTTGTATATTATGTACATTAATTCCTTCATTTTACATGGCTAGGAGGCCGTGCGACATCTTTATGGGCTTCGGATGAAGAATCCAACCGTATGGATGGATTCAAAGCGACGATCGCAATCCGTCAACGTGAGAATCACCCAGATCAGAGCTCTGCAGTACCCTCCACAAGAAGAAGATGGATGGCCATGATGGTGCCATGTGGCACCATCGTAGCCCTCCAACCTGGCCGCAGCTCCTCTTCCTCAGTTACACCTGTGGAGTCTCAACTGTTGGATTCAAATCCAGCGGTTGATAAAGCACCGCACCGCTAGCCTCAAGCCGAGTAGAGACAAGCCTTCATGTAATCGCGACCATTGGATGAAGATACAACGATCGTGGCTGCGGAAGCTTAAATTCCTAAATAGAGCACAACACGACCCTCAGCACAGCGGTGGGTGCCTCAACTCACAATGCACGGGCACGGGTTCGCCTCTCCCAAGCACCACCAATTAACTGGAGAAGAGAAGCGCCATAAATTCGACCGCCCGATCCCACATGAGCGGCCAAGATGAGGCTACGTGGACGCACAGCTGAGCGCAAATGCTGCACGCGGTCGTCGACACTCCTCGAGAATGCGCGATCTCACATGCGATCAAGAGACGTGATCTCCGTGCCATCTCAACCATTCACCTCTGAATCCAATGGACGCGGCGCATCCAACCTCAGCGACACTTACGGGAGTGAGCGGTGGGCGTGGGATTTACAGTGACAGAAGAGCGGGCCTTTAGTGACACTTGTAGCTGTCACTAAATGGCCTATGTAGTGCGTGCGCCAGCCAAGGCAATGAAGAGGGGTGGAACTTTTGGCGACAGCTTGCTCTTCCTCCCATCACTATATAACAACCCTACACCCCCCATTCCTGTTCATCTCTACCTACTCTACTCCCACCTACTCTTAAGCTTTAGCAAGCCTACCAATGCTCCATTAGAGCTTACTCTAAAGCTCCCAAGGCTCCTATTAGTGTAACGAACCTCTACCCCACAAAATATTCCTCCCTCTTCCCATCACCATTCATAGGTCACCTTGGAGTTGTCCTCCCACATCCATTCCGATAGCAGATCATCTCTGCCTCCTCTCCTACATTCCGGAGACATGCTGAAGCTTCCTCTACCTGACGTCCACTTGCATCTCACCTCCGTCGTCCCGCTCCTCACCTCCTTCATCCAAGCTTCCACCAGGTGCCATCGTCTTGCCGAATAACCAATTCGGGAGATTCCTTCTCACCTCCCTCTCTTTTTATGCTTTCGTAGATTATTGTAATAGACAATTGTGCAATATATATCATATTTGTTTCTATCTCCATTATGATCCATATTATTTTCTTACTTTATAAAAACAAACAAAAAAAAATAATAAAACTCCAAAACACCAAAAACAAACAAAACGATGCACGGTTTTCAAATAAAGTGAACGTCACCTCCCTATGTTCAACCTGGGACTCCCTTGGAGCTTCGGTAAAATTTTATTTGATAATGAGTTTTGCAACTACAACGATGAGTTACTCTTAACATTGATTTCAAACATGCGAAACACGTACATTAGAGGACCTCAGCCACTGCTTCAATTCGATGAGGTTTCATTTGTAGACACATGCGAAGAGAAGGCCTGAAGATAGTCCCACATCATGTGGGACAAAGTAGCAGTAGGCACATATATTATTTTTGTATCTAAGGCTTATCACCTCAAACACTCGGGGGTGAGGTCCCCACTCACCCAACACACCCGACCCGACCTAAACATCACTCCTCTCTCATCACCCACTGCTGTTGAGCCTAGACCCAGGTGCGCATACCTAAATACCTGATTACCCTTGCTTGAGAGAAAAGAGAAAGGAGGAAAGGAAAGAGAAAGCGGGGAAGGGGTGCTTTGCTCTGAAGGAAGGAGGCTCAACATTTAGTTTCAAGGAAAGGTGTGAAGCCCTTGTGCATCAAGAGAAGCAGAGAAGGCTGAGAAAGAAGGAGAAGACTTGAGAAAGGAAGGGTTGAAGGAAAGAGAAGAAGAGTCGCGCTTGAAGAAGAAGAAGAAAGAAGAAGACACTGTAGGAGGTCACTGTTAAGTCGTTTGATACACCTGCCAGATGTCTGATGTGGGTTTAATGCTAATACTGTTGAACATTTAAGTACCTAAGTTGCACGGTTGAAACCACTATAGCATTATTTGAATAATTAATACATGTGCTTAGGCTAATAATTGATGATCTAAATCAGCATTATTTTATCTTAGTTATCTCTTTGGTCTTTAAATACATTGAGCTTCATTGAATATCTTAATGTGACAGATTAATATTTATTGAAATATGATTATTGTGCCCAATTTCTTATGCTCATTTATTTATTAAATGAGATTAGCCTGTGAATTCCTATTTGCTCCCTGTGTTCAACCTCGGACTTCATATCTAGATATTTGAACTATAAATTGTATTTGTTTTGTATAATTTCGACTATACTACAACATCAACTATAGCACAACCTTCCTAGGTGCTTGAGGTCTTGGCTTACACTTGGGTGTACAAGCATCCTTTAAAAACTTGGCGTAAGCTGGGATGTGCTTAACGGCTTCGAGAAGCGTGATATTAATCTGTACTTGCTTAAAGATCTCCAAAAGCTCCTTAATTTCCACAACATTCTTCTTTTTCTTGATTGTTTCCAAGGGCTCAGGGTAGGGTGTCTGGATGTGGATCGGATCTATTTCTGGGTCCTTGGGTTTTTCTGGTGCCTCTTCTGAGTCAGGTATTTCCGCGAGTGAAGTCTCGGGGAGAGTCGGCCATTTGGGGTCTTGGGTTTTGGTGTTGTTCTCAAGGTCACCGCATTCGCAAAGGCATTGGGACCATGGGTTGATCCTTGAGAAGACGAGGATGAAGAAGCACCAAACCCAGGGGGTGTTTGCGGGGCTGGTTGAACCATGTGAGCCTGCTCGGGATTGCCTTAGAACCCTTGTGAATTGGGGCCTCTATTAATTACGTTTCGCGGGTTCGGTTGTGGCTGGGAAGGTAGGGATCCCTGTTGTTTACAGTCTAAGAGTTGGCTTAACTGTCCCTTTACCAAGGCCATTTCCTCCTAATGTTTCTGGTTCATGTCAGTCATCATCTTTATTAGGGTGTCCATTTGGTTTTGTGGAGGAGGGGCCACCCTATTTTGATTATATGGGGCTCTAACTGGTGGTCCTTGCTGATAGGGGGGCAAGTGTGGCTGCTGGTTTGGCCTGGGTTGGTTTTGGAATTGCGGTGGTTTCTGATTTGTCCAACCAAAGTTGGTGTGGTTACTCCAACCAGTGTTGTAAGTGTTGGAGAAAGGGTCAGGTTTAGCATAACCTTGGAATAGTCGATGTCGATGGAGAGGGAAGAGAGTAATCAAGGGTTGAGGGAGCAAAGGTCCCTCCCTGGAACGTGGTCAGGGGTTGTTCCAGGTTCAGTTGGGTTAAAGGTTGGACCAGGTCAACATTATGTGCTCCCTTTGCTAGGGAGAAGGTCTGTAATGGGTTCCTGGTCTGGTTCAATAGCTCATCAATCCTTTTGTCCACCAATTCCACTCGATCTAGTTTCTTGGCAATGATGTCCATGTCAACCATTCCAGAATTTGCTTGTACCTCATAAATCCCACCACGATATTGACTGGGCCTGTTAAACTGGATCATGGAGGCATTGTTGAGCGAATTCTCACTCATAAACTCAAAGAGCTCAAACACGTTCTCCTCATCCTTGTTCAGGAAGTTCCCCCTGCATGAGGCATCGACAAAGTTCGGTAGGTTGCTATCCAGACCATGGTAGAAAATCTGGGCCAATTGCCACCTTGGTACTTCATGGTGTGGGCATTTCCTCACGAGTTCATTAAATCTTTCCCATGCCTCATGGAATTGTTCCCCACCCTGGAGTGTGAAGGTAGTAATAGCTCTTCTAAGGGCATTTGTCTTTCCTATGGAGAAGAATTTCTTTAAAAATGCATGCCTCAGTTCTTCCTAGGTGGTAATGGATCTACCTAGGGTTCTAAGCCAGTGGGAAGCCTTGTCTCTCAACGAGAAAGGAAACATCTTAATTAGAACAATGTCAAGGCTAATGTTCCTAGGTTTCACAGTTCGTGTTATGCGATCGAGATCCTCTAGGTGCTGCAAGGGGTCCTCATTTGAGCTTCCATGGAAGTGGCTCTGGATCAAACTTAAGACATTTGGTTTTAGCTCAAAATCATCTCCCCCTTCGGGGGTCCTAAGGTGTGGCTCAACTCTAATAGCAGAAGGATTACAGAAATCGTGGAGGGGCCTTGGTTGATCCTGAAATGGTGGTACATCGAGTGGTGGTTGCCCTTGTGGGCCTTGGAAAGGAGGTGGTGGTTGTTCTTGTGGGTTCTGTAATCGGTGTATGGCTTGCATGATGGTGTGGATCTGTTGTTGCTGAAGTCAGTGGTTTGCATTAATTTGGGCTTGGATGATGGCCATTGTGTTTGGTGGGGGTTGATCCTCAGCGTCATCTACCCTGGGTTCAGCCATGTTTCTAACAGAATCACATTGCCTAGATTCTTGTCCTAAAACAAACAACTCGGGATGCAGTGAGCGTCTCCCGTGCATACACTAGAGAAGAACAGGAGGGGATGCGAAGGGTGACTGAAGCGAGAAATGTGTTCAATCAAGTAAACAAGCCTAGTCCTTATGGTGTATTCCTTAGGAGACCTAGAAATCTCACAAAGGGTGATTAAGTCTGTAAGCACTGGACTCCCCTTCCCAAGGCTAATCTGGCCAGGTTGATTATGAGGGGATTGCAGGGAAGGTTCTTCCTTTGGCTTGCGCCTCCGGTTCCGTAGACCCCACAACCGCAGTTGTTTGACACTACCCCGCAGCCTAGTCAACAGATTCTACCAAGGGAATGAAAGCGAAGCGCCCAGCAAACAAAACCTCGCCTTTCGAGACTTAACTCAGTCCTACCTAGGGCACGTCTACTCAGTTTTAAAAGGGCTAGGATAGTGCTTGTGCCAGGGTTATGTGATGAGGCGTTGATTGGGGTGGTGCCTCTTAATTTTCCACTTTCATTGTGTGTGCTTCTATCAAAGCATGGTTTTCAAGTAAGGATTTTTAAGATGTGGTGTCTTTTAGTGTTTCATCCTTACTTTAGTGTCTTTTAGGGTTGATGTGTCTTAGTGTTTTCAGACAAGTTTCAGTGGGCACGTCAAGTTTTGCACACAATTTGGTGAAAGTAGATTCCCTTTTATTGTGTACACATTGTATGCCTAGATAATCACATCATTATGTTCATTCCACAATCAAAGTCATTAAAATCAAAAAACAAAACTAACATACAGAAGAAAAACCTATAACATCACATGTCAAGGGATGCGATTACCTTTTGTTCTATGATTACTAATTAATCAAGTGAGTGTAGTTAGTTATTTTACTAATTATAATCCTAATTTGAGATTGTGTGAAACATAATAGCATTCTACTTATTTGAAATCCTTTTAATTTAGAAATTAATCTAATTAATTTTTCAAAACAATTTATCAGTTTGTTTGATTTTGAAATACTACACGCCTAATTTCTATGTGGATCACATCAAATCACATCCACAAATTAGGGCAACATTCAAAACCACAAACAAATCCACACAAACCTAGAAAAGCAAACAAATATTCATCAACAATCATATTGAATTTTTCCTCAATGGTTGGATCAAATCCAAGTTGATTTCGGATAAAAAATGTACTCAAAATCAAGGTTCTAGTACTACCCAATCGACTAACAACTCTTATCATCCAATCACAATAGCCATGATTTAATAAATAAATCTTCAATAATCAAACATCTAGCTATCTCATCATATCTCATCAAATGTCTGGTGATTGAGTTAGTCATCCAACAACACTATCAGGACCACAGCATCAAATGAGAATGCTTCCTATTGTAGTAGACATCTGACTTCAACATCAAAATCTGATCTGACAGTATTGGTTATCGAGCATGCCTACCAAACGACTGGTCCCTTAGTATTTGCCTCCAGACATCTAGTTTCACAAATCAGGATTGATGCAAGAAATACGTGATTTTGTAAAAGCAATTTTTGATGTCGTTGCAACACGTAAATCTCAATCGACTTTTAAATTTCTAAACCTAGATAGCGGAAGTATCTAAGGTCGTCCAAGGAGGAAACTTTAGTTAGAACTTAATTCTTTCTCTCTCACCAACTCAAATCTTCTTTTTTGTATTTTTGATTATGAAATTTTTAGGACTTTTGGAAAGTAATCGAGACAACGAAGATGCGAAATTAAAATCGACACCTAAGTGAACAAAGTGTAATCCTTCTTTCTAAGCTCACCCTAGACAAGTGCGCCTAAGGTAATTAGAAAGTTGGAGTGAAGTGCATTAAGTGAAGAATAGACTACTTGAATTAAAACATAGAACAATGGTGAAAGGCAATTATAATGATATAAGAGAAAACTTGTCTTTACAAAACCCTTGCAGAGGAATGCTTCTGCAATAAAAAAGACAAAATAAAAGACTAGAAAATCTCCCGAATGAATTCTGAAGAAGAAGAATGTCTTTGCTCCAAGTCCAAAAGTCTTGGACTTAGAAAAGCTTCTCCTTGTTCCTTCCTTGAAGTGCTCCTCCCCTCTAGATCTTCCAAGGGTGGACATCCACCACCCTAGCCTTCTCCTTGCTTGACCGTCCTTGATGATGGTTGCTCCTTGGCTTGGGCACAAGGAAGGAGAGAAATGGAGATGAACAACAAGGGGGCAAGGGAGTCCCCTTTATCACCTTCCCTCCTCCTTTCTTCCTTGGCTGGCTATGATGGATGTAGGTAGAAGATGTATGTAGCCAAGAATGGGTTTTATGGTGGTGGTTAGTGGTGTATTTATAAGATGAATGGGAAGGGTTGGTGCCAACTTGGGTAGGCTTAGGGTTAAGGTGGCGTGGGTTATGATGGAGGGCTAGGATGTGGTTTTAGAGTGGTAGTTAAGTGATGGAGGGGGGAGATGGATTTGCTCGAATTGAAGGGTAGCATGGATGGTGGTTGTGGCTTGGTTAAAGGGTGTTGGCGCCAACATGTGGTGTGGTTAGGTTAGGATCATTCTAGCACCAACTTATGGATGGTGGAGATGGGCTTTGTGCATGAGTGTAAGGTGGAGATGAAGCCTTGTGTTAGCGCCAAGATGAAGGGATGTAGGGAGCATTTTGGTGCCAACTATGAGGTGGTTATGGTGGTGGTTAAGGGGTGAAGAGGTGCCTCTTTTGGCAGCAAGAAGAAAAGGATGTAAAGGAGGTGGTGGTTGGTGGTTTTTGGCACCAAGAAAGGAAAGGAAGTTGGAGGGTATAGCCGGCCATGGGGAGTGGAGAAAGGAGCTAAGCTTAGCTAGCATAGCTAGTAGAGGAGTAGGGGAAGAGCTAGGGTTAAGCTGGAGGAACTGGTCTGAGTCTGCATGTAGCTATACTATAGCTGAGGTGGACCTTTTGTAAGCTCATCTACTAGCTTAGCAGGTGGACCTTTTGTAAGCTCATCTACTAGCTTAGCTAACTAATTATTTGCTAGTAACTAGACTGAACAAGATGAGTTGAGTTGAGCTAGACTCAACTAATCTAGAGCTGAGGAGAGCTGAAGTTGATCTGCTTGAAGACTCCCTAGCTAGCTAAGATAGCTAGCTTAGGTCCTATAGACAAGCTCAACTAGGTTGAGCTAGGTTGAGTCTTCATAAGCTGGTGATTGAGCTTCCCTGAGCTGGCTATGGACTCTTCAACTGACTTAGCTTAGCTAGTTAAGGACTAGTAGCTAAGCTAAGTTGAGTAGTGCTACCATGAGCTGAGTGGAGGTGGAATCCACAGCTGAGGTGAGCTAGATTGAGCTAGGTTGAGCTAGAATCCAAATGGAATGAAGCTCCTATCTTCTCCTAGGTTTCTGCCCCTCACATTACCAGGATTTAGATGATTGGTACTGTATTTTCATCCCTGACAATGAAATGAATGTATTAACACACAAAAAGAGAAGAAAACAATGTAATGCATGCCTAAATTCTAAATGCCTAAATGCAACCTAATACCAAAATGTAATGTGGAAACCTAAGAACTAGATGTGATTTGAGGTTTAAAAGTAATGATAAACTGGTGTTTATCAGGCATGTAGGGTTTCATGTCAGATGTCTAATCCGACGATCAGACATTTGACCAAAGCCTCACCAAACATCTAAATGCAACATTAGACGTCTGATTTGACTGTCAAGTGTAGTTAAAACCAAAATCCATGATTTTTCACAAAAAATCAAACTGACCAAGGCTCTAATACCACTGAAGGAAATGATCACATCAACCCAAGGCATTGCAGAAACATGAAAAAAAGCATTTTAAATTTTCAAATCACATGATCAAATTGATGCCAAACTTCTGATCAAGCATATGAAGTAAAAAATGCCCTAAAACCAAAACCATATGATTGAAACTAATTTCCAATCATCCTGAAATCCCACGAGATATTGGAATATACCTTATGGGTGGCATGGTACAGCACCCCACGTGCAGTGCCTCCTCAAGCAAGTCCAACCATACCTAAAACTTCTCTCCTTAACGGGTGGATAAGACCCTTCGAGTCAAGAAGGCCCAATCCCGAACATGATCCACAAACCCTCTGTGAATTTGAGGCAACCTCTCGCCTTAGAACCTCGAGCGCATGACAAGAACTCCTCCAAGAGAATTACAAAACCATGATCCTTTATTGATTGGAGAACTAACAAGAGGTGTTGGCCAACTAGCTTGTCAAAGGGAGAGCCCAATCGTGGTGGCCCTTCATTAGTTGGATGTCCAATTCCAAAATTGGATGTTTGACTACACCTGAATTGGATGTCCAACAAGGCTATTGGGCATCTTGCTTGTGAAGGAACTCTTCCTTCGTCACTCTTGCGGTTGTGGCTCTCAAGAGTTGGTGGAAATTATAGAATTGTGGCAATTAGGATTTGCATTTGGGAGATATCAATAGGGATTCCAACCCTAATCCTATTTTGATGACAACCCTAGGTTCTAGGAGTATGGATCAAATCCTACTTGAATTTTACAAGATAAGCCCGTAACAACTTATGGTATGTTTAAATTTAATATCTAAAGTTAAATTAATTGTAATCTAACACTTGAATTTTCTACATAATTAAATTAGATGTAATTAATCACCAAATCAAGTAAAATTTAACCTTTTAAATTACAATTGATTTATCATTTAAGTAAAACTCAATCAAAAATCATTATTAATTTCATCACGTCAATAATGTAGCTTTAAGATTCATAGAATTTCAGTACTACACCCCCTCAAGTATTTTACATACTCGTAAATCCTTCACACTTTGAGGACAATATTATCTCAAGGTCTAATATAATTAAACTACTTTCATTCTTTCTTGGATAATATTATTTTCAACATCTCATTACATCATTGGGACAAGAATGGAGATCAAATCTTTTCCTAAAGGTTCATCTTCTTCTCATCTTACATTGAGTCTGATTAGAACTCTGTGAACACATGTAGAATTGTCGTTCTCAATATATGCATAGTGAGCTCATCTCTCCAATCTATTACATACACTTATGTAACAGATTTGTATGATCCTTTAAGAGATCATGCACCTTCAATCCTTTCAACATAGACTAGTTTTCCAGTAACAACACTAAGGTGGGTGCATCAATTATCAATCCACCAAATGCACATGTTAACACATATATGTCTCAAGTCAAAAGACACGCCTTTTCCATAACGACATTGGAAAATGATTTCAACCATCTCATGTTTCATCAAGTTAACTCATTAACCTAACCCACATGATATAAATCTCTATTTAAAAACATCAATTAAACGATGGCTTCTAAAGAAAGTTGCTATCCCAACTCATATTGGAAACAATTAATCGAATCAAATAGTTCCTTGATATGTCATCAAATTCTCTTAACTATTTGGATCACTTAATAAAACACAATCAAGTTTGTTCGATTTAGTTACCTACATCACCCTATCCATACTAAGGGATCCAATTCATTTACTAGAAAATAATCAAATTCTCTTATTCAAATACAAAATATAATTACATTACATAACTTAGGACATACAAAATTTAACACCTATGACCCTTAGCATAGAATTTTCATTTTATTTTGATTTCAAAAGCTCATCATTTAGGCAACGTTTGGATGTTGAGTAAAGTCTATCTTTGGATAGAATTTAGGGTAGATAAATTTTAGTGGTGATGATGTAAGTGATGAGATATTGAGAATGGTAAATTGTAAGTTGATTGTTATAAATTGTAATTTGATGTGATATAAATATAAAGGATAGAATTGTAATTTATTTATTTTATATTTGATATTGAATTTTTTTTATTATTATTTTACTTGAAAATGAAGTGTACCTTAAATGTGATAGATGAATTAATATATTTTATATAGATATTTGAAGTGACATTTTAATATCATTCATGCTAATCTCGTCACATCACCTAATCATTGTTCTTATCCAAGATCCAAACAAAACCTTAATCCCTTCTTTCCATTGGCACTAAATTCAGTAGCAATACATGACAAAAGCATTATTTAGTTATTTACTAATTTTATTAGTATTTTCCATGATTATAGTCCTAATTCATTTAAATTACCAAATTCTCAATTCTCAAGTCAGCCTATAAATCCTATGGATTAAATGATGATTGCATTGATTAATCACTAAATTAATGAATTTACATTCCAACATCATAGTTGCTTTGTTTGATCAATGAAAGACAATAACCCTCGTCAACTTTATCACCTAGTAGATGTTTGTCCTTAGAATACTGTATCTTTAGAATAATAGTAATTCTTTTCAAACCTTCAATTACCATGTAAGTACGGATTTCATACTCTGTACGTGAAAACATTAATAGATGATTCTTCTTCTTTGATTATTACCATTAACCTTACATAGATGGTTCTAACGGCTACTGACAAAAGTGCATAATCAAGTTAATTTGAATAATAGGAATGGCATGACTCATAGCTAATCTAGCAATTTTCGAAGTTGGCTCAATCTTGATTCTGTTGTTTATTTGTATTTTCAAACATAGAGTTGCCCATTTTGAACGTTTAGGAAAAAGTTGACCTAGAATAAGACACGATGTTCTAGAAATAGATACTCTTCCTATTTGTTAGGTTAATAATCTCCTAGGACGTATCAACCAGATTACGACTCCGATAACAAGAAGATTCTGTATGGCCCTAGGTCAGCTTGAGTTATCAAATGCTAGATTAAAGAAAACGTAATCTCAAGAGAAACGTAACAAAAGTTTAATTATTTGATCTTAATGCAGGAGTTCGGAATGAAACTTAACGTTCAACATACTTACACCTCACGCATCACCCATATTTCTTTATTTTGTTTGTAAACCTATACATATGCATCTTAACCATACTATTCTTTTACCTTGTTTCTTTTGGGTAGTTTACTAGGCACAACACCTTAACCTACTTCAAGTCTGTAATTAAAGGAGTTTATATGCGAAAGCTGATCAGAGATGATTCAAATGGCACAACACCCAAAGTACAATAGACATAGTGGACTCTTTTTAGTTACCTTTTCGATTCAGTGATGTACCTAACTTCGGTAATTAGTGTCATATCCCAATACTTTTTTTCCTATAGTTTATCGAATTTCTCAGTATTTATGGCCATTTACTTTATTGGTTAGTAATTGCTTATAAATTGTGCTTCCATGTTTCCTTATTTCACACTTTACGTTGTATGTTTATGTGATGGCCAATTATATTAAATATTAAGGTTAATGGCTATCGAATATTTCTCAATATCGAGTCGCCACAAATTGGTAATGGAATTGAGAAGCAACAATGTGGCAACATCAGCAATGATAAAGAGACAAAGGCACGGTTATGAGCGACAACCCAAAAGGGCACGGTTATGGCAAATTATTAAATACCTATTAATAAACAGTTAATGAATTAAAAATTGGATAACACCCATAAGCCCAGGTCAAGTCAACCAATGACCCAATAATATAGGGCTATGTCCCATAATAAGCAATTCGGTTGGGCACCCAAGTCCATGAACATCCTGACTCAAGCTATAGAAAGTTTGTCCCTCGTCAAGAACTTGTAAATAGAATATTAAAGCAAGGTAAGGGAGAATTATTCTCCCCATCTGGCAAGAAGCTTCATATTAGCCCTAACAAAGAGTATGAAAACTCCATGTAGTAAATGGAATGAACCACTAAAGCAAAACAAACTACAGCATGAGAGTGATCATGCCAAACTTGAAGAAACCGATCCCCAATTGTTCACCAATATGCAAGTAGAAAGAAAGGGGAAAATAAAAAGTGATTGTAATAATACACAATGACATAGAGCTTTGTGGAAACCCTTTTAATTAAGGGAATTCCACAAGAAAGCACAGTTCAAGGAACAATAGGCCCCTCATATGATCTACCTTCCAAAGAAATCTTTTCGTCTATTCTCACCTTCTTACCAAGCTCCGGGTAGCCACATTTTAAAACATTAAAACAATGCTCCAACTCAATCAACCTTAATGGAAACAAAAAAATATTAGCAAGGAAATTAAAAAAAAAAAACAAAAGAAAGCCTCCCTACATTCAACTAAGTACTCAGATTGCTCAAACAAATTTTTTTCCCATGCCAAATGGAGTCAGCAATACCCAAAGTACTCAAAGTCAAATTGCAGGTTATCACAAGCAAATCAATAGCACCCACCTCAAATTGTCTACTCTCGAGGAAATCCTCCTCTCATCCACATCCCTCTTCTAGTACTTGTTTTGTCCTTTGACGTGAGAGTAACATTAGAATCACCTTCCTCGGAGATCTTACCAAAGAGAAGCAGTCAACATCTATGGTGGTCCCATAGACACTCATCATCCGGTAAAACAAACTTCCCTTCATTTGAAACAATATTATAACTACAAATAAAGCCTCTTGCAAAGGAACAATCCACAAGGAACACATCTTTACACTATCCCAACTAAAAAGCTACTAGTCAGCTAATTGGCCAAACTTACCTAAACCAGCCTTCTCCACTCAATTCCTGTAAGACCCCATCGAGGTAGCAACATTGGAGAAGCAACACCCACCTGTCTAAGATGGAGGACTCCTCTCTGTAAAGACAAAAGGTGGACACTGTGATGGAGCCCCCCAAAAAGATCCAAAACACATGTATAAGTGTAGGATGGTCCTTGATTTGGATCTTGATGATGGAGGCCTTTGGTTAGTATCTATTATTTTGTAGGGCCCAATGGCATGTCAACCACATCAAAAATGAGAATGAAATGGAGCTATCCTTGATCTCCATTAGTCACTGAAGAACAGGGGAAAAAATTGCCGTCAAATGAGATATGCTGGCAAATGAAGTGATTGTATATTGTGTAAATAATGTGCTAGAGTTGGATGTCTGATTTTTTCCAAAGTCAGCCTACAATTATTTCCAGCCAGGTAGCTCCTTGGTAGATTTTTTAGTGCAAGATAAATATGCCATAACATCAGGGCCCATTAAGCAAACCAAATCAAGGCTGGGAGCTTTTCCGTTGAGGAGATATCAAATGGACCATGGTCAAAAAAAGTCTCAACACATCACATGCAGATACCAGAATATCCCCAACATGCAGCATCCAAATCTGAAGATTATCACCTTAACAACTCTATAGACAAAAGGGCAATGCTGAAGTAATTTCAAATGGGAAGCCTCAGCACCTTCATAGTTCATACTATGCCTCCAACAAACATCCTTTCAGAAAAACAAACTCAAATGTTCACGAAGACTCAATTCGATAAGAGAGAGAGTCCATATTTGACTGGTGCAGATCCAAATGCAGCAAAATAAGATCAGATGTTCACCAAGACTCAATTCGAAAAGATAAGAGACCTACTCCATATTTGACTGGTGCAGATCCAAATGCAGGCATTCTTGAAAAGAATCCAGAGAAGGGACAGTGACTGCTGTTTACCTGACTACATAAATGCATCAAACAACCGAAGACTGTAACCAGCATGAGATCCTCAAAGAGAAGCATGGGGAACCATGGAACAACGATGAGCATTATGACCATAGGTCTCCCACATGGCAAGCCAAGAATCCATTCAACGATAGCCAAACTTGCCACATCATAGGTGTCAAGAGTTTGGAATAAGCCACATAACAGTGCCACTTAGCAGTGCCATCTGCAATGCATGTGCATGGAGTTAGGTTTAGGGTTAGGTTTGGTGTGTTTTGTTTCCATATTTGTTTTATTTAATTAGGTTTGGTGATTGGGTCATTTAGGAATAGTTAAAAGATTTGATTGAATTTATTTTAGGAAATAAGATTGGCAAGTCCTAAATTAGTTGGGATTGTAATTAGGATTGGTTCTCTTTAAATAGAGATCAAATCCCCTTAATTTCCTTTGAGTTCCATCAATAATATTTCATAGTTCAAGAATTCCCTCCTCTCTCTCTCTCTCTCTCTCTCTCTCTCTCTCTCTCTCTCTCTCTCCACGCATGCAACCATTGAAGGAGAAGGGCTCCTCCACACATCATCAACTCTCACATGATATCCAAGTGGGTCCCCCTAGCCCATTGATCTCACACGTGTGGAAGAGAGGAGATATCTCTTCACATGGAGCCGAGCCGAACGTCAAGCATCAAGCCAATTTCAAGTTCAAGTTCAAGGCACGTGCATGCACCCGGGAAAGCCAAGCAAAGGATATTAGCTCTAGGGCGTACAAGAGGCATAAAGACCTTACATTTCAAGTTCAAGGTGCACGTGAACCACTCACGCACCAAGGAATGCCAAGCTATAGCACTTGACTCCTAGACATACAAGAAGAGGCATAGATATCACCACAAGTTGTAGTTAAGACTAACGTAAAGGCCCCAATCACTACGCTCCATGTTATCTTGGAGAGCGCACCTGAAAATCGCAAGGGAACCAAGGCAAAAGAAGTGGGAGAAGCAAAATTACATGGACTCGTTTACATCAACAGATTTAGAGAAGTTTTGAGTGTTCCTCAATAAAGAAAAGAAGACTACTGCGGCCATAGCAATGACTTTTGGGGTTGCCAAAAAAGCAACAACTACTGAGGGTACAAAAGAACTAGCAATTGCACCAAAAGACACATTCAATGAAGATCCAAGAGCATATATGGATATTGATTATGAATTCCATTGATGGGATGACTAACCTCACAATTTCTACATTATGCAAGTCCTCACCTTCTCCAACGTTCAACTTAAAGGGCCGTGTTAATGTTTGGAATAAGCCATGTAGCAGTAAGTCAACAATCTGTGGGGCCCATCTTGGGCACATGTGTGCATGAGTCCATGTGTGGACACGTGTGTGGAGTTAGGTTTAGTGTGTTTTGTTTCCATGTTCATTTTATTTAATTATGTTTGGTGATTGAGTCATTTTAGGAATAGTTGAGAGATTTGATTTTGTAAAGAATGAAGAAGTCACGTGACAGTTGCCATGTGAGCAGTCCATGTGGCCCTACAGTTCACAAGAATAAGATCAGTGACCTTAGTTTTGATGTTGGCTTGTTGCCCAAGTCAAGAGTTATTTGTTGCAAGTTTAAATTAGTCAAGTTGTTTGAGATTTGATTAAGTTGTTCATATTTTAGGCTAATTTGCTTTTTCTTTTTTAGTTGATTATAGTAAGAAAGCCTCTCTACTTATAGAGAAGTCTTGGTTATTCCCTTGAGTTGAGCAAAAATATTTCCCATCTTTCTACAACTCCTGTCCTCTCCAAACGTGCTCTCTCTCTATCGCCCTCCACACTCCACGCGTGGGATCTTCCACATGCCAAGGCCCATCTCGCTTCCAAGAATCCTCACATGGAATCAAGGTGGGCTTTCCTGGCTAACTAAGACTACGCATAGGTTAGAGGAGATCTCCATCGACTTCACCTTCTTTTGGTGACCTTATACACTCCCAAAGAAACCGAGCGCCTTACATTAGGTCACGAGGTGTAGGAGCAACAGCACCAACTCAGATTACGGAGGCGCATGGAACCCTCAACCATGCTGGGAAATGCCAAGATCAAGTGTTTGGCTCTCGAGTGTAGAAAGAGGTACAAAGACTACTCCCAATCTTCTAGAATGAAGCAATGGCAAATTCGGAGATTCATGCTACTTGAAAAGGCACCTGAGACAAAAGATGCAACTAAGAAGAAGAAATGGGAAAAGGAAAATTAGCTCGTCCAAGTCTTCACCCTCTTCGGCTTCAACTTGAGGGGGAGTATGAAGAATGAAGCCACATGGACTGCTACGCGAACAATCTACGTAGCCCGACTGTTCACGAGAATAAAAGCTCGATGGCCTTAGTTTTGGTGTTGGCTTAAGTCAAGGGTTATTTATTGCAAGTTTAAATTAGTAAAGTTGTTTGAGATTTGATTGAGTTGTTCCTATTTTAGGCTAATTAGTTTTCCTTTCTTAGTTGATTGTAATAGGAAAGCCTCTCTATTTATAGAGAGGAAGTTTTGGTTATTCCCTTGAGTTGAGCATAACTCCTCTCCTCTCCAAACGTGCCCCCTCTATCACCCTCCACACTTCACGTGTGGAATCTTCCACTTGCCAAGTCCCATCTCACTTCCACGAATCCTCACAAATTTTATTTTAGGAAATAAGAATAGCAAATGGCCTACTCAAATGGTTGAGGGAAGAATGAGTGAGAGGGGGTAAGGAGGGGCGACAAAGGGTGGCAAAGGTGGTTGGGTGGTTGTCGAGCCTATGCGATCGCAAAGAGGGAGGTTGGAGGAGGTTAGGTGCTTCAAGTGCTTGGGGAGGGAGCATCTTGAGGGGGGAAATAGGGACCCCTGACGATGTTTGAGGTGTAGTGGAGTAGGCCATCATCGGCTAGCATGTTCGGGCAGGCAGCACGTAGAGGTTGGAGCTGGACTTTCGAGTCCTCCCCCGTCGAAGGAGGCTCCTTTGATTGAGGTGTTGGCGCCTTGGTCCACATAGGTCAGGATGTTGGACAGAGAGCTTGCAGGGCCAATCATAGGTGAGGTGCTTTAGGGAGAGGTTGAAGGACCTGTCAATGTTCCTTGGGTAGGGGTAACCTCCAAGGTGGCCAAGCTCAATCGTAGGAGGTTCCTTATCTTTGGATTGCGATCGGAGTTGGCACGGTCCCTCGTCTTCGAGGTCATAAGTTTTGGGGGAGTAAAGGTGCAATGGAGATGGTTGCAGATGCATGATGACACCACGGCGAAGAGACCTCCAAGGAAGGTGGAGCCCTTGGTGGATGTAACCGAGATACCCCTAAGGCTTCACACAAGGGAGGTGGTGATGGCAATCTTTGAAGCTTTCGCAGTGGTCAAGTCATGTGATGGTCTAAGCCTTGTTGAGGAGGACTTGTCTGCAGTTAGAGTGGCTATTGAGCTCTCTCCTGGCAAGCTACTTCTGAGGAGGATCATGCTACACCTCAAGGGGTCGTCATGGATGATTAGTCTTTCACCAGTGGAGGAGGTGAGGTCTTATGCCTAGGCCTTGATTGGGGGTGGTCGAAGATAGGAGCAAGGAGGCGACATCAGAGGGTTGGTTGGGAGAGATGGTGCCATTGGGCAAGTGGTAAGGCAGGTTTGAAAGGCAAGTTGTCACATCATCAATCTTGGGGGTGGTGCAATTTCAAGGCAATCAGCTATTGCACCCATTGATTGTGGAGCAGCTATTGAGGATGGCAATGGTGCGATGATTTCGCATAGCGATTACGGTGGGGAATCCCATTCGTTGCAAGCAAAGGATGAGGCGTAGATTGAGGAGGGCGCTACTGTTTTGGTGGAGGGGATTTTTACAGGTGGAGTCAGACCCGATCTTGGACTCAAATGTAAGAGTCCTCTCTAACCTGACTCTGATTAGAGAGAAGTTGGGGCCTCGGGTGGAGAGGGCTCCGCAAGTGTGCTGGTAGGCGAAAACCCTTTGAAAAGCAGCTTGGATGGACCTCGCCTGAAGTCATGGATGCCTGAGCGAAGTTGTGGGGGGTCTTGCAACGGGAAGGCACAGCTGAAGCTCGTGAGATGGAGGCCAACAAAGCAACCTTCACTAAGGATCTTCAGGCCGAAGTGGAGTTTCCGGGGGAACTTGAGGAGGTCGAGGGTGATGCATGCTAGCATCGCAGCCTCAAAGAGGAGGTATGCTTTGGGGATGAGTAGCGATGCTTCTGCGATAGAGGGTTCCAAGGAGACAAGGAGGTATGGTTTTCTAGAGTGGGTTCCGGGCACTTTTGCGATGAGGGAGATAAGGAGGCGCTGCATGTAGGAGTTTCTGAAATTGTTCTTAGGGATGATGGCTACATTGCTAGTGGTGATGGCAAGGCGAGGCTGATCAGAGATGGTGCAATGCTGGGGTCTGAGGTTGCTCAAGGGGTTGTTGGGTGCAACTCTGGATATGTGTGTAGTGTTGGTGCTGTGGCAGGGGAAGGTGATGCAGAAGTAAAGAGCAAGTTGCGAACGTGGCGAGGTTTAAACGCATGTCCGAGGGAGGTGATCGTGGTGCCACATGACAAATTCTTTCATGGAATGTCAGGGGGTTGAATGACCCCTTGAGGTGGGTGACTCTAAAGGGGTATATTCGATCTTAGAGCACTGTCGGGGTGCTGCTCCAAGAAACAAAAATAAAACAGTGACCAACAAACATGGAGGGAGATTGAAGAATGGATGGGGGATTTTATTGCTTTGAATGCAGGATGTTTAGGTGGCATAATTGTAGGGTGGAAAAAGGCTACATTTACTATGGTGGACTCTGTTACTTCTTTTGCAGTGTCAATGTAGCTTAGAAGACATCAAGATGACTTCACTTTTGTCTTTTCTACGCTGTATGGACCGAAAGATTATGTCATGAGGCCTCGAGTGTAGGAAGATTTGAATCAGGTGGCTGAGAAGTTTCATGGTTTCCCGAGGTTGATCGAGGGTTATTTCAATGTCACACTGCTTCCAAAAGACATGGTAGGTGACGGGGGGATGGGATCATGGATCTGAGGCCTTTAAAGAATTTTTTGCTTTGCACAACCTTCTAGATCTACTTCAGAGTTCGTGGAAGCTCTCAAGGCCAAAGATCCTGAATCGATAGGTTCCTCCTAATGTAGACATTGCAGAAGCTTTCCCTTTAGCGAGTGTTCATCCTTTGGAGAGGTCGTTTTCAAATCATACACCTTTGTTGTGGCAATCAAATGAAGATAGGCAGTTTGACACTTCAAGTTTGATAGGTCTTGGCAGGTGGAGGGGTTTAGGGGGCAAATGGAAGAGAAGTGAAGGTCCTTCCAGTCAGGTGGGTCAAAGGCGGCAAGGTTGGAAGCTAAGTTGAGGATGATCCTCAGGACTTATAGGAAGTAGGTTAAGGAGGAGTGAAATAGGAAGGATAAGGTACTACCAAAGATTGCAAGGCTAAATAGGGTAAAGGATTTGGGTCTCCTGTGTGAGGACCAGGAGGCCAGAACCATGCACCCAAACATTGTTCAGGTGAAGGATTGGAAGATGAGGGTTGAGTGGAAGATGAGGTCCAAGAAAAAGTGGTTGCAGGAAGGTGATTCTAATACCTGATACTTTCATATCACAGCCTCAAGAAGGCAACGGAAAAATTGGACTAACACATTGTAGGTGACTAGCACAGAATTTGTGGGTAGGGATAATATAGGCAATGTGGCAACAGAGTATTATAGGGAGTTCACTAGAAGGACAGGAGAGAGGTGGAGGTGATCAAGAACGAAGAGCCCAAGCATTAGTGGGGAGCAAACTGAGGAGATTACGTCACCTTTCAATGAAGATGAGGTTCGAAAGGTTATTTGCGGGTTGCATGTTGATGGCTACCCCAATCTTGATGGGTTTCTTATGCATTTTTATAAAGAGTTTTAAACCCTCGTTAAGGAAGACGTTCTTAAGGTGCTCACTGAGTTTGCTTATGGTAATCTTGATTTTAACATACTCAATAAGTTCTTTTTGTTCCTTCTGCCAAAGAAGGATGGGGCAAAGGCCATTGAAGAGTACAGGTCCATTGCGTTGTCCAATGTGATCTACCTCATTATGGCAAAGGTTCTAACCAATAGACTGAGAGGAGTCATGGAAGGAATTGTGTCACCAATGCAAACGGCTTTTGTGCTGAGCTATAATATCCTAGATGGTTGTCACTACTTCAAAGTTTCTAGCCTTTTGGAGGGAGAGGAGGGTGTTTCTTTGGAAAGTGGATTTCAAAAAGGCATATAACTCGATGCAGTGGTATTTTATTTGGGCATCCTTGGTGAAGAAGGGTTTCCCTGCTCGATGGGTGGATTGGATAAAGCGATGTGTGACAACATCCTTTTCCATTCTTATTAATGGAAATCCACCAAGTGGATAGATACAACCGTGGAGAGGTGTTAAGTAGGGGGTGCCCTTTAGCACCAATGTTTTTGTGTTGGCAATAGATGCTTTGACGAGATCCACTATTAGGGCGTGCAAGAGGAATGTAATTAAGGGCTTCTCGTTGAAGGATAGGGTAGAGGTCCTAGTGCTTGCAGTATGAAAATGACACATTGTTCTTTGTAGAAGGCTCCGAGGCAGAGGCATGAAGGATCCATGTTCTTCTAAAGCTATTTGGTGAGGCATATAGGCTACAAATGAACTTCGCAAAGTCACCTTTTGTCCCTCTTCAGAAGACGGTTGAGGAGACTAGCAGATGTAGTATGGCTCTTCGTACGGTGGGTGGATGCCTACCTATCTCCTACCTTGGCCTTCCTTTATCGAACAGCAGGATCTCTTTGCAGGAATAGGTCCCTTTTGATACAAAGGATGGAGAGGAGGCTAGCAAGTTTAGCATCTAAGGTTCTTTCCAAAGGAAGAAGGCTGATGCTCCTAAAGGTGGTATTGCCTTCCATGCCTACTTATTTTACATTAGTTCTAAAGCTACTGCAGAGGATCTAAAAGAAATCTGATTTAATGAGAGATTTCTTCTGGACAAACTATAAGTCGACTAGGGAGGGGGCGAGATTGGTGGCATAGGATGAGGTCTGTAAGCCTATGAATGATGGGGGCTTGGGAGTTCGAGACCTAGAGAAGATGAATGATAGTTTTCTGGCTAAGTGAATTTGCAAGTTCTTGAGAGCAGGGAAGACTTGTTGGGGAAGATTATCCTAGCTTGTTATGGAAACTCCATGAATTGGGATTTCTCATCTCACCTCCTGGTGGTACTTTTCTTTTTTTTAGGGGCTTGTCTTTGGTGGTGCCCAAGGTACGAAGCTTTTTCTCCCCCTATATTGGCACAAGCGATTTCCTTCGCTTTTGGATGGATGATTGGAAGGGCCAAGGTTGATTGTTGTGAGGGATCTCAGTGCCCTTCTTTTGTGGGGAACTTATCTCCAAACCTTGTTCCAAGAGTTGGATGCCTATCAGCCAGAATGTGGTGTTAATGTTTTCCAATGGGATGATGGTGATTTTTCTATCAATAAAGTTTATGGAAGATTAGGTGTTGGAGGTCAAATGATGGATGTGGATTTCATTAAGGATTGCAGAAAATTTTGGTCAACTCATTGTACCTTAAAAGTCAAAATCTTTGCTTGGTTTCTTAGGAGGGGAAAGCTCATGACGAGTGTGGAGAGCTAGATGGAGTTTTGTTTTGGTGAAGGATGTGGATCATTTGTTTTTTGGGTACTCTATTTCCCCGTAAATATGGAGACACTTTTGTTTCAACTAAATAGCACATTTGAGCTTTGCTGATTTCCAGAGGTCCTTTAGAAGTGGAGCCCACAATGGTGGTCAAAATACTTTTAGAATGAAGAAGGCAAAGGCTTTGGCCACACTCTAGGACATTTGGCTTGGAAGAAATGCTATGATTTTCCAGGAGCAACATCCCTACACTGAGAATTGTGTTGCTTGTATTTCTTTGACAAATTATTGGGCTTGTAATATGTGATTTGACCATTTTTCAGGGCCTTTATTAATATAACTCCTGAGTGGCTATCAGCTGATAGCCACCCTTTCACTTTTCAAAAAAAAAAAATAGAATTGGAAAATCCTAAATTAGTTAGAATTGTAATTGGGATTGGTTATCTTTAACCACAGACCAAAACCCTTTGATTTCTTTTTACCTCCATCAATAATATTTCCAACTTTAAAAACTCCCTCCTCTATCTCTCTTCCATGCCATCAACTTCTGTCTTCCTCCTCTCTCTACGTATGCAACCATTGAAGAAGGGCTCCTCCACACATCAACTCTCACAATAGGCAAAGCAACTTATTTTAAACAACAAAAACATAGAGATATTAGGCAAGCCTAAACAGAGCTACAGTCCTCCCTACCTTACCTCTTGTCCATTTTCCTATCCTTACACCCATTGGCACCTTCCCCCCCCCCCCCCCCCCCCCCCCCCCCGGGTCTCCTAAACAATATCCCAAGCATCCATGCCAAATGCTTCCATAGTTGCCAAAATTTTCTAAATCTATTCTAGAAGCATGATATGTACATAAACAATTATCACTTGAGCCTTCCGATCCATAATTGTAGGGGATTAGCACTCCTAACTATCTAAACAACTACTTAGACTCAATTAATCAATGAGAATGATGAACTCCAAGGATGAAATTCCCTATAGTTCTTTGTTGATGGAAAAATGCCCCATACTTCTTCAACTTCTTTTATTTATCATCTTTGTAGACCAAAGTCAACCTTCACTACATCTCCACTTTCAAAATTTCATTGAGTGCCCTACTAGGAAGTTCTTTACCATCTTCATCAGCCACATAAACAAATAGTTCATTGATTACCCATAGATACATCATCAAAGAAAGGAAGTCGGATTGCGAAGCTTGAGGGAGACATGAGCGAGAGAGAGGGAGGTGAGAGAGGCGGGGGAGGATGGGTGACGATGGAGAGTAGGAGAAGGAAGAGGGACCCCCCAATGCATTGCTTCAAATGCCTCGGGTCGGGGCACGTCCCCGTGGAGTGCAGTGACTTGATCCGCTGCCTCAAGTGTGGAGGTTTCGGGCACCGGAGGGTGTTTTGTTCGAGAGAGAGGGGGGGGGCAAAGGCTAACGTTGGTTCTTTCCTCAACCCCTAGCTAGTGTACCTCTGGTTGAGGACATTCCTTACTCTTAAGAGGTTCAACTCACACATAAGGAGCTAACAGGTGCCATAGTGGGAGAGGTGGTGGAGGAAGTTTGAGTTGGATGCATGTGAGGGCTGATGCGGGGAAAGGCAACGCTGCTGTCTCCCTTGAGGTGCCTCGTCTTTGGCCTAGGCCAAGAGGCAGCGGGTGGGATGGTGCTCACTATGACAGCATTCGACGATGCGACAGTTCGATGGAGGTGGCCATCTAAGCATGATGGGACATTGGCGGAGAGACCACCGGTAAAGGAAGAGGTCCACTTGGAGCTTGACGGAATCCTAATATGGCTCCAGACCAAGGAGGCAATGAAGACCGTGGCTTTGTCTTTCACCACTCTAAGGGGATGCTCCTCCTTGGACATGACGGAGGGAAACATATCAATTGTAAGAGTGGTGGTGGAGATGACATCGGGGGCAGACGTCCCCCCGAAGGTGGTGTTGAGAATGGGCCACTTCGCATAGGTCGTAAAGGTGGTCGCTGCAGTCGAAGGGAAGAAGTCTTTCAAAGAGGCTCTGGTTAGGGCTCCACCGAGCTCACGTGGGGCTGTTGCCGAGGGATCAATAGGGAGTAGCATCATGCACGGTGGCAATGGCAACGGCCACATAGGGAGACGAAAGGTCGTCCAACGAATATGGAAGGTGAAGGGTTGCAACGTGAATGAGGGAGATGATCCCACACATGGGGATTCTGAGGTAGAAGGGGAAACATGCGCTACTAATGGGAGGGCATTTTTGGAAGTTTTTTAAAGACATCCCCCACTATGAAGTCGCACAGCTATCCCACGCTGGTAGGGGGCCCCACGTGAAGTGGGCAAATATATGGGACCTGTGTTCGTTCTGGATCCGATTACGAATCCGATTCCTATGGAATAACTGATCGGGAATCAAGGTTGTCCGAGGGCGATTTCGAAGGAGAGACCGCACATTTCTGGAGGTGGAGGCGGGGCGGGGAGCCACCTTTGCGGGTAGGCCCTCGTCCTTCTCAATCGGAGGTCTGAGGGAGGCCGATCAACTCCACTGAAGGAGGATGGAGCCGCTGCAAGCGACAGGGAGGGTGTCCTCTACAATGTCATCGTCGAACAGGGGAGGAGCAACAAAGCCGAAGCTTGTGGAGTCTGGCGGAGGGGCAAATGGCCTGGGAGGTGGTCAAAGCGAAAAGGTTGGTGGGGGAAGGTCGAAGGGACTAAAGGAGGGGCTGTGCGATGAGGGCTTGGTGGCGAACCCACTGCCCACCAGAGATGTCGCCAACGAGGTCTCTAGAGGTCAGGCCGAGGTCGCCACGGATGAGGCGGTGACCAGAGATAGCGGGAGGGGTGATGGGGACGGAGGTGAGAGATCTTAAGCTACGACATTTGGTGATGCCGAGATTGACGAGGTGACGGAAGCGGAAGCAGCTGGCTTTGGAAGAGTTAGAAGGGAGGGCCATGTGTGTGCCCAAAGGCAAAGGTCCTCACGTGGAATGTCAAGGGCCTCACCGACCCCTCCAGAAGGATGGCGTTGAGGTCCTATCTACAGCAGTGGGTTGCTGATGTCGTGTTGATCCAAGAATCCAAACTGCAACAATGCGATCCTGTCCTTTGGAGAAACATTGGTGGAAGCATGTTCGAGGAATACGTGACTCTTTACTTCGCAGGGCGCTCAGGGAGCATCATTGTTGCATGGAAGGGAGATGTTTTCTCGATGGAAGACTCAGTGGTGGGTGGTTGTGTGATTTCTGTTCAGCTCAGGAGGTGCAGTGATGGTTTTGGCATGGCTATTTCGACGGTGTATGACCCCCTCAAAGACTCCAACAGGCAGGTTATGTGGGAGGAGACTTAAGCCAGGCAGCGGTGAAGTTTCAAGGGCAGCCATGGTTGATTGGAGGAGATTTCAACATCACTCTCACGGCTGATGACAGGGTGGGGGGAAGGGGTAGACGGGACCATGGGTCTAAAGATTTTGCAAAGTTTATGGCAACACATGGCTTGGTTGATTTACCTTGTACCTCCTGTGCTTACACCTAAAGGAGCTCAAGGGGACTCATGTCCAAGCTGGACAGATTTTTCTCCTCGCTGGAGTTGACAAAGGTCTTCCCATTAGCAGGAATTCGTTCTTTGGAGAGATCGTTTTCAAACCACATGCCTCTACTTTGGAGTTCTAATGAGGCATCGAGTTGTAGTACATATTTCACGTTTTGATCAGGCCTAGCTGTTGGAAGAGGGTTTCAGAAGGAAGATTGAAGACAAGTGGAGACCTTTACAGCCAAAGGGATCTACCGTGGCAAGATTTGAAACGAAGCTTAGGGGCCTCAGGAGCTACTTGAAGGAGGTCAGGAAACAGATGAAAGAGGAGAGGACTAAGAAGGAGGCCCTGCAGGAGGTTGTCAAACTGGACAAAGTCAAGGACTTGGGCATGCTAACGGCGAATAAGAGACTTGTCAGGATGGATCACCTCAACACCATTCAGGCAAAGGATCGCAAGGCTGAGGTAGAATGGAAGACAAGGCCCAGGCGGAAGTGGATCAAGGAAGGGGCTCCAACACCATATACTTTCAAATTGTGGCATCTGGGAGGCGACGACAGAACTGGATTCATAAATTGTTTGTAGGGGGCACTGAATATGTTGGCAAAGAAGCAGTGGGCAAAAAAGCTACAGATTTCTTTAAGGACTTCATAGGGAGGAGGTTGGAGCAATGGAGTTGGCGTGGTTCAAAGATCCTGTCCATTACGTCGGAGTAGGCCGACAAGCTGACTGTGCCATTCACGGAGAAGACAAGGAGGGCGGTGTGGGGCCTAAATGTTGATGGATGTTCTGGTATGGATAGCTTCCTAATTCATTTTTATAAAGAGTCCTGGTCCTTGCTTAAGGAGGATGTTTTGGCTGTGTTAGCCAATTTCAGGGAGGGGAACCGTGGCTTTAATAGGCTTAATAAATTCTTTACGTTTCTCCTGCCTAAGGAGGAGGGAGCGGAGGCTATTGATAACTTCAGACCCATTGCTTTGTCCAATGTGGTTTACTTGGTGGTGGCCAAAGTCCTGGCAAACTAATTGAGGGAGGTAATCACGGAGGTGATCGTGGAGGTGCAGACGGCAATTGTTCCTAGAAGAAATATTCTAGATGGTTACGTGGCTACCACGGAGATCCTATCCTTATGAAGGTGGGAGGGGAGAAAGGTATTCCTTTGGAAGGTGGACTTCAGAAAGGCTTATTACTCAGTCCATTAGTCTTTCTTGTGGGCTTCCTTGCTCAAGAAGGGTTTCCCAGCAGTATGAATACAATGGATGAAATAGTGTGTCACAACTTCTTTCTTGGTTCTCATCAACAAGAACCCGACAAGAGGGTGGATATAGCCAAGGAGGGGAGTTAGGCAAGGGTGTCCACTGGCACCTATGCTCTTTGTTCCGACTGCTGATGTGCTGGCGAGGTCTTCAAGTAGGGCTATGAGAGAGACCTAATCAGGGGTTTCACTGTGGATCATGATACCATGGTTCCCATTCTCCAATATGCAAATGACACCCTCTTCTTTGTGGAGGGGGCGATGGAGTGATTCTAGAGCTCTTCGGAGATGCATCTGGTTTGCAGATTAACTATAGGAAGTCTACGTTCATCTTGTTTGGTTTGACAGAGGAGGCGGCTAGGGCCTGCAGTAAGGTGTTGGGTACAAAGGAGGGAGCCTTGCCTATCTCATGTTTGGGCCTACCATTGACGAATAGGAGGGTGTTGGTACAGGATCGGTTCCCCTTGGTGGAGAGGATGGACACCTGGTGGAGTGGGTGTCGCAACTTTTGTCGAGGGGGGGCAGGTTGGTCATATTGAAGTCGGTGCTTGTGACGATGCCTTCTTACTCCACGACAGTGCTGAAGATGCCTAGACAGGCCGAGAAGAAAGTTCTCACTCTTACGAGAAATTTCTTCTGGACGAACTTTAGGGCGGGTGAAAGTGGTGTAAAGCTGGTGGGTTGGGGGAGAGGTGTGTAAGCTACTCAAGGAGGGAGGACCAGGTGTGAGGGAATTAGGAAGAATGAATGACAGCTTGCTGATCAAATGGTTTGTGAGGCTACTTAGGAGAGAAGACCATTTGGTTGGGAGAATTCTACGGGCTTGCCATGATTCATCTTTTGCTTGGGATCTATTGGTGTCTCCTCCAAGGGGAGCATCCCACTTTGTTAGAGATCTCTCTAAGGTGGCACCCAGGGTCAAGAATTTCTTCACACCGGTTCTTGGAGCAGGAAGGCAGTTTAGATTCTGGACGGACAACTGTGCGACCGGTTCCCCAGACTGGCAACTCTAGCAGTAGATACACTTACTAGTTGCGAACACCTGTGATGGATGTTGGTGCCCCACGTTCATGGGTAATCTCTCATATCAGAGGATTGGTGATTTTGCAGGAGATGCTACGGGACTTAGAGGGCTGAATGCCTGGAGGGGAGGATTTCTTTGGGTGAGAGGAAGGGGTTTCTCAGTTCGTAATGCTTATAGAAGGCTAGGGGATCCTGCTTGACAAACGGACTTTTTGACCTTATTAGGGATTGCAGTCTATTTTGGGAGGCCACGTGCCCTTTGAAGGTGAAAATCTTTATCTGGTTACTGAGGGGACGCATCATGACGAAGGTCTAGCAATCTGGATGGGCACAAGAGGCAGATACTACTTGCTCGCTTTACCAGGGAGGACCTTAGGATGTCAAGCACTTGTTCTTCACGTGCCCCATGGTGAAACAGATCTGGAGTCGCTTTGGGGACGAATGGTGGTCACATGCCTCCTTTCGAGATTTCTGGAGGTCCTTCAGAGAGGCACAGGGGGTGATGGCCATAACTCTTTCCGGTCCAAGAAGGAGAAGGCGCGTCCGTTGGCTATTTTGTGGGCTATTTGACTTGGGAGAAATGCGGTGGTGTTTGGAGGGCAGCACCCATATGTAGAAAATTTTATGGAGTCTGTACTCTCTTTTATGGCATCTGTATTCTGACATGAGGCCATTTGATTAATGAATTTTTGCGTAGTTATCAACCGAATAATCACCTTTTTACCTTTCAGGAAAAAAAAAAGAAAGGAAGCCGGTAATTGATAAAGAGAAGTACTAAGAAAAAGGGATGGCTACTGGAGGTCAATAACCATCCAATCCATTAATAACTCCAAACAAGAACAAAACTACATACTACTAGCTAGAAAGAGAGTAAGGTTAAGACATCCCACCGAACCCTCATGCCATGAAATACCATTGCATTCCGCTACAACCAAATGGGCCAAAGGATCGAACACGCTTTAATCCATTAGAGTAAATTCGTCTGAATGCCATTACGAAAGGCCAACCAGAAGTCCTCAAAAGACTTGACCCTCATTCCAAGGATAGTGAAGTGCTCCCAAATTGCAACAACCCGCATGTCAAAAACAACTATCATCTTCATCTTCAACACCACATAGCATGCATGTAGCATCAACCACCAGAGCCCAAATCCTCCTCCTAACCACCATAACAAGTCGTCAACAACGAAACAACCAAAGAAAAATCTTAACCTTGAGAGATATCTTAAACTTCCAAAAAAGGTGGCAATCCCTAGCAACCTCTATCATTTCCTTTCTCGCCTCTCCTATAGGAATTTTGTATGCTTTTTCATAGTGAAACATCCTCTATTCCAAACCAAAGAATCTAAAGCAATTCAGTCAACCTCAAATTCTCAATTCTTGAAAGAAGCAACTGCAAGTCAGTAATTCTCACGTCTAATATACGCCCTTCCACACGGGGCTCCTAGGCCCCAACACATCCATCCGCAAGACCCTCCCAAACCGTCTGAACCAATTGACCAATATCCCATGCCAAAGCAAACAATCAAGGGAGAACTTGACCGAAGATGCCCTCACCAGACCAAGTCTAAAATCTAAAGGACCACCCATCCCCCAGCATCGAACATAAGAGATGACGAGATTGAATAAAGAAAGGGAGAAGACTGCTCCAAAACAACTAAGCACCAAGAATCCTTGTCTCTATAACATGCAAAGGGGAGACATAAGAGCTCATCAGCAACCGGTGCCAAGCACTATCACCATTGGACAATAGCTTCATGACCTACTTCATCAACATGGCTTTACTAAAACAATCCAACTCCCCAAACCACCTTGCTTCCTTAATGCCAGATGTCATCCCAAGCTACCAAATGGAAAAACCAGTCCACTTGTTAGATCCCCTTCCAAAAGAACCTCTTTTGGATCCTATCAATCATCTTGAAAATCTTTTTTGGTGGAGAGAAAATAAACAAGTGGAAGACAGAGATGGTAGACAAAACCAACATCAATAGAACCAAACATCCCCCCCTAAACAGCAGCTTCCCTCTCCAGCCAGACAGCCTCTTTTCCAACTTCTTGAGGCAACTAATCACTCTCAGACAGCTACTTCCCCCTCAAACGAAGCCTAAGGTAGGTCAAAGGTAGAGAACTTGGTGTCGTAGACAAGACTTGTGTGCACCTCTCGACCTCCTCCCCATCCATGTTGAAGAGGATAAAAGTAGACTTCAAATGAAACGACCAAACAGAAAACTACTCCAAAGATCCTCATTAGGGCTGCCAAATTCTTCACTTCCCGATTTCCTCCTTCCAAGAAGAAAACTATACTATTCGCATGCTACAAGATAGGAGTAAGCAAAGCCCCACTATGAGTAGAAGTGAAACCACAAAAGAGACCAATGTCACAGGCCTTGAAGACCATACCAACGATAGTATCAACAACCAGGATAAACAACAACAAAGCCAATAAGCACCCTTGACGAACAACCCTCTATGGCTGACCCGCTGGTCTCCTATTCACAAGCATAGAAAAAGAGGCTTTTTTGCCTTATTTTCATTTGCCACTCTCACCTCCACTCATCAACCCTAAGTCGAGAAAGTCCAATGCTTATCAAGCTACTCCAATTCATTTTTTAGCCACTCCAAACTAACTTCAAAACCTCTAAATTTGTGTTAGATGCTGTTGATTGACTCTCCTTGTCCTTTTTGCATTTCTTTTGTATCTCTTGTTATATTTAGTTTCTGTGTGGACTCATGCTGATATTTTACCCAATCCCTCTCTCTTCTTTAGAGGTGTTGGGCTCTCTCTTAGTAAAAAAACTTATTTTCTTTGAACTTGGTATCAAAGCCAAGTTTAACCTAACTACACCCACTTCTCCTTCTCTTCTTCATCACCAACAGCTTCAGCTCCACTGCCGACCACTACAGTGCCACCTAGGGTTGCACTCCACCCAGCAGGGCCTCTTCAGCCCAGCAAGGCTCCTTTCGACCTCGCTTTTGCATCGCCCAGCTCTCCTTCAACCAACAACATCGCCTAATAGCATCGCCCAGGTCTCCTACCAGCTCCTCTCACTAGTTGCTCGTGCAGCACCACCAGCAGTGCCCTCTAAGTGCTGTTGTGGCACTTGTTCTGCCCAGCAACAACAAGGAAAAGGGGTAAGACCCCTTGTGCACCCTATTAAAGGTGTGATTTCCCTCCGGTAGGTGCAGAAGGGGGCTTTTGGTCTGATCTATGGGTATTTAGATCACTATTGAAGATGTTTTTCCAACTATTTTGAGGTGTTTTATCAATTTTGTGGGAGCTATGATTTGAAACTGCATCCCAGGAGTTATTGTTTGCTGTCTTTTTTGTGTTTGTGTTGGTATGGAGACCTCATCTGAGTCAGAGGTAACTTCAGGGGCTACTAGGGAAAGCAAAATTTACAAGAACATGTTCTTTGCTCCTATTATGAGGTTAAACGAGACTAATTACCTAAGATGGTCTCAAACGTTCCTAACGAGTATGAAGGATAATGATAAGGAACATTTGTTGCTTGAGCCAAAGCCAACAGAGAATATAGGGAAATATGTGACTTGAAAAAAAGACAATGGAATGGTATGATCTTGGTTGATGAGTAACGTTATACCTCATATTGGAGATGAAATAATGTACTACAAGACCGTTAAACAAATGTGAGAGCCTTAAAGATGCCTATTCTCATAAGAAGAATTCCTCCCATATTTTCTAGATTCATCATGACATGTTTGAATTAAAGCAAGGTCATACATTATCCGAATATTATTTTACCCTAAAGGGGCTTCTGGGAAAATATGGTGCTTGTTGTCCAATGTGCACGTGCAAGACACAGAAGGAATACAAGAAGTTTGCTGTTCACTTGTTTTTGTCAAGTCTGGGTTTAAAATATGCTGTTGCACGCTCTCAGATATTGGCCTTTGCAATACTTCCACCTCTAAAGGAGGTATACAGTCAATTGAGCAGAATTGGAGTTCTAAGCCTTAAATTGTTGATACTTCTGGTCAAGCATCTGCCCTTGCTACTGTGGAAGGACGAGGGGGTAGAGGTATGCCATCTCTTGGATGTTGTGGTAGAGCACAAGGGGCTAGGAGATCCCACCCCACTTATCCCTTTTTGGGAAGATAGGTCATGTGGAGGCCCACCGTTGGGCAAAACATGGGCGACCTCCAGTGGCTAATCAAGTTGTTGTGACTCCTGAGGAGACGTCTGGTACTGTTTCTCGTTCTAAGTATGAGGTCGTGGTTCAGCGTCTAGCCCAGCTTACACAGAAACCACCACAAACTTTAGAAATCGCTGCTTTTGCCACCTCTACATCAAGTACAGCACTCTTGGCTGGTGGATTTAGGTGCCTCACATCAGGGGAGATTTCGTTCCATACCCCAGGGTCATTGCCGATGGGAGACATGCCCCCATCAATGATCAGGGGGAGGTTATGGTCACCCCCTCTATGCAACTTGCAGATGTTCTTTTTGTCCCTAATTTGTCTAGGAACCTTCTCTCAGTTAGTATCATTATGAGGCAGCTGAATTGTAGTGTCATTTTTTGAGGTTGGTTGTACTTTTCAGGTCCTCCTGACAAGGAAGATGATTGGTGGCGAACATGAAGAGGGGTGTGTACAGGCTTACTTAGAGTGCTCTTGCTGCTGCGCCAGATTGGTTCTGCTCCTGGGAGTGTTGTACAATGGCATAGATGCCTGTGTCACCCTCTGGATAGGCTTCGTCACATCATCCTACACTTATCGCCGACCACACAGCTTCATTGTAATGCCTGCCAACTTGGAAAGAACCACAGATCTTCATTCCCTGCTTCTGCTAGATTGAGCACATCGTCAATTTTTGAGTTGCTTCACATTGATGTATGGGGTCCTAACCGTATTCCTGATAGGCAGGGCCATAAATATTTTTTTGTTGTTGATGACTTCTCAAGATTGTCATGGTTATTTCTTATGAAAAATAAGTCCGATGTTGGCCATATTATTAGGACCTTTTTTATTGAAATAGAAAATCAATTGGATACCTCTATCACAATTATGAGATTTGATAATGTCTTAGAATTTTGCACCAAGCAACTGGCTAAGTTTTACAAAGTTCGTGAGATTATTCACCAAATCCCCTACCCCTACACCTCTTAGCAAAATGGTGTGGCAAAGAGGAAACATAGACATTCTAGATGTTGTTAGGACTCTGTTTATTCAATATTGCGTTCCACACTTGTATTTGGGTGATGTAGTGCTCACTGCTTGTTATCTTATTAATAGATTGCCCTCTTCAGTTTTACATGAATAGGCATCCTGGCATGTGTTGTATCCCAATCAGGAACTAGTTCAAGTGCCACCTAAAATATTTGGATGTGTGGCTTTTGTCCATATTTTGGGACCTGGGAAAGACAAGCTAGCACCCAAAGCTGTAAAATGTATCTTCCTTGGATACTCTAGCACTCAAAAAGGGTATAGGTGTTTTGATCTAATTCGACAAAAACATTATGTAACTGCAGATGTCATATTTCATGAGGCCATGCCATATTTTTCTCTTGTCGCACGACTGCTGACTGCTGAGGGAGAGTGTGCACCTACATCTATACTGCCTGTTCCCATGGGTGCTACCCCAGATAAGGGGTCTCCTTCCTCTTCTCCATGGCCCACAGATCCAGAGGCACAGACTAGATTCAAAGAGAGAACCTATCAGCTACCAATCACATATAGACAACACACCCCTCCTCTTTTGGTCCCACCATCCTCCCCAGATCAGGTGTGTGTTGAGCCTACTAATGTTGATCGGTCTGCCAATCCTACACAGGGTGCTCTAGAGGATGATGTTCTGATAGCCATTCAGAAAGCACCTCATTCTCGTGCACACCATAAAGTTGCTAGGTGCGCTATCTCTACATCACATCTGGGTTTAACCTTCAAAGTGGCGAGAAGCTATGGAGGACGAGAAGTTTGCATTGCAAGATAGGAGAACATGGGAGTTGACTCCCTTGCCTCCGAGAGCACGGCTTGTGGGATCTAAATGGGTCTTTGACTTAAAACACAACCCTAATAGGTCTATGTCAAGGTATAAGGTCAAACTTGTTACAAAATATTCACCGAGACCTATGGGGTAAATTTCCTTGATACTTTTTCTCCAAGGGCACGGTCTACTGTCAAGATTCTAATTTCTGTCGTTGCTCACTTCAATTGGAAGCTTCATCAACTTGATGTCAAGAATGCATTCTGCAAGAGAAAGTATACATGCAGCAGCCCCCTAGGTTTAAGGTTCACGAGGAGTGTGTGCAAATTAAGGAAGGCCATTTATGGCCTCAAGCAGAGTCCCATAGCTTAGTTTCACAAGCTTTCAGAGGCGTTGATCACAATTGGATTACAGAGATCCTCTTCTGATCATTCCTAATTTGTGAGGAAAACAAAGAATGGTGTAGTGGCCTTGTTGGTCTATGTGGATAACTTGATCATTACTGGAGATGATACAAGAAGTATCTCTAAAGTTAAGAAGTTCTTGGCGCAGCAGTTTGTAATAAAAGACATGGGTCAACTCTAATATTCCTTGGCATAGAAGAGGCAAAGAGCAGGGAAGGTAGTGTGTTATCTCAATGCAAATATGCTTTGGATGTTCTCAAGGAGACTAGCATGTTGGGATCTAAAGTGGCTAATATTTCTATGGACCCTAAGGCATATCTGTCTGATGAGCAAGCAAAAATTGCAAATAATGGGAAACTATTGTATCTAACCATCACTAGGTCAGATATTGCTTTGGTTGTGGGCAAGCTAAGCCAATTTATAGATAAACCAACCAAGTTACATTGGCAAGCAGCTTTGCATATGCTTAGGTACTTGAAGAAAGTACCTGGACGATGCACTCTATTTAATAAAAGAATTCCCATGACTATGATTGGATATTCTGATACTAGTTAGGCAAGTGACATGACCAACAGGAAATCCACTATTAGCTTCTGTGCCTTTGTTGCTAGAAATTTAGTGACATGGAAAAAATAAGAAACAGGTTGTGGTCTTTAGGTCCAATGCAGAGTCAGAATATAGGATCATTACTCAAACTGCTACTGAGATGGTCTAGGTTTGATCATTGTCGAGGGACTGACATAATCAAGTTGAGGAACCCATGAAGATGTGTTGTGACAACAGAGCGACTACCCATATAGCCAATAATTCTATGTTTCACGGAAGTACCAAATATGTTGAAGTTGATTCCCACAACACCAGGAGCCTAATACAACAGGGTGTCCTCCATACCACATTTGTTGCTTCTACAGACCATACTACCGATATCTTCACAAAGCCTCTACCTCAGTCTGTCTTTGATGCATGTTGCAACAAGTTGAGCATGATTGACAATGATGCTTCAGCTTCAAGAGGAGTGTCGATTGACTCTCCTTGTCCTTTTTGCATTTCTTTTGTATCTCTTGTTATATTTAGTTTCTATGTAGACTTACGTTGATATTGTCGAGCACAATACCTATCTCCTTATTTAGAGGCGTTGGGCTCTCTCATAGTAAAAAAACAACTTAGTTTCCTTGAACTGATGCTCATTCTTTCACTAGATCTTGCAATTTCACTTTTTTATCTTTCAACATTATTCTTCTCATAGCAACAAGCTTGGCACCTTGGGGGATACAGGCCTAGAAGACTCAACTTGGTGGAGGTAGATTCTCTTTCTCATCCCTTCTCTAAGGATGAGGAGTGGCAGGCATTATGCTTCCTGAAGCAAGAGGGATATGGCATTCCTAAAGGACATCATGAAGATCTTCACTATTGATTGGTCGGAGATGATGTAGCCAAGATTAATCGCTACTTTCTATTCCTTCTACCCAAAGGAGATGTGGTTAAGTCAATAAGTGACTATAGGTTGATTGCGTTATTTGATTCCATATATCTACTAATTGCAAAGACCTAAGCACGTCGACTAGGAGGTGTCCTTGACCAGTTGATTAAACCTGTACAGTTTGCTCTCATTAGAGGGCAATTCATTATGGAGAACTACACAGTGGCCTCATAGATCCTCACAGCCTAAAAGCAGGATGGGACTGAAGCATTTTTCTAGGAGATTGATTTTTCAAAAGCCTATGATAGCTTAGAATGGAACTTCTTGTCCAATCTTCGACTGAGAGGTTTTCCCCACTTGGATTCAGTGAATGAAGGTCTACGTCACCTCATCTTCCTATTCTATACTGATCAGTGGAAGGCCCGAAGGTGGTTGGATGTGCCCTAGGAGAGTGTTGAGACAAGGCTGCCCCCTAACCCCCATGTTGTTTGTCCTGGCAGTCCTGGCAATGGATTTCTTAGTAAATGCATGCTATACCTATTTCTAAGGAGGGTAACTTGAGGGGCTTTGGCTTCAGTTGTGAAGGCATGGTTGTCCCTCTTTTGCAGTACATGGACGATACCATCCTCTTCATAGAGGAATCTATATCGGTGGCTAGATCCGCGCAGTTACTTCTGCAAGTCTTTGATGAGGCATCAAAGTTGATTGCCTTGTGAGATGGCAACAGAAATCAGCATGCAATGCGGGGATGACCTTGATGGTTAGCAGCTTCAAACACCTTTTACGTACCTTGGGTTTTCACTCTATGTCATATCACTATTAGGAACTGGATTCCAATCCTTGAAAGAATGGAGAAGCATCTGTAAGGCTAGGCTACAAGGCCACTCTCTTACAAAGGAAAACTTGTTTTTCTCTTTAATCCTTTTGCACTCCCAATGTATTACTTGTCCATGATGCAGATGCCGACAGCAATCTTGAAGACAATTGACTCAATTTGTACGAGATTTTTCAATGTTTGGGTACTAGTGATAGCTATATCCCCCTTGTGCCATGGGATGAGATCTGCACGCCAAAGTAGTTTGGGTGACCGGTAGTCCTGAACCTGCAGGTGATGAATGACACCTTGATCACGAAGTGGATCCTCCACCTTATGGGAACTCAGCAGCAGTTGTAGAAGGTGATCCTATGTAAGTCCTATGGGGACATAGTTGATTGGGAGGAGAGGAGAGCCATGTTTAGAGGAGCCTCTCATTTCTGGCAGGGACTCCAAAAAACACTCAGGCAGGTACAACGTCACTACAAAGCCATGTTGAAAAATGGCACTAGCTTCAAATTTGGAGACGTGCTTGGTCTTCATCTGGTATTTTGGCTGAGGTATATCCTAGATTGGTTGCGCAAGCCACAATCCTTCATAACGTCTGTGGTAGATTGCTTCTCAGATGGCTAACAGTTGCCTTTACTGCCAATTTCGCTTTCAAAGGCACGGCTACAGGATCTTACTTTGCTTCTGCAGACAATTCATGGCATTAGGCCGGGTTTCAGATGTGATGGCTGGATATGAAGACATGGGCCCCTTTCTATTACGAAGGCCTATCTGCAGGTTTTGGAGGAGATATCCCACTTTGATTAGAGGCTAGCTTCCGACTATCATAAGTTTTAGAATGCCTACTTGCCACTCAAAATTAAAATCTTTATGTGGCTGTTGAGGAGAAAGATGTTGGTTACCTATAGCTACAAAATGCTAATGACTCCTACATCTTTTGTGGCGGTGGACCTGAGGACACAGAGTACCTATTCTTTGCCTGCCCCTTCTTACAGGAGTGTTGGTCTTCCTTGAAGTCCAATGCTATCCTGCATGATTCAACGTCTACTTTCCAATCCTGTCTTCACCTGCCCCTTACTGATGAGGGGTCTATTCGGAGGGCATCTATCTTTTTGTGGTGTATCTAGGTGGAGCACAATGGCACAATATTTTGGGGGGAACAAATTTCTGTAGAGTGTCAAACATATTCCCATTGTAATATCTGGAGCATCTAGCCTTCATTTTGATTGAATACACAGCAGGTTAGCTACCCTTGTTAACCCCTCTTTTTCTTCTTAAAAAGAAAAAAAGAAAGAAAAAACCTTCTCAATAGGTAATCAAACTGCTATATCTGTGGCTAAACTTATGTCCCAGTGATCAATTTGCAATATCTGTAGCTAAACTATGTCCTCTGCTCACTTTTCAAAAAACTGTCGCCGCTCACCAATACACATGCTTAGGTGCTGTTTGAAAAGTGCAAATCACAGAGCCACAGAAAATGCAGAATTTGGCAAACTTCAGTCACCAAATGCAACTTGGAGAGTTCAGTTCTAGCCACTTATCCAAAATGCTATAACTGGAGGGCATTTTCAACTTCACTTAAAGATACACTTACGTGCAGCAATTTGGAAAAGCATCACAGACTCAAGTTTGCTGAACAGCCACTCAGTGAAGTACAGCTAAACACATTGCTTTAGACCAAAGAGCTAGAGATTATAGAACATAAGTAGGCAGGCCTCCCAATGGCTCCAACATGAATAACATCATCTCTGTGCTTAAAAGATGCAGCAAGTTGAGCACAGGTAAGCACAATCTGGACCAAGTCCACTAAAGATCATAGTTCAACCAATGATAAGTAAAATTATTAAGGATATGGCCATTGATCTTTTACAACAAGTAAATGATTGGCATCTATGTTGACACAAATATTTCACCTTGAAACTCACATCTTGCTCTTGATTGAGCTTCCTACCCATCAGGCTAAGCTTCATCATGCCGTTCACAAAGAGAGACTTCTCTAAAGGCTTCAATGATTTTGATTGAGGGTCTCACAGAAACAACTGTAAGTACTTTGTGGCACCTGACATCACCATCAACAACTGCAAACTTTTCATTGTCCCACTCTGTGCCTAAGGTCTAGAAGGATCCATGGAAATCAATACAATGACACCCAAAAAATAGAAAGTTTTTGGACAATCAAAGTTTTTCGCATTGGTAATCAATCCTCACACTCCCCAGCAAAAGAACATGAATGAAAAGCAATCAGCAAGGGGTTCAAAACAGACCTACAAAATAACAGCCTTCAAGTAAGCAAGATGAAGTAATTTTCCATGCTGAAAACCCTAGATTGCCCCTGGCATACTTTTTTCCACAAGTTCCTAACTGTCACCACAGCTAGAAAAATAAGGGGCTGCTCTTCACATTATACACTGATAACCAAGGTTTAAAAAAGCATGAAGCAGAACAAGGCAATTCTGTACTATTGAGGTAAGACATAAACCTTGTTTTTAAGAAGAAAAAAATTAAAATGTGCCTCGTACATGCTAATAATGTGAAAGCAATATAAAAAATATAATCCTTTTCAAAAATATCTATTTCCATGCCTAGTTATTCCAATTGTCAACAAATTTCACCAAGTTGGAATATTTAGTATTTTATCATCAAATAGAAATTTTATTTGGATTTAAAATCAAAAGGCTCGAAAATGGTGAAAAAATATGATATGAATGAGATGTAAAGTTCCAACTTCAACAATGACGAAAGGGATAATTGCTGATATGCCCTTTTCTAAGATTTTTCTTTAATGTATGATTAATTCACCTCAAGAACCTGAAACACTACCCTAGCTGGTTAATTGGTAGAAGAATACAAGTTGTGTACAAATAGCAGTACTGATAATTAGGTTTTTTTTTTTAACATTTAGATTCTAAGTGAATTTCAATTAGATTGCCAGGTAATTTTCTGAAATTTTCGATTGCAAATAGTTTTATTTGTGGCATTCATAGCGTAAGGCTATTATTATAGATGGTAACTAAAATGGTTATAAGAGAAAATAGCCATTTTAGAATGTTGCACATGTCATTTATTGACTCACTAATTGAGGTGCACCCCAGTTACGCCTCGACCACTCTAAGGTGCACGTCTATTTGAAGGCAGACTGAGGCAGTCGCCTAGAGGCAACAATGCCTTGCCTCACCTCAAGACACTTTTTTTTTAACAATGTTAAAAGCTTCCCCCTCTTAGATGCAACATCAAAATCAGATGAGCACATCTTTATTTCTTCTTACATGATACCAGTGACCTTTTTTGTATCTCCAGTTCAAGTACTTGTTACTAGTAACTTCCTCACTTTTTAGATGTAAGAAGAATATAATCATATTAAGACTACCACTCTATTGAAGAATCTTCTCAAACCTTTCTAATCAAACCTATGCATATGCCCAATCTTCAACAAGCAATAAATCTATAAGGCCACTCTTTGATGTTCAGGATAGAGACACCCTATGTAAGTCCAACGATCCTTGTTGAATGGGATTATTGAGAACAATGAAGCGTCACATAAAAAAGCCTCCGGAAACACAATCAAAAGATTAAAACAAAGGTAACAAAGACAGGCAATGAATGAATATCAGAGTTATATTCTTAGAGAACTTCTAAATTAAAATGACACAAATGAAATACATATAAAGGAACTAAAATTATACTAAGGTATAATCAGAATAAATTCAAAACAAGAAGAAACAAAGTAAGACTTACATCCCTTGATTGAATGTAGAGACCTCAAGACACGTCCAACAATCCAAAAAGAAACCTTCCCATTACATATGATTCCAATCCACAAACAACTTATATAAATCTCTCTTCAAGATGTAAAGAAATAGCTTGACCTAAACAGTTAGGCATTTTGGGCATCAAAGATTCTTAGCTACTGTAAACTCGAAAGGTTTCTGAATAAATGACTTCTCCCAAATATTGCACAGACGAACCTACCATTCTTTTTCATGGTTATCTCCAAGAGAGCATAAGGTAAGTAGGTAAATTCCCCTCATATCCTTCCCGAGAATTGGAGTTTCATAATCGCAAAAGGGGGCCTCAAAAAACTTAACATAGATGTCATGTAATAACCCTAGAAAGAACCAAGCTTCTGAAGAGATGCGATTAGAAAATTCCCCCCCGTGCCTTTCCCATGGAAAGGTCAAACCAAATAACTGAAAAGGTAATTATTGTCAATCAGACCACTTAATGATAATTTCTCTATGTTTTCTATTTTTCCCTTCTCACTTCTTTGAGAATCCATCTTGCAAGTCGCTCTACCCCTTTGGAAGGTGGGTCAATACCTTTCCTGCATGGCGGCCAGACAAACAAATCACCAGGAAGAATTAGCCTCAGAGAATGTCATCCATCTTTAATCCACTGGAACATGACAGCATACTCTTAGAACTCAATCAGTGGTAGTGCACCCAGTGCCATCTCCACTGGTTTTCCCAGCAGCAAGTGGTTGATTATTCGATGGTCCAGAATATGACCTGTTAATGACATGGGACTTCGCACTATTCTGATTGACAGCTCCCTCCCCAATAGTCATATTTCCCATATTAGAAGTAAGAGCATTAACTTGTAAATCAGGTGCCTGATTTGGTGCAAATTGAGGTGTATGAATCAGCCAGTTTTTCCAGTCCTTGTGCCTCCTTATTTTTTCACCCTGCAAAATGCACAAAAGATTAACCTAGCAAATCCACACGAGATCAAAACTTCAAGATGCTAAGAAGCTTTCTATCAGTTCTGCTCGGAGTAGCTAATCTATGGGCCTTAAAAACATTAAAAAAAAAAAGAGTAAAGTTAGAGCTCTTAGAATGCACCAAACAATCACATGAAAGCCTACCATGACAGTAACAATTGGGAGATTCTAACCCTATCGAAAACAAGTGACAATTAAACAAAAACAAATACCAAATCAAAAGCAATACCTGAACTTCCAACTCTGGCGAAGTCCGGATGGTGTCCAGAATAAATGGGATGGTGCAATTTAATTTCTTGACCTGGACAATATAACAAGAGAAGGCCCTTTCCATGTTAGTCACAAGGTTTTAGCAAGCAAGGGATTTTGTGTAACTGCAAAAAGCATGGATCTTCATACACAATCCAGCAAAACAAAGCTATGTAAAATGCAGTAGCAATATTGTACTAAGATTTTAAATTTGACCTGGAACAGTAAGTTATTCCAATATGATTGCAGTATCAAAGGTGTAAAAAATCTACTTAATAAGGTCTCCTAGAAGAAATTCCACTTCATGAGATTCCACTCAATGAAAACCACAACAAACCGTAAAATACATGTGGAGAACTACCATTTTTTAGGGAATAAAACAAAATAAACCACAAGATAAGGATGAGACATAAGAAACATACATAATGGTAAATAAATTTCTTTGATAAAAGAAGAATGATCAATGTAGAGTATATGTAGTGTTTTATCTATTTTTATTTTCCAACTCGAATTCCTTGTACTTTTTCCCTCCTCTTCATACAAAAGATTAGGGTTTCTTTTGATATTATGCAATCTCATTTTCCTTCTACATAGTATTAGAGGAGCAATCCTAGATTGGCAATTCCATATCCCACCAAATACTACAAAGTTTCTAAATCCTCATTTAGAGGATCTCTTTCTGTTCACAACCTGGATCTCATGTGAGAGATCCCCTCATCACTGCCTTTAACACTGCTTAATCGCAACCCCCAGTGCCGTTGGTCAACTGAGCAGCATTGCCAGCGTCACCAATCAACCAGACAGAGCTGCCAGTGCCGCTGACTGACAGGACAGCTAGCCTGGCAATGCTGTGGTCACCTTCTACTTTTGTTGCTGGTCTGGGCTAATGATCCCGCCACCAATTTTTCTCTCTTCATGCCATCAGTTATCCAAAATGCTATGTGGTTCCCCTAGTGCATGGGTGACCACATGTGTATGATATCTCCATGTGGATTTATTTTCTACATTCTACAATGACAATATCTTTTGCACTGCTAGTGCTACTACTTGAGATCATCTCCTACTGCCTGCCTCCAATTATTATTTTCACTATATTTATTCTCTCTTCCTGCTAGCATCTCGGATGAATTGTCCTCCTTCAGCCATACGTAGATCCACCAAGTGTTGATACTGCCTATGTTGCTCCACCAAGTGTTGATATTGCCTATGTTACTTACGCCTCTAAGGTACACGCACATGTGTTATCTATTGGTCGTGGACAATGGGTGGAAGATTCAAGTGCTTCTACACACCTCACTGAGAATATTGATGCCTTAACATGACTCCAGACTAGCCAAGCAAGTCACTTCGGTAAAATTGGTTAATGATACCAATTCCCCAATTACTACAATTGGTAGTGTGAAGAGTTGATGATGCATGGAGGAGCCCTTCTTCTTAAATGTTGGCGCACATAAAGTGAGGAGGAAGAGAAAGAGGGGCAGCAGCGTGGAAGAGAAAGAAAGGAGGGAGTTCTTGAAGTAGGAAATATTATTAATGGAACTAAAAGAAACCAAGACATTTAGTCTCTATTTAAAGAGAACCAGTCCCAATTATAATCCTAACTAATTTAGGATTTTGTGAATCATATTTCCTAAACAAACTCAATCAAATCAAATCACCTATACCTAAATTGGCCCAATCATAAATTGGACTCTAATTAACCAATCAAAGAAAACAACTTGCCACATGTGGAACAAACTAGATTGGCTTACAAGCTAAAACTCATGCACACACATAGACATGCACGCACACACACCCAACGTGGGCCCCACCAATTGTTGATTGATTGCCATGTGGCTTATTCCAAACTCTAACAAGTAACATTTAGTTTTCTTCACATTTCCAATTGTCTGAGGCAGCGTTGTCAAGGCAATCACCCCAATCGATTGAGCAACCGGGCAAGGCATTTTGTTAGCTCATCGCCTTGGATGACCCTAAAGCGACGCGCTTCACTCAAGCGATGCACCTTGACACCTTAAGTACGCCCCATCACCCCACACCCTCATTAATTAGGATTAGAAATAGGATTTTATAAAAAATGGCAACGAATGGTCTTTGCAACTTACAACTCGAGTTTCCCATATATAAAGCACCCGCCAATCTTCATCTCCCCAAATGCTCCAACCTCTCCTCTTAATCGCCAATTCGCAGCCATCTCAGACTGCCTAGACTCCCTGGTGAATTCTTCTTTTTCAACTACGATTTCCTTGACCGCTCATTTCCCAGGTCAGTCCGCATTGCCTCCTTCTTCAGTTCTTTTTTTTTACTACATCACCTCCTCTTTATTCATCTTTGTCATTCTTCTTCCATACTATTGCCATCTGACCCATCTCCATCATTGAAACCCGAATTCTGCTTGTTCTATTTTTTTTATTCTTGATGTTCCCGTGAAAGTTGTCCCAACTTAAATAGTTAAATTACACGTTACTCACGTTAATGTTACATAATTTTTTACTTTATACGATTTCTATGTTTACGTTATATATACCAAAATGATAATAATATGTAGATAATATTATATATTATATTATATTTCAAATTGCAAGCAATTTGTCTTCGTACAACATATAAAATAACCTACTGTTATTGTAAATTATAAATTTCTGTTGTGTTACAATATTATATAATATAAATAATACAAATAATATAAGTAAGTTACTATTATAATAATAATAATAATATAAATACTAAACAATAAATATGTATGGAAACAATATTGTTATTATTATAAATTACTATTATACCTATATGTTACTATATTATATTATGTAATTATGTAACCTATATTTGTGGATATTATTTGTTTACACTTATTTTTTTATTCTTTACTTATGTTTGAATTCTTATGTTCTGTATTTGATAACTCACAAGTTCTATCATCTATTTTATTGTTTGCATGTGTTTTGAATATTATAGATGCCTAAACTAAGGAGAATGCATCCGCGTTCAAAACTAAAGAGAACATTGACACAAAGTGTAATTTTTGTGATACAATAATCAAAGGAGATGATAAGAATACAATAATTTGTCTAAAAACACCACAACATGTTAAAAGATGAGTTGAGAATATCGACAATGTAAAAACAAAGAGAAAGAAAGACCCATGACACATTTTTTATATGATAAGCCACTCTATGATGATGATAAAAAGAAAAAAACAAGAGTTAGAGGAAGTGAATGTGTTCTAAGGACCCATAAACAAATTCACAACGAGAAAAAAAAGGAGGAAATCCCAGATAGCCACAAGCAAAGAAGACTTGCCATGTGATAGGTGCAGGTAGGAGTGGACATGGTTTGAACTTCCTATGATTTAGAAATTCCATGAACTAATGGATAAGTATACTAAGCTTAACCTAGAAAAGGTGGTTATGAACGAAAGAAGAGATTATTGTCAAAATAAAGTATAATTCTGAGGTTTTCAAGAAAGAGGGAAGAGATGTAGTCATACGAATCATTGCTAAATGAATGTACCATAATAACATTACACTCAATGTTATTAAAGGTATCTGATTTGAAATAATGATCAAGGCAATTGATCATTTTGGACCTAGATTGAAGCCTTCTTACCATGAAGTAAGATTTCCTCTACTAAAACATAATGTCAATGACACTCAAGACTTTATTACCAAATACCAAGAATCTTGGAAGAAATATGAATGCATGCTGATGACTGATTCTGACGTAAAAATCGATCTACTCGACTGAGTACTCGACCGAGTACTTCTAGTCGCACCCCCCTCTGACTAAATAAACTCTATGCGGTCCTATAATCGGCAACACTAACTACTCGATCGAGTAGTTGATGTAGCCGGCCGAGTAATAGGCTACTTTTTGCATAGAAGTTCATATAAATGGATACATTTAGATATTATTCTTCTAGATAAAGTTAACCCCCACTTGCCCTGATAACCTTCGCGCCTCCCACCCCTTCTATTCAAAACCTACATGCGACCTAATAGGCAACGCCCTCCTCCAAACGATTGGAGCTTCTCCCTATAGCTGACGTCGCACTAGCCCCCTACTTTGACCTGACAAAGCATTGCCCCATCCTCCACGATTCCACACGATCACCTCTTCGTCTCCCTTTCCAATCATCACCTTGCCCTTCAGCCCTTTCACCTTCATCGATGCCACTACTGCTGCTACTTCACGACCACGCCATTGCCGATGCCCTGCTACTACTGCTCCTCTCTCTCCTTAATCCTTACCTTGGTTGTGTGTGTATATTTATTTATTTAAAAAATGCCCAACCAAGTACTCCCCGACTTATCCCCCGCATACCATATACTCTTTAGTCAGTGTCCTGACCGACTGAATACTGACTACTGACTACTGACTTTTACAACACTGATGACAAATGATTGGACAGATAGAAAGTGTAGAACACTTATCAATTTTTTGTCAATTCTCCAATGGGAAATGTCTTCCAGGAGTCCATCAGTGCCTCATTGTACATAAAAATTAAGGAAAAGCTTGTAAACATAAAAGTGGCATGGTTGCTCATGTTGAGGAAAATATATGATTCAAGTCATCGTCAGTGATAATGCATTCAATTATATTCTTATTAGTAATAAATCACTACTTAAAATTTCATTTTAATGTACATATTTTCTTTATTAATGTAAAGTATTAAAAATAATGTTCTTTGTCTTTTTCATAGGCAAATTACTGGAGACTAAGCATCCCTAAGTTTATTGGATTCATTATGTTGCACACTACATTGACTTAATGTTAAAGGATTTTGGCAAGCTAGAAGATGTAAAGAAAACTCTTAAAAATGCAATGATCTTGAGTAGCTACATATTCATGCATATGTTAGTCTTGAATTTAATGAAAAAGTTCACAAATAGAGAATTATTTTTTTATCAAGTCAAATAGAGAATTGTTGAGGCCTCCAGTGACAAGATTGCCACATTTTTCCTTACATTGCAAAGTATTGCTAGGTAGAAGGCAAATTTAAGGAAGATATTCACTTCAAATAAGTGGATGACTTTAAAGAATGCAAAGGAAGAAAAGGGAAAGGTAGCTGCAATCGTTATAATGCCTTCCTTTTGGAACAAGATTGTGTACATTCTCAAGACGACGTTTCCTCTAGTTAGAGTGCTTCATATTGTCAATTCAGAAAAAAGGCCTGCAGTAGGATACACATACAAAGCAATGGATAGAGATAAAGAAGCTATCATAGGCTTTCAAGTTTCAACAATAATACTAAGAAGTTTGGACCTATCTACAAAATCATTGATAAAAGGTGGGAATACCTGCTTCATAGGCCTCTAAATGCAATAAGACATTTCTTGAATCCTAAATTCTATGAAAATCAAAATTTAGATCTTAACTCGGATGTTATAGATAGATTCTACAACGTATTAGCAAGATTGGAGCTTAATGTAACTGTACAAAACAAAATAACACATGAAATTTCAATTTATAAAAATTCACAAGGACTTTTTCGAATCCTGTGCCTATTAGACAAAGGAAAACTATTGTCTCAAGTACTAAAGTGGTTTATTTTTATTTATAATAATATTATAAACCATAAGCATTCAAAGCTTATTATATAACTTTTTTTTCATTAGCGCGATGGAATCTCTTTGGTGGTTCTGCACCAAACTTGGCAAAATTGGCACTCAAAGTATTAGGTCTTACTATAGTGCATCAGGATGTAAAAGGAATTGGATTGTATTTGAAAATGTAAATTATAAACTAATGTAATATGCATTACATTAGTTTTGTTATGCAAATTTATGTTAATACTTTGGTAATCTCACTCCAACAAAAGAAATCCCTTGGCACAATGAAAATTAAATAATCTTGTATTTGTCAAGTGCAATGAAGCTCTGAGAGATAGCTATAAAGATAAGGAGTATCTCAATTCTATTTCCCTTCATAAGATTGATTCAAATGAATAGTTGTTAGGGAGAATGGAGGACGATGCGAAAAATGCAGAGGATGATCATGTTTGTGGTGATGATCTCACCTGAGGCATGGTTTAGCTTACATCGGGCATTAACAAACAAGCCACTTCTCGATGTAGTGCCACTACAAAGAAGAGTGCTCCTACATGTGCCAAGGGAAAAGGAAAAGTTCTAATAATTATTGAAGAAGAAGAGTATGTGGAGTGAAAATAAGGAAGAGGACGATAAAATTGAAGGTACACCTATTGAAGATATTGAGGATGATTTGAATCTTGATGATGACTCCGACCGATGAATTATATCATTTTCATGACAATTTTATTTTTTTCTACCTTGATTTGAGGACTTTCTTACTTTGCCATTGAAAATTATGCAAAATAATTTTTTCGAAAGCAATTCTTATCTTTTTCTTTTACATAAATATTGTTATTAGAAATGTTTTTTTTTTCTAAGTTGATGCCATTATTATGAGGAACTAAGGCATATATATTTTAAAAAATAGAAAATAAAGAGAAATGTTTGCATAAATGTCCCTACAATCTTTTGATATTATATACATACTTAAGTTCTTGGATATTACATAAATATCCTTAAAATCTTACCTCCATTAACATCTATGCCCTTCTATTAGTTTTAACTTTAACGCCCATTAATTATGGGTCAAAGTTTTTACATACATACCTCTGTAATATTTTAATATTACATACATATCGCTAGGTTCTTAGATATTACATACAAGCCCTTGAAATATTGTCCCCATTTACATGAGATGCCCTTAGTTTTAACCTTAACGACTATTGATTGTGAGTTCTTAGATATTACATAAATACCCCTTAATACTTGCCTCCATTAATAGATATGACCTTCCACTAGTGTATCATTAACGACTTAATCAAAGTCTATCTGAACTTAATCGTGGTATTATGGCCTTTAGTTAACTTCAATGGTCAATGTGTTATCTGAGAATGCAAGAAAAATCTGAGTAATCCATCGACTCTGCATACATTTCGAGCTACAATACCACCCACACCTCCTATCATCCACTCTCAATGCCCCTCTTACAACCCTAATTGAGCAAAACGAACCCTAACCCTCTATGTTGTTAGTCATCACTCACCTTCAAAAGTCAACAACTCCTCCATTGCACCATTGTGCATCATGCCATCAATGATTTGAGCAATCACCACCACTGCCCTTATCACACCACCACGCATCACACCATCAAAGCTCCCTCTCACCACACCGTTGTCCATTGCCCTTTAGGGGAAAAATGTTAATTTGACCCAAAATTAATAACCGTCAAGCTTAAAACTAATGGAAATTAACCCAAGGGTATCTCATGTAAATGAGAATAAGATTTCAAAAGAATTTATATAATATCTAACCTAAGAATATGTAAAAACTTTCACCCATAGTAAATGGTCGTTAAAGTTAAAACTTTTGAAAGGCATATCTGTTAACAAAGACAAAATTTCAAGGGTATTTATGTAATATCCAAGAATTAAGGAGTATGCATGAAATGTCAAAAGATTATAGGGACATTTATGTAAAAACCCCAAATAAAAAATAGGTCAACTCAATTCAATCGAGTTGCCACCTTTTTGTCACCTCACACCTTAGACAATTACAAGGCTTGTCACCTTCATGTCTCCTTTCACATTAACAGCATTAGTCAAAGGTTCACTGTGCAATAGAATTTCCCATAAGCTTTCTGTCAGCTACCCAACTATGCAAAAATCTGAAGTGTCGAGTTATTTTTTATGAGTACCACTGTTATTTTCAAGATAAGAAGACCATAGGTTATTGGTGAAGTTGACAAAAAGTCTATTATCTTGACACCCCATCTCATTTGGCTAAAGCCATCTTTATCTTTGCTGATACATTTCTTTTGCATCGTCGTCTAGGTCACCCTTCCTCTAGAAAGATATTGATTGAACTATATTCCACACCATCTTAAGCTTAGATGTTAACAAAATACTCTTGGATTAATAGTTACAAATTGAGTGTGTTTACAGGATAGGTGATGATTGATGAGAAAAGATGATCAAAATGTAAAGAAATAAAGATGACAATGAAGTCAAAAATGGAGATGATGAGATTGAAGAAAAAAGATCATTGGAACTGGGTGGCATGAAGCATGAAGAGCTTAGTCTATTTTTTTCTCTTAATTTCTAAAGTGTATACCTCCTAACTATTAAACAAATCAACACGTAAAAATAGACTAGAGATAAGCTAGGACACACTCCTTATCTCAAAGTCAATTCCCATTAGTTGATTCCTCTTCAATCATATTCATCACACAAATCATTTTTCAAAGAAAACTAATAACCCAATAAGATTAACGTTTAAATTATGGTATTTGTTAATTTACTTACAATAATCGATAAAAGTACTTAGTACCGATATATTTAAGTCATAGGTTTGAGATTTAGTTCAAACATAAGAACTAAACATGTACCAAACAAGTACTGGTACTGACACTTAGTATCGATACACAGAGGATACAGTTGATCTCATTTTGAATGCATGGCAAACCTATACCCAATAAGTATAAGTATTAAGGCTTAGTACCGGTACACTCGAGATACAGGTTTTGGCTCCTTTAAAAGGCAAGCAAAGCTGTATATAATGAGTGCCAGTATGTTGGTTACTAGTGAGCTTCACAAGGCAAAGAGGAATTTTTTAAGTACTCATCTGGAAACTATGAGTATCGATACTCATGCTCAGTACCGATACCCATAAGTTATAGAGACCAAGTTATGCCTTTAAAATTCAATCAATAAGCATCTTATAGCAATACCCATCTTTTAATACTGGTATCAACTACCCGTTGAGTCAAATCTAAGATCCTAGATTAAAAGTTTTTTTTTTATTAACATTAACTATTCAAAAGCAACGGCTAGTACTCGACCCTATGCCATCTAAACTCTATAAATAGAGCATCTTAAGTCCATTCTCAAGACACAAGCAAGAATTTAAGTGTTTGGGATGGGGGCATCTGGCGGGGGTTTGTAGGAACCCTGTAAGGTGTTTGAGGTGTCGTCTTGACCATCGTAGCCATCGTCGAGGGACTTGCCGCCATGGTCAGGGCTTAAAGGTTGTGAGCGTTCTTCCAACTCCTCCCCCGAATGGAGTACCTTTGGTTAAAGAACTTGCACCACGGTCTACTCAGGTCAAGCTATGTCACAAGGAACTTAAGGGGGTTGTCGTGAGCAAGGTGTTGCGTGGAGAGGTGGATGAAGCGAGGTGAGGGAGGCCTTAAGGTTGTGTGGCCTGGAGGGGGCCTTCAAAATGGAGATGCTTTCTTCAGGGAAAGTCCTCATCTTTAGCTTGTCTTTAGAGGTGGCATAGTCTTGTTTTCACAGTCTCAACGTTTGTGGGAGCTGAGGCTCATTGGAGGTGGATGTCCATCCATGATGGAGCCACAGCAAGGCGACCCCCGGCGAAGGCAAGAATTACAACAAATGTCGAAGGTGTACCTTTACGGGTGCATACGAGGGAGATCGTCGAGGTAATGTTCGAACCATTTGCGGTAGTTAGATCGTGCACTGGTCTAGGGCTCAGTAAGGGTGACTTGTCGATGATCAGGCCTGTTGTAGAGCTCATCCTTAGCCAGGAGATTCCGAGGATGGTCACTCTTCACCTCAGGGGCTCATCTTGGGTGATTCGGATCTCTCCCGTGGAGGGAAATCTTTTGCTTAGGTTGTGGCTGAGGGTGACTGGAGAAGTGAGCATCGAGCTGCCACCTTGGGGTCGACAGGGGTTGGCTGACTATTGGTTCGAGGTAGGGCCAACAAGGTTGGCAACGTCGCCAGAGGTCCGGTGAAGTAGGTTTGGAAGGTAAGAAGTTGCATCACAAATTGTGAGAGCACGATTTCTACAAGTTCAGTTGTTTTTCTTGTTGATGGCAGCAATTCGTTGGGAGAGGAGATCAATGTAGTTGGGACGCACAATGAACGTGCGAATGGTAAGCATATCTCACGAGAAGATGGACACGCGCAGACTAAGGTGGCAAGCAAGGTTCCTTTCGTACAGATTACGAAGGGGAGCTTGAGACCCAGACTCAGAGCCAAATTCGAATCCACGAGCTAGCAATTCGCCCCAACACCATGTGACATTTCGAGCCCACTGAAGAAATGGTTCTCTTAGGTAGGCAACGAAACCCCCTAGAAGGGGGTCTCTGCTCTGTGGATGCATGAGGAAAGATGTAAGGAGGAGCTCCAACTTACCTTAACAAGGTAGAGGCCGATGAAGCACCACGCACTAAGGCTCCTTTGTAGGCCACAATGGAGCTTCAAGGGGAGAGCGCTGAAGGGATTGCTATCGAGCTCTGGCGATGACTCCACCACCGGGAGGGGAGGCAGTTTGAAGCAACGGTAGGCAGGTTGCAATGCAACCGCAACAGGAGAGGGTTCAGCTCCCCGGTGCGATGGCGACGATGCTAGCATGGAGGCAAGGTCCAGTAGGGGAGGCGATCTTGCAATGGGAATGGTTGACATCAATTCTACCAATGCTGGCGTGGTGAGTTTAGCTAGTGGGGAGATGGCGATAGTGTGTGTGGCTCCCCGACGTGTTGGAGAAGCTGATAGGATGCAAGTGTGTTCCGGTGGAGGGGGCGATACTACTCTAGCGACTAACGGCATTGACTATGCTGGTGGTGACTTGTCAAGCTCGTTTATCAGGGAAGAGACGTTGAAGGACATGGCTCCTGGAGAGGTTGCTGGTCACGAGCCTAGAGGTATCAAGTTGGCCCTTAGTGTGGTAATGGCTGAGGGAGAGGAAGGTGCAGTAATGGAGGAGCAGGTTGTGGATGCGGCAGGTTTTTTCTGAATGTCTGGGGGAGGTGCTAAGAGTGTTTTATGATGGAGATCCTCTCCTAGAATGTCAAGGGGTTGAATGACCCCCTCCATAAGGACAACGCTTAGGGGTTATCTTCAGTCATGGGGCTCGAGGGTGGTGTTGCTGCAGGAAACAAAATTAGAGCAATATGACCATCGCCTATGGAGGGAGGTTGGAGGTAGATGGCTAGACATTACTTTGAATGAGATGGGTCATTCAGGTTGTGTGATTGTAGGGTGGAAGGAGGATGCTTTTACCATGGAAGACTCTGTAGTGGGTACATTTGGTGTGATCGTGCATCTTAGGAGACACCAAGACAGCTTTCTCTTTTTAACCTCTACCGTGTATGTACCAAATGATGATGCTAAACAACCACAACTTTGAGAGGACTTGAGTCAGGTGGCAAAGAGATTTCTTAGGTGCCCCTGGCCAATTGGAGTTGACTTCAATGTTACGTTGTTTCCTAAAGATGGGCCAAATGACAGGCCGAATGGATCGAGGCTTGAAGGCATTTGCAAAATACTTGTCTCTGCATGGCCTGATAAATTTACTACTAGGCTCATGTGCGGACACCTAGAGGAGTTCGGAGGACATAGATCTTAGATTGATAGGTTCCTGTCAATTGTCAAATTCGTGGAGACATTCCCTTTAGCTTGGAGAGGCCTTTCTCGGATCATACACCTTTGATGTGGTAGTCGAATGAAGGTAGGCAGTTTGAGACATACTTCAAGTTTGAGAAATCATGGTTGATGTAAGAGGGGTTTTGGAGGCAGGTGGAGGAGAAGTGACAATGTTTCCAACTAAGTGTGTCGGTGGCCTCTAGGTTGAAGGTTAAACTACAGAAACTGAGGATGTTCCTTAACTCCTATAGAAAGCAGCTTAAAGAGGAGAGGAGGAAGGCTAATGCACTGGCTAAGATTGCAAGGCTGGATAGGGTGAAGGACCTAGGCCTCCTCTCTCAAGTGGACCGGGTGCTTAGAGATGCTCGCCTAAACACAATTCAAATGGAGGATCAGAAAGTGAAGGTTGAATGGAAGACAAGATCCAAGCAAAGATGGTTGAAGGAAAGGGACTCTAATACTCAGTATTTCTATATGGTGGCTTCCAAGAGGCGTCAGAAAAATTGGATTAATAAGTTACAAGTGAGTGGCATGGAGAATGTGGGCAAGGATGTTGTAGGTGCTACAGCAACAGGGTACTATACAGGAGTTTATTAGGAAAAAGGCAAGAGGGAGATGGAGATGGTCAAGAATGGAGACCCCGTGCATTGGTAAGGAGCAAGCTGAAGGTATTATAGAGCCTTTCAATGAAGATAGGGTTCACAAAGCTGTTTGGGGGCTGAATAATAACAACAGCCCTAGTCATGAAGGATTCTCGATGTTTTTTTATAAGGAGTTTTGGCCTCTCCTTAAGGAGGGCATTATGCAGGTAATGGCGGAGTTTGTGGAAGGCAACCAAGGATTCAACAGGATCAATAAATTCTTTATATTCTTATTATTGAAGAATGGGCAGAGGCTATTTAAGAGTATAGACCTATTGCTTTGTCAAATGCAATATATCTCATTATAGCAAAGGTACTTGCAAATAGATTAAGAGGGGTCCTAGATGAGATTAGACCTATTGCTTTATCAAATGCAATATATCTCATTATAGCAAAGGTACTCGCAAATAGATTAAGAGGGGTCCTAGATGAGATTATCTCACCTATATAAACAGCTTTTGTCCCGAGCCACAATATCCTGCATGATTTTGTTATTGCGTCTGAGATTCTCTCTTGCTGGAGGAAAGAGAGGAGGAAGGCGATCCTTTGGAAGGTGGATTTTCCAAAGGCGTGTGACTCGGTGCAGTGGTCGTTTATTTGGGCCTCTCTTGTTAAAAGAGGTTTCCCTCCTAAGTGGAGTGAATGAAGAGGTGCGTGACGACGACTTCTCTATTCTTGTTAATGGAAATCTAGCAAGCGATTGGATTCAACCGAGAAGAGGAGTCAGGCAGGGGTACCCTTTGGTACCTATGTTGTTTGTGTTGGTAGCAGATGCTCTGGCGAGATCATCTGCTAGAGCATGTGCAAGCAATCTAATTAAGGGCTTCTCGATAGGGGAGGGGACAGACATCCTGGTGCTTTAGTATGCAAATGACATAATGTTCTTTATGGATATGATTGGGTAAAGGTCCTGGCAGTCTTATAGGGGGTTTGGCTGGGGAAGAATGGGGTGTTGTTTAGAGGAGAGAGACCCTATGTGAAGAACTTTGTTTCCTCCATCTCCTCCCAGATGGGATTCTGGAGATCTATTTTGTAGCTTCAGATGTAATTCTATTTTGAGATTGAATGAATGTTGGTGGTTATCTCTTGGATAATCGCCCTTTTACCTTTCAAAAAAAATAATGTTCTTTGTGAAGGGCTCCAAGGTGGAGGCAAAAGGATGCATATTTTATTAGAGATGTTTGGTGAGGCACCAAGGATGCAGATAAACTACCCAAAGTCAACTTTCATCCCTATACAGATGACAAACGAGGAGGCTAGCAGGTGCAGTGCGGCTCTTTGCACGAAAGGTGGATTCTTACTCATCTCTTGTCTCAACCTCCCTTTGACGGACAAGAGGACCTTCGTGTAAGGCTAGATTTCCTTGATTGACAGGTTGGAAAGGAGGCTAGCGAGCTAGGCATCCAAAGTTCTCTCCAGATGGGGAAGGTTGGTGCTTTTAAAGGCAATGTTATCCTCCTTGCCATCGTATTTTACTGTTGTTTTGAAGTTTCCACAAAGGATAGAAAAGAAGATTTTGAACCTGATGACAAGTTTCTTTTGGACTTACAGGTTGGCTGGAAAGCGTGCTCAGTTGGTGGCCTGAGAGGAAATTTGTAAGCCTCTGAAGGATGGGGCTCTGAGGGTTAAAGATTTGGGGAAAATGAATATCAGTTATCTTGCTGCAGATTCTTGAAGCGTAATGAGGATTTGTTGGGAAACACCATTTAGGCCTACTATGGCAACATCATGAACTTGGATTTCTTGTCCTCTCCTCCGAATGGTACATCTCACTTTTTTAGAGGTCTGTCGTTGGTGATACCCAAGATAGGAAGTTACTTTACTCCCTACATCGACATAGGTGATTTTTTCCATTTTTGGCTGGATGACTAGATGGGCCTAGGGAATCTGAAAGATAGATTCCCAAGCTGTTTGCTTTGGCTACCTCTAAAGAGGTCAAGGTGCCTGACTATTGGGATGGTTCTTAGTGTACCTCCTTTCAAGGGAATTTTATCAGATCAACAGATACAAGAGCTCCAAACTCTACTGCAAGCTTTAGATGGATTTTAACCAGAAGATGGAATTGATTCTTGTGGGATTAGAGAGAGTTCTTTGTTATGAAGGCTTATAAAAGGTTGGGAGATGGTGGACAGATAACAGATGTGAATTTCAGCAGGGACTGTAGATAGATTTAGTTGACCTCTTGTCCTTTGAAGGTAAAAATTTTTACCTGGTTGTTAAGGAGAGGTAGACTTGTGATAAGGATGTGGAGAGTTAGATGGGTGCCAAAGGTTGAAAAGACTTTGTTGTGCAGCAAAGGAGGACGTAAACCACTTATTCTTTGGATGCTGATTTTTTGCTTGCATGTGGCGACATTTTAGCTTTGAGTGTCTTGAATATTGGGGGATTAGAATGTGTTCAAAATAAAGAAAGAAAAGGCAAAGGTGTTAGTGATCCTATGGGACATTTGGCTGAGAAGGAATGCGGTTATTTTCAAGGGCCAACACCCAAGAATTTTATTACTTGTATCCCATTGATGATTTATTTTTGGGCTTGTAACTTGTAACTTGGCCATATTTATGGGCCCTTATTAATTTAAATTATGGGTGGTTATCCAGAAAAAGCTCCTCAATTCTAGGCCTCACTCTTCACTCTACCACTTTATTTTGAAGAGCTCTTAGGTGTGCACAAAGGTCTTCATAAAGTCAAATTAATCCACACCTAGATCCTTAGGCTCTCAAATTGGTAACATCATACTAATTTAATTTGTTGGGAGGCATAAGTTTTGTCGTAAGATTTTATTCTTTTCTTACAAGAGTACCTAATTGCTTTTCATTTCATATCCTGTAATTAATATCTCATGTTAATGGAATTGATTCGCTAAGGGTGAGGGAATCAAATTTAAAAATCCTACTTTATGAGACATTGGTAGTAATGTACCCGAGGTGGAGAACTAGCATATATCTTGAGCATTTTCTTTGTGGTTTGGCTTTTTAACTTTTGTAAAATTATTTTTATTCCATACTATTCATCCCCCCTTCTAGGATGTGCTTGTGCATATCTTAGATCCTACAAATACACCAGATGTTCCCATGGTTACCTACCTCTACTAGTTTTGATTGTAAAGCTTGTCAACTTGGCAGGCATCATCAAATTACCTTCTCCCAACGCATGGTAGAGCACATCTCCACTTCACCTAATACATTGTAATGTCTAGGGGCCCTCTCGTGTTACTAGCACTAGAGGCCATAGATACTTTGTGGTCTTTGTCAATGACTATAGTCGATCTACCTACATTTTTCTTATTACAGATCGACCATAGATTCTTTGTAAGGCACTTCTTCACAAAAGAGCAAAATGTATACTCATCCACTATAAAGATATTTTGGAGTGACAATGCAAGTTCATGCAAAAAGAACTACAATTATTTTATGCTGACACCGATACTCTACACTAGACATTGTGTACATACACTTCTCAGAAAAATGGGGTTGCTGAGAGAAATTGAGACATTAGATTTTTCTTTTTTTTGAAAAGGGAAGGGTGGTTATCCATTTGATAACCACCTAGAAATTATATTAAAAAGGCCCAAAAAAGAGGCCAAGATTACATGGTTGAGGCCCAAAGCTTCGCTAAAATAGAGATACAAGCAATGAAATTCTCCAAATAGGGGTGTTACCCTCTAAAGATAGCTGCATTCTTCCTGAGCCATATGCCCCAAAGAACAGCCAGGACATAGGCTTTTTCCTTCGTTCGGAAGGAGTTAGGGCCTCTTATATGGTTCCCATATATGAAAAATCTCCAAAACTCAATCTGGCTTGCTTGTAGAATCCAGAGCACGGCGAAATGTCTCCAAATCCATGCAAAGAACGTGCAGCAAAAAAAATAGGTGTTCAATGTCTTCATCTGCTGCCTAGCATAGAGGGCATAGCTTGTCAGCATGAGCCTAGATATTGGAGGGCTAGGTAGACACATACTGGATATTGCCCAAACACTTCTAATGTTTATGAAAGTAACCAAGCAATTATGGGGATGCGGTCTTCACAACAACATATCACATAAACCAAGTACTTTCATCTATTTTACATGAGGAGATTCCTTACTAGCTCCTGCACCCAAAGTCTAATTATCCATTTACGCTACCTCTGAGTTTTTGGCATTACTCCGAAGGCCCACAGCGTGCCCACGAAATGACATTTTTCTAATGTGGAGCGATATCAATACATATATAATGTCAAAATGCAGAAATATCAACAATATTTTGCTAAATATGGATAATGTATCGATAAGTTCGTAGAAATGGGTGGCATTAGGTACAATTATTAAATTGTTACCATATTTCAAGATTAATGTAGGTGTCTCAATAATCAATCTCTACTCATTACTATTTTTGTAAGTGATTTAAATTTTGACATGACGACATCTCAAAATAACTATTTTTGGGGTTAAGTCATATCAACATCAATATAATGTCAAAACATATGGACTTTAACGAAATGTCATTAAAATTTCATCAAAATGTCAACAACCGACAAAATACTCGACTTGCTACTACTGCTTCACACATTCAATTCTCTAATTCTTCTCTATTATTGCTATAGTTGCTCATGCTGTTGTTGCTACTCTATTCTTATCCAAATCAAATCTCCGCTACTACTGCTCCATCTTCTCTCGCTGCTCCTCTCCAACTCTCTTAAGGTTTAGTTCCACACCTACCCATAATTATAGAGTAAATTTATATACTAAACTCTAGATCTACTATTATTACGAACATATAGATCTAATCACAATTAATAATTGAGGAAGCATTTATTTAATTCCTAAAAATAAAATCCTAAGTTTGGATTAACATTAGAGAATAAAGAACTTTCATCCTTCCATAAGAAAATAAAACATGAAAATTACAAACACCAAAGGCTTACTTCATGAATTACTCATCATTTGCTTCAAGGATAACATCCTAGAAACCCATGATCCCATGTTTGAAGGTGACAACCTATATTTTTCATATATAACTATAATCATGGTTTTAAAAAACTAGCCTCAGGGCGAGGTGGAAGAACATCACCCTGAGGCTATAGCCTTGGGGTTGCAGTGTGAGGCATGTGCCTCTATTTGTCAAGGCGAAGCTAACGCGGTGAGGCGAAACCAAGGCTATAGCCTCAGTCGAAAGTTTTACACTTGAAGGTCATGTAAGTTACATGTGACCTAATAAAGCAAATAAAATCTTTTTCTAAAATCCCATACCCATCACCTGACCCCAAACAATGGCCCTGACCTCTCAAGCCCTCAAAAAATCTATCACCCTTAACTGTTGCAAGTCATTCTCCATCTTTGGACTCCTCCATTACCATTGTCGATGGCTGCTGTTACATCGTGAGTTGTCAGTCACCTCCCCTACGTACCACCCCTTATCAGTTTATCCCATTTCCATTGCCTATCGTTGCCCCCTTCCCCTTTCAACTCTCAACCTTACTTTTTGTTGTTGTTAGTAAGAGTCTCGACCTTTGTTGAGATATACATTATATTTTTTATTGTTACTTATACCTTTATTTTACTATTTAGTTATGTTAAAGTATGTTTGAATGTTTTAAGAGGTTATATGGTAATTGTTTACTTAAATTTTGTTATATATTTATTATTATTACTCTCTCAAAAAAAAAGAATTATTATTATTTTGATGTTTTTTACTACTTGAAGAGTTTACATGTTGTGTAGTACTTATGTGTATTTAAATCTTATTATATTAGTTTATATGTGAATATTATGTGCGTACTGTGCGATAATAATATTTAATAATAGACATTTAAATGTTGTGATAAAGTAAAAATAACATGAAAATATGATTTTACATTGTTTTTTCTTTATTAACATTTAACAATATATATTTGTGTCATTTTTTCTCACTTTCGATCCAAAAACTGTGACTTACGTCTCGAGCGCCTCGAGGTTACGCCTTGCCTTGATGAAGGTAAACCGCTTTGATACTGCCTCGTATTTTTTAAAACCTTGACTATAATACAACTAGATCTAAACATGACTCATAAGAGAGCACAAATAAAAATGACCAACACAACACATATAGTTATGTTAATTTAGACCTATTCAAGCAAATTAATTTTTCATACTAATAAATTAATTTAAGATCAATTAGTTAGATATTTAAATTTCAGCTTTTAAATTTTGATTTTAATTCTATGCAAAGTATGTTGGAGAGAGAAAGAATAAATCATCTTATTCCATAATGAAAACCCTATGCCTCTTTTATAGAGAGAGACTTTGAAAAAATTACATCATAGGTCCAAGTCACTTTAACACTTAACAAACGCATCCTTACAAATAATAACACCTCTAACATATATATTTGAATTTTTTATCTTTGCATGACTTAATTCAATTCGTATAGTAATTATTTGATATTTGATTATTAAACTTGAACATGGTATAATAAACTATATGTTGCATATGAATACTAAGATATAACATTATTATTCTTATATAAACATATTTAGGCTTGAAATTTCCTTAAAATTTTAATCATTTTGACAACTTCTGCCATTGTTGTCGGTATACAACAACATGCCCTCAGTGTCTGAAATTAATTTTTTCCTAGGCATCAAAATTATTAAAATCTAACGTCGAAATACAAGCATTTTCACGACGAGCCCTTAAGGTATCTCTGAAATGCACACCTAGAAATTTATCAAAATGGTATCGAAATCGACATTTATAACCTTAGTTTTTTTATGTACGTGTTTTGTACATGCCTTTAGACAACATGACAAATTTTCAAGTCGATCACATTATTTCAAACCCATTGTTACTTGTCAAGTCAGGTTAGAACGCCTCGTAAAACACGAAAAATACATATATTTCTGTCATCCTTTGGTCAAACATTCTCAAAAGGGGGTCACGTATTATATCATTGGATTTTTCTTATCCCAAGCTTTCCAACGTACTTATTTCACACGAATCCAACGTCTATAACTCAAGTTATGTCAAAAACAAGGCAAACACTATTAAGGCATGGTTAAACCCATACTTAGGAGCATTTTAGTTAAATTAGCCAGGCCCTCAGGCCTATTTAAGACCCTAATTAGGGTTTTTGGTCATTTTTCTCTTCTTAAAGTCACACACAACTCGAGGGAGAGGAGAGAGAAGAAGATAGGAGAGGAGAGAATTGTCCGTGCGCACAGCGAAGCGCAGCACAAATAGCACACAGGTGTGTATGTGCATTGAGGGAAGGGTCAGGTGGCTAGTTCACCTGAACTGGCCTAGTTCAAGCCATTCGCATATTTTGGGCAATTCGAGGCCTTCCCAACGTTCGTTTTTCACAAATAAGGTACCATTGGAATTGTCTCAATGCATGCTACATGATGGTGAGTTGCTTTTTCTTTTTTGGATGTTTTATACGTTAAAATTCAAAAGAATGTTCTAACGTGTTTAGGACCCCAATTCTTGTTGTGTCTAGCCTAGGGAATTGGCTCAAAGCATGCACAAATTTCGAGGAGCACCAAACTTGCATCCCTAAAGCCAAGGAAGGCATGACTAACTTAAAGAAGAAGGAAGGAGGAGGCAAGGTGGAGGGGTAGAAGAACATGCTAAGCATCCAGAAAAGGGATGGTGGCAATGGTGATGATACAAGAGAACTAAAGAAGGTTAAGGCCTAGGGTTGATAGGTTTTTTTGGAAGAGAGAGATGGGGGAGTAGGGGACTCTCTTTTGGCTAGAAAGGAGGAATTACAAGAGCAAGAACTTTGGTTGGAGCTAAGCGAGAACAAACAAATTAAGGGGAGGGAACAGTTCAGCACCTTTCTTTTTTAAAACAGGTTGGGTAAGTTTCAACGGGTTGACTTTTCCAAAAAAGTTTCAACAGGTTGAGGACCTCTACCTAAACCCAACCCATTTAATTAAGTGGGTCAGGTCCAACCCAACCCATTTTAACTTAAATGGAAATAGGATGAGCTCGGGTTGTATAATCGAGTTGGGTTCAGTTCAAGTTAGTCAGGTCCAGGTTGGATTAACAACCCTATTTAGGCCCAAGGTGAGGTCTGGATTTATCAATAAGGAGGTGACTGATGGGGTCTTCCCCCCACATTCAGTGCATGTGAGGTGCTAAATGGTTTGCAATTAATGTTGGCCACAAGGAAAGAATCCAAAAAAATCTCCTACAACCTCTCACATTCCATAATCGTCTTACCAGACAAAAAAATTGATGCATAATGCAGAATATGCACCTCACAAAGCGGAACAAAGTCTGTAAATGAACACAAGGAAGAGCAACTTTTGCCACCACCAAACTTGGCTCCTCCATTTGCCTCACCACCAAACAAATGTCAAGGGATTCAGACAAGAGAGTTCTAGAAACTAGCACAAAGACCATAAGGATGGTCTTCTTCCATGACAAGAAGCTGCCACCAGCAGGAGGCAATAAATCAGCATACAAAGCCTATCAACTAGAGCTGCATCTGTATTGACATTGACAAGCAATGGCTCAAATCTATCCCAACCTAATTTGAAAGAGTATCCCCTCACAAGCAACTTCAAAAGCTTGATTACCTTCCTAATTGTGGCCAATTTGCCAAATAGATACCCCCTCAACACCACTCCATATGTGAATAAGACCTCCTCAAGCAACTATAAACCTCACCATACCCCTTCCCGTTCAAGCTTCCCTAGCATGTCAAGGCTATATGGAGTGACCACAATAGCGGAGACAAACCATGCTCAAAAAGCCTACCTTAGCCAAGCAATCGAAAGGTAGGCAATGATTACAACAAACCCGTGATAACAAGAGGTGTTTCTTTTCCATCAACATCGAAGAACTAGTTGCCAACCATCCTCAACTCATCACAACCCTCCATATTGTTGGCTCTCTTCTTCCATCTCCACAAACCCCCCCACGCTCCCCTTGCACATTTTTTTCATCTAATGTCTGATAGCATATCTAATTGTCTTTGAACACAATTAGATAGCATATCTGATCACTAATGTCTAGGAGGAAATGTTGTTACAGATCATGTACATAACTTAAAGGGGAATGGTATATTTGATATCAATAGCAGATTTGAAAATAGGCTCCAACACTGATTTATAGGCTGCCTAAATCGATTCTAGTGATCAATAGATGGTACGCCTCATGGCTCAATTATAGGCCATCTACACCCTACCAATGTCAACAGAGTGGCAAAGGGACATCATGAATAAAGGCAAGTTACACTGATATAGAAAGTGGACTCTGTCATGTCTTGATTTAGTGTATCCATGGACATGACTGACATGGAAAAGACTACAAAAGGAGATGAAGCAAGTCAAGCTAAGTCTAGCTAGCCAATAACATTGCCTTCATAAAACAAAACATCTCAACATATCAACAATATATATAATTGATATATCTTATATTGCTGGCCAGTAACTATATTGCAAATCTAAGCACAGTAACTATATTCTCTAACTTTTGTTTCATGCATCAATTGCATAATTTGATTAGTATGCCTAGTATGGTGGATGGCATAACTAGAACTGATTTTTGTGACCTAATGTTTGGATCTAGTTTACTGCAAGCTAAGTTGAAATCTGAATTATCAATATCCCTATAGAAGTCTATTCTCTATTGGATATGGTAAGTTTAGAGAAACTAGTTAACTACTAGGTTCCAAAACTTATCCTTCTAAAATCAAAATCTATTTATGTATTTATCATAGTTAAGTTGCTGTTTTGCATGATTTGGGATGTCCATATTACAGCATTTTAGAGTATTGTTGCATAGATGTCAAGTTAGCATATTAGTTTCATGTTGTGTTTAAATCTCAAAATTTTTACATGCAATTATTGCCCTTGTATTATGTGTAATTTTTTCACATAAATGTTTTTTGAATTCTACAATATTCAAAAGATCTAGGGCATAAAGTTCCACACAAAAAATCCTAGTAGGAAAAACAAAGATAAAATTCATAAAAATTACTTGTAACCAAATTTCATTATAAATCTGTTAGGTCAACTTCGTTGAATTTTACAGAATTTTGTACTCAAGGTTCTATTTGTGAAATTTGTACCATTAATTTCCTTATTTAAGTTAGTTATTCGAGAAAATTCATCATATTTTTTCATGCATTTTAGGATATGGTAATTAGCGACTGTCATCAAGTGCGAAAGTCTATTTGTGTTGCTTGTAAAACCATGATTTTAGTAGCTTTAATCCATGCTTGTCCAGAGCTTTAAGAATTGATTCCAACCAGTGGATTAAAGCCAAAACCAGTCAAATAATTATCAAACATCCTCTCTAAAGGTTCAACATGACACTTGCTTACTGCATATCTTCTAAAAGTCAATGTTAGATGTATGATAGAGAACAAGCTTACAATTTTTGATACCATTGACAGGGCTTGGATGGTATACTTTAAATAGAGCTTTGAAGGCAAAATAGTACTGTGACAAGAATTTTCCTTCCTGTCTAAGATGAACCTATTTGCTATAAATCTGAAACACACGAGTAGAGTTCTGATGTAAATATGTCTCCTTTAGGCTTTCCCACATCTCCTTTACTATTTTATAATACATTATCTTGTTGCCAAGGTGAGGAATAACATTCAACATCCAAGTAGCGCCTTGTCCTTCCATGTGGCGTACTTTTCAACTTTCTCCTTAGGCTCTGGCTCAATAAAAACATGTTCTTTATCATGACCCTCCATGGTCATGACAAATGTCTATGACCATCAAGTATGGTTAGTTTCATCTAACTTCACCATGAGAACAAAGGACGAAATATTGTAGATGCCTATTCAATACTAAACATATCTAAACATCTAAAGAAGCCATAATGACTACTAGTCAAACCCTTAAAGCCACTATAACCGATGAGGATGCCTGTAGGACATCAAAAATATCTTTGGGTGGAAAGAAAGGGGCACAAATAGAGCCTGTTGGGTGTTGGGCAAGCGCTAGGATGTTGACAACAGCCTAGAACCAGCTGAAAAGCTACCCCAGGCCAAGCAGCGGACTAGCAACAGAAAGCGACACTGGCAATCAGGTTGTCACTGTCAAAGAGGGTTTCTTTGATCCTTTTCCCCACTGATCTGATGAGATTAGTGCTTATTTACCCTCTCAAGGAAGATGTAAAGGAAAAAAAATATATCATTAAGTGTAAAATAAAGAGGGTGAGATAAAGAGGACATCACCATTGGCTAAGGACCATTGCTCCGATAGCAAGGTAGAAGGAATGAGCATATTTCATTATTGAGAAACCATAATCCTCTCTCTATAAAGGGTTAGTGGAAAAATTACAGGTGGACCCTTGACTAAAAATAAATAACGAGACAAAAAATGAGTAAAACACTCTCAACACCAAGAAATCAAGAATCAAGATCATGCCCGACAGCTTCCTTCTAGTACTTCTTTGACCTTCCTTAACCTCACTTGTTTTGAAAGGAAACTTCCTTAACCTCTTTTGGAAGGCTCAACAACCAACTTCGCTGTTCTCCTCATTGGAACATCAAATGGCCTTCTCTACAAATGCCTAAGCCACCTTAAACATTCTCTCCTTTTATTTTTTGTTGGTACCGTCTATAAATCTGATCCCATCTTGTATGACCACGTATCTATCTCAACAACTTCATTTTTGCCGTAAACATCCTCTACACATAATAATTGACAGCTAAACAAAAAGAGTTGTATAGCACCGCAAGCCGCAAAGCTTCTACATAGTACTTCCCTTTAACTTTCAAATTAATCTTCTCATCGCATAGAACACCAAAAGCTCCCTCTACTTAACCAACCTGCATTTATTCTTAGTCGAAAAGGGTTCATTTGATGGATGGAGTTCAAAGAGCTATATTTGTTTCACATCTTATGTTCCTCATTCATGTCCTGATCTTTACAAGAATAAGAACGTGGAAGCAGCATTCAGAATCTGCAGCTATAGATATCAAGGAAGAGATGTATAGACAATTTCTAGCGAACACAACCAACAAACATAACTAGTTTTCAACATATCCTGATTTTTTTTCCCTGATCGAAAAAGAAAAAGGATGATTAATCACTTCACAAAGATAACAATATTTAAAGTTCAATACAACCAAATGCATGGATCCAAAGAATGGGGAGAAGAACAGTTGCTTACAAAACAACAGAAAAGAAATAGCAAAGAAACCAAGTAAGATGAGATGCTGCAAAAAGTGCAGAGAACATACTCGATTGAAATTGGCAATCAAATGAATAGACACCCATCCTTCTTCATTCATATTATTTCTCAAGAAAATATCCTTGCAGAGATTCTCAGGACTGTTGTGAAAACCAAAAGGAAGGAAACAAAAGGTGGTTGCACAGCTTGTCAGTAAGTATGCAGCAAAAAAGGGAAGGAAAAGAGAAACGAAAAGGACATGGACATGGAATTAATTACCTGAAGTAATATTCGATCTGCTTTAGCAACGTAAGCCTTGTCTGAGGATCCGGAGGAACAAATATGGAAGGCGGCGTGACATATGGCATGGCCCTATAGGCGTCCGGTGGAGGAGGAGGAGGAGGAGGAGGCGCCGGGACGAAGATCACCGGATGCATCTCTGAGAAAAAACCACACCATCACTCAACAACCAAATTCCCAACACGGATAAATCTCACGAAGAGAGCGTGAAGAAGACATGCCAGGGAAGCCCATGGGGGCCCCGTAGGGTGGCTGCTGCATCGGGGACGGGGGCCTGATGAAGGGCCCGGCGGGGCCCTGCATTGGCGCCCGGAGGAACGGCGGCCTCTGCAGCGGCACAGGGCCAAAGCCCTGGTGCGAGTTCCAGTCGTGATTCGCGCGGTCCGTATCCCGGCGGTGGTGGCCCCCCCCGCCTCCACCGCCGCTGCTGTTGTTGCCCCTGCGATGGTTCCCACCGTACCCCCGGTGGTGGTGGTGGTGGTCGCCCCTGCCGAACCCTTGTGAACCCCTTGGGCCGTGATCGGCACCGCCCCCACTTCTATTCTCCCTCGGCGACACCTTCACCTCCTCAGTCTTTTCAGGGGGACCCTGGTGGTGGTGCCACTCGTCCGGAATGAGCCCGTTGGGGACTCTTCTGCCGGGCTTCTGCTGGCGCGTGATCCCCGCATTGCGGGGGCCTCCTCCTCCTCCTCCTTCTTTGGGGAAAGGGTTGCTCGGCGGCGCGAGCTCCTGCGAGACGAAAAAGGCAACAGCGATTCACGAATTAACGGGAGGAGATGCGTATTCTCGCGGGGATTAGGAGGAGGGGGGTAGGAGGCGTACGGATGCGGGGGGATCGGGGGGTTTGGGGGCGGAGCGGGCGGACTCGGAGAGTGGGGGCCAGGAGGAGGCGCCCATGACGGGGCCGACTTCGGGGGAGCCGTCGGCACGGCGGCTCCAGGCGGGTTTCTTAGAGGCTGCATTGGCGTCGGACGGGTCGGGAGGCGGCGGCGCGTCGGCGCCGGGGCGGGGCTTGGGCGAGGAGGCCATTGGGAGTGATCGTTAGGGTTTTGGAAGGAGATGAGGCGAGGCGAGGAGAGGGGAGGCGAGGAGAGGGATTTGGTGGGCGGTGGGTGGTTTGAGGAGAGGAAAGCGGGAGAAGGGAGTGACGAGGATGTGATCGAGGGGGATTTCTCCGACTGTCTACATATATGTGTGTGTGTGTGTGTGTGTGTGTGTGTGTGACTTTCTCGCGCGCGCGAGCGACATGCGTGCGGAAAGAGTGCTGCTAAATTTTCAGAGGAGATTTTTTATGAGATAAGTGTTGTATATTTTGATTTTAAGTTTGTGTCATGGATTTATTGTATTTAATTTTATATAATATTATTGTATATTTTCATAAAAATATATTATCTTTAGTAAAAAAAGTAACCATCAAAGAAGTTGATAACGAAAATGATATATGTGATAAACAATATAAAAAAATAATATAATAAAAAAAAAGAAATGAGATGGAAAGAGAACGACAGCAAATGAGATAAGGAGATCAGAAAATTTAAAAAAATTACACAGAAAGAGCAGCAACAAAAAAAATAAATAAATAAACATTGTTAGAGTTAACGTGAATGGTACCGTATCGATGACTGTTTAGATATATTAAAAATTTTAGAAAGTTTAAATCGAACGTGGTGTTAGACTTAATGGTAAGAGAGAAAATCTTTTTTAAATAGGATAAATTTTAAGAAGCATTAAAATGTAAATGATGTTAGATTTGACGAAGAAATAGCAGTGAGATTCCACCTGATGTATTATTTGACGTCATTAAACTTAGAGAAAGTTGTTACTTATTTGTTTACTATTTGATAATTGATTATTTTTGTATTATCTTATTGAAAAGTAGAGTATAACGTAATTTGATATAATAAGTGAGTTAATATATTGTAAATAAAGTGACGTGATTATTCATTCTACGAAAATATCATCTAACTTGCTCTCTTAACATCAGATCAAACATAGTCCTGAAAATAAAGAAAATTAGTTCCACCCTCATTTTATTGTGGGATAATCACATAGATTATACCACTTTTTTAGGATCAATGGCTTGACACTATAGTTTATGACGTATATTGAAATGACCCTTCACCATAGTTGTCTCTAGATTTTTGGGACTCCAGGGTGTTTCCTACAAATTTCTGCACATAGATCAGTCACGTAAGGACCTTCCTGCGAAAATCTTTCTTCGTTGAGGAGGTAGACACAACTACTACGCCCTTACTTTTTGTCTTAAGGAATCCACATGAAAAATAAGAAATTTGGGGGCAAAAATCACAATTTTCATAGCCCCAAGAAAACCCTAAAATCAACCCATAAATACACCCCATTCTCTTTTTTCTTACCCACTACAACCTCGAGCGGTGCGCCAACCCTTTCTTCTGACCAGGTGAGAGAGAGAGAGAAAGGAGAGAGAGAGAGAGAGAGAGAGAGAGGAGAGGGCATTGATCTCGTGTCTCACTCTCCCTTTTCTCTATCACGTGATGTAAGGGGAGAGGCGGGCACGCAGCTCGGCACAGCAAGAGAGGAAGCACGCTGCACAAGGCACTACGCAAACATAGCAGGCGAGGGAACGCGCAGCGCGACATGCTACGTGGGGAGCGTGGCAAGCGCTATGCAAGCACGGCAGGCGAGAGCAGCACGCATAGTGAGGGGGAGACTACACGCGTGCGTGGAGTGCAAGATAACTCTCTATGCAAGGAAGAGAGCGCGCATAGTGAGGGGTAGATTGCATGTGTGCACAGTGCTTGAGGCGATGTGGTGCACGAGGTGCAAGGTGGAGCACTGACAAAGAGCGATTCTCGTGTATGTTTTGAAAGCAGAGATCTCATCGTAGTACAGTGCGCGAAAATGCTCGTCAAAAATAATTTATAAAGATAACGAGACTTGAGTCCTAGTCGTTCGTCTCTGGAAGGCATTTTGGAAATGCAAATTCAAATTCGATCTCGCTCGCTCTACTCGTTCAAAATCGCATGTCGATTTATACTAAATACGTATTGATGCACGACATGTTGTTGCCAGAACATCAGAAATTGAAAGCATACAACTTTAATCACATCAAAAGATGATAATTAAGCACATGGTGATTTTCAACATATAAATATATATAAATATTTTCATTGAGGCGTGATGATGGTTACAGTACGGGTAGCGGAATGCTTATACAGGGAAATTTAAATCTAGCTAGCAGAAAACAACTGCATACATGAATCTATAAGGGGGATTATGCATGCATCATTGGGGGAGAATATGAAGCTACACTACTAAGCAGTAAATAAAGCATTAAATCTATGAAGAACTATAATTTAGTCTAGCAGAACCAAGAGCATTCAGAGGTGGCCTCCGATGGCTTTTGAATGGGTGAGAAGAGAAAGAGGGGCAGCCAATGGTAGTTAGGCCGGCCCTTGGAGAGGTTTGAGAAGTTGATCCTGGTTTAGGCTTGGCGTGGAGGTGGTGGCATCATGGTGGAGCTCATGAACATGGCGGTGGAGGTGGTGATGGCTTATGGAAGGTGGAGCTATGCTAAAAGACCAAGACGAACCAAATGGCCACCTCTTAGGTCTTTTTATAGACCTAAGGGAAGCTCTCTAGAGAGGCCTATGGTGGGAGCTCGTGGGAGAGTGAGAGAGAGGATGGATGGTGGTTTTTAGATCCACCAAATGTGGATCTAAAAATTGAATGGCTCTCGGTTACTAATTTTAGCAACCAAGGCAACAACACATGGTAGAGAGTTCTAGAGAACTCTAGGCTAGGCATTTTCATGTGGATGGTGTGTGTGGGTGTGTGTAGGTCGAAACTTAGGTGGCTAGGTTGATTAGGTTAGGTTCTAATGGGTTTAGGTCAAGGTAGGTTTCAAATCAGGGTTGTAAACCCTAATTCACTAAGGTAAAGTGCAATTAAACTTAATACAAGTTTAATTGGGTGTGTGGAAACCTAATTGAGAGTAAAATAACTCAATTAAGTCAAGTCTAGGTCAATTGGACTCTCACTGAGTCTAATTGGACAGTGTGTGCTGAGATCAGGGCTCAATTGGACTCAATGAGTCCAATTAAATAGACTGAAGAGATTGGCCATGATCCAAGTCAATTAAGTTTAGTGAGGACCTAATTAAGTCCTTAGGGAGGTCTAGAGGTGATGTACTAGGGTTGGGGCACCTTAATTTAGGTTCCTAGGGGGTTAGAATTGGGTTTAGGGAGTTAGAGATCCAAGATCAAGGCTTGAATCTCAAAACAGGGTCTGGAGGGCAGTTCTGGATGTCCAATAAAGTTATCAGACGTTTTATAATGAAAAATCAAAAGTCCAGACTTATTGTCTGGACATCCAATCAGAGTCAGGAGGGATTCTAGGTTCTATCTTGGGTATTCTGTAAAAATTGGACATCTGACTAAGTGTCTAGATGTTCAATAACACTGCAGAAGTGGGTTTAAGGTGTGCGGGAGTTGGCTAAGGGTTCTGGACGTCCTATAACTCATATGGACGTCCAAAAAGAGGCTGGAATTAGGGTTTTAAGGTTTCCTAGGGTGCGGTGACCTAATCTAAGGGTGGCTAAGGCTTGGGGAAGCTTCTAGGTTGTCCTAGGGCTAAGATGGACCTAAGTTTTTCACAATTTATTGCTTTATTCCTACTTAATAGAATAGCATACCTTAACCCCCTTACATTATTATCTACTGCATCTAATCTAGGTCTTCCTCTCTAGCTCTGCTACAACACCAGTTATTCTTTATTCTTTAGATCTAGCTTTAGATCCAGCTTCAGATCTTGCTTCTGATCAGCTTATTACCTGCAATTGACATAATGCACATAATTACTACATTATAGCATTATTTTATGCATAGCTAAAAGAAAGCAGTAAGGTGGTAGTAATGCTTATGCATACATGAATTACCCTAACTTATGCTAAGTCCTAGCCTAATTTAGGTCAATTAAGATTTGTGATTGCTACGCAATCAAGCATGCAGTTCGCGTGCATAAGGAGAGTTTTTGGGCTGGTTCGGGGCCCAAACGGTGTCGATTTCTCGCAAACAAGGTACCATCAGAAAGCTCATTTGATCTCCTACATGTCAATACCATTTTTGATCCCATCAGTGCCTGTCTAGCATACTGAAAAATTCTTTTAAGATCTATTGTGAGTGTTGGCCCACTTGGACACCCTAGGTTTGGTGCTTAGGCGAGGCGCGGTCCAATCCGAGTCGCGTCTGATGGTCTGCATCTCCTTTCTTCCGCCAGAGTAGAGGTAGAGTGGTGCTTCTCCCACCCTTCTTACCGTAGTGTTGTATAAAATTGCTAGGTGTGGATAAGTACGAATTAAAAATGGACTTTGGATTGTGTAGCTGTTGCTTTCGTTGTTACTACCAATATTTGTCGCTTGAACCATATTGTTGTATGCTATTAGAAACAACTTAGGGGTGTACTTGAACATTAAGGACTCGATGGTGCTTGTATCAATTGGCAACCGAATTAGGGTCTTACTTGAATCCTAAGGAGAACTCTAGAAAATTCTTGCTCTCGTGAATTTCAAAATATGAAATTGATGCTTAAATTGAATAGTGGCCAAGTAAGGGTTACATGAACCCTATGGTGAAACTAGTTGTTCTTTTATGATATATGAAATGTTGGGGTGATGACACCTAAGATGGTTAGCAACCAAAATTAGGGAACCTGCTTGAACCCCTGGGTGAATTAGAAATGATGCCTCATTATGCTATAAGTTCTCAGGAATGGTAAAGAGGTTGGGAATTTGCACGTGGGGTGTAACTGTCAATTTGGAGATTGGTTGTGGGGATGAGCTGGCCCTTAACTACACGCATACCGATGAGAGCTAATCGCCCCAATGTGCAAGGAGAGAGCTGACCTCCCTGGGTGGGGACTCGGGGGTAGGAACGACCTTCCTACACTGACTCCTATTGAGCCCATGTAGGCTAACTAGGATAATCTGGCGAGGGTACGTGGAATTGTTGAGGGGTGTAACCTGTATTCTATTCTATTTAGTACATGCCCGTTAATGGAAATAACTGACCGCGTGCCAGTGCGAGGTAGACTCCCGTACATTTATCACGCGTGCCGTACTCACCGGTAGGCCGTGACAATGACCCCAGGGCTGTAGACTAAGTGTAGGACGAACACAGGGTGTTCTCTTGGCCAGGAGAACACAATGTGCATGCCCTGCACCACGTGAATATCGTGACAAGATCATCCAAATAGGGGACATATGAATAAAGATAAGATGTGACTCAGTCTTAGTGTGACTCGTGCGAAGAACCCTAGTGCAATAATGTTTATTTAACTAGATAAATAAGAATGGAAACGATTTCACATCAATATTTTTGCAAACAATTAGATGCCTACTTAAATTTCTCTTGTTACTTTTTAGCTTTTATGCACTCTTTCTTTTGCAATAGCGCTCTTCTCAGCTTTTGCTAACGCCTACTCTACTTGTCACCAGGTCAAGGGAGTGAGCGGTAATGTAGTGGTGTTTTCCTCGTTATTATAGTATGTCTTTATCCTTGATACTATTCTATGTTCCTTTCTTCGTCATTGGTTGTTAGTTATGTGATGGCTATGATGTGTGTTTAGGCGCGGAAGTCGTCTTTTAGAGAAATACATCATAGTATAGGATGAAAATCGCATAAACATTTAAATTTATAAAGCTCGAAAATAATTGTGAGTCCGAGGTCGTTTGCAGGGAGCAAAATGGCAAATTTCAATCACTAATCACAGTTATCAATGAAGATATGCAAATATAATCAATCAGGATAATATTGCAATAAAAACCAAGAATGAGAGTGCAAAAAGATGGGGTTAAAATGGTGATTTGAATCACCAAATTAATCCTAATGTTTAAGCTCTATGACAAATTAAATATTTCAACAATATTAATCAAATGTCTCAAATACCAAAACCAACACAAGCATGGGGTCATATGTCTGTTTAAGGCTTTAAACGCCTTATCTCGAGCCTTAGAGAAGCCAAGGCACAGTAGTAGCAAAGGAACATAGAGGCACAAGGGTCTTGCATAAGAGCAAGGCATAAGGCCTTACTAAGTCTTCAGCAGCGACTAAGTGTAGGAAGAGGAGAGAGAGGGCTCGAATCCCGAGGCCACAGTGCAAAACCCTCCCCCCTCCTCAGATTTTTCCTTCCTCAGAACCAAGTCAGACCCAAGTATTCAGGTTAATCAGATTCGGCCTAGACCCGCGAGCGTGATCACGAGCGAGGGCGCGTGAGGGAGCGCGTGTGAGTGCACGTGCGTTTAGGTGTGAGTGGGGACCTCACTCCCTTGCGTTCGGAGGCAAGCAGTTGGGATCACAAATAATTTAAGCATTGTGGCTGCTTTGAAACTGCACGATGTGGGACTATCTTTGTCTCTTTCCTCTGTGTGCTTAGCTGTTGAAGGTTGCGAGGAATTGAGGTAGCTAGAGATGCTCCTTCAGTCAATTGAAGCCCCAGGTGGGCTTCTAAGATCTATCCACGTCAAGTGCAGGTTGTAGCAGAGGGGATGATGGTCAGAGTGGAGCTGCTGTGGTCGGAGAAGACAGTGGCGGCGATAGACGTTCGGCGAACACTTACAATCATTAAAACGGCCTTGTAGCCCAATTAGACTTGCTCAGGAGCTTCGCTGAGGGATGGCGAGTGCAGTAGTGGCAGTGGTGTGGTGGTTGGGGGTGTAGGGTGGCAAGTCAGAGTCGAAGAAGGTGACAAAGGGCGTGTGTGTTCGATGGAGAGATTGGATGGTGGTTTCATGAAATTGGTTGAGGGCTTTTGAAGGTGGAGATGAGGGGGAGCTCGTGGAGGTGGTGGCGTGGAGTTTGTTGATCTATGGTGCAGCCGCAAGCTTGTTAGACCTCGTGCCAGCCGTAGAGAAGACGATGGGCGAGAGAGTGTTGTTGAATGAGAACCTAAGATCTAAGGGGGTAGACAAAGTCAGGGGAGTAAGAGGAAGTGTTTGAGGGACTTAGGGAGAAGCGAGAGGGTGAGATTCGTCTGGCGTTGATAGGCTGGATGCGAAGAAGACGAGAAGTACGGTGAGGTGTCCGCGACGAAGAAGAGGTGGAGGGCGGTCGAACTTTGGCTGGTTGCGGTCACAAGAAAGAGAGGAAGCAGAAGGGCCGTCCAATTTGATGGTTGGACGGCCGGAGGAGGAAGACGGAGGAGGTCGCCAGAGCCGAAGAGAGGTTGGCCGGAGAAAAGGAAGTGAGAGGATTCTCGGCTTAAAACTTGGCTAAGGATGATGGCCTGATGAGCTAGAACTATATAGAGCTCATACTCGAGCTCTAATTGAGGAAAGGAGCTCTATTTGCTTGGAGAATAGGGCACAAGATACTCATGAATTTTGTGGGTTCACTAGGGCACAACATCGCAAATTGGAAGCTAAGATTTGGTTCAAATGATTCTTTGTAGTGTGAACATCAATCCCACCAAGTTTGGTGGTGATTTGATGAAGATTTGAGATGGTCAAAGCATGCCTATAGGTCGGTTTGACCTCCAATGACAACAAGGACCTATCTGTGAAGAAGATGAAGTTAGGGGGCTTTCTGCAATAAATTCGAATGTTAGGGACCTGATTGAGAGAAAGAGAAATTTAATGGACTGAAATACAAACTAGGTCAAGATGGACTCTGATTGGGCCCAAATTTTGGTACTAGCCTAATTTAGACCCAAGGAATCTAATTGTAAAGTTGGATTTCAGTTTTGATCACATTTGGCTAGGCAATTTGCATAGAAGCCCAAATTAGGTCAAAATCCCGTCTGAGACTCTATCCAAGGTCAAAATGGATTCAAATGGTCAAACCAAGGTTATAAAATCTCTTAGAATATTTTTCTATGATTTGTAGGAGATTTAGATGAATTGTATCTTGATCAGAACCTCTTTAATTTAAGGGGTCTAAATTATGATTTTGTGTGTTGTTGTGGTTCTCAAAAAGCATGAAACCCTGTTTCTATCAGTATGGACCCACTCTTTGGACTTTTAAGCTCATCTAACCTTTATTTAGCCCTTGAGTGACCATGTGTTAATCTATGTTCAAGATATGCTCTTAAAATTATATAATTAACCCTGATTTCTCGTTTTCTTAAATCAGAATATTATGGAATTACGACCCTCAGATGATCATGTAGGAGCTTTTATCAATCAAACCTGACTAAAAGTAGCTAGTTATGGCCTATGATGGTGTTCTCATCATATCCCCATGCCTAGCTTTTGCTAGTCCCTAGCAAAAATCTTATGGATCAAACCAGGTCTCTAGGCCCGATGTAACTATTAGGATGTCCTACTAAGCTACATCTCTAGAAATCAGATCAAAATGCCAATAATAGGCCTAGAGGTACTCAAGGACCAGCCATGATCCAGACCTGACCAGCTTCAGCCTGAGTCTGCTGTGAAGGTTTCTAAGTCCTGTAAAAACTGCCTAGAGGTCCGTTGACCCCAGCGATTAAAGCACCTGTGCGTAGACGTATTGTGTCTAGGTTCAGTATGCCAGTGCATTTTGATAAAAGAGAGATAGAGAAGGATTTTTCATTTTGAGAGTTTTCTCTCTTATCCTTTTAGATTTCCCTAAATCCAGCCTCGGATTAGCCCTAAACATGGTCTGTATCAGATTCCTTGTCCCCACCATCAATCCTCGAAGCGTCCCTCGCAGTCGATGCTTCGGGATAGCACCGCCCATGGCAACCCCCAGAACCTTGGCTTTCGACACTTCAAGGTAATGCCGTCCATGGCATTCTGTAGCTAAATTCAGGCTTTGGCAATCGACATTTCGGGATAATCCCACCCATGGCACCTGAATTAGGACAAGGTGCTTGCATGCCCTCGGTAGGATATTTAGATATCCTAAGAGACAAGCACCGGGGAGATGATATGTTATTACACATCTTCGAGGGGAATTTTCCTCGAAGAATTTTCCATCTCTCTGCGCTGGGAACTCATCTAGTCAACTTGTGCTGTTGAGCCGCTCATAGGTTAAATCTTCGAGACACCTTTTCAGAATAGAACACATTTGTCATGATTTCTTTATTAAGCGCATTGAACCAGACTAGTGTGTGATTTTGGGTGCTTAGGTTACCAAGTCCTGCAAACCAAAGGGCAAGCAACGAGGCCGAATAATCCCTAAGCCTTAGACCTACTACATCAACCTCATACTTTCCTCAACCTCTTGAGGAGTAATCCGGATCTTAACGAATACATGAGTGTTTAAGCCCTAGAATAAGCCCAAGAGGCCTAAGGTCGGTACTCGTCATTAATCTCCCAAGTTTTAGCCTTCCAAGTCTTAGTTCATCATCCAATTCAGCCAAGAAATTAGGTAAATTCCATACTCAATTACCAAGGACTATCTCATTTTTTTCTTTTTGATGCTCCTTTCTTTCTCTTTTCTTTTCTAATCTCTCCTTAATTGTTTTCAATTTAGCTCACTTTGATCTCTCCTCTCTCTTATGTGTGTGTGTGTGTGTGTGTGTTTTTTTATGAAACCCCTTCATGCGTTGATTCTCACAACATTTTGCACTTTAATACCCCCGATGCCTAAGATTTGTAATGTCCTCATTGTATATTAGGTGGGTTCGAGTTCAGTTCAAATCGTACATTAGAACAGGTTTGGTGGGTGGCGAACGGGTCAAAATGACTATTGCGGACGATTTCTTAAGTTGGAGTCGGTTGTTTTAATGGACGAACCCTAAAGTGCAGTAAGATTTCAACGACAAGAAAGGTCAGAATGGTCTCAGGTTTTTCGAGAATGACAGGTTGCCTCCCGTTAAGTGCTAAGTTTAACGCCATCAGTTGGGCACAATGAAGCTCAGGGAGAATGGAAATCAAAAGATACTTCAGCCAGATTTGAGTCAATGAGTTTGAAGAACGGTTTGAGTCTTTGACCATTCACGATAAAAGGTTCTGAGTCGTGGCTGAGTTCGCTGATTTTGACCTCTCCATTTCCAAACACTCGTCTCATGAGGAATGGTCCAATCCATTTTGATCTAAGTTTTCTTGGGAAGAGCTTGAGTTTGACATCGAAGAGTAACACTTTCTGAACAGGATGGAAAGTTTTTCACGAAATGTGCCTGTCATGGAAGTCTTTGACCCGCTCTTTGTAGATTCGCGAGTTCTTGTATGCGTCATTGCGTAGTTCCTCGATGTCGCTCATTTGCAAGTGGCGGTGGATTCTAGCCTTCATAAGATCCATATTGCACTTCCTGATAAGTCAATTTTAATGGACTATTGTTACGCCTAAGTTAACTATATTCTTACATTTTAGGTTTGTTAATAACTACATTAGGTTATAGAATGATTGCATGCATCATTATTTAAATTTACATCTATTCTATCGCATTCTATAACTTAGTATGTAATTATTTTATGTTTTATTATTGTAGGAATAATGTTGCAAAGAAAAGGGTGGTAAAAGCAATTTCTCCTCCCCCAACAACCGGTCAGCCTCAACAACACCTTCCCCAACAGCCGCCGGCTAAGTTTAGTAAGGAATTTGAAAATCCCTTAACTTGCGGATGGAAGGGGGGAGGAGATAAAAAAAAGGAAGCTCGTGGCGAGAGAGGAGGGGTCTTCTTTTCCCCCCTGCGGGGATCATCTCCACCTTCCCCACCGTGGAGAGGGCGTGCACTCTGGAACCAGCAAACACCACCCATTGCCACAGCCTTCGCACGCCCTGCAAGCAAATACATTGCCACGACCTGCCCCACCGCGCGCGCTATAGCCTCTCCCACCGCCAGCCCTACAGGTGCTGCACCATCCTCCCACTGTGTGCCCTGCAGGCATGCCCTTGCAAGCCTGCAGCCGTGCCCTCGCCAAGCCTGCCCCGCAGCGCCATTGCCACAACCTGCAAGCGAGCCCCTACCGCGCGCGTGCTCCAGCCTCTCCCACCACCAGCCCTGCAGGCGCTACACCATCCTCCCACCATGCGCCCTACAGGCGCGCCCTCGCAAGCCTGCAGTCGCGCCCTCGCCAGCCTGCCCTACCGCGCACACTGCCACAGCCATCGCAACTCTGCAAGCGCGCTGTTGCCACAACCTCCGCGCGCTCTGCAAGTGCACCTTTAGCGTGTAGTGCCCTCACCAGACCGGTCACAGGCAGCTGCACAGCCGCAGCCAAGCACGCCCGCAGGCAGTGCAGCACCCTCGCGCAATCTTGTGCTGCCCACGCACGCCCTTGTGCGTGCACCCATTGCACAGCAGCACGCCAGCAGGCAACGGCTCTTCATCTTCTCCGTCAACAAGCAGGCGCTCTCCTCCACCGTCCGGCTGTCGCCGGCCACCTCCGGCCGCCGTGTCACCAAATGGTGCCATTGACGGGGAGGCAACAAGCGCAATAGATTCAATTTATTATATTTAAGTATTCTGAGTTGCGCAATTATCTGATCATCTTTATCTTGTTGTGCGAGGAATCTGACGGGGCGACAGGTGCAACAAAGCAACGACATCGACCTTGAACGACGAACATGGCGGGTGCGCACGATGGAGGCGATCTTTTTGGTGGGCCTTGACGCCACCTAGAGGCCAGCAACAGGAGCACGTGGGCCTTGATCCCACGCACGTAGGCTTACAGAGGAGCCTATTTCTGATTTTGTTATTAGATCTTAGTTTAGATTTAGTTTAGATAGACATTAGAACTTAATTTCTGTCTTTTAGACCCTTGTCGGGTATTTTTGGGAACGTGTTCCCAATGTTCCTTTATTTCTTATCGCTCTTGTATGCGGGAGCGTATTTTCGGGAGCGTGTTCCCATTTATTTAGATTATAGGATTATTCAAATTGTTTGAACTGCATGTTGGTTAGTTAGTTAGATTAGGTTTGTTTGCTTATTATTATTATTTTAAAAAATAAAAATAAATAAAAATAAAAATATTCGAACTTCCTGCTAGAAGTTGCACATCTATAGGACGACCATCTAGGACTGAATGGGCAGCATCTAGTTTATCTTTACTGTATTGCATACATTCTTACACGAAGAAAGCTGGAGTAAGATACGTCTTCTCTTGAGCATCAATTGCCTGTCATGCATCTACATTAAACCTATATCTAAGATCACGAAAGTGCTTGAATCGAATTAATTAAGTGGTCACTTTAAAAATTGGGATTGGTAAGAGGTTGGACCTTAAAATCTGTGACTTAAAATTGTGTGCAAAAGGTCTTGTTTGCGAGATTTCAAAACTCAAAACACGAATGTATGATTGCACACCTGAGACACTGTGCACCTCACACATAAGGTCACTAGATAAATTTCTACCTCTCCTCTTTGAACCACAACGGAAGTTAGTCGGAAATCAACAAGCCTATCCACCAAGTTACTTCGGTTCCTCGTGTGTGGGTTCGATTCGAGACTTCCATCCTTTGCGAGTAGGTTATGGGCACCAATGAAGGTTGGCCTAGGAAGCATAATCCTTGTAAAACTTGTTTGGCTACCAACTGAACATTTAATTCTATGACCTACAATCTACTAAAAATAGATCCCACTGAATTTGAGTTTGTTTTGATAGTAATAGAACTCTCTAGGAAGTTTTTGCTTGTATTCTGAATTCTTCTAAATCCTAAGAGAGTTAAAACTATTTGGCTTAAAGAAATGGATCACCCTTACTCTCATCATTTAGATTATCAAAGTCAATACTTCCCATATTGTAACCAGGATCCCATGCCCCGAGCGTATTCATCCTTTGATGGATACATTGATAATTCATGGGATCATTCATATTCTTATCCTGGGAGTACTGGCCCGATAACTCCTACTTTTGAGCTGACCTAGGAGCGGGATTTTCCAACCCTGGAATCACTACTTCTATGCAAACACCCAACTCTCCCACCCTTCATGATTTTCCGTATCAAGGTTAGATCGATACCCTTAGGCAACCAGAGCTTGAAATTGACTATCCTCCCCAACCTGATAGTAGTAACCTCTCCTCTTTTATGATAGAAATGCAAAAACAGCAAAAGGAAATGATGGAATCAATGGGAGAGATGTTGAGGAATAGTCAACAATTAAACAAAGAAATAAGACAGCTTAGCTACGCTCTTCCCAGTAATTCTGATCCCTACCCATATGACCATGATCATGAAAATAATTATAAGGAAACCAATGACAATAGGGATCCAGTTTTATGTAGCTATCACTTAGACTCTCCTAATGAGACATGGCCACTAGAGGAGAATGATCCTAGTGATTATCCACCCGAGCTATATTGGAGTCAAAATCAAGGGAAGATGGTACCTCTTGAGGACCTTGACCCCAATGACAGTATTCTCCTTACCCCTACTAACCCGGGTCAAGGTTGTATTGTTCCTATCACTTCCCCTATTGATTATCTGGTGGAATCCCATTCTACCCTTAGTGAGCCTGCTCCTAACCCTCCACTTAGGGAATCAACACCTACCATTCAGCATCCTAAGGATTTAAATGCACCCAATGAAGGTGACCCTAAAGGAATGGAGGATGAATTAGATCAATTTTGGTCTCAGGGATATAAAGAGTCTATTTCAGAGGACGAGGATGCCCCAATGGAGGAACCTGGACTGAAAATCTGGAGTGAATCACAGGGGAATTATTTATTATTTGAGGATTTACCTTCAGAGGATATAAATAATATGGTGAAATCCGGATCCCTCCCTTCTTTTGAGAGTCATCCTCCATTAAATCAGGAGTTGATATTAGAGGAGGACAAACAAAATAGTGAGAAGCCTAAGGGAGGCTCTCGGGGACAAAACACGTCAATTAAGGATTTATGCCCCAAGAAGAACAAAGAATTCCGTGATATAGGCTTACTCCAAAACATTAAGATGGATCCTTCGTCAGAAATAATTGATGATACTGAAGCAACTCCTTTCTTTACTAATGAATCACATATACACCCCGACAAAAATTTGAGTGAACCAAAAGAATTCGAGGATGAGATTAATGATAATGATTCTGTTGTTTTGACCCTGCCATCAAAGAGTTATAATTTGGAGTCTACCAATGATTCACATATACTGAAAGGTGAAAATATGACTCCGATCATTAATGCTAGGCACGGTAACGTGAAGTTGTCTATAATTGTTAAGGAGAATACACAATTTGAATCGTTGTTGGAATTGGACCTAACGTCGACTAAGCTTGCATTGGACTTAATCATTACCTTCTAACACTACAAACAACCCTTACACTCCCTAACCAATCCTTGGCTCAGATCTCTGCTCATGTACATTCTTTTTTTTTTTTTTTTGAAACAGAGAGGAAAGCTATCGTCTTACGATAGTAATCCAGAGCGGTATATTATATAAACAAGTAAGAGAAATATGTACATTCTTTTTGGAGAACATATCAGGCCAATACATCCTCGGGTAGAATGGCGAGTCTGGATTGATGCTTATACTTTTAGTCTCTCCATTCAAGAGTTTGAACTAATAATGTTTATATCTTTTAAAACACGTCATGCTTTGGAGGATCCTTGTTATCCTCCACTTATTCCGTTTTGGGAGGTCCCTTTTCATTTTCCTTTTGTTATTCCTAGACCTCCCCAAGTAGCCAACGAGGTTTTTTGCTTTCATACCTTCTGACGAGAATTGGGGATTATGTTGCATCATCAGCTCGCCAACATCCGTGGCTACCTATTTTCTAGGCCTGCGTTGTTACGCATATTTTTAGGGCCTCACTTTCTTTGTCTGGAACCAGACTTACAGGTTCCTTATAAGTCTGGCTGTTGACATAAAATGCAGCTCTTGTTGGGAGGCAACCCAGCATTCTGAATAACACCATCATCAGGTGATTTCCTTCCTTTCTCCCCTATTTTAATTTTTACAATGAGGACATTGTAGGATTTAATAATGGGGGGTGCATTTTGCATTTTAGAAAGTATTCATGCATTGCATTTAGGTTAGCATATATATATAAAAAAAAAACTCTTTTTTTGAGCTAAATGGGTTAGTCCCTAGCAAAATATCTTTATCATTGGAATTTTTTCTTGTTGAATTATTTCTTAAGTTTAGAATCCAATACATTTACTTCATGTGCACTTAGACTGGGTAATGGATCTTTGAAGAAAACCAATAAGCATTTTTAGTCTACTGAACCCTTGAACAGTTAATAAGGAGTCAAGCATACTATCTTCTAGTAGATCCACCTCATATTTGTGAGAAGAAAGTAGAGAGATTACTGGTGCACTAAGTCTAGTGCAATGACTCTTAAGTTTTGGACAATTAGATGATGATACTTCATAGTTAGGCATAGTTTTCGCTCTCTATTCCTGTGTGCATACTTTGTGTGAATTCCTGAGAGTCACCAAATAAGGCAGATACACAGAAATTGAGTCTTAATAAAGATATGACTATGGTGGATGGTTACGACCGTCCTTCATAGAGTCCTCGACTGAAGGAGGGTAATAGTGTCAAAGGTCAGAAATACGCCTGTCCTATCCATTCCTTCCCAGTGTCGAGAATAGGCACTTCCACCAAATAAGTCACACAATATCCTCTTGACCATCATCATCCCTAATAATGTCTCATAAATAAAAGTCTGTGTTGTGTTTTGTTGATTGATAAAGAAAGAAAAAGGAAAAAAGAAGAAGAAACAATTATATTAAAAAAAAAAACAAAGAAGAAGAAAAGAGAGAGAGAAAAGAAAAACAAAAAAGTCCAAGTTTATAACTTTATCTTTGTAACATTGTTTTTGAGGCAACAAAAACACCTATCGCGATCCACTAAATATGACCCATACCTACCTTTCAGTATTTCTGATCGTCCGAATACTGGCTGAGGACTCTAACTTAGTTGTAGAGTTATTAGAACTTTCATTGAACTATGAATGCCATGTGAAGCCACCAAACAGTGAGTACAGTTACTAAATCTGGCGAGATTTGGGATCTCAGAAAGAAAAGAAAGAAAAGAGTGAGTGCTAAGGAACATCAAGAGAGCACAGTTGTTTAGTCTCTCTCTGAGTTGACTTGTTTAATAGTTTAGAGATCTAGAGTCTGTAGTACTAGATTACATGTAGTTCCAGATGAGTGGGTGCCACCAAATACAAATCCATTCAACTCGATATCTCCTACCTAAGCCAAAAGCTGGGGTCAAATTACAGATTGTCTTCTACTTTATCCTCGAGGAAAGTAGTTGTCTATCCCAACAGAAATATTTACCAAGGGTAAAGTACGAACTCCTAATGCGAATTGGCTTTTTACTTGGATCTGTTACCTAGGCTATCATCACTTCACATTTGTCTGGATCTCTAAAGTATGAAAAAGCAATTTCTCCTCCCCCAACAGCCGGCCGACCTCAACAACACCTTCCCCAACAGCCGCCGGCTAAGTTTAGTAAGGGATTTGAAAATCCCTTAACTTGCGGATGGGAGGGGGGAGGAGATAAAAAAAGGATGCTCGTGGCGAGAAAGGAGGGGCTGTCTTCTTTTCCCCCCTGCGGGGATCATTTCCTCCTTCCCCACCATGGAGAGGGCGTGCACTGTGGAACCAGTAAACACCACTCCCTGCCACAGCCTCACGCGCCCTGCAAGCAAGCGCACTGCCACGGCCTGCCCCACTACGCGCTACAGCCTCTCCCACCGCCAGCCCTGCAGGCGCTGCACCATCTTCCTACCGCGCGCCCTGCAGGCGTGCCCTTGCAAGCCTGCAGCCGTGCCCTCGCCAAGACTGCCCCCTTCGCAATGCCATTGCCACAACCTGCAAGTGCACCCCCACCGCACACGCACTCCAGCCCCTCCCACCGCCAGCCTTGCAGGCGCTACACCATCCTCCCACCGTATGCCCTACAGGCGTGCCTTTGCAAGCCTGCAGCCGCGCCCTCGCCAGCCTGCTCCACTGCGTGCACCACCACAGCCATCGTAGCTCTGCAAGTGCTTTGTTGCCACAACCTCTGCACGCTCTGCAAGCGCGCCTCCAGCGTGCAGTGCCCTCACCAGACTGGCTGTAGGCAGCCACACGGCCGCAGCCAAGCACATCTGCAGGCAGTGTAGGACCCTCGCGCGATCTTGTACTGCCTGCGCGTGCCCTTGTGCACGCACCCATCGCGCAGCCGCACGCCCGCAGGCAGCGGATCTTCATCTTCTCCGTCAACAGGCCGGCGCTCTCCTCCACCATCCGATCGCTGCCGGCCACCTCCAGCCGCCGCGTCACTACCATCGCAAAGCACTCGTTGAGGTGCACCATCCCGTCGACTCTCACCGCCAACCACGCACGGCCGTTCAAGAGAGGAAGAGAGAGGATAAATCCTCTGTTTTTGCCCCAATTAAAGTTTACATTGCATGCCATTACCACTTTAATAATATTATTTTATTCAGGCCACATTGCATGGATGCACTTATAGTTTCATGAATTTACTTAACTTATGTTATGTGCATCATTCAACATTGAAATTCAAATCAGATTTGCATGCAAGTCAAATTTACATGATATGCCACTACACCTGCATCATATACATACTCTAGGGAGCTTAATTCCTAATGTGAAAATTGCATAAATAGCCTTAAACTTTTAAGGAAATTGCAAGCACCATTTTGAGTAGCATATTCCTCGCATTGAAGTCGAGAAGTTGTTTGCAAACATTATATTCCTCTACTCGTGAATTTATTGGTTCTATTCCTCCCTGTGGATGCGACATTTTTATTGTGGTTAAATTTGATATTTATTTTAATTTTTGATTGAGAGATTTTTCACCACATAAAACACAACGACATATCAATTTATTGCTATCATCTTCATAAATAAGCGAAAATCTCTACGTCACTCCCGTATTTCCCAGTAGGCTTTGTGCTCCATTTTTACAGGGAGGTGACATGCCTTCCCGTACACGAGTCTGAAGGGAGACATTCCTAACTGGGTCTTATGGGTGGTCTGATAGGCCCACAAGGCTTTCGAAAGGCAGGTAGACCAATCCTTCCTGTCAGGACGAACAGTGACCTGAAGGATTTTCTTGATCTCCCAATTTGACAGCTCAGCCAATTCATTAGTCTAGGGGTGATATGGAGTCGAGATACGGTGCGACACCCTGTACTTTTTCATTAGGGATTGGAAGTGCACATTTGCGAAATGAGACCCGCCATCGCTGATGATGGCTTTTGGAACCCCAAATCTAGAAAAGATGTTCTCCTGAATGAATCGAAGAACAACTTTACTATCGTTTGTTCTGGTGGGGATGGCTTCGATCCACTTTGAGACGTAATCAACAGTGAGTAAGATGTACTCAAAGCCATTAGATCCTGGAAGGGTCCCATGAAATCAATTCCCCAGATGTCAAAGATTTCGCACACAATGATCGAATTCAAGGGCATCATATCGTGTGGGCCCATGTTGTCGAGGGTCTGACAATGGGCACATGCCCTGCAATAGGAGTGTGCGTCTTTGAACATGGTGGGCCAAAAGAACCCACATTGGAGGATTTTCGCTGCGATTTTACGCCCAGAGTAGTGGCCACCGTAGGCCTAGTCATGACAAAATGTGATGACGTCATTGACCTCGTCATCAGGAATGCATCTCTGGATTACTTGGTCATTATCGATGTGGAATAGATAGGGATCTTCCTAGACATAATACTTGGCATTGGAAATCAACTTGTCTCTCTTGGAAGTTGCCTAATCTGGCGGGACTTTTCCCGTGATCAAGTAGTTCACGATGTCGGCAAACTAGGGAAGTCCATTAATGACCAAGAGATGCTCATCCGGAAAGTGCTCGGTAATAGGTCCGGTAATCGAAGAAGGAAGGCAGGACAAATGGTCAGCTACCACGTTCTGCTTTCCCACCTTGTCGCGAATCTCAAGATCAAATTCTTGCAACAGCAAGATCCAGCGGATTAATCTAGGCTTCGTGTCCTTCTTTGTAAGTGCCTCACTACAGTGTGATTTGAGTATATGATGACATGGGAATGCAGGAGGTATGATCTGAATTTCTCTAGACCAAATACTACAACTAGAAGCTCTTTCTCTGTAATCATGTAATTACACTGAGCCACGTCCAATGTCTTGCTGGTGTAATATATGACCATCGATTTCCCGTTTATTTTCTGACCCAGCATCGCTCCTACTACGTAGTCAGACACGTCGCACATGGTCTCAAAGGGATGAGACCAGTCAAGAGATTGCAAGATTGGTGCTTGGGTGACTCGGTCATGCAAGATTTCAAATGCGTGAATGCACTCACTCGTCATCTCGAAAGGTGTGTCCTTCGAGAGGAGATTTGTTAAGGGGCACGCAATCTTGGAGAAGTCAGATATGAATCGACGGTAAAAACCAATGTGCCCCAAGAATGATTTGATATCTTTGACCAAGTTAGGCACAGGTAGTTTGGAAATCAAATTCACCTTAGCCCAGTCGACCTAGAACCTCTCTCAGAGACAAGATGTCCAAGAATGATGCCCTCAGGAACCATGAAGTGGCTCTTTTCCCAGGAGAGAACCAGGTTCACTTCGATGCATCTCTTAAGGATCTGGAGCAAATGCAGGAGGCATTCATCGAAAGATTCACCGAATATCGAGAAGTCGTCCATGAAGACCTTAAGGTAATTACCTACCATATTTGAGAATATGCTAGCACGCACCACTGAAACGTGGCGGGTGCGTTGCATAGCCCAAATGCCATACTGTGGAATGCGTATGTACCATAGAGGTAGGTAAAGTGATTTTTTCCTGATCTTCGGGATGAATTGCCACCTGATTATATCCGGAGTACCCATCCAAGAAATAGAAAAATTGATTTCCCGCTAGTTTCTCGAGAATATGATCAATGAACGGAAGCAAGAAATGATCTTTGTTCATGGAGGCATTCAGTTTCCGATAGTCTATGCAGACTCTCCATGAATTCGCAATGCGGGTCGAGATGGTCTCTCCAGATTAATTCGTAGTCACAGTGAGCCTTGCCTTTTTAGGCACAACTTGGATTGGGCTCACCCAGCGACTATCAGAGATTGGGTAGATGATACAGGCATCTAACCACTTGATGATCTCTTTCTTCATGTCCTCTTGAAGATTTGGATTGAGTCATCTCTGCATTCCTCGAGATGGCCGTGAGCCCTCTTTAGTATAGATATGGTGTGTGAAATATGAGGGACTTATCCCAGTCAGATCATCGAGAGTCCATCCGATGGCTCTTCGTTGCTGCTGGAGAACAGAAATCGACTTTGTTTCCTGATCAGGTGTGGGTCAGGAATTAATGATCATAGGAAACGTTTGATTAGAACCCAAGAAAATGTATTTCAGATGATCTAAGAGGGGCTTTAGTTCCATTATAGGGTTATCAGCAATAGGTGGGGGTTCGGGATGGGCCTCAAAAGATAAAGTGGGAGCTATGGGTGAATCTAGATTAGCTTTGGGCTCCTTTATCTGTGGGTCGAGATCTTCTCGTGGTTGAGGATTGGGTATAATCGGGTTCTCATCTGTAAACGGGTACTCAACCACAGAACTGATGTCACATACTTCTTTGATTGTCCCATAGTTTATTCCTTTCTGGGCCTTAAAGATATCAATCTTTGGAGTCTTGTTCTCGAATTTTAACTCGATCTAGCCTCTTCACATTTGATATTTGCCCTAGCTGTGGCTAGAAATGGTCTCCCTAAGATGATCATTGTGTTTCTTAGGTTTTCAGAAGTATCCATGTCTAATACGATGAAGTCCATTGGAAAATAGAAATCTCGGATCCGAACCAGAACATCCTCGAGAACTCCTCTAGGTGATTTGATTGATTTTTCTGCTAATTGTAAGGTCACCTTAGTTGGTTTGAGCTCAGTTTCCTCGAAGTGGTCTAGTAGGAATGTAGGGATCAGGTTTATAGAGGCTCCTAAATCTAATAATACTCGATCGAATTCTAGGTTGCCGATCTTATAGGAGATTAAAGGGGTTCCAGGATCTTTTGCTTTCTGCGGGAGTTTGCTTAGGATGATTAAGCTGACTTGCTCAGACAATATGATCGGACTCCCGTCCTTATTATGCAGCTTATGCTTTGGTGTACACAAATCCTTCAAAAATCGTGTGTAAGTCGGTACGTGGTAGGTCGCATCCATCAAGGGGATGTTTATCTGGACTTGCTCAAAGAGCTTGAGTAAATCTTCCTCAAATGCCACGGGTTTAGGTTTCCTCTTTCCTTTGGTCAAGGCCTCAGGAAATGAAACCTTTGTAGGTTTCTTTAGGATTTGTTCAGGTTCTGGATCTGGGATTGGGGTGTCCTGAATAACCTTCCTAGGGTTAGGCTCTAAATTACCAGGTTTTGAGTGGCTAGGATAAGGTGGATCCTGAGTTGCTTTGCCACTACAGGTGGTAACAGAATTAAGTCATGCTTGGTTTGAGTTCGAAGTTGGCAAAAGAGGTGGTTACTGCTGATAAATTGAAAATGATGTTAAAGCCTCCATCCCTTTGGGTGATGGAGCAGAAGAGACCTAATAAACATAGTATTCTTGGCCCTGATTCAGGCTCATAACACACCTCTGGTTTGGTGCGTTATTAGGATTCGGCAGAGGTTGAGATGGGTGTGCACGAGGCCGGCGAGACCTAGCCATCTGTGCGAGCTGATTTTGAACCTCTGTGATCTCGACTCTGTGTTGTTTCTGCATAACCGTGTTGGTCTTTTGAATGTTAGCCAGGGTTTGTAGAATCAAAGTCATTTGATCTTCCCTTGACAGCCCTGATTGGTAATTCGGGTTGGGCCTAGGCTATACGAGCTGATATGGGCGTAGAGCCTGTGGCCGGGCTAGAATTGAGATCTTGGGTTATGATTATTCCCTGACCCTGCAAGGTTGGGATGATTATGCCATCTAGGGTTATAGGTATTAGAGAATGGATCATTCTTAATGGCGTGGAGATCCTTGCAGGTATGAGGAACTCTAGAGAAGTCAGAATACGAGGGTTTAGAGTTCCCCCAACTAGAGTAGGTAGGTTTGGAGTTTCCTCTGAAACTCGGATCAGACAGGGGTGGATATGGGTCCATCCCCTAGTGAGAGTGGTGATAAATGTTATGCACAACCTCCCTACTTGAGGGCGGTTGCGCATACGTGTTCTATTGTGCGGCGATGGCTCTCTGCAGATGTCGAGTCAATTCATCCACCTTTTTCTCAATGATCGAGACCTTATCCAGGCGATTGGTCATCAAGTCTAGATCGACGGATGTAGATAGGCCTTGAGTCTCATGTGCCCTTCGTGTGTTTATCAATGCACGGGTGGTCGTCCGGTCGAACACACCCATCGATTCATTATTTATGGAGTTCTCGCACTTGTTCTTGAGAATCTCCCAAACTGTATCTTCATGCTGATCCATGATGTTGCCACCACAGATTGCATTAACAAATAACCTGATATCCTCACAGAGTCCCTGGTAAAAAGATTGGACTTGCTCCTATTTAGGAACTCCGTGATGGGGGCATTTTCACATGAGATCTAAGAAGCGGTCCCATGCCTCATGAAGTGGTTCTCCCGCATTCTGCGTGAAGTGCGTGATATGATGCCCCAAAGCATTTGTCCAACCAAGTGGGAAGAATTTCTTCAGGAATTTAAATTGGAGTTCCTCCCATGTGTTGATTGAATGGGTTAACGTCTGATACTAGTGGGTAGCTTAATCCATGAGGGAGAATGAGAACATCTTCATGGGCATGATGTCCCGATTTTGAACACGTGGCCCGAAGGTCTAGGCCAGATGTTTCAGCGACTTGATGTGCTGGAAAGGATCTTCAAAGTTCAAGCCGTGGAATTTTAGGATAGCATGAATCATATTCAGCTTGAGTTCAATATCAGGTCCTCTAGCTAGGCTTTGCACTCTGGGTTTAATTGCCACCACAATGGGATTGTAATGATCTTGCATCTGAGGATGCTGCGGTGGGTTCATGAATGCTTGAAACAGATCATTGAGGCACTGTAGCTGATTGTAGGGATTGGGTTCTTTTCGTGATTCTCCATGGATGCAGATGAAGGAGATTTGGGCTCAGAGGTAGAAGAGTCAGAAGAGATGTCAATCTGGTTGGGTGGTATCACAAACAAGTGGGTCGAGGCCTAGCCTCGACGAGAATGGACTGCTAATGGAGGTCTCAAGGGTGGTCTTAAGGATCTCCACCCGAACATGCACTATAGAGCTAGATGAGGGACAAAATATGTGATGTACCCAATCGAGGCACCCAAAAATCTTTGGATGACTAAGGAGGTTCAAGGCGAATGATACCTCTTGATCAGAAAGTCACTCGCCTGAGAATTACTTGGGTAGCCAGGAAGGGAGAGCCTCACAAAGACCCCTACATGGTAGAGCATCCCTACGGGTTACAAGGTTTCCCCCACCCAACCTTCCTTGTCACTGAGAATCCAAGTAGACTGGAATGAGCAAGCTTGACCCCTAAGTCCGCCACTTTTATTCTTAAATATGTGCCTTGAATTTCACTTGAACTTTAGAATTGATTGTGATTTGTGATCTTATTTGAAGGTTGATTAACCCACAAGGTGCGTCAACTTCACCTAACCTGCCCTAAAGTTTAGGATGAGTTCGGTAAAGAACCCAAAATCATCTTGAATGGTTTTCAAACAGATTATTAAGTTTCAAATTTTAGAGATTCAAGTGAATGTTAGAGCCTTCTTTTAGAGTTTGCTTGATTAGATCAATTCAATTAGGGCTTAGGTGACACACAATGTGAGAAGTCAATTCTCTTTTAAATTAGACAAGTGTGTTTTCCTTAAACCCTAAAGTGGAAATCCTAATTTGGCTCTATTTTCCAAGTCTAATTTTTTTCCAAAGTTGGCATCTAGGGCTCAATCAAGAAGGTGAATAACCCTAGGCACCTTAAGTCCCTAGTAGGTGCAGATATCTGGATGGGGATTTCTAAGCAAATCAAATCAGGCAACTCAAGTGATTAAATCTATGAAATAATGCGAGTTGATCCTAATTGATTCTTGATTTTAATTCCTTCCTGAAATAAGGGGCTTAAGAAGAGGGAAATGAAGTTACCAACCCCTGTAGTGGTTGTTGTGCGGCTGATCTTCTCTCGTGTATGATCAGTCCACTTTAGTGGAGTGCTAATTAGCCTAAGTAATTGTTAATTACATATTCCTAATCTTTAACTATTCATGATTTAAATGATATTTTATCTTATCATGCATATATTTGTATGTGTTAAAGTTACCATTAATAACATGTTTTTATGATGACAGGCAGGACATGGGGAGTAAATACGTGCATGCCCCCTCAACGCATCGCCACCCACCAACTACCAATCCAAGCAGGCAGGCCTCGTGCAACCCAACCTCCTCCATCTGACCCGCTCCGTCTCAACCTTCACGCAAGGCCAACCGAATGTTCACTCTATTTTTAGAGTTAACGGCAGCCGTGAAAAGGGGAGAGGAGGAGAAACGGATTCGGGAAGAATTTAAAAGGCAAAGGCATCTTCTCTGAGTGGAGGATCTATCTTCCTTTGGCGCTGCGGAGGATCTCCTCCTTCCTCCACCACTGTGGAACCGACGTACCCTGTGAACCAAATGAACACCGTGGCCAAAAGCTTGCTCCATCGCACTCACCGTTCTCCAGAACCATGGGTGCGCATGGTCCCAGTTTGCCCACCACCACGCCCTCTTCTCAGTCTTCTTCGTTTTCTTCTTCCTCTTCTTCTCCATCAACAGAGGAGAGGAGGAACCCATAGCCACCATCATTGCGTGTAGCCACCCCTCCTCAATGCACCGCCTACAGCCGCGTGACAAGCGCACCTCCCACCCGCCATCCACGCACTGCCCGTGCGCAGGCTGCGCTTCCTCTCCTCACGTCACTACACTCAGCGGCCATAGCCGCGCAGCCCTTACACGTGCACCCTCGCCCACGGCAGCGCGCGACAGCCTCACGTGCGCCACACCTCTTCGTCCTCTGTCTTCTCCTTCTTCTTCAACCCACCTGCAACCTCAGAAAGAACCCAAAGCCTTCCCCACCTCCACGCAGCCACTCCGCGAACCTCCGCCAACTGCCAAAGCTCGACGCCGAGCACCGCCAAGCACCAAAGCCACACGCGGCCTATGCACGTAGCCACAACAGCTCACGTGGGCTTCACCATCGCCTGTGTTCTCCTCTGCTGTCCAGCCACGTCTGGCCACCTCCGGCCATGCCTTCACCGTCATCACATAGCCCTCGTTGAGAAGTGTGTTCCCCCAGAGCAGCTCCGGCCGCTGTCCTCTCTGTGCGTGATGAAGAGAGAGAGTGAATCCTCTGTTTCTCATCCTATTACTATTTACCATCAAATGCCATTGAAGATCACTATTTACTTATTTATCTTATTATTATATTCTTTTAGATTTACATGAATGTCCCTTCAATTTATTTGAATTACAGATGATTGCATTTATGTCATGATTGGGATATTAATTACAATAAACTAGGTATCTTTTATTGAAGATTAATCTTTACATTGATTTCCATTGCCAAGATCACTAGTTAACAGAATATTATGTTGTGGTGATTTTGCATTTAAACACCTATAGTCTTAATTAATTACTTAGGAAGAGAATTCATGAGGGCAACGAGTTGCACTAAAGAATAGGCACATCCATTGAGATTCTCGAATAAATGAGTCACCACTCACTAATTCAATAGGTTATTTCCTCCCTGTGGATATGACCTAACTCTTCGTGGTTAGTTTTAAATTATCAAATATTTTTGAAAAGCGATTTTCTACCACGTGACATACTACAACGACGCAACATTTTATGTTAAAGTTTTCAACGAAAACGAACATCGCTCTTTCAGTGTACCTCGCAAAATCACAACAGGGTAGATAAAGCAAGTTAGTATCAAATCAGAATTGTAATTAGTGAAGGAAACTGCATGTTGCTCCCTGGCAACAACGCCAAAATGTTTAGGCACGAAAGTCATTTTTAGATAAATGCGTCATAGTATAGGATGAAAATTGCATAAACACTTAAATTTATAAAACTCAAAAATAATGTGAGTTCGAGGTCATTCACAGGGAGCAAAATGGAAAATTTCAATCACTAATCACAATTATCAATGAAGATATGCAAATATAATCAATTAGACTAATATTGCAATAAAAACCAAGAATGAGAGTGCAAAAAGATGGGGTTAAAATGGTGATTGAATCACCAAATTAACCCTAATGTTTAAACTCTATAACCACATAAATATTTCAACAGTATCAATCAAATGTCTCAAATATCAGAACCAACACAAGCATGGGGTCATATGTCTGCTTAAGGCTTCAAACGCCTTATCCTGAGCCTTAGAGAAGCCAAGGCACAACAACAGTAAAGGAACATAGAGGCACAAGGGTCTATCACAAGTGCAAGGCACAAGACCTCACTAAGTCTTCAGGAGTGAACAAGTGCAGAGAGAGGAGAGGGAGGGCTCGAATCCTGATGACATGGTGCAAAACCCTCCCCCCTCCTCAGATTTTTCCTTCGTCAGAACTAAGTTGGACCCGGGTATCCGGGTTAATTGGATTCGGCCAAGACTTGCGAGCGTGATAGCGGCGAGGGTGTGTGTGGGAGCGCGTGTGAGTGCACGTGCATTTGGGCTTGAGTGGGGACCTCACCCCCTTGCATTCAAAGGCAAGCAATTGGGATCATAAAAATAATTTAAGTGTTGTGGTTGCTCTGAAACTGCTCGATGTAGGACTATCTTTGTCCCTTTCTTTTGCATGCTCAATTGCTGAAGGTGGCAAGGAATTGAGGCTGCTGAAGATGCTCCTTCAATCAATTGAAGCCCCAGGTGGGCTTCTGGGATCTATTTGTAATTCCCTACTTGGAGGGGGTGAGATCAACGTGACGTAAAAAATGCGGAATTGAAAATAAACCAATCTCACAAAATAAACAATCATACAAAGTACACAAAGATTTTTAGGTGGAAACCCAAATCGGGTGAAAATCATCACCTAACCCTCTCGAGTTAGGATTTTCCGATCAACCAAGTTGATCAAATCCACTAAACAAATCACTTAAACGAGGGTGATTCAACCTCAATTACAACCACGCTACTTTATACGAGGGTAGCGTATCTCAAACCTCTTCTCTTCACGAGAAGGATTTTGTCCCACGAAGGAGACGGGAATTCGCAAAGCGAATACCCAACTAAATAACAAATATAGTCATATAGAGCCAACAAAGATGTAAACCTAGCTTCTATAGGAATTAGGAAACTCCCCTTTGGTGGAAGTGCGTTGAATCGATGACACGGGTGTGTGAGCTACACGACGGCGCAGTCGCTCTTGTGAACTACGGCGGGAGAGTGTGTGCGCAAATGCTTGATGCTCTCTAGATGAAGAACTGGAGCTTGAAGAGCAAGAGCTTGCTTCTTAGGATCAAGAGACACAAAATGGTGTGAAAATGTATTACTTGGTGTGTGTTATGTGCAAGAGGTTCTCCTCTATTTATAGAGGCCTTAGGAAGGCTTTGGAAAGCTTCCATAGCCGTTGGGTGCAAACCCCAAGAGAATCAACCCGGAATTAGGAACAATCATTTCATTGACAGGGTTATCAGACGTCTGATCCTGGCATCGAACGTCTGGAAAACCAGTTTAAGACGTCTGGGAACAAAGTGAGACGTCTGATTTTTGGTGGGTTTCTTCCTGACTTGAATCAGATCTAAACAGGGTTCTAGTGTAAGTCCATCAAACGACATATAGGACGTCTGGCAATATGTCTGGACGTCTGGAAACCTACTTTTTCTGTGGGAATGGATTTCCAAGAGATTGCAACGACTATAAGATCTCTGAAAAGAGATTTTGGGTCAGCCAAGGCAAAACGGTCATTTATCAGACGTCTGGAAACGCTTACGGACGTCTGATAAGGCTCTAACGGTCATATCCTTCAGTGTCTGTAATCGGACGTCTGGGTCAACAGTCAGATTTCTTAAAACTCATTATCAGACGTCTGAAAAGGTTGTTTGAACCCTATATTGGTTTTCTAAGTTCTCTACAGAAAACGTAAGTATCCTAGGGTTGTGCAGGTGTTCCTAGGACTACTGTTAGGGTACTTTGAGGCTGTTTAACATAATGTTCTAAGGAACAAAAAGAGCAAGGAAATAAAGACAAAAAATACATGAAAGAAATAAATAGAATTCTATCATATTCTTCTTGTCCTTCCGTCTTCAATCTATCGCTCCTCGCGAATCTCCTCTGTTCTCCATCAAGCTCCTCCAATCCGTCCTAGATACGAGCTCGAACTCCGTCTAATCACATCTCCATTTGCAATTTGCCTGAAATCTAATACTCCAAGTGCAAATGTTAAATGACAAATGTTTTGTTATCATCAAAATAAACGATCGTGGTGCTCTAGCACCAACAATCTTTCCTTTTTTGATGATGAAAAAATAATAAATAATGCAAAAAATCCTCCCCCTTTTTGACATTATCAAAAAGGTTTGAATGATTTTAAATTTCCTATAACTCCCCCTTAAAACATGCTCTTCTATGAATGAGTTGAATTTCTTTTAACAAAAGTAATGTCCTCCCCCTTTTTGTAACAACAAGATAATTATTATTTTTCTCCCCCTTATTAAAGGAAATTTAGCTAACTTACATCTCCCCCTTAATAATTGACAATTAGCTCATAATTTTTAACTCCCCCTATCTAACTGCTATTGATAAACAATGATAGGGTCAAGAATTTTTACCTCACCTACCATGGCCAATAAAATGGCCCAAATGGTGGTGGTGGATGCCACATTGGATGGGGCTCCCATCCGTAGCTTGGAGGCCCGGGCATCGGCGCCGGTCTCCAGTCTGGTGGTCGACGTACTGTGGGTCCATCATTTGTTCGCCGTCTCGTCGGTCTTCTTGTTCTCCTCCTTGGTCTACTCCTTGGTTCTCCCAACTCGAGTTGACCAGCCTTGAGCTTGTAGGTCCAGTCCTTCGTGTTGTAGTTATCCCGAAAACCTACAAAACAAGATTCCAATTCTTTCTTCGGTATCCAAGTGAGCTTGGATCCGGATCGGTTAGCAGGTCTCCTTGACGGAGATTCTTTCTCTACCTTAGGGTTATAAAAATTATCTACTTTGTTGATTAATTTGTTAGAGTTTTCTCTAAGACATGTAATTTCTATTTCTATAATATTCATCTTAGTCTTTAAATCAGAAATTTCTAACTTTAAACTATCATTTTCTTCAATCAATTTAGTATTTTTGTTGATTAAATTTTTATTTTCTAATAACAGGTTTGTTATCCTTAGGACTAGTTTCTATGTCCTTGAGTCATTTTTCTAACCTATCATTTTCATTTTTAAGAAAACTAAGGTTCTTTTTAATGTTTTTATTTTCTATCTTAAGTGCTTTACTAACTTCAAAAAGCTCATTAAATGCATCTTGTAAATCGGTATTTACCTTATTGTCTGAGTCGCTTCCGCTTTCGCTGTCGCTATCACTTCCTCTGGCCATGAAACCAAAGCAAGCGGTTTCTTCTTCTATAGACTTTTCTTCTTCCTCTTCCTCCGAGTTCAAATTGTCCCAAGTGGCTTGGAACGCCTTCTTCTTGGACTTCTCCTTTTTGAGAAAAGGGCATTCTGGTCGCAGATGCCCTTTCTCATTGTAGTGAAAGCAACGTCTCGGGCTTTCCTTCTTCTCCTTTTTCTCTTTCTTTGATTCCCTACAGAGCTTGGAAAATTTCTTAAGTAAAATTTTAAAGTCTTCGTCGTCGGAACTTACCTTGTTATCCGACGCGGCTCTGAAGGCGAGAGTCTTCTTCGGTTTAGGGTCCGGTGTATCCTTCTTCTTCTGCCTCAACTTTGTCTCGTAGGCCATTAGATTGCCTAGGAGATCTTCCATGTTGAGCTCCTCCACTTCGTTTGCCTCCTCGATGGCGATGACTTTCTGTTCCCACTCCAGTCCGAGGGAATGGAGAAGCTTCCCTTGAAGCTCCCCCTTGATGAAAGTCTTCCCTAAAGCTTTCAAATTATTTATAATGAGAGTGAACCTAGTGTTCATCTCACTTAAAGATTTGTTAGGTTTCATAGAAAAAGATTCAAATTCTTAAGAAAGTAAATTTATTTTAGAAGTTTTTACCTTAGAGGTACCTTCGTGTGTTACCTCAAGTGTATGCCAAATCTCGTATGCTGTGGCGCATTGCGAGATTCTATTGAACTCCTCTGGGCTATGTGCGCAATACAACGCGTTCATTGTTTTTGCATTGAGCGAGATTCCCGGATCTGCTGCTGCAAGTATCCTGCGATGGGTTTTTCTGGGATGCCAAAGGGGGTCTCGCACCTGGTCCAAATCGTACGTCTTCATCCGCAGCTTCCGGTAGGGGTAGTTGCTCCCGTCAAAGAACGGAGGACAAGTCGTAGACTGGCCCTCGGAAATCCTACTCGTGGAACTGCTCCCCTCCATGATCTTCTTGCCCGGGTGTTGCTCCACTTAGCAAGAACCTGCTCTGATACCAAATGTAATTCCCTACTTGGAGGGGGTGAGATTAGCGTGACGTAAAAAATGCAGAATTGAAAATAAACCAATCTCACAAAATAAACAATCACACAAAGTACACAAAGATTTTTAGGTGGAAACCCAAATCGGGTGAAAACCACCACCTAACCCTCTCGAGTTAGGATTTTTCGATCAACCAAGTTGATCAAATCCACTAAATGAATCACTTAAATGAGGGTGATTCAACCTCAATTACAACCACGCTACTTTATTCGAGGGTAGTGTACCTCAAACCCCTTCTCTTCACGAGAAGGATTTTGTCCCACGAAGGAGACGGGAATTCGCAAAGCGAATACCCAACCAAATAACAAAGTAAAATAACAAATATAGTCCTATAGAGCCAACAAAGATTTAAACCTAGCTTCTATAGGAATTAGGAAACTCCCCTTTGATGGAAGTGTGTTGAATCGATGACGCGGGTGTGTGAGCTACACGACGGCGCAACGTCACTCTCGTGAACTACTGCGGGAGAGTGGGTGCGCAAATGCTTGATGCTCTCTTGATGAAGAACTGGAGCTTGGAGTGCAAGAGCTTGCTTCTTAGGATCAAGAGACACAAAATGGTGTGAAAATGTATTACTTGGTGTGTGTTATGTGCAAGAGGTTCTCCTCTTTTTATAGTGGCCTTAGGAAGGCTTTGGAAAGCTTTCATAGCCGCTGGGTGCAAACCCCAAGAGAATCAGCTCGGAATCAGGAACAATCATTTCATTGACAGGGTTATCAGACGTCTGATCCTGGCATCGGACGTCTGGAAAACTAGTTTAAGACATATGGGAACAAAGTGAGACGTCTGATTTTAGGTGGGTTTCTTCCTGACTTGAATCAGATCTAAACAGGGTTCTAGTGCAAGTCCATCAAACGACATACAGGACGTCTGGCAATATGTCTGGATGTATGGAAACCTGCTTTTTCTGCGGGAATGGATTTCCAAGAGATTGCAACGGCAATAAGATCTCTGAAAAGAGATTTTGGGTCAGCCGAGGCAAAACGGTCATTTATCAGATTTCTGGAAACGCTTACGGATGTCTGATAAGGCTCTAACGGTCATATCCTTCAGTGTTTGTTAAGCCAGCCAACGGTCCACTAATTGGACGTCTGGAAAAATCATCAGACTTCCTCTAAGATGTCTGTACTAAGGTCTGGATGTCTGATTTCATCAGACAGAACTAACTAAGTCCAGCCTAAATGTAATCGGACGTCTGAGTCAACAATCAGACGTCTTAAAACTCATTATCAGACGTCTGATTTTCAAATTAGACGTCTGAAAAGGCTGTTTGAACCCTATATTGGTTTTCTAAGTTCTCTACAGAAAACCTAAGTATCCTAGGGTTGTGCAGGTGTTCCTAGGACTACTGTCAGGCTACTTTGAGGCTCTTTAACATGATGTTCTAAGGAACAACAAGAGCAAGGAAATAAAGACAAAAAATACATGAAAGAAATAAGCAGAATTCTATCCTATTTTTCTTGTCCTTCCGTCTTCAATCTATCGCTCCTCGCGAATCTCCTCTGTTCTCCATCAAGCTCCTCCAATCCGTCCTGGATGCGAGCTCGAACTCCGTCTAATCATGTCTCCATTTGCAATTTGCCTGAAATCTAATACTCCAAGTGCAAATGTTAAATGACACATGTTTTGTTATCATCAAAATAAACGATCGTGGTGCTCTAGCACCAACACTATCCGCGTCGAGTGCAGGTTGCAGCAGAGGGGCTGATGGTCGAGTGGAGCTGCTGTGGTCGGAGAAGACAGTGGTGACAACAAACGTCCGACGAACACCTGCAATCACGAAAATGGCCTTACGACCCAATTAGACTTGCTCAGGAGCTTCGCCGAGGGATGGCGAGTGCAATGGTGGTAGTGGTGTCGTGGTTGGGTGTGTAGGGTGGAAGGTTGGAGTCAAAGATGGTGACGGAGGGCATGTGTGTTCGGTGGAGAGATTGGATGGTGGTTTCACAAAATTGGTTGAGGGGTTTTGAAGTTGGAGATGAGGGGGAGCTCGTGGAGGTGATGGCACGGAGTTTGGTGATCTATGGCGCCGGCGTGAGCTTGCTGGAGCTCGTGCCGACCGTGGAGAAGACGGTGGGCAAGAGGGTGATGTTGAATGTGAACCTAAGATCTAAGGCCTCGTTTGGGATGCGGGATAGTGGACCTTATGCCTCGTTTGGGGCCACGTACCTCGTGGTTTTTTTACCCCGGTGTTGGGCCTTGAAACCTAGGGTAAAGCAACTTCTGCCCTTGACATGGAATGAGCAGTATCCCTTGTCTCATTTCGATCTCGCTAACCCGGTGTTCACTCCCCTCCCCCTCGAAAGCCTTGCGATCCCTGGCTGTGCGGTGGCAGCAACTAACCCTAGTGATTTCTCTCCTGATGTTCAGGAAGGTGGAGAGTGAGGTAATCGTCATCGTGGATGATGGTTGCAGCGTCGGTAATGGCGATTGTTTTGTTCTTTATCCTCATCATGCATTCCTATCCCAACCCCTTGCGATCCCCTTTCTCTTGATGGCGATTGACGAAAACTGGTGTTTTTGGCGTTGTATGGTGCTTCCGGTGTTCGATCATTGCGAATGTCCATCGTAAGCTTGGTACCTACGAACGAATCTCGTGATAGGGTTTTGATTTTTCTCGACCATGTGTTGTCTCCTTGTCGAATCTTGCTTTTACTACTTCGACTGAAAGGGTGGTTCAGTTCGTAGATGTCCTTGTTTGTCATTGAGGTATTCACGAGGTCAGTTAGAAGCTTTCTCTGCCGGATATGCGTGAAAAGCATATGTCCGATGGTGTGCATCCATTATCTTCAATGTGATTTGTAAATGCTTTACCAACTCCTTTCCCCCCATTATGGTCGTATTCTCCATAAGAGGATCTCCTCTTGGCCATTGGAGGCGACGTTGGCTTTTCAGAGGTACTATTTGACTGGTCCATTCATGGTGTCGTGGAGTTCTGCTACTTCCCACACCTCTACCATCAGTGGTGGTCGATGGCAAAAGATCAAGGTTGATTTGGGGAGGAGGAGGGGTTATAAAATGTCCTCCAATCTCATTTTGCTTTCTAGGCTTCTTATCACTCTGTATATTCTCAAGAAGGAGGAGGAGGAAGACAGTGAGGATGCCTCCCTATCCTCTGATTCCGACGAAGGTCCTATCCTCTATCTGGCCATTTTTTATCAACGTTGTCGTCGACCATATATATTGTATATTAGTGGTCCTTATAGATTTACTTTTCCGTGCTTTGCATATTACTTGATAGGGGATCTATTGGAGGAGCAGGCATTCTCCCAGGAAGCTAGTTATCCAATTCTAAGGTTGTCGTTTACTTGCATGAGGAGGTATGTATCTCGTATGTGTGCATATGTGTGAAGAAATTTCCTGTGGAAGGAATTTTTGGATTTACGGATAAATCAACTGGAGAAAGGATTTACCTACCATTCATGATGGACACTTGAATCTCCACCATTTCTTTAGTGGACATATACGTTCTAAGAAGATATAGAGATTCAAGATGTCCTTTATGATTTAGAAAGGTATGGTGATAGGGTTTAAAACTTTATGATTTAGAAAGAATCGGAGAGCATCGATATTCCTTCCGGTGGAAAGTGGTGGAGGAAGTCGATTAGTTTGTGAAGAATAGTTTTCCTAACCATCAGTGATAAAGAAGACAGGAATCAAATTCCACTCATGGGTGAAGAGCCTGATCCTTGCAAAAATTAAGAGTATGAATAATTGCATCAATTGTCAATAATTTTGTTGAAAAGGGTGATCTTCTTCTAGAGGCCAGTATGATGAGCCAGCTAGAAGCATCATGAAACACCCATCCTTGCAGACCCTCCTCACTATCCACAGTTGCACTAACATTAAGCTTGACACCATTGGTTGGACATGCTCAACTGGTGAGGAAGGCCTAAAGGAAGGGGCTCATTCACATACTTCCAAAGAGGACCAAAGGTGTTCTGAAAACTTGGGAATTCCTTGAAAAGCACAGACGTCATGTTTGATTTTGTTGTACAACTATAAAATGGAACACCAAATGACTATTTATAATTAAGAAGTCTAAATTGTCACCCTTTAGAGAAAATAGGTGGAAATTAGGAAAAGGGAATGTGATAGAGGACCATTTCTTCATTATGCAATTGGTCAACTTAAGGTTGCAAGACATTGAATGGTAGGTTCCTTGGGGTACTGATGGTATGAATTTTCTCCTTGCTTAGCATCTTCTATCCATTGTACAAACAAAGGAGGCAAGGGTAGTGATGTTAATCACACCAATTATACATGGTTGTGTGTAGTAAATTCTAATGGGACATTGTAACAAATAGTAGTTTGTCTTGTGGACAATGATGTATTTGGACTGATCACAACTTTGCCCCTTGGATGATGATATTTGTAGACCTAATAAAAATTGCCATGCATTATTATTGCTTGATTGGGATTGGGAACTTTGATTAATGATTATAGAAATCTTAGTCGTGATTCGTTAGCATTAATGAACTTTGATCATAATGCAAATGATTTTTGTTAGCTATTTCATTACAATATAATTGTTGTAGTTATGTTCATTGAGAACTGATTAGATAGCTCTAAATAATTCAAATTTTAGACAAAGAAAGGAAGAAAACTTTGGACTTTTTAAAATGTGTTAGTGTAATTGTCTTGGGCTAATATGATTTCATAAACAACAAAAGGACTTCTAGTTGTTTCACTTGATTCTTTCTTCATCAAATTAGAAATCAATTTTCTATGTATTGTTGTCTCATTAATTTCTAATGCAAATGTTATTCCTAATTATACATTTGCTCGTTACACGTAGCATATAAGCATGTCTCTTGGATAGTTGCATACTTGAGTGTTCTTGTCAAAAGTAATCTTTTGTACTATTTCATATTGTTCTAACCACTGAAATGCTATCTATGAAGAAATGGTTATTTACAGTTTGTTCTGTAAAATATGAATAGTTTTATAATACATACATGACCGTTAAGATTACAACCTTTTATATATTCTGTAATATTAATTACAAAGTATATATCCTCAAGTCAGGGAATTTTATAGTCCTTTAGGTGTCTTGGGTCTCATAATGATTTGTAAGGCACATGTTATTAGAAAGTCTTCCATTAGATTGTGTTGTACGTGAAAGTTACAAATGCTTAGGAGCGATCGGGGAAAATTTGGTTGATGTTACAATTATTAGGAATTATGGACTTCATATTTTATGAAAGTCCTTCATTTGTAGAATGAATATCACCGATCAAGCGGCATTGTCATTGTCAAAGACATCGAAATGTAAGAATCGGAATTATGAGATAACCATGGAGCTTCTTAAGATATTGAGGAAATACTATGATGTTGAACATTGGGTGAAAGGATCATTCAACAAGACTACTTGGAATGAGATAGATCGGGACTTTAAAGCAATTACTCATGACAAGTACAACCATTATCAGATACTGAATAGGTGGAAGGAGCTAAAGTGGAAAGATGGTCAGTATGTGCAATTGTTGGGGAAGAGTGGTTGGGGATTAGACTTAGTCACAAATTGTCCTGTAGCCCCTTCGTTAGATGTCTAGGATGAGGTAATATGCACACTTACGTGCCATGATTTTTTTTTCAATTTGAAACCCACTTTGCGCAATTTTTAATTGATTTCGTATATTTATTCCGTGTAGCTACCTAGTGAACTTCGAAATCTAAGAAATAAGCCTTTCCCTTACTGGGACGAAGTTCACACAATCGTCGGAAATGATACTGCTACAAGGGAGAATGCTATGTCATCTATTAGGGAAGTGGATGTCACTGATCTCACAGTTGATCCACTTGTGCAGGAAGTTTAAACAACACAAGCTCCACAATTTGAGTTTGGTTTTGCATCTTCTAATGATGTATATACCTTACTTGCAGCAACCGTACAATGGTCCTAATGCATTTGGTAGCTCTAGTACACCAAGTACTCATAATACAAATCCAACTCAGCTGGCGGATTATGTACATTCGGAGGTACCTTGTGATGGAAGTAGGAGTAAGCATCCTTCATCATCATCGACTGGTGGGGGGAAGAGACAGAAGTCTGGAGTAGTTGCAGGAGCGGCCACGGTTGTGAAAGCTAAGGAATTCACATAACTTATGAGGAGCCTTGTGGACCATCACATTAACCCTCATCATAGACAGGATCCTGTATCTAAAAAAATTAATGAATGTCTAAGGCTACTTTGGCAGCGCGTACCTACCATCACCGTGGAAGATGTGGTTACCCTCTCAGAGTTGTTCATCCACAGAGGTCATTGGGCTATCTTTAAGAATCTCCTTCCACACGATGCAGAGTTTGGGGCATTCCTCCGTAGACATATCGACGGTGACTATGGATTCTAAGTTTCTTTTAGATATTCCTTAGGGATTTAGTCTCCTGATTCTTTATTTCCTCTATGTTATTTTCGCTTTCCAGTTATGTAATATTATTTGGGAGAAATCATACTCCCGTTGAACATTTTGAACTATTTTAATTATTAATGTAAGGCTATTTTAAATGAAGAGTTTGACATAGTTATTTTCCATCATAACATCTATCCTACGTCGACACTTTCTAACGTGTTTACAGGTATGGATTCTGGTGTAGAAAGGTCATCCTCTACCGAATTGGGTTAATAGGAGAATGGTTGGGAAATTCCAGCATTAGTATTGCTAATGGCATTCTAATTCCCACCATTTAATGAGATCCCAATCCTACGTCAACCACGAAACGTTGATCCAAATTTGTCTGGCCATAGTTGGATACATGAGATACTTGGAGGACACGAAGATAGATATTTCGATGAGTTTAGAGTGACGAAGCAGGCATTCGCATCTCTTGTTGAGTTCTTAAAGGAGAGAATTGATTTGTATGATTGTCGCAATGTTACAGTTAACGAGCAGCTTGCCATATTTCTAATGACAACCTCTCAAGCAGTGTCAAACTGTCATCTCATCAAGAGATTCCAGCATTCAGGGGAGACAATATCCCGGTATTTTAACAACGTTCTGAATGCTATTTGTTCAATAAGGAAGTTGTTTATACAACTTCCTAGTGGTAATGCAGATGTTCCACCAGAAATCAGAAACATGTTTAACGGGTGAGATCAATGTTTTAAGATCAATGCGTCGTAGTATAGTTGAAATCACTCGAAAACAAATAGATTTTATTACTCGAAGTTTTAAGTCCGAGGTCGAACACAGGGAGCAAATTGGGGTTTAAAAATCAAGAGCACAACTTTTGAGAAATTGAATATGCAATGTAAATCAGAGTTGTAATGCAAAAACATAGAATGACAATGTATATAAAGAGAGAACAAAAAATGGACGTCTGATTTTGTGAATCAGACGTCTTAAACTTAGGGCTGCTACAGTGCTTTATTTCTCTTCTTTCTCTCTTCTTTGATCTGTCTCTGGCTGCTACTCTTCCTTCCTTCTTCTTTCTTTTCTTCTGCTCTCGTGCCTGTGCCTTCTTTCCCTTTTCCTTCTTCTCTTTCTTCTTGGCTTCTTCTTCTTCTTCTTTCTTTTCTTCTGGCGACTCCTTCTGCCTTCAGTTCCTTCTCCTCTTTTTCTTTCTTCAACCCTTCAGCCTTCAGCTTCTTCCTCTTCAGTTCTTGCCTTCTCCTCCCTTAGCTTCTCTGGCCTTCGCCCTCTTCTTCCTTGGCTTTTTCTTCTTCTCCTTCCCTGCGAGGGAGCAAAACCTACCCCTACCCGCCCTTGCGATCTCTCTTCCTCTTTCTCTCTTAGGCTCGCTCTCCCAGAGCCTCTTCTCGGGTAATCAGGTCGGGTGCGCGCCCGAGACCAGGCCCACCGGCATGTGGTGGTGGACGAGGAGTGCAGGTTGGGTATATAGGTTAAGCAAGGTCCGCGGGGATCAGGTCACAGATGAGGCGGTGAGAGGTGAGTGGTACCTCACCTCGTGGTCAGGAGGCGAAGAGCCTTAATCACTTTTTCAATTTATTTCATTGCGCCCGCTTGATAGCTTCCGAGGTGGGACTATGTTGTCCCACCTTCCTTCGCGGGCGCCCGCAGCAAGAAGCTTCCTTGATTGCAGCTGCTACTTTAGTCTTCAGTGCCAATTGCTTGGCTGGGGCTGTGCATGAGAGGATTCCGCGTAACCTGGGGCGATCCACCTGGAGTGGTGAGACCTAGGGTGAGCTTGCAAGCTAGCTGCTTGTGTGCTTCAATGGCAGTAAGCCTCTGAACCTGTCCACACGAAAATGGCCTTGCGGCTCTGTCAGAAAGCTCAGATAGCTTCGCCTACACACGGCGAACGAAGTGTGGGGGTCGACGTGGTGTGGGGTGGCTGGAGCGTGCATGCCTAGGGCACCCTGTGTGCGTGAAAATGGGTGTGTTCGGGGGGTGTCCTGGAGACGTGGCGTGGTGAGTGGAGTGAGGGTTTATGATCAGTGGAGTGATGTGAAGCTTATGGGGTGGTTGGCGAGGTGGATGGAGGTGTGGAGTGGCGGGGACGCCTCGCCGGAGGTCTGGCCGGAGATGAAGAAGGTGATGGTGGTTGCATGCGTCGAGGGGCATTTTGAAGAAATAAAGAGAGGAAAACAATCAAAAAAGAGAGAGGACTTAGCTATGCATAGATAGATGAAAGGGGAGGCAGAGATGGCGGCCAGCTCGTATTGCCGTTGCCGGAGATGAAATACTCAGTGGAGGACGGTGACGATGAAGGGGCTGCAGGGGCGTCGGCTGGTGCAGCGCGACGCGAACGAAGAGGAGGAAGAGAACCCTGCCACTGGTATTATGGCAGAGCGACGAGGGAAAGAGAGGGATGTCGCCGGAGCTTGCTGAGCCATTGGCTGGAGGGGGAAGAGATGAAATAGAAGGTTTCTCAGGCCAATTTCAAGCTTGAAGGATGCAGAGGGATTTGGATGTGCTTTTATAGGCCCTAGAGGAAGGTTTTGTACTTAGAAGCCAAGCTTGCAACCACGGCAACCTCACCGGAGATGGAAGGTCGAATGAGACCCGAATCTCTCATACATTCGCATGAGAGATTGGGTACCAAATTGAGCTTGGAATTGTGTTCAAATTGGAAGAGATTTCTCAAAGAATCTCCCTTTCCATTTTGAAGGAGATTATCTGAGGAATCAGAGAGATCTTTCCCTCGAAACCTTGCCGAAGTAGGATTCCTTCCGCTATAATGGCGGAGGGACCTAATTGCAAAGAACGAAGGTAAAGATAGGGGGTTTCTGCAGAAGTTTTCAAAAGTTAGGGGTAGAAATGTAATTAGGCTGGACCTGTTTGTAAAGTAGGTCAAGGTGAATTCCCCTTAGGTCTAGATTTTGGTACAAACCTAATTTGGACCTAAGGAATCCAATGGTGAGGTTAGATTTTAGGTTTGACCACGTTTGAATGGGCAATTTACGTAAAAATTGAATTTAGGGCAAACATTTGACTGAGACCCCAATTTAGGTTAAAATAGGTGCTAAGGGCCAAATTGAAGGTTTTAAACCCTAGATGATATTTTCCCATGATTTTTAGAGGGTTTAGATGAATTTTATCCTAACCAAAACTTTGTTAAATTAAGTGGGTCTGTTTTAGGGTTACAAGAAGTCATTTAATTCCCAGAATTCACATGAACTCTTTTCAGTTTGAACCAACCCACTTTTTATCTTGTTAAGACCATTTGACATGTGTTTAGCCCATGAGAAAACCCGTTGTTGTACTACAATGGTAAAATTGCAATTTTACCCCTTGTTTCTTACTTTTCTCTCAGAATGGTTATTCATTGAGTTAGGACCTCTAGTTGGTTATGTAGGAGCTTTTGTTCTCTTTTCTGGGTCAAAATGAGCTAGTTAGGGCTCATGACGGTGTTCCCATCATATCCCCATGCCTAGCTTTTGCTAGTCCCTTAGCAAAATTTTAAGGTTTTAACTTCTGTTCTAGACCATGAGTTCCTTGATGTTCACAAATTATGATGAGTGCTTTTTTTTTCTTTTTGATTAGGTTAAAATGCCAACAGTAGGCTTAGAGGTACTCAAGCATGCAAGCAGCTAGCTTGCAAGCTCACCCTAGGTCTCTCCACTCCAAGTGGATCGCCCCAGGTTACGTGGAATCCTCTCACGCACTGCCCCAGCCAAGCAATTGTCACTGAAGATTGAAGTAGCAGCTGCAATCAAGGAAGCTTCCTGCTGCGGGCGCTCGCGAAGGAAGGTGGGACAACATAGTCCCACCTCGGAAGCTGTCAAGCGGGCGTAGTGAAATAAATTGAAAAAGTGATTAAGGCTCTTCGTCTCCTGACCACGGGGTGAGGTCCTACTCACCTCTCACCGCCTCGTTCGTAACCCGATCCCTACGGACCTGGCTTGACCCGTATACCCGACCTGCATTCCTCGCCCACCACCACATGCTGGTGGGCCTGGTCTCGGGCGCGCACTCGACCCGATTACCCGAGAAGCAGCTCTGGGAGAGCGAGCCTAAGAGAGAAAGAGGAAGAGAGATCGCGAGGGCGGGTAGGGGTAGGTTTTGCTCCCTCGCGGGGAAGGAGAAGAAGAAAAAACCAAGGAAGAAGAGGGCGAAGGCCAGAGAAGCTAAGGGAGGAGAAGGCAAGAACTGAAGAGGAAGAGCTGAAGGCTGAAGGGCTGAAGAAAGAGAAAGAGAAGGAGAAGGAACTGAAGGCAGAAGAAGGAGTCGCCAGAAGGAAAGAAAGAAGAAGAAGAAGCCAAGAAGAAAGAGAAGAAGGCAAAGGAAAAGAAGGCACAGGCACGAGAGCAGAAGAAAAGAAAGAAAGAAGAAGAAGGAAGAGGAGCAGCCAAAGACAGATCAGAGAAGAGAGAAAGAAGAGAAATAAAGCACTGTAGCAGCCCTATGTTTAAGACGTCTAATTCACAAAATCAGACGTCCATTTTTGTTCTCTCTTTATATACATTGTCATTCTATGTTTTTGCATTACAACTCTGATTTACATTGCATATTCAATTTCTCAAAAGTTGTGCTCTTGATTTTTAAACCCCAATTTGCTCCCTGTGTTCGACCTCGGACTTAAAAATTCGTGTAATAAAGTCTCTTTGTTTTTGAGCGATTTCAACTATACTATGACGCATTGATTTTAAAACCTTGATCTCGCCCGTTAAATATTTTGGCGCCATTGCCGGGGACAAAGTGCTTAGTGGAGGAGGACGGCGACGATGAAGGGGCTGCAGGGGCGTCAGCTGGTGCGGGACACGAACGAAGAGGAGGAAGAGAACCCTGCTACTGGTATTGTGGCAGAGTGACAAGGGAAAGAGAGGGATGTCGCCGAAGCTTGTTGAGCCACTTGCGGAGGAGGAGGAGATGAAATAAAGGGTTTCTCAGGCCAATTACAAGATTGAAGGATGCAGAGGGATTTGGACGTGCTTTTATAGGCCCTGGAGGAAGGTTTTGTGCTTGGAAGCCAAGCTTCCAAGCACGGTAACCTCGCCGGAGATGGAAGGTCGAATGAGACCCGAATCTCTCATGCATTCGCATGAGAGATTGGGTACCAAATCGAGCTTGGAATTGTGTTCAAACCGGAGGAGATTTCTTAGAGAATCTCCCTTTCCATTTTGAAGGGGATTCTCTGAGGAATCAAAGAGATCTTTCCCTCGAAACCTCGCAGGAGTAGGATTCCCTCTGCTATAATGGCAGAGGGACCTAATTGCAAAGAATGAAGACAAAGATAGGGGATTTCTGCAGAAGTTTTCAAAAGTTAGGGGTAGAAATGTAATTGGGCTGGACCTGTTAGTAAAGTAGGTCAAGGTGAATTCCCCTTAGGTCTAAATTTTGGTACAAATCTAATTTTGACCTAAGGAATCCAATGGTGAAGTTGAATTTTAGGTTTGACCACGTTTGACTGAAAAATTTATGCAAAAACCCAATTTAGGGCAAACATTTAACTAAGACCCCAATTTAGGTCAAAATAGGTTCTAAGGGACAAATTGAAGGTTCTAAACCCTAGAGGATATTTTTCCATGATTTTTAGAGGGTTTAGGTGAATTTTATCCTGACCAAAACCTTGTTAAATTAAGTGGGTCTATTTTAGGGTTACAAGAAGTCATTTAATTCCCAGAATTCACATGAACCCTTTTCTGTTTGAACCAACCCACTTTTTATCTTGTTAAGACCATTTTACTTGTGTTTAGCCCATGAGAAAACCCGTTGTTGTACTGCAATGGTAAAATTACAATTTTACCCCTTGTTTCTTATTTTTCTCTCGGAATGGTTATTCATTGAGTTAGGACCTCCAGTTGGTGATCTAGGAGCTTTTGTTCTCTTTTCTAGGTCAAAATGAGCTAGTTAGGGCTCATGATGGTGTTCCCATCAAAATAATAAAAAATTCTACCCATACTTCAAGGTATGACCATACGTACTCTACTTTGCTCGGATAACCAAATGCACAAATCCTTATTTAAACATTTTCGTTTATACTTGAAAGGATGTTCTTAGAGTAATTGGCGGGTGCCATGTATCAGCAATAGTTGCCTTGTCTGAATAAGCTTAGTTTTGAAACCATAAAGGATGGACTAGTCGAAACGTTATTGCGGTAGTTGATTTTGACCTGCAATTTGTTTACGTTGGAATGGGATGGGAAGGCTTTGCTGTGGACATGAGGGTTTTAAAGTGGGCAACACGGAATGGACTCACCGTACCCCAAGGTCGGAGGTATTTGGTCAACCTAGGATATGCGAACACTGACTGGTTCATTGCCCCTTTTCGTGGTGTCTCATATCATCTCCAGGACTACATAAATTGAGGTACTAGGTATAGGAACTGCAAGGAGTTGTACAACCACAAGCATGCACAGCTTCGAAATGTGGTTGAACAGTCTTTTGGGATTTTGAAGAAAAGGTTCAAGATTTTGGAGGCTAGACCATTCTTCCCTTTGAAAACCCAATGTCAAATTGTCATGGCATGTTGTGTTGTACACAAAACATGATTCGTCGATGGAATGTTGCTGATGAACTGTTCGCCAACAATTATGATGAGTATGTAGACGATGGTGACTCAGACGTTATGTGCCAGGATATTGATCAACAATCTATCTGTGTTGGGGAGTTCATTAGAGAGCAGATTTCAAATCAAATTTGGGAAGATCATAACCATGACCGAAACTAGTAGTGCAACTCCTTTATATATTGTAGTTTTCCTTCGACCTTGATTTGAACTTACGGTTATTGCTTTCTTCAAATTTATGACACTGTTAATTCCTTTTGTACACTATCGATAATTTATATTTAATATTTAGTTAGTCTACTTCCTTTTTTAGAAGTAATGAGCACAGGTCCGAGACTTGGAATATGCACCGAGATAAGGTTTTGTTGATCATTCTACACAACTTGAAGCTTCAAGGCCAATTTATGAATGGGGGTTTCACACAAGCTGCATGGCGCCAGTGCGTAGTCGAAATCAATGTACAACTGCAAACTGACTGCAACAAATGTGATCTCATTCTCAGAAGACCTGCGTGTGTATGAAGTTCTTAACTGTTGCGGTATCAACTGTTCTTTGTCACGCTTTTTGAATTTGTCATCGGTGCATTCTTAATCGTTGAATCTCGATCCAATGGTTGAGATCACGCGATCTTTGATGAGGTTGAAGAGCGCTAGTGACTTTGGTGGCTTGGATGGCACCACATGGCACCATCTGGGTCATCCATCTTCCTTGGCTCATAGGAGGTGCCACGGTTGTTAGATTGGATCGATTTTTGTGCCATTAGGCTGCAATTGTCGATTTGAACCCATTCGTATGGTTGGAATTGTCTTCTGAGGTACGGATTTGCACCACCTTGACCCTTGACCTCTGATCTTCCTCGGACTGCATTTGATGCTACGGAGGTTCGATCGGGGCGATTTCAGAGGTGTTGGACTTCGATCCTCGCCCTGATCAGATTTGTACGGTTGGATCTTCAATCCGAGGCTTGACAGGTGGCGATTCTCGCGCGTGTTTTGAAAATAGAGATCTTTTCATAGTATAGTGCGTGAAAATGCTTGTCAAAAATAATCTATAAAGATAATGAGACTTGGAGTCTTAATCGTTTGTCTCTGGGAGGCATTTTGGAAATGCAAATTAGAAATCGATCGCGCTTGGTCTACTTATTCAAAATCACACGTCGATTTATGCTAAGTTCGTATTGATGCACGATATGCTGTTGTCAGAATATCAGAAATTGAAAAGATGATAATCACACCGAAAGATGATAATCAGGCACATGGTGATTTTCAACATATATATATATATAAAGATGATGATAACAGAGTTGCAAAGTAACGGTAGCGGAATGCTTTTATAGGGAATGTAAAAACTAACAGCTATCAGAAAATGACTTCATCCATGAATCTACGGGGGATTATGCATGCATCATTGGGGGAGAAGTAAGGAGCTACACTACTAACCAGTAATAAAAGTAATAAATCTATGAAGAACTACACTATTTATCTAATTAACAGAAATAAGGGCATTCGAAGGTGGGCTCCGATGGCCTTTGAATGGGTCAGAAGAGAAAGAAGGGAGGCCAATGGTGGGTAGGCCGGCCCTTGGAGAGAGGTTGGAGGTGATCTAGGCCTGGTGTGGAGGTGATGGAGATGCCATGTTGTGCTCATGGTGATGGAGGTGGAGTAATGGAGGTGGAATGAAGCCAAGAGACTAAGATGGAGCAAATGGCCACCCCTTAGGTCTTTTTATAGACCTAAGGGAAGCTCTCTAGAGAGTTATGGAATTCTCTAGAGAGGCCTATGGTGGGAGCTCATTGGAGATGGGGAGAGTGGATGGATGGGTGGTTTTTAGATCCACATTTGGTGGATCTAAAAATTGAATGCATCTTGGTCGCTATTTTTAGCAACCAAGGCAACAACACATGGTAGAGAGTTCTAGAGAACTCTAGGCTAGGTGTTTTCATGTAGGTGGTGTGTGTGGGTGTGTGTTGGTCGAAACCTAGGTGGCTAGGTTGATTACGTTAGGTTCTAGTGGGTTTAGGTCAAGGTAGGTCTCAAATTAGGGTTGTAAACCCTAATTCATTAAGGTAAAATGCAATTAAACTTGATACAAGTTTAATTGGATGTTTGAAATTCTAATTGAGAGTAAAAGAACTCAATTAGGTTAGGTGCAGGTCAATTAGACTCTCACTGAGTCTAATTGGATAGTGTGTGCTGAGATCAGGGCTCAATTGGACTCAATGAGTCCAATTGAATAGGCTGATGGAATTGACTAAGATCCAAGTCAATTAGGTTTAGTGAGGACCTAATTAGGTCCTTAGGGAAGTCTAGAGGTGATGTACTAGGGTTATGGCACCTTAATTTAGGTTCTTATGGGGTTGGAATTGGGTTTAGGGACCTAGGAATTTAAGATCCGAGCTTGAATTCAAAAATAGGAACTAGAGAGTAGTTCTGGACATTCAATAATAGTGTCAGATGTCTTATAGTGAAAAATTAGAAGTCCAGACTTGTTGTTTGGATGTCCAATTAGAGCCAGGAGGGATTCTGGTTTCTGTCTTGGGTATTCTGTAGAAATTGGACGTCTGACTAAGTGTCTGGATGTCCAATAATGCTGCAGATGTGGGTTTGAGGTGTGTGGGTTGTGGTTAAGGATTCTGGACGTCCTATAACTCATCTCGACATCCAGGAATAGGATGGAATTAGCCTTTTAGGGCTTCCTAAGATACAGTGACCTTATCTAAGGGTGAATAAGGCTTGGGGAAGCTTCTAGGCTGTCCTAGGGCTAGGATGGACCTAAGTTCTTCACAATTTACTGCTTTATTCCTTCTTAACAGAATAACATACCTCAACCCCTTACATTATTATCTACTACATCTTATTCTAGGTCTTTTGCTCCAGCTCTACTGCAACTCTGGCTTCAGGTCCATCTTCAGATCCAGTCTCAGATCCAGCTCTTGAGCTTCTTATTTCCTGCAATTTATATAATGCACCTAATTTGTATATTATAGCATTATTCTATGCATAGCTATAGGAGCAACAGTAAAGATACAAATAATACTTATGCATGCATGAACTATCCTAACTTATGTTAGTCCTAGCCTAATTTAGGTCAATTAGGACCTATGATTGCAGTGCAATCATACCCCATGCCTAAATCTTGCTAGTCCCTAGCAAATGCAAGACTAAATTATTCACATAAGGGTCTCTAAGGGATTGATTATTTTATCAAGTGTATGCCTAGTGATTTTTCTCCTTTTTGTTTTCATCCTATGTTCTAGAAATCCAAACAGATGTGAAAGTGCAGCTACGTAGCTTTTGCAATGGATTCGAGTGAAAGACCTGATTCACCTCTAAAGCCTGTACTTAACCCCTAGTAAAATTATAGTGGAATAGGCGGACTTCTTCCCTTGGGGTATTCAAGATATTCTATGAATTCCACCTGGCTTTAAGCTTGGGTAGAGAATGTCTTAGGGATACGGGAGTTTATTTGGTGGCTCACTTTCACTTGGTGCTACATAGAAATTAGTACTTCAGAATCCAGATTCTCAGATTATCAAGTAACTCATCTCAGAGAAAGACGAAAAAAACTATGCTCTCTTTTGGTTCCTTTGTATTCATTCTCTCTTACTATATTTTTTTTTCTTAGAGCTTACAATCTCACCAGATTCTCACGTATGATCTGTATTTGGTAGTCTCACTTGGCATTAACACTTTAATTGAGTTCCATAACCTTAACACTACGTTAAAATTCCTTAGCCAGTATTCGGGTGATCAGAAACACATAAAGATAGGTTAAGGTCATATTTGGTGGATCTCAAATTTATTTGGTGGTATTACCTAAATGCAAATGAAATAAACACTAAATATTCACAAACTCTTTTTCTGCTCTTTTCTTCTCTTTTTTTTTTCTTTTCCTTTTTTATCCTTTTTCTTTTTTTTTCTTTTTCTCATTTTCTCATTTTTTCTTTCTTTTTTTTTTCATAAATAATTTTTCTAACTCAACACAATCTAGCAACACATTCATGAATTTTATTGAAGTGGCATTATTAGGGATTGGTGGTACTCAAGAGACATTGGGTGGCTTATTTGGTGGAAGTGCTTACTCATGATGCCGGAAAAGACGGATAGGACGATGTATTTCTGATCTTGACATTAATACCCTCCTTCAGCAGAGGATTCCGTAAAGAATGGTCGTAACCATACACCTTAACCCTTGTTTTATGATAACTTGTTCTCCACGTATTTGCCTTATTTGGTGGCTTTCAATATTTCGCACAAAAATGTATAAGCAGGAATCAAGGGCAAAAACTATGCCTCAACTCTAAGTATCATCACCTAATTATCTAAGATTCCAAATTCCTTGCACTAATCTTAAAGCACCCGTACACTCTACTCTCATCTTACACTATTTGGTGGATTTTTGGAAGAAAATCTGCCTAGCTCCCAAAACATTGTCCAAGGGTTTTGGAAAAGAAGCACTGCTTCTTCTCGACAAAGTAATGTCGTTTATTAGCCTTCACTGTGAATCCATTACAAATTCTTCATGTGTGTGAAAAATTGTATTGGATTCCATATTACAGGAATCAACTAGAGGATAAAATCCCCAATGCATTCTCTTAACAAAATAATATTATTCATGGATGCACTATGTATATATGCTATAAACAAGTAACCTCTTATATTCATACTTCATGAAATTTTCCTTTTGGGTTACATTCAACTTGACCCTAAATTTAGAATAAGAGGTGAGCAGGTGAGTCGGAAGTGGCTGTTGCGGACGATTTTTAGCTCCCATGCGAACATTGGAGGTGGAGTCGGTTGTTCTTTTATTTAGGGTCCTAAAGTACGTTTGACATGCAGCTCCGGAGTTTTCCTAAATGTTGGCATAAAAATTTTCAGTTTTGTCGTATCTACCCCCCCATGCCTAATTTCTTGCATGTCCTCATGCATGAATATAAAAGAAAATAAATATAGCAAGGAGTAAATGGGTAGAAAGCACCTAGAATTGCTTATGAAATTTTAATGTTCAGCATCAGCCAGCCTAACAGTATGTAATATGTGAAAAGGAAATATGCTAAAAGAAAAATTTTCTATGTATAAAAACTTGTATGTATAGGTGATGGTAGAATGTGGGGTAGATGCTGAGTTTAACACCTCCAGCTGGGCGAAAACTCAATCAGATGTATCGGTTCTAGCATAGGAGCTGGTCAAGATTAAGAGAAAGATGTGCTCTTATGCTCCTAAAATCAGTGGTCCAGAGATGCGAACCAATTGATTATGCACCCCTACTCCAAAAAGTCTAGCTATAAGAAAGTGTGGAGTGGTGGTGGAAAATAGAGGATAATCGAGGGGGGGTCATGATGTTGATTCGGCTAATTTTTCATGTCCCACAATTTAGCAAGAAGTTGCTGAGGGGGTAGATCAACATGTGTCTCAGAACCAAAATCTGAGTCATAGGGATCCTCATAATGATAATTGACATCAAAGATCATCCCTTCTCCAGGCTCTGGATCATATGGGGGTATCCGTGAAAGTAGAGGATCAGTGGGGAGGTCACTGAAATCCTCGTCAGAAATTACTTCGTCCTCATCAATACTCATCTCTGATTCATCAGAGGCTAACTCTTCCGGATCTGAGTCGAGCCATCCATTAGATTGACTGGAATTGTAGGTGCGTCCCCAGCTCATTCTGCTCAAAGCTTCACCCTCGCATGAGTTGGGCTCCTCAGTAATTCCTACCTCAGGTAGCATAGTTATTTCTTCGGTCAAGTCATCCATAGCTACTTCTGGTCTTTGGATGTTAGAATCAGGGATAGAAAGTGTCATCTCAGAACCTCTAGCAATTGAATTAGGGATGTAGGTGAAAGAAGAAGAGTGCAGATTAGAAGATGTTGGCTCTAGTACAGGTTCACCTACAATGGGAAGTGGCTTAGGCTGATCAGTAGTGTCACATGTAATGTTTGCCTCAAAATCCATATCCTCAAATGGATCTACTTCCCTTATCACGGTTGGGTTATCTAACCCAAGAGGTATCTCCCGGGATTCAGGATAATCCGATTGTGGCTCAGTCCTGGAGATATCAGTCCTTTCCTCAGTTTCTTGGATGGAGTTCTCAGATGAACCCATTCGGAACATTTCCTGCTTCCATCTCATTTCCAAGCTAGATTCTTCTTCCCCTGAATTATCTTCCGACATCTGCTCCTGAGAATCTCCTGTGTGTCCTTCCGGCGTAGTCGTTTCAGATTCTTCGAGGTCTTCAAGGCTATTTTCCACTTGATATCTCAAAAGCAGTAGTTCTTGAGTTTCCCAATTTTGTCCAATTAGCTTTGTTATCCCTGCTGTTCCCTGAAGGGGCTCCATCACAGCTTGTTGATATGGAATCTAGCTTTGTCTTTGGTTCGGCTCAGTGATAGCTTGGATTTCGTGTAGATAGAATGCGGCCTTCTCCTTAGCACTAGCTACAGCTCTCTGTATTCTATAATGTGGTCGCATATGCACTGGTAGTTCTTTAGGGGTTCCAGGGGGTGAATCAGGTCTACGCATATTCCATGGGTGAGAAGCAGGAGTGTGAAATCCATATCCTGGGTTATAAGATGCAGTCCTTTGAGGAGCCAAATAGTATGGGTCATAATATCCAGGGTCAGGATATGGGTTAACCATTTCGGTAACTGGAGGAGAAGGATCAGACGATGCGAAAAGTCATCTTCGCCACCTTGGGTTCTGCTCCCAAGGTTGAGCTGATTCAGTGACCCGGGCTCTCAGATAAGCTCGTGGGTCCAGCTCTTCTGGATCCTGATTAGGTCCAAATCCAAGGTTAGACATTGCGGCTAAGTAGTTAGAAGAAGAGGGTGGGGGAGAAGATGGCCCGGGCGAGGTGACTCGCCTCCTTAGGAGCGGCTCCCAAGGTCCAACCAATTGAGGTCTGAGTGACCTTCCTTGCATACACCAACCAACCCCTAGGTTGGTGTAGCCAGCCAGACAAGGCTAAGGCCTTGTCAATCAAATGGTCCTTATGATCAGATGACCAGATTTTTCGTTAAAAATTCTAATTTCTGAAGAGAAAATTCATCGTTCAACCGACTGAAAGTAATTCCCATATCTCAAGCTAACTTAGCTAGTCTGGTTACGAGGGGACTAAGGGGAAGGTTCTTCCTTCAACTTACTCCTCCAGTTTCGTTGAACCTTGAGCCGAGGTCGTTTGACACTACCCCGTATACTTAGTCACCAAGTTTGGCAAGTGCGGTTGAAAATACCCAGTAGTATGATAACGAATTCAGGTTTATTCTCTGTTTTAAAAATAATTTTAACCCATTTTTCTTCTTCAATGGGGTTTATGGTGAGTGGTCCATAAGGTGACCAAGCTCACCAGCTAAACCTTAAACTTGATCAAGTCTAGCCTAACCCAAATGTGTGGTCTCTAGAGTGTAACCCTAAAGGTGTAACCTAGGGTTCATGCAATTCTAGGGTTTTTTTTTTCTTTTTTTTCAGCAGACCACGAAATAAGAATAATTCTCTGATAAAAATTGGAATAAGACTAAGTTGAAAATTGGCAAGTAGATTCCTTTTTCAATTATCTTTTCAGAGAATATTTTTTTATAATTTTTACTATTTCAACCGAATTTATAGATATTTTTAAATGTCAAGGGGTCAGATGTGGAATTTTGACCTCTAGTCGATTTTCTACTTTGAAACAGTATCAAATGATCTTCAAAAATTTGCAAAAAATATGAAAATTAAAGTCAATGAGATTAGATTTCAAACCCCATCATTTTTAGTCAAAACAGATTTGCAGATTGCTTGAAATTGATTTTTGAATTTTGAAAATTTTCATATCTGGGTCATTTTGACCCCCTTGCACTTCGTGAATTTTGAAAAATTTTCTACTTTAAATTTATTTTTAATGAATAGTGCCATTTGAAAGATGGTTTGAAAATGAAGGTACAGCCCGAATTTCATAATTTTTCGCTTATTAATTTTTTGGCAATTGAATTTTAAAGTCAGAATTTGAAATATGGCCGAAAATCAGAGAATGATGGGAAAGCTTTTAAAAGGTGTTTGAATTCAAACTTCCACCAAAATGATTTTTTTTTTCAAAAACTTTTGAATTTTTTTTCAAGGGAAAATCTTTTTTTAAAAATTTTTTTCTTTTTTTTTCAAGCAAACTAACCTAAGATTCAAACGGAGACCTAATCGAACTACCTAGACTTTTTTTTTTATTTTTTTTTCACAAAAATAAATAGACGTTTTTTTAAAATGAAATTGCTAGAAGGAAGTCTAACCTAAGGTTCGAAAAAGGAAAATCTTAATTTAAGAGGAGATGTGTACTTGATAATTTTTCTATGCCTGATGTGTGCGCAGATCCTATTTTTCCTGCTTTCCTACACATCCAACAAACAAGTAGAGGAATATTTGTCACTAAGTGCTCAAAAGATCGAAATAAATTCCGTTGCCTCCCCGGCAACGACGTCATTTGACAAATAGCGATTCTCGCATGTGTTTTGAGAATAGAGATCTCGTCGTAGTATACTGTCCGAAAACGTTCGCTAAAAATAATTTATAAAGATAACGAGACTTGGAGTCTTGGTCGTTTGTCTCTGGGAGGCATTTTGGAAAAGCAAATTAGAAATCGATCTCGCTCGCTCTACTTATTCAAAATCGCATGTCGATTTATGCTAAGTTCGTATTGTTGCACGACATGCTGTTGCCGGAATATCAGAAATTGAAAACATGCAACTTTAATTACACTAAAAGATGATAATTAGGCACATGGTGATTTTCAACACACACACACACACACACACACACACACACATATATATATATATATAAAGATGATGATAACAGAGTTGAAGAGCACCGGGAGCGGAATGCTTGTACAAGGAATGTAAAAACTAATAGCTATCAGAAAATGACTGCATACATGAATCTACTGGGGATTATGCATGCATCATTGGGGGAGAAGTAAGGAGCTACACTACTAAATAGTAATAAAAGTAATAAATCTACGAAGAACTACGCTACTTATCTAGCTAACAGAAATAAGGGCATTCGGAGGTGGCCTTCGATGGCCTTTGAATGGGTGAGAAGAGAAAGAGGGGCAGCTAATGGTGGGTAGGCCGACCCTTGGAGAGAGGTTGGAGGTGATCTAGGCCTAGTGTGGAGGTGATGGAGATGCCATGTTGTGCCCGTGGAGATGGAGTTGGAATGAAGCCAAGAGACTAAGATGGACCAAATGGCCACCCCTTAGGTCTTTTTATAGACCTAAGGGAAGCTCTCTAGAGAGTTATGGAATTCTCTAGAGAGGCCTATGGTGGGAGCTCGTGGGAGAGGGAGAGAGTGGATGGATGGGTGGTTTTTAGATCCACATTTAGCGGATCTAAAAATTGAATGCATCTTGGTTGCTATTTTTAGCAACAAAGGCAACAACACATGATAGAGAGTTCTAGAGAACTCTAGGCTAGGTATTTTCATGTAGGTGGTGTGTGTGGGTGTGTGTTGGTCGAAACCTAGGTGGCTAGGTTGATTAGGTTAGGTTCTAGTGGGTTTAGGTCAAGGTAGGTCATAAATTAGGGTTGTAAACCCTAATTCATTAAGGTAAAATGCAATTAAACTTGATACAAGTTTAATTGGATGTGTGAAACCCTAATTGAGAGTAAACGAACTCAATTAAGTTAGGTCTAGGTCAATTGGACTCTCACTAAATCCAATTGGACAGTGTGTGCTGAGATCAAGGCTCAATTGGACTTAATGAGTCCAATTGAATAAGCTGATGGAATTGACTAAGATCCAAGTCAATTAGGTTTAGTGAGGACCTAATTAGGTCCTTAGGGAGGTCTAGTGGTGATGTACTTGGGTTATGGCACCTTAATTTAGGTTCCTATGGGGTTGGAATTGGGTTTAGGGACCTAGGAATTCAAAATCCAAGCTTGAATTCAAAAACAGGAACTAGAGAGTAGTTCTGGACGTCCAATAATAGTGTCAGACATCTTATAGTGAAAAATCATAAGTCCAGACTTGTTGTCTGGACGTCCAATTAGAGTTAGGAGGGATTCTAGGTTCTGTCTTGGGTATTCTATAGAAATTGGACATCTGACTAAGTGTCTAGACATCCAATAATGCTGCAGATGTGGGTTTGAGGTGTGCAGGTTGTGGCTAAGGGTTCTGGATGTCCTATAACTCATCTGGACGTCCAGGAGTAGGATGGAACTAGCCTTTTAGGGCTTCCTAGGGTATAGGGACCTAATCTAAGGGTGGCTATGGTTTGGGGAAGCTTCTAGGTTGTCCTATTGCTAGGATGAACCTAAGTTCTTCACAATTTATTGCTTTATTCTTACTTAACAGAATAGCATACCTCAACCCCTTACATTATTATCTATTACATCTTATTCTAGGTCTTCTGGTCTAGCTCTGCTACAACTCTGGCTTCAGGTCCAGCTTCACATCCAATCTCAGATCCAGCTCCTGAGCTTCTTATTTCCTGTAATTTATATAATGCACCTAATTAGTATATTATAGCATTATTCTATGCATAGCTATAGGAGGAACAGTAAAGATGCAAATAATGCTTATGCATGCATGAACTACCCTAACTTATGCTAAGTCCTAGCCTAATTTAGGTCAATTAAAACCTATAATTGCTGCGCAATTAAGGCCCCAATAAATATTGCCCGATTCCCTAAGCACAAAATTGGCAAATTACTATACAATTTATACAAATTAACCTAAATGCATGCTGATGCATGTTATGTAATATTTATAATGCATGATGCTTCTATGACACTAGGAATATGCATAAGTAGACATTTTAGGCTAATTAGATGTGTGCACATCATCCAATTGATGCTTTGATTTGCATGTGTAAAGTGTCGATTATTGAGCCTTACAAGGTCAAAGGGGGAAGATTGAGTAAGTGTTGAAAGCAAACTATAAGCTTAACTTGTTAATTTGAATTTTACTCCAAGAATGACCTAGGCTTGATTTGAATGAAGGCTAAGAATCTACAAAGTTGACCCACATTGGAAATGCTCAATTCTGTTTTTGGTACAGGGACACTTGTTTTGAAGGTACTCTCTATTCCCCATTAGAATGGTCATTTCTCCTTTTGTGTTTATTATGTTTTATCATTCCCCTTATTTAATGCATGGCTAGTGTTATCTTTTTTTAAGAGGACATTAATTTTTATGCTATGTTTCATCTACTTTTTCTTTCCTTCTTTGTGATTCTATCCCTTCTTAAAATGGATTGTTATATGAAAAATGTCCTTTTGTAGTTGGGATAAATCATTATCAAATTTCTTGATGTTAAGAGCATTGGAGATGCGAGGATGCCCTCAAGTCACCTCTGATGGCATTTTTGTAACTACTAGTGGTTGTAAATTAATTTCAAAGATTGACGTTAAGAAATGCCATAATATTGACGATGCAGGCTTCCTCTCACTTGCTCGTTTCTCCCTTAATTTGAGAGAGGTAATTGGTGATTTCTTTGGATGTTTGTAATTTGCTATCTACCTGCCTTTTTTCCCTGAAATTGTTAGCATTTGTTCGTTCTCTTGTAGATCAATTTGGCGTATTGCTCCATTACAGACGTGGGCATGCTTGCACAAAGCAGCATCAGTTGCCTACAGTACATTAATACACTGCATACTGAGCAACCCATCTTTCTAGTTTCTCAGAGGCAAGTGATTCTTTTGCCCCTCTACATCTGATAAGAGGACCATGCAATGATATGTGCTGACTTTGTTTTGCTTCCTTCTTGTTTGGTTGTTGCGGGGAAATGTCGATAAGATTGGTGGAAGTGGCCCTTGTGTGGGAGATGTGTTGAAGACCTCATATATCCTCTTAGCAACCCACTTTAAGGTGCACTCTCTATTTCATCTCACTTCTCAACTCCCATAATTTGCATTGCTTCAAACCATCCATATAACAACAATCTCTTAACTAGATATGCCAACTTGAGATCTTTCAGGGGAAGTCCAGTGTAAAGAACTATACAGACAACTATAGGCCAACCTCAACCAAATTAGTAAGTTTGATTTTTGTTCCCCACTTCATTGGCACATATAAGATACTTTGTCCAACATTGGCAGAAGCTAACCTCTGTTTATCTCATCAGCAGAAGTGGAAGGGGGAAGGAGAAAGGAATGGCAACTAGAGATGATCTCTACCAAGAGAAACCATGTGAAGAATTTTACAACAGATCTCCCAAGAGATTTTTTTTTTTAAACTTTTCTCTTAATTCTCAACTTCTTTAGGTAGTGCAGTCAAGCGTGCTTAAAGTGGAGGCATAGTATTTAAACTACTTTCACCAAAATCATCTGAGAAATAGTACCAGACCATTGCTTTTTAAGTCTCATGGTGAGAACATGGACCAATGTTTTCAACCCCATGGAAAAAAGCTGGTCATAAGCAAGTTCACCACAAAACCAATTCCCACCATTCCATGCCACAATTCGTTTTGAAGTAAAGACCGCAACTCTCTTCCCTCTAGAAGCAGAGCAAAGAACTGGGCCTGAGAATTACTCTCTTTCTAATCATCTCCACTAACTGTAGTGTTCTCTCCATGTACCAAGTAGAATATGGAATGCTATGTACCATTCAGATTATGATATATTGGATGACTATCATAACGAACAGTGTGCACCATTTACATGAGTTTTGAGAATTGAAGATCTTAACTTATTGATTGTTGTTTGATAATCAGTTTATTTCTCATTTATACTCATATTTACTCATCCCAAATTGTTAGATGAATGGGGTTTGATGTGACGTGAGTTCCATATATTTTCCAGGTGATGCAACTATCTCAATTTAGTATATTTTCCAGAAAAAAGGTATGTAATCTTTGAAGTGTTATATATATATATATATTGCCAGCAAAATGAAGGATATCATAAATGATGTCATGGGATATCTAACGGATAATTTCCCAAGTCAATATAACATACTACTTATCCTACTCCAATTGTATCTTGACATTAGCTAATCCCCTAACCACGTCATTGAAGGTTACATCTCTATTTACAACTCTTAAATTCTTCCTTGCCATCGAAAAAAAGGTAAATTATTACTCCTTCATATCTTAGAAAGACTAAGGTAAAGATTAGGGTAATTTAGTCCATTCTCATTAATCCAACTAACTTTCCCTCCAACTCAAACACATAACTTCCAACTTATCCTCCAACTCCATCCCCACTACCAAACACCCATATCCCCCCAAATGCAGGATAACTCAAATTTATCGCATCACTGCACCCATGTGTCTCCCAAACAACATTTCCTATTTATCCCGGGATAAATGTCTTATCCCTTCTGCAACTAAATTTATCATGCAATCCAAACGGGCCCTAAGGGGTAGAATGAGTTAGGGGAGTGGTGTCGGACCCGGTTAGGTTGTTAATATAGTGATTTTATCGTTGAAGTGTGTATAGTGGTTAACCTAAATCGGACCTAACCATCTCTTTACAAAATTTTTAACCTGGCCTACTTGATTTTATCTTGGTCACTTTTAGGCCCAGGGTCGAACTCAGGGAAGTGGGGTTACAAGTCAAGTTTCTACGCCCTTCCTACAACGAGTCTCTTCCTTTCGTTTATTGTGTTTTTGGTGTTTTTCTATTTAAGATTTTTTTCTGATAACCTTGGTCCTTGAGGCACACCCTCAAAATTAGGTTCTTGGCTTTGAGGCAAAATAGGGTTCCAAGATGGATCTTGCTATTCACAAGACGAAGTACCTGCAAGTCAAGGGTTATCTTTTCTTTTTTATATATTTTTTTATCTTTTTATTGGCATGCAAGAGAAATAGAAATAAAGTAAATATAGTATAGATATATATGTATATACTATATATGCATAAAGGGGTGGGGATGGAGGCGGAGATGGAGTGTAGCACGGTGTCGAGTCGGTCGTCGTCTAGAAAGACGCAACCTACAGGATGAGGTGCCGCGTGTAGTGTAAGGTGGATGGCGGAAGATGTGTGCGACCACGCTTTTTGTACTTGTGTATCGGAGAATATCAGCAACTGGTCCAGATATTCCCGCGATACCACGTATGGTAAGTAATGTGAAAAAATATATATATATATATATGTATATATGTAAATGTATCTATATGTATATATATATATATATGGTTATAAATATATAGGTATATATATATATATATATATATATGTAGTTATATATGTATATATATAAGTGTATATGTATATATATATATATATGTATATATATGGGTATGTAAATATATGTATAGATAGATATATGTATATGTATGTATATATAACTATATAGATGTATATACATATGTATGTATACATATATAGTAATATATGTATATATAGATATATGTAGCTAGATATGTATATATATGTATATATGTATATATAGTTATATAGATATATATGTATATATGTTTGTATATTTACATATATATATATATATATATATATAAGTATATGTATATATATATATATATATATATATATATAGACTAATATAAGTACTAATATATGTATATATATGTGTGTGTGTGTGTGTGTGTGTGTGTGTGTGTGTATAAGTATATGTATATATGTAAGTATATATATATATGTATATATATAAGTATATATATATATATATATATATGTATGTATGTATACTAATACTTAAGTATATAGGTGCTACTATATGTATAAATATAAGTATATGTATATATATATATATATATGTATATAAATATATGTATATATATATCAATATATATATATATATATATAAAATAGTGTATAGGTGTGTGTGTGTGTATGACAGTGTGAGTGTATGTGTGTAAGCGTCAATAAAGAGATAGGGAGAGTGTTGTGAAAGAGAGAGAGAGAGAGAGAGAGCTGCCGCACGCTTCCTATTGGAGTGAAGACGCGCGGGTTAAGATGTCTGTAGCCGTGGAGCGTCATCTAGTGATTCAAGCTCGTGCGCAGGCACGTATGCGCCTGGAGAGAAGAGGCCGTAGCACGCAGACGGGAGTGGGCTCGAGGGAGAGAAGAGGCTGCAGTGCACCGCGTTGCGCGAAGGGCTGGAGTGGGAGCTAGCAGGTGCACGCGGGCGAAGAGAGCGGGAGACGCAGGCGGGTGCGGGCGCTAGCAGACGCGCAGGCGGGAGCTGGGGGAGAACACGGGGCAAGACGCGGGCACAGGCCGGTCGCGGCACGTCGGCTGATCGGATAAGCGAGAAGCTTTCTGGTCACCCCACTGTAGCCACAGTGTTCCGCAGAAACGCGTGAACAATGGCTACAGTGGCCGGGCGAGCCGCACAACCGCCTGCATCCGGTGCTGTGAGTGCAGACGACTTGTGGCTGGCTCGCGCAAGTTGGCGCTCGTGTGGAAGGGTTGTGTCGGCCGATGGCTTGCGGGCGGAAAGTCGCGATAGGGCGCACGGTGAGGGCTGTTGGCATGCGCAGTGGAGGGCGAGGGCGACCTACTGCTTGCGTGGAGGCTTGCGGGTGCTGCTGGCGTGCAGTGAAGCTTGGCCAGCCGCTGCAGTGGCGCGCAGTGGCCGGTTGCGGAAGAGAGAGCGCGACAGGGCGCTTGCACGAAGAAACTGGAGGCGAGGGAGCCTGCAGGCGCGTGTGGAAAGGCGAGGGTGGCCTGCAGGCTTGCGCGGAAAGGGCTGGGCGGCTGCTGTTGCATGCTGCTGCTGCCGCCTGCGGAGCTTTGAGCTTCAAGCTTGAAGCTCCCGCTCCAATGGCTGAAGTGGCGTGGTTGTTCAAACAGGGAAAAGAAGGCCACCATGCCCACCGGCTCTTTGAAGAGCTGGGCGGTGGTGGTCTCACTGTGGTGGGTGTGCACCACAATGATAACTCCTGCCCGCAGGGTGTCTCCTCTGAGGGGGAGGTCCTGCGTATGGAGGGAGAGGGAGGAGATGGTGGCTTGGAGAAGAAGCTGTTGGGTTTTTTGGCGTTGGACCAGGCTGCCTTGCAAAGGAGGAGTCGTGGCTGCTTTATAGAGGAAGAAGTCATGCACTGGCTGTGCATGGCTTGGCAGGGAGAGGCAGCCGCAGGGAAGGGTCTGAGCAGGACATGGCACGAAGAAGAAGAGGATGTTCCATGCAGCCGCGGGGAAGATTTCAAAATCAAGTGAAATAAAAAATAAAAAGATGGTAAATTTAGCGAAGATGCACTTGAGGAAAATGTGAATTGTGAGGCCATTTTATTCACTCTCCTCCCCTCTCAATTAAATGCATGCATGCGTGTATTTTTACAATGCGACTATGGAGACCTAATATGCATTGGTAATGCTAGGAAATAGCACAAGACGGTGCAATTGCAGGTGTATTTTTGCGGTGCAATCAGGGAGTGAGAGGAAGTGTTTGAGGGACTTAGGGAGAAGTGAGAGGGCAAGATGCTTTCGGCGTTGATCGACCAGACATGAAGAAGATGAGAAGTATAGCGAGGTGTCGGTGACAAAGAAGAGGTGGAGGGCGGTTAAACTTTGGCTGGTTGCGGTCGCGAAGAAGAGAGGAAGTTGGAGCACCGTCCAATTTGATGGTTGGATGGCTGGAGGAGGAAGACGTAGGAGGTCGTTGGAGCTAAGGCGAGGTTGGCCAGAGAGGAGGAAGAGAGAGGATTCTTGGCTCAAAACTTGGCTAAGGAAGACGGCCTAATGAGCTAGAACTTATATAGAGCTCATAATCGAGCTCTAATTGAGGAAAGAAGCACTATTCGCTTGGAAAATAGGGCACAAGATACCCACAGATTTTGTGGGTTCACTAGGGCACAACATCGCGAATTAGAAGCCAAGATTTGGTTTAAATGATTCTTTGTAGTCTGGACATCAATTCCACCGAATTTGGTGGGATTTAGTGATCATTTGATGAGGATTTGAGATGGTCAAAGCATGCCTATATGTTGGTTTGACCTCCAATGGTGGAAGGGACCTATCTGTGAAGAAGATGAAGATGTTGGGGGCTTTCTGCAATTAATTCGAAAGTTAGGGACTTGAGTGAGAGAAAGAGAGATTTAATGGATTGAAATGCAAACTAGGTCAAGATGGACTCTGATTGGGCCCAAATTTTGGTAGCAACCTAATTTAGACCCAAGAAATCTAATTGCGAAGTTGGATTTCAATTTTGACTACGTTTGACTGGGCAATTTGCACAAAAGCTCAAATTAAAGCAAAATCCCGTCTAAGACTTTGTCTAAGGTCAAAATGGGTTTAGATGGTCAAACCAAGCTTACGAAACCTCTTAGAAATTTTTTTTATGATTTTTAGGAGGTTTATATGAATTTTATACTGACCAGAACCTCTTTAATTTTAGTGGGTTTGAAATTAGGGTTTTGTGTGTTGTGGTTCTCGAAAAGTGTGAAACCTTGTTTCTATCAATGTGGACCCACTCTTTGGACTTTTAAGCTCATTTGACCTTTATTTAGCACTTGAGTGACCCCGTGGTTAATCTGTGTTCAAGATGTGCTGTTAAAATTACAGAATTAACCCTGATTTCCCGCTCTCTTCTCAAATCAGAATATTTTGGAATTACGACCCTCAAATGATCATGTAGGAGCTTTTATCAATCAAACTTGACTAAATATGGATAGTTATAGCCTATGATGGTGTTGCCATCAATGTGGTCCCCATTTTCCTTCCTGTGCACTAATGTTGGTTGATTGTTTATTTCCTTTCTATCATTTATTTTCTACTATGATGCTTATGTGGGAATGTTGTTTGTTTTAGTTTATTTCTTGGTGGGCAATTAGATCTTGGGATAAGGATTAGGGTCCAGCCCAATCTTTATTCGTATCTGAGTTGAGTCGTAACATAAATCATCTCACCATTCAAGCAAGTAACCAATTAAATGATATCTATCTATAACACATCCATTCATCCATAACACCCAACATAATACTTATTTCACTATCAAAAACCTCATTACAATGCCCCTTGGCCAACAATACCCACAGCTTTATCTCTCCTAACCCTCTCTCACCTCCTCTTGCCCCTATTGTAATGACCTTGTACTAATAAGTCATTATTGGGAAGTTCAAACTATGTTGGATAAAAGAGTTTAATGATTTTGATTTCACATGAATCTAAGATGTGTAGCATAAAATATAAAATAGCTTATATATATGTGCCCTTAAGTATTTGATATTCTTGCCAATGCTTATGAGATCGTCATATTTGCCCAAGAGGAGAATTTTAGTTTACTACAGATTGCTCGAAATAATTCAAGCTTTTTAGTGCTAATAGAATATTTTTACATAAAGAATGCATATGCCCAGCTGATAGGAATTTTCTGGAATCATCTAAGGGATATACCAAAGGAAAATTTGAGCCTAAATTGTTGGGACTTAGGGGGGAAATGAATGGTTCGATCCTTGGTGCCTAATGGCATCATGGAAGCTTGAAAAATCGATCTTTTAAATTCTTTCATTGACTAGATAATCAACTCAATGCCCAAAAAATCAAATAACGAAAATTGAAAAATCATTCACGACATAGTTAACTAGAACCACATGGAAAGATCTAGTATCTCCCTATTTCGGGTTCTACACGAGTTGTGAGATGCACCTGTGGGGTAGTGTAGCACATTTCCTCAAGTATTGTACCACCTCAAATAAGTCCTGGCCTCATGGGTGATGATAACGTCATCATGAGTCATAACTCGCTTTAATTAGTCACAATCAAGAGACAAATGCTCCTACATAATCGCTTGAGAGCCATAACTCACTGAACATCCATTCTGAGAAGAGTGCATAAAATCAGGGTTACTTCTGCAATTTTAACAGCATATTATGATTGCAGAATAATCATGGGGTTTCCTAGGGGTTAATCTAAGGTCTAATGAGCATTAAAGTCTAACAAGAGGGTCTACATAGACAGAAACATCGTTTTATGTACTTCGAGAACTGATACAGCTCCCAAAATCCTAATTTCAGACCTGCTTAAATAACAGAGGTTTTGGTTAGGATAAAATTCATCTAATATTTCATGAGGTTTGGTATCTTTGATTTGACCATCTGAACCTATTTTGACCTTAAAAAGAGTTACAGATACAATTTTACCTTAATTTGGGTTTCTACGTAAATTGCCTAGTCAAAATTGGTTAAAGCTGAAATCCGAATTCAACATTAGATTTCTTGGGTCCAAATTAGGTTTGTACCAAAATTTGGGCTCAATCAGAGTTCATCTTGACCTAGTTTGCATTTTAGTTCAGTCAGACTCTTTCTCTCTCATTCATCCCCTAGCTTTTGAAATCCTTGCAATCAGGTCCCTAACTTTCTCATCCTTCTTTGCAAATGGGTCCCTTCCGCCATTGGTGTGAACACATCAAGCTCCATCGAGATTTGAGCGAGGATTTCTCGCTCAATTCTCAATCAAACACTCCTAAAATTGAAAGGGAGATTCATTGAGGAATTCCCTTCCAAATAAACCCAGCCATGGACCTTGATTCCTTCCCAATCTCCCATGTGAACGCATGGAAGATGTGGGTATCCTATGTGCGTGAAACTCTAGAAGATTGAAAGCTTCTTTCCAAGCTTAGAACTCCTCTCTTAGGCATATAAAAGGGCCCAGGATAAGAATCTGCTATTCCTTAGCTAGGTTTAAGGCTAGAACAAGTCTTCCTTCTCTCCCCCGGCTGACTCCAACCTACTCTTTGGCGGCCCTATCAACCTCCCTCATCTGCACCTCCAACGGTCAAATTGGAAGCACAAAGATTTTCCTCATCTTCCTTCTATTGTGGCCAACCAAAGCCCTAGCGTCTTCAACCCTTTCTTCGTTGTCATTCGTCCACTGCAGTATTCTCCTTCTCCGGTGTCGGCCAATCAAAGTCGGCGCCAACTTCTTCCCCATTATCCATAATTAGGTTCACTCTCTCTCCCTTTCTCCTTAGGTTTTATCTATCTCTTTCTTTTCCTAAATCGACCAACAACCATGCCTCTCCCCTTTCGTCTTCTTCCACTCTGGCCAACCTTTGGAGAGGTCGTGAGCTCGCTACACTGCACCGCTCGCCTTGCCATGACTCCCATAAGCATCACCGTGCTTCCCACTTCAAAAGCCCTCTACCAATTTCATCCTTCATCTATCCAAACACTCCAGCCACCAACCCACCTTAACACCTCCATCTTCGACTGCGCATGCCCTCCACACACATGCTCGTGTCACGTAAACATGACCACCACCTTCGCCATCACTTGGCCATCCTTTTGAGCGTGTTTGACATGGCCGCAAGGCCGTTCTTTATGTTTCAGGTCTTCACCGGAGTTCGTTGCTGCCACTGTCATCTCCGTCCTCTACAGTCCTCTGGCCAAGTTCTTCGTCACAAACATGCCCAGGCGCTGCAGTTTAACTTCAGGACCCTTCCCAGGTCCTCAATTAGAGACCACGTCCGCATCTTCACCTTCAATTGGAGGCATCTCCTCTTGTAGCTGCTACGTAACGAATAGTAGGGAAGATAATCCCACATCGGGGATCTTAAAGCACCAAGCAGTGTATAAGTTGAATTTGTGTTCTCAGCTTATCACCCAAGAACATGGGGGTCAGGTCCCCATACCCACGCACACCCGCCGACCCGTTTACCTGCCTATCCACTTCTTGCTTGTGATACATGCCCGTAGGCCTGGACATTGTTCTAGATCTGATAACCCAACCGATTACCCAATAAAACCTGGGTCTTTGAGAGAGGAGTGAGGAAGGATTGGTGAGAGAGAGGGGGGAGGGTTTTTCTCTTGAGGGCTTGGCCTTGTGTCCTGTGCGACCCTTAGCCGCTGAGGAGAGGTCATGCTTTGTGCGTGAGAAGGCATTGAAGGCTTTGAAGGAGAATAAAGCTTTGAGAAGAAGAAAAGAAGAAGAAGGTTTTGAAGAGCCTGTACTTGTGCTTTTCCTTGTGCTGTTAAGTCGTCTGAAAGAGAAAGCCTTCACCTGATAAGGCATTGGCATTTGATGCTTGGCATTTGATACTTGGGTGGTTCATGACCAGTGTGCATTCATTTGAAATAATCTGATGGTCAGGATGTGCTTAAAATGGGAACATATATGGTGATTTAAAATCACCATTCTTTTTAGGATTTCTAGTTCTTTTTATCTCAATGAGAGTTTGAGATACTATTGCTTCTTAGTGAATACATTTTTGAGTGAATAATTGATCGAATATCTATTTTAATGCTCAATTGATTGTGCTCATTTGTTTCAAATGAAGATTAGTGTTGTGAATTCCATATTTACTCTCTGTGATCGACCTCGAACTCTATTTTAGATTCTGAGTTATAAATTTAATTATTTTCGAGCAATTAAGGTTTTGCTATGATGATTACTCCTTAAAACTCCTCGATAGCCCGCTAACAATGGGACTCGCTTCTTCTTGGCATGCAGATGGGGCCCTTCTCACCGAGAACACTCTATTCTATATGTGAGGCATGAACCCTTCACACCCTGCGAACACCGTTGTGCTTCCTAAGAAGACCCTTGCCTCAAATCCTCTAAGAACTCGACATATAAGGATCCCTGATCCGTGACCAAGCATCAATGGACATCCATCCAGCTTGATGGACACCCAGAGAACCTTCTAGAAGTCCAACAGTGATGGTATCTAGAATGCAGAATCCCCACACACTCATATTCTATTATGAATGTCTTAAGTGCCTCAAGGACTTCTCCTGGTGCTTTAGGACATCCAAAGAGGAGGAAATCAGGAAGAGCTAGCAGCAGCCTTCTTTCTCTTAGTAGAGGTTGCTGTACACACAATTAAGGGATCAATTAGGGTTTTTATTGATGGATTTGGAAGATATTTATATGGAATCCTCAATTCCTAATATGATGGTGGCCATTGATCAAAATTCAATGGCTAGGGAATAATCCTAATTGAATTTTATATAATAAGCCCATAAGAACTTTGAAATCGGCATAAGAGGGGGTAATTTGTGCTTTAAGAAAATAATAGACAATTAAAAATCACACCACGAATATTAAACCACAAATGACACAATAATTTAGAGAAGAAACCCAAACTGAGAAAAACCTTTACCTAGTTATCACTAATTAGGATTTTACTCTTGCTTCCTAACAATAATTGCTATTCACACCACTAAAATCGAAGGGGGTGAACCTCAATGACAACCTCTCCTTCTTGACCTCCCTCAAGAATGTATTTTGTTCTTCTCCATAAGAGAAACAAGGAAGCCTACACCTTAGGCACCCAAGAACATCAAATCTGAAAAATAATAAAATTTAAGTCCTAAAGAGACAATAAATTCTGCAAAATAAGTGTATGCAACTAGGACTTAATCAAAATACTTCCTTAAGTAGAAAATTTGAAATTTGGAGAGTAGGAAGTAGAGTAGGAAAGCTTCTTATAAATGGAGTATGAAAATGAGCACTTTTATGAACAAGAAATCTCTAGGAATGCTTAAGATCAATAGCACTTGAAAGAGTTGGTGTATCTTACTTCAAAACCTTCATAGGATATTTATAGAAGTGAAAGGACCTTTACAAATAATTTTAAATTGGAAATAGGGTCGTTGAAATTCAAATCCAAAAGATGCCTTGATGAAAAGATGTGACGGTCCACAAAAGTCTAAAATTAATCTCTTGCTTGATCGATTAATGTATTGTAGCTAAGGTACCATTTGAAAACTTAATCAATTAAATAAGAAATTAATCGTTTAATTTTTCCATCTTACAAAATTGTGCAAAGCTCATAAGAGAGAAATTAATTGATCAACTGATCAATTAACCAACCATGAAGACCTTCTTGTTGGTGAGTTAATCAATTAATTTGCAGTATCAATTGATTAATTTTCTATTCATAGCTAAAATTAATTGATTAACTTAATCAATTAATTTACTATTTTTAACATTGAAAATTTTGAAACTTATGTCTTTTGGCTAAAGGGTGTCTCCAAGTTAGTAACCAACCTTCTAGACTTTGCCAAAATGTTCCTAATCAATTAATTTTTATTTAAACAAATTTTGAAACTTTTTCTAACTATTTTTAATTATCAAATCCTAATTGATGTAATAAGTGTGTGAAGTTCTAGTAGCTCTTTACATTTAATCTAGAACAATAAAAAGAACACTTTAACTTCTTCAAATAAGTCCTTGAAGCTTGTTGAAGTTTGATTTGAGTAGCCTCCTTTCATCATCATCTCTTGTACTTAGTTTTGCATCATCAACATTTCTAAAGTTTGCATCCCATCAAATATACTTGTTAAATCCAAATAACTTATTTTGTAAACATCAAAATTAAGTTAATTTGTGCTTAGCACTAACAATCTCCCTCATTTTGTTGTTTGACAAAATAAGTCTTCATAAAGATGTAAAATCAAGATCATAAAATTATCAGCATCAAAAAGGGGGAAATTGTTGGTGCAAATACACCTTGATCCTTGATTTTGATGATAATAAAACAAAAGTGTATTTAATGATTACATTTGAGTTGTGAGTTCTTAGGTAAATGTAATTATCTTAGAAGACTTGGAAGGTGTTCAAGCTCTCAATTCATGGAGGTGGAGGAGTTTGATGATGAACAAAAGCATCAAGGAGTAATGGAGCAATGGAGCTAAAGCTTGGAGTTAATGCTGGAAGACAAAGAAGAAAGAAGAATATGATAGACCATTTTGTTTATGTTCTATGTATTTATTTTTGCTATTTTATTTTCATTAGATAGTTGGTAAAGAGCCCAAAATATAATAACCTGTCCTAGACACACTCTCTTAATCTTATGACACTTAGGCAAATCTTAGAATTAAGTTAGAAAGCCATAATAGCAAACAACCTACCTTATTAGACATCTAGACATCTTATCAGACATCTAATAAGCCTTATCAGATGTCTAAACATCTTATCAAACGTCGAATAATCCATTTTAAGATGTCTAGACATTTGATCAAACGTCCAATAAACATAATTCCAAAACCTGAGTTTGTGACATTTGTTTTCGGACATCCATACCTTGTATTAGTCGACTAAAACCTCTTCTAGGCATCCAAAGACATTCTTAAACATACAATAGTCGACTGTTGTGATTAAATTTGACCCAAATCTCATTGTCAGACGAAATCAAGATTTCCCAACTCACAAAAATCGATTCTTGGCAACATAGTTTTTATCAGATGTCCAACACTATAATTAAATGTCCTATAGACGTTCAGTGATCAGGACCATGATCCCTGTACAAGATTCAATCCAATTCTATGGAGACCACCTTATAGAATCAAACGTCTAATTTTTTATCAGACTTTAGTAAACCTTGATTAGACATTTGATCAATTTATCAAACATCTAATTATACTGTCAAATGTAATAATTGATCTACTATCAATTGGATTTTGGCCAAATCTTTTTGGAATTGGTTCCAAGGACTAGGAAGTCTCTCCCAAGCCTTCTTAAACCCTCCTAGCTTATCTATAAATATATTGGAACCCCTTCTTTACCAAAAACACCTAAGAAACAATTCTTTCCACCATATTATACTCATTGAGAGGAGTTCTAAGAAGAAGAAACCAGCCTCTAGTCTCCAAGATCTGTACTCCACATTCGAAAGCACCAATATGCTGCGCTACCATGTCATTACACTTCCATCTCAGGGAAGATTTGTAAACCTATAGAAGAGTAATTCAATTATATTTTGGGCTATGTAGGTCCTGTTTTATTGTAGTTGTTGTTGGGAATTTGCATTGTGAATTCCCATCTCCTCGTGAGACAAAATTCATTTCGTAAAGAAGAGGTGTTTGAGGTACTCTACCCTTGATCCAAAGTAGTGTCATTGTATTGAGGTTGTGCCACTCTCGTTTTAAGTGGTACGTATAGTGGATTTGATTGATTAGGTCGATCGGAAAATCCTAAGTCGCGATGACTTAGGTGGTGGTTTTTACCCTTGGGATTTCCACCTAAAATTACTTATGTCATTGTGGTGAATGTTCTTGTGGGATTGATTTTAATTTCTGAAATATTCTAGCATTTTATTTTCCTCACTATTCACCTCCCCTCTAGTGCGAACTTACAAAAATTAGAATATCTTTCTCCCCTTATCAAAAAGAATTTAAGCATTCTTACTTCCTTAGAAAATATCTTTATGCAAAAGTCACCTCCCCCTTTTTGTTAACATTTAAAAGAGATTAAAGCATAATAAAAAGATAAGGCAAAACAAGCACGGAAATAAACATGACAATAGATAAGCATTCAAGTTCAAACATACACGCTAGAGGGTCTTAGTTAATACAAACCATAGAAAGTTCAAAACTAAACTAAAGCATAACGAAAGAGTTCATTACTATTACAAGCCATAATAAAATGAAATAACTAGAACAACTAAAGCAAATAACGGGAACTTCAAGTGCGGCCTCCTTTCTTCATATCCTTGATTTCCTTCTTGATGGCGGTAAGTTCTTTAACATTGATCTCAAAGTGAGAGAATCTATCTTTCATACTTTTAAGAACTTTTTCCATTTGCCCTCAATCATCTTCTTGGCAACGCAAGAGAAGTCCAAGACCTCCCATGTAGATGGAGTTGCTATTTGCAGCCATATAGCCCTACTGTACATTGTAAGCATTCTTGGTGTTGTCTGTAGGAATATGGTAAGAAGAGAATGGAGGAGGTATGACAGAGGATGAACAAGCTCCAGGAGTTTCTTGAGCAAGTGCATCATTATCATCATCATCTTCTTAATCTTCATCTTTCGCTCGAACAATGACCTTTCACATTCTTTTAATTGTAGTGTTGTCAAAATACCCTAATTGAGAGTCCAAAGAATGTTGTGAGAGGTCAATGGGAGTAAACTTGAAGATGTGTGAAATAAGAGTGCTAAAAGGTAGGGACCTTCTGTAAATATCATGCATGTGGGTGAGGATCATTTGAGGCCAATTCAATTTGATTTTGTTGATAAGGCAATAGATTATAGGGGTTTTTACATATATACCCCCATAAACTTTCAATAAGACTTATACTCCTATGTTTTTGGTATTGACATAGATACCCCCACTAAATATGTTTTGTCAGTATGGATGCCCCTCCGTTAGCCTTCGTTTGTTTGGGTAAATGAAGATGGGTTAAAATGCACCTACCGTGGTTACTTATTGTGGTTAACGATTGGGATGAAAAGGGATTGGCGAGAAAATTGCTAGGAGAGGATCCATCATTTACTCTTTCTTCTCCTCATTCTTCTCTTTCGATCTCCTTAATGGCGGGAACAATGAACGATTGAGCTCCTCTATGCTTACACCTTTGATCAATCGACCCTCTCACTCCCAGTAGACCTCTTCGACGATGTACGAAGCTTGTTGACCATCACAGTTGCTCCTACTCCATTTATACTGAGGATGTAGGAAGCTTGTTGACCATCGCAGTTGCTCCTCATCCGTTTATTATTGAGGTTAGTGTTTTCATATTAGGGTTTTTATTAGGGATTAGAGTAGGGTTCTTTTTAAGGTTTAGGGGCTTCATAGAGGGGTGCATTTTAGAGATTTTTCAAGGGTTAATGTTAGGGTTTTTTGGGAGTTTATATTAGGGTTTTGATTAAGATTTTAATTAGGGGTTTGATTTGGGAACGGACTAAGGTTTTATTTAGGGTTTTGGAGTTTGATAGGTTTATTTAGGGGTAAATTTAGGTTGTGTTGATGGTTGTTTTGGGATTATGGTTAGGGGTTTAGTAGTTTTTTAGGGGTTTATATTAGGGATAGTGTTAGTTTTGATTTAGGGTTTATTGTTGTTTTCACATGTGTTTTTCCAATGGCCCACAGGAGGTTATATTAAGGTTACATTTAGGGATTTCTGAGGGCTTAGATTAGGGTTTTGATTTAGGGTTTCAAATTGGTTTTTGAGACTTGATGTAGAGCTTATTACAATTTGTATATGTTGATGTTTGCTCATGCGATTACAAGTGTATAGGAGGACAAGAAAGGTGGTTGTGAAGGGGTCGAAGTGGAACTTTTAATTGATAGTAGGAGGTTTCTAGGTAAGCTTTTACATGTCAGAATTTTCCCCATTGCATGGATGTGTTTCATGCATGCATTCTCACTAGACTTGAATCTAATGTGGTTGGATGGTTTGGGGAGAGGATAACAAGGTATCCTCTCCATTTGTGTGAAGTATGGAGGATACTTCTAGGAGTTGAGAGGAGAAGGCGAGAAGTACAAGTTGGGGAAGCAGAAGACGATTCCCATGTACCCAGATGAGACATGCTGGTTCGACCTGTGTAATGATTTAACGAAGATCTTGCCATAGGGTATCTTATCAACAATGTCATTGAGGTATAAGGATCCAGACTCAAGAATCTCTAAGTATATTGATCTTACCAACAAGAAAGAAATGATGAGAATGTTTAATTGGCACATGGATGGCAAAAGCGTAGAATTGGTTACATTTTCTGACATAGAAGCACTTAGTTGTGGAGATAAGTTTAGTGAGATGTCAGAAGTGAAGAGATTAGAATATACGGATTGTGGACCATCAAATGTTGTAATGGAAGACAATGTTGATGAAACAGAGATGCATGGTGCTGAAATAGAGAATCATGGTGGTCAAATAGAGATGGGTGGCGCTGAAACAAAGGTGGATGGTGCTGAAACAGATGACATTAAGGAGAAGTGGAGTAGGCACACTTTTAGTACTGTTGTGAATTGCAATTATTTGACAAAAAACTTGAGTAAGTCATTTCATTCATGGATTTCTGATGGAAGGTAGCTCCCTATTTATGAGTTAATTGGTTGGATTAGACAAAAAATGATGACTATGATGGATGATCGAAGGAAGAAGGCAGCCCAATGGAGAGGTATTTTGCTTCCAACTATCATGGAGTACATGAAAAATGTTTGAAGGGATTCGTTGTGAGGCTCAATGAAAGGCATTGCTCATGTGGGAAGTGCTAAATGAATGGTCTTCCATGTACACTTGTTGTGGCAGCCATTGGTAGCATTAGAGTCCTCAAATGGGAGAATTATGTTAGCCATTACTTCAAGATTAGTACCTACTGGTTGGCTTATAAAGAAGGAATTGCTCCAATGGCGAGTAAAGAATAATGGAATAAGGCGGGAAGGCCAAGAAAAAATAGAATTCATAGTAACGATGAGCAACCATAAAGTCAGAGGTCAAAACACAAATGTGCAAAGTGTGGTGGTCATGGGCATCACAGAAACATGTGTAAAGCACCACTAAAACCATCAAATGCATTGATGATAATGTCATCATCAGCCATATCTAGCTTTAATTAGTCATAATCAACAGTTAAATGCTCATACATAACCGAAAGAAGACCGTAATTCACTACACATCCTTTCTGAGAGGTTAACAGTAAAATACGGTAAAATTACAGTTTTAATAGAATATCCTAATTACAGAACAATCATGGGATTTTTCAAGAGTTAATTAAAGGTCAAATATTCATAAATGTCTAATAAGTGGGTTCATGCAGAACAAAATGGGTTTTCACGTATTTCAAGAATTATTGGACATCTAAAATCCTAAAAACAAACCTGCTTAATTCACTGAGGTTCCGATAAGATAAAATTTACCTCAACCTTCTAAAAATCATAGAAAAATATTTCCTAAGGTTTTGTATCTTTGATTTGACCATTGGAACTCATTTTGACCTAAAATAGAGTCTCAGATAGATAGTTGCCCTAATTTAGATTTCTGCACAAATTACCAAGTTAAATATGCTCAAAACCTAAATCTGACTTCACCATCAGATTCCTTGGGTCCGAATTAGGTTTGTCCATGACGTGTGGAAGACGCGTAAGTTTAAAAGGGTTGTTATAGCTTGCACTCGCAACGTCAATTTTAAATGAAGAAATGGACGTGAGTCCGAGTGTCGATCTCAGGGAGGCGTGAAAACCAGATTTCTCTTGTCACTTAATGTCACGGAAATAATGGGTTTTTTCTTGCAAGAAGACGTGAGTAAAAAGCGAGTGAGAGAGGGAGAAAGAGAGAGAGAGAGAATAGGGTTAGAATTTTTCATTCACAACATGCAACTTAAACATAAAAGAGGGCAAGTAATTAGATAGGAAACAACTTCATTTGACATGCAACTTTAGTTTTATAATTACAACACTAGATGAATACTTAAACACAAGTAAAGTAAAGCTTAAGATAAAGAGGGAAAGAGAGAGAGAAGATGGTGAGGCAGCCACGACGATGGAGAGGGGCTCCGTTGGCGGCTCGTCGGCTCTGGCGATTACAAAGAGAGATAATGGTGGCTAGGAGTGGGGTAGAGCACTTGCAAGTGAATTGAATGCCCTTCCATGGGTGGTTGGATGGAGTTTATATAGGCAAAAGGGTTTTCTAATTTAAGTATGGGCTTTAGCAACGTCCGGGACGTCGCTAAACCCATACCAAATCTGTCGGTGTAGCCCCCTTCGCCTACCGGTCGCCAGCGTGCCCTGTGCTTCTTCTGTGGTGATCCACACGCGTGTGTTGTGAGCCGTTCGATTGAAGATCGGACGACTGAGATCTTGCGAAGGGCGCGCTTGTGGATCGCTGCTGAGGTGAGCACGTCTGCCGCGTCATCGCGCACGTGAGTGTCCGCGTGCATCCGTTGCGCCGCGTGGCTCAATTGTCGCCGTTCACTGCTGATCGGGCATCTCAATTTCTCGCAGCGCGCCTTCTCCTTCCAATTTCCATGCAGCGTGATTCGATCTCGCGCTAGATGCGCGGGTGTGAGGCAGCAGACCGCTGCGTTGTCACAGCGGATTGTCGCGAAGAGTGCGGGTGGCTCTCAGCCGTTCGATCGAAGATCGACTGCTGAGAATCATCCTCTGGGTGAAGGCAAAAGTGGTTGGTGGTGAGGATGCGATGAGCGGGTGCCATGTGGCGCACTGTGGGCCGTTGATCATCAAATCAACGGTCAGAACTTCTTGGGCCCATTGCAAGAGCTCCGGATGTCGGATTTGGTCGATTTCGAGTCCGTTGGACTCCGTTCATCGCTCTGAATCCATCCGTGCGATCCGATTGCTCATCTGAGGCTTGTTTTGACATGTTCTTGTACACATGGCCATTAATAATGCATTATAAGTAATCTTGATGTGCAATGCATGCGATGCTCCTGTTCCTATTTATGATGTGTTATCTGTGCATTTTGCTCTTAAGATAAGCCCTAATTGACAGAATTATCGCCCCAAGATGCAGTGTTATCATACCCCCATGCTTACTCCTTGCTAGTCCCTAGCAAGGTTTATTCTAGTCTTTATTTCCAGTCAGAATTTAAGAAGTAATTAATTGGACACTTTGTCACTTGTTAATAGGAGGAAATATACTAAGATCTTAATCTACAAAGACTAAGCAGTGTCTGGGTGTCTGCCAAAATATGAATCGCCTAAATCCTTGCTTTAATGCATGTATATATATATTTTTCTTATTTTTAGATTTTTGGAGTTAAGAGTGTGCTGGTAACTTTTTACGGCTACCCAACCCACCTAAAACTCAGACAAAACTCTAAGTGCTAAGCATCTTGGTGTGAAGATCGTGATAGATCACTCAATGGTAATTTAGACAGACTTCGGGTTTCTACGCCCCTAGGTGACCGGAAGAGGAAGTGTTTTGCCTGAAGGTGTATTTGTTCGATCGGTAGCTTTTACCCTACATTTGTTTTACTTGGGGTCAACACAAGGATTTTTCCAGTGTATATCTCCCCGATTTGCTCTACTTCTCCGCTTCTTCCTTAAGTGTTTTGGTTCTTTTTGTGCATTTACTGAGCTGGGCTCTGGACAACCGACCAATGGGCTGTTACCCATGATCACTTGCCAGCTATACTCATGCGGTGAAGTGTGGTTTACTTTATTCTCTTTTTTTTTTTTTGGTAGGTGGCTTCCCTGATCTCAAATTTACCTAGAGGCAATAAAGAGGAGGTGGTCCCGTGGCTGGGCTCTGGACAACCTGCCAATGGGCTGTTACCCACGATAACTTGCCAGCCATACCACTTTAGAGAGTTCATTAGCTACCCAATTTTTGTCAGAATCTCCAAGGAGTGAGTCTGTGCAAAAATGTGTGCAGATGCTTAGACTAAAAGTTCTTCTGAGTTAGAGGGTGAGTTGATAAGTCGTATACTTATCACCTTATTTAGTTAGTGGATTAGAGTAGATTAAGGTTGCAAGGATTTGAAGCTAAATCTATATTTTAACGGACACCAGGGCTGATTAAGCCTGAAGGCCTGAAAAGTCTAAGTGTTCAAGTTCTTTTCGTATTATTTCCCACTATTGACAAATTTCTAATGCCTAAGCTTTTCTTCCTAAATTCAATTTTTTTATTAAATGAGCTCAGAATCATGCAATTTACCACCCCCCCATACTTAAGTTGGACAATGTCCTCATTGACAAATACATGAATGCAACAGGGGTTCAAAAATATATTACCTGAGTGAAGTAGAATACCTGATTAGTCTGAATCTTCTGGGTTGCCTCCCAGGAAGCGCAGAGTTTAACGCCTCCAGCTGGGCGGTGCTTCGTGTCATCCCTCAATGAGGGTGACAATCTCCTTCGGGGGAACCTGGGCTAGGAAGTGTTTCAATCTCTGGCCATTGATTGTGAAAGTGTGCCCAGTATTCCGATCAGCGATTTCAACTGCCCCATTGGAGTGGGGCTTGACCACCCTAAATTGTCCTGTCCACTTGGACTTGAGCTTCCTTGGAAAAAGTTTCAAATGGGCATCGAAAAGCCAAACTTGCTGATTCGGCTCGAAGGTCTTTTTATGGATGAGTCGGTCGTGGATGGCTTTCATTTTCTCCTTATACAGCCGACTGTTCTCAAAGGCATCCCGACGAATTTCCTCGAGCTCAGAGAGTTGGAGCGTCGTCTGCGCACCAGCTAACTGGGAATCCATGTTACACTGCTTGACAGCCCAGTAAGCTCTGTGTTCCAACTCGACAGGAAGGTGGCAGGCTTTGCCAAAGATCAGGCGATAAGGCGACATGCCTTTTGGGGTCTTGAAAGCGGTCCTGTATGCCCATAGGGCATCATTCAGTCGTGTGGATAAGTCTTTCTTGTCAGGTCTCACAGTTTTCTGCAGAATGTTCTTGATTTGTCTATTTGAGACCTCGGTCTACCCATTTGTTTGTGGATGATATGGGGTGGCGATGCGATGGTTAACCCCGTATTTTCTAATAGGGCACGGAATTGGGTGTGAATAAAATGACTTCCACCATTACTGATCATGGCCTTTGGTATTCCAAATCGGGAAAAGATGTTCTGCTTAATAAAGTTCATGACAGTCTTATGATCGCATCAGCAGGTAGCGACCGCTTCAATCCATTTAGAGACAGTCTACCGAGACTAGGATGTACTCAAAGTCGTTGGATGGTGGGAAGGGGCCCATGAAATGAATACCCCAGACGTTGAAGATCTCGACAATCAAAATGGGCTGGAGGAGCATCATATCTTTTCTGGTCATGGTCCCCAGCATTTGGTAGTGGGAGCAAGTCTTGGCAAAGTTGTGTGCATCCTTAAAAAAGGAGGGCCAGTAAAATCCGGACTGCAGAACCTTTGCAGCCATTTTCTTTCCTGAGAAGTGGTGACTACAAGCTTGGTCATGACAAAAAGATAGCACACTTTGAACTTCGTCCTCAGGGATACACCTCTTGATGATCTGGTCGGCACAGAGGCGATACAACATGGGATCATCCCAGAAATAGTGCTTGGCCTCGGCCAAGAACTTGTCCCGTTGCTGTTTGGACCAGCTGTGCGGAGTTTGTCCTACAACCAGGTAGTTGACATAGTCAGCATACCAAGGCAGTTTCTTGTCTTGCACGGCCAAAATGTCTTCATCGGGAAATGTGTCGTATAAAGGCAGAGAGGGTCTAATGGGGTATGGGTGAAGTCTAGATAAGTGGTTAGCCACCGCATTCTTTGATCCGGCTTTATCGCGGATAAATTCCTGCAAGAGCAGGATCCATCTGATGAGCCTGGGCTTTGCATCCTTTTTAGCCAACAGGTGCTGGATGGCTGAATGGTCAGTATAGATGGTCACGTGGGATCCCAGCAGGTAAGATCGGAACTTCTCGAGTTTGAAAACTACGATGAGCAATTCTTTCTCTGTGACCGTATAATTTCGTTGGGCCTCGTCCAACATCTTGCTCGCGTAGTAGATCACCACGGGTTTCTTGTCTTGTCTTGTCTCAGGACAGCGCCTATGGAAAAATCTGATGCATCACACATAATCTCAAAGTCTTGGGACCAATCCGAGGGCTGAAGTACAGGTGCTGTGGAAACTAAGTCCCAGAGGGTGTGGTAAGCCTTGATGCAATCAGAGGTCATGTGGAATAAGGTGTCGTTGGCCAGAAGGTCGGTTAAGGGTTTGGAAATCTTGGAGAAGTCTTTGATGAACCTTCGGTAGAAACCAACATGTCCCAGGAGTGAACGGATCTGCCAGACTAAGCTAGGCGGAGGAAGTTTGGAAATCAAATCAACTTTAGCCCGATCCACCTCAATGCCCCTATGCGATATGATGTGACCGAGGATGATTCCTTCTTGAACCATAAAATGTTTCTTTTCCCAACTTAACACCAAATTAACCTCGATACATCGTTTCAGGATTTTTTCTAAGTTGCTCAAACAGTGGTCGAATGAATTTCCAAATACAGAGAAATCATCCATAAAGACCTCCAAGTATTCACCCACCATTTCTGAAAAAATGGCTAGCATGCAACGCTGAAAGGTAGCAGGTGCGTTGCATAACCCGAACGGCATACGACGGAATGCAAACGTGCCGTACGGGCAAGTGAATGTGGTCTTCTCTTGATCTTCAGGAGCAATTGCGACTTGGTTATATCCTGAATATCCATCCAGGAAGCAAAAATACTTTTGCCTTGCCAATCTTTCAAGGATCTGGTCAAAGAATGGCAAGGGGAAATGATCCTTCTTGGTTGCTTCATTGAGTTTTCTATAATCAATACATACCTGCCATGAGATGGTAGTGCGGGTGGGGATGGATTCGCCACGTTCATTGGTGACAACGGTGAGCTCGACTTTCTTCGGAACCACTTGAGTGGGGCTCACCCAGGGGCTATCAGAGATGGGATAGATGATATCGGCGTCAAGCCACTTGATAATTTGGGTTTAACCATCTCTGCATCTGGTGGGAGGGTCATGCCCCATCTTCCAAGTAAATCTTATGAGTGCAATAGGTGGGGCTAATTCCTCTTAAGTCTAAAATGGTCCATCCAATGGCGGCCCGATGTTCCGAAAGGGTCGTGGTCAACCTAAGTTCCTGATCCTTGGTTAGATGAGAGTTAATAATCACAGGGAAGGTCTGGTCAGGTCCCAAGAAGACATACTTGAGATTCTCAGGTAGCGGCTTTAGTTCAGGTGTGGGTGGAACGACAGTCAAAGGAAAAGGGAAAGGCGGGAGTTGATCAACATCAATCTCCTCAAATGGTGTTGTTTGATGGTAATCAACCCTACAGAGGTCCATGGGCAGAGATGGTGACGGGTTAGAACAGTTATTACAGGATTGGTGGTCCGAGACAGAACTAAGGGTGAGGCATTCCTTGACCAAAGGTTCCACGGGATCATGTTCCTCGATATAGTCGCAATCAAAAGACTTGGTCGCCCGGAAGATATCCAACTGCATTTTCTTGTCTCCGAAGGTGATTTCCATACATCCCGTGTCACAATCGATGTTTGCCTTAGCCGTAGCTAAGAAAGGTCTGCCTAGGATTATGGGTGCATTCTGTAGTTTTTCAGGGACTTCCATGTCGAGCACCAAGAAGTTGATCGGAAAATAGAAGTCCTTGACCCACACAATCACGTCCTCGACAACCCCCTTTGGGGTCTTCACAGATCTATCAGCCAACTGGATGGTGATAGGTGTAGGTGTCAACTCTCCGAAACCAAATTGGTGGTACAGGGTTGTTGGAATCAGATTGATGGAAGCACCTAAGTCCAGGAGTGCTCTATCAAATGTCATGTCCTTGATATTGCAAGATATCAGGGGTGCTCTTGGGTCAGTTCTCTTAAGCGGAAGGTTGCTTGATATTACAGAACTTTCTTGCTCTGAGAGCACAACCTTCCTAGGTGATTGAGGTCTTGGCTTACGTTTGGGTGTACAAGCATCCTTTAGAAACTTGGAGTAAGCCAGGATGTGCTTGACGGCTTCGAGGAGCGGAATATTAATCTGAACCTACTTAAAGATCTCCAAAAGCTCCTCAGTTTCCGCAACACTTTTCTTTTTCTTGATTGTCTCCAAGGCCTTAGGGTAGGGTGTCTGAACATGGATAGGATCTATTTCTGGGTCCTTGGGTTTTTCTAGTGCCTTTTCTGAGTCGAGTGTTTCAGACAGTGAAGTCTCGGGAAGAGTCGGCCATTTGGGATCCTGGGTTTTGGTGCCACTTCTCAAGGTTATCGCATTTGCAGAGGCATTGGGACCATGGGTTGATCCTTGAGAAGATGAGGACGAAGAAGCACCGAGCCGAGGGGGTGTTTATGGGGCAGGCTGGACCATGTGAGCCTACCCGGGATTGCCCTGGAACCCTTGTGAATTGGGGCCTGTGTTAATCATGTTTTGCGGGTTCGGTTGTGGCTGGGAAGGTAGGGATCCTTGTTGTTTATAGTCCAATAGTTGGCTTAATTGTCCCTTTACTAAAGCCATTTCTTCCTGATGTTTCTGGTTTATTTCAGCCATCATCATTATTAGGGTGTCCATTTGGTTTTGCAGAGGAGGGGCCGCCCTATTCGGATTATATGGGGGTCTAACTGGTGGTCCTTGCTGATAGGGGGCAAGTTTGCCTATTGGTTTGGCCTAGGCTAGTTCTGGAATTAAGGTGGTTTCTGGTTTGTCCAACTAAAGTTGGGGTGATTACGCCAGCCGGTGTTGTAAGTGTTGGAGAAAGGGTCAGGTTTGGCATAACCTTGGATAGCCTGTACATCTTCAAGGATAGCAGATGTCGAGGGGGAGGGAAGAGAGTAATCAAGGGTTGAGGGAGCAAAGGTCCCTCCCTGGAACGTGGTTAGGGGTTGTTCCAGGTTCAGTTGGCTTAAGGCTGGACTAGGTCAACATTGTGAGCTCCCTTTGCTAGGGAGTATGTCTGTAACGGGTTCCTGGTCTGGTTCAGTAGCTCATCTATCTTTTTATCCACCAATTCCACTCGATCTAATTTCTTGGCAATGATATCCATGTCAACCATCCCAGAATTTGCTTGTACTTCATAAATCCCACCACGGGGTTGACTGGATCGGCTAAACTGGGTCATGGAGGCATTGTTGAGTGAATTTTCGCTCATAGGCTCAAAGAGCACACATGTGCTCTCCTCGTCTTTGTTCAGGAAGTTCCCCCCCGCATGAGGCATTGACGAAGTTCCGTAGGTTGCTATCCAGATCGTGGTAGAAGATCTTGGCCAATTGCCACCTTGGTACTTCGTGGTGAGGACATTTCCTCAAGAGTTCATTAAAGCTTTCCCATGCCTCATGGAACTATTCCCCACTCTGGAGTGTAAAGGTAGTAATGGCTCTTCTGAGGGCATTAGTCTTTCCTATGGGGAAGAATTTCTTTAAGAATGCATGCCTCAGTTCTTCCCAGGTGGTGATGGGTCTACCTAGGGTTCTAAGTCAGTAAGATACCTTGTCTCTCAGCGAGAAGGGGAACATCTTAATCAAAACAATGTCAAGGCTAATGTTTCTAGGTTTCACAGTCCGGGCTATCCAGTCAAGATCCTCTAGGTGCTGGAAGGGATCTTCATTTGAGCTTCCATGGAAGTGGCTCTAAATTAGACTTAGGACATTTGGATTTAGCTCAAAATCATCTCCCCCTTCGGGGATCCTAAGGTGCGGCTCGACTCGAATAGCAGAAGGATTGTAGAAGTCATGGAGGGGCCTAGGTTGGTCCTGGAATGGTGGTAGATCAAGTGGCGGTTGCCCTTGTGGGCCTTGGAAAGGTGGTGGTGGTTGCCCTTTTGGGTTCTGCATCCGGTGTATGGCTTACATGATAGTGTGGATCTGTTGCTGCTGAAGTTGGTGGTTTGCGTTAATCTAGGCTTGGATGATGGCCATTGTGTCTAGTGGGGTTTGTTCCTCAACCTCATCTACCCTAGGTTCAACCATGTTTCTAGCAGAATCAGGTCGCCTGGATTCCCGTCCCAAAATAAACAACTCAGGATGCAGTGATCGTCTCCCATGCATACACTAGAGAAGAATAGGAGGGGATGCGGAGAGCGACAAATGAGAGAAGTGTGTGTACAACCAAGCAAATAAGCCTAGTCCTTATGGTGTATTCCTTAGGGGACCTAGAAATCTCCAAAAGGTGATCAAGTCTGTAAGCACTGGACTCCCCTTCCCAAAGCTAATCTGGCCAGGTTGATTACGAGAGGATTGTAGGGAAGGTTCTTCCTTTGGCTTGCGTCGTCGGTTCCATAGGCACCACAACTGCGGTCGTTTGACACTTCTCCGCAGCCTAGTCACCAGATTCTACTAAGGGAATGAAAGCCAAGTGCCCAGCGAACAAAGCCATGCCTCTCGAGACTTAACTCAGTCCTGCCTAGGGCATGTTTACTGTATTTTAAAAGGGCTAGGATAGTGCTTGTGCTAGGGTTATGTGATGAGGTGTTGATTGGGGTAGTGCCTCTTAGTTTTCCAATTCCAGTGTGTGTGCTCCTATCAAAACATGGTTTTCAAGCAAGGATTTTTTAAAGATGTGGTGTCTTTTAATGTTTCATCCTTACTTTTGTGTCTTTTAGGATTGACGTGTCTTAATGTTTTCAAACAAGTTTCAATGGGCACGTCAAGTTTTGCACACAATTGGTGAAAGTAGGTTTCCTTTGATGTGAAGGAGCTCTAAAACCTTAATGTACTCATCCTAGTGATCATGCAACTTCTATTGGATGAGTCAATTTTAGGGGTGAGTGGTGCGGCCCAAGTCAAGTGATGGTGGCTTCGCAAACACTACTCAAAAAGAAAGATAAACACTCAAAAAAAGATTTGGTCTTAAGAATATTAGAGTGTATATATATATATTTTTTGTTGGGTGATGAGTGAAGGATGTGGATCAGGCAATCATACACCACACCAAATTTTTTCGATTTTACAATTTTTTTTAAATATATCTTTTTCAGGCAAACAAATAACCACGGGTAAAGAGTTACTCACAATTGGTCCTTGCTGCGCTTACTCCATCTCTACCGTCACGAGCTGCGCTGCTTTGCTGTCCAAGCGTCGAGTTCCTGCAACCATCAAGTAGAGGTAGAGAATGAGTTAGATGATGTGAGCATGGATGTGAGATGGAAGTGACAAAATAAATCCGTAGCCACCCCGGCAACGGTGCCAAAAACTGACCTGTGGAAGACGCGTAAGTTTAAAAGGGTCGTTATAGCTTGCGCTCACAACGTCGGTTTTAAATGAAGAGATGGACGTGAGTCCGAGTGTCGATCTCAGGAAGGCGTGAAAATCAGATTTTTCTTGTCACTTAATGTCACGAAAATAACGGGTTTTTGCTTGCGAGAAGGCGTGAGTGAAAAGCGAGTGAGAGAGGGAGAAAGAGAGAGAATAGGGTTAGAAATTTTCATTCACAACATGCAACTTAAACATAAAAGAGGGAAAGTAATTAGATAGGAAGCAACTTCATTTGACATGCAACTTTAGTTTTATAATTACAACACTAGATAAATGCTTAAACACAAGTAAAGTAAAGCATAAGATAAAGAGGGAAAGGGAGAGAGAAGATGGTGAGGCAGCCACGGCGGTGGAGAGGGGCTCCGTTGGCGTCTCGTCGGCTCCGGCGATTACAAAGAGAGCTAATGGTGTCTAGGAGTGGGGTAGAGCACTTGCAAGCGAATTGAATGCCCTTCCATGGGTGGTTGGATGGAGTTTATATAGGCAAAAGGGTTTTCTAATTTAAGTATGGGCTTTAGCAACGTCCGGGACATCGCTAAGCCCATACCAAATCTGTCGGTGTAGCCCCCTTCACCTGCCGATCGCCAGCACGCCTTGTGCTTCTTCTATGGCGATCCACACGCGCGTGTTGTGAGCCGTCTGATCGAAAATCGGACGGCTGAGATCTCGCGAAGGGCACACTCGCAGATCACTGCTGAGGCACACGCGTCTGTCGTGTCATCGCACGCGTGAGCGTCCGTGCGCATCCGTTGCACCCGCACGCATCCATTGCGTTGTGCAGCTTGATCGTCGCCGTTTGCTGTTGATCGGGCGGCTCAATTTCCCGCAGCGCGCCTTCGCCTTTCAATTTCCACGCAGCGTGATTCGATCCTGCGCTGGATGCGCAGGTGTGAGGCGGCTGACCGCTGCGCTGTTGCAGCGGATTGTCGCGAAGAGTGAGGGTGCGCGGGCGGCTCTCAGCCGTTCGATCGAAGATTGACGGCTGAGAATCATCCTTCGGGTGAAGGCAAAAGTGGTCGGTGGCGAGGATGCGACGAGCGGGTGCCACGTGGTGCGCTGTGGGCCGTTGATCATCAAATCAACGGTCAGAACTTCTTAGGCCCATTACAGGAGCTCCGGATGTCGGATTTGGGTGATTTCGAATCCGTTGGACTTCGTTCGTCACTCTGAATCCATCCGTGCAGTCCGATTGCTCATCTGAGGTTTGTTTTGACATGTTCTTGTACACATGGCCGTTAATAATGCATTATAAGTAATCTTGATGTGCAATGCATGAGATGCTCCTATTCCTATTTATGATGTGTTATTTGTGCATTTTGCTCTTATGATAAACCCCAATTGACAGAATTATTGCCTTAAGATGCAATGTTGGCATACCAAAATTTGGGCCAAATTGGAGATCATCTTGACCTAGTTTGCACTTTGCTCCAATCTGACTCTTTCCCTCTCATTTATGCCCTTAACTTTCAAAATATTTGCATAAAGCCCCCCAACTTTGTCATCGTCTTCACACAAAGCCCCTGCTGCCATTGAGGTCAAATTTGACCTCCAAGAAACCTTGACTGACCTAAATCCTACTCTAATGGTAATCAAATCCCACTAAAATTGATGGGATTGATGTTCACACATAGGCGAACAATCTGGAATCAATTTGGAGTTCCAAATCCCCATGGATTGCTCATGCAAACGCACGAGAATCTTGGTTTCTTTTCCTTCAAGCCCAAGCATTGAAAGTCCTTTCTTGATCCAACGCTTTCCCTGAAGCTTTATAAAGAGTTGGCGTGCACAACCTTCTCTCCTTAGCTTGTTTTTGGCTGGAAAATCCCCTTCTTCGCTCCTTTCCGACCGAATGCTCCATGAGCTTCGGTGACCTTCGACCACCTTCCTCGTCCGCCCTCACAGACCATAGCAGGTGGATTTCTCTTCCTCACCTTCCTCCGCACATTGCAATACCAGCGGCTGTTGCCTACGCCCCTTCATTGTCACCGCCCCTATCACCGGAGGCTTTGTTTTCCCCACGTCCAGCGTACCATCGGCATGGGCAAATCCCTCCTTTTGTCGAATTAAATTAGGGTAGTTTTGTTTTCTTAAGTTCTTAGGTTAGTTTCCCCTATCAAAACCTAAAAACACCCCTTGACGTATACGCAAGCCACCTTCTTCCTCATCTTCGGCCACCTCTCCGATGAGGCTTTCTCATCACCTCACACCTCCAACCGCCTCACCACCTACTCCACAAACTCCCTCCGACCACAAAACCACCACTCACACACTTGCCGTGGTCCGACGATGCTTATGAGCTATCTTAATGTGGCCGTAAGGCTGTATTTGTGATTCTGAGGTTAGGTTGGAGCTCCACCACTGCGCCTTATCTCTGACGTCATTCTTCGTGTTCTAAGCCTTGCAAGCTCCAGACACGACTCCTAGGCAGTGTGGAATCAGCCCAGGACCACTCCCTGGTGGTCAATTGATGACCACATCACCTGCAGCTGCTGCAATTGGAAAGACTTCTTTGCTGCAGGTGCACGCAAAGAACAAGGGGACATTTAATCCCACATCATTCATGGAAGGCTGCACTGCTATGCATAAATTGATTTTCTTCATACGGCTGTTTGCCTCCAAACACATGGGGTGAGGTCCCTCACACTCGCACTCAACCTGACCTGTCTATTCTTCACTCCTCGGCTATGACACCCACGCACGTAGCCCTGGACCTGGTTACGCATCCGATTACCCGGTTAAGGTTCGATTATCTAAAACAGGAGAGGAAGAAAGGAAAGAAAGAGAGAGCGGGGGAGGGAGGATTTTGTTCCTTGGTATAGCTGTGCGGCACTTAGTTGTTGGGAAGGAAAGAAGAGCCAAGGAAGAAGAAAAGAGAAGGCTTGCAGAGGAAAGGAAAGGAAACAAAAGAAGGGGCCATTCCCCTCTGAAGCTGAAGAGGAAAGGCAGAAGAGAGAAGAAGAAGAACAGAAGAAAGCCTTAAAGAAAAGCACTGTAGCAGGCGACATTTAAGTCGTCTGACTTGAAATTCAGACATCTGATCACTATTTATTTATTTAACATGATTGAGTAGTTGATATATATGTGCTTAGACTAATAATTGGTGATCTAAATCACCATTATTTTGTCTTAAGAAATCTTTTTGGTCTCTTAAAGTCTTAAAATACTTATGTTTTTCATTGAATATTTAATGTGACAGATTAGTATTCATTGAAATATCTTTATTCTGCTTCATTTAGTGTGCTCATTTATATTTTAATCGAGATTAGTGCGTGAATTCCTATTTGCTCCTGTGTTCGAGCTCAGACTTCATTTAGATATTCGAGTTATAAATTATATTTGTTGACAAGCGATTTCGGCTGTGCTACAACGAAGTGATTTTAAAACTCTGAATTTTCCCATCAATATTTTGGCGCCGTTGCTGGGGAGCAACGCGCAATTCACCGTTAGTCTTTGTTTTAATTGATTATATTTGAGTACTAACTTGCCCTATTTGATTTCTTGTGATTTTGCGAGGTACATCACAAGGTGATCTTCAGCACAAAACAACCACTCCCGGGGCAGGTAATTTTGTTGTTCCCTAATCAACCTCCTAATCTTGGGAAGATAAAAAGGAAACAATCAATTAGGAACTACTTGCCTTACTTAGTAAATTATCATTTAAAAGGCAAGTTTCTTGATTTGCGAAAATTTCATATCTGATTGAAGCTTGGGGCGATTCTATTTAGAAATCCCTACCTTGATTTCCTGTACCTACTAGGGATTGTGCGTAATTTCTAATCTTCCTTGGACTACGTACTTCTTATTTAAAGTCTAGGGAGAATAATTTGAGATTTAATTGGACTTGAAATAGAGCCAATTAGGGTTTCAACATTAGGGTTTTGAAGTATTAGTTTACATTTGCTTGCATAAAAGGAAACATACCTTCCCTCATTTGTGTGCTACCCAAGCCCCTGTTTGAAAAGATCTAATCAAGTAGAACCCTAAAATCAGGCTCTAATTTCACTTTAATCCTAAAATCTTGGACATAATAACCTGAGAGTCAATTCAGGGTGATTTTTAGGTCTTGACCTAGAGTTCATTCTACCATCTTTAGGATAGGTTAGGTGAAGTTGGTCTACTTTCGAGGCTAACCAACCTCCAAATTAGGTCACAAGTCAAATAAATTTCTAATCAACTGAAATTTAAGGCACAAATTAGGCTAAAATTGGTAGACTTATGGTCTTAAGTCTGTACATTCTGGTCTACTTGGAACCGCAGTGACAAGGAAGGTCGGGTGGGGGAAACCCTGTAACCCGTAGGGACGCTCTACCATGTAGGGGTCTTTGCGAGGCTCTCCCTTCCTGACTACCCAGGTATTTCTTAGGTGTGAAGATTTCTGATTTAGAGGTATCATCCACCTCGAAACTGCCTTAGTCATCCAAAAATCTTTGGGTGCCTTGATTGGGTCCAAATAATATCCAATCCCTCATCTTTTCTCTAGAGCACATACACAGGAAGGTCATTAGGCTTTTAACCTAAGGGATCTCATTAGATCTTCTTGGGAATTTCTTTCAGATCTAATTAAGTTCTAATCTGATCTTGAGTTTGATTCTACATCTTGATTCCACCATCTGATTGAAAAATGCAACCTGGCAATCTAGGAAGACTGTTTAGGAAACCTAAGTCCCAAATGAGCATGAAAGAAAAGATAATTTAGGATGCTTATAGACACCACAAGGAATATTTTAAAAGGGACATTTAGGATAAATTTCAGAAAATAATGGACCACATCGCAAACCGTGTGGAGATAATATGGATACAAATGAACCATGATTCAACCCGGGATGATCTCCTAGCAAAACACAGTGAATTGGTGAAATTACACAACAACAATTGTCTGCAATGTTGGTCAAATCCTTTATTTCTAGAAGACCTCCAAAAATTTTTGGAAATATGGGGAGAATTGCTGAATATGTTATATCGATCCATTGATCAAAAATACCCGTCAGAAATTAATAAAACATCTTGGAGTGATTCTAGTGATCAACATAAATTCCCAAATCTCAGGTTCAAGAATCAAGGTTGTTGTGGACTCCCATCCCAAATGAATTCAAATTCAAATTTCATAACAATTGACATTCCTGATCTTGAGATGGGTTGGGAGGATCCAATTGCAGGTGTTCCCGATTCTGAACCGACCCTAGGAAACCAGGAAGCTGGTCCATCGAGCTTAAATTTCCCCAACACTTGTGATGATGAGCTTAAAATAGAACTTCTCGAGAGTGTAAATCCCAAGCCTTATCCTGTTAAGGTGATTCTCGAGAATGATCCGACATCCCAATAGAGCCCAGCCTAGATTCTAGTAATCCAACCCTTACCATTAACCTAGAATCTGGATTCGAGCCTATTTGGGCTAATTATAATGCCCAATGTGATGAGAATCAAATTTTAAATATGAATTACAATTCAGGGCTTTTATTTGATAAATACACCTCTCCAACCTCCTCTAAAACACAAACTGATTTCTCGAAAGTCACGCCAATCAATGATACAGAAATCGAGGAGTTGGAAGAGTTGGGAATCGATTGGGTCTATCCTTGGAGCCAAGAACCTGAGCCCATACCTAATAAGGATACCTTTTTAAGCTCAGAATCTGAAACTAGGTTAGATCCAAGTCAAGTTACTGATTCTACACATCTTGATTCTCTTTGTGGTGGAACTCCCGATCTAGAATCAGATTTAGAAACTTATTCTCTCAAATTCTTCGATGATTTCGAATCCTACTCTGATTTCGGAGAACCTTTGTTTCCTGACGATTATGAACCAGTTTATGACCTTAGCATCCATGACCCATTCTTCGACTTTGACTCTGAGGTCCTTGATCCTAAGATCATTGATTCAAAATTAGGTTGCATTAAAATGGAATCATTCCTCTTTAATCTTTAGGAATCAGAAACAAGTGCCGAGAGTGTTTGCAATCTAGAGTTTGAATCTTTTCTTGACTCAGATTTCCATGACCCTATAAACACTCTTCACATTTACATTTGATTTTGATGGACATTATGAGGACTCTCTAGATGAACCTACTTTTGAATCCTTTCTAGAGGAGCCCTCAACACACATAGTTCTCAAGGAAGCCACCTCTTCAAATCCATATACAGAACCTTCTTGAATCCAAACCCAACCCCGACTCGCAACTGGAATCAACTTCTACTCTGATTCTCCTCTCAATGATCCGGTCGCATATGATTCTCCATCTTTTGATTGAGTTTCGGACATCGATCAGACCACTAATCACATCCTATCTTTCTCTAATCACTCTTATAGGGTTCCTACATCCTCCACATATCCATTCTCTTTTGAGGATCCCTACTCTGACCGGGCTGATCCGTTTCAGCTAAACCTACCATTCTACCACATCTGTTTGAACTTCAAAGTATCTGGTGGGCTCCAAATCTATTGATTCGCATCCATTAACCCACCATACTGATTGGGTTTGGGCTGCATCATTAGCCTATTGATTTGAACCAATACCTGGTTAGACCAACCAGGCTATTGATCAAGGTGCTTGTTCTACAAAATTCATCTGATTTGACCACTCCTTCTCCATGACCACTTTCTACTCTATTGAAGGCATTGAATTTAGCCCTTAATGAGAGGCAACCAGTCATTCCAAAAACTCGAGACCCTTCTGATCATCCTTTTGAGCTTTACGTTTATTTCACCTCTGAGTTCAGTGTTAGAATAGCCGACCCCACCTTTGGTATTCGTTCTAGAGCTTGAAATCGTTCGCAACAATCATCCCGACCCGTTCACCCACCCATTTTACCCTGTTCTAACCCATGAATCAAGCTGATTTCATACCCTTTGATTTACAATGAGGACATTGAAAAACTTAAGCATGGGGGGTGTTAAAGTGCAAACACATACAAATTCAAGTTTCTGAAGGGTTCTCGCAAAAAAAATTACTCATTCAAAAAAAAAATAATAAAAAAAAAATTGAAAAAAAATAAAAATTGGAGAAAGGAGAGGAAATTTTGTGAGCTTAAATTGCATATCATTCATGAGGAGGAAAAGAGAGGAGATGTTTTAAAATGTCAAAAAGGAGCCACAATTTGAAACAAAAAGTGAGTTATTAGTAAATGATTATGGAATCTGCTTAATTTCTAGACCAAATCAAAAGAAAAAAATTAAGTCCTAAAATGATAGAGAAACATGGAGATTAGTATGAGTGCTGATTGTAGGCCTCTTGGGCTTGTTTTAAGGCTTAAAAATTCACCTATCCGTTAAGATCCGGATAGTTCTCAAGAGGTTGAGGAAAATGTGAAGCTTATGTATTAGGTCTAAGGCTTAGGTAGAATTCGACTTCGTTAACTGACCTCTGATTTGCGGGACTCAGTAACCTAAGCACCCTAATCCACACACAAGCCTGGTTTAGTGCGCTTAATAATCAAAATTATATAAAAGCATTTATTCTATTCTTAAAAAGCTACCTAGATTAGGAGCAGCTTGTTAACACAAGTTGATTTGGATGAGTTCCCGGCACGGAGAGGCTGAAAATTCCTCTCGAAGATGCGCAATAACATACCATCTCCTCGGTGCTTATCTCCTAGGATATCTAAATATCGTACTGAGGGCATGTAAGCACCTTGTACTGATTCAGGTGCCATTGGCGGGATTATCCTGAAATGTCGATTGCTACGGCCTGGATTTAGCTACAAAATGTCATGGGTAGTACTATCTCGAAGTGTCGAAAGCCAGGGTTCTGGGTGTTGCCATGGGCAGTGCTATCTCGAAGCATTGATTGCTAGGGACCCTGCGAGGATTGATGGTAGGGATTAGGAATCTGATACATACCGTGTTTTTGAGCCAATTCGAAGGTAGAAATAAAGAAAAGAAAAGGGAGAAAACTCTCCAAAAATGAAAAAATTCTTCTATCCCTCTCTTTTACAAAAACACACTGCAAACTAAACCCGGACTAACCATGTTACAAGAACGAGTGCTTTAACCGCTAGGTTCAACGAACCTTAGGATAGTTTTTGTGGGCCTTAGAAACCTTCGTGACAGATTGAGGCTAAAGCTGGTTAGGTTTGGATCTTGGTTGTTACTTGAGTACCTCTAGGTCTATTATTAGCATTTTGACTTAATTTCTAAAAAGAAGAATAAATCAGGACTCTGAGCATCAAAGCCATGGTCTAGAATTCAAGTTCATTCCATAAGATTTTGCTAAGGGACTAGCAAAAGTTAGGCATAAGGGTATGATGATAACGTCACCATCAGCCATATCTAGCTTTAATTAGTCGTAATCAACAGTTAAATGCTCCTACATAATCGAAAGAAGATCGTAATTCACTACACATCCTTTTTGAGAGGTTAACAGTAAACAGGGGTAAAACTACAGTTTTAACAGAATATCCTAATTGCATAACAATTACAGGATTTTTCAGGGGTTAATTAAAGGTCAAATGTTCATAAATGTCTAATAAGTGGGTTTATGCAAAACAAAATGGGTTTTCATGCATTCAAGAATTATTGGACATCTCAAATCTTAAAACAGACCCGCTTAATTCACTGAGGTTCTGGTCAAGATAAATTCACCTAAACCTTCTAAAAATCATATAAAAATATTCCCTAAGATTTTGTATCTTTGATTTGACCATTGGAACCCATTTTGACCTAAAACAGAGTCTCAGATAGATAGTTGCCCTAATTTAGGTTTCTACACAAATTACCAAGTCAAACATGCTAAAAACCTAAATCCGACTTCACCATTAAATTTCTTGGGTCCAAATTATTTGTACCAAAATTTGGGCCTAATCGGAGATTGCTTGACCTAGTTTGCATTTTGGTCCAATCTGACTCTTTCTCTCTCATTTATGCCCTTAACTATCGAAATATTTGCACAAAGCCCCCAGCTTTGTCATCATCTTCACACAAAAGCCCCTGTCGCCATTGAGGTCAAACCCGACCTCCAAGCAACCTTGATTGACCTAAATCCTACTCTAATGGCAATCAAATCCCACCAAAATTGGTGGGATTGATGTTGACACAGGCGAACAATCTGGGATCAATTTGGAGTTCCAAATCCCCATAGATTGCCCGTGCGAATGCATGAGAATCTTGGGTTCTTTTCCTTCAAGCCCAAGCATTGAAAGTCCTTTCTTGATCTAAAGCTTTCCCTGAAGCTCTATAAAGAGTCGCTGTGCACAATCTTCTCTCCTTAGCTTGTTTTTGGCTGGAAAATACCATTCTCTCCTCTCTGACCGAATGCTCCACGAGCTCTAGTGAACTTCCTCGACCACCTTCCTCGTTCGTCCTCACAGACCATAGCGGGTGGATTTCTCTTCTTTACCTTCGCACGGCGAAATACCAGCGGCCACCGCCTACACCCCTTTGTCGTTGCCGCCCTTGTCACCGGAGGCTTTGTCTTCCCTACGTCCAGCGTACCACCGGCGTGAGCAAATCCCCCCTTTCGTCCAATTAAATTAGGGTAGTTTAGTTCCCTTAGGTTCTTAGGTTAGTTTTCCTTATTCAAAACCTAAAAACACCCCTCGATGCATATGCAAGCCACCTTCTTCCTTATCTCCAGCCACCTCTCCGGCAAGGCTTTCCCGTCACCTCACACTTCCAACCGCCTCACCACCTACTCCACAACCTCCACCACATCCACCCACACAAAACCCTTATATTTATTTCACCGTCCACGCTCCCATGATCGCCATCGAGCAACCCACCATTCGCACTCCATCTCCGCCTTCGTCCAACCACATCATGCACTCTCACGCCACAAAACCACCACTCACACACTCGCTGTGGTCTGACGATGTTTATGAGCTATTTTAATGTGGTCGTGAGGCCGTATTTGTGATTCTCAGGTCAGGTTAGAGCTTCGCTGCCGCACCTTATCTCTGATGTCGTTCTTTGTGTTCTAAGCCTCGCGAGCTCCAGACGTGACTCTTAGTCAGTGCAGAATTAGCCCAGGACCACTCCCAGGTGGTCAATTGAAGACCACATCACCTGCAGCTGCTGCAATTGGAAAGACGCACATGAAGAACAAGGGGACATTTAGTCCCACATCGTTCGTGGAAGGCTGCACTGCTATGCATAAGTTGATTTTCTTCATACGGCTATTTGCCTCCAAACACATGGGGTGAGATCCCTCACACCCGCACTCGACCTGACCCGCCTATTCTTCACTCGACTGCGACACCCACGCACGCAGCCTTGGACTCGGTTACGTATATCCGATTACCCGATTAAGGTCCGGTTATCTAAAATAGGAGAGGAAGAAAGGAAAGAAAGAGAGAATGGGGGAGGGAGGGTTTTGCTCCTTGGTGCAGCTGTGCAACACTTAGTCGTTTGGAAGGAAAGAAGAGCCAAGGAAGAAGAAAAGATAAGGCTTGTAGAGGAAAGGAAAGAAAAGAAGAAGGGGCCGTGCCCTTCTGAAGCTGAAGAGGAAAGGCAGAAGAGAGAAGAAGAAGAACAGAAGAAAACCCTGAAGAAAAGGACTGTAGCAGGCGACATTTAAGTCGTCTGACTTGAAATTCGGACGTCTGATCACTATTCATTTATTTAACATGATTGGGTAGTTGATATATATGTGCTTAGACTAATAATTGGTGATCTAAATCACCATTATTTTGTCTTAGAAATCTTTTTGGTCTCTTAAAGTCTTGAAATACTCATGTTTTTCATTGAATATTTAATGTGACAGATTAGTATTCATTGAAATATCTTTATTCTGCATCATTTAGTGTGCTCATTTATATTTTAATCGAGATTAGTGCGTGAATTCCTATTTGCTCCGTGTGTTCGACTTCTAACTTCATTTAGATATTCGAGTGATAAATTATATTTGTTGACAAGCGATTTTGGCTGTGCTACAATGAAGTGATTTTAAAACTCCAAATTCGCCCATCAACATGCATCTCTAGCCTCATCTCAAGCCTCATCTCAACCCTTATCTTAGCTAACATCAAGTTCAAGGGTTGCTACTGAAATTGATACAAATATTGCTGGATGCGGGTATCAATTACATTGTATAGCTTACAGTTAACTTTTGATTTATTTCATCTTCATTTATTTGCATTCAATTGGTGTTTCAGTGGTGTCTCAATTGGAGGTTGTTCGAACGCTAGATTGGTGTTTTAAGAATGTCGTGTTGCAGTATAGCCAAAATAGCATTTAAACAAATAAATTTTATTACTCGAAAAAGATTCCAAGGTTGAACACAAGGAGCAATATGGAATTTAAAGCTCAAGGTCATAATTTATAACTGAGCACAATATATAAGTAAAAGTTTAAGGCAAAATGATATAAAAATCAAGGATCAATGTGCAAAATGAAGAGGGTAAAATGGTGATTTAAATCACCAATTACCCTTATACAGTAATAGCAAGTAGAAGCACAATATCAGAATTAATTATAGCTTTAGAAACTCAAATCAGACATCTGAAAGTAGGATCAAATGGCTTAAATGTCTGATGCTATAGTGCACTCCTTTTTCCTCTCTCAGCCTTTTCTTCCTTTTCTCTACTGTGGCTCCTTCTCTTCATCTTCTTCTGCCTTCTACTTCTTCTGCTTCCTTCTCCTTCTTCTTCTCGCAGGGGAGGGGAACTTCTCGGATTAGCTAAGTGTCAGCCAATGGCTTCAGTAGAAAAACCTTCCCCTACCCCTGCGTAGTCTCTCTTTCTCTCTCTAGGTCACGCTTTCCCAGAGCCTTAAATAGTATCGGGTATACAGGTAATCGGACCTAGAGCGTACTCGGGACCAGGGCTGCGGGCGTGGGTCATAGCCGAGGAGTGCATGGCTTAGGCGGGTTATTGGGAGCACTAGGTCTGCGGGGGAGATGTCGCAGATGAGGCATGTGAGGGGAGCGTAAAGGGACCTCACCCCCTGTGCGTGCTGAGGCAAACAACCCATATAACTTTTTCAATTTATTCATTGGCCGACGCTCTTCAATCCACGATGTGGGACTAAATCCCACTGCCTTTCATTGCGTGCGGCTGCAGCGGCTTCTTTGCGTGATCATGGTCAAAGGCTTAGTCAAAGAGCCTAATTGGCTCCTTGGTTGTGATCCTGGAAGTGCTCCGCAGCGCTTGGGACTTTGCCTGAGGTTTGCAGGTGCTTGAAGCAAGCTTCGAGCTTTGCTCAAAGCTTCGATAATGGCGGCGAAGACTTGGGACCTGTAAACACGAAAATGGGCTAAAAGCCCCAGTTAAAACAGTTCATAAGCTTCACCGTGAGATGGGGAATTGAACGGCGGTGTTCATGAGGTGTGAGGGTGCGTGAGGTGGCCGGACGGTGGCATAATGTGAGGTGCGAAGTGGGGTGTTCGACAGAGCAGTGGGGAGGTCAATAGCCTCGAAGACCAAAGGGCTTTTGCTCTCTGGAACACGGCGGAGGTGTGGAGATGAACGGCGGCTGGATTGGTGGAGTGTAGTGGCCGTGTGATCTCGTTGGAGGTACGTCGGCAAGGTGGAAGATGGATGGCGATAGGGCGAGTCGGCGGTTGTAATGAGGTGGTAGATGTCTGAAAATGAAGAGGGGAAGTCGAGGAGTCCTTTAGGAAAGGAGGTGGACGAAAGGGAGCGGAGTTGGTGCCGGTTGAGGTGTGGCAAGAGCCAGAGATGAAGATGCTCGGAGGGAGGTGATCGGCGAGGATGAAGGGGGCAGTAGTGCCGGCAGGTGCTGTGCGACGTGGAAGAAGATAAGGATGAAGAATCTACCACAGGTATGGTGGTCAGACGACGAGGGAAGACAAGGGGAATCGTCGGAGCTTGAAGTGCAAATCAGTCGGAGGAGGGGAGAAGAATTTGAGGGATTCTTTGGCCGAATTCAAGCTTAGGGAGTTCGTTGTGATATGGGGAGTCTTTTATAGGTCAATAGAGGTCGGTTAGAGCTTGGGAAGCAAGCTTCCCAAGCTTGGAAAGGTCGCTGGATTGGGAAATTTCTTGAGACCCAAATCTCTCATGCGACGCGTTCGCATGAGAGATTGGGTAGGTTTTAGGGTTTAGGATTTGGGTTGAAAAGGAAGGGAATTTCTTGACGAACTTTCCTTTCAATTTTGAAAGGAATTCGTCAAGAAATCAGGGAGTTCTTTACATTTTAAGGTCGCCGAAGCAAGTAGGTATAGGATTAATGGCGGTAGGGACCTTTTTGTGAGAATGATGACAAAGTTAGGGGCCTATTTGAAATTTTTTTAAAGTTAAGGGTAGAAATGAAATTAGACAAGACCAATTTGCAAACTAGGTCAAGACAAATTCATCTTGGGTCCAAATTTTGATACAAACCTAATTTGGATCCAAGGAATCCAATGATGAAGTTAGATTTTGGTTTTGACCATGTTTGAATGGGTAATTTATGCAGAAACCTAAATTAGGGCAAATATCTGTCTGTGGTTCTGTTTTGGGTCAAAACGGGTTTTGATAGTCAAATTGAAAGTTCTAAACCCTGGAGAATATTTTTCTATGAATTTTAGAGGGTTTAGGCGAATTTTATCCTGATCAGAACCTCATTTAATTAAGTAAGTTTATTTTTAGTGTTTCAAAAGTCATTTAATTCTTAGAACACGTGCAAACCCTTTTGTTATCTTTTTAAGACCAATTGACCTTCATTCAACCCTTGAGCAAACCCTTGGTTGTACTGAATTCATGATGAGTTGGTAAAATTACAATTTTAACCCTAGTTTCTTATTTTTCTTTCATAATGAATATGCAATGACTTGTGACTCTCTGGTGGTTATGTAGGAGCATTTATTTACTTAATTGGGTCAAAATGAGCTAGTTATGGCTCATGATGGTGTTCCCATCATGCCCCCATGCCTAGCTTTTGCTAGTTCCTTAGCAAAATTTCAAGGTATGAACTTTGATTCTAGACCATAAAATCTTTTGATGCTTAAAAACTTTGTTGTGTGCTTCCTTTTGTAGATTAGGTTAGAATGCTGATAGTAGGCCTAGAGGTACTCAAGTACCAACCAAGATCCGGACCTGACCAGCTCTAGCCTCAGTCTGCCATGAAGGTTTCTAAGGCCCACAGGAACTAACCTATGGTTCATTGAACTCCACGGTTAAAGCACCCGTGCTTGTAACATGTTTTAGCCTCGGTTCAGTTTGCAGTGCGTTTTTGTTAGAGAGAGATAGAGGAAATTTTGTTTGCTTTTGGAGAGTTTTCTCTCTCTTTTCTTTTTATTTCTAGCTTCGGATTGGCTTTATAACACGATCTATATCGGATTCCTAGTCCCCATTATCAATCCTCGTAGGGTCCCTGACAATCGATGCTTCGAGATAGCACCGCCCATGGCAACCTCCAGAACCTTGGCTTTTGAGATTTTGAGATAATCCTGCCCATGGTGTTCTGTAACTAAATCCAGACCTTGGCAATCGACATTTCGAGATAATGCTTCCCATGGCATCTGAACCAGCACTGGGTGCTTACATGCCCCTGGTAGAATATATAGATATCCTAGGAGACAAGCACCGAGGAGATGATATGTTATTGCGCATCTTCGAGGGGAATTTCCCACCTCTCAACGTCGAGAACTCGTCCAAATCAACATGTGTTGATCAGCCGCTCTTAATCTAGGTGACCTTTTTAGAACAAGTTAAATGCATTTGCGTGATTTTGATACTAAAGCGCACTGAACCAGACTGTGTGTGAATTAGGGTGCTTAGGTTACCGAGTCCCGTAAACCAGAGGTCAGTTAATGAGGCCGAATAATCCCTAAGCCTTAGAACTAATACTTAAGCTTCGCATTTTCCCTAACCTCTTGAGGACTATCCAGATCTTAGCGGGTACTTGAATTTTTAAGCCTAGGATTCCAGCCCAAGAGGCTTAAAATCTGCGTTCCTACTAATTTCTTTTTTTTGTTTTATTAGCACCTTTTGCCTTTCATTTTCTTTCTTTTGATATGGTCTAGGACTAAGTCAATTCCTTAATCTTTTACTAATGACTACCTCTTTTTTTGTTCTTTTTAAATTGTGCTCCTTTTTGACATTTTTATCTCCTCCCCTTTTTCTCCTTAAAATCTGATATGCCATCAAAATTTCCTCTCCTCTCATATTTTTATTCTTTTTCAAGAATTTTTTATTTTTTTTAGTATTTTTGGAATATGTGATTTTTTTGATGAAACCCTTTCTTGTGAAATGATTTTCATAGCGTTTTGCACTTTAATACCACCCCATGCCTACGATTTGTAATGTCCTTATTGTAAATTAAGTGGGTTCAAGTTCAGCTTAGATCATTCATTAGAACAGGTGATGGGTAGGTGAATGGGTTGGGATGACTATTGCGGACGATTTCAAGCTCGGGTAAGGGTACCAGATGTGGAGTCGGCTGTTCTAGTGGATGAACCCTAAAGTGCAATATGAGTTCAGCATGGGATGTGTCAGGAAGGGTTTCGGGTTTTTTTAAAAATGACGGGTTGCCTCTCGTTAAGTGTTGAGTTTAACGCCATCAGTCGGGTGTAATGAGCTCAGGGAGAATGGAGGGTAAAAGATATCTTAGCCAAATTTGTATCGGTGAGTTCAATGAACGGTTTGAGTGTCTGACTGTTCACGAGAAAAGGTTCTGAATCGTGGCTGAGTTGACTGATTTCGACAGCTCCATTTCCAAAGATTCATCGGACAAAGTATGATCCAATCCATTTCGATCTGAGTTTTCCTGGGAACAATTTGAGTTTGGCATCAAAGAGTAGGACTTTCTGACCAGGGAAGAAGATCTTTCTGGATATGTGCTTGTCGTGAAAGGCCTTAACCCACTCTTTGTAAATTTGCAAGTTCTCATATGCGTCATAGCATAATTCATCGATCTCGCTCATTTGAAGCTTTCTGTGGGTTCCTACCTTGGAAAGATCGAGATTGGAGTTCCATACTGCCCAATAGGCTTTGTGCTCCAATTCGACGGGAGGTGACATGCCTTCCTGTGCACCAATCTGAAGGGAGACATGCCTAATTAGGTTTTGTAGGAGGTCCTATAAGCCCACAAAGCTTCCGAAAGGCGGGACGACCAGTCTTTCATGTTAGGGTGAACAATGACCTGGAGGATTTTCTTGATCTCCAGATTTGATAGCTCAGCTAGACCATTGGTTTGGGGGTGATAAGGAGTAGAGATTCGGTGTGACACTCCGTATTTGGTCATCAGTGATCTGAATTGAGTATTCGTGAAATGGGTCCCTCCATCAGAGATTATGGCATGTGGAATCTCGAATTGAGAAAAGATGTTTTGGTGAATAAATTTGATAACCACCTTATGATCATTGGTTCGGATCGGAATGGCTTCGATCCATTTAGACACGTAGTCAACAGTGAGAAGAATGTATTCAAAGCCATCTAAAATAGGAAAGGATCCCATAAAATCAATCCCCCAGACATCGAAGATTTCGCATACGAGAATCGGTTGTAAGGGCATCATATCACGGTGGCTCATGTTGCCTAAGGTTTGGCAACGAGCGCATGCCTTACAGTGATTGAATGCATCTTTGAAAACTGTGGGCCAATAGAAGCCTCACTGGAGGACTTTTGCTGTAGTTTTATGACCAGAGAAGTGTCCACCGCATGCCTGGTCATGGCAGATGGACAAAATGTCCTGAATTTTTGCTTCCGGAACACATCGTCGGATGATTTGATCAGCACTGATGCAGAAGAGATACGAGTCTTCCCAAAAGTAGTACTTGGCATCGGAAAGTAATTTGTCCTTCTTGGCTTTTGGCCAATCGGATGGTATCTGATGTGATGCCAAGTAGTTTACTAGATCAGCAAATCATGGAAGTCCTGTACTGATAGTCAAGAGGTGCTCATCGGGAAAATGTTCAGTAGTAGGTCCGAAAGGGTTGATGATATCAGAAGGAAGGCGGGATAAGTGATTAGCTACCACATTCTATTTTCCTGCCTTGTCGCGAATCTCGAGATCAAATTCTTGCAACAGTAAGATTTGGTGGATTAGTCGAGGTTTCGCATCCTTCTTTGCAAGGAGATGCCTCACAGTAGTGTGATCTGAGTAAATGATAATACGGGAACTCAAAAGATACGATTTGAACTTTTCTAGGGCAAATACTTCGGCCAGCAGCTCTTTCTCAGTAATTGTGTAGTTACGCCGAGCCTCGTCGAGTGTCTTGCTAGCGTAGTAAATTGCCACGGGTTTCCCGTCTATTTTCTGCCCGAGTACCGCATGTTCGGGCCCGGATAGGTTGTGTTAATATGGTGATTTTATCATTGAAATGCGTATAGTGGTTAACCTAAATCGAGCCTAACCATCTCTTTACAAAATTTTTAACCTGGCCTACTTGATTTTATCTTGGTCACTTTTAGGCCTAGAGTTGAACTCAGGGAAGTGGGATTAGAAGTGAGCAAGTTTCTACCCTTTCCTACAACGAATCTCTTCCGTTCATTTATTATGTTTTTGGTATTTTTCTATTTAAGATTTTTTTCTGATAATTTTTGTCCTTGAGTTACACCCTCAAAATCAGGTTCTTGGCTTTGAGCCAAGTTAGGGTTTCAAAACTGGTCTTGCTATTCGTAAGACTGAGTACCTGCAAGTCAAGGATTATCTTTTCTCTTTTGTATATTTTTTTTTATCTTTTTAACGGTAGGAAAGAGATATAGAAATAAGGTAAATATAATATATATATATGTATATATTATATATGTATATAGGGGTGGGGATGGAGGTGGAGATGGCGTGTAGCACGGTGTCGAGTCGGTCGTCGTCTAGAAAGACACAACCAATAGGACGAAGTGCCGCGTGGAGTGTAGGATGGATGGCTGGAAGATGTGTGTGAAAACGCTTTCTGTATGCGTGTATTGGGGAATATCAGTAACTGGTGCAGATATTCCTGCGATACAACGTATGGTAGGTGATATGAAAATATATATATGTATGTATATATGTATATATATATATATATATGGTTATAATTATATAGGTATATGTGTACTTATATTTGTATATATATATAGGTATGTAAATATATGTATAGATAGATGTATGTATATGTATATATATATATATATTTTTATAATTGTATATATATGTATGTACATATAACTATGTATATAGATATAGATATGTATATATATATATCTATATATATATATGTATATATATATATAGTAATATATGTATATAATTATATATATGTGTATATGTATATCTATATATTAGTATAAGTACCTATGTATATAGATATATGTAGATAGATATACATATATATGTATATATGTATTTATATTTATATATATATATGTATAAATATATGTGTATATATATGTATATATATATACTTATACTTAGTTATATAGGTACTAATATATGTATAGATATATGTATATATATATGTATATAAATATATATAGATATAAATATATATATGTATATATATATATATATAAGTATATGGTAGTGTATAAGTGAGAGTGTGTGTGCGAGAGTGTGAGTGTGTGTGTGTATGTGTCTGCAGAGAGAATGAGAGAGTGCTGTGAGAGAGAGAGAGAGAGAGAGAGAGAGCGTGCCTGCTGGAGTGAAGGAGCGCGAAGAGTTAAGCCGTTTGGAGCAGCGGGCGACGTCTGGTGATCCACGCACATGCCCAGGCGCGTAGGCACGCTAAGACGTGCGTGCACGTAGGAGGGAGCAGGCGTGGGAGAAACCGCAGCGCACTGCACTGCGCGGTGAGGCGGGCGGTGAAGCGGGCGGGTGCTAGCGAAGGAGCGGGCAAAGACGCGGGCGTGTGCAGACGGATGCGGGTGCAGGACGGGTAGCAGACGGTCGCAGCGCGGAGAGAGAGTGCCGGGTGATCGGATAAGTGAGAAACTTATCGGTCACCGCACTGTAGCCACAGTGTTTCACTGACTAGCGTGAACAGTGGCTACAGTGCGCGCTTGGCTCGCACGACCGGGTGCTGGCGGTTCCGTGAATGCGGGCGTCGCTGAGCGAGCTTGTGTGAGCGCGAAAGGACTGCACTGGCTGGGCTGTAGGCGGAACTTCGCGACAGGGCACGCGGAGAGGGGTGCGGGTGACCTGCTGGTGCGTACGGAAAGAGAGTGCCTGGCTGCTGGCGTGCGCAGTGGCCTGCGTGCGGGCTAGCGGTGGTCGGTTGAGCTTCAAAGCTTGAAGCTCCTGTGGCAATGGCGGGGTTGGCTTGAAACGATGAAACAGGGAAGAGAACCACCACGCCCACCGGCTCTTTGATGAGCTGGGTGGTGGTGGGACTCACAGTGGTGGTTGTGCACCACTGTGAGTTGCTCCTGCCTGCAGCGTGGCTCTTCAAGGAGAAGAGAGGCTGTGTATGGAGGGAAGAGGAGAGGAGACGGATTGGAGGATGGAGGTGTTGTGTTTTTGGTGTTTTTTTGTTGGACCAGGCTCGGCTCAAAGAAGAAAGCCGTGCCCTCTTTAAAGAGGATGAAAGCAAGCACAGCCATGCCCTGGCTGTGCATGGCTGTGCATGCGACTGCAGGGCAAGCAGTTGCAGGGAATGGCGCGGGGAAGAAGCTGCCATGCCTTGTAGCCGCGCAGAGGAAATTCAAAGTCAAATAGAAATAAAAAAATAAAGATGGAAATTTTGCGAGGCAGCACTTGAAGAATTTGTTAATTACAAGGCCATTTTATTCACTCCCCTCCCCTCTCAAATAAATGCATGTATGCGTGTATTTTCACAAATGCGACTATGGTTGCCTATTATGCACTGTTAATGCTAGGAAATAGCATAAGATGGCACAATTGTTGGTGTATTTTTGCTGTGCAATCACCGCACCTACAGCGTAATCAGATGCATCACACATGATCTCAAAGGGTTGAGACCAATCAGGGGGCTACAGGATAGGTGCTTGGGTAACTCGATCACGCAGGATCTCAAATGTTTAGTGCATTCCTTGGTGATTTCAAAAGGGACATCATTAGATAGAAGATTAGTCAGGGGGTTCACGATTTTTGAGAAATTGGGAATGAATCGACGGTAAAAATTGATGTGCCCTAGGAAGGATCGGATGTCTTTGATTGAGCTAGGCATAGGGAGTTTGGAAATCAAATTCACCTTGGCTCGATCAACCTGGATGCCCTTTTCAGAGCTAAGATGTCCCAAGACTATTCCCTCAGGTACCATGAAGTGGCTCTTTTCCCAGGAAAGAACCAAGTTTACTTTGATGCACCACCTGAGGATTTGGACCAAGTGCAGGAGGCAATCATTAAATGATTCACCAAGTACCGAGAAGTCGTCCATGAAGACTTCAAGGTACTCACCTACCATATCTAAGAATATGGCAAGCATGCACCACTGAAAAGTAGCGGGTGCATTGTAGAGACCGAACGGCATCCTTCGAAATGTGTAAGTTCCGAAGGGGCAGGTGAAGGTGGTCTTTTCTTGGTCCTCAGGATGGATTGCGACCTGGTTATAGCCAGAGTACCCGTCCAGAAAGTAGAAGAATAGATTTCCTGCTAGTTTCTCGAGAATCTGATCAATGAACAGTAGTGGGAAATGATCATTCTTCGTGGAGGAATTGAGTCTTCTGTAATCAATGCAGACTCTCAATGAGTTTGCTATATGGGTCGGTATGGCTTCTCCGGTTTCAGTTGTGATGGTGGTGAGTCCTACCTTTTTAGGCACAACTTGGATTGGACTCACCCACCAACTGTCGAAGATCGGGTAGATAATCCCTGCATCTAACCACTTGATAATCTTCTTTTTTCACGACATCCTGCAGATTGGGATTCAGGCGTCTCTGCATTTCACGAGATGGTCGTGAGCCCTCTTCAGTGTAGATGTGGTGTGTGCAGTATGAGGGGCTGATATTGGTGAGATCATTGAGAGTCCATCCAATGGCTCTTCGATGTTGCTGGAGAATAGAAATCAGGCGTGTTTACTGATCAGGCATGTTTACTGATCAGGTGTGAGTTGATAATCACAGGAAACGTCTGATTGGAACCTAAAAAGACATATTTGAGATGATCGGGAAGAGGCTTTAATTCCAAAACTGGGTTTTCAGCAGTAGCAGGTAATTCTGGATGGGTGTCAGGAGCAAAGGATGAAACTATGGATGTGTCTAGGTTGAGTTCAGGCTCCTTTAATTATGGGTTTTGATCCTCTTGTGGTTGATCAGAAGTAGTCAGGTTCTCTGTGACGTCGTCAACCACTGCTTCAATATCGCAAATTTGTTCTATACTCCACAATTAATTCCTTGTTGGGCCTTAAAGATGTCGATCTTTAGTATCTTGCTCCCAAATTTCAATTCAATTTGGTCCTCCTCACAATTGATATTGGCCCTAGCAGTGGCCAGAAAGGGTCTCCCTAATATGATCGGTGTATTCTTCACATTCTCAGGAGCATCCATGTCTTAAATGATGAAATCCACTGGGAAATAGAAATCATGTACCCTAACTATGACATCCTCGAGAATTCCTTTTGGTGACTTAATTGGCTGATCTGCTAGTTGTAAAGTCATTTCAGTCGGTTTAAGCTCAGATTCTTCAAAGTAGTCTAGTAGGGATGTGGGTATCAAATTTATGGAGGCTCTTAAGTTTAATAAAGCTCGATCAAATTGCATATCACCAATTTCACAGGAGATCAAAGGGGTACCTAGGTCTTTTGCCTTAGGCGGGAGTTTGCTCAAAATGACAGAGCTGGCTTGCTCTGACAGTACAATCGGATTCCCATCTTTGGTTTGCGGCTTATGCTTTGGTGTACATATGTCCTTCAAAAATCATGCGTAAGTCGGTACGTGGAGTATCGCATCCATCAAGGGGATGTTTATATGGACTTGCTCAAAGAGCTTAACCAGGTCCTCCTCAGGTGCACGGTTTTGGTTATCCTTCTTCCCTTGTCAAGGCCTCAGGAAATGGAACCTTAGATGGTTCCTCTAGAATGGGTCCAGGTTTTTGATCTAGGATAGAGGTGTCCTGGATGACTGTCCTTGGGTTAGGGTTTGTATTACCAGGCTTGGTTTGGCTTGGATAAGGTGGTTCCTGTGTTGTTTTGCCAGTGCGGGTGGTAATAGAATTTAATCCTACCTGGTTTTGGTTTGGAGTGGGTAGAAGACGTGCTTGCTGCTGGTAACCCGTATATGATGTTGAAGCCTCCATTTTGTCGGGTGATGGAGTAGAAGGAGCCTGATAAACAAAGTGAGCTTGGCCTGGATTTGGGTTCATAATGCACCTCTGGTTCGACACGTTATTCAGATTAGGTAGAGGTTGTGAAGGAAGTGCACCAGGTTGGCGAGGATTTGCCATCTGGGCAAGTTGATTGCGAACCTCTGTGATCTCGTCTCTGTGCTATTTTTACATAGCTGCATTCGTCTTCTGAATGTCAACCAAAGTCTGAAGGATAAGAGTCATTTGATTTGTTTAAGTTGGCCCAGATTGATAAGTTGGGTTAGGCCGAGGCTGAGGCGGTTGATATGGATGAGGAGCTTGTGGTTGGGGCTGATATTGAGGTCTCTGATTTTGATTATTGCCTAACCACGTGAAGTTGGGATGATTACGCCATCCAGGGTTGTAGGTGTGTGAGAATAGATCATTCTGAATGGTGTTGAGGTCCTCGCAGGTTTGAGGAACCTCGGGAAAATTAGAATATAAGGGTTCAGAGTTCCCTCAACTAGAGTAGGTGGATCCAGAGTTTCCTCCGTAGCCAGAATCAGATGGGGGTGGATATGGGTCCATCCCTTGAGAAGGTCGGTGATAGATGTTGTGCACGGCCTCCCTGCCAGAGGGTGGTTGTGTGTACGAGTTTTGCGTAGAGGTGGCTCGCTGCAAATGTCGAGTTAGCTCATCCACCTTCTTCTCAATAATAGAGACCTTGTCCAGATGACTGGCCATCAGTTCCAAGTCGACGGAAGAGGACATGCCTTGCGTCTCATGTGCTCCCTTTGGATTTGTCAATGCACGGGCATTCGTCCAGTCGAACATGCCCATGGATTCATTATTGATGGAGTTCTCGCACATATTCTCGAGAATCTCCCACATGGTGTCTTTGTGTTGATCCATGATATTTCCTCTGCAAGTCGCATTGACGAATAATCTAATATCCTCATGGAGTCCCTGGTAAAAAGACTGGACTTGTTCCCATTTAGTAACTCCGTGATGGGGGCACTTTCGCATGAGATCTAGAAAATGATCCCATGCTTCGTGAAGTGGTTCTCCTGCTTGTTGTGTGAAATGTGTGATCTGGTGTCGTAAAGCATTTGTCCGACCAGTAGGGAAGAACTTTTACAGAAACTCGGATTGAAGTTCCGCCCAGGTGTTGATTGGACGGTTTGGGTTTGGTACCAGTGAGCAGCTTTATCCATGAGAGAGAAGGAGAACATTTTCATGAGTAGAATATCTCGATTTTGAGCTTTTGACCTGAAGGTCTGAGCCGGATGCTTGAGTTGTTTGATATGCTGGAAAGGATCTTCAGAATTACGCCCATGGAATTTGGGAATGGCATGAAGCATGTTGGGCTTGAGTTTAGTGTTAGGACCTCTAGTGGGGATTTGTACTCGAGGTTTGATTGCTACCGCAGCAGGATTATAGTGATCTCGCATCATTGGACGCTGCGGTGGGTTCACAAAGTCTTGGAATAGATTATTGAGGCGCTGGAGTTGATTTTCGAGATTATTTTCTTCTGCGGGTTGTGCCATGATGATGGATGAAGGAGAACCAGGTTCAGATGAATCAAGAGAAATATCAATAGGATTGGGTTGTTGCACAAACAAGGAGGTCGAGGCTTGGCCTCGATGTGAATGAGTAACTAAAAAAGGCCTTAAGGATGGTCTTAGAGACCTCCTCCCGAACATGCACCGATGGAGTAGATGAGAGGTAGAATGTGATGGACCCAATCAAGACACCCAAAAAATTTTGGATGACTATAGAGGTTTGGGACGGATGATACCCCTTGGTCAGAAAGCCATCCACCTGAGAATTACCTGGGCCGCCAGAGAGGGAGAGTCCCGCAAGGATCCCTACATGGTAGAGCACTCCTACGGGTTACAGGGTTTCCCCCACTCGACCTCTCTTGTCACTGATGTTCCAGGTAGACCAGAATGGGGACTTGACCTCTTAAGTCTACTAGTTTTAATTAAGAGCAAGGGTGCTTAGAATTTCACTTGAACTTTAAGATGTGTTGAGTGTAAGAGTGACCTAATTTGAAGATCGGTTGACCCAACAAGGTTTGGTCAACTTCACCTGTATTGTCCTTGAAAATTTAGGTCCCTCTTTTAGTGTTCAAATGACTTTAAAAGACTGATTTTTAGGATTTTGCTTGAATAGATTAGTTCAATCAAGGTCTAGGCACACATTGTTTGGGAAAATAATTTCTTGATTAAGCAAGTGTGTTTCTAAAAACCCTAAACTAAAATCCTTAATTGGCTCTAGTTTGGTCCACTTTAATTTGTCCAAATGTGGTGCCTAGGGCTCAAACAAGAATGTGATAGCCCTAGATACCTTAATCTTTTAAGTGGGTGCACAAATCAGGATTTGTTATCAAATAAAATGTATCAATTCAGGCAACTCGATGAATTATCTATGGAAAGAATGCAAGTAGCCCTAATTGTTTTTTTTTTTCCTTTTATCCTTTTCAGAATGAGGGGCTTAAGAGAGAGTGGTTAGAACTTACTTGCCCCTGGTGTGTTTGTTGTGCAGTTAATCTTCCTTGAATGTATCTTCTCCCTGAAATAACCACAGCAAAAGAGATATAGCAAGTTAGAATCTGAATCAGGAATTGCAATCAAGAGTTCTAAATTGCCCATTGCTCCCTGGCAACGGTGCCAAAATGTTCGAACACTAGATCAGTGTTTTAAGAATGTCGTGTTGCAGTATAGCCAAAATAGCATTTAAACAAATAAATTTTATTACTCGAAAAAGATTCCAAGGTCGAACACAGGAAGCAATATGAAATTTAAAGCTCAAGATCATAATTCATAACTGAGCATGATATATAAGTAAAAGTTTAAAGCAAAATGATATAAAAATCAAGGATCAATGCGCAAAATAAAGAGGGTAAAATGGTGATTTAAATCACCAATTACCCTTATAAAGTAATAGCAAGTAGAAGCATAATATCAGAATTACTTATAACTTTAGAAACTCAAATCAGACGTCTCAAAGTGGGATCAGACATTCTTAAATGTTTGATGCTACAGTGCACTACCTCCTTTTTCTTCTCTCAACCTCTTCTTCTTTTTCTCTGCTGCGGCTCCTTCTCTTCTTCTTCTTCTTCCTTCTGCTTCTTCTGCTTCCTTCTCCTTCTTCTCACAGGGGAGGGGAACTTCTTAGATTGGCTAAGTGTCAGTTAATGGCTTTAGCAGCAAAACCCTCCCCTACCCCCGCGCAGTCTCTCTTTCTCTCTCTGGGTCTTGCTTTCCCAGAGCCTTAAATAGTACCCGGTATACGTGTAATCAGACCTAAAGCGTACCTGGGACCAGGGCTGCGGGCGTGGGTCGTAGCCGAGGAGTGCAGGGCTTAGGCAGGTTATCGGGCACAATAGGTCCGCGGGGGAGATGTCGCGGACGAGGCGCGTGAGGGGGGCAGGTGGGGACCTCACCCCCTATGCGTGCTGAGGCAAACAACCCATATCACCTTTTCATTTTATTCATTGGCGAGCACTCTTCAAACCACGATGTGGGACTAAATCCCACTGCCTTTCTTTGCGTGCAATTGTAGCGGCTTCTTCACGTGATTGTGGTCAAAGGCTTAGTCAAAGAGCCTAATTGGCTCCTTGGTTGTGATCCTGGAAGTGCTCCGCAGCGCCTAGGACTTTGCCTGAGGTCTGCAGGTGCTTGAAGCAAGCTTCGAGCTTCGCTCGAAGCTTCGATAATGGCGGCGAAGACCTGGGACCTGCAAACACGAAAATGGGCTAAAAGCTCCAGTTAAAACAGTTCATAAGCTTCACCGTGAGGTGGGAATTGAACGACGGTGTTCATGAGGTGTGAGGGTGCATGAGGTGGCCAGATGGTGGAGGAATGTGAGGTGTGACAGTGGGGTGTTCGACGGAGCAGTAGGGAGGTCAATAGCCTCGAAGACCAGAGGGCTTTTGCTCTTTGGAACATGGTGGAGGTGTGGAGATGAACGGCGGCCGGATTGGTGGTGTAGTGTCCATGCGATCTTGCCGGAGGTACGTCGGCGAGGTGGAAGATGGATGGTGATGGGGTAAGTCGGCGGTCGTAATGACGTGGTAGATGTTCGAAAATGAAGAGGGGAAGTCAAGGAGTCGTTTAGGAAAGGAGGCGGATGAAAGGGAGTGGAGTTGGAGCTGGATGAGGTGTGGCTGGCACCAAAGGTGAAGATGCTCAGAGGGAGGTGATTGACGAGGATGAAGGGGGATAGGAGCGTCGGTGGGTACTGTACGATGCGGAAGAAGATAAGGATGAAGAATCTACCACAGGTATGGTGGTCAGACGATGAAGGAAGACAAGGAGAATCACCAGAGCTTGAAGAGGAAATCGGTCGGAGGAGGGGAGAATAATTTGAGGGATTCTCTGGCCGAATTCAAGCGTAGGGAGTTCGTTGTGATCTGGGGAGTCATTTATAGGTCAACAGAGGTCGGTTAGAGATTGGGAAGCAAGCTTCCCAAGCTTGGAAAGGTCATTTGATTGGGAAATTTCTTGATATTGAAATCTCTCATGCGTTCACATGAGAGATTGGGTAGGTTTTAGGGTTTAGGATTGGGTCGAAAAGGAAGGGAATTTCTTAACCAACTTCCTTTTCAATTTTGAAAGGGATTCGTCAAGAAATCAGGGAGTTCTTTCCATTTTAAGGTTGGCGGAGCAAGTAGGAATAGGATTAATGGTGGTAGGGACCTTTTTGTGAGAACGACGATAAAGTTAGGGGCCTGTTTGAAAGTATTTTGAAAGGTAAGGGCAGAAATGAAATTAGATAGGACCAATTTGCAAACTAGGTCAAGACAAATTCATCTTGGGTCCAAATTTTGATAAACCTAATTTGGACCTAAGGAATCCAATAGTGAAGTTGGATTTTAGTTTTGACCATGCTTGACTGGGTAATTTATGCAAAAACTCAAATTAGGGCAAATATCTGTCTGTGGTTTTGTTTTGGGTCAAAACGGGTTCTGATGGTCAAATTGAAAGTTGTAAACCCTGGGGAATATTTTTCTATGAATTTTAGAGGGTTTAGGTGAATTGTATCCTGATCAAAACCTCAGTTAATTAAGCAAGTCTGTTTTTAGGATTTCAAAAGTCATTTAATTCTCAGAACACGTGCAAACCCTTTTGTTTTCTTTTTAAGACCAATTGACCTTCATTCAACCCCTGAGAAAACCTTTGGTTGTACTGCATTCATGTTGAGATGGTAAAATTGCAGTTTTAACCCTAGTTTTTTATTTTTCTTTCATAATGAATATGCAATGACTTGTGACTGTTTGGTGGTTATGTAGGAGTATTTATTGACTTAATTAGGTCAAAATGAGCTAGTTATGGCTCATGATGGTGTTCCCATTAGAGGTGGGAGACAGAAGAAATACAAGAAGAAAAACCCACCTAAAGGTGAAACAACTAAGAAGAGAGGACGACCAAAGAAGGTTGATTTGACTTTGGTGCCTAATGGGCCTATTTACTAATTGGATTGATGAACAAGTGAGTAGTTGGCATTCCCATAGACCAATTTATATGTTTACTATGCTTTATATATTTCTAAATGGGAATTCCATTCAAGTCAAATAGGTTTGATCAGAAGGATGTATGGCTGGGATTTTTTTGCATTGTACAAAGTTGGGCTACACTCATATACTCTACACAGGTAATGTATTGCCTACCTTCTAATCATTCAACGTTGCAGCAAACATTTGAGAGGTGTTTATGTAATATTTTGATTATTTTTGGATGTAGGTTTGACATGATTTTGTAGATGATACTACTGGATAGATCAACAAAGCACAGCCAACATGAAGAAATTGATATTGTCATTTTGATAGTCGAACTTAGAAAGTATTATAGTTAAACAGTGATTTCATACTATCATTTTGATAGTTTAGCTTATAAACTCTTATATGTTCCATCTTTGCTTATTTTTTTGTCAATTATACTCAGCTCGTAGAATTGGTAGTATCAAAGCTCAATGTTTTAGTGAAATGTTTCATTATAGTTTGTTTCTCTAGTGGTGCATCTCCTTGGTTATGCTTATTTGTATTTGCTGAATATTAAACTTGCTTTGGATGCACGTTTCTTATTGTGATTTGGCTTCAAATTCAAGCTTCTCTCAAAGATGGCTTGATTTCATTAGAGTGTGACTTTGTTGATGTGTTTATATGATTTTGGATGCATTGTGGCTATTGATTTTGTAGTTTGAAATTGAAGCTCTTATGGGAGGTGATTTGATCTCATTACAGCTTGTGATGATGTCATTAGTTGGTTCATGTGTAGATTATTCAAGCTAGGTGACCTAATTTCAAGATTGAGTATATATTAGAAGAGAATCTCTATTGTCCACTCCTTTACTGGGATTACTTTCTTCTCTAGCCAAAGGCAGTTACAGTAGTATTGCAGGTGAAGCTTGATGAGGTTAATTTCTCACATGAAAGTCTTAAAGATAATTCATATTGGTCAAAGGTATATTTTGATGTATTTCTCTCATAAACCTACCCTTTTACTTATCTAATGTTTGTCAAGATTTGAATTTTGATTTTTTCCTCCTTGCTTTGTTTGATAGAGTGTGACAGACAATGCGTATGGTACAAAACCTTTACATGTCCGTTGGGGAGGTCAAAGGAAGGTAAATCTTGTTCCATTTAGGTACTTGAATTGTTTGTCTTTAAGTTAGTAGATCCCACTTAACAGAAGTTTGTTACCATGGAGTTTGCTACCATGATTATAGTTGTTACCATGGAGTTTGTACTTGACTATAATTGTCTTCTAGAGTTTGCTACCATGGAGTTGATCTATTCATGAAGAAACCTACATGTCTTCATACTGACAAAAGGAGGAAAGGTATAAGATCCAATAACGAAATAGGAAAAAAAATCAGGAACGTTGTCTTTACTATAGCATCAGGTTATACATAGATCAAAAGTGTGAATTTGACTAGTATTCCATACTTGATCTAAGCAACAAGATGTCTACGGGTGAACTAAATCTAAGCAACAAGACTGATAAACTACATGTAATCTTAGACTCACTAATCATAGGCACATTCTTTAATTTCAATCTCAATTTCTCATCCCTTCACATGTACATCTTTAGTGCAATTTGAAAGGTTAAAAGCATGATCAACACTTTAGAGTAGAGTATTAGCTCCTTCATAAGCATCTTCACATTTGATAACTTATTCATCTTCTCTTTTAACATAGAAATTTTGTTTGCCAAATTTTGCAGTTGCTTGTCTCTCATTTCTTCCATCTCATATTTCATTGCATTTTTGTAGGATTGATCTACCCAATCAAGGTAATTATAGCTTCCAGATTTGCATGTGTAGAACTGTTGCCCTTTACTCCATGGTTTGTTGGACATCCATACTACCTTTGGGAGATGGTAGCAGCACCTGACATGTGGACCTTTTGATGATCCTTGAGATGAAGAGTCCATGAAGTCTATAGTTTGTATTACATAAAAAATTTATGTAAGCATTGTAACTTCTAAGTAAAAGAAGAAAATATCTAGAACTAAGCCTTCTGTAAACCTTCATCATGTTCAAATACCTACTGAGATGTAGAAACTAACTTTGTACTCTTGAAAAGTTGAATAAAAGCCTTCCAAATTTATTTCCTATTTTTTTAATTCAAATAGCTACTATAGGCACCATTAAATAGGTCTTCACCAAGAAATAGTTGTTTGATAAATGTTAGTTTATCATCATTCTTATGCCCTAAAATAGATCTAGCTCTTAGGGTTTTAACTCTGCAAATGGATTTTTAGGCTGCATTTAGGCATTTACTTAGGTTAGGCATGCATTGCATTTTAGTTGTATTTTTGATGTGCTTATTTGAGTGTCAGGATTAGGCAAAATGCCAGATCCCACACACCTTGGCACTCAAGAAGGCAGAAGATGAAGAAGAAGCTCCTATCAGTTGGATCCCAGCTAGATCCAGCTCATCCCAGCTGGATCCCAACTCCTTCTAGTTAGATCAACTCATCCTTAGCTCCATTTAGCTCATCGCAGCTGAATGGTACTCTAACTAGTTCACCTCAGCTCCATTCAGCTCACCTTAGCTGGATGGCAACTCAAACTAGCTCAAGACAGTTGATCCCAGCTCCATTCCAACTCCTTCAGCTCAGAATAGTTCACTGGAAGCTCAACTTGACTAGGACTAGCTACTGCCATCAATTAGCTAGACTTAGTCAGCTAAAGATGACCTCAACCAACTCAGGCCAGCTCAAGTCTAGCTCCCAGAGACTTAACTTAGCTCAACTTGGTTGAGTTGAGCTACTTGACCTAAGCTAGATACTCTAGCTAGCTTAGGTAATCTCTGGGAAGACCAAACCTAGCTTACCTTAGCTCATATCAGCAGAAGCCAGCTCATCTTAGCTTGGCTTAGCAGCTAGCAAAGAACTAGCAAGCTAAGCCAGTTAAGGTAGCTCCTTACAGTTCTCTTCAACAGTCACCAGCTCCAATGCAGCTCCCCACCTCCAAAACCCTAGCTCCCTACCTCCTACCCAACTCCCTATTAGCTAAGCTAGCTAAGCTAGCTTAGCTTAGCCAAGTCTACCTCCATGGCACCTAAACCTAACCTTAACTCACCCAACCTAAGCTCCACCAACTAACCTCACTTAAGCCCACCTAAGCTCCCTACTTCTAGTCTATTTTGGTGCTAGCAACCCACAACCCTTCACCCCTCAACCACCACCAAAAGGCACCTACTAATTGGCACCAAAACCACCTCCAACCACCCCTCTTTTGGAACCAACTTTTTCCCTCCAAAACCCTTGAAATCCAACTCCACACCTACCCCTTCAAGCCATCTCCACCATCCACCTAACTCCCTTATAGAAGCCCCCATAGTTGGCACCAAAACCATGGCACACTTCCATGGTTGGTGCCAAAATATGGTGGCTCTCCACCACCATAACTACCACCGCCACATCCCTTAAGGTGGTGCCACTCCATCCTAACCCTAGGATCCCCATAACCACCCTTAAACCTAATCCTAGCCATCCATCTATCCCAACACCAACCACCATCTTTTCCTCCCTATAAAAACACCACTAACCACCCACATTTAGATCATCTTCTCCATTAGTTTTAGGTTCCATCTATAGCCATCTACATCCCACACCAAGGTAGAATAAGAAGAGAAGAAGATCAAGGGGGCAACCTACCCACCCCCTTGGTGGCTTCTTCCTCTCCTTCTTCTCCCTTGTGCCACGCCAAGGAGGGGATCTTCAACTTGAAGGGATGGCCAGGCAGAGGAGGAACCTTAAGGTGGTTGACGCCCACCTTGAGGAGAGATCTTGGAGGAGGACTACATCAAGAAGAAGTTAAGGAAAACCTTTTTAAGTGTAGGGCAACCACACTTGGAGAAAGGGCTCTCCAGATCTTCTATAGAGGATTCCCTTTCTTTTATCTTTATTTTATCTTGTACTAGCTAGTGTGTTTTCTCTTTTTCTTGTATAAGCATTTAGCTACTTGTAAGCAACTTTGCTAGTAATACAAGTTCATATTTGCCTTCCAAGTTCATGTTTCAACCTCAGTGTGTTTTTCTTGTTCTTATAATTGTAGTGCACACCACACCCCTTCTCTTCAAATTACCCTAGGCGCACTTGCCTAGGGTGAGCTTAGAAGAAAAGGCTTCATTCCTGTCACATAGGGTTAGTTGATAGGCGTAGCATAATCATCATCTCGTATTCCGTTTGCCTGATTGTTTTGAAAACTATAAAAACAACAAAGTCAAAATCACAAAAAGAAAAGTGTGAATTTAAGAGGTGAGAGAGAGAATCAATTCCTGTGATTAACAATTTGGCCTCCTTGGATGACCCTAGATACTCCACTATCTAGGTATTACAAATTTTAAAAGTTGATTGCGGATTTACGTGTACAACGACACTATTTCGTATCATTAACAAAACGTGTGTTTCCTGCATCATTATTGGAGACCCATTTCAAACTCTGTCTCAGGGGCATATCTATCATTTTCAATATTTCACTAATGGTGGTGTTAATGCCTCTATCTGACGGAACATAACTGAAGGGCATGAGATACCTAGGTTAGCAACTTTTTAGGGGTATATATGTTAATACCAAAAACATAGGGGTATATACATCTTATTCAAAGCTTATAGGGGTATATATGTAAAAACCCCTAAATTGTATAGGCTGTATGACATGGGTAATGGTGAAGACCTCTGACTTTTCCAAAGAAGCTCCAATCAATAACACATGCCAAGAATCTTGGAACAAAATTTAGGTTCTTCACGGAAAGGTCCTTTTTAGGATGGTCAAAAACATTGGGGGTGGATCAAAGCTCAACGAACATCATCAAAAGGAATTTCTTTAGACACTTGTTTCCAAGTCTTGCCTTTTAAATCAATCTTATAAATATCGGAGATGGACTTAGCATCGACTCTAATTGTAGTGTTAAGAGCAGTTGATTCAAGAATGATATCAGTCCCTTCTCCAACTTCTTTCAAGTTAGAATAAAATAAATGCACAAGAGAAGGATAGATTTCCTTGAATGCATTTTCAAAATTGAACCAACAATGGAAATAGGCTTTGATGTTTTGGAAGTCAAAAGGAGCATCAATGTTCACTCCTTCCACATCTCTTAATTCATTAAACAAGAGAGGTCGAAACACATTTTGCATTTTCAAAACAAGAATAATAACATTACTCAGCCATAGGAGAGAATAAGAAAGGGGAGATTGGATAGGTTGAAGGAGATGAATTTTAGATGAAGATCCAAGGACAGTTTTTCCATTTTTGGTTTTGGGTGCCATTATGAAATTTTTAGAACTGAAAACATCTACAAAAATAGAGAAAATCAGGTGAAAACAAGGGAGATTCGAGGGAAATCAGTGATTATATGATATTCGATTGAAGATCAAGGTAATGCAGCATCATCGGAACCAATTTTAGATAGCAAAAAAATACACAACAAACCATTGCAAAAACATAGCATGAGAGATCATTCATGAAAATAAAAAAGATGAACCCAACAACTTGTAGTATGAAGAGAAGATGAGATATCTTAAAGCAAAAAGCTTGACGGCAGTGAGAGGGAAGGATCTTCACAAGAGGGCCATCCAAGAGAGTCGTCTTTCTTGGGTGTGGAGGTGTTCTTGAGAGTGTGGGTCTTGGGGTTCCAAAAGGGGCAAAAATGAAGGATGGAGAGGGTGGTTGCTTTTAAAGCAAAGCGAAAGAGGAAAGGGTGTAACCACTTCTCTATTAGTTTAAAGAGAGAGTTAAGTTCTTGGAAAATTGTCACCAAGAGACACAAAAATCGAAAATGCCCAAAACAAAAATTCCTTTTCAGAGCCACTAAAATACCCTAAAATTAATTAATTAATTGATTCAGTTAATTGATTAATTTCGGCTATTTGAGCTTTAAAAAGATGATTTTCAATGAATTGGTCAAGGACACTTAAATCAAAGATTTCTTGGAATAGTAGGACCTAAAAATGTCTTAGAAGAATTACTAAAAGGTTTGTCAGTAATTCTAAGAGGGAGAAAATTAAGTACATCCATTAAAAATAAGGATTGCTTGATAAAGCAACAAACAATCTGTACTTAATCGATTAACTTAATCAAGTAATCTCAGAAATAAAGTATTTTAAATAAAATTAGGCAAGGTCATTCAAAGTACAAATCTCAAGGTTTCTTCTAATGTGAGTGAACCTATCTAGTGCTAAAGGTTTAGGCAGGATATCTACTAATTGGTCTTGAGTGTTGATAAATTCTAAAGTAATTTCTACTTTTAAAACATTCTCTCTAAGAAAGTGATGACATACACCAATGTGTTTTATCATAGAATGATGTACAGGATTCTTAGATAAGTTTATTGCACTATTGTTGTCATAAAATTCTAATTTTATCAAAATTTAATCCAAGGTCTTATAAAGTTTATTTCATTCACAACACTTGTGAACGTGTTAAGACAGCCGAAATATATTCTGGCTCAGTAGTGGAAAGGACAACACAGTTTTGTTTCTTGGAAAACCAAGAGACACGTGCGTTTCTCAGAAATTAACATGTTCCACTTGTACTTTTCTGATCAGTTTTGTTTCTTACATAGTCAGCATCACTAAATGTGAATAATTCAAGTGTCAGAGTATGTGGATAGAATAAGCCATAATCACTAGTAGATTTCAAATATTTGAGGATACTTTTGACAACATTTAAGTGTGAATCTTTAGGTGAAACTTGAAATTGTGCACACAAACATGTAGCAAACATTATATCATGTCTACTTGTTAATTAAACTAAAGAACTAGTAATGCCTTGATATTTAGTCTGATCAACTTCTTTATCTTTTTTGTCCATGCCAAGGCTTATATGCGTACCCATCAGAGTTTCCTTTCTTTTGGAGCTCTCCATTCCAAATTCTTTAGCATATCCAAGGTATACTTGGATTAATTGATGAAGATTCCATCCTTCATTTAATGGATTTGGAGACCTAGAAAGTAGTTGAGTTCTCCCATAAGGCTCATTTCAAATTCTGCTTGCATAACCTTTGTAAATTCTTGACATAGATGTTCATTAGTAGATTCAAAAATAATTGCATCAACATAAATTCGTATAACTAATAAATCATATTTTTCTTTCTTGATAAATAAAGTAGAATCAACTTTTCCCATAGAAACATCGAATTTAATCAAATAATATTGTAACCTTTCGTACCAAGTTCTAGGTGCTTGTTTAAGTCCATATAAGGCCTTTTCAAGCTTACACATGTGATTTGGTAATTTAAGATTTACGAACGGAGGGGGTTGCTTAACATAACTTCTTTTATAAATCAATTAAGAATGTAGATTTTACATCCATTTATAAAATTTCAAGCCTAAGTGAGATGCGAATGCTAAAAGCATCTGTATCGATTCAAGCCTCGCAATTGGTGCATAAGTCTCATCCTAATTAATTTCTTCTTGTTGATTATAACCTTGTGTAACCAGTCAAGCTTTATTGCTTACTACTTCCCTACCATCATTAGTTTTATCTCTAAAACCCATTTAGTCCCAATTAATGAATGGTTTTTAGGTTTTGGAACTAAGTCCCATACCAAGTTCCTTTCAAATTGAATTGATTCGTCTTTCATTGTGAAAACCCATGATTCATTTGTGAGAAAGCAAAGTTATTAATTAGTTGTCAGGGCATTTTAACTTTGTCATTTACCCTCCCAATTACCAACTCCTTTGGGTGATCTTTATTAAAGGACCACTCTTTAAGAAGATTATGAATATTACTTTCTTTGAGGTTAGAAACATCTAGGAAAGGTTGCTCATCATCTTTGTCATCTTTAATAATATTTTCTTGATTTAAAACTGGGGGAATTTTATTAAATGAAACATGAAGGGTTTCTTCTACAGCAAGAGAGTTCTTATTGGACACTCTATAAGCTTTGCTTCGGGTAAAGTACCCTATGAAGATGCACTCTTCATCCTTAGAATCAAATTTATCTAAGTTTTCTTTAGTATTCAATATGAAGCGTTTACTACCATTGCTTTAAAATAATTAATTTTAGGCTTTCTTTCCTAATATAGTTCATATGAGGTCTTATTAAGTATGACCCTAATAAAAACCCTATTTAAGACATAACAAGTTATGCCTAAAAATATTTTGGTAAATCAAATTCAATAAGCATAGTATGAGTGCATTTTTGTAAAGTTTGTTCTTTCTGTTTAACAACACCATTTTATTAAGATACTTGTGGAAAAGAAAATTCATGTTTAATCTCTTAATATTTACAAAATGAAGAAAAGAATTGATTCTCAAATTCGCTTCATGATCGGTGATGCACATGCATGAATTGATATTAGTTGTGCTTAAATTAAGTTAGATCAATAGCAACGTATGCATCTTTGCTTTGGATTGGACCATTAATTGACCATTGTGTTTAGATTTAGGATCGCATTCATTCTCTTGCATTCCACATTAATATATTCTACCTTATAAATAATTATATACATTTTGTTGCTTGTTTGCATGATGCTATGTGGAGAGACATTTTTTTAGCATTGGATCAAGATTGTGGGCAAATCCAAGTTAGCATCATCTCTCTCTCTCTAAATAAATGCCCATAGATGTTGAACCTCATCGTAAAATCCCTCCACCAAAATATCAACCTCTCTCTTTTATCTATCTTTCCAATGGCACCTTGCTAACGCCACTCTCAATCTCGAGTCTCTCTCTCTCTCAAAAAATCTTACGCTCGCGGGACTCTCCCTGAGTTCGAATCCCACACTCACCATTTCACTATTTTTTTTCCATATAACCAACCAATTCCATTATTTTTTTTCCTCCACACCCAGCTGGCACACGAGGCCCCTCCCCATACACACTAATTGCGACCCTGTCTCTCCTTTCACGATTCCAGCAGCGCCTGACCGCTCCCACAAAATATGTTCGAATATTGAATGAAATGAAATATGAAGTAGTTTCAATTCGAATAACTAACGAACACTCGCAATTAACTCGTGAAATGTAATGAAGCGAGTTTCCCCTTGGCTACGCAAATAACTCGTTACATTCCATTCACTCGTTTCCCCTAACTAAGGGTAAACTCGTTCATTCCATTTCACGAGTTAATTGCGAGTGTTCGTTAGTTATTCGAATCGAAACTACTTCATATTCATTTCATTCATATTCGAATAGATTCGAATAACTTAATACCCGTAGGCCCTAATGCTTGGCTCTAGGGGAACTCCATCGCTCGATGCTTACCCATTTTCCATTGCCCCACTCCATTTCTCTCATTAGCACAGACCATTCCCATGCCCTTCCCCTTACTGGCCTCTGATCGTGACACACGCAGGGGTAGCACCATATCTCACGGTTTATCTCACTCATTCCCACACAGAGCACACACGACCCCTCTACTCACTCACTCCATCTCAAGGCCGATACCCATTCTCTCCTACTGCCATTCACCCCTTAGCTAGCCAGTTTCCAGACATTAACTACCATCTTCATTGCCGAGGAGGAGTATCGAGGAGTGAGTCGGGATGCTGCCATCACCGTTGCATCTAGAGGGAGCTACAAGGGTTCTATCTATCCATTTCTTTTCTTTACCTCCTGTATTTAGAACTCTACTAGTTTAAATTACAATGAACGCATTTCTTTTGATTGAGATGTGTAGGATGGTGGTATTGATGTGTGACTAGTTTCCTTAGGTGTGGGAGTAGGGGGATGACCTAGGTAGGTTAGGGTGTGCCTTGCATTGAGTGGTTCGCATATGCAGGAACTCGAGTTGGCGGGTGTTACGTGCATTGGGAGATAGTCCAAGCCAAGCTACGAGGGAGTGTCTGAGTTAGGCTATGCCGAAGATGTGAAGTGGATACATACCAAGCCTAAAGGGATGCATGTTGCGATCACCACACAATCCAAGATGCACCTTAGAATGCTTAGGAACCACCTCAAACCTACACCATTTCCAGCATTACTTGCTTTTCGTGTTCTTTGCATTTTTGCTATTATAAAATTCACTGTCTAAATTCACTTGATTGTTTACATTAAAAATCTATTCCATCAAATTTTCTGCCACCAAAAGTCACCATAGTTTTACTGAAGATAGGCCTTGAAATGAGGATTCCATGAATATAAATTTCACTGTCTAAATTTTTTATACAAAAAGATAAAATTCTTAGAGTGGAAGTGTATCTATATGATTTTTAGACTCTAGATTCTGAACTTCTTGGAATTTTATAAAATTGCATAGAACTTGGATTTGAGCAAAATTTATGGCCATAATTTTCTGAACAAACCTAGTTTCTTGAAGAAAAATTCTAAAAATTCCTAACTAGGTTAGACATACGGGCCAAACTAAAGACCATCAAAGGGTTGTTTTTGGACTTCTACACCAATCCGAACATTAATTCCTAAACAAAGGCCTTCTAAAATTCCAAGAAAATTCATTGGCACTTCTTTTTTATCATATGCCAATTCTCTTTGAGGATTTGACTTGATTTGCCTCGTACTATGTAATCTTAAGTCAAAACTTTTAATTGGTGTGTTTTTTTTCATGAAAAACCCGACTGCAATACCAATTTTGGCGCTGTTATTGGGAAGGTTAGGTGCTTTGATTGAGACTTGAGTGCTACTTTTTATAACATTTTTCATTTGCATTTCCTTTTGCATTCGTGGGGCTTACTTTGTTGCATTTGTTTCAGGTACTGCCACGAGAATTGAGGCGTAGCGGCATGCGCAAGCAAGCTGCTAGGAGGAGATCTGAGGAGGCGGGGCATTTGCAAGGCACCACTTGGTTAGGATTAGATTAATTAGTTAGGAGTAGTTAGACTATATTCTATTTTCTTCGGGCCCTTGTGCTGGGGTATTTATATTCCCTATTTTCTTCACCCCTTGTATTTTGGGGGATTTTAGACTTGTATTTTTTTTTCTTTCTTTCTTTTGTAATTAGTTAGATAGTTAGTTGTGTAATTAGTGGTTGTTTGCTTGTGTGTTGCATTTTATTTATAAAAAAAATCCCTATCATGCTAACTCTAGAAGCTACATATTTCTATCATTCACCTTGGGCTTGCATTGAGCAACATCTAGAGTTTCTTTTCTTGAATAGCATTTGCATTGTAGAGTGGCTGGAGGTAGGTACATGCTATTCACCCTTCTAAGTATCTATCATATTTTCTACCTCCCTCTTGGACCTCAAGCTCAAGACCACTATCTCTGTGAAGTGATCTAAAAAGAGAAAACTCTAAAAACCACTAAGTCAAGAAGTAACACCTAACACTCACGCATGGTGTGCTAAAGGAACTTCTTTATCAAATCTTGTAGATTTCAAAGAATGTGCACACACACTTAGGTCCACTAGGTTTCTACCTCATCTCATTGCACCACAAGAAAGGCTAGCCAAAAATCAACAAGTTCATCTCACTAGGAAACTTCGGTTTCTCGTGAGTGGTCTCGATTCGAGGCTCTTTTTCCTTATGAGTAGGTCTCATAGGCACTACGTAGGTCAACCTAGCAAGTGTAACCATATCGTGAAACTTGCTTGGTCACCTATAAAAATCTACTTAAAGACCTACAGAAGTGGATAAAATTGAGTTCTTTCGTTGTGTTTGATTGTAGGGTGCTTGCTTGTGCATGTTTGGTAGACGTTCCTTAGGACCTAACTTAGTGTTTTTACTTGATCCTGAGAGACTCTTGAGAGACCCTATCTTGCACGACACCATGCCCGAATAGTTAGAGCCCTTACGAAAGGAGCAACAAAGAGTGCTCAAAGATTTTTTCTTACCTACTGATTACCCACTTGTTGCACCCAGAAGACCCAAAGGGGACATTCACCCCTATGAAATAAAGAGCAGTATTATTGGGTTGCTCCCATCCTTCTATGGGACAACTCAAGAAGACCTGTATAGACACCGAGAGGAGTTCTCCAAAGTCTGCTTTATTGTAAAAATTCAAGGCTTCACTGATGAAGCTTCAATGAGAAGACTCTTTCCTTTTTCCATCAAAGATAAGGCCAAACATTGGTACCACATCTTGGATCCCAATCCTGAAACTTGGCCTGACTTGAGAGCTTGATTTTTGTAAAAATACTTCCCAACAAGCAAAACTAACCACTACAAGAGGGCAATCACAGGATTCACCCAACAAGAGGGAGAGCAGTTTATGACACTTGGGAATGCTTTAAAAGGCTTGCTTAGGATGTGTTCTCACCACCAAGTTCCCAGGAGGTAGCTTGTTGAGAGGTTCTACTCTGGTTTCTCTGAAAAGCATATGCAAATGATTGATGGAGCTATCCTAGAACCTTTCTTACAAGAATCGAGGATGAGGCTTGGACCTTATTTGAAACCTTAAGCGAGAACTCTCGCCACTTCACCTCCCACATTGAGAGAGGACCATCCATTTGGTAAAAGAAGAGAGAGGCTAATGAACTGAGTGCATCTAGAGACCTAGCCTACCAGATGGAATTATTGAACTTGAAATTTGACCGACTTCTTTCAAATGGGTCATAGCCCATGCACTAAATGGTAAATCAAGCCTAACCTCTAAATGAGTGCTCCCTGTGCCAGTGTACTTATCATGCTACTCCTGAATGTCACCTAGCACCTCAGTTCCTCAAGCTAGTTCAAGCACATGCCATACAAGGTTTCCCTCATCCTGGAAATAATCCTTATTTGAACACTTATAACTTGATGAGGGACTCATCATGGCTCATAATTCATCAAAACAAGCTAGTTTACCTAGTTAATTAATTAGTAATAACATTAAAACAGGTGATTGCACAATAATCATGTAACCTAAAACACTTGAATTAAGCTAGATTCTAGAATAACTTAGGGACAATACATTCATAAGCATTGTAATTTGCATAATGGTTAGTTTGATTAGCTGCATAGATAAAATCATCATTTTATGTACTAATGAGAGAAGAAATTAATCGCAGATGATTCCAAGCCACAGATGACAGATTAGACCGTATAGATCTAATCAGGACGATGACGGGAGTCCAACGCTTCTGAAATCGTCTTTATCAGACAATTAGAGTATCTTGTGCAGTCCAGCGAAGAACAGAGGCCACAAGGCCAAAGGACAAAGATTCGGGTCTCAGATGAAAAATCCAACCACATGGATGGATCCAGATCAACGATCGCAGTCCAACGACTCAAAAATCAACCCAATCGGAGGTCTACATCACCAGATACAAGGAAAAGAAGATGGACGGCCATGATTGTGCCATGTGGTGCCATCACAGCTACCCCCTCATCGCCGCCCCATCTTTGAAGGCCATCCCTTACGTGCTGTGGGCTGTTGGATGGAAATCCAATGACCACAATACATCCATGACACTGATTGCCTCACGCCTCATCAAAGGAAAGAAGATCTCGGTCGTTGGATCTTCATCCAACGCCTGAGAGTGGCTACGCAAGATTTGGAAACGCAACACAAGAGGAGTAGCGCAATGGTTAACAACTTCGCCTACAAGCAACCAATGTGCGTTCAAGGCACGCTTAGCGTGAAATTAGGGAAGGCAGTGGCTTCGCACCCAATTGGTCGTTGGATCTGCATTGGAGTGCGAGGATAAGGCTGTGTAGTGCACTAAGAGTGTTTCGCGACTACACACAAGATCAGATGCGCGTTTAATGTGCGATCGGACGCAACTTTGAGAAAGGTGGTGTGCTGCCTACGTTTAAGCCATCTGATCGTAAGATCGGATGGCTGAGGAGTGATTGGCGCACGAACCAAATTCAAAACGGCCTCGAAGCAACGTGGGCGTGAATCTGAAATGTTAGAACATAAGATCAAACGGTCGAGGATGCGATGCTTGAATGAGGCATGCGGGCGCGCGTGAAGAAAGGAGATGCGGGAGAGCACGCGCGAGGAAGCAGCGGAGTCGCCTGATCCTAATCCAACGCTCTAGAGTCTGCCACGTGTCGATCAGAGAATGAATCCGTGCATAGGAGTTTTTGAAGGTATTTTGAGGCCTAATCAGGTCCGTTGATCTCCGAATCAACAGATCTGATTATTCAGAGGTTGTTGCACTAGATGGAGGGATAAAATACCCATCTTTCCCTCCATAAAAAACTATAAAAGAAGACTCAAGCCCCCCTTTATGGATCATCAACTTCATATTAACTTCAAATCTACCTCTTCTTCCACCTTCTTCCACGATCCCTCGTCTTGTTGGTGCAAGGGCACCACGATTGTTTATTTTGATGATAACAAAACATTTGTTATCTTACATTTGCTTTTGAGTCCTAGATTTTAGGTTGATTGCAAATGTTACAAGTGTAAAGATGGAGTTCGAGCTCACATCCATGGCAGATTGGAGGAGCTTGACGGAGGAGAAGGAGCTTCATGAGAAGTGAAAGCTTGAAGAAGGAAGGAGATGAAGAATATGATAGATTTCTTTTCTTATTCGTTGTACTTTGTTTTTGTTTCTTTTGTTGCTCTTTATTTCTATCTTAGAATATTTGTTAAAAAGCCTCAAAGTTACCTAACAGTAGTTGTAGGAACACTTGCACAACCCTAGGATACATAGGTTTTCTGTAGAAGACTTAGTAAACCTAAATAGGCTTCAGATAGCCTTTTTAGACATCTAACACAAAAATTAGACGTCTGATAGTGAACTTTAAGATGTTTGAATGTTGGATCAGATGTCCAATCACTTAGGCTGGACTTAGTAGGTTCTGTCTGTTGAAATCAGATGACCAACCCTTAGTCCAGATGTCTTAGAAGACGTCTGATGACTTTGCTAGACATCTAATTAGTGGAACGTTGGCTTTCACAATATGATCATTGAGAAATGGCCTTTAGGCTTCTATCAGATGTCCGTAGAGGACCTTAGACATCTGATACGTGACCGTTAGCCCTCGATTGAGCCAAAATCACTTCTCTTGAGGCTTATAGCCATTTGTGCCTTGGAAAATCCATTCCCGCAGTAAATTAGGTTTCCAGACGTCCAGACCTAGTGCCAGATGTCCGATATGTCATCTGATTGAATTACATAAGAACCCTGTTTAGGGCTGACTCAAGGCAGTAAGAAAACCCATCTAGGATTAGACGTCTGATTTAGTTTCCAAACGTCTTAAGAGTATCTTCCAGACATCTGATCTTTTTCCCAAACGTCTGATGACCTTATCAGAATCATTAATGATTCTGATTGCAGCTTGATTTGCCTTGGGATGATCCCCAACAACTACCTAAGGCTTCCACAGCCTTACTAAGCCTTCTTGAGCCATCCATAAATAGGAGAGGCCCCTTCCTTTGTTATACACACCAAGACACACCTAACAATACCATTTCCACATCTTTTGTATCACATTTATCTTGAGAAGAAGCTCTAGCTCTCCAAGCTTTAGTTCCACACCTGAGAGCTCTATCCAATTGTGCACCTACTCTCACTTCGCGATTACTAGAGTGAAGTAGTGCCTACGTGTGGTTCACGCATCTACGTCGAGTCGACGCCTTCCAGCAAAAGGAAGTACTCTTTACCTATAGTAGCCAGGTTTATTTTGTGGCTTTATAGGTTGCTTTGTATTTTACTTTGTTAATTGGTTGGGTATTCACTTTGTGAATTCCTATCTCCTTCGTGAGACAAAAGCCTTCTCGTGAAGAGAAGGGATTTTGAGGTTACGCTACCCTCGTATTTGTAGCATGGTTGTAAGAGGTTCAGTCACCCTCATTTTAAGTGACTGGGATAGTGGTTTTGACCGACTTAGTTGATTGGGAAATTCTAACTCAAGAGGGTTAGGTGGTGGTTTTTACCCAGTTTGAGTTTCCACTTAAAAATACCTGTGTATCTTGTGTGATTGTCTATTTGTGAGATTGTTTACATATTTCCGCACTTTCATATTTTATTTCGCAAATCTTACCCCCTCCCATAGGAATCAACACGTCTCTCTCTACAACTCTGACCTTTGTCCTGGCACTCTGGATCTGAGGTGCTGCCGCACCTCGCACAAGCATCCCACAAGCGGTGTCGTCTATCTACATCTATCTATCTCTCTCTCTTTCTATCTATCTGCTATCTCTCTATCTCTACTTTTTGCATAGCAATTTCTACTTTGAAAAACTGTTTATGAATGCAATAAAATTCTGATCTTCTGAATGCTTGATATCGATCTATACATATATACATATATAAATATATGTTTAGAGCAAGTTCTTTTGAAAAGTTTCTGCATAAATTGTGATTGCCTCCCTACAAACGATCCGATACTCATCGGATTTTATAAATTTATTTGTCGATCTGTTTGCGCTATACTACAACTAAATCATCTTTTAAAACACGATTTACGCGTCGAACAAACCTTTCTTCATAGTGCATATTTGAGCTTTCTAACCTATTTGCGTGTGTAGGAAGTGCAGAAATCCAAAGGAAAGATGCAACAAACGGAGAAATTGCAGGTTTGAATCTCAGTTAAGTAGCCATAGTTTAGATTAGTTAGATTTAGAAAAATTAGGATTTGCTTGAACCTTAGGATTAGTTAGAATTTGCTTGCTTATTGAAAAAAAGAAAAAAAAATTTCTCTATTGTTAGTGATTTTTGGACTGAAAGAAACTATTAACTTATAAATTCAATTCCTAAAGATCCGCACGTACAAAAATTCTCAAGTTTTTACTGGACGTGAGTTTTGAAGTTAGGAACAACACATCCAAATTTCGTGCAAATCTGATTATAGAAAAATTTTAAAATTCGTTCATTGTTCTGTTATCAAAGCGGTTATTGTTCTTGATTTATCAGAGTTCAAAATATAATAGGAATTTTTATACACCTCTGATTGACTTGAAATTTATGGCACTGAATTTATGAGATAATCAAGAATTTTGGAAAAATCTGAAAAAAATATTTCTTGCATGTTTGATTGCATGAATTATTCAATCACGAATTGAGGGTCTAAATAGACTACAAAACTTCCACTATACTTTAAATTAGAAAAAAATAGAAAATGTGCATTAAAATTCTTGAAAAAATATTTTCTGAGTGCCTATTTAGTGGTGCAATAGGACCAATTGATTGCATTGCTTGGGTTGCACCACTAATATGATTTTTGGACTTAAAAGAACATCTAGCAACTATTTGTGCTTAGTGTTCACATTAAGGATAGATCACACCTACATTTCCATACTTAAAGGAAATATATCAAACAAATTGGGATTTACAAAACTCTTGTGTGCCTCATCAGAACCTTGGTTGAAAGTATTAAATCAAGTGAACCCTAAAATTCACTAATACAAGCATTTAGACCTTAAAAGATACTTCATCATAAAAAAGAAATTGCCTGTAAACCCCTTTTGCCTACGCACTCACACATTTGAAATCAATTTTAAGGCCAAACGCCCCCCTAATTCCCATCATATTTCAAAAAGGACATCAAACCCAACCCTAAAATTGAGTAGACGTGCCCTAGGCAGGACTGATAGTCTTGGGGACTTGAAATTAGATTGGGTTAAGGTCAAGGCCCTGTTTACTTGGACCCACTGGTGACAAGAAAGGTCGGTGTGGTAATCGCGTTAACCCTTAATGGTGTTCCACCGTGCGGGGTGTCCTAGGGGGTCCTACCCTTTTGGCCAACCAAGTAATTCAAGGGTTGATCTTACTCAGTCGTGTTTTGGGGAGCCAGGATCAGGTCTATTTAGGGTTGACACTCTAAGGTTTAGTTTGATTGCGTGTATTGTGAGAGTGGGGTATTCTCTCGTCGGTCTTCTCTCTCTCATCTATTAACTTTCTTCTGGTACATGGTTGCTAAAAGGTCTCTGAACCCTGATTTGGTACCACCTTTAGAGAGTAAACTAAGGAGAAGACCCAATTCTTTTGAATACATTCCAATGGAAGAACTGATTGAGGAGGAAACCATGGACCCATACTCTTTTGCCTCACACTATTCCTCCTTGTCTCCCTATCCCAACCCTTCCCTTACTTCAACTTCTTCAGGATGGGAGAACTCTCCTCAACACTCGGGACTTGATTCCTTTGCCTACACCTCATATTCCCTGGGTATAGCTAGGCTAACCTCGAACCCCACACGAATCTCTGGATATCAAGAATCTTTACAATCTCAAGAGACACTCTCCATGCAGGACCAACACGTAATTGGCACGACCAACTATCTTGACCGGTTCAGCCAGACTCATCTCTCCCTAGATCAGGGATATGCCTCAGAATCCCAACACCTAGAATATCAATCCTATCTTTGAAATCACTTTGCAAATTATCCCAATTCCACCCAAACAACTTCACCTTCTTATTGGGATAACCTTACACCACCCAACCAAGGATATGATTCATACCCTAGGTATTCAAATGACGGATAGATATTCTGATTTGATTGAGGTTAAAAATTTTAAAAATTATTATCCTCAGCCTGCTCAAATCCCTGACCATGGCGGTGATCCGGAGATCACCCAATTACTCCAAGTAGTCCAGGGATGAGAGAAGCTAATAAAAGAAATACAGATAACCTGACAAAATAACTCAATAGAATTTGAAAAGCACAAAGTGATAAAATTGGTCCGAGTATCCCACAAGTTGGTGGTAAGCCACTCAAGGTTGAAGAGCCAACCTTAAGTATGACATCTTATCCATTCCCAACCTCTACATACACTGAGCCCACCCACCAACCCTATGATTATGCAGAGCAAATCCTACTTAGGCCTACAGTTGAACTAATAAATAATGTTGACATCCCAAAAACTAACTTTGAGGAGGAAGGCTCATTTGAGGAATTATATCTTGATTTAGGCCTTAAATTGCAACCATTCTATTTTAAGGAGCCAATCCATGGTGGGCTGGAGTATGAGTCTTTTAGGTTTAAAGGCACACAATTGGACTACATGGATGATTTAGGAGAATCAGAGCAAGATCAAGAAGATAGAAAGATTGGGAATAGTGACACTCCTAGCCAAACACGGTTGGATGGCTCTGATGTCATCTTGTCTAAGGATTACCATGATCAAATGTGCTTAAACGATTGGATATCTGGATTTGGCAATACTAATCATTCTAAGTTATCCCATACAGAAGCCGAATCTGTTTTCACTCCTATTTCAGCTAATTCTCACCCTTCTCTTCCCATCCACCAGAGTCCTAAGGGAAACCCTGACTCTTATCCCCAACATCTCGAGATTGAACAAAATAGACAATCTCCATATGAAAAAGATCAAGAAATTGCAGAATTACTGGGGATGACTTATGATGATCTATCTAAGGAAGCAAAGAATTTAGCTGAATCATGGAATCTTGAGAAGTTTGATTTGACTGATGAGGAACAGAAAAACATTCCCTTAGAAGATGTAATTCAAGAGAAAGACAATTGGGATCAAATTCAGAAGTCCACAGAACTAAAATAATTTGAGATCTTGACTAATCTAGATTCTGATCTTACTCCCCCTGGGGATGTGATTCTAAGGAATAATGAATTTTCGTCCATTACATTTGAAGACTTGCATCATGATCTGGGCAACTCAAATAAGATTTTTGATCACCCCTGAGATAAGATTGAGGGTGCTGATAAGTCCAAAACTATTGAGATGGACCACTGGATCTTATTTGACTCACCTACTCGACATCCATCCATACCTAACTTGACTTGCAAAATGGTTTCCTATACCATTTCAGACTACACCACTCGGGTTCCTCCTTTCATTTCCCATCACTTTCAGGACCCGTATGATTTATTCCCCACAAACCACCTTGTATCCACCTCATCTGCCTTCCTTACAAATCACTTCTTAAGGTTGCCACTATCTACTTTCCACTCTGGTACCCACACTAATATTTCTCTCTTTTGTAGCATCTGGCTGCAAATAGTTTCAAGCCTGTCCACTTTATTTTTCCGACCTTTTGGGCTTGGTATTCACCATTAGCTGATCCGCATTTGTGGATCACTGATCCTTACGTTGCATGATCATATCTTCATATTAATCCTGACTCAATCCATTAATCTGATCATTCATTTTTGGGTTTAGGTTCGACAAATGATGTTAAACTTAGCACTGGCTGGGAGGCAACCCAGTATTCATTACAGGTAGTTTTGCACCCTTTGCATCTAAGCTGACCTGGAATAACAAGCTTAGTTAGGTGATATCCCCTTCTCTTGCTTATTATATTTTGATTTTCCTGCATACATTTCAATGAGGACATTGTAATGAATGGGCAAGGGGGGGTGGACATTGCATGTCTTATTTTTTTTTTGTGTCAGAAAAAAAATGCATTTAGGCATAAAGAATTTTTATTAAGGTGTTATTAGGGATTTATTCTTAAGTTGATTCCTAAGTTTAGAATCTAGTACAATTACACATTTACACGTAGAATTTGCAATGGATCCTTTGTGAAGATTGATAAATATCTTTAGTTTGTCGAAAAGAAGCAATGCTTCTTCTCCTGAGTCCTTGGACAGTAATTAGGGAGTTAGGCAAACTATCTTCTAGCAGATCCACCAAACAAGTGTGAGGTGAGAGTAGAAAGTCTACTGGTGCTCTAAGGTTAGTATGAGAAATCTTAACTTCTAGATAATTAGATAATAATATTAAGAGTTAGGCATAGTTTTTGTTCTCGATTTTTGCATACAAATTCTTAGTGCAGATATTTTGAGAGCCACCAAATAAGGCAAAATACGCAGAGAGCAGGTTCTGATAAAACTAGGACTAAGGTGGATGGTCACAACCATCCTTTACGGAATCCTCTACTGAAGGAGGGTATTAATGTCAAGGTCAGAAATACGCTGTCCTTTCCATTCCTTTCCCGGTGTCGAGAATAGGCACTTCCACCAAATAAGTCGCCCGATATTCTCTTGAACACCCCTAATCCCGAATAATGCATCATAAATAAAAGTTCGTATGCTATACTGCATTGCGTTAGTAGATATTTGGATGCAAAAAAAAAAGGAAAAAAAGAAAGAAAAAGAGAAAAGAAAAAAATATTTATAGAAAGAAAAGAGGAAAAAGAAAAGAAAAAAATATATTCATAGAAAAAATTTAGAAAAAGAAAAGAGTAGAAAAAATGACTTTATGAGTTAGAGTTTATTTCAAGTGTAATGAGGCAACAACATCTACCACCCTCACGATCCACCAAATACAACCTTAACCTACTTTTCTGTATTTTGGTCACCTGAATACGGGTTGAGGAATTCTAACTTAGTCGTAGAGTTATCAGAACCTAATCAAAGTGATAATGCCAGGAGAGACCACCAAATATACTAACAAATCTGGTGAGGTTGTGAGCTCTAAAAGAAAGAAAAGAAAAGAGAAGAAAGAAGAAAAAGGAAAAGAAAGAAAGAGAAAGAGAGAGAATGAGTACAAAGAAACTAAAGAGAGTACAGTTTCTCTGCCTCTCTTTGAGTTGAATTAGTTAATAGTATGGAAATCTAGGTTCTAAAGTATTAATCTATATGCAGCACCAGATGAGTGTGAGCCACCAAATACAAATCTACTTGACTCAGAAATCTTCTACCTAAGCCAAAAATCACGGTTGAATTTACAGATTATCTTATAACCCTGAGGGGAAAAATTTGCCTATCCTAATAGAATTTTACTAAGGGTCAAGTATGAGCTTTAGATGAGGATTGACTTTTCACTTGGATCAGTTGTATAGGCTACAACAAAACACATTCACGATTATTTGGATTACTAAAGTTTTGGATGAAAACAAAAGACATAAACCTCTAGTCAAACTCATGATAAAAATTATTCATATATGACCACTTTGCATTTAGTCTTGCATTTTCTAGGGATTAGCAAGATTTAGGCATGGAGGTGTGGTTGCATAGCAATCATGCAACCTAAAACACCTGAATTAAGCTAGATTCTAGCATAACTTAGGGACAATACATGCATAAGCATTGTAATTTGCATAATAGTTAGTTTCATTAGCTGCATAGATAAAATCATCATTTTATGTATTAATGAGAAGAAATTAATTGCAGATGATTCGAAGCCACAGATGACAGATTAGATCGTATAGATCTGATCAAGATGATGACGGGAGTCCAACGCTTCCGAAATTGTCTCTATCAGACAACTCGAGTATCTTGTGTAGTCCAGCGAAGAATAGAGGCCATAGAGCCAAAGGACAAAGATATGAAACTTAGATGAAAAATCCAACCACACGGATGGATCCAGATCAATGATCGCAGTCTAACAAAGCAAAAATCAACCTAATCGGAGGTCTACATCACCGGATACAAGGAAAAGAAGATGGACGGCCATGATGGTGCCACGTGGTGCCATCACAGCCGCCCCCTCATTGCCGCCCCATCTCTGAAGGCCATCCCTCGCGCACTGTGGGCAGTTGGATGGCCATCCAATGGCTACGATACATCCACGACACTGATTGCCTCATGCCTCATCAAAGGAAAGAAGATCCTGGCCGTTGGATCTTCATCCAACTACCAAGAGCGGCTACGTACGATTTGGAAATGCAGCATAAGAGGAGTAGCGCAGTAGTTAACAACTTTGCTTGCAACCAACGTGATGACTGTACAATGTCTACTGTTAATATTATTGATTAGAGTCAATTTTGGAGATACTTGTGCGATTATGATATATTATAATGGGATCGGGAGCATTGCAAGCATATTGCAGGATCTTTACATTTTAATCGCTTAGAATGAATGTTTAATGACCATGTGCAAAAGTCCATGTTAAAATAGGTCTTAGATGAACGATTAGATCGTACAGATGGATCCGGATCGATGAACGGAGTCCAACGGACTCTAAATCACTTCGATCCGACCTCCGTAGCTCCCACAACAAGCCCGAAAAAGATCAATGGTCAGGGGGTAGTGAGACATCCTTACGGGCCTCAGATGAAAAATCTGACCGCATGGATGGATCCAAAGCGATGATCGCAGTTCGGCAATGTGGTAATCATCTCGATATGAGCACCGTGGCACCCTCTACAATAGAAAGAAGATGAACGACCTAGATGGCACCATGTGGTACCATCCAGGCCGCCCCTCATGCCCCCAGCGGCTGTGGCCTCTTTCCTCCATCACACCTCATGCTCCATCTCAGCCGTTCATCCTTCATCCAATGGTTGGAGAGGTGTGTGCGAGGAATGCTCTCCACAACAATCCAACAACTTGGCACATTGGTCACGATGCCAACCCGTCACCATCAGACGCAGGTTCGAATCCTGTCGCACCTCAATTTCGCAATTGAGGAGTGGAGTAGCAAGAGCAGCAGCAGCGCAAGCGCGTGCGTGAGCATGTGGAGACCAACGTAGCGTCAGTGCATGTGCTAAGCACGATGCGCGCGACACAGGTGCGTGAGGGTGGGGAGCGTGGGCGAGGGCTATGGCGACGCTTGCGGTGGGTCTTCAGCGACGTCTTTGAATGTCGCTGTTGACTTGAGGATGAATTTGAGCCTTCTCAACTATAAAAAGGGACCTATCCCTCCTATTTGCATCCATGTTCTACTTAAGCAACTCCACCACTCCTTAGAGCTCCAAGCAAGGTTGTGAAGATGCCGAGCCACCGACGGAAGCCCTTCCACCACCGTGGCTGCCTTGCATCTCCACTTAGCTAGTTCTTGGTTTATTATTTGTGTTGCTTAAGCTTTCATCTACCATTGTAGTTGTAGAACTTAATCATTTATGTAATATATGCTCTGTTCTATTATCATATTTGTCTCTTCCGTAGTTAGATATTCTCGCATCATCATAATGATTTTCTAACCCTATCTCTCTCACTCTCTCCCTCTCTTTCTTGTTCCATCTAGTTTGCAAGCAAAACAAACGACGGATCTTTGTGACATAAAGCAAGTATTCGATCCGATTTTACGCCTCCCTATGTTTGACACTCGGACTCACGTCCATTTATTCTTATTTAAAATTGATGTCGTAAAATGCGCTACAACGAACGATTTTACACAAACATGTCCAGTGAACGTCACAAAGCATGTTCGAGGCACGCTCAGTGTGAAATTAGGGAACACGGTGGCTTCGCGCCTAATTGGTCATTGGATCTGCATTGGAGCGTGAGGATAAGGCCGCTTGGCGCATCGAGAGCATTCTGCAGCTGCACGCAAGATCAGACATGTGTTTAACGTGCGATCGCATGCAGCTTTGAGAAAGGTGGTGCGTTGCGTACGTTTAAGCTGTCCGATCGTAAGATCGGATGGTTGAGGAGTGATTGGCGCATGAACCAAATTCAAAATGGTTGAGAAGCAGCATGGGCGAGAATCTGAGCCGTTTGATCATAAGATCGAATGGTCGAGGATGCAGCGCTCGAATGTGGCATGCGGGAGCGTGTGAAGAAAGGAGAAGTGGGCGAGCGCGTGCGAGGAAGCAGCGGAGCCGCCTGACGCGTGTGGAATGCGTTGGTTTAATTATGTCACTGTAGCATGCGCTCGCGTCTTCGATTTTAAATTAAGATATGGATTTGTGAGTCCAAGTGTCGATCTCAGGGAGGCGTGAAATCAGATTAGTTTTAGTCGCTTTGGGTGTCGGAAAATGGTAGCATGGTTTGCATGCGAAAACGAGAACGAGAGAGAGAGAGAGAGTAGGGTTAGAGCTTATGTTTAAAACATGACATTCACTCAAGGAGATGTGAACTACGATATAAGAAGCAACATCAACATATAGCATGCAATTAGAGATCATTTACAACTACAACAATAAATGAAAGCTTAAAATAGTGCAACATAAAACTAGAGTAAAAGAGAGCGTGAGGAGGCGAGGTGGCCATGGCGGTGGAGGGGGGCTCCGTCGGTGGCTTGACAACTCCAGGGGTAGATATGGAGTGTTTAGTGGAGTTAGGAGAGGGATAGTATTGCATGGAGAGTGAATGAGAATTGAATGCTTTTGAATGGGGTGGTTAAGGGGGTTTATATAGGAGAAAAGGGCTTCTAAAGGAGGTAAGGGTCTTTAGCGATGTTTGGGACATCGCTAAATCCCTTCCAAATGTGTCATTGAAGCCCCATGCCCATCGATCCTTAGGCGCACTCGTTCTTCTTCTCAAGCCGTGCCTATGCATCCTCAGTAGTTTGATCAGAGGTGCGGATCGCCATCGGACGACTGAGGATGTGCTGCGTTGACGCACGGGCGCACATGCTTCTTCCCCCACGATCCGTGTGCTCACACCATAAGCCATCGAATCAAAGATCGAACGGATGAGATCGCGCCTTGAGCGCTGCTTGGATCGCACCTTGCGTGCTTTGGGCGTGTGCTACAGCGAATTAGGCGGTGCGGTGGGATCGAACGTGTGTCAGCTGCTTGCGAGTGGAGCGCTCACCCGCTGTGCCATCTTCAAAAGTTGTTGTGGAGGTGAGGCTCGGTACAGGTGACGTTGGTCGTTGGATGGAAATCCAACAGCCAGGATTTCACGCTGGAGGAACTGTGGGTGTGTTGGCGTGCGATGGAGGCTGGTGCGGGTGCCATGTGGCGCGACGAGGACCGTTGATCATTAGATCAACGGTCAGGAACTCTTGGACTTGATGTGTGAGCTACGGAGGTCGGATTGAGGTGATTTTGAGTCCGTTGGACTCCATTCGTCGATCTGGATCCATCCGTGCAGTCCGATTGCTCATCTGAGGTCGGTTTCAACATGCACTTGTACACAAGGGCATTAAACATTGATTATAGGCAATCTTAATTCGTAATGCATGCAATGCTCCCAAGCCCATTATGGTGTGTCATTAATGCACATATATCTTCAAAACTAACTCTAGTTGATGGAATTATCATCATTGGATGTAGAGTTATCATACCCCCATGCTAATCCCTTGCTAGTTTCTAGCAAGGTTTATTCTAGCCGTTATTTTCAGTTAGAATTAGGAATTGATTACTTAGACATATGTTGCTTGTCAACGGGAGGAAATATACTAAGAGCCTAATCCACAGAGACTAAACAATGCCCGTGTGTTTGCTAAAATGCAAACTGCCCAAGTCCTCGCTTTAAAGCATATATACAGATATATATTTTTTCTTTTTCATCTTTTCTAATTTTTTTGGATTTTTGGAGTTGAGTATGTAGGTAACTTTTTACGGCTACCCAACCCACCCATAACTCGAAAAAGACTCTAAGTGCTAAGCATCTTGGTGTGAAGATTGTGATAGACTCACTCAACGATAATTAAAACAGACTTCGGGTTTCTACACCCCTAGGTGACCATAAAAGAAAATGCTTGCCTAAAGGTGTATCCATCCGATCAGTAGATTTCTCCCTACTTGTATTTTGTGTAGGGTCAACACAAGGGTGCTTCCAGTGCATATCTCCCTGGATTGCTCTACTTCCCTACTTCTTCCTTAAGTGTTTTGGCCTTTTTTGTGCATTTAGTGAGCTATGTTCTGGATAACCAGCCAATGGGCTGTTACCCATGACCACTTGCTAGCCATACTCATGCGGTGAAGTGTGGCTTATTTATCCTTTTTTTTTCATTTCTCTCTTTTTCTTTTGTTGTTTTAGTAGGTGGCTTCCCTGATCTAAGATTTACCTAGAGTCAATAATAGAAGAGAATGGTCCTGTGGTTGGGCTCTGGACAACCAGCTAATGGGCTGCTACCCACGACAACTTGCCAGCCATACCACCCTAAAAGGTTCATTAGCTACCCAATTTCTGTTAGAATCTCTGAGGTGTGAGTCAGTGCAAAAATGTGTGCAGATGCTTAGATTAAAAGTCCCTTCGAGTTAGAGGGCGGGTTGAAAAGTCATATACTTATCACCCTACTTTATTGATCAGATTAATGTAAATTAAGGTTGTGAGGATTCGGGGCTAAATCCATATTTTAGTGGACACCTGGGCTGATTAAGCCTGAAGGTTTGAAAAGTCAGTTGACAAGCTCCTAATGCCTAAGTTTTCCTTTATATATATATAATTCAGGTTGATAATATAAACTCAAAGAATATGAATTACCACCCCCCATGCTTAAGTTGGACAATATTCTCATTGGAAAATAAATGTATGCAAGGGGGTATAGAAAGAAATCACCTGAGTGTCTCCGTGTACTTGATCAGTCTGAATCTTCTGCGTTGCCTCCAAGGAAGCGCTGAGTTTATTGCCTCCAGCTGGGCGAAGCTCCGTGTCAACCCTCAATGAGGGTGACTACTTCCTTTGGGGGAACTTGGGAAAGAAAATGTTTTAATCTCTGTCCGTTTACTGTGCAAGTTTTCCCAGTGTTAGGATCTGCAATCTCAACTGCCCCGTTGGGATAAGGTTTGACCACCTGATATGGTCCTGTTCACTTTGATCTCAGCTTCCCGGGGAAAAGTTTAAGTCTTGCATCAAAAAGCCAAACTTGCTGATTGGGCTTGAAGGTTTTCCTATGAATGTGTTTGTCGTGGATGGCTTTCATCTTCTCTTTGTAAAGTCGACTGTTCTCATAAGCATCCTGATGGATTTCCTCGAGTTTAGAGAGTTAGAGTGTCCTTTGTGCTCCAGCCAACTGCGAATCCATATTGCACTGCTTAACAGCCCAGTATGCCCAGTGTTCCAACTCGATCGGAAGGTGGCAAGCCTTGCCAAAGACTAATTGATAAGGCGACATGCCTATTGGGGTCTTAAAAGCGATCCTGGATGCGCAAAGGGCATCATCCAATCGTGTGGACCAATCCTTCTGGTCAGGTCTCACAGTCTTCTGCAGAATATTCTTGATCTGGCTATTAGAGACCTCAGTTTGCCCATTTGTTTACGGGTGATACAGGGTGGCAATGCGGTGAGTAACCCCGTATTTTCTAAGTAAGGCATGGAATTGGGCATGAATAAAGTGACTCCCACCATCACTGATCATGGCTTTCGGTATCCCAAACTAAGAGAAGATGTTTTGCTTAACAAAGTCCATGATAGCCTTATGGTCACATCTTCGGGTGGCTATGACTTCGATCCATTTCGAGACATAGTCCACTGAGACTAATATGTACTCAAAGTCGTTGGATGGTGGGAAGGGACCCATAAAATCGATGCCCCAGACATCGAAAATTTCAATGATCAGAATGGGTTGTAGGGGCATCATATCCTTTCTGGTCATAGTCCCTAATGTTTGACATCAAGAGCAAGTCTTTGCAAAGCTGTGTGCATCCTTGAATAAGGATGGCCAGTAGAATCTAGATTGCAAAACTTTTGCAGCTGTCTGCTTCCCAGAGAAGTGGCCACCACAGGCTTGGTCGTGACAGAAGGATAGCATACTTTGGACTTCCTTTTCAGGAATACACCTCCTAATGATCTGGTCAGCACAGAGTCTAAATAGCAAAGGATCATCCCAAAAATAGTGGTTGGCTTTAGCCAAGAACTTATCCTGTTGCTGTCTAGACCAACCGTGTAGAGTCTGACCTACCGCCAGATAGTTGACTAAGTCTGCATACCAGGGCAGCCTCCTTCCTTGCACAGCTAGAAGTTGTTCATCAGGGAAGGTGTCATTTAAGGGTAATGAGGGTCCAATATGGTCCGGGTGAAGTCTGGACAAGTGGTCGGGTACAACGTTCTTGGACTCGGCTTTGTCGCGTATTTCCAGGTCAAATTCCTGCAAGAGCAGGTGTTTGCGCGACTAGATCGTGTTTTAAAAGATGTCTCGTTGTAATATAGATGAAATCTCCGCGAAAACAAATAAGAATTTATAACTCGAAAATCCAAGTATCCGAGGCCGAACACAGGGAGCAATTGGGTATTCCAAAACTTAAGAACACAACTTTCAATAAAAAGCAATAACTAATTCAACCAAAATTGAAGAGTAATGTTATGGAGAAATAGTGCTCAAAAAGAATTGGACGTCTGATATTTTATCAGACGTCTTAAAAATTCTGACTACAGTGCTTTGAATTGTTGTCCTTCTGTGTCTTCTCTCTCTCTCTTCTTTTGCTTTGCTCTGTGGCTATGCTTCTTTTGGCTTCTTCTTCTTCTTTTGCTTGGCTACTCCTGCTTCTCTTCTTCTTCTGTCCTTGCTTTCTCTCTTCTTTCTCTTCCTGCAGCTAAGTCCCAGCCTCTCTTCTTTTCTTCTTCAGTTACCTTCTTCTTCTTCTTCCCTTGGTCTGCCGCTCCTCTGCTACAGTGCATCTCTTTTCTTCTTCTCCTTTTTTCTTTCCTTGCTACCTTCTTCCTTGCTAAGTCCTTCAGCCGCTTCCTTCTTCCTTTTCTTCTCTTGCTGTGCCTCTTCCTTAGCTTCTTTTTCTTGCACAACACCACGTAGCAAAACCTACCCCCTACCCTCCCCGCATCTCTCTCTCTATTTCTCTCTTCGGTACGCTCTCCCAGAGCCGGGTAATTGGGTCGAGTGCGCGCCCGGGTCCAGGCACACCGGTGTGGGTGTGATGCACGAGGAGTGCTTAAGTAATCGGGTCAGGTACCAGGTCCGCGGGGATAGGTCGCGGATGAGGCATGGCAAGTGAGGGAGAGGGACCTCACCCCTGTGTTCTCGAGGCAAACAGCACAAATCAAAAAATCAATTTAAACTACACAGGCAGCTCAAAACTTACCGAGGTGGGACTAAAAGTCCCACTCGCTTCTTCGCACGCTTCCGCAGGGAATGTCTCCTAATTGCTGTTGCTGCGGAATGCTTTAGCTCTCAATAGGTGGCTGATGCAGTTCGCGGAGGAAAACCACTCACTTGGGACTTGGCTTCTTAGAGCGGGGTCACCTGATGCAAGCTCGCAAGCAAGCTTCAGTTCGTCTCCAATGGCGGCGAGGGGTGAGACCTGTCAGCACGAATATGGCCTCACGGCCCAGTCAGACAATAGGAGAACCTTCGCCATGTCACGACGAAGGTGAGGCAGGGGTTGACATGGTTCAGAACGGCCTTGGTGTGCATGCCTAGGTCGGACTGTGTTCGTGTGTGTGGGTTTGTTCGGGGGAAGCGTGGAGCGTGTGTGGCGGGCAGTGAGTGGGTGGAAAGTGATCAGTGGTCGATGGCGAAGGTGAAGAGGTTGGTGGCGAGACGTGTGGAGGTGTGGAGTGATGGATGAGTCTCGCCGGAGGTTAGCCGGAGATGGGGAAGATGAGGGTGGACAGTGGCAGTCGAGGGGTGGTTTGTGAAATAGGAGGGAAAATAGAGAGTAGGAGAAGAGGAACTTATCTGGGGTACTTGGAGCGAAGGGGAGGCAAAGGAGTCGAACGACGTGTATGTGCCGATGTCGGAGAAGACAGCCTTGAGGTGGGGATAATAGCGACGAGGAGGAGGTCAGAGAGGCGTGCGCTGGTGCTGCGCAACGCAGAAGAACGAGGCGAAGTGAACCCTGCCACTGGTATGGTGGTAGATCAATGAGAGGAGGGAGGGAGAGTCACCGGAGGTTGTGGGCTACTTGCCGGAGAGGGGAAAGAGGAATTCTGGGGGATTCTTTGGCCAAATCAAGCTTGGGGGATTCTCAGAGGACCGGGGGTCCTTTTATAGTCGCTGGCTGAGCTTCTGGTGCTTGGAGGGCAAGCCTTCCAGCGTAAATTCCTCGCCAGAGAAGGAAGGTGGTTAGGATACCCAAATCTCTCGAGCGTTCGCAAGAGAGATTGGGCGTAAATTTGATCTGGAGATCGTGTTCAATCGATGGAGAGATCCTCAGAGAATCTTCCTTCCAAATCTGGGAGGAGATCTCAGAGGATTCGAGGAGATATCAGCCTTGAATTCTCGCTGGAGTGGGATTCCTCCACTGTAATGGCGGGGGGACCTGAATGCAAGGGTGGCGAGGAAGCTAGGGGGCTCTACGCAAGTGTTTTTTCAAAAGTTAGGGGCTAGAATGTAATTGGGTGGACCATTTCACAAAGTAGGTCAAGATGACCTTCCCTTAGGCTCAAATTTTGGTATAAACTTAATTTGGACCTAAGGAATCCAATGGTGAAGTTGGATTTTAGGTTTGACCACGTTTGACTGGATATTTTGCATAAAAATCCAAATTAGGTTAAATACTGAGCTAGGACCCAATCTAGGTCAAAATAGGTTCCAAAGGAAAATTGAAGGTTCTAAAACCTAAGGGATATTTTTCCATGAATTTTAGAGGATTTAGTTGATTTTTACCCTAACCATAACCTTGTTGAATTAAGAAGGTCTATTTTAGGGTTACAGAATGTCATTTAACCCATTTCTGACTGAACCAACCCACTCTTTATCTTATTCAGACCATTTGACCTATGTTTTGCCTCTGAGAAATCTTGTTTATGTACTGCAATGGTGAAATTATAATTTTTTACCTTTTAGTTCATGTTTCCTTCTTAGAATAGTAAACCCTTGACTTAAGTCTTTCTTGAGGTTATGTAGGAGCTTTTGTTTACTTTCTCAGGTCAAAATGAGCTAGTTAGGGCTTATGATGAGGCTTTCATCAGCAGGATCCATCTGATGAGCCTGGGTTTAGCAACCTTTTTTGTAACGACCCGGTTCCCGAGTCCCTACGAGACACGAGAACCAGACCGACTCGACTAGTCCCAAGACCTAGTCGTCCAACGAGGAAGTAACCAAAAGAGCAGTAAAATAAACCACATTCAGCATGAATATAACTAACAGTAAGAAAGTACAGCAGTAAGGAAAGAAACTACTACAGTATATACCACCACAACAGTAGAACAACATTTATCATATAACATGAACTGCAGGTAAAGAAAAGTACAGCGGAAACAAGAACTACTCACTATAACGGAAACAAAGAGGTACAAAAGACAGTAGTAACTCTACTGGACCCTACTCGGCCCAGCGTCCTCTGCAGCCGCTGACCCTGGATGCTCAACACCTGGTCCTGAAAAAGGTAACGAGTGTAACACGTCAGCAAAACGCTGAGTAGAGTGGCAACTAAAACTAAAGACAACAGTAAAGTGTACAGTAGCTGTTATGTTCTATTACTTTCTTTATTCACATTTTTCAATTGTCTCACTATTTCATTTATTCCCCAGATCTTTTTCTTGATCTCGAATGTTCCTCGTGGGAACGATCTTGATTGCAGTCTTTTCCAAAAAGTAGAAGTAGCACGTGGTGCTCTCCTGGCCGGGAGAGTCCCCCGTGGTGATCCTACCCTCAGCCAACCACCCCAAGGTCACTGACAGACGTAACGGTGACTACGGCACGCGCGATAAATGCACAGGTACCTAACCCGTACTGGCACGCGGTCAGTCGTTTCCGTTAACGGGTGCGCCCAAAGCACAGCACGGAAACCAGTCCAGGGCAAAGCCCTCTCAGTAACTGGGGTCCAACCCCTCCACAGTAACCAAACCGGGGCCTTGCCCCTCCACAGTCCGCGCACCCTCGCCTGACTACCCTGGTTTGCCCCAGCGGGCCTAACAAGTCGGTGTGGGAGGCTAGCAGAACCTCGGGGCCCGTGGGGTAGCTAGTACCTCCCTACACTAGTAGCTCTCCTCGGTACTACGTACGCGAGGGCCAGCAAGTCGGTGCAGAGTGGCTAGTCCTAACCCCGGGTCCCTGGGGCGGCTAGCTCCGCTCTGCACTAAACAGGGGGACAGTCGCTCTCCTTGGTACTCCGTACTCAAGGGCCAACTCACTTCCCCAAAACTATTCCATTCACCTTCCAGGAGTTCTACTCCTACTTCCCCGTAGGGTTCCATCCTTTTTTACTCAAACGTCTAGGTTTCACTTTCCAGTTTCACATTCTTACAATCCATGTTCTCAACCACGTTATTTATTCGCAACAGGCAGCTGTTAATTCAAATTACAGGCAGCTTTATATCTCTTTCCATTTTCCAAGACTGCAGTATTATACATTCCACTAGTTTTTCCCCATCCTAGGATTCATGCCATATCCTAGGATCTATCATACAATCTAGTTTTCCAGCCCTAGGATTCATGCAACACCTAGGAGCTATCATATATTTCTCATTGCTAGGATTCATGCAACGTCCTAGGTTCTAGTTATGGTTCCATACTTTAACAGATTTTATTAATAACTTAAAGCCACTCTACCAGGTACAACGGGAGTAATGGGGGCGTGATCGGGAATCCCGCGTGCCTCTGCGACTCTTAAGACTGCAACTGAAGGAGGTCCTATCACAAGGATCGAACACAAGGAGTGTCTCAAAATAGTGTATAGCTACTGTAGATGGGTAGAGGAATTAATTCTGAAAAGAACGCAACTCGAATCGCGGAAAACGGAACCCGAACGGGCCCTAAACGGGTCAAAAACGATGACACTGTGCAAAATCAGATGTCTGGAACTTCTTCCAGACGTCTTAAAAAGTGGATCAGAGAATTACCTGCTCAGCGTGGTTTCCCAGACGTCCAGAAGTCTGCGGGGACGTCTGGCCTATCTCCCAGACGTCCGATGGTCACCCCGGACGTCTGGAGGTCACTCCCGCCGTCTGGTACAACAGACAGACGTCTGATTCGCGTTGGATGGCGAATCACCGAGCCTGCGCACACCCATCTCCCTCCCTCAGTACGGTCAGTCGACAGGAAGGAAGAAGAAGACGGAAAACTCACCTTTCAGACGACTGGAAGATCTACCAGACGTTGCCCTCGCCATTTGCCTATCAACCCAGACGTCCGATTCTGGAAATTTTTCCAGAACAGGGCATCACCCGGCTTCCGCTCGCGACGCCGCCCGCGTCGCACCTCGCGCGCCTGCTGCTCAGACCACAGCAGTCCCCCCTCCGCATCGCTCCGCGCCCCCTGCGCCCTCTGCTGGCCGGCCCTAGCAACCCCGGCGAGCTCGCCCTCACGGCAGAGCTCCGCTCTCGCACGCAGCACCTCCTCCGCGCTCACTTCGGCCGCCGCTGCCGCCCTCGCGCTCGCGCTCATGCTCACTGGCTGAAGGAGAAGAGGGAGGAGACGGTGGAGACGACGGGAGGGAGTGCGTGGCCTTTTAAGGCCGCGCGAGGAGGAGAGAGAGGACGCGGCAGGCGTCTGCAGCCACAGGGAAGAGGGAATCAGTGAATATCCGGTCTGCGCACTCAGGCGCGCAGACGACTCGCGCGTGTCGAAATTAACGAATTTCCAGACGTCTGGAAGCGATCCCAGACGTCTGGTCAGACATCTGGACCACCTCCCAGACATCTTAAAATATGTCTGGGGCACGCGTTCGTTGCATTTTTGGTCAACAAATGCCGGATAGCCGAGTGGTCGGTGTAAATCGTCATGTGGGATCCTAGAAGGTATGATCTAAACTTTTCTAACCTAAAGACTATGACGAGCAGTTCTTTTTCGGTGACAGTGTAATTCCGTTGAGCCTCATCCAATGTTTTGCTCACGTAGTAGATCACCAAGAGTTTCTTCTCTCTTCTTTGTCCTAGGACTGCGTTGATAGCAAAATCTCATGCATCGCACATTATCTCAAAGTCCTGGGACCATTCTGGGGGTTGTAAAATAGGTGCAATGGAGACTGTTTCCCTAAGGGTGTTGTAGGCCTTGATGTAATCAGGTGTTATGTGAAAAAGGGCATCATTGGCTAAAAGGTTAGTCAAGGGCTTAGAAAGTTTGGAAAAATCCTTAATGAACCTTCTATAGAAGCCAACATGTCCTAGGAAATATTGGATTTGCTTGACTGAGCTAGGGGGTGGAAGTTTGGAAATTAAATCAACCTTAGCTCGATCCACTTCGATGACCCTATGCGAGACAATGTGAACGAGGATAATTCCTTCATGAACCATGAAGTGGCTCTTTTCCCAGCTTAAAACCAGGTTGACCTCGATACATCACTTCAGGATCTTTTCCAAGTTGCTAAGACAATGGTCGAATGAGTTCTCAAACATGGAGAAATCATCCATAAAGACCTCCAAGTATTCACCCACCATCTCTGAAAAGATGACTAGCATGCAACGTTGAAAGGTAGCGGGTGCATTGCATAACCTGAATGGCATACGACGGAATGCGAACGTGCCATACGGGCAAGTGAATGTGGTCTTCTCATGATCCTCTGGTGCAATAGCAACTTGGTTGTATCCTGAATATCCATCCAGGAAGCTAAAATATTTCTGCCCTGTCAATCACTCAAGAATTTGGTCAATGAATGGCAGAGGGAAATGATCTTTCTTAGTGGCCTCATTAAGCTTTCTATAATCGATGCACACCCGCCATGCAGTAGCTGTGCGGGTGGGGATGGATTTGCCCTAGTCATTAGTGACCATGGTGAGCTTGACTTTCTTGGGTACCACTTGAGCAGGGCTCACCCAGGAGCTATCGAAAATTGGGTAAATGATATCTGCGTCAAGCCACTTGATTATTTCCCTTTTAACGACCTATCGCATATTTGGGTTCAATCGCCTCTGCATCTGGAGAGAAGGTCGAGCCCCATCTTCCAAATAGATCTTGTGAGTGCAATAAGTAGGGCTAATTCCCCTTAGGTTAGAAATTGTCCACCCAATGGCTGCCTGATGTTCAGAGAGGGTTGCAGTCAACCAAGTTCTTGATCCCTAGTTAAATGGCAATTGATAATCACAGGGAAGGTCTGGTTAGGTACTAGGAAGACATACTTGAGATTATCGGGAAAAGGCTTTAGTTTGGGTGTATGTGGGCAACATTTGACTAGTAAGGGAAAGGCGGGAGTTGATCAACATCAATCTCCTCAAATGGAGGTTGCTGAAGCTAATTAGCTCTACAAAGGTCAATCTCCACAGACTGGGGAGGGTCAAGGTAGTCATCAACTGGTTGAGTCATATGATCTACTAAAGAGCTAAGAGTAAGGCATTCTTCCACCAGAGGCTCCACGGGATCGTGCTCCTCAACCCAGCCACAATCAAAAGACTTAGTTGCCCTGAAGATATCCAATTACATCTTCTTGTCTCCAAAGGCAATTTCCATGCATCCCGTGTCACAATCAATGTTCGCCTTAGCTGTAGCTAAGAAGGGTCTACCTAGGATGATGGATGTGTTTTGTAGCTATTCGGGGACTTCCATGTCGAGGACCAAAAAGTTGACTGGGAAGTAGAAGTCCTTGATTCAAACAATTACGACCTCGACTACCCCCTTCGGGGTTTTCACGGATCTATCAGCCAATTGGATAGTCACAGGTGTGGGTTTCAACTCCCCAAATCCAAACTGGTGATAAAGGGTAGTTGGGATTAGGTTGATTGAAGCACCTAAGTCCAAGAGTGCTTTATCAAATGTCATGTCCCCGATATTACAAGATATCAGGGGCGCTCCTGGGTCAGTTTGTTCTGAGAGCACTACCTTCCTAGGTGCTTGGGTTCTCGGCTTATGCTTTGGCATACAGAAATCCTTCAAGAACTTAGCGTAAGCCGGGATATGCTTGATTGCTTCGAGGAGAGGAATATTAATCTGAACTTGTTTGAAAATCTCTAACAACTCCTCATTCTCAACTACATTTTTCTTTTTCTTCATTTTCTCCAAGGCCTTATGGTATGGTGTTTGGGTTTGAATTGATTCAGTCTCCTGGTCCTTGGGTTCCTCCCGCTCATCCTCAGAATCAGGTATCTCAGAAAGTGAAGTCATGGGAGGGATCGTCCATTTGGGGTCCTGGGTTTTAGTGCTGCTTCTCAAGGTAACCGCATTGGCTGAGGCTTTGGGACCATGGGTAGATCCTTGAGAAGAAGAAGAGGAAGCACCAAACCCATGGGGTGTTTGTGGGGCTTGCTCGATCATGTGGGCATGTCCGAAATTGGCTTGGAACCCTTGAGGATTGGGGCCTTTGTTGATCACATTTCTTAGGTTCGGTTGTCGCTGAGAAGGAAGGGACCCCTGTTGTTTGCTATCCAATAGCTGGCTCAATTGTACCTTCACTAATGCCATTTCCTCCTGATGTTTCTGATTCATATTGGCCATCATTTTTATCAGCATGTCCATTTGGTTTTGTGGGGGAGGGGCCACCTTATTCTGATTATAGGGTGGTCTACCTGGTGGACCTTACTGATAGGAGGGAGGGTTTGGCCTGGGTTGGTTTTTGGTTCATCCAGGCAAAATTCGAGTGATCATGCCATCCATCATTGTAGGTGTTGGAGAAGGGGCCAGGTTTGGAGTAACCTTGGATGGCCTAGACATCTTCAAAGATAGAAGGTGTGGAGGGAGAGGGGAGAGAGTAATTAGGATTTGAGGGAGCAAAGGTCCCTCCCTGGAACATGTCAGGGGTTGTTCCAGGTGCATTTGGTTCATTGGTTGCACCAAATGTACATTGTGAGCTCCCTTTGCTAGGGAGAGGGTCTGTAGTGGGTTTCGGGTTTGGTTCAACAACTCATCAATCTCTTTGTCCACCAACTCAACTCGATCCAACTTTTTGGCTAGAATGTCCATGTCAACCATTCCAGAATTGGCTTGTACCTCATAGATCCCACAACGTGGTTGACTGGATCAATTAAACTAGATCATGGAGGCATTATTGAGCAAATTCTCACTCATGGACTTAAAGAGTTCGAATGCGCTCTCCTCATCTTTGTTCAAAAAGTTTCCTCCACATGAGGTGTCAACAAAGTTCTTAAGGTTGCTGTCCAGACCATGGTAGATGATCTAGGCCAATTGCCACCTTGGAACCTCATGGTGTGGACATTTCCTCAATAATTCATTAAATCTTTCCCACGCCTCATGGAATTGTTCCCCACCTTTTAATGTGAATGTGGTAATGGCTCTTCTGAGGGCATGGGTTTTACCTATGGAGAAAAATTTCTTCAAGAATGCATGCCTCAGTTCCTCCCAGGTGGAGATGGGTCTCCCTAAGGTTCTAAGCTAGTGATAAGCTTTGTCTTTTAAGGAGAAGGGGAACATCTTAATTAAAATAATATCCAAGCTGATGTTCCTTGGTTTCATAGTCTGGGAGATCCGATCTAGGTCCTCTAGGTGTTGGAAGGGGTCCTCATTCGAGCTCTCATGAAAGTGGCTTTGAATTAAGCTTAGGACATTAGGTTTTAGCTCAAAATCATCTCCCCCTTCAGGGACCCTAAGATGTGGCTCGATCCGGATAGTAGACGGATCGTAAAAATCATGGAGAGGCCTTGGTTGGCCTTTGGGAGGTTGTGGTGGGTTAGGTGGGGGTTACCCTTGTAGGTTTTGCAATCGATGTATGGCTTGCATGATGGTTGGGATCTGTTGTTGTTGAAGTTGGTGGTTGGCAGAGATTTGGGCCTAAATGATGGCTATAGCATTGGGTTGAGGTTGGTCCTCAATCTCATCAATTCTTGGGTTAGCCATTTCCCTTGAAAAATCAAGTCTCCTCCCGATTTCCCTTTCTAAAACAAACTCAGGATGAAGTGATCGTCTCCCGTGCATACATTAGAGAAGAAAGGGGAGCGATGCGGAGAGAGACGGGTGCGAGAAGTGTGTGCACAAATAAGCAAGCAAGTCTAGTCCTTATAGTGTATACCTTAGGTGACTTAGAAGCCTTAAAGGGAATGATCAAATCTGCAAGCACTTAACCTCCCTTCCCGATGTTAATCTGGCCAGGTTGATTATGAGGGGATTGAAGGGAAGGTTCTTCCTTTGGCTTGCGCCACCGGTTCTGTAGACCCCACAATTGCGGTCGTTTGACACTTCCCCGCAGCCTAGACACCGGATTTTACAAAGGGAATGAAGGCCAAGTGCCTAGCAAACCTAATCACACCTCAAACACTTAGGCTAGTCCTGCCTAGGGCACGTCTACTCCATTTTAAGGAGGGCTAGGTTAGTGCTTGTGCTCAGGATATGTGATGAGGCATTGTTTGGGGTTGTGCCTCTTAGTTAATCGATTTGAGCGTGTGTGTCCACTTAACAAAACATGGTTCTCAAGCAAGGATTTTAGGATGTGGTGCCTTTTAATGATTCGTCCTTGCTTTAGTGATTTTTTGGGTTGAAATTCCTTAATGTTTTCAAACAATGTTCAAGTAGGCACACAAGGTTTTGCACACAATGAGCGAAAGTTGATTTCCTTTAGAATGATGTGGCCCTAGACAAACAACCCTAATGTATTCACCCTAATGTTCATGCAGTTCTACCAGGTGAGTTGATTTTAATTATGGTGAGTGGTGTGGCCCAAGTCAAGTCATGGTGGCTTCACAAACACCACTCAAAAGAAAGAAAAACACTCCAAAAATATTATCTCTTCAAGAATGTTAGAGTGTATTTTTTTGGTTGGGTGATGAGTTTGGAATGTGGGTCAAGTAGCCATTCACCATGCCAATTCTGAATTTATATTTTTTTATATATATTTTTTAAGCAAGAAAACACTTAATGGGTGGAGTGATACTCACAAAAGGTCTTCGCAGCACTCTACTCTGTCTACTATCTTGGATCACGCTCCTTTGTAGCCAAGGCATCGAGTTCCTGCAACCAATCAAGTAGAGAGAGCAAAAATGAGTCAGAAGATGTGAATACTAATGCGGGATGAAAGTGAAAAAAATCCGTTGCCTCCCCGGCAACGGCGTCAAAAACTGACGCGCACGAAACACGTTGGTTTAATTATGTCATTTTAGCATGCGCTCGCATCGTCGATTTTAAATTAAGATATGGATTTGTGAGTGTCGATCTCAGAGAGGTGTGAAATCAGATTAGTTTTAGTCGCTTTGGATGTCACAAAATGGTAGTGTGGTTTGCTTGCGAAAACAAGATCAAAAGAGAGAGAGAGTAGGGTTAGAGCTTGCGTTTAAAACATGATAATCACTCAAGGAGATGTGAACTATGATATAAGAAGCAACATCAACATATAGCATGCAATTAGAGATCGTTTACAACTACAACAATAGATGAAAGCTTAAAATAGTGCAACATAAAACTAGAGTAAAAGAGAGTGCAAGGAGGAGGCGAGGTAGCCATGGCGGTGGAGGGGGGCTCCGTCGACGGCTCGACAACCTCGGGGGTGGATATGGAGTGTTTGGTGGAGCTAGGAGAGGGCTAGTATTGCATGGAGAGTGAATGAGAATTGAATGCTTTTGAATGGGGTGGTTGAGGGGGTTTATATAGTAGAAAAGGGCTTCCAAAAGAGGTAAGGGTCTTTAGCGACGTCCGGGACGTCGCTAAATCCCTTCCAAAAGTGTCGTTGAAGCCCCACACCCATCGGTCCTTAGGCGCACCCGTTCTTTTTCTAAAGCTGTGGCCATGCATCCTCAGCTGTTCGATCAGAGGCACGGATCACCATCGGACGGCTGAGGATACGTCGCGTCGATGCACGCACGTGCATGCTTCTTCCCCCGTGATCCGTGTGCTAGCACCATAAGCCATTTGATCAAAGATCGAACGGCTAAGATCGCGCCTTGAGCGCTACTTGGATCGCACCTTACGCACTTTGGGCGCATGTTGCGGCGAATTTGGCGGTGCGGCGGGATCGAACGTGCATTAGCTGTTCGCGAGTGGAGCGCTCACTCGCTGTGCCATCTTCAAAAGTTATTGCAGAGGTGAGGTCGGGTGCGGGTGTTGTTGGTCATTGGATGGAAATCCATTGGTTAGGATTTCACGCTGGAGGAGCTGTGGGTGTGTTGGCGCGCGATGGAGGCTAGCACTGGTGCCACATGGCACGACGAGGATCGTTGATCATCATATCAACGGTCAGGAGCTCTTGGACATGATGTGCGAGCTATGGAGGTCGGATTGAGGTGATTCTGAGTTCGTTGGACTCCATTCGTTGATCCGGATCCATCCATGTGGTCCGATTACTCATCTGAGGCCTGTTTCAACATGCACTTGTACACATGGCCATTAAACATTGATTATAAGTAATCTTAATTCGTAATGCATGCAATGCTCGCAAGTCCATTATGGTATGTCATTAATGCACATATATCTTCAAAACTAACTCTAGTTGATGGAATTATCATCATTGGATGTAGAGTTATCACCGTCCGATCTTGATCCAATGCGCCAGAGCATGCCACGTGTTGATTAGAGAATGAATCCGTGAGTAAGAGGTTTTGAAGGTGTTTTGAGGCCTAATCAAGTTCTTTGATCTCTCGATCAACGGATCTTATTATTTAGAGGTTGTTGCATGAGGTGGAGGGCTAAAATACCCTCTTTGGCCTCTATAAAAAACTATAAAAGAAGACCCAAGGCCCCCCTTTATGGATCATCAACTTCATATCAACTTCAAATCTACCTCTTCTTCCACCTTCCGCGATCCTTCGTCTCTCTCTGCAACTCCGACCTTATTCCCAACGCTCTGGATTTGAGGTGTTGCCACACCTCGCACAAGCATCCCACAAGCGACGTCGTCTATCTGCATCTCTCTCTATCTCGCTCTCTTTCTATCTATCTGCTGATAGAGAGAATTTTGCTTAATTAAAATAGCAATAGAATGATTTATCGTTGTAATTTATGTAGTGGAAATCTCTTACTCAAAGATTAAAATAGATATTAATTTAAACCACATTAAAAAGGTTGTATCCACAGGGAGGATCGAGCCAAATAAACTCACAATAATTTCTATTTATGCTCAATTTATGCTCATGAGTCATGGAGAAAATTCATTGCACATATCAATGTAGATGAAGGATAGTTGTGAGAGAGCATGGCAAAAGAAATAGGCAAAGTGCGGGGGCGTGGGAACAAAACAACACCATAAATATATATTAAATAAAATTCATCATCTTCAATCACATTTCCCCACCTCTCATTCAAACTAATGGCAACAACACTGTGCAAAAATAGGGGAATGCATTCGGGTGGCCTTGCTCGTGCGTGAGAGCTCAGGTTGGCTGCAAGAGAAGTTGATGGTGATCGGCGGAGGATGGGGAGCACACCGGTGGTGGAGGTGGCTCGAGAGATGGCTGCCGGCGGTCGGTGGTTGCGTGGAGGATGCCGGTGGCGTTAGGAGTGGTCCGTGGCTTTAGAGGGTGCGCCGAAGATGCGTCAACGTAGGATTGATCAGCGCTTCGAGATTGTCCCTTCTGTGTTGTTGGCGGCTAGAGAGGGTGGTCAGAGAGGCGTCGATGGCATGGTATAACGACGAAGGTGTTTGGTTCTCTTGTGAGTTGCAGTTGGTGAAGATGGCGGAAAAGAGGAAGGAGATGAGGACGGATAAGGAAGGGGAAAGGGGTATGGGTGGTGGTGCTGTCACCGTGTAGCCGGCGCAAGGGGAATGAGTGGAAGTGGAGTACGCCTATGCCATCATGCACGTTGAATCCACCGTGCAAGCTTCAAAACACCGGGTACCTAGAGTCCCCACAGGGGGGTGGAAGATGAGCCCTCCTTCTGTGCACGGGACTCTTTTTTTTAAAGAAATTATCGTCGACTCTCCAACGGATGGCCGAAGATCCCGAGGCAGTTGAGGCTGCTGTGCGGGACTCGGCTGATTTGGGTGGGCGATCTATTGAGGCCGATGAGGAGGTGGTCCCATTGCGATCGGTGGGTCTTGAAGGTGGAAAAAAAAAGAAAAGGGTTATTTGCAAGAAAATAATAAAATGATGCATATAATGCATGCATGCCCCTAGAATATATATACTATCTTATATAAATGCAACTAAAATATGCAATCACTAATCTATTTGTGTATCAAAGTATGCCTTATAAATGTAGACATTATCATAATATTTAAGCATTTATGTAATTAATTAGCCCACACATGTGGTCTCATCAAATGCCCCCATGCTTAAGTTTTGCTAGTCCCTAGCAAAAAGTGAAAAAACAATGGAAGTAACCAAAATGTTTCTTCTTTTCTTATTTCAAAAATTTAGAGATCCAGACAAATGTAAAGTGATAGTAGCCTAGGTAACGTATCTAAGTGAAAAGCCAACTTATATTTGCAGTTCCTACTTAACCTTTGGTAAAACCTCTATTAGGATAGGCAACTTCTTCCCTCAGGGATAAAGCAGAAAGTAATATGTAATTTGACCTCGACTTTTTGGCTTAGGTAGGAGAAATTGAGTTGAATGGATTAATATTTGGTGGCTCACACTCATCTGGTACTACATGTAGTCTAGTATTGTAAACTCTAGGTCTCTAGACTATTAAACAAGTCAACCCAGAGATAGAGGGTAAAAATTGTGCTCTCTTTGTGTTCCTTTGTGCTCACTCACTTTCTCTTTTCCTCTTCTCCTTTTCTGAGATCACATATTTTGCCAGATTTTGTAAATGTACTCAATGTTTGGTGGCCTTACATGGCATTCTCACTTTAATTAAAGTCCTAATAACCCTACAACTAAGTTAGAAGTCCTCAGCCAGTATTCAGGTGTTCAGAAATACTGAAAAGTAGGTATGAGTCATATTTGGTGGTTTGCAATGGGTGTTTTTGTGGTTGCCTCAAAAATATCGACATATAATGAAAAAAATGACATGAAGATAAAACCCCAAACTTTGACTCTTTTCTTTTTCTTTCTTTTTTTCTCTCTTTTTTTTTTTCATATTTTTCTAAATATAAATATTTATTTTTTTTCTTTTGTTGCTTTTTTTTTTTATCACTAACATAAAATGACGCATACTATTATTCATGAGGCATTATTAGGGATGATGATGGTCAAGAGGATATTGTGTGGCTTATTTGGTAGAAGTGCCTATTCTTGGCATCAGGAAGGAATGGATAGGACAAGCGTATTTCTGACCTTTGACATTACTACCCTCCTTTAGCCGAGGACTCTATGAAGGACAGTCGTAACCATCCACCATAGTCATAGTTTTATTAAGACTCAATCTCTGTGTATCTACCTTATTTGGTGACTCTCAGTAATTCACACAATGTACGCACACTAGAACAGAAGAGAAAACTATGCCTAACTCTGAGGTATCCTTATCTAATTGTCCAAAACTTAAGAGTCCTTACGCTAAACTTAGCGCACGAGTAATCTCTACTTTCTTCTCACAAATATGAGGTGGATCTAATAGAAGATAGTATGCCTGACTCCCTTTTAACTGTCGAAGGGTTCAGTAGACTAAAAATGCTTATTGGTTTTCTTTAAAGATTCATTACTCAGTTAACGTGCAAGTGAAGTAAATGTACTGGATTCTAAACTTAAGAAACAATTTAAGAAGAAAATCTTTAATGACACCTCCATGACAAAGATGCTTTGCTAGGGACTAACCAATTTAGCTCAAGAAAAGAAAATTTATTTTATATGCTAACCTAAATGCATGAATACTTCCTAAATTGCAAAATGCACCCCCTATGCCTAAATCCTACAATGTCCTCATTGTAAACTTAAAACAGGGGGAGAAAGGAAGGAAATCACCTGATGACGGTGTTATTCTGAACGCTGGGTTGCCTCCCAACAAGTGCTGCATTTTCTGTCGGCAGCCAGATTTAAAGGGAACCTATAAGTCTGGTTCCAAATAGAAAGAGCTAGGCCCTAAGAATATGCTTAACAGCGCGGGCCTAGAAAATAAGTAGCCATAGATGTTGGCAAGCTGATGATGCAACGCTATCCTAAATGCTCGCCAGAAGACATGAAAGCAAATAACCTCGTAGGCTACCTGGGGAGGTCTAGGAATAACAAAAGGAATATGAAAAGGGACCTCCTAAAATGGAATAAGTGGAGGATAACAAGGATCCTCCAAAGCAGGAAGGGTTTTAAAAGATATAAACATTATTATTTCAAACCCTTGAATGGCGAGACTAAAAGTACAAGCATCAATCCACACTCGCCATTCTACTTGAGGATGTACTGGCCTGATATGCTCCTAAGAAAGAATGTATATAAGCAGAGACCTGAGCCAAGGATTAGGTAAGGAATCTACCAGTTGCTTGAGTGATTAGGTGGTAATTATTAAGTCCAAAAAGGTCTTAGTCTGTTTAGGCTCCATTCCCAATAAGAATTCGTATTCCACATCCTTACCTAGCTTCATTATTTTATGAACCTCCAACTGCTCCTCTACAATAGATGAGTCATGAATAGAATTCAATATCTCATTAGTAGACTCATAATCAACATGCTTTGACGACAGTTGGGTTTCTTGGGAAGTAGCGAGATCAGAATTATCAGCAAATCCATCCCCAGGTTCTTTCTTGTCAATTACGTCCTTTCTAGGGACTTTGTGTGCTACTTCATTATCCTTAATATCTTTAGGAGGATTATCATCTTTAATGTTATCGAGAAAGCCTATATCACTGAATTCGTTGTTCTTCTCAGGGTATAAATCCTCAATTGATGTATATTGTCCTTGAGAGTCTTCCCTAGGCTTCTCACTATTGTGTTTGTCCTCCAATATCAACTCATGGTTTTGCGGAGGATGACTCTCAAAATCGAAAGAAGGGAGGAATCCGGATTTCACCAGATTATTTATATCCTCAGGGGGTAAGTCCTCAAATAACACATAATCCCCCTGTGATTCACTCCAAACTCTAAGGCTGGGTTCCTACACTGGGTTATCATCCTCCTCTAAAATAGACTCATTGTACCCCTGAGACCAAGATTGATCCAATTCATCCTCCATTCCCTTAGGGTCACCTTTATTGGGTGCATTTAAATCCTCATAATGTTGAATGGTTGGTGTTGATTCCCTAAGTGGAGGGTCAGGATTAGGCTCACTAAGGGTAGAATGGGGTTCCACCAGATAATTAATAGGGGAAGTGATAGGAACAATACAACCTTGACCCAGGTTATCAAGGGTAAGGAAAATACTATCATTAGGGTCAAGGTTCTCAAGAGGTACCATCTTCTCTTTCTTTTGACTCCAATATAGCTCGGGTGGATAATTACTAGGATCTCTCTCCTCTAGTGGTCGTGTCTCATTGGGAGAGTCTAAGTGATAGCTACGCAAAACGAGATCCCTATTGTCATTGGTTTCCTTAGAATTATTTGCTTGATCAAGGTTGTACTGGTAGGGATCAGAATCACCAGTAAGAGAGTAGCTAAGCTATCTAATTTCTTTGTTTGATTGTTGACTATTCCTCAACATCTCTCCCATATACTCCATCATTTCTTTTTGTTATTTTTGCATTTCTATCATAAAAGAGGAGAGACTACTACTATCAGATTAGGGAGGATGGTCAAACTCAGGCTCTGGTTGCCTAGGGGTATCTGTCCAACCTCGATACGGAAAATCATGAAGGGTGGGAGAGTTGGGTGTTTGCATAGTAGTGGGGATTCCATGGGTGGAAAATCTCGCTCCTAGGCTCTGCTCAAAAGTGGGAGCTATTGGGCCAGTACTCCCAGGATAGGAATATAAATGATCCCATGAATTGTCAATGTACCCATCAAAGGATGGATATGCTCGGGGCATGGGATCCTGGTTAAAATGATAGGAGTAAGGATAGTCCATTTCTTTCAATTAAATAGGTTAAACTCTCTTAGGATTTAAAAGAAATCAGAACACAAGCAGAAACTTCCTAGAGAGTTCTATCACTGTCAAAACAAATGCAAATACAGTGGGATATATTTTTAGTAGATTATAGGTCATAGAATTAAATGTTTAGTTGGTGGCCAAACAAGTTTTGCAAGAATTACGTTTCCTAGGCCAACCTTCGTTGGTGCCTACAACCTACTCGCAAGGGATGGAAGTCTCGGATCGAGCCCATACACGAGGAATTGAAGTAACTTGGTGGATAGGCTTGTTGATTTCCGACTAACTTCCCTTGTGGTGCAAAAGAGGAGAGATATAAATTTATCTAGTGACCTTATGTGTGATGTGCATACTGTGTAAGGTGTGCAATTCACGTTCGCGTTTTGAGTTTTGAAATTTCGCAAACAAGATCCTTTTCACATAATTTCAAGTTACAGATTTTATGGTCCAATCTCTTAATAGTCCTAATTTTTAAAGTGACCACTAAATTAACCCGATTTAAACACTTTAGTGGTCTTGAAGTTAAGTCCAATGCAAATGCATGACAGGTATTTTGATGCTTGGAGTTAACCTTACTCCAGCTTTCTTCCTGCAAGAATGTATGCGATGCAGTAAAGATAAACTAGATGCTACTCATTCAATCCTAGATGGTCGCCCTATTGATATGCAGCTTCTAGCAGGAAGTTCAATTTTTTTTTTTAATAATATTAAGCAAACAAACCTAATCTAACTAACTAACTAACTAACCTATATGCAATTCAAACAATTCGAATAATCCTATAATCTAAATAAAATGGGAACACGCTCCCAAAAATACGCTCTTGCATACATGAGCGATAAGCAATAAAAGCATTGGGAACATGTTCCCAAAAATACCCAACACGGGTCCACAAGACAAAAATTAAATGTTTAAGGTCTATCTAAACTAAATCTAAACTAAGATCTAATAACTAAATCAGAAAAAGGCTCCTCTGTATGCCTACGTGCGTGGGATTAAGGCCCTCAAGCATACGCGATTATCCTCGAAGTCGCGACAATGTCCACCAAGACGAGCATCCACTGTGTGCTCTTCTTCCTCCAGAACGTACCTCGCATGAAAGAATGATAGATCGATGAATAGCAATAAGAAATGGTCAATGCAAATAGAAAAATATTTGCGAGTTTACTAGGCCCGTTGCCTTCCCGGCAATGATGCCATTTGATAGAGAGAATTTCTCTCAATTAAAATAGCAATAGAATGATTTATCGTTGTAATTTATGTGGTGGAAATCTCTCAATCAAAGATTAAAATAGATATTAATTTAAACCACAACAAAAAGGTCGTATCCACAAGGAGGATCGAGCCAGATAAACTCACAATAATTTCTATTTATGCTCATGAATCATGGAGAAAATTCATTGCACAAATCAATGTAGATGAAGGATAGTTGTGAGAGAGCATGGAAAAAGAAATAGGCAAAGTGCTGGGGCATGGGAACAAAACAACACCATAAATATATATCAAATAAAATTCATCATCTTCAATCACATTTCCCCACCTCTCATTTAAACTAATGGTAGCAACACTGTGCAAAAATAGTGGAATGCATTCGGGTGGCCTTGCTCGTGCGTGAGAGCTCAAGTTGGCTGCAAGAGAAGTCGATGGTGATCGGTAGAGGATGGGGAGCACACTGGTGGTGGAGGTGACTCGAGAGATGGCTGCTGGCTGTCGGTGGTTGTGTGGAGGATGCTGGCGGTGTTAGGAGCGGTCCATGGCTTTGGAGGGTGCGCCGAAGATGCATCGACGTAGGATTGATCAGCACTTCGAGGTTGTCGCTTCGGTGTCATTGGCGGCTAGAGAGGGTGGTCGGAGAGGTGTTGATGGCATGGTAGAACGACGAAGGTGTTGGGTTCTCTTGTGAGTTGCAGTTGGTGAAGATGGCGGAAAAGCGGAAGGAGATGAGGACGGATAAGGAAGGGGAAAGGGGTATGGGTGGTGGTGCTGTCACCGTGCAGCCGACGTAAGGGGAATGAGTGGAAGTGGAGTACGCCTATGCCATGGTGCACGTTGAATCCACCGTGCAAGCTTCAAAACACCGGGTACCTAGAGTCCTCGCAGGGGGGCGGAAGATGAGTCCTCCTGCGCACGGGACTCTTTTTTTTAAAGAAATCATCGTCGACTCTCCAACGGATGGCTGAAGATCCCGAGGCGGTTGAGGCTGCTGCGTGGGACTCAGCTGATTTGTGTGGGCGATCTATTGAGGCCGGCGAGGAGGCGGTCCCATTGCAATTGGTGGGTCTTGAAGGTGGAAAAAAAGAAAAGGATTATTTACAAGAAAATAATAAAATGATGTATATAATGTATGCATGCCCCTAGAATATATATACTATCTTATATAAATGCAACTAAAATATGCAAGCACTAATCTATTTGTGTATCAAAGTATGCTTTATAAATGTAGACATTATTGTAATATTTAGGCATTTACATAATTAATTAGCCCTCACATGTGGTCTCATCATCTTCTATCTCTCCATCTGTACTTTTTGCATAGTAATTTCTACTTTGAAAAACTATTTATGAATGCAATAAAATTCTGATCTTCTGAATGCATGATATTGGTATATATATATATACATATATAAATATCTGTTTAGAGCAAGTTATATTGAAAAGCTTCTGCATAAATTGTGATTGCGTCCCTACGAACGATTCAGTACTCATTAGATTTTATAAATTTATTTGTCAATGTGTTTCTCATTGTACAACAACTAAATCATCTTTTAAAATGCGATTTATGCGCCGAACAACAGGGTTAATTTATAAATAAGACAATAATGTATAAGGACCTTGATTATATTGTAAAATTGCTTAATTAATGTATAATAGCTTTCCTGTATATTTAATTAATAACAAGGACTTAAATATAAGCATTTAGCTATTTGTAATTAAACTTATACACATATTGTTAATAACATAAGTAATAATATTAACCATTAAATTAAATAAGGCACAAAGAGGAAAAAATGTAATTTTAGGCCATAAATTAATTAATTAATATATATATAACCTATAATAAAATTTTGGAAAAGAAATAAATTAATTTACAAATTTAAATTAAAAATTAACATTTTAGTCCCTGGAATTTATTTCGTGTGAATCCTTTTATTAAGATTAAGTTCTTTGTATATTTGCATCTAAGTTCTCCGATCACCTCCTTTTTTTCTTCTCTTTCAACGGTTAACGATCTCCAGTGAGCTTTTGCTTCGATCACCGAAGATTTGATGATGGTTGACCATTTCCTTGGTCACCAAGTTTCCACATAACTAACCCTTCACATCTGATGGTATGGATGCACTGTTAACCTCCTATTCCTACATGGATGTACCCATCATCATTGGAGATGATGATGGCAAGTACGGTGAACTTAGACACTTTCCTGGCTAGATATGGCCTCCCTGACCTTCTCTATACCCTATAAATACCCATCTATCCCTTTGATGATCAGGATTGGTTCCTTAGTCTCTTCCCCCACCGTAAGCTATCAGTAGGTCTCCTCCTTCAAGTTCGGCATCTTCTCACCCTTTTCTTGGGCGTTTTCCGACAGTGAATGCCACCTCTGCCATCTCCTCTTCCTCTCCTCTACCTTGCTAATGACAAAAGAGCACATCTCCTCCCTCTTAAGCTCTTTCAATCGGTCGGAGGTCTTCTCTTACCTTAACTATTTCTTCTTTAGCTTTGGCATGCCAAAGCCGATGCTTCTCTCATCCTTTCGTCTAGATAATGGTAGAATTAGTCATAATTAATCCTTGAGAGTAGTTTTAGCTAGGTAATTAGGTAGATTAGTTAGTGTAAACTTCCATGCTCCTCACCTCCTTCTTTGACTCCAGTAAGGCCAATTCGACCTTGTCTAGGCTTCAATCCACCAAATCTGACCCTCTTTGAAACATCTCATCACCTCATGACCATTTCTCGCTTCTTTCTTCTTCCGACTAGCCTATAAACACAATTCGCCTAATTTCCTTCAACCTCTGGCAACCGTTGTCTATAGCGGAGGTTGGAGGAGTTCCTCCGTCTAATAAAACCACTCACTTCAGTGAATGATTTACCTCACTCAATTGATTGAGTGATCAACTCTTGAGTTCTGATGAACTTAGAATGCAACTCTGATTCATTTGCGTTTTGTTGAGTTTCTTAAGTTGTTAATTGAACGAATTTAGTTGTTCTTGAGCTTCGCGAGAAGCTTAGGAATCTTTCAAACCTATGCTATATATAGTTGTTTCATCAAGTAATGAGTTTTGATGATTACTGATGGGAACACCATCATGAGCCATAAACTAGCTCAATTTGATCTGATTAAGTCTTTAAATGCTCCTACATAACCTTCAGAAGGTCATAATTCATTACATTAGCATTCTGAGAGAAAGACAAGAAACCAGGGTTAAAACTGTAATTTTACCATCATAACTTGAATACAGTACAATCACAGGTTTTCTCAAGGGTTAATTAAGGGTCAAATGGTCCTAAAAGGCTAACAAGTGGGGTAGAACAGACAGAAAATGATTTTTGTGTGTTTTGAGAATTAAATTACTTTTGAAACCCTAAAAATAAACTCAATTAATTGAGATTTTGGTCAGGATAAAATTCACCTAAACCCTCTAAAATTCATAGAAAAATATTCTCTAGGGTTTGGTATTTTTAAATTGACCATCAGAACCCGCTTTGGCCCAAAATAGAGTCTCAGATAGACATTTACCCTAATTTGGATTTTTTGCATAAATTACCTAGTCAAACATAGTCAAAACCAAAATCTAACTTCACCATAGGATTCCTTAGGTCCAAATTAGGTTTGTACCAAAATTTGGACCCAAACTGAAATTGTCTTGACCTAGTTTGCAACTTGATCATGTCTGATTACATTTATGCCCTTAACTTTCAAAATCTTTACAAAATGACCCCTAACTTTGTCATCATTTTCACAAATAGGTCCCTACCACCATTAATCCTATTCCTACAATCATCGGCGACCAAAAATAGGCAAGAACTCCTTGATTATTTGACGAATTCCTTTCAAATTTGAAAGGGAAGTTCGTCAAGGAATTCCCTTCCTTTTGAGCCAAATCCCATGCCTTAAAGCCTTCCCAATCTCTCATGCGAACGCATGAGAGATTTGGGTATCAAAAAAATCCCAACTCTGGCGAAGCTTTCCAAGCTTCCCAAGCCCAAAACTTCCTCTAAAGGCCTATAAAAAGGCCTTTAGATCAAATCGTTCTCCTCAAGCTTGATTTTGACTGGATCTACCCTAAATTCCTCTCTCTTAATTCGGTCGAAAGGCTCCTCAAGCTCCGGCGATCCCCTCCGACCTCCCTCGTTGTCCGTTCGCAATACCAACGGCAAACTCATTTTCCTCGCCTTCCTCAGCATCACGCCATACCAGTGGGCATCTCTCCCTCCGTCTTCCTTGATATTTCCTTCTCACTGGAGTCAGCTTCATCTCCAGCGTTGGCCATACCGCAACCAACATTGCTTCCGCCCCTCTTCTTTTGCCAATTACGTAGATAAGTTTCCTAGCTCCTCTACTCCCTTTACACACCAACTGCACTGCAATTCGACCGCCGTATTGCACTGACCACCCTCTTCATCCTCTGCGTCGACCACTCCTCTGGCAAAGTGTTTCCACCGCTATGCACCTCCATCCACCTCGCCGACAAGCCCACAACCTTCACCTCTCCACCCTCTTCAAAATCCCTCTCCCTATTTGCCACTTCTCTTACCCAAATCACCCACCGAACAAACCCATCGTTGTTCACCTTCACTGACCTCCGTCAGCCACCACACACCTCAATTCGCCCTAAAATCACCTCGACCACCCTCATCGTCCTCAGGCGATCAGCTTGCGCTGTTTTAACATGGCCGCAAGGCCCTATTTCATGTTTCAGGGTGTGACCGGACAACTATCGTCCCCAGCATCTTCTCTGACATGTTCAGCTACTTCCAGGTCATGGTTTCACCTATTACAGCTCCTAATCAACACAGACTCATCTCCAGGTGTTTCCACGAACCTTCAATCAGCCCAAGAGACAGTAGCAGCACACCAATTTGGTGAGCAACCACTTGCTGCTTCTGTGCGAAGAAATCTTTGTGGGATAGTCTTACATTGGATACGGATGCCCTTCTTGTGCCGCATAAATTGAATTTGTGTCTGGGGCTTATCGCCTCAGACACAAGGGGTGAGGTCCCTCACACCCCTCACGTGCCTCGTCCATGACATTTCCCCCGTGGACCTGGTGCACCCGACCCGCCTAAGCCTTCACTCCTCGCTCACCACCCACTGCTAGTGAGCCTGAACCTGGATGCGTGCCTACTCGATGACCCGACTATCCTGATATTGGCCCTGGGAGGGTGGATTCCAGCAAGAGAAGGAAAGAGAGTGTGTGTGGGGATAGGGGGGTTTTGCTCTGAAAGGAGTTGGCTAACACTTAGCCAATTTCATAAGTCTCCCCTTGTGCATCAGAAGGCTTGGACAATAGAAAGAAAGAAGGAAGAAGAAGAAAAGAGGAGCCAGACAGAAAGAAGAAGAAGAGAAGTAGAAAGGCAAAGAAGAAGAGAGTCTGAAGAAGAAGAAAGGAGAAAAGAAAGAGAGCAGTAGAGAAAAGAGACCCTTGAGTCTCTTGGAAGCCTTGTAGCAACCAGTTGTTTAAGCTGTCTGATACAAGCCTAGATCATTTGATTGCATATATTTGAGGCTTTATTTCTTTGATACTGTTGATTTAGTTGCTATTACTGTGAGGAGTAATTGGTGATTCAAATCACCATTTTACTCCATTCTTTTTGCACATTGATATTTGACATTATTATTATTGCAATCTTTTATTTCTTTGATTCAAATTGTGATCTTGAGTTTGAAATTGCCATATTGCTCCTTGTGTTCGACCTCGGACTTTCATTCGAGTTTATTTGTTTGAGCGCTATTTTGGCTATATTACAACGAAGCAATTTTAATACACCAATTTATCGTCCGAACAATCACCAACAACCCTCACCGGAGCTTCAATGAGCTTCGGCGACTTCATTCATGAAAGGAAGACTTTGAATTTGTTTCTAGTGATCTTAAATCACTAAACAAGCTTTCGGTGAGTCATTCCCATTTGTTTAATCAGAGTTTCATCAACTATATCTCTTTAATTGCCTTCTTCTTCCCTAGCTCCGGTAGAGCTGCATCTAGTGCTTCTCTCGATCTTTGACCTTTGGAATAGGATCATGAGCCTTAGCAAAGCCTCTTGAGTCTGAATTAACCCGTAGATAGGTTGTTAAGCCATTTATTTTTTTGTCAAACAAAGTCCACTTCGAATTTAGGCGGAAGCTTTGAGAACCTCATTAGTTTAATCAAACTCATTACTTTTTGGTCCTAGTATGTTTCTTGTATTAATTAAAGTTGATATGAGTTGTCAAATTGATTAGAAATACTATAAAGCACGAAGTCAACTCTTCACCTTGAATTGGTCAAAGCTAGTCACCAATAGAGTGAAAAAGCTCTCAAGCTTAATTCCAAAGGTCATAATAGGTTTTCTAGTCTATTAGGAAGTCATTAGAGTCAGTTGCAGGGAGTTTTGAAGTCAAATTAAGTTTGAAGGCATTTTTGAGTCGCATGGGTTCTTTAGTCCTGCAGATGAGTTTCATTGAGTTCTGATGGGATTCCAACTCTTGCTATAGTCAATTAGATGCATTTCGACCTCCTAAAGATGTTTAGAGTTGATCTGGAAGCTCTAAATTACAAGTTGAGTTAGTTTTTATCTCAAAATCCTTCCTCTGCTGAATTGATATTGCAATGAAGTTTCTAGTTAGTTCTATGGCTAGTGAAGCATTCCTTTGTGCTTCTTTGAGGAGCCTTAGGAATTGAGAGTTATTATTCAGAGATGAAGAAAGGGAGAGATTAGGAGATAGGCACTGGGCCTGTAGGTGTTTCACAGGTCTATAGTTATTGAGCACAATCATGGTGAGCTAACTTTTTAGGCAGAATCATGGATTCAATTGGACTAATTGAAGGGTTAAATCAAAGATTTGAGTCATGCTACGAATGTTGGGGAAGATTTGGTGCTCAATTGCAAGAGATTCAATTTGAATTAGAAGAAGAAATCAAGTTGAAGCTGCTGCAGATGCATTGAGAAAGAGGGGGACTAATATAGTCCCACCTCGGATATGGAGGACCGCTTGAAGCCATATATAAGGAAATGCGCCCGTAGCGTTTCAAAGCAACTTCGACGCCATCGGGTGTGACGAGCATTTGATACTTCTTGAGCATATAATGTATATTTTGATCCTATGGCCCATGCGAGGCAGCCTGTAGGTTTGGACGTATGTGATTGTGACACGTGGCCTGATGCTACTATGGTCCAACTCATTTGAGATGTAGATTCAGTACAGAGCAACCACTTGTCAACCAAAAACCAATTTTTTTTATTAAGTGTGGGAGCATGCTTAAATTGAGAAGAGCTTAAGTGTTTACACACAGTGTGAATTGAGAGCTGATATGAGTTGAGCTATGCTTGTACTTGGTTGTTCTAAAACAACTTTTGTCATTTTTTTAATGAAATCAATGCATGTTATTTATAATTGATTGCCTTGCGTATTGTTTAATTTCATGCAATTAATTCGTGAAGCTAAAATATTCTAATTATACTAATTAAATCAAGCTTAATTATATAGGTTAGTTACTTTAAATTAAGTTAACTATCTATATAATGTAGCAAGTTAACTAAATAAGATAATTAAGTTAAAGTAGCAATAGCTTAGTAAGTAGTAATTAAGTTAGATAAGTTATGTTAATAAAAATATAAGTTAAGTAGTTTATTATTTAAGTTAAGTAATTAGTTAAATAATAAGCTATAGGTTAACTTATAAGTAGTCTAATTAATAAGTTAAGTAGTAACTTATAGTAGTATCTAATTAGGTAATTTATTAGTAAATAGTAGTAAGTTATATAAGTAGTAGTTTAACTAAGTAAATTAAGTCTAAGTTATGTATGTATTATAAGTATAAGTTAAGTTATTAAGTAATAGATTTCTAGTATTAACTTAATTAAAAGAATAAAGAATTAATTAATAATAATTGGTGAATTTTTGCTATTTTAGCCTCCAATTGAACGACCTGGACTCAACTAATATAAAGTACAAAATATGTTAACTATCTTGATCACTATACTACGACACTATAACAACAATTCTTAATAATGCAAGGTAGTTAAGCATCATAACCCCAGATGGAGGAACCAACCAAAATTTTCTTGGAAAAACTCTGAGACTTCTAGCTCAGGATTGAAATCACCTTCCTTCCCTCAACAATCCCAACAATTCCAAAATCCCCAACCTATGACTTAGACTTTAGAGTTGGATGAGATGAAAGTTACAATAAAGTCAATGCAAGAAACCAATCAAATGCTCTTCCAATCTCAATCAAAGATTATTACTGATATGCAATCTCAAATTAGGCCCTTGATGGAGGTTGTAAGGTAGAGAGAAGAGGGTAAATTACCAAGTCAAACTGAGGGGAATCCTAAAGGGAAGCAAGTGGTAATTAGGGAGCAAACCCATGCAGTCATAGTGGTGCAAAGTGGGAAGGAGATCCACAAACTTGAGACTTCAAACTCCTCCCACACCCCTGACACTAAAGAGGAGGAAGAGACCACCCACCCAAAGCCAAAAAACCTAAGACCCCCTCGTTCATCTTATGAACCTAAGGTCCCATTTCTTGTTTTGGAGACAAATAGAAGGCTAAGATGGAAGAGATTATGGAGACCTTTAGGTAGGTGCATATCAACCTGCCTTTGCTTGATGCTTTGAAATAGATCCCATCTTGTGCCAAGTTTTTGAAGGACTTATGCACACAAAAAAGGAATTCCAGAAAATGAGTCCCTGAGAGGATTGTCATCTTGGAACCTATCAGCTCCATTATCCAACATGGGACCCCGCCTAAGCTCAAAGACCTAGGATCCCCATGCATCTCCGTCATCATAGGCAACCAGTGTATAGATGAGGCCTTGCTAGATCTAGGAGTAGGGTTCAAACAACCTATTAGGAGGAGGAGACTTAAAACCTAGAACTATGATTCTGCAAATAGCTGATAGGTCTCTAAAGAAGCCTTGAGGTCTACTAGAGGATGTTCTGGTTAAGGTAGAAGACTTCTTCTTCCTTGTAGACTTCCTGGTCCTGGACATGGACCCTACCAACCAACCCACTAGATCCTCCATTATCCTTGGTTGACCTTTCCTTGCTACTGGCAATGCCATGATTAATTACAAGATTGGGCCTGTGGAAATGGGATTTAGCAAGCAAAAAGATTTCAGTTAATGTCTTTTAGGTGTGCAAGACCAAGTATGAGGAATGTGTCCAAATTGACATAATAAAGGAAGATACATAGGAAATCACCCCCAATATAATTGAAAGAAATCCTTTGCAGAGAGTGTTGGAGGGTGCCTATTTTGACTACTTGCGAGAAGAAATGGATGATATGAAAGAACTATTGGAGGTGGAAGATGATACTGATTATGAGAAGTTTCATTTTTGGGGATGTCTCACTAGAAATGTTGGGTTATGAGGAGGATATTAGAAGAGGAAGTGAATCTGAATATGAGACATTCCATTTTGATGAGTTTATTTGTTGAAAACCCTTCCTTGATCAAGGTGAAGATAAAGTGAAATTAGTGAATTTCGAACTGAATGAATCTTGGATGACCAGCTTCACCTTCACATCAACCAATGATAAACTTGAATTTGAATCATTCACAATTGAACTGGATTCCAAGGTTGATGTAATCGAGTTTGAACCCTCACCTCTTGATTCAAGGGACTTGGATTTTATAGAAGGGCTTAATGAATTTAAAGTCAATTCTTTTGAATACCTTATCTTTGGGGGGAAAATCAATGCAACCCATCCTAGGGTGGAATGATGAGTTTGCATTGGTACTTGTGGACATCACCTCATCATGCAAGGGTTGGATTTCAGATGGCACAAAGCTTTAGAAACCCTCAGTTCGTGTAAGGATCCTTATTATCCTTCACTTTTTGACCTTCGAGAGGTAGTGTATAATTCTCCCCATTATAACACTCTCAAGGTAGCTCGTGATGTTCTCTGTATTAGTCACTTTTTGCGAGGTTTTGGTGTTACGCTTCATCACCAGCTAGCCAATATCCTTGGTTACCTTTTTTGTAGATTGGTCATATTATGCTTCTTCTTATGGCCTACCCCCTCTCTATGGAACTTGATTTATAGTACTTTAATGTTTGGCTTCCGACGTTAAATACAACGCTCATTGGGAGGCAACCCAACTTTGCATCAGGTGCTATCATTCCTTTTGTTGCACAATGAGGACATTGTGAAAGATAGGCATGGGTGGGAGGTAAACTTACTTGTTGTACATAGTATTTGTATATACTTGCATTCATATAGTATATATATATTTTATTACAAAAAAATGATGATGATAAAAAGAAAATAAAGCAATCAGTATCATGTAAATGAGGACACAATCTAGTCTAGGAAGGATGATGAGGCAAGCCAAGTAGTCACTGACCTTTAAGGGATTTGGGAGGAATATTAAGTCTAGACTTTTTGGGCCTGAAGTAAGCTTAAGGACTTAAGTATTTACTAAGATCCGGACTATTTTCCAAGTCCTTGAAGAGACCGTGAGGCCAACATATTAAGGCTACGATTTAGGGAGTATCTGTTACGACTCGATTCCCAAATCCCTACGGGACACGAGAATCGGATTGACTCGACTGATCCCAAGACCCAGTCGTCCAACGAGAAAGTAACCGAAAAGCAGCAAAATAAACCACGTTCACTATGCAAGTAACTAACAGTAACAAAAGTACAGCAGCAAAGAAAAGAACTACTACAGTACATACCACCACAACAGTAGCAATTAAACAGGTACAGAAATATGATGCTTACAATAAAAGAGTACAAGTGTAACAGAATATACTCAGTACAACAGAAAAATGGTACAGTAAGTACACACAAGTAGAACTACTGGGCTCTACTAGGCCCAGCACCCTCCGCAGCCGCAGGCTCTGGCTGCTCAACACCTGGTCCTAAAAAGGTGACAAAGGTGACACGTCAACGAAACGCTGAGTAGAGTGGCAACCAGCTAGCTAAGAAAAATAGTAAAGGTAGACAAGTAGCTGTTATTTTTAATTCTTTCTTTATTTCTCTATTTACTCATTCTTGAATTATTACTCAGATCTATCTCTTGATATCGAATGTTCCTCGTGGGAATGATCTTGATTGCAATCTTTTCCGAAAAGTAGAAGTAGCATGTGGTGCTCTCCTGGCCGAGAGAGTCTGAAGTGGTGGTCCTACCCTCAGTCAACCTCCCCAAGGTCGCTAATAGGCGTAACGGTGACTACGGTACGCGTGATAAACGCACGGGTAGCTACCCTGCACTTGTACGCGGTCAGTCATTTCCGTTAACGGGCGTGCCTAAAGCACAGCATGGAACCAGTATAGGGCAGAGCCCTCTCAGTAACAGGGGTCCAGCCCCTCCACAGTAACCTAACAGGGGTCTTGCCCCTCCACAGTCCACGCACCCTCGCCTGACTACCCTGGTTTGCCCAGTGGGCCTAACAAGTCGGTGTAGGACGACTAGCAGAACCTTAGGGCCCGTGGGGTGGCTAGCGCTCTCCCTACACTAGTAGCTCTCCCCGGTACTATGTACGTGAGGGCCAAAAGTTGGTACAAAGTGGCCAGACCTAACCCCAGGTCCCTAGGGCGGCTAGCTCCGCTCTGCACTAAACAGGGGGACATTCGCTCTCCTTGGTACTCCGTACTCAAGGGCCAGCTCACTTCCCCAATTCCATTCCATTTACCTTTCAGGAGCTCTACTCCTAATTCCCCGTAGGGTTCATGCTCATATTCTCTAGCCAAGCCATTTTAGGTTTCATCATTTCAGTATTATTCTCATATAGCCCGTGTTTCCAACATTTAATATCCATTCATATACAAACAGCTGTTATCCAATTACAGGCAATTATCATTATTCTATCTACTTTTCCAAGACTGCAATTCTTGTATTCACGACATTCGTTTCAATGTTTCTGTTCCTAGGATTCATGCCACGCCCTAGGATCTATCATTCAATCTAGTTTTCCAGTCCTAGGATTCATGCCATACCCTAGGATCTATTATTTATCTCAAAGATGCATTAATGTTGGTAAATAACCAAGGGAAGCCACTCTACCCGCAAAACCGGGAGTAATGGGGGCATGATTGGTAGATCCGCGTGCCTCTGCAACCCCTAGAGCCGCAATGGGATGAGGTCGTAACACAAGGATCAATCACAAGGAAATACTTAGAACAGGATAAAAATATTTTAAACAAGTAGAGGAACTAATTCTGAGAAGAACGGAATTTCAAACGGGGAAATCGGACTTCGAACGGACCCTAAACGGGTCAAAAACGACGGCTCTGCCTCAAATCAGACGTCTGGAACACCTTCCAGACGTCTTAAAAGGTGGTCCAGGTCATACCTTACTCTGAGCTGTTCTTCAGACATCCAGGATCCTGCTGAACCGTCTGGACCTAGTTCCAGACCTCCGACTATCACTCTAGACGTTTGGAGACTCTCTCCGCCGTCTGGTGCTGTGCCCAGACGTCTGATCTGTGTGGGAGGGCATGTCCTTGCGCCTTCCCGAACGAAACTTGCACGCGTACGCAAACGATCTCAACACGGCAATGAGGCAGAACCTTCAGTTGAACGGCCTGCATGGCCGTATCCGCAAAAGGAAGGAGATGAGAATATCATACCTTTCAAATGTCTGGAACTCCCTTCAGACGTCTCCCGCGTCATCTGGACGTAGGTCCAGACGTCTGATTCTGGGAAAATTTCCCAGAATCAGAACCTCTCGCCTTCTTCTCGCTGTGCGTGGCCGCACCGCGCTTATCCGCCTACTGCCTGAGCTGCAGTAGCACCGGGGTACTTCCACCAGCACCACGCTCATTCTCTCTTTTCCTCCTCCTCCGTTGTTGTTGTTGAGAGAGATAATCTCTCTCTTTTCCTCCTCCTTACCTCTTCTCCCTCTCGCTGCACCTCCTCCTCCCCACGCGCACCCGGCAGCAGTTGCTGCCCTCGCTCTCTCACTCTCACGCTAACACTGGAAGAAGAAGGAGGAGACGGTGGAGTGGTGGGTGAGGGAGAGGGAAGGGGGAGATGATATTTGAAGGCATCGGGGAGAGAGAAAAGAAAAGGAAAAATGCTTGCAGGTCGGCGGGCGCAGTCTGCGTGCTCAAGCGCGTAGACTCGCAATCATACGCAGCAAAAATTTATTTCCAGATGTTTGGGAAGGCGTCCAGACGTCTAATCAGACGTCTGGACCAACTCCCAGACGTCTTAAAAAGCGTTTGATGTCTTGGGTCTTAACAGTATCTGACCCCCATGTATGCCCTTTGATTTGCGGATTTTTGGTAACTTAAGCATTTACCCCTCACACAATTTGGTATGGTTTAGTGCGCTTAATAAAGACAAAACTATAAAAAATTCTCCTTATGAAAAATGGTTCCTTTGAGGATTTGACTTAGGAAAGGTTTGAAAACACAATTTGATTGGAAAAGTTCTTGCTGCATGAGAAGAGGAGTATATACTCCCCTTGAGGACGTGATGTAAACATGTCATCACCTCAGCGCTTGTCTCTTAGGATATTTAAATATCCTATTGGAGGCATATAAGTGCATCCTGTGGTTCAATTGCCATGGGTAGCATTATCTCGAAATGTTGAATGCCAAGGACCCTTTGAGGATTAGTAATCGAAACAAGGAATCCAATGCGGATCGTGTTGAGAGCCTTCTATCTCTTTTTAATACACATGCAAGCTAAACATAAACCACTTGCACACATGTATGGATGCTTTAACCTCTGGGGTCAACAAAGCCTTAGCTAGGCTTGGGGGCCGAAGAAACCTCTGTTGGCGACCCAAAACAACGACCAATCAGAATCCAAAGGGATAGAGCAGGCCTTTATCTTGGTTGGTAGTTTAGTACCTTTGAGTCTGAATCTAGAGATTTTGAGCTTATTCCCTGAGGGTTGGTTAGACGAAGGCACCCTAGTAGAAAAGACTGTACTTATGATCACAATATTTTGCTCGGGGTTAGCAAAAATTTAGACATGGGGGTGTCATGCAAATGCATGAATTGATATTAGTCATGCTTAAATTAAGTTAGTTCCGTACCAATGCATACATCTTTGCTTTATTTTAGTCCATTAATTGACCATTGCATTTACATTATGATTGCATGCATTCTCTTACATTACACATCATATTCTGTCCTATAAATAATTATGTACATTTTGTTGGTTTTTTGCAAGATGCTATGTGGAGCAACATTTTGTTTTAGCATTGGATTGAGATTGTGGCAAATCAAAGTTAGCATCACCTCTCTCTCCTTAAATAAATGCCCATAGATTTTGAACCTCATCATAAAATCCCCTCCACCTAAATACCTCTATCTCTTTCTCTCTCTCCCACTCTCTCTCTCTCTTTTATCCCTCTTTCCAACGATCCCTGCCAACGCCACTCTCAATCTCGCGTCTCTTTCTCTCTCACGAAATCTCGCGCTCCCGCGACTTTCTTTGAGCTTGAATCTCACGCATGCCATTTCACTATTTTTTTCTCCCAACCAATCGATTCCATTAATTTTTTTCCTCCACACCTATTACACTGGTGCATGAGGCCCTTCCCCAGACACACTAATCATGACCCTCTCTCTTCTTTCTCGATTCCCAGCAGTGCCTGATTGTTCCCACAAAACAAAAGCCGTAGGCCCTAATTCTCGTCTCTGGGTGGACTTCATTTCCTCCATGTTCATCCATTTTCCACTGCCCCACTCCATTTCTCTCGTTAGAGCAGACCATTCCCACGCCCTTTCACCTTACTGGCCTCCCATCGAGGCACACACAGGGGTAGCACCATATCTCACTGTTTATCTCGCTCACTCCCACACGGAGCACGCACGACCCCTCTATTCGGTCACTCCACCGTCTCAAGGCCAATACCCATTCTCTCATATTGCCATCACCCCTTAGCCAGCCATTTTCCAACCATTCACCACCATTTTCATTGCCGAGGAAGAGGAGTATCGACGAGTGAGTCGAGATGCCACCTCAACGCCATCACCGTTGCATCTAGAGGGAGATAAAAGGGTCCAATCTATCCATTTCTATTCCATACCTCTTGTATTAAAAACTCTAGTAGTTTAAATTACAATGAATGTATTTCTTTTGATCAAGATGTGCATGATGGTGGTATTGATGTGTGGCTAGTTTCCTTAGGCGTGGGAGTAGGGTGATGACCTAGGTGGGTTAGGGTGTGCCTTGGGTTGAGTGGTTTGCGTATGCGGGAACCCAAATTGGAGGGTGCTATGGGCATTTAGAGATAGCTTGAGCTTAGGAGTGAGTCTCTGAGTTGGGCTATGCCTTGGATGTGAAGTAGACACACACCAAGCCTAGAGGGAGGCATATGGCGATCACCATGCAATCCAAGATGCACCTTAGAATGCCTAGGAACCACCCCAAACCTCACGCCATTTCCCGCATTGCTTGCTTTCCATGCTCTTCGCATTTTTGCTGTTATATCAATCTGGACAGACTTGACTGTTCACTATAAAAATCTATTTTATCAAATTTTGTACCACCAAAAATTACCATACTTTTATTAAAGGTAGTTCTTGAAATGAGGATTCCACAAATATAAATTTCATTGAGTAGCAGTTTCTATAACAAAAGATACAATTCTTGGCGTGGAAGTGTGTCTATCTGATTTTCTAACTTTGGATTCTGAACTGGTTGAGATTTTATAAAATTGCATAAAACTTGAATTTGGGCGCAGTTTGTGGTCATAGTTTTTTGAACAAATCTAGTTTATTGACGAAAATTTCTACAAATGTCTGGCTAGGTTAAACATATGAGCCAAACTGAAAACCATCAGAGGATCATTTCTAGATGCCTACACCAATCTGAACATTAATTTCCAAATAAATACCTAAAGGCCCTCTAAAATTACAAGAAAATTCATAGGCACTCCTTTTTGATCAGAGGACAACCCTCTCTATGGATTCGACTTGACTTGCCTCATACTACATCATCTTAAGTCAAAACTTTCAATTGGTGTGTTTTTTTTTCACGTAAAAACCCGACGGCAACACCAATCGGAGTGAATGCAAGTAATTAAGTACCCTTTCTCAATTTGAACCAATTTAGGGAGCTTTTTGAAAACCTCAAAAAGTTGATCCTTTTGTTATAGGAAATACACCCAAGTAAATCTAGAGAAATAATTAACAATAACAAGGCAAAATCTACAACCATTTAAACTTTTAGGTCTAGTAGATCCAAAGAGATCTAAGTGCAAAAGTTGTTGTGGTCTAGAAGTGGAAATGATGTTTTTGTTATTAAGTGAACTTTTGTATATCTTTCCTAAAGTGAAAGCATCATAAATAGAATGTGTGCCAAACTTTTTGTATGATAAGCCCTTGACAAGATGGTGCTTAATTAATTTAAGTGCCTTATGTGTACGTGACCTAATCTTCTATGCCAAAGGGAAGATGCAACTAAGCATTCATAAGTGTTATTTCTATCTATAACAACAATGTTAATATTTTTGTGCATTTTACCTTCTAACAAAATTTCGTTGATAATTTCATTAATAATGCGAAAAAGCTTAGAAGTAAACAAAACATTAAATCTTTTGCCACATATTTGGCTAATGCTCAAGAGATTGTGCTTGAGACCTTTAACCAAAATAACATGATTAAAGGAATGATTATCTTGACCAATAGTCCTATACCAACAATTCCTCCAGTGTGATTGTTCCCAAATGTCACGGTGTTGCCTTCCTTGTATTTGAGGTCAGTGAAGAGATCCTTATCTCCAGTCATCTGCTTCAAACATCCATTGTCCATCACCTATTGACCTTTTGTTGTTAGCTACAACAAAATGATGCTTCTTTTCAGTTGAAGCTTTCTTTATGGCTTTAATTCCATTCAAAGTGATATGAAAGTTTCATTGGGAGTAATTAACATCTTCTTTACCTACAAAATAGTTTTGCAAAATGGTTTTTGGTACTCATTTGTTTTTGCAAAATGGTATTTGGTACTCATTTTTTATTAGGTCCATAGGGGTTAGTCTTCTTCCAAACCACTTGGGTTGTGGAAGATGATCCTTTTACAACCTTATGAAAAAAGAAAAAAATCATTTTTAACTAACTTGGTTGGTTAAGAAAAGTTTGAAAAATCAATTCCAAATTTGATATTTGATGGTCGTTGAGTAGCAAGCAATTTTTCTAAATTCTCTTTCCTTAGTAAATTTTCCAAGATCATTGAGTAATTTTTCAGAATTCTCTTTTAGGTTTTCCACATTTTGTACTAACTCACTAATCTTAGTTTCAAGGGAATTAACTTCAAATTTTAGAAAAATGTTATCTTTTGCAAGATCATTTTGTTCACTAACATGCAACTTGTTTTTGGCGTTCAAATCCCTATTTTCATATTTTAG